>CM067846.1:162674432-164125265 GCA_034509565.1 Triticum monococcum | reverse complement strand
TCGAAGGATGTGCTGAACATGGATATCAGAGAGGTTCAAACTAATATCACCGCTTCTAAGTTTGGCTTCAAAACCTCACAATTTTTGCAAAGGGGTCAACCACTAAGAAGTCATGTATGGGGTTGACCCGATGACTTCCGATTACTCTGTCATATGAAGTTCCAAAATGAAATTCAACATTTTTGGAGCCTACTCCATTCTGCCACAGGCGCCGGCGCTGATCAACAGACCATTCATTTTTGCGAAATAAATGTAGGGCAAACCTCATTTCCTTCAGCACCCTTGCTCTAAGAACAAAGAACCTGGCGAATATAATCTTTGGTAAGGTCCCTCGGTAGGAGTTCAAAGTAATTTTTGAGAGATGCAGATCTAGGCATTCGACATGATTGTTATATTGTATCACATTATCCACCACTGGGCCTAATCTTATTTGCAAAAGAAGAAAACGTGTTAGTGCCTACATGCAGTTTTCAACATTACTACATGCCTAGCTATTTGGTTTGCAATATTTATAAAATGCACTAACATGCCATCTTCGATATAACATGATTAACATGGGCATTTGATCACATTCTAGGAAAATGTAGCCTTCTTCACAAGAGGTTGGAGTGGATGAGAAGTTCCCTAAGAAAACTAGTACAGATGAATCCAAAGGAGAAATGCTTGTTGATTGTAACCATATGGATCAAGCAACCAATATGGGGGGCATGTATGTACTGAAATCCTCTAAAAGAACCTTCAGAAATCGTAGTACATTGTCATTGTAAACTTGGAAAAAGGTGTCACAAATTGAACTCGCTTATGGTTAACATTTAACGGGAAAGGAACATCACCTTGATATATAGCTTCTCCAGGAACGGAAAGCATCTCAGGAAACTGATAACTTGCTCCAGGCCGGGCCCGATAGATTCTAGTGACAAGACCTTCACTTTGCGCAGTTTCGGGGTCAAGCTTGTCGGAATCATTTTCTGAATGACAGACGAACAAACATCTTCAAAATTAGAAATAATGTTAATTTGTAGAAGGAGAGGTAGAAGGCGACTGTTGTACCTGAACGGGTGTAGATCTAATAACAAGTTTAGAGTATTTGTGAGACGAGTAGCCCACCACTGTCAATTTCGGCACAGAAATGACACTGATTCTTGTTGGACCTTCTTGATCAACTAAAAGTAATCTCTCAAGTGCAGGTGTGTCATGGATGACCATACCGTGGTCCACCTTTTTGTGATATCTTCTTGCCGCACCAGCAACACACACAAATAGTCTGGAGAGTCATGGAGGTGATGTGGAAGGTACTCAACCCATTGATCGCCTGAAGACGAAGGTACTCGAGTGTAGTACAACCACAGAGCAGGCGTTCCATGTCACCCTTTGAGAGGCAAACGTCGACGAGCTCGAGGTGCTTCGGTTGTGGTAGAATAAGAGCGGGCGCGTCATTATGGGGCGGGAAATGGCAGTTCCCGAACTTGGCGACGTGCAACGTGGGCGCGAGGTGGAGTGCGGACGTTGGCAGCGACCGCATATGCCCATCATCAAAAGTGAGCTCCTCGAGCTGATCTAGGGCAGGGGATCGGAACTAGTCGTCAAGCTTGGCTCAGTCCTTGCCGTTGGAATGGAACTTGCCCATTCTAAGGCCTTTGGTTGGCCCAAGGTGACTGCCGAGGATCTTGGAGAACGCATCCAAGCTTTTGCGATAGCCATGGCAGAGCTCGTGGGTGTCGATGAGGTCAAGAGGGCTGGAGTTCCATAGGGGGCGCCACCGCCGGGAAAGGAGGGTTGTCCGCGCCCCATATTTGATTAGGAGGAGGGAGATGATGACTCTCAACATATTATCGGGGAGGCTGCTGATTAAGTCTAGGCCCGCTGGAGTCGCTTGCGGTTCTAGCTCACCCCGCCTCCGCTTGTTGGCAGCCCCGTTCTCCACCTCCGGAGTCTCCTTATCAGCGGCGCTTTCTGATAGAAATGGGAGTACAGGGAATATTTAGTTAAAACAGGGCAATAGAAAAGTGTATTGGTAACTAGAAGTTATTAGGTAAGAATATAGTAAGAAAAAGGAATAACAATTGGTTGCTTAAATACTACACAATTCATTTGACATTGCTGGGTAAGTCAACATATGCAGATAGTTGAAAAGAAAACTTACTTCGGACAAAGTCTGGACGGATGATTTTGTTGGGGAAGTTAGCATATATCTCATAACCAGGCCCTTCTAGGTTCAGTGCAATTTTAGTGCCAGCTTCCAGTACATAAAACTTTGCAATTTCATTCCAAAAGCCAGTGCCAAAATAGGAGTCACCATGTTCATCAAGTCTTACAGTAGCAACAATTGTAAATCCATGGTTTGTGTGCAGTATGGCATTCGTGGAGCCTTGATGTATCTAAAGGGAAAAATTGTGCACTACATAATCTGCTGCATAGCGAGGTATGTCCTGCAGAAAATGGTAGGATTGTTAAAGAAAATATGGTAATATGCAAATATGGGCCCAAATTGAAAGAACTGTACAACAATTGAAATCGAAGGACAAAAGTCTACAATTAAACAGATAGGGTAAACATGATTCATGGAAATATGAGAGTAATCAAAAGAACAATACATCATTAATTTGCCTAATATAGAAAGAAGAGGGAAAAAATCCCCTTTGATGTATATGGTGCATGTGGCACCTTTTATCCAAATGTAGCAATGTTTAGAATATGTTTAGGAAAGTAGGCCATGCCAACCGATTTAGGGTGAGATTGAACATACCGTGCGCGTCCTCTAGTTATCTGGTATGATGAGATGGAATCTTTGGCGGCGGTCACCAAGTCCTGAAGTGTCGGCGCACTGTCATTCTATGAATGAAAGAAAACCCTCAAATTAGTTCGAATAAAAATGAATTCACGGCGATTTCCACCGGGTGATTAAAGGAGGCAGATGAACTGGGATAAGAGATGAGATAATATCTCGTTAAACTAGTTACCTTGTCATCCATGAGAAAGAACCCTTAGTACGACAAATTCTCCAACCGAGCGGAGCTAGGTCGACCGCGAGCAGCGTCGAGAAAGTCGATGGCGATAGGTGGCGGCAAGCGGAAGTGGTGAAATGCGGTGAGCTTTGTCGGCAGCCTGGTGGCGAGCTAAGTGTTTACCGCCGCGATAGGTGGTGCCATGGCATAGACGCGGAGGAGCTTGTGCAGGTGTGAGTGGGGAATGTACCGGAGGGGCCGAGGGGGTGGAGGGCGGGGTGATGGTTTTTGTGATGTGGAGATGGTGAGGGTTTTCTTTTTTCTTTTTTGAATTGGGTGGTGAGGGTTTTCTGTCCCACAAAGAATTTTGGGGGCGACGGTTTGCTAGAGCGAACCGTGTGTGATTGACGCAGCAGGCAAAATGAAAGTCATTGCACATGGTTCCAATTTTGGGAACCGTGTGTGATTGACGTACTACCTCCGTCCTGGTTTATTGGTCCCCCGTTGTAATTTTTACCAAAATTTGGCGAAATATTTAACATACTCAGACATAGGTAATAAGCATACACGTAGATACGCATAGTTCAACCATAAGTAGTACATAGTTCAACAATATTAAGAATACTCAAGCATACATATATAGTTCCATCCATCCCACATCTCACCTCACAGGCCGGCACGATCCTGAAGCTTCTCCAGGTACTCGGCGTACGCGCCGTGCGCCACCCTGCGAGAATACTTCTGCTTGAAGGAGCCAATGACCCGTTGAGGGAGTCCTAGACTAAGGGGTCCTCGGGCGTCCGGCCTGTTGGACGTGGGCCGGACTGTTGGTCCATGAAGATACAAGACTAAAGATTCTCTCACCCGTGTCCGGATGGGACTCTCCTTGGCGTTGATGGCAAGCTTGACGTTCGGATATGAAGATTCCTTTCTCTGTAACCGACTTTGTACAACCCTAGTCCCCTCCGGTGTCTATATAAACCGGAGGGTTTAGTCCGTAGAGGCAATCATAATCAGATAGGCTAGACTTCTAGGGTTTTAGCCATTACGATCTCGTGGTAGATCAACTCTTGTAATCCCCATACTCATCAGTACTAATCAAGCATGACGTGGAGTATTACCTCAATCGAGAGGGCCTGAACCTGGGTAAAACTTCGTGTCCCTTGTCTCCTGTTACCATCAACCTCAGACACGCAGTTCGGGACCCCCTACCCGAGATCCGCCGATTTTGACACCGCATTGGTGCTTTCATTGAGAGTTCCGCTGCGTCGTCTTCAAGAGGTTCGATGGCCCCGTCAAACATCTACAACAATGCTGTCTAGGGGGAAGTTTTCCTCCCCGGACAAATTTTCGTATTCGGTGGCTTCGTCCTGCGGGCCAAGTCGCTTGGCCACTTAGAGCAGATCGACAGCTATGCCCCTGGCCATCAAGTCAGGTTTGGAATCTTGAACTACATTGCTGATACCCACGAAGACTTGATCTTCGATGGATTCGAGCCCATGGCGGCCCCTCCCTGCCACCCCGATGGGCATGACCTAAATCTGTCATCGGACCATACCCAGAAGATAGCACCTGTAAGTGCTCCAGCCCTAGATCCGGAGCGGACTGCGCCATCCGAAGACGGGAAGCCCAACCCCGCCACGGAAGCCACAGAATCAGCGGTGTTGGAGCCGCACACAGACCCAATTTCGTGTGGGATCCATGTCACCGGAGCCCTGGACTCGTCTACGGCCACTGGCACCGAACTACGCGCACCCGCGTTCGCTGAGCCTGATCAGGCGCCGATCGTCGAATTCAACGCCACAGACATCTTCCGACACTCACCTTTAGGCGATGTGCTAAACTCATTAAAACCCTCTCCTTAGGAGGGGACTCACAGCTGAATTATATCTGGTTTGAACTAGGGGCTGGTAACGGGGAATTTCGCTTCCCACCCACCTCCCACTTAATAGCCACTATTGAAGACCTAACCGACATGCCTGATTACAGCTCTGAAGACATTGGCGGTATGGACGACGATGCCGAAGAGGAGCAGGTCCAAAACCCGCCATTTACCGGGCGCTGGACCACCACCCCCTCATATGACGTATACATGGTGGATACACCCAAAGAAAATAGCGGCGACGACAAGGAAGACCAAGTCGAGGATAAACCCCCTGAGATACAATCAAAGCGCCGACGTCAGCGGCGCCCCTCCAAGTCACGCCATGGAAGAGACAGCAATACCGACATAGGAGAAAACAATACTCCTAACGATGCCAAAGACAATGAAGACCCCGTTAAGCCAACTTCAGAATAGGACGAACGGGAAGACGGGCAAGTTAGCCCTGATGAACATGCCATAAACGAAGACTCGGAGGACAGTAATTATCTTCCGCTCTCCAAGGATGAGGAGAGCCTCGGCAACGAGAAATTTATCGTGCCTGAGGAACCTCTCGAGCAGGAGCGCTTCAAGCACCGGCTAATAGTCACTGCACGAAGCCTGAGAAAGAAGCAGTAGGAGCTTAAAGCTGACAAAGATCTACTCAACGATATATGGACTCATGTCCTGACAGCCGAGGAATACGGCCTTGAGCACCCATCCAAAAGTTATCCGAAGCGCAAATTGCTACCTCAATTGGACGACGAGGTGTTGGAGCCTGTACCGTCAGCACATAATGCAGCTGATCGACCACCACGTGGCCGAGACAAAGGGACAACTCAAGCCGAACACCAGCTAGCACTACCTCACCATAAAGGCAGAAAGAAAACAGCTCGGGGACATACATATGACCTACGGCAGGACCTGGACAGTAGGGCAGGTCAGACCAGATCGATCTATGGATCGCGGGGGCGTGCCCAAATGCGCAACGATGGCTATCAAGACGAACATGGCAAGCACAATCTGAAGGAAATATGCCCTAGATGCAATGATAAAGTTATTATTTATTTCCTTATTTCATGATAAATGTTTATTATTCATGCTAGAATTGTATTAACCGGAAACATAATACATGTGTGAATACATAGACAAACATAGTGTCACTAGTATGCCTCTACTTGACTAGCTCGTTAATCAAAGATGGTTAAGTTTCCTAACCATAGACATGAGTTGTCATTTGATTAACGGGATCACATCATTAGGAGAATGATGTGATTGACTTGACCCATTCCGTTAGCTTAGCACTTGATCGTTTAGTTTGTTGCTATTACTTTCTTCATGACTTATACATGTTCCTATGACTAGGAGATTATGCAACTCCCGTTTACCGGAGGAACACTTTGTGTGCTACCTAACATCACAACGTAACTGGGTGATTATAAAGGTGCTCTACAGGTGTCTCCGAAGGTACTTGTTGGGTTGGCGTATTTCGAGATTACGATTTGTCACTCCGATTGTCGGAGAGGTATCTCTGGGCCCACTCGGTAATACACATCACTTAAGCCTTGCAAGCATTGCACCAAATGAGTTAGTTGTAGGATGATGTGTTACGGAACGAGTAAAGAGACTTGCCGGTAATGAGATTGAACTAGGTATTGAGATACCGACGATCGAATCTCGGGCAAGTAACATACCGATGACAAAGGGAACACCGTATGTTGTTATGCGGTTTGACCGATAAAGATATTCGTAGAATATGTATGAGCCAATATGAGCATCCAGGTTTCGCTATTGGTTATTGAACAGAGACGTGTCTCGGCCATGTCTACATAGTTCTCGAACCCGTAGGGTCCGCACGCTTAAAATTCGATGACGGTTATATTATGAGTTTATGGTTTTTGATGTACCGAAGTTAGTTTGGAGTCCCGGATGTGATCATGGACATGATGAGGAGTCTCAAAATGTTCGAGACATAAAGATCAATATATTGGACGACTATATTTGGATATCGGAATGGTTCCGGGTGAGATCGGGATAATACTGGAGCACCGGGAGGTTATCGGAACCCCCAGGAGGTATATGGGCCTTAATGGGCTTTAGTGGAAAGGAGGGGAAAGGAGCAAGGGAGGGGGCACCCCCCCAAGCCCAATCCGAATTGGGAGGGTGGCAGCCCCCCTTTCCTTCCTCCCTCCTTCCTCTTCCTTCCCTCTCCCTCTCCAAATAGGAAAAGGAGGAGTCCTACTCCCAGTGGGAGTAGGACTCCCCCCTTGGGCGCGCCTCCTCCCCTTGGCCGGCCTTCTCCTCCCCTCCTTTATATACGGAGGAGAGGGGCACCCCATAGACACAACAATTGATCTCCTGGATCTTTTAGCCATGTGCGGTGCCCCTCTCCACCATAGTCCACCTCGATAATATCGTAGTGGTGCTTAGGCGAAGCCCTGCGACGGTAGAACATCAACATCATCACCACGCCGTCGTGCTGACGGAACTCTCCCTCAAAGCTCGGCTGGATCGGAGTTTGAGGGACGTCATCGAGTTGAACGTGTGCAGAACTCGGAGGTGCCGTGCGTTTGGTACTTGATCGGTCGGATCGTGAAGATGTATGACTACATCAACCGCGTTGTGCTATCGCTTCCGCTTTCGGTCTATGAGGGTACGTAGACACACTCTCCCCTCTCGTTGTTATGCATTACCATGATCTTGCGTGTGCGTAGGATTTTTTTGAAATTACTACGTTCCCAACAGTGGCATCAGAGCCTGGTTTTATGCGTTGATGTTATATGCGCGAGTAGAACACAAGTGAGTTGTGGGCGATACAAGTCATACTGCTTACCAGCATGTCATACTTTGTTTCGGCGGTATTGTTGGATGAAGCGGTCCGGACCGACATTATGCGTACGCTTACGCGAGACTGGTTCTACCGACATGCTTTGCACACAGGTGGCTGGCGGGTGTTTTTCTCCAACTTTAGTTGAACCGGGTGTGGCTACGCCCGGTCCTTGAGAAGGTTAAAACAACACTAACTTGACGAACTATCGTTGTGGTTTTGATGCGTAGGTAAGAACGGTTCTTGCTCAGCCTATAGCAGCCACGTAAAACTTGCAACAACAAAGTAGAGGATGTCTAACTTGTTTTTGCAGGGCATGTTGTGATGTGATATGGTCAAGACATGATGCTATATTTTATTGTATGAGATGATCATGTTTTGTAACCAAGTTATCGGCAACTGGCAGGAGCCATATGGTTGTCGCTTTATTGTATGCAATGCAGTCGCCCTGTAATTGATTTACTTTATCACTAAGCGGTAGCGATAGTCGTAGAAGCAATAGTTGGCGAGACGACAACGATGCTACGATGGAGATCAAGGTGTCGCGCCGGTGACGATGGTGATCATGACGGTGCTTCGGAGATGGAGATCACAAGCACAAGATTGATTGCATGTGATGTTTATCTTTTATCCATCTTATTTTGCTTTGATTGACGGTAGCATTATAAGATGATCTCTCACTAAATTTCAATATAAAAGTGTTCTCCCTGAGTATGCACCATTGCCAAAGTTTGTCGTGCCCAGACACCACGTGATGATCAGGTGTGATAAGCTCTACGTCCATATGCAATGGGCGCAAGCCAGTTCTACACAAGCAGAATACTTAGGTTAAACTTGACGAGCCTAGCATATGCAGATATGGCCTCAGAACACTGAGACCGAAAGGTCGAGCGTGAATCATATAGTAGATATGATCGACATAGTGATGTTCACCATTGAAAACTACTCCATTTCACATGATGATCGGTTATGGTTAAGTTGATTTGGATCACGTGATCACTTAGATGATTAGAGAGATGTCTATCTAAGTGGGAGTTCTTAAGTAATATGATTAATTGAACTTTAATTTATCATGAACTTAGTCTTGGTAGTAATAGCATATCTATGTTGTAGATCAATAGCTCGTGTTTAGGTCCCCTGTTTTATTTTTGATATGTTCCTAGAGAAAACTAAGTTGAAAGATGTTAGTAGCAATGATGCAGATTGGATTCGTGATCTGAGGATTATCCTCATTGTTGCACAGAAGAATTATGTCCTTGATGCACCGTTAGTTGACAGACCTATTGCAGGAGCAGATGCAGACGTTATGAATGTTTGGCTAGCTCAATATGATGAGTACTTGATAGTTTAATGCACCATGCTTAACAGCTTAGAATTGGGACTTCAAAGATGTTTTGAACGTCATGGATCATATGAGATGTTCTAGGAGTTGAAGTTGATATTTCAAGAAAATACCCGAGTTGAGAGATATGAAGTCTCCAACAAGTTCTATAGCTAAAAGATGGAGGAGAATAGCTCAAGCGCTAAAAGATGGAGGAGAATAGCTCAAGCAGTGAGAATGTGCTCAGATTTTGTGGGTATTACAATCTCTTGTATCAAGTGGGAGTTAATCTTCCAGATAAAATATTGATTGACAAAATTCTCTAGTCACCATCACCAAGTTAGTAGAACTTCATGATGAACTATAGTATGCAAGGGATGACGTAAACGATCCCGAGTTTTTCATGATGATGAAATCGATGAAGGTAGAAATCAAGAAAGAGCATCAAGTGTTGATGATTAACAAGACCACTAGTTTCAAGAAAAGGGCAAAGGGAAATAAAGGGAACTTCAAGAAGAACGGCAAGCAAGTTGCTGCTCAAGTGAAGAAGCCCAAGTCTAGACCTAAGCCTGAGACTAAGTGCTTCTACTGCAAAGGGACTGGTCACTAGAAGCGGAAATGCCCTGAATATTTAGTGGATAAGAAGGATGGCAAAGTGAACAAGGGTATATTTGATATACATGTTATTGATGCGTACCTTACTAGTATTTATAGTAGCCCCTGGGTATTTGATACTTGTTCTGTTGCTAAAAATTAGTAACTCAAAACAGGAGTTATAGAATAAATAGAGACTAGTTAAGGGTGAAGTGACGATGTGTGTTGGAAGTGGTTCCAAGATTGATATGATCATCATCGCACACTCCCTATACTTTCGGGATTAGTGTTAAACCTAAATAAATGTTATTTGGCATTTACGTTGAGCATGAATATGATTTGATCATGTTTATTGCAATACGGTTATTCATTTAAAATCAGAGAATAATTGTTGTTCTGTTTACATTAATAAAACCTTCGATGGTCATACACCCAATGAAAATAGTTTGTTGGATCTCGATCGTAGTGATACACATATTCATAATATTGATGTAAAAAATATGCAAAGTTGACAATGATAGTGCAACTTATTTGTGGCACTGCTGTTTAGGTCATATCGGTATAAAGCGCATGAAGAAAATCCATGCTGATGGGCTTTTGGAATCACTAGATTATGAATCAGTTTATGCTTGTGAACCCTGCCTCATGGGTAAGATGACTAAGACTCCGTTCTCCGGAACAATGGAGTGAGCAACAGACTTGTTGGAAATAATACATACTGATGTATGCAGTCCGATGAGTGTTGAGGCTCGCGGCGGGTATCGTTATTTTTCTGACCTTCATAGATGATTTGAGCAGATATGGGTATATCTACTTGAAGAAACTTAAGTCTGAAACATTTGAAAAGTTCAAAGAATTTCAGAGTGAAGTGGAAAATCATCGTAACAAGAAAATAAAGTTTCTACGATCTGATCACAAAGGCGTATATTTGAGTTACGAGTTTGTCCTTCAATTAAAACAATGTGGAATAGTTTCACAAACTCATGCCACCTGGAACACCACAGCGTAATGGTGTGTCCGAACGTCACAACCGTACTTTATTTGATATAGTGCAATCTATGATGTTTCTTACCGATTTACCACTATCATTTTTGGGGTTATGCTTTAGAGACGGCCACATTCATGTTAAATAGGGCACCATCAAAATCCGTTGAGACGACACCTTATGAACTATGGTTTGGCAAGAAACCAAAGTTGTTGTTTCTTAAAGTTTGGGGCTGTGATGTGAAAGTGCATTATATCAACTAGAGGGGGGTGAATAGGTGATTTTTATGAATTCTTCACTGAGGAATTTGTAGGTGAGGAAATTCCTTAGTGAAGAACTACTAGCAGCAGAATAAGTACTCAAAAGTAAACATAATAGAACACAAGCATATTCATCATGATGAAATGAAGACAAGCACAAAGTACAGAAAGCGTAAACATAGGATAACATAGGATGAAGACAAACAGACTGAAGAAATTGAACTAAGGAAATTGAGCAAGTCTTCATTCAAAGTCTTCAAACACAGATACGAACAAGCACTCAACACAGTTATGAGGAAATGAAAGAGTTGAAGAAATAGAACCAGTGAGCTTGGTGAAGACAATGATTTGGTAGACCAGTTCAAACTGCTGTCTCAGTTGTACATCTGGTTGGAGCGGCTAGGTATTTAAACCTGAGGACACACAGTCCTCAACGTATTCTCCTTGAGCTAAGGTCACATAGACCTCACCCAATCACTTGTGGTAAGTCTTCAGGTGACTTCCGAACCTTCACAAACTTGGTCACTCGGCGATCCACAATTCCTCTTGGATGCTCTAGACCATGACGCCTAACCGTCTGGAAGAAGCACAATCTTCAAAGGTAACAAGCGTCAGATCCACGCAGGATCAATCTCTTCAGTGATGCTCAATCACTTTGGGTTTATAGGTGTTTGAGTTTGGGTTTTCCTCACTTGATGATTTTTGCTCAAAGTCCTCGGAGGATGGGATGCTCTCAAATGACAAGTGTCAGTTTCTCTCGGAGCAGCCAACCAGCTAGTGGTTGTAGGGGGCGGCTATTTATAGCCTAGGGAGCAGCCCGACATGATAAGACATAAATGCCCTTCAATAATATGTCCGTTAGGTGGATAGATATTTTGGGACAGCTGGCGCATAGCACAACAACGGTCGGAAATTTGAGTATCAAATTCCTCAGGGCTATCATGTTCCTGACTGTGTAGGCAATCTGCACTGGCGAATTCCTAACTCCTCGGTCAGAACAAATTCCTCAGAGACCAGAAGAACTTCATCTCTGTCACTGAAGAATATGACTGAACTATATGAGATTTCCAAAGGCTTCACTCTAAGGGATTGGTAGGTGTAGGATTTTGAGTTGAGCATCACATGGAAATTTTTCCTTAGTATTTCCTCGACCCCCTTTAACAGTACAGTGTTTCCTATGACTCAAGAAAGAGAAAATGAAACTACGAAAACAAAAGTCTTCACGCTTCATGTTCCTCGAATGAATGCCAAGTCTTCAAAGGTCACACCAATTTCTTCACTTTCAAAGTCTTCAGAAATTCAAAGTCTTCAGTCGAAGAACTTCATTTTTAGGGGTCGACTTTTTCTGTAAATATCAAACTCCTCATAGACTTATAGACCTGTGTACACTCATAAACACATTAGTCCTTTAACCTACAAGTCTTCAATACACCAAAATCACTAAGGGGCACTAGATGCACTTACAATATCCCCCTTTTTGGTGATTGATGATAATATAGGTTAAGTTTTCAATGGGGATAAACATATGAAGTGTAAATACTCATATTGAGGAATTTGATTGCAAGATATAGAAGAACTCCCCCTGAAGATGTGCATAGTGAGGAATTTGCTTTTGAAGCATTGCACACTTTGAATAATAGAGTCATGGAGATCTCCCCCTATATCTTGTAATTCATACACGCATTTGACATATCATAATGAAGAATTTGAAATGCATGATGAAATATGGTGACTGATGAATGCAGAAAAATGCATCAAGAGTATCAGAGCACCATCAGGTTTAAGTTTACAACTCGATCCAATAAAGTTTCAGAAGAACGAGAGTTGTAACTTTATAAAAAAATGCCCATATAGACAGACCCGCTTGAAGACTAACTCAAAATTCTCCGCCTTTGTCATCGAATGACCAAAATGATCGAAAATGAGGACTAACGCCCTTGAAGAATATCAAGTTGATGAAGGAGCGCCAGCGTTGTTGGGGTCGTTTGTCGTTGATGGGCCTGCCGTGGTGTTGTCCAAGTCTTCATACTCGTCGGTATCGCGTGATGAAGAATATGAGCTGGACACCAAAGAAGGAACCTTGACCTTCTTGAATTTCTTTGGTGGAGGTGCAGACCAGTCAAAATCTTCCTTGAGATCCATTTTCATCAGATATTCTTCACCATACAGATGTGATAGGACAGCCCAGGTGCGACCGAAGACTTCATGGAGGTAGTAATGGTTTTTCTTCACTGCATTGTGTGTAGCAGTCATGTTGTGAAGAAATGAACCAAACTGACACTTAACCCATTTATGGTTTCGATCCACCTTCTGTGAAGACTAAGCAGAAGCTCACGCTCAGTCATCACACGAGGAGCAGTGGCTTGAGGAGTAGACTTGGGTGCATTGGCAGCAGAGTCATGTGTGGCAGAGTCATCATTGGTGGAATAAGATGCAGCTTTGCGAAACTGACCATCCAATGGACGAATGCCTTCATCAATGACAACAGGAGCCTTGCCCTTTTATCAATTGAAGTAAAAGCCTGCTTGAGGACTTCAATCGGGGGCAGATAGCTAAGGTGATTCTGAAAATCAGCCTTGTAGTTGAGTGAAGACCTTGTCCTGAGGAATCTCATAATCCAAGGTGCATAAGGTTTCAGCTCAAACGGAGAAAGTGCAGCATTTGCCAGAGTCCTCATGAAGAAATCATGATAGTTGATAGGAATGCTATGAATGATGTTGAATAGCAGATTCTTCATGATCCCAACTATTTCCTCATCAGATGAGTCGTGGCCTTTGATGGGACTCATTGTCCTCGTCAGAATGTGATAGACGGTTTTGAGCACATAGAGTAAATCCTTCATGAGGAATTTGGTCCTTGGGGCTTGACCGGGCTTCAAAGGCTTCATTAACACTTGCATGTAATGAGCTGTGAGTTCTGGTTCATGATACAGGCAGCGAGCTCCTTCACTCGGTGGACTGATGGGCAGGGCATGACGCAATTCAAAGGCCGGTGCCTTATAGTGAGTATTTTCGGTCATCCAGTCCAAGACCCATGTGTTGATATCTTCAGGATCACCTATGATATGCGATATAGCATAGAACTGAAGAATAAGCTCTTCATTCCAATCAACAATGTCAAAGCAAAAGTTGAGGAGGCCTGCATCATGAAGAACACTGAGCACAGGAGAGAATCAAGGAAATGATTCCATGTCCACGTGAGGAATATGCTCATGGTAGAAGATTTTGTCTTTGTTGAAAAGCAGTGAAGAGTAGAAGTCGGCCTGGCTTGCAGTCCAGAAACGCTTCCTCCTTAGACGAGTAGAGTCATAAGGATTGTAGTCAGTGAAGAACACGTGCTCGCCGAAGAAATCATCAGCCTTGAATTTCTGCTTCTTTGAGAATGGATTCTTTGGCTTGGGGTGAGGAGTGTCAGTCAATTGCATCACAACCTCCGGAATCTCGATCTCAGGTTCCACAGGCTGAGGAATTTCAGGTACTGCTTCAGTGGCAGCCTGGGACTTCAATTCTTCATTTACATGATCTTCAGCACTAGTGGCTGGTATTTCTTCATGGACAGACGGTGTGGCATGTGGTTCATCAGATCCCATTTGTACAGTAGTTACTGGGGACTGAGGAATTTGTTGTAATGGTGTGAAGAGTGGAGAGTTGGGGTGCTGACTTTCCCAAAATTCATCACTTAGCACGGGTGTGGTACAACCAATGTCCACATCTTCATCTCCCATTTCTTCAACGCTGGCCTCTTCAGCAGTAAACTGAGGCATAGGCGAGGAGACAACTGGTGTTGAAGGGATTGTATCCACTTCAATTTCTTCATCCATCTGCTCTGATGAAGCAGCAGAGGAATTCTCATCATCAGATTCACTTGGAATCACATATTCTTTAAAAGGAACAAGGTCCTTTGATGGCATGGTTGAGATGGGAACAACATCAATTGGATTTGCAAACGAGCTAGTCAGTGGCTTCATCTTCTTCTGAGCTGAAGAATCTGATGCAGTTGATGCCTTCCTTTTCTTCACCGCCGCATGCTCTGCAGCCTTAGTTTTCTTCACATCTGATGCAGATGGAAGGATTGGAGTTGGTGTAGGCGCAGGAGCAGAGGAATTGGGTTGAATTTCTTCAGGCGCAACTAATGCAGTTGCCCTGACTTCATCTTGTTCTTCAGGCGCACCACTAGTGGATGCCCTGGCAATTTCATCAGCGGCTGGAATGTAGTCATCAGCCCTGGAACTCACATTTTTTCAGCAGCCTGATTTTCATCAGCGGTGCTGGCATGTTCTTCAGTCGGCTGAGCAGATGCTTTAGCCTGAGGAATTTCTTGTTGCGTTGGGGCTGCAACATTTGAGGTGAAGTTGTCAGCAAGTCTTACAAAACGAACCTTGGCTCCCATCCAATCAACATGGTATGTGTCAAATTCATCATTGAGTTTCTTGATCTCAGACTGTATATTGACGAGTTCTTTGGTTGTCATAGAGACAACATTTTTCTTCAGGTAGCGCTCCTTTTTGTACTGCGCTTTCTTGATCTGCCTAGCCTTCTCAAACTTCCATTTTCTTCTTGTATGAAATGAGTCAACATATGACTTTGGCCAGGTGTCAGCTTGAAATCAGGCATGGGAGTATTTGGGTCCTTGTGCCATAAGTCAATGTATTCGAGGATCAACTTTGGATCCAAAAGCATAGGCCCACTTGTACCCTTGGCTCTAGCGGCCCTGACTTGCCTGTCTCTGATGATTTCTGCTAGTTCTTCATCATCAGCCTCATCATCATCAGAGGGCACTTGGAAAGCAACTTGTTTCTTGGGAGGACTTGGTCGAGGACCTCGTCCAGCAGTGGTCTTCTTCTTCAGAAGAGTGGGAGCAGCTGAGGAACTTGCAGAGGCTCCTGAGGCAATAGATATGCCTGTGGTCCTTTGGCACGTGGCGAGATGCACAGGTGCTGAGGATTTGGTCGGAGCAGCCGAAGACTTTGGCGGAGGAGCTGAAGATTTTGTAGGAGAAGGAGCAGCTTGAGGAATTGGCCGTGAGGGCTTTGAGGAATCTGGCCGTGAGGGCATAGCTGAGGAACTCGGCCGTGAGGGCATTGCTGGTGAAGCACTGGGCTTGTGAGCAGGCTTCTTTGGCATGGCCTTCTTCGGCTTTATAGAGGCCTCAACAGAAGCAGCAATAGCAGAGTCTTCGTTGAATTTCCTCACTGCATCTTTTGCTTGTTTGGCCAACTTGGCCTGGCGCTTGGCCCATTCATCAGGATAATCCTCACCACGCTTGAGGCTGGTGGGACCATCTATTTGACCATGTGCCAACGGAGGTCTTGGGCATGGAGGATTTAGTGCAAATTTCTTCATTTATTTGGGAGTGACATATCTGTACTCCCTCCACTCTCTTGCCCATCTACTCTCAATCTTTTGAATGCGCACCTTGCGCTGATTTTTATCTTCCTCAGGGGGTGTGCAGTACCCAGCATAGATGTCCTCAGGTATTTCAAAGGCAGTGTTGACCTCACACTATAAAAAAAGGCACATCCGTGACATTTTGGGTCGAACGAATTTTTTTCTGTCATACATATGACACTTCTATGACGATAATTGTGACAAAACCCAGTATCATCATAGATGTGGTGGGCTCCTACTTCTATGACAAAATATCATGACAGAAAATGGGCTTTTCGTCCTGGGCGGGCCGGAGACGCAACTGCATGACATTCTTTGGGCCGTCCATGACGGAAAAAACCGTGGTAGAAGCGAGGGCGAGGAAAATTTCTAGGAGTTCCTGATTACGGTGGGAGGTCGGGGGCCGAGCGATGCGTGTTTCTCTCATACACGTACGCGTGTGTGTGCGAGGTGTTGGCTCTAACTGAACCCGAGCAAGGCGTTGGGGTCTAACTGAACCCGAGCGATTGCACTACAGGCTACACATTACTGAACCCGAGCGATCGATCGATGGCTGCTAACTGAACCCGATCGAGCGATTCCTTCGCTACTGCTGCTAACTGAAGCTGATCGATGCTGCCTCTGGGATGAACAGTGAGCATTGCGGGGGGGGGGGGGGGTTGGATGAACAGTGAGCGGTGGCGTTGCCTCTGGATGAACAGGAGCCCGTGGTGTGGTGGAGGGCTGGATGAACAGTAGACGATGGAGGGGTGCCCGTGGAGGGGTGGTTGAACAGGACCCCATGGTGTGGAGGGCTGGATGAATAGTAGACGGTGGAGGGGTGCCCGTGGAGGGGTGGTTGAACAGTAGCCGGTGGAGTAGGGCGCGGTGGAGGCTGGATGAACAGGAGCCCGTGGAGGCAGGAGAAGGTCGACGGTAGCCCGTGGGGGCTGGAGGAGGTCGACGGTGGAGATGAACAGTATCCTGTGGAGTCCCGTTTTGCGGTACGCCACACCCCTCCCGATGAACAAGACCCCCGTTTTGACCGTAGCGCTCCAACACAAGTCCGTTTCGTCCGTTTTTCGGTACGCCACACCCCTCCCGATCAACAGGACCCCAGTTTCAACCGTAGGAGGTCCGTTTCGTCCGTTTTGCGGTACGCCACACCCCTCCCGATCAATAGGACCCCCGTTTCAACCGTAGGAGGTCCGTTTCCTCCGTTTTGCGGTACGCCAGACCCCTCCCGATCAATAGGACCCCATTTCGAACGTAGGAGGTCCGTTTCCTCCGTTGTGCGGTACGCCAGGCCTCGTTTCCATCGCCTGTTCCGTCCAAGCCCTCCCGATGAACATGACCACGCATTCCATTCCGACCCAGCCGATTGGCTCCCACGTGTTCCGTTGCCTCCCGATGAACACAACGCATTCCGTTGCCTCCCCATGAACATGAAGCATTCCGTTGCCTCCCCATGAACACGACGACGGCGCTGTTTCTCCGTTTCGACCCAGCCTTGTACACGAGCCCTGGCCGTACGTATGCGCGAGTAGGCGTTCGAGACCCCGCACGTATGTACACATACGTGGCCGTATTTTCTTTCTTTCACCCTGGCCATTGTATGTATGTGTACATGCTACGTGTGCGCCTCTACTACGACATGTACACGCCTCTACTACGACACGTGCGTGCCTCTACATCCACCAGTATATATGTACGTACACGTTCACGACCAGAATGACAACGCTATGTACGCTTCGACCAGGTGGGTCCCGACTGTCAGGCACTTCCTTGCTTGCGAAGATGTAGCTGGTGGGTCCCAGCAGTCAGGGGGGCGAATCGTTTTTTTTTCCCGGACGCACTTCCTTGCGTGCAAAGATGTAGCTGGTGGGTCCCAGCAGTTAGGGGAAAACGTTTCTTTCGTGAAATACGGTGGCCTGTCCGGTGGGTCCCTGCTATCAGGTGGAGGAATAATTATTTTGCATGTAATAAGGAGGCACTTCCTTGCTGCGGCCGTGGACCCAGCTGTCAGCCTCTCCACATACAGTCCATGTCCGATGGAAGCTGTTCCTTGACCACGTTGACCACGCCGCGCCGAGAGCACCAGGGCGGTGGACGACGGCAAGGCCTAGGAAGGAGACGACGCGGAGCCGGGGAAGACGCGGTAGTGGATGCCCACGCGTAGAGGAGTATGAGGGTTCACTGGTTTGCTGTGGTGTGAGGCTGCCATCACCGCAGAATAACAGGGGGTGTGGGTGAGTAGAGGGATGGCCTGGCTAGCGGTGGGAGTAGTAGGGGGCGGTGAGGCCTCCACCACATCGCAGCCGGCCACGGGAGGCAGGAGCACGAGGCACGGCTGGCGCTGGTTTGGGCGGCTGGAGCAAGAAGACCAGAGGTTGAAGAAGCACTACGACCGTTGGATGGACATCATACGGTCACTGGAGCTAGAATCGTGCATATTGACTAAGTTGACAAAGCCCTCTGTCCCCGTCAACTTAGTAGGCCCACAAGTCAGCCTGCCACTATACTGGGTCCCAACTAACAGGGGGAGTATTCATTTTTTGTGCGTAATAAGGAGGCACTTCCTTGCGTGCGAAGATATAGCTGGTGGGTCCGAGCTGTCAGCGGCGGTAACATTTTTTCGCGAAATACAGAGGCCCTTTCGGTGGGTCCCTGATGTCAGGTGGAGGAATCATTATTTTGCGCGTAATAAGGAGGCATTTCCTTGAGTGCGGCCGTGGACCCAGCTGTCGGCCTCTCCACGTACAATCCACTTCAGATGCATGTCGGTCGTTGACCACGTTGACCAGGCCACGCCGAGAGCACCAGGGCGGTGGACGACGGTGAGGCCTAGGAAGGGAACGACACGGAGGCAGGGAAGACTCGGCAGTTGTTTCCCACACAGAGGGGAGTACGACTGTACGAGGGTTTACTGCTTCGTCTGCCGTCGCCGGAGAATAACAGCAGGTCTGGGTGAGTAGAGGGATGGCTAGGCCAGCGATGTGAGTACGATGGGGCGGTGAGGCCTGCGCGGCAGCACAGCCGGCCGCGGGGAGGAGGGAGCAGGCAGTCCCGCCGGTGCTTGTTTGAGCGGCTGGAGCAGGAAGAGCAGAGATTGAAGAAGCACGACGGCCTTGATGGACATCCAATAGTCACTGCTTGTGCGTCAACCTTTTTTTGAGGAAAACCTCAAATCTATGGAAAACAGCATACATCCCATCTGCCATTATTTCTAATAATTTATAGCCCATTTGCTAATTCTTAAGGTTTTTTGGAGCCCATATTCTTTTTGTTAGCATTACAGCCCATATTGTGGCCACGGTTAAAAAATTATACGAAATTTTGCATATTTAGGTGCGGTCCGAACTGTTTTTAATCCCGAAATTTTGACTCATATTCAAACTGATTTTAAAACTAAATGTATATCAATATAAAATCCAACAAATTCTCCACGCATAAAAATTAATGTAATTTAAAATCTCAAAATGAAAAAAAAGATATTTTAAACTAATTGCCGGTTTGATGTGTTTTAAAAATGCACAGCCCATTTCTCATTACTGATGGGCCATTTTCTCGGCCAGCCAAATGAAAGCTCTCCTCGTCTTGAAAGATTTGCAGCCCAACAGGCCTGACAAAGCGACTTACTTGGCAAATCACAAAAAAACTGGGCTATGGTCGTGGACCCAGCTGTCGGCCTCTCCACGTACAGTACTCTTCTGATGGAAGTCGTTCCTTGACCATGTTGACCACGCCGTGCGGAGAGCACCACGGCGGTGGATGACGGGGAGGCCTAGGAAGGGGACGACGCGGAGCCGGGGAAGACGCGACAGTGGAAGCCCGCGCAGAGAGGAGTACGAGGGTTCACTGGTTCGGCTGTGGGTGAGGCTGCCGTCGCCGCAGGGCCTGGCCAGCGGTGGGAATAGTAGGGGGCGGTGAGGCCTCCGTGGAAGCACAGCCAGCCACGGGAGGCAGGAGCATGCGGCATGACCGGCGCTACTTTGGGTGGCTGGAGCAAGAAGACCAGAGGTTGAAGAAGCACTACGGCCGTTGGATGGACATAGTACGGTCACTGGAGCTAGAATCGTTCATATTGACTAAGTTGACAAAGCCCTTCGTGCCCATCAACTTAGTAGCCCCACAAGTCAGCCTCCCACAATGGTGGGTCCCAGCTAGCAGGGGGTATTCATTTTTTTTGTGCATAATAAGGAGGCACTTCCTTGCGTGCGAAGATATAGCTGGTGGGTCCGACATGTCAGCGGGGGGAACGTTTTTTCGCGAAATACAGAGGCCCTTCTGGTGGGTCCCAGCTGTCAGGTGGAGGAATCATTATTTTGCGCGTACAGTCCACGGCCGATGGATGTCGTTCGTTGACCATGTTGACCAGGCCGCGCCGAGAGCACCATGGCGGTGGATGACGGCGAGGCCTAGGAAGGGAACGACACGGAGCCGGGGAAGACTCGACAATGGTTGCCCACGCGGTGGGGAGTACGAGGGTTTACTGGTCTGGCTGCCGTCGCCAGAAAATAACAGGAGGTGTGGGTGAGTAGAGGAATGGCCTGGCCAGCAATGAAGTAGGGTGGGGCGGTGCGGCTTGTGCGGCAGCACAGCCGGCCACGGGAGGCGAGAGCAGGCAGTCCCACTGGAGCTGGTTTGGGCGGCTGGAGCAAGAAGATCAGATATTGAAGAAGCAGCATGGCCGTTGGATTAACATCCAACAGTCACTACTGCTAGAATCGTTTGTGGACTAAGTTGACAAAGCCAAAGTACACATCAACCTAGTAGACCCACAAGTCACCCTCGAAATCTGTCCCAAACAGCATACAGCCAAAAATTTCTAGCCATATTCAAATTAATTTTAAATCTAAATATACCTTAATTTAAATTCAATGAAATTTTACCCGCACAAAAACAATGAAATTTAAAATATCAAAATCCAAAAGAAAACAGTATTTTGGAACTAATTGCCTGTTTGCTGTATTTTTTCATTTTACAGCCCATTTATTATTACCTATAGCCCATTTCTTATTACTTATAGCCCATTTTCTGGGCAAAATGCATCCCTCCTCGTCTTGAAAGATTTTCGGACCAGCAGGGCGTAGAAAAGCAAGTAGGCCTACATTGGTTATTCTGCAAAAAACAAAATAGCTGGCTAGCCATTTTCAGAAAGGAAAAAACAAACTGGGCTGGTCATGTGCTAAACATATGAAATAAAAGCCCGGGCTAGACGGGCCACGGGTCCCGCACAACCCAGTTGATACCCTTCTCTGTCCCGAAAAAACAAAAACACTGCACGCGCTGCTGGGTCCCTACTGTCATTCTCACCATGTACAGTCATCTCCTTATTCCTCTCGGTTGTTGACCATGTTGACAACAACGGAGGGCGGCGCCGCGGCGAGCGAACCAAGGCGGAGGATGATGGTGAGGCCTCGGACAGGAACGAACAGGAGCCGGGGAAGATCACAGCCAGCCATGGGAGGCGGGAGCAGGCGGTCCCGCCGGCGCTGGTTTGGCTTTGGCGGCTCGAGGAAGAAGAGACTGAAGAAACGCGACAGGCGTTGAATGTCAATCCAACGGTTAAGGTTGTCACAATCGTTTGTTGACTAAGCGGACACCAAGTAGCATACTTTTTTATATATAGAAAGAAAATCAAAGACTTGGGAAGGCGTACAGAACAAGCTAGTGTACTAGTACAGAGACGTTGCCGAGTTTTAGAAAAAAGAAAGACGTGCTCCTGTAGCTGGTTCGAATCCAAACCTAGACTATGACTATATATGGTGCTATGCTACTCTGCAAGTAATGAAACTGACATATCCAACGTCCGCTTCTCCTCTTCTCTACTTACTCTGCCTAGCATCAGAAGCTCTGGCCGCAACAACCATGTCCGCTGGCTGCTCGTCCACCTGCTCTTCAGCAGGCAACAACCAGATATGCGCCAAGTGGCCACCCATACCATCTCCTGTGGGTCTCATCACACCCCCGCCGACACGCGCACCGAAGCTGATTGCTCATCGCAACCCGCTGCCGTTGGTGTGGTGCCACTGCTGCGAATCACGCAGAGTCATCCGTCGCGTCTCAACCACAATCCGCAACCCTGGCCGAGTCTTCTACAAATGCCCGAATCATGTGGTAATAATATGTTTAAGTGTTGTTCTGCTGCTTTCAGTTGCTGATTTTTTAATAGTTTTGTTGATGATCTTCCAATTTGATTCGTGCAGAAAAGGGAAGATTCATGTGATTTTTATTTCTGGGAAGTTGCTGATGTGGGGGAATGCAACTACGCTGATTATTTGGTTAGCCGAGGAATCCCAATACCAGCAGGTTGGGGTGTTGGACAAGTAACTGAAGGAACGACAGAAGAGGAAGATGTAGAGCAGAAGGTTAAAGATGCAGTTCCTCTGATCATGGCCAAGCAACAACTACTGAACGGCCTTGACAGCAATGAGGAGATGAAAGAGCTTGTGAAGATAATGGGCAGAATCGATGTGCTCTGTAGGATGATTGTCTCTTTATTTGCAGTGTATGTAGCACTCGTGATGTACTCAGTGGCTACGACATGAGCACTTTGCTGAAACTAGTAACGAATGAAACCTGTGTAGCAGGCTGGGCGTAGTGTTGTGAACATCTAATGATTTCTATTAATGGAAATCAGGGGGTATCCCCTTTTGCTCATATAAATAAATAGCAGAGGCCCCGTCGGGTCAGCTTTGTTCTCATTCGAAGACGTCGAGCAAATTGCCGTCGAACAGCAAACTATGTCATCAAATTCAAGTTTCACAGCCAAATATGAGTACAACTAAACAACAATGTCATCATGTTTTAGTTGTCATACAATCACCAAACACAAATCAGCATACATAACAAGTGATGTTCTCACAACAAAATACTAAACAACATGTTCATCAGGTTTTAGTTGTCATAGCAAACACAATTTCACATAGTAGATAAAAAACGTCTTCTGACAGGCAAATACGACAAAAGCAATGTAATCATCATCCGCAGCAGCAGCGTAAACATCTTTGCCATGTGTATCAGTCTGAATCGTAATTCCCCACGGTGTCATCTTCTTCTTCGTTCTCAACATCCTTGAACGTTGGCTTCTTCTTGATCAACTCTTGTATGTCCACAGCACGACAAGCAATCTTTTTGCCGGCATCATTGATGTGATGGTTCTCAAAGATATTAGGAATATCTATGTTATCTTGTACATCAGGAGCAGTGTAAGCATCATCTTGTTGTGCAACTTCATTAAACAAATTCCTCTGCTCAAACCTTTGCAATACTCTCCAGTCATCGCAATGTGCAAATGTGTCTTCCAAGAAAAATATCCGTGTTGCTTGATTTGCCAAAATAAAAGGCTCGTTGGTCTGGTACGCCGCCTTGACATTGATGGATTTGAAATAATCATCAGCTCTGGGTTTTGCGATCCTGGAAAACAGGTTATACCAACGACAGCACAACAGAACCACACACCGATGTTCCTCGAAATTGGAGATATACTGCAACTGAACAATGTCTGTTATGTTAGCATACATTTCAATTGTCTCTTTGTCATACATATCCGTGCTCATGATGGCACTGTTTTGTGTCTTCCTGCCTTCGTCTCATGCAAGGGTGTTGTAGCGCACATCTCCAACAACGCAAGATTCATAATGTCGTACCCGAGTATCAGGACCCATTGCTAGTGAGTAAAGGGCATCATCAACTGCCTGCCCATCCTCCCGCATCTTCTTAACCAATGGTTAGAAAATAGACAAGCTGATCATCTTATGTACTCAATATATTAAAAAAACTGGTAGTGCACTTCAAACGCTTACATGGTTCTTGAACCATTTTGCAAATCCTTCCATAACCAGTTTGTCAATGTTTCTTGGATTTTGCGGCAGTAACTCCTCTTTGTAGATGCTGCACAACATAGTGATCACGTCAAACATCTAAATATATAAGAATGTGCTGCAAGTTTAGTAGATTACGATGTATAAGCTGCAGTACTGCACTCACTTGATATAAGGTAGTATCTCAGGGCAGTTATTCAACACATACCAAACCATTTTGTCCAAATCTTTAGGTTTGTCCTCTTGTTGACTCTTCCCTGTAACTCGAACAGAATAATTGAAAACATTGAGCCCGGGATTGTCTTCACCCACCTCTTTGCTAAGCTGATCAGCTGTTTCAATGTATTTTGAGCAGAATGTCAATGCTTCTGTAGCAATGTAGGCCTCTGCAATGGAACCCTCGAGTCTAGCTCTATTCCTAACATAGCCCTTGAAAGTGCCTAGCCGCCTTTCAATAGGGTACATCCAACCATACTGTACTGGACTTGTAAGTAGTGCCTCATCAGGTAGATGAACAGCCAAATGCACCATCACATCAAAGAAGGCTGGAGGATATATCTTCTCAAGGTCGCATAGCATAGTTTGTATCTTGTCTCTAAGATGCTCCAAAGCATCTATCTTGATATTCCTACTGTAGAGTTCCCTGAAGAATTTTCCCAACTCTGCAACTGCTCTGTATAAGTTAGGGCGGCCCAATCCTCTAAGGATAACAGGTAAAACCCTTTGAAGTAGGACGTGGCAGTCATGAGTTTTCAACCCTTGTACCTTGTTTCCATCTGCACCGACTCCTTTCAGGGTTGGAAGCAAATTCATGTGGGAATCTCACACGTGACAGGACCTCACATAATTCTTTTCTTTTTACCTTGTCCAAGATGTACACAGCTGGTGCCATATCCCGTGGTTTACCTTCATCTTGCACCTGCAAATCCTTTCTGATACCCAGGTGTGTCAAATTAATCCTAGATTTTAAGGTATCTTTCATCTTGCCTTCAATATTAAGAAGTGTGCCGATAATGCTGTCACATATATTTTTATCGATGTGCATCACATCAAGATTATGCCGTAGATCCAAATCTTCCCAATACTCCAAGTCCCACAAAGTGGACCTGTGGGTAAACAATAATCTCTCTTCTACCCTGCCACACTTCCTTTTCCCGCTACCATTACCAGGATGGTTTCCTGGTGTAATATGCATGACCTTCTCTAATTCCACTTGCAACTCATCGGCGGTGAGCCTCTTTGGTGCATCACGGTTTTCATGCTTTGCATTGAACACATGTCTTCAGTATTTTCTAGGATGCGGCTTGTCCTTGGCAAGGAAACGACGGTGTCCAATGTAACAGATCTTGCTAAGTATTGGTATGACAGCGAATTCCTGTCACAGCGAAGACATGCATTGTAACCATGTGTCGTTCGCCCTGACATAGTGCCCAAAGCTGGATAATCATGGATGCACCAAATTATAATAGCACGCAGAAAGAAATCAGCTGGTGGGCTGCTATATAGGTCTCAAGTGAGAACACCCTTCCATAGCTGTTGAAGTTCCTCCACAAGAGGCTCCATGAACAAATCAAAATCCTTTCTAGGACTTTTTGGACCTGGGATGAGCAAGGCCATCATGTAGTTTGATTCTTTGGTGCAGACATTTGGAGGCATGTCATAAGGGATAACAAGAACTGGCCACATGCTATATGTGGCGCTCTGGTGGCCAAATGGGTTAAATCCATCTGAAGCTAAGCCAAGTCTAATGTTTCTCGGGTCAGCATCAAACTCTTTGTGTTTATCATTGAAGCTTTTCCACTCACTACCATGAGATGGATGGCTCATTACATTCTGATCTCTGTACTCCTGGTTCCTAGAATGCCACAGTACATCCTCTCTTGTTTCAACATCATGAAACAACCTCTGCAATCTTGGTGTAATTGGAAAATGTCTTAGAACATTATGAGGAATCCTCTTCACAGCATCGCCATCTTTCCATCTTGATGATTTGCATTTCGGGCATTCACTTAAGTTGGCATAATCCTTCCGGAACAGAACACAACTATTCTTACAAACATGGATCATATCATATCCAATTCCAACTGCACGAAGGAAATTCTTCATTTTACTGTAGGTGTGTGGCAGCTCAGATGCATCTGGGAAAGATTTGTGGAAAGCAGCCAACATTGCATCGAATGATTTGTTGGTCATCCGCTTAGATGTCTTCACCTGAAGAAAGGTGACCATAGTTGACAATACTGACAGCTTATTTCCTGGGGTGACAGCAACGTTGCATTGTTCCAACATGCGGGCCCACCGTTTTTCTTCTGCAGGTGAAAGTTCACGGAATGCACGAGCATTTCGTAGCATTGTTTCAATGTTGGTCAAACTCACTGGCTCCGCCACCACCACCTCCTCCTCCTCTTGCACCTGAGCATCAGGCAGATCAAGATGGTGATCTGCTGCTTCCACGTAGTCAATAACATTGACGTTCACAGCTTCACCATGATGAACCCACCTACTATATGTGACCGACATCCCATACAAGTGTAGATGATTTTGCACAATTGACTGGGGTCTTGTAACTGAATTCATACAACTGCTACATGGGGCAGAGCACATCTGATTTCGGACCACCGTACTCAGCTCTGATAAAGTTCATGAAGTTTTCAACCCCCTCGACATATGCAGCGGAGAATCTTCGAGCAGAAGTTATCCAAGTCCTGTCCATCTGTTAGACATACAAATTAGTTCTTCTACTAGATATTATAGGAAAACATATATGCTTTTTTATGACGTCCAGAAAAAAATACCTAGGTCGATGTCTAAAGCTATGGCAAGATATTTGGACGAGCAGATCTAAGTAACGAAATATATGTAAAGCTAATTCAGCAAACAGATTTGAGTGCCAAATTATGGCAGGCTGTTTCAGCAGTCAATGAGCCGAGCACACAGCCATCGAACTATCGAAGGCCATCGCAGCAACAAAGATCGAGTATAAAACGGTGTAGAGCTATTTCACCTAACAGATTGGCTACTAGACCATGGCAATCTACGTCACAATAAATATATGGCAGGATATTTTAGCAACTAACCGGCCTTGGTATGCCATCTCAGCTAAGAAGATTGAGTGTAGAATAGGGCAATGAAGCTTCTTAAGCAGAGCATATTGACAGTAAACTACTTCGGCAAACAGTGAGATTAACAACGTCTATCAGCTAACATTCAGAGATACACCGACATGAATGGGGCCTCAGTCTAGAATGCGCGTACCATGGGAGAAGCTGACCGCCATGTGTCTCCACACGAACATCGCCAGCAGTGGCGGCGCTGACCGCCGTGTGCCTCCACAAGAACGTAGCCAGAGGTGGCGGCGCGGCTAGAGGACGACAGTCTACGAGAGCGTCCTATGGGAGCGAGAGGATCACCGAACCGCGGCGCCGACATATCGACGCGACGGGGAGGGCGGCTTTGGCGGAGCGAATGGAGTGGAGGGGACAGGGGGAGCGGGGTTTGGGGAATATTATTGGCTAGTTGGCCGAAGGGCGGTTGAATCGGATTTGGGGGGAATTTTTGGGTGTGGGGGGGGGGGAGGATATTCGCGCGGTGGGCGGGGGGAGTTTGGCGCATGGTAGGTTTCTCCAAGTGCAGTCCCACGTGTCAGTGAAGAGGCAAGCCGAAGCGCGTTCCGTTTGTGTGAGCCGTGTGCCGGACCGAACGTGTGTGGGGTGCAATGCGACCGCGACAGGAGTGTTATGACTGTACCACCTTTTTTCCTTTTAAACTAGGTGCTTCGCCCCCTCAGGAAAAAATTGTTGCTTCGCGTGATCCATCGATACTACTACTAGTAATCCGGTAATCCTGACTAAAACGGCGCGGCCGGGTCTTTTCCCGCGCGATATGCTGGGAGGTTGGCTTAGTTGGGTTTTTTAGGACGAGTAATGCTACACCTACGTAATCCCAGTTACGTAATTAACGTAATGTGAAACGTTTGAGCTGTTGATTGTAGATTGGGGGGAGGGAGGGGCCCACCACCATGAAAATCAGGGAGGAGAGAGAGACAATTTACGTTAACCCTTTCGTAGGTTCCCGTAGATGTAGAAAGATGTGAAATGTGTGAATGTGTAGTGGACGTACTATTGGAGTGCCTAAGATAATTTGTGTATGTATAGACCCTATGTGTTTATTTTACTTTGCATGTTAGATTTGTCTCGGTTCAATAAAAAGCAGAGTTGGTGATGATGGTGTGCCAGTCATCCTGCAATATAGGTCGTCCGATCTATATCTAACGGATAGGAAGGAAACTATGACAATTTACCTGCACTCCTCTCCACATTTGCAGATAAGGCTTTCCCTCGTTCATCCTTTTCTCCCACAAGATCTTGATCTTCCGTGCAATGCACGGGCATCTTGCTAGTACTCCTACAATATGTATATTATTGTGAAAGTTCATATACACCGGCCGAGATTAATGCAAACACGACAGATTTTCATTAAATTTCAAACTTTTATAGGACAGAAAAATAAAAGAAACCCGACCCTAAACCTATTCTACAGCGGCGACCGGTGTCCTCCATCTGCGATCTCTATGTACGGGGGCGGGGTTCAAGACCCGTGAAGTGAAGGTGCGGTCTCCGGCAAGGAAGAGTAGAACACGGGATACGGACCGGCTAGTTGGCACACCATGCCCTGCTGCCTCCCATGCCCTACTCATCCTCGGAGGAGTCCCCAACCTCGGCGGTGCCGGACATTGGACGGCGGCAAGTAGGATGCGTGGCTGACGGTGCTCCCGTCATCGGCCGCCAGCATGGCCACCGCTTGTGCAGTCGCGTCCGCTTCCGGCTACGCCGCTATTGCGTCGCAAGAGGCGACTTGAGCGAGGGTGGCGACCTCGAGCTTCATCCCCGAAGACAAGCTCTCCCGCAGAGCGTTCGCACTTGCGGTCATGGCGGATGTGGTGCCAGGTAGGAGCATGATGCGCTATGGTGTGGAGGTTAGCTGGGCGTTGCCACTTTAAGTAGTGCATTCCGGTGCGGCCAAGCGTCCGGGTGGGTCATTAAGTCGCTGGAGTTGGTTCCTCGGGCACCGAGCCTCTTAATGACGACATACGAACGGACGACATGAATGCGGGCAGCTGGCGCCGGCTGGGAACGCACCGCGCGACGGTGCGAGGGACGAGGGTTTTGGTGTGCCAGGGTAGTCAGCTGCGGTCGTGGCAACGTTGGATATGCCCTTTGGTCAGATGCGATCCCCGCATGTCATTGAAAAAGCAAGACGACCTGGCATGGTCTCAGGTCCAGAGGATGCAGTTGGCAGTGCTACACCACTCCGCAGACGCGTCGCGGCGCCCCATGCATCCTCGACGAGCCGGGTGTTGGGGTGTGTTTAGATTGTGGCCAAAGTGCACCTTACCAAAATTTTGGTCATGACCCAAAGATTGGTCTTTGTTTGGATGGTTGCCATCTTTTTGGCATGCCAATGAACTCTAGCCAACTCTAGTTCATTTTTCTTGCCAATGTCGGCCAAATCATGGGCAACCAATACCTCAACCAAAATTTTGGTCATGGCCCAAAGATTGGTCTTTGTTTGGATGGTTGCCATTTCTTTGGCATGCCAATGAACTCTAGCCAACTCTAGTTCATTTTTCTTGCCAATGTCGGCCAAATCATGGGCAACCAATACCTCAACCAAAATTTTGGCTACCCAATGCTTTGATGGGGCAACCTTGGGCACAAACCAAACATACCGTTGGTCGTGCCACAGCAGTAACGCCACCCTCGGCACACTGAAACCGACCGTGTCTAGCTACGATATGAGCGTGTCGCTCACCACGGTCGCCGTGTCCAGAGGTGGTGCTGGAGCTGCGCCCCGTTGTTGGCCCCAACGACCCACATGAACGGTTGTCGGTGGCGAGGAGGTCGTGGGCTAGCTCCTCCATTGGACTAGTCTGTGCTATGTCGTCCCGACGGGTGTGCCCCACATGTCGGTTTCCCTGTTTTCCCGGCCATATTCGAGCATCAGTGCTCCGCGTTGCGCATTAGGCCTTTCACTATGTAGGCCAAGCGAGACAACTTATTGTTTATTTGAGCCATTCAAGTATAATCATGTGGCATTTGCTTATTTCTCATTCCTCTCCAACCCTCTTCTCCATCGATCATGTCGCCCTCTAGTCGAGTCCATCCTCCCGCATGCCTCATTTGATCATTCCGCCGAGTATCATTCGCATGGACCCACCCTAGTCCTCTTTCAATAGATCTCCGGACCCCGAGATGAAATCGAGAGGGAACGAGTGGGGGCACGTGATATCTAAGGCGGATTCAAAATTTTGAACCGGTGATCATAGCATCCGCAAATCATATATAAAGGGTATTCAATGTTCATTTCGTTTTTGTACATACAATATAATCCCTCCTATCCTTTCTACTTTACATATAAGTTTTATGTGTAGTCAAAGTATCTCTACTTTGATAAAAAAGGTATCAACATTCAACAACGCCCAATCCATATTGTTAGATTCGTACGTACTCCTAGATTTGTACTCGAGATGGTTTCCAATTTGACTATTGACAAGATTAATAGTACATGAGATGTATAATGTGAAAATTATATCATTGGAAACTCCTTTGACATATGAATTTGACTATATGCTTTGTGTAAGTTGCATGTCATATATTATTACTCTAACATTTGGTCAAAGTTAGCCTCGAAAAACGCATTAGACCCTGTATGCTTTGTGTAAGTTGCATGTCATATATTATTACTCTAACATTTGTGTAAGTTGCATGTCATATATTATTACTCTAACATTTGGTCAAAGTAGTATAGTGGAAGTGGATCCTCTAACGTAGGTATCCCTGCCTTACCCTCCCTTTCGGTCACTTACTGGCGGACCCCATGCTTGCTAGGCCCCGCATGTCAGTTACTCAATGGGTTCGGCCACGTCAGGGGATACTCATACTTAGTATACTCCCTCTGTTTTTGTTTACTCCGCATAAAACGGAGGGAGTGGTGGTATAATAAATGACGCGGGCGGGGGAGGGGGAGGGATGTCGGTTTGCTCTCAACTGCGGTCCCACAAGCGAGCGAAAACGCAAGACGAAGCGTGTTCCATTCGGTGAGCGATGTGGAGGGTCCAGCGTGCCAGGCTGCAATGCGAACGCGACAAGAGCGATGTACAGTCAAAACCGATTGACCGGTCGTCACCGGAACCACTATTCACACCAGAACCTTCACTGCTCGGCCTACGCCAGCCACTGCCCTAAAACCACACCAAATCTCCAGCCCATTCCCCCACCTTTCGATCCCCTAGCCCGCATCAAGCGTCCCCTAGTTCGCCGGAAAGCCATGGTGCGCCGCAAGATCACTTACTACAAGATGCTGATGCCAGAGCGCCGCGCAGAAATCGCGGCGGCTGTCGGTGCCACAGACCTCCATTCCCAAGCTCGCTTTGCAGCGGGCCAATCCCCGAGTTCTCTGCAGCCAAGCTACGAGGAGGAGGAAGCCGATCCAATGTTCATGGTGGAGGTCGCGGCGCAGAAGGCCCCCAATGGGTATGAGACGATGGACGTCGACTTCGTGCCGGCGTCCGAGTCCCCCATGGTGCAGGCGGACCAGCGGTTCAACATGGCGATACTAAAGGAGGACCGGGAGGCAGAGGCTCAACTCGATGTGGAGCGCGCGCATGCCGCTGCCATCGAGGCTCTCCTGCAGGCGGAACCGGATGTCGTGGATGTGAACCGGGCGGCGGAGGCTCAACTTGAGGCGGAGCGCGCGGATGCCGCTACCATCGAGGCCCTCCTCCAGGCGGAACCGGACGTCCTGGACTTGAACCGGGCGGCAGAGGCTCGACTCGACGCAGAGCGCGGGGATGCTGATCTCATCGACGCCCTCCTGCAGGCAGAACCAGACGTCCTGGACTTGAACCGGGTGGCGGAGGCTCGACTCGACGCGGAGCGCGCGGATGCCACTGCCATCGAGGCCCTCTTGCAGGCGGAACCGAAGTCCTTGACTTGAACCGGGCTGTACTCTCGTCCGTGCAGAGCGCCCGCACGCTCCGCTTGAACGAGTAGCTGGAGGCCGAGGACAACCACGGTGCGGAGACACACGTCGGCAGCGATGGCTGGTTCGCGCCGGCAGCCAAAGACGACGAGGCCGTCTCTTTCCGCGAGCAGTGCTAGTTTTTCTTTATGTTGTTGTTTTTATGGATCTTTTGCTGTGTAAAAACATATATTTCTTATGCAAGTCGCCTGACTTGGGTCAGTCTACCATTTCAGGCGGTTGGATGAATATCCTACGTCTCCAAACCCTTCTTTCCTTCTTCCTCACCTCTTCTTCTTCCCCAACAGACCACCGCACGGGCCGTACGGATACTCCCCAACATGCGGTTGGATAAACATACTCTATGAACGAAAATTATGTGTCAGCGATAGGATGGCTGAGTTTGGTTTGTTCACATGCGACAACACGTGTCAGTGAGGGTGTGTTCCCTTGGTTGGGTTTGCGGCGTCCAGGAGCGACTGTGTGAGGGTGCGGTGCGACCGCGGCGTGCAGGAGCGACCGTGTGAGGGTGCGGTGCGACCGCGACAGCCATGCGCAAGTGTACCTCCTTCTCATTTTGAAAACTTTAGGCAAGCTTGGCAAAAATGTGTGGCGAAGTTTGGCAATGCAAGGCCTAGACCCAAACAGGATAAGTACGTACGTACTAGGAGTACTAGTGTTAAAAAAGAAAGGCGGGGTTTTCCTTCGCGGGATTTAATCGATACAAATCCTCGTTTCACGTGTCAATTAATGCGTATTTTTTTCTCCAAAGACCAAAGAGCTAACCATCTCACTCCTCATCGCTTGATTAATGCAGCGCCATGCAAACCAATCTTCTCACTTCTACATGCATGTAGGGGATATTAATGTCCTTGGTTGTTAAGCCCATCAATTTTGCCTCGATTAGTGTTAGTGGCCCTTTGCAAATTGTAATTTTGATATACTGGCCTTGTGTACAAAAATGGAGGTAGTAACTATATTTGACTTCCTTCCCCATTGCGGTGACGTCGACGATATCTTTTTTTGGTGGTTTGGCGAAGTGCGTTCGACGAAGAACACCATTGAGGGAGACCATGGTACGTCGTTCGCAAGTGCCACCTGCAAGACGAGACAACTGCCTTATTTGCATCCAGGAAGTCCTTTACTAGTACTACTAGGAGTACTAGTGCGGTGAGATGGTTTCTCGAAGAAGACGATGGAGAAGCGGAGTCAGCGAAGAGTGAAATGATGGTTGCTTCGTCCGTGCTTTTGTGATTTGACGCCTCACTGCTTTGTGATTTGTGATAGAAGGGACAGGGGAGTAGACTCTGTGGTCTATACTGTACTACATGCGTCCAAGCATGGGAGAAAGAGGAGAGACGTTGCATTTTTCTATTCCTTCAATCAATCAATCAATCAGGGAGCTTCGGTTCCATCTTTTTGGCTTTGGCAACACAGTCCACAATGGTTCCCATGATGCCAAAAGCTATTTTCACATTTGGCTACACATTGTGGATGCCCTTAACCGTACCACTTGGTTTTGTTCCTGTGTGCTATCTATACAAATCTCAATTATATTGATCTAAAAAATTATAGAATCAAGATTAGTAAAAAGGAGGTGATTTTGCCACGCGGATGGCAGGGAGGTTTCTTATTTGAGCAATGCTACATCCACGTAATGGTTTACGTAAAGTTACAAACTGATGTGATGTGGGACTATTTGATTGGATTAAAGGAGAGGATTAGGCCCACCCCACCTGAAAATCAGGGGGGCATATTAGTTTAGATGGAAAGTATATGTAGCAGCTACGTAGCCGTTTGTAAGTCTAGGATTAGGCTTCTTATTTTCGGAGGACGTTGTCCTGGCGGTTTGCTAACATGCGGTCCCACGTGTCAGTGCTTTACCAAGCTGATCTGCGTCCCACATGAGGCAGAACAACGGCAGAAGCAACACGTGGTTAAGTTGAAGAAGATGAGGGAGAAGCGGATTCAGCAATGAGTGAAATGATGGTTGCTTCGTCCCTCCAACTTAACTGCAGGAAAGGTGCAGCTTTGTGATTTGACGCCTCATTGCTCATTACTACGCCGACGCCATGACTGGGGTGCTTCACCCTGGCTGCTCTGCATTGTATTCCGGTATGGCACGTGGACCCGGTAGCTTGATGTCCCACATGTCGGCGAAAGGGACTAGAAGATTTATGAAAGCGAGCGCTCCACTCTTACGACGGAGGAGTAGACGACACAGCGGCCCAGTGAACTGTCACTTGTAATGTATAGTATTATAGTTTTGCCGTTTCGCACGATCCATCGATACAAACCTGATTAAACAGGAAAGGGCGGGATTTTTCCCGCGCGGTAGATGATACTGGCCATACATTTCAAAGGAAATTTTAATGTATGCAAATTGAATAATTATAAGTAACAATATGATATCTAGTAAAACTAAAAACACATATGATTTATTGTGTTAGTGTAGTAGTAGTGCTGTATTGCATAGTTGTTAGATGTAACATGCGAGAACATGTAGAGATGTAGTTTTGGAGGGCCTACAGAGAGAAAAGCGTAATACGGTCATCGAACTTCAGAATAAGCTGATTACGGTCACTATATACGTTTTGCGGTGATTATATGGTCACTTGCTCACAGTTCAGCATCGGATTGCACTCTGTTGACCGGCCAAATAGTCTGCGTGGCGCCATGTTGACTAGTTAAATTGACCATGTTCCTTGTGGGTCCCACCTATCAGTTCGCATAGGCAAAAGGTCAGATAAACACAAATTTACACAGGCGCGACAAGGCTCCAACCCATGCGCGGAAATCACCTGGTTGTGTATGTGTCTGTCAGGGCCTGATGTGTGCGCATGCACGTGTAGGTTGAGCACTTGAGCGTGAGAGTGTGTGTTGGTCGTGTGGTGTACTGGTGTGTGCATGCATGCGTGCATGTGTGCATGTGAGTGTTGCGTGCGTGCGTGTGAGTGTTGCCTGCGTGGCTGCGTGTGTACGTGTGAGTGTTGCGTGCGTGCGTGGGTGCATGTGTTTGTGTGAGTGTTGCGTGGATGCAGTTCGTGTGCATGCATGCACGTGTGTATAATCACCACACCAGCTCCTGTGTGTTAAAACAGACGGCTCAGCATACCAATACAAGGCCACCTTGTCCGCTATGCCTGCGGTCATGACTTCGAACCACCGTCCAAATATTTTTTTGTCGTTTGTTTTCATTCTTACTAGCAAGATGCACGTGCGTTGCACGTAACATCAAGATGCATTTGTATGACTTGTTTATCTTGTGAGAGAAAAGGATGAACGAGGGAAGGCCTTATTTGTAAATGTGGAGAGGTGTCTGGGTACCTTTTTGCAAAATTGCCATAGTTTCTTTCCTATCCGTCAGATATAAATCGGACGGCCTATATTGCAGGATGGCAGGCACACCATCATCACCAACTATGCTTTTTTATAAGAGTGTATTTTATGTATTTTATAGGAGTGTAGATGTCGAGTAGATACAAGTCGACAGGTGGGCACGATGGTAGTGAGATAATGTGATGCAAAACTAGAGGTGCCACGTGGAGCGTTTAACTGGTCAACTAGTCATGTCATGAGCAAATACAGAGTTGTACGGTGAGCCCGTGACTGTATAATAACCACTAAATGTAAATGGTGACCGTAATGAGTGGATTTTGAAGTCCAATGTACGTATCGTGCTTTCGCTTCAAATACAATGGTCGTCATTGCATATATCACAAGAGAAAGATGAAACATGCGTGAATTTTCTGGGGGCTTACTTTTAGAGGACCTAGAGATAGTTTTGTGTGCATACGTGAAAGGGGCGTACATGGGGGCGGGTATGCGATGGAGAGAGAGATGCTCTTTGTTTCACTTTATTATGAATAACTTTGTATATAGTATAAAAATATACAAATTCACAGTGCGGAATAAATATCATTGTGGGCACCATGCAATGCAAATTAGCGTTCGTACTCCTCCATATAACATTGTAATGTTGTATATATGTAGAAACTCTAAAATAATTTTTTGGCCACACTTTATTCAAAAGGAATGTTGTATGCGAAATAAACGTGAAGATAGGGCTTTTTAGATCAATGGGGTACGTGATGTAACATGTGTGAATGTGTAATTTATGCATTTGGCTGGGCCTAGAGAGGTATGTGTGTGTATTACGTATTCGAGAGAGGCATGGATAGAGGGGCCGACGGGGGGGGGGGGGGGGGGTGGGAGAGTGTGGGAGAGATGGCATGAGAAATGAGAGTGGTCTAGAGAGAGATGAATATGACGTCACGACAAGAGATTCCATTCCCTTGAGTGTGTATATGCAAGGGGGGAGTGAATAGAGGCACCAGGAGAAATTTTTTGTGTGTGTGTGGTGTTTGTGTTAGTATGTGTGGGTGTGAGAAGATAATGAGATGTGGCGGCAGAGGGTGTGTCACCGCGTGAGGTCCGGTGGGTCGAGGTGAGGCCCTTCGTTCGGTTCCGTCCTGCGCCACATTGGTCGGCCCGTGACGCATTTAGGAAGACCCATGGATGACTAGTCGTACAAGACAAATATAGCAGAATTGTGAAGGACTCTGTGTCCACTGACAAAGCCGGCTAGGATTTGTAACCCCAGGTTCTCGGACTAAGGTAACCCCTTTATCTCTGATATTACTATTCATCCAACCTAACTTTAAGGGGCATCCTATAGAATGCTCTGCTAGAATCATACTCGTCGATTAGGAAGAGAGGTGTGAGACAATGCGTGAGAGACAGGCGTAAAGATAATGTGCGTACATGAGACACGTAGGCAGGTCCATGTATATAGAAAGGGTCGATGAGGATTGTGCGTGTGTATGTTTGCGAGACGAAGAGTGCTTGTGATAAAGGTTAGTGGAAACAGTTGTAAATGGTTACGAGAGGGAGGGAGGGTTATATCTAGAGCATGTGTGCGAGAAAGACACCTCGGGAGAGAGTGTGTGAGCATGTGTGAGAGACCATCGATGGAGAGTGAAACTGCACGCAAAAGACTGCTCTACACATTGATTAAAGATATAAATTGTATCCAAATATTAGGATGGGATCATGATATTTGCAATTCGCGTAAGGAGCGGTCATTGATCCATCAGACATCTAGATTCTATCGAACTTGAGCATGTCTATGTTACTATTCGACACAATTGATCCACATAGTTAGTATTTTGAACTCCAGACAATGCATCGCTTTAGCAATCGAATATAAACGTGAGTATAGTTCATGTTGTGTGTGTAAAGCACATTATACATACGAAAGTTACACAATGGACATTATAAATAGCTACCTATGAACTAGCATACATTTGAATTCAACTTAAGGTGGTTTAAAAAAAATCGAATTCAACATGAAGTCCATTCAATTATTTGAATTTGATATCATGGCATTTGTAAACCATACCTAAATTATGGGGGCACCAATCTTCGCTCTGATTTTGTACATAATAGCATATGTAGTCGTGTACAAAATAGATTCAAATTTAACTCCTCCATTCCAAAATAATCGTAGTTATAGGATTTTCAAGTGTCAAAATTTCAAAAAGAAGCGGATAATTTAATGAGGTTTTCAAACATACAAGGTCAAACATAACACTGTCTATTTAGGTCAATCCTCATAGTTCAAGAGTACTCTAAACGTGAATGCTTGTGTTTCAAAATTTTGAACGAAGCGCCAAAAGTGCCTCTACTCGCCCGAAGCCGCGTGAGACCAATGTTTGGTAGTACAAGGAAATTACTTTTCTAATAACTCTGACCCGTGAAACCTACCGGCCAGACGTCCAAAGGTCTAAACCGGGGTAGGTTTGTAGCTTCATCTAGACGCCACGCAACCGCATCCGAAAAACATTCATACACAATGGCCACCTAAGCACACATGCGCGCGGCCGAAATCGCTCCCGCCCACTATTTGGGACACATGGGATTACCATCCTACCCCCGACCCGCAGTAGGTCCGAAATTTAAGAGGGGGCAAAGTTTGTACATTCCCCAAATTTCAAACAAGCGCGTCCCATCTTCTGTTCAAATAGACAAAAACAAGCGCGTCCCAGACCGAAACATGGTTCCCCCCACCCATCCGATTCCCCATTCGTACTCCGTGAGCGCCAAAACTACCTCTCCACCAGCCGCGAAACCCCGACGTCCTCCGTCGGCCACCCCATCCCACCCATCAACCGCTGCCCTCCTCCATCACACCGGAGCCAATACTCTGACGTCATCGTCCACCGCAACCTCAACCGCAACACCCTCCACGGCTAGTAGTTGAAGCCGAGGCCGAGCCGTCCGTACCTGAGCCAGTTCAACCACGCCGTCCTACGCCTCACCGCTGCCGCTCCAACTTTGCCACCCTCCACCGCACCGGAGCTGTTCCTGCTATGCCGTCCTTCGCCGCCTCGAATCTGCTTCCCCTCCACCGACATATGGCCACGGCAACACAGTCAAGAATTTGGCCATGGGTTCGTCCAAGCCTGCACCCTCCAAAACATCGGTTTCCCTGGTAAAAAGAAGAAGATCGGCGCGACATGTGGAGGTGACGACACCGGCAACCGAAAAAGGTACTCCTCTTCCCTTATTCGTGCAAATCTTACGTCTCTGCTTGCATGGTATTCATCCCACAGAAGACACTAGTTGACCGCTTCTTCTTGATACTAGATGTTCCTAGTAACTCGTGATGCACAAGGTTTCTCCTCATATAATATTTCACCTTAGCTAGAGGTCCGTCGCCCCCCTGAATTTCAATTTCTGGCCAGTTGATTCCCAATTAACGGAAGCATTCCCCGGTGTAACATGCGCTAGTACGCCTATTACGCCGGGGAAGCAGCGCCTTGGTGTTTATCTTAGGGGCGTGTGTGGCCTAGAGCTACTGGCGCCCGATCTGGAGGTCGGCCGGGATTAAAGGGATGGCCTGGGGGCGCTGCCAAGCACGGCGGTGGTGTGAGGTCGATGGGAGGGCGGGGCGGCGGAGGCAGGGGTCTGGGCCGGTGGTCGCTGGCGGTTCGAGAAAGATCATCAACAATGACTGGCGGGAGGTAGACAAAGGCCATCTGCCTGTTCCTTATAGATCGGATGGTTCATTAAAAAAATCGACTGACCTATTTATTTTTAGTCGACTGTTATCTTAGATATGACCACATGTGGTGGTGTGCTGGAGGAGTACCTACATTTCCTGTGCTCATATATTACAAAATCATACGGAGTAGAATCTGATTTTGTTTGCCATGCAATGTTGTAGAGCTATCATATGTCTCCTGTCATTTATTTTTCAGCCACCTGCTATCTGCTACTTTTACAGTGCACTAGTTCTGCACACACTTCACCCTTACTCTCACTATTGTGTTTTTATGCAAGGGTATTTCAGACTCTGCTGCCATGAGAGAAGCCAAAAAGAAAAGAGAGAAGTCGCTCTAGCTTCGTATGCGGGTAGGCAAGACATGTTACAGCGCTATAAAGGGTGCAGTGTTAACAGATGGAGACGGTAAACGTAGCTCTGGAGTTGATGACCTCGCTCGCAATGAACCACCATCCCAGGTGCTTGCTTTAACTCCGCGGTGTCATATGTGGTTGCATGTTCGATATGGTGTCTAGCTTGTATTCGAAAGGCCAAAGTCGGTAAGATAAGGAAAGATATTTTTTACATGAACCACCATCCCATGAGCACCAGAAGACAAATAGCTAGTCAGGGCACTGGCCGAGCCAGTGACAAGCCCAGCAAAGATAGGCATCACCTGGAAGCCAACTAAAAAGCTGCGATGGTGGCGAAGCAGCCCGCCTCCCACCAGGCTCTCAGGTCCTAGATGATCATTCTCACCACTCCAGCCAGATGTCTAGCTTGTATTGCTTCCAATTTGGTTAAATTGCATCTGCTTAGCTTACACATTATACCTTTGAATATGACATGCCTTTCTGTTTTTGGTACATACTAGTACATCTGTGTATTAACCATGTTCTTACATCAAACTAATGTTCTTGTGTATCCCTCATCAATCACTTATGACGAGGCAGGCAGGCAAGGGGACTACTCCTCATTTAAAGAATGCAGCGTCAGCCTCCCGACATGATTCTCAAGAAACATAAATGCTAGATGAAGATAGTGAACGTAGCTTTGTAGTTGATTACAACATTTCCCCTACACTAGCATTGCAGGTGCTTGCTCTAACTTGGCAGCGTGATATGTGGTTGCATGTTGCATATGCTGTCTAGATTGTAATTCTTCCAATCTGGTTAAACTGCATGTGCTAGTCTGCTTAGCTTATACATTATACCTGTTAATGTGACATTCCTTCCTATATTTAGTACATAGTACATCTGTCTATTAAGCATGTCCTTACATAAAACTATTGTTTTTTGTATCCCGCATCAATCAACATGACGAGACACCTTTAGTATATGCAGTGCGATATTAGTTGCATCTTTCATATGATTTATAGCATGTGCTGCTTCTAATTTGTTGAAATTCCATTTATGCTGGGACGCTTTTAACTTGGCAGAGTCATATTGGTTGCATCTTTCATGTGGTGTCTAGCTTGCATTGCTTCTTATTTGCTGGAATGGTTTTTGCTTAGTTTACACAAACAGTTGTGAACATGCCATGCCGTCCTGTTTTTCGTACATATTCCATCCTGGTATCATGTGTTTGCCTTGCATCAAAGTAGTGATTGTCAGTCTCATGCATGAATGAGTTCTGAAGAGAGAATTTTATTTCTTTTTCTTGTCGGTTTTACTTGACAATTCAAAATCAATAAAGCGGAAGGAAGTTAGCAAGGCAACGGATAAAGGTGCTCCTTCTGAACGGAGGGCCTCTACAGTTTCTACTCCTCCACACAGCCAAGATGATTTCCAAGACAACACATGCATAGACACTCAACAAAGCTGTGTTTATGATGAGCACGTCTCTCCTAGTGCAGCATCACCGGTGCTCCCTCTAACTTGGCACTGTTATATGTGGTTGCATGTTATGTGTGATGTTTAGCTTGTATTGCTTCTAATTTTGTTGAATTCCATCTGCTTACTATACACATTATACTTGAATAAGACACATGTTCCTGTTTCTAGAATATACAATATGTGTCTATCACACCATGTTCTTACATCAAATTACTACTGTTGTGTAACCTGCAACAATCACTTATCATAAGACACGTTTGACTTCGGAGTGTGATATAGGTTACATCTCACATTCTTTTCTAGCTTGTACTACTAATTTGTTGAAATGGCACTTATCACGAGACAGTTTTAACTTGGTAGAGTGATATTAGTTGAATCTTTCATATGGTGTCTAGCTTTCATTGCTTCTAATTTGTTGAAATGCCTTCTCCTTAGTTTACACATCATAAGCTGTGAATATGCAATGCTGTGAATATGCAATGGCACTAATGACGAGAGACCTCTAACATGGTAGTGTGATGTTGTTTGCATCTTGCATATGATTTATTTCTTGTACTGCTTCACATTTGTTTAAACGCCATTTATGATGAGACACTATTAACTTGGCAGAGCGATATTTGTAGCATCTTTCATATGGTGTCTACCTTCCATTGCATTGCTTCTAATTTGGTGAAATGTCTTCTTCTTAGTTTACACATCATAGTTCTGGTTATCTCTTCCATCATATTTTTCATACATATTACATCCTCCTATCATGTGGTTGTCTAACATCAAAGTTCAGTTCGTCTGCATCACGCATCAATTTGTTCTGAAGAACTAAATTGTTATTCGTTTTTCTTGTTGGCTTGACTTAACATGGCACAGAGAAAGAGGAAGAAACACAGAATGGTAGGGAATGAGAAGCGGATGAATCCTGCAGATTCTGCTGGTACTGATGGTGCAATAGAAGGTCAAAGTCCAACGGAAAATTCTACAAACACGGCATCCCATGCTACACAAGTTGCAAAAAAAGCCAAACAAAAACAAATAGCTGCCACCAAACAAGCAGAGACATCCCTAGTTCTTGCAACACCTACCACAGTACTACCAGCTGCACGACTTACTCATGCGTCAACTGAGCTAACAACACGTTCCCAAGCTCCCTTGCCACCTGACACTACTTCCCAAGCACTCTTGACACAAGACGAGTTGGCAATATCAGATGAACCTTGTGAGCTTCAATAGCAAGGTAGTTGTTGGAGTCAAGTTATAGTTGCATGCTTCTTTATATGTAGTCTCGCAGTTTGACGTACACTAACACTTCCTATGTTCATTGTTGGACTAGCACCTAGGTGCAAGAGGAAACAAACATCAGGGATAATGCTCGATAGGTTAACTAAATCTAGAGGAGGAAGAATGGAGATCCATTTTGAGGCAGGTTTAAAAAGGCCACGTGATGCTACAGAGTCAGCCAAGTTAGTATCAGAGGCAGCGGTTGCCGTTAGGTGTCATGTACGTATCCTCCTAGCATGGATTCAGTACAGGAATGACAAAGACAAAACCCAGTTCAACGCCTTCCTCGACCATTTATCTGTAAGTATGGTTATGTATGGAAACTAGTAATATCGTCTTGCTCTTTCCCATACTTTCTAGGTTGCTGATAATGAGACTCCCATAATTTTCAACAGATGAGGTTCAAGTTGGATAGCCAAGATGATGCAACCAGACAAGCTTCCACCCATGTTTTCAAGTCTGCTCTGCGACAGTATCGGTATAACTTGAGGAAAACTCACTTTGAAGGCAAGGCTAACAGTGAACTTTCCCAAACATCTCGAGTGGAAAATATATCGGATGAAGACTGGAGGGGCCTTGTTAAATACTAGTCTGATCCGAAGTATCAGGTACATTACATATATGTGATCAGATCACATGTTAAAGTCCTATTTACGCATGTGCCACACAAATCTATCTTCTTGTAGGTGAACTGTTCAAAGAACAAGGCCAACCGTACGAAAGTGAAATTCCAACAGATGACAGGATCTCATAGCTATATTGCACACTGCGAGGCTCTTGTAATTAGCTGTTGTTTCACTCTTTTCGTTGTACCATATTATCAGATCTATATTGACTTGTTCGAAATGCAGAGGAAAGCCCGCAAGGACCAAAAAGTACCTGAACCAAATGCTGTGGAAATCTTCAAGGACTGTCACACCAGCAAGAAGAAGGGCATGACCACACCAGTCAAAGCCGCTGTTGTAAGTCCTTAATCCTCATGCCTTTTAACTACTACTTACTCTGACTTGTGCCTTGAACTGCATGGTTTGCAGCCAATGTCTATTACTCTTTTCAATTTTATACACAATTGTCTTAGTGTATCATTGCACCTTACAAGGTTTAAAACAGAGGAGTGATGTTCCTTTGATCTTGACCCGTAATCTAGTTCCGTGCTGGACTTGCCCACACAATGTTACAATTGCCTGTTTGTCTGTTCTTAGTTGTTTTGTGATATGAATGATGTCATACTATGCTTACCGTATCATAAACTTCGTCTCTTTATCCTTAGCCCTCAATACAATGTGAAGAAATAGACAATACATTAGCGATGGTACATGGTCATATGTTTGGAACCTGGTTTTATTATGTACTTTGCAATAAAATACAACTAATATTTTACATGGGTTCACCAGAATAAGTTCTGTATATAGACCAAAGCTATTTTGTTTGGTTTTGTTGCCTCCTTAATATCTTCTGTTCTGGTACTACTAATGTAAAACCTCAACTTTTCAGCGAGCTATGGAAAAAATGGTGGAACCGCCACCTTCAGAAGGTGGCGAGGCAACTATAACCGCAATGTCAGCTCTTGCTGCAGTGGGTTAGTACCTGTCCACTAACAGTGCCAAAAGCACATTCCTGTGTAATACTGGGTTGGTTGTTAAGGCAATATCGTCCAAAATGCCTCATGATCAATATATGCAAGCTCAAAGCAATGTTGTATATGCGCTCCAGACACAAGTCCATTCCCTAACAGAGACCCTTTGTGAAACAAGGAGAAACATTGCTCAATGTCGTCCAGATATGCATGGTTTTGAAACCATACTATCAGACATTTGCTATGTTGTTCAGGAGCCTAGAGTAACGCCCACGATGCGGCTATATCTCCCATGTGTCGAAGCACGACTTAGAGGCATAACCGCATTGTAAGCAATGTCGCAAGAGAGGTAATCTTCACGCATCCCACGTAATGAATAAGGAAAGGGATACATAGTTGCCTTACAATCGCCACTTCACACAATACATGAATAAAACATTACATCATCCAGATACAATCAAGGTCCGACTATGGAACCAAAATGAAAGAAGACTATCCCTAATGCTAGAGATCCCCGATCGCCCCAACTGGGCTCCACTACTGATCAACTGGAAATGGAACAACATAATGAACACGATCTTCATCGAGCTCCTCCTTGTGCTTGGTTGCGTCACCTGCACGGTTCAACGGCACCTGCAAGCTGGGTTTGGAAGTAATCTGTGAGTCATGGGGACTCAGCAATCTCACACCCTCGCAATCAAGACTATTTAAGCTTATGGGTAGGGAAAAGGTATGAGGTGGAGCTGCAGCAAGCACTAGCATATATGGTGGCTAACATACGCAAATGAGAGCGAGAAGAGAAGGCAAGGCACGGTCGTGAACTAGAAATGATCAAGAAGTGATCCTGAACTACTTATGATCAAGCATAACTCCAACACCGAGAAGAGACCATCACGGCTACACACGCGGTTGATGCATTTTAATTAAGATAAGTTTCAGGTTTTCTACAACTGGACATTAACAAATGCCCATCTGCCCATAACCGCGGGCACGGCTTTCGAAAGTTCAAATCCCTGCAGGGGTGTCCCAACTTAGCCCATCACAAGCTCTCACGGTCAATGAAGGATATTCCTTCTCCCAAGACAATCCGATCAGACTCGGAATCCCAGTTACAAGACATCTCGACAATGGTAAAACTAAACCAGCAAAGCCACCCAAATGTGCCGACAAATCCCGATAGGAGCTGCACATATCTCATTCTCAGGGCACACTGGATTGTCCAAGGTTCCGGTAGGCCAGCCCAGAGTTGCCCTTGGTGGCCACCGGCAGCTGACAAGTTGGACCAACACTCAGAGGAGCACTGGCCCGGGGGTTTAAATAAAGATGACCCTTGGTTGGCCGACCCAAGGGAAGAAAAGGCTAGGTGGCAAATGGTAAAACCAATGTTGGGCCTTGCTGGAGGAGTTTTATTCAAGGCGAACTGTCAAGGGGCTCCCGTTATAACCCAACCATGTAAGTAATGCAAAATCAAGGAACATAACACCGGTATGACGGAAACTAGGGCGGCAAGAGTGGAACAAAACACCAGGCATAAGGCCGAGCCTTCCACCCTTTACCAAGTATATAGTTGCATTAATTAAATAAGAGATATTGTGATATTCCAACAAATATCCATGTCCCAACATGGAACAAACTCCAATCTTCACCTGCAACTAACAACGCTATAAGAGGGGCTGAGCAAAGCGGTAACATAGCCAAACAACGGTTTGCTAGGACAAGGTGGGTTAGTGTAATGCCCCATATGTAACTTTCCCAATTTGTACTCCAACTCTTGCCATTTCCGGCATTAAGTTATATTTATTCCTCCGGTTCGGGTCTTTCTCTCTGTGTGTTGTTTCGTTTTCGTGCATCTCATTTCATGTCTTCACGTGCATTGCATTTGCATACATGTTCATCTCATGCATTCGAGCATTTTCCCCGTTGTCCGTTTTTCATTCCGGCGCTTCGTTCTCCTCCGGTGGCCATTTCTAGCTTTCTTTTGTGTGTGGGGATTAAACATTTCCGGATTGGACCGAGACTTGCCATGCGGCCTTGGTTTACTACCGGTAGACCGCCTGTCAAGTTTCGTGCCATTTGGACTTCGTTTGATACTCCAACGGTTAACCGAGGGACCGAGAAGGCCTTGTGTGTGTTGCAGCCCAACACCCCTCCAAATTGGCCCAAAACCCACTAAACTCTGCTCCATCGTCTCGGTCGTTCGATCACGATCGTGTGGGTGAAAACCGCACCTCATTTGGACTCTCCTAGCTCCCTCTATGCCTATTTAAACACCCCCTCCATTTTGGATCTCGTCTTCCACCTCGAAACCCTAAAAAAAGAGAGAGATCCAGCGCGCCCGACCGGACACGTCCGAATCCCGGCCGGACACACCGCTTCCGCCAACCGCGTCGCGCCACGTGGCCTCCCGGCCGCCGCCGCCGCCGCGGCCCGCCCGGGCCCAAGGCGGGCCCTCTCCCGCGCCAAGCCGGGCCGCGCCCCGCGCCTGACCCCGCCGCCGTCCCCTTCGTCTCAGGCGGCCACGCCGCCCACTCCGCCGCGGCTCTCCGCCCCGGCTGCCGCATCCGTCGCCGGCGGGCCGCACCGCACCTCGCCGGACTCCGCCTCCAACTCCGGCGGCCGGAAGCCGCCGGCCACCGCGCCGCCATCCCCGGCCGTCTCCGCCGCCCTCCTACACGCGGCCACGTCCCTCGCCCGGCCGACCTCCTCCTCTCCGGTTCCGGCGCCGGCAAACCTCGGTTCACGCGCGCGCTACAGTGCGGCTGGATCTAGATCTGGGGTTGACCCCCTCTCCCCGAAACCCTAATTCTAGTTTTTTATGCATTCTTTGACGCATCATATCTCCGCATCCGTAGCTCCTTTTTGGGCATATGATATATCAAAATCTTCGTCTCGACGAGAACATCATTTTATTCCATTGCATAATTTGCATTTGAGGTCATCTTGGTGCCCAAAATGCTGTTAGAAGGAGGCATCGTGAGTTAAATTGCAGATCCGTTAGCTCAACATTGACTTTTGTCATTTTTGCCATGATTATTGTGTGCATGATATGCCTGTGCCCCTTTGGGATGAATTGTTAAGCATGTTGTCTTCTTTCCAGAGGTGCCTCCCATGCATTTTTAGGATGTGTGTGTTGTCTTGTGCAAGCTTGCAAAGAGGGGTACCTGAGATTGCTGATTTCAGGGACTGTGAAAATCACTAAGTCTGGGATGTTTTAGTTCATGATGCTATATGTCCAGCTTGTTTCCTAGTGATCCGTGCCTCTTTTGAGGATGATCAGTAAGAGTGATTTGTTATGCTTGTTGTGCTCTATCCGTCCATGTCTTTACTTGTTATGTTGGAGCACCCTAGGTTGACTCAATCGAGCTTAACTTTTGCATAGTTGTTAATTTGGGCAGATCGTGAACTCTTTTGCGATTTTGCCGGAGCTATTGCTAGTGATCCATGCATGCTATGCCATTGTTCTTGCCATGTCTAGCTAGCATTGTGTGCCTTCTTAATGGATATATGCTTGCATTTCCATGACTTGCACCGTAGTGAGTGCATCGAGCTCGTTTACATGCCTCCGTGAGTTATGATTTCAGCATGTCTCAGTTTTCACTAAGTCTGAAAACTGATTGTGTTTCATCGATGTTCGTGTGCTTGTTAGAGTATTTTGTGAACCCTTTTGGCCCCAGGTCATTTTGGGTGTTTTGTTAAGCTTGTTGAGTAGCCCCATTCCATGCTCTTACTTGCCATGTTCAGGTTATGCTTCATGTTGTTTTGCTGCTCCGAAGAGAGCATCGTGGTCTGAAATTCCAGACTAGCGTTAATTTCGCTAAGTCTGAAATCTGTTTTGCTTATTCAGTTTTGCCTTGCTTGTTTGAACCCCTTAATGGATGAATTTGCCTATGTCTCAGTCCTAGTGATTTGTTAAGAATCTTGTGTACATCCCTGCCATGCATTTTGTTTTCATGTTTGGTGGCTGTAGCATGTTCATTTCGTTGCATTTAGGAGCCTACTTGCTGTAAATCGCAGATCGGTTCGTTTCGTAAAACGCTTGCCATTTCCAAACCGTAGCTCCGATTCCTTTGATCTTTATATCATTTTCAGGGGATTTCTTCCCCTCTATCCAGTGGCACACTTGGTTTTCCAAGTTGAGGCCAGGTTCATGCATTTCCTGTCACGTCTTGCATTTTGCATCCCGCATCGCATCCCGCATAGCATATCATCTTTGCATAGTATTGGTTGCCCTTGCACGTGGTTGATTGTATCCTTGTTGCTTGTTTGTGTTGTTGGGTAGAGCCGGGAGACGAGTTCGCTAACGAGGAGCCCATTGAGTTTGCTTTTGAGGATCCAGTCAACTCTGACAACTGTGCAGGCAAGATGATCATACCCTCGAAATCACTACTATCTTTGCTATGCTAGTTTGCTCGCTCTTTTGCTTTGCCAATGCTACGATGCCTACCACTTGCTTGTCAGCCTCCCAATTGCCATGATTGAGCCTCTAACCCACCATTGTCCTAGCAAACCTTTGATTGGCTATGTTACCGCTTTGCTCAGCCCTTCTTATAGCGTTGTTAGTTGTAGGTGAAGATTGGAGCCATTCCTTGTTGGAACATTTATTTACTTGTTGGGATATCATTATATTGCTATGTTATCTTAATTCATCTATATACTTGGTAAAGGGTGGAAGGCTTGGCCTCTCACCTAGTGTTTTGTTCCACTCTTGCCGCCCTAGTTCCCGTCATATCGGAGTTATGTTCCCGGATTGTTGCGTCCCTTACGCGGTTGGGCTATAATGGGAACCCCTTGATAGTTCGCCTTGATTAAAGCTTTTCCAGCAATGCCCAACATTGGTTTTACCATTTGCCACCTAGCCTCTTTTCCCTTGGGTTTCCGGAGCCCGAGGGTCATCTTATTTTAACCCCCCCGGGCCAGTGCTCCTCTGAGTGTTGGTCCAACTGTCAGCTGCCGGTGGCCACCAGGGGCAACTTTGGGCTGGCCTACCCGTACCTAAGGCAATCTGAGTGTGCCCTGAGAAAGAGATATGTGCAGCTCCTATCGGGATTTGTCGGCACATTCGGGCGGTGTTGCTGGACTTGTCTTAACCTGTCGAATCATCTTGTTGTACCGGGATACCGAGTCTGATTGGTGTGTCCTGGGTGGAGGTCTATTCCTTTGTTGACCGTGAGAGCTTGTTATGGGCTAAGTTGGGACCCCCCCTGCAGGGATTGATCTTTCGAAAGCCGTGCCCGCGGTTATGGGCAGATGGGAATTTGTTAATGTCCGGTTGTAGATAACTTGAACCTTAATTAATTAAAAATGAATCAACTGAGTGTGTTGCCGTGATGGCCTCTTCTCGGCGGAGTCCGGGAAGTGGACACGGCGTTGGATTTATGTTTGCGCAGGTTGCTCTCTAGTTGCTCGCTCGCGCTTTGCCTCCTCTCCTCGCTCTCTTTTGCGAATAAGTTAGCCACCATATATGCTAGTCGCTTGCTGCAGCTCCACTTATACATTACCCCTTTCCTACCTATTAAGCTTAAATAGTCTTGATCGCGAGGGTGCGAGATTGCTGAGTCCCCTGTGGCTCACAGATTACTATTACACCAGATGCAGGGACAGATGATACCGCTCCTGATGGCGCGCTCGAGCTGAAGTGGGAGTACGACGAGGACTCTCAGCGATACTATGTTTCTTTTCCTGATGATTAGTAGTGGTGCCTATTCGGGGTTAGATTCAGGGCCTTGTCGCATGTTGGGGGTCTTTTCTATTTTGGCGCCATAGTCGGGCCATGAGTGATTGTATGATGGATGTTATTTATGTACTTTGATGTGACGTGGCGAGTGTAAGCCAACTATGTTATTTCCCCCTTTATATTATTTATGTATATGGGATGTGTGATGATTTCCCGACTTGCGGCATTGCTTTCAATGCGCCTATGTCTCTAAGTCGTGCCTCGACACGTGGGAGATATAGTCGCATCGAGGGCGTTACAGTTAGAGGCTCATGGCAATATGGGAGGCATGATAAGCAAGTGGTACAATGGAATGAAATGAAGTACTCGTCGAGACGAACAATTCGATATGCTACACGCACGAAATGGAGCCACGGATGCAGAGTTATGATGCGATGAAGTATGCATAAAAATATAGGAAATTAGGGCAAAAGTCAACCGAGGTCTCCAAATCCAGATCTGCACGCTTACCGAGGCGCTTGCCGGAGCCCTGTTCACCGGAGTTTGTGGTGGCCGGAGGAGCTCGCCAGGGTAGCCGCCGGAGCGGGCGGTGACGACGAGGTCGGCGGGCGGCGGGTTCGGCAAGGTCGCCGGTGTCGTGGGATGAAGGCGGCGGCAGAGGGCGCGGCGGCGGGCACGGTCGCCGGAGCGGTTGGTGGCGACGGCCACCGGCGACGAGGCGGCGGCAGGGCGCGCCGGCGATGACGGGGCGGCATGTGGTGCACCGGGCGGCGGCGGCGCGGGAGCGCAGGCGGCGGACGCAGGCGTGCGGGGCGCGGGGCGCTCGGGCCCGGGGCGGCTCGGGCGGGCCGGCCGCGGGCTCCGCGGGCCCAGCGGTGCGGGAGGATAGAGGAGAAGGCGCGGGCTGACGTGTCACGCCCGGATTCGTCCGGCGCGGCGGCTGGATGTGTCCGGCGGCGGCTCGAACATGTCCGGCTGCGGGAGGAGGAAGATGGCTACGGTTTCGTCCGCGAAATTTCAGGGTGAGCCACATATTTATAGGTAGAGGGAGCTAGGAGAGTCCAAATGAGGTGCGGTTTTTGGCCACGCGATCGTGATCGAATGACTGAGATGATGGAGGGGGTTTAGGTGGGTTTTGGGCCACTTTGGAGGGGTGTTGGGCTGCAACACACATGAGGCCTTTACAGTTCCTCGGTTAACCGTTGGAGTATCAAACGAAGTCCAAATGGCACGAAACTTGACAGGCGGTCTACCGGTAGTAAACCAAGGCCGCATGACAAGTCTCGGTCCAATCCTAGAACGTTTAACACCCGCACATGAAAAGAGGTAAAAGGGGACACCGGAGGACATAGGGGCGCCGGAATGCAAAACGGACAACGGGGAAAATGCTCGGATGCATGAGATGAACACGTATGCAAATGCGGTGCACATGATGACATGATAAGAAATTCATGACACACAAGCAAATGACAAGGCAACCACGGCGAATAACTGGAAGACACGTGGCACATCGGTCTCGGGGCGTCACACCTAGGGGAAATGAAGGCGAGGGTTATGGTGCTCCATCGGACAATACAACATGAAAATGTAACAGTCAGGTCAAATGAACTAAGCTTCTGAACTTCTGGTGGTGCATTGATCTGCTAGACTGTTAAGTTTTATGCGAACCTTCCTTTTGTTACATAGTTGTAATTTGTTTTGGTGCGATACAAAATTTATTCTTAATGTGCAGCCACCGGCTGAAGAAAACAGCAAGCCATTTTTGTATAGTGTAGGGTGTTCCCTATATTTGCACTGGTGGCGATCTTTGATACCGAGTGGATGTAATCTGTGCGATCGCCTTAATAGCCTATCATTAGTTTCGGCCTTATTTATTTCCTAGTCTTATTTTTCCCTGGTTTGCTAGTGGCCGCAACTACCATGGGCCATATACGAGCCGTAGGATCCATGGGTCTCCTACGGGCCGTCGATAAATGGGCCTGTAATCGGTGGGCCTCGGGCCATTGGATAAATGGGTCTACATGGGCCGTAATCGGGCGTAATTGGTATCGGCCCAGCACGGTAATAGGCCATTAACAGGACGTAGGACAGCAAAGGCTTAATTCTGTCACAGGCATAACGGGTCATTAATGGGCCAGAATATAGGACGGGCTGGAAACGGTGCAACGAGTTAACAGGCCAGAAACGGGCTGACTCTTGCCATGGGCCGAATTTGGCCCATTAGGGTAACAGGCCAGTAACGGGCCGACTCTTGCCATGGGCCGAATTTGGCCCATTAGGGGAACAGGCCATTAACGGGCCAACTCTTGCCATGGGCCGAATTTGGCCCATTAGGGGAACAGGCCAGTAACGGGCCGGAAGTAATCGAGGGCCAAAAAGGAGCCCAAGAACGTATGGGCCGTCAATAGGCCGAAAGCTAACACGGGCTGGAAATGGCCCATGTAAATCATGGGCCGTTAACGGGTATAAAGAAAATTACTGTTCATTATGGGCTAGAGTCACCGTGGGCCTGTTGTCGGCGTTCTGGGAACGGGGGTCCCCAGACTTGCCTGCCTACGGCCTGTGGCGTGGCTCAAAGGGGGCCCAGCACGGCCCATCTTCATCAACACAAGACTCAAGACCCTCGCGAGGGGCCAAGCCTCGCGGGGCGGACGACACGGAGCTTCCTCAGGCACGGCCTCGTCAGGCTGGCTCGCGAGGAGGTGGAGAGATCAAGGCAGGGTACCTCGCGAGGTGCCTGTGACGCAAGCCATGACGACTCAGGGCGCCAGGCGGGTGCTAGCCCATGCAGCGTCCACCTTTCCTCTTTGGTGCAAAGGGGGCAAGCGCAGCCGTGGAGTACCGAGGCATCAGGCAAAGGTTGCCATTTCGGTGCAACGAGACCAAGACCAGGAGGACTACGACATGGAGGTCACCGTGGAGCCCAAGACGGCGTCATCACCAGAGCTTTGCGCAGGTGAAGACTGCTTTTGTCAGGATTGTTGATACTTGCTGTCCCCCTTCAAATTAGCCCGCCATTGTTGGCTCCCTTCCCGCTCGATATTTGGGAAGAGGACCAGGGCCTCTATAAATAGGACCAGCCACCCACATAGCAAGGGGGTTGGCCAGCAAGTAAGAGTAAGGCAGTGAGTGAGTGAGAGAGAGAGAGAGAGAGAAAGAGAAAGGTGGCTGAACTCCTCCCAACAATTCATCACCCCAGCCAAGAACAGACCCTCGCGAGGCTGTTCTTCCTTGTATCATTCATCATCATCAGCCCCAAGAGGCAATCCACCCACCACACACTGGAGTAGGGTATTACACCACAGCGGTGGCCCGAACCAGTATAAACCTTGTGTCTCTTGTGCAGTTCTTTCAGTAGTCTAGATCTTTGCGAGACGGAGAGGTAGAAGGCGTAATCTCCACGCGCACCCCAGTGTTCGAACCTTAAGGGTTTGCCGGAACCCAAGATCCGACATTTGGCATGCCAGGTAGGGGTGCGCCAGAATTCGTCTTCCACCGCCCCATTCTCCTCCGACCGTCGCATCCATGTCCGACGCTCATCGGGCCCGCGCCGAGCGCCGGGCCGCCATCGCTTCCCACGTTGCCCAGACGGCGCCCGTAGGCGGACGTCCTCGTCGGTCCCCGTCACCCACCATCAACGCTGCCACCGGCCCGGCGGGGGGCGAGCAGCAAGCGTCGTCTCAGCATCCATCCGTGTGGCAAGACGGCCGCACCGCTACTCCATCGCTCGCACCAGCTGGTTCTTCGTCCCGCGCACTCCGCTCCCCCTTGGAGGCTCGAGCTGCGCTCCTCGCGGCAAACGAGCTCCTGCGCTACCGTCCGGTCGACGACGTCTACGAAGAGTGGCTCGGCCGCGTCGCCGAGCTTGTCCGCGCCGCAGGGGGCTCTCCCACGCCGTCTGTTCCGCTGCGCCACACCCCGCCCTGCACGGGCAACGAAGCTCCGGAGGCGTACCAGCCGCCTCCTCTCCAAGAAGACGCCATGGCTCCAAGGCGCGTGGCCCCTGGGCGGAACCCGCTCTGTCAGGTGCCAGCGCAGCAAGAACGGAGCTGCCAAGAAGTCCCTCGCCCACAAGGAGCTGCCCAGGCGCTCCCTGCTCCGGCACGCCGCGACCCTGCTCCAGCTCCGGCACGCCAAGACCCTGCGCTGCTCCTAGCTGCAGCGCGTGGGGACCCTCAAGACCAAGCTCTCCACCAGTCGTAGCCTTTCGTGGCCACCGCAGGCTGCCGTGCCTACACCACCGAGCTGCGTAGCATCGCGTGGCCCGGCAAGTTCAAGCCAGATCTACCTCCTCGTTACGATGGCACGACTGACCCTGCAGAGTTCCTCCAGCTCTATGAGCTGGGCATCGAAGCTGCCAGCGGGGAGGAAAAGGTCATGGCGAACTGGTTCCCCATGGCGCTCAAGGAAGGAGCTCGCACCTGGCTCTTGAATCTGGCTCCAGGCACGATCTCTTCCTGGGACCAGACGCGCACCCGCTTCATCGCCAACTTCCAAGGTACTCGCGACCGGCCACCCGCCGTGAGCGACATGCGCCGCATCAAGGAACAACCCAGAGAGACCCGGCAAAAGTACATCCAGTGCTTCAACAGCGCGCGCCTCAAGATCCCCAAGGTGTCCGAGGCGGCCATCATCTCGGCCTTCTCCGATGGTGTGCGCGACGTCAAGATGAAGGAGGAGCTGGCAATGCATGAAGACCTGTGCACCTCCCTGGAGCTGTTCAATTTAGCGACCAAGTGCGCCAGGGCTGAGGAGGGACGCCTCTCCCTCCTCGAGCTGCCTGCCGCAGACCCAGAGGAGAAGAAGCCCAAGGCCAAGGACGTGAAGTGCAAGGGGGCTGCCGTGCTCGCAGCAGAACCAGACACCAAGCGGGGCAAAGATCTGCCTGAGTCCTCCAGGGGCAGCCGGTATTTTGTGTACCACGACCTCCACACCCACAACACCAACGAATGCCAAGAACTCCGCGCCGTGCGAGAAGGAAGGATCGGCCGTCGTCCCGACCGCGCCGATCGGGGCTATGGCCGAGGAGGAGGAAGAAACGCAGGACACTGGGAAGACCGCGGCCCGCGCCAAGGGTGGCGCGACCAACCTTGCGAGGATTGCTGGGGAGACCTGCCTTGCGAGGGGGACTGGAGGGATCAGCCTCGTGAGGACCGCCCACAGGGCAACGCAGGCCTCCCTCCACTGCTGCCTTAGCCAAGGAGCAATGAGGACCGACATCAAGACGAAGGGGCTGGGGGCTTCCAGGAGCCGCGCGCAATCTCCTGCATCCTGGGCGGAGCTCAAGCCCCAGCCTCCCAACGCATCTTCAAGCAGTTTGCCCGCGAAGTGAACGCAGTCCTCCCCAAGCTTGAAGCAACGTGCCCTCTTAGGTGGTCGGCGTGCGCCATCACATTCAGCTCAGCGGATCAACTCAAGTGTGCGGCCACAGCCGGAGTCCTCCCGATGCTTTGTTCCCCAGTCATCAGCAATGTACTGGTCACCAGGACCCTCATCGATGGTGGGGCAGGGCTCAACGTCCTGTCCGTGGAAATGTTCAACAATCTCCAAATGCCCTACGACCAGCTTCAGCCAACCAAGCCCTTCTCCGGAGTCACCGACGGCTCCACGGTCCCAATTGGGCAGGTCCGCCTCCCTGTCACCTTCGGGGCACGCGACAACTACCGCATCGATCTCATCGACTTCGACGTCGCCCACATCCGCCTGCCGTACAACGCCATCCTCGGGTACCCAGCGCTGGCCAAGTTCATGGGTGTGACTCACCATGGCTACAACGTCCTCAAGATGCCAGGAAGTGGTGGAGTCATCACGGTGCCCTGTGAAGAGAAGGATGCAGTGTGTTCCCTGGAGCGAGCCTTTCAGGCCGCGTCACTGGAAGACCCGGATTGTAGAAGCAGGAGGCTTCCCAAGACGACCCCCAAGAAGAAGAAGACATCGTCCGGACCGGTCCCTCGGTAGGCGGGCCCCTCAGGGCCTGCATCTGCCCAGGGGGAACCTCCTTCCATCGCATAGGAAAGCGCCCCCGGCGCCCTCCTCAGGCAGGGCTTGGGGGCTCTCCCCTGGAGGGCCACCGACCTGGCCAGGGTCACGAGGGAGGCGCTTGGGCACCACATGGAGGCGTGTTTCGAAGCACGTTTCCCTCAAGAAGGAGCAAGGCAAGGAAGGTCAGACCCGCAGGAGTTCGTCAACAAGGCCATTTAAGAACTACAGGAATCAAGAATCATGAGAGGTTGCCGCCGTCTACCGGCTGTGGCTCCCCATCCAGGCGAGGATGGTGGGCTGCTGTAGGATCGAAAGTATGTCTAGAGGGGGGTGATTAGACTACTTGACCAAATAAAAACTTAACCTTTTCCCAATTTTAGTTCTTGTCATATTTTAGCTATATTAGGACAAGTCAAGCAATCATCACACAATTCAAGCAAGCATGCAAAGAGTATATTGGCAGCGGAAAGTAAAGCATGCAACTTGCAAGAATGTAAAGGGAAGGGTTTGGAGAATTCAAACGCAATTGGAGACACGGATGTTTTTCCCGTGGTTCGGATAGGTGGTGCTATCCTACATCCACGTTGATGGAGACTTCAACCCACGAAGGGTAATGGTTGCGCGAGTCCACGAAGGGCTCCACCCACGAAGGGTCCACGAAGAAGCAACCTTGTCTATCCCACCATGGCCATCGCCCACGAAGGACTTGCCTCACTAGCGGTAGATCTTCACGAAGTAGGTGATCTCCTTGCCCTTACAAACTCCTTGGTTCAACTCCACAATCTTGTCGGAGGCTCCCAAGTGACACCTAGCCAATCTAGGAGACACCACTCTCCAAGAAGTAACAAATGGTGTGTTGATGATGAACTCCTTGCTTTTGTGCTTCAAATGATAGTCTCCCCAACACTCAATTCTCTCTCACAGGATTTGGATTTGGTGGAAAGAAGATTTGAGTGGAAAGCAACTTGGGGAAGGCTAGAGATCAAGATTCATGTGGTAGGAATGGAATATCTTGGCCTCAACACATGAGTAGGTGGTTCTCTCTCAGAACATATGAGTTGGAAGTGTAGATGTGTTCTGATAGCTCTCTCCATGAGTGAAGAGGAGGTGGAGGGGTATATATAGCCTCCACACAAAATCCAACCGTTACACACAATTTACCAATCTCGGTGGGACCGAATCAACAAACTTGGTCGGACCGAAATAGTAAACCTAGTGACCGTTAGAGATTTTTGGTGGGACTGACATGCAACTCGGTAGGACCGATATGGTTAGGGTTAGGGCATAACGTAATCTCGGTGAGACCGATTACACAAACTCGGTGAGACCGATTTGGTAATAAGCTAACCAGAGGGTTGGTCAGGCAAACTCGATTGGACCGATTCGCTCTTCTCGATGAGACCGAAATGTTACGAAAAGGAAACAATGAGTTTACATTACAATCTCGGTGGGACCGATCCGCTCTTTCGGTGAGACCGAAAAGTTACGAAAAGGAAACAGAGAAATTGCAATCCCATCTCGGTGAGACCGAGATCCCTATCGATAGAACCAATTTGCTTAGGGTTTGGCAATGGCTATGACAAGTGAAACTCGGTGGCGCCGGGTTGAAAGAATCGGTAGGGCCGAGTTTGGCTTTGGGTTTAGGTCAAATGTGGATATGGGAAAGTAGCTGAGGATTTTGGAGCATATCATTAAGCACATGAAGCAAGAGGCTCATTAAGCAACACCTCATCCTTCCTTGATAGTATTGGCTTTTCCTATGGACTCAATGTGATCTTGGACCACTAAAATGTAAAAAGAAGAGTCTTGAGCATATGAGCTAGAGCCAATCCTTTGTCCTTAGCATTTTGAGGGTTCCACTTTCACCATCCATGCCATGCCAATCATTGAGCTTTCCTGAAATGATCATCTTGGAATAGCATTAGCTCAATGAGCTATATGTTGTTATGAATTACCAAAACCACCTAGGGATAGTTGCACTTTCAATCTCCCCCTTTTTGGTAATTGATGACAACATATAGATCAAAGCTTCGACAAATAATAATAAGAATGAAATATATCGTTGCTTTGAGAAGTATGTGATAAGTAAGAGCTCCCCCTAAATTTGTGCATATTTAAAATTTGCTTTGGACTGCAAATGCACAAAGAGTTAGAGTCATGGGTTACTCTTCCATGCCACATACATCTTGGTGGAGTGCTAAAAAAGATAAGAATGAAATACATGCACTCATCACCAAAGAAAGTGAATGATCACATAAGATAGATAAGATATATCAAGCATGCATAAGTGTAGCTTATGATCAAACACATGATCATCAATGTCTCACAAGAATATCAAAGTATCTCAACCAAAAGCAAACAAAGTTTGAAAAAAAACACCAAATAAAGCAAGAGAGAATAAAGGAAACACTCTCTCTCTCTCGACGCCTATGATCTATACATTTTTCTCCCCCTTTGGCAACAAGTTACCAAAAAGTTCCTAGAAAAAGCATAGTGCTAGATCGACTCTCAGGCTTGATCTTCTGGTGGTGGTGGAGTCTGGATCACTCCAAGGACGAAGGCTTATGTAGACGTGGTTGGAGCTGGAGCTGAAGTAGATGCTGGAGCTGGTTGGGCTGGTGCTGTGGCTGGAGCTGAGGTGGTGGCTCTGGTGTCAGGAACTGGCACTGCAGTCGACCTCTGAGCTCGTGGCACTCTGGCAAATGCATCAGTTGTAGTCTTCCCTCTCCTCTCCTGCATGTCATCTTGAAGTTGCTCCACTGCAGACTGAATCTCTGTTACTTTGACATCCATGTCATAGAACTTTTGTTCTATGATCCTCTCTAAGCTCACCTGATTCTGAGTGAGGGTGGCTAGTCCTTTCTCAATCCTCAGTGTGGAAGCAATCAAGTAACTAAGCTGCTCTTGCTTGTTTTTCAGGAAATACTCAGATGCCTCCTCTTGAGTTGGCATCTTAGCAGCTTTCTCCTTCCTTGCCTTCTCCTTCTATGCTTGAGCATGAACTGATATTGGATCATCCTTGTTCATCACAACTTCATTATCTTCAAAATCTGGATGAATAGGCAAATGTTCCTTGTCTAATAGGTATATTCCTGTGCCCATCTTGGAGTTAATTAGCTCCTGGATCTGAGGGGCATAACCACAGCTCCTCTTCTGATCTGCTGCAGTTCTTTTGATGGTCTCTACCATGAGGCTCATGACTTTGAATTTTTGTGGCACATCAAAGATATGAAGCAAGTTGATTGCATGGCCTCTGATCATCTTGTGATCACCTGACTTGGGCAACAGAGTGTGCCTCAAAATCCAATTGATAGTTGGCAACCCTGACAGAAGATAATGTACAGACCCAAACTTGAAAGTATCAAGTGCCTTGTTTGGAATTTCCTTGTACATGTTGGACATAGAGTTGTGGTCCATCTTCTTCTTGGCATATATGTCTAAGTCATCCTCATGCTCCTATGGGGCATTGATGAGCTGTGCCCACTCAACAACTGTTGATTGGTACCTCGTACCTTCAAACATCCACACAATCCTTCCATCTGGATAGAAGTGTGCTGTGGAGTAGAACTGCATGATCAGCTCTTCATTCCACTTTGTGAGCTTCTGCCCAATAAAGTCTGCTACTCCACAAGCCTTGAAGCTATCTTGCACTCCAGGATAGTGCTCTTCATTGTCCTTGATGAACTGCCAATCTACCCATCTCATGTCACAAACAATGGGCTTCTTATCCAACAAGACTGTCTCATAGAAGTCCTGTTGTTCCTTAGTGTGGAACCTATAGTCAATAGCAGTTCTTCTTCTTGTAGCATATGGATCTTCTGCTCTCCACTTTCTCAGCCCTGAGTCTCTTCTGATCTTTATGTCCTCAGCCACAGGATGAGCATCATTGTGGTCTGGGATCTTGGGCTTTAGCTTCCTGAGAACTTGGCCTTCCTCTTCTTCTGCAGTGTCAGGCACTGGGGCCTTGTTCTTTTCAGCAGCTGGTATGCTCCTTGTGTTCCTCTTTGGAGTTGTCTTGGACTTTGATGCAGCCTTGGGTGCTTCCTTGGGCTTGGATGCAGTAGCCCCTGATCTTATAGCATCACCCATCAGCTTTTGTGCCTTGGGTGCTGGTGCAGCAACCTCTTCTTCCTCTCCCTCTTCAGAATCTCTCATGATTGAGGATCTCCCAAGCACTCTACCAGTGGTCTTTTTGATCCTCTCTTTCCTCTTCTTCCCTTCTGCAGCAGGCTCTTTGGGTTCAGATCCCAAAGGGACTTGAGTAGATGCTCTGGCCTTAGACATTGGAATTCTCTTTGCAGGAACCTTTTGCTTCATGCCTGGCTTGGTGGCAGCAGCAGTGCTATATTCCTTCTTAACCACTTTCTTGGAAGTGGCTTCTTCTGCCACATAGTCCTCATCCTCTGATTCTGAGGTTCTTTTCTTCCTTTGTCTGGTGGCAGCTTTTGGCAAGTTACTAGGAGTGCTCCTGCTTCCTTCATCTGAGGAACTGGAGGGACTAGTGCCCTCACTCATGTGCACTTGCTGCTCTGACAGGTTTTGGCTATCACTCTGATCTGACATGACGAACAAGCTGACCGCTGACCCTGTGAACAGTTTATAGATGAGGTAGAGTGGATGAGCATCACAAAATGCAGAGATTTTTGCAACAGAATGATTCAAAATCTTAGTTTTAGTTTCCCATATAAATCATTTCAGATCTACCGATTTTTAAACTCGGTGATACCGAAGCAGTTTTGGAACCTAAACTAGTGAACTCGGTCAGACCGAGTCACAGTTCAGTGGCACCGAGACTGCTAGGGTTTCACAAAGTTCCAAAATCGGTCACACCGATTAGTAATTTTCGGTCAGACCGAGTCTCACTTGTGCAATGGCATGAGCGAAATCGGTGGGACCGAGTTTTTCAACTTGGTGGGTCCAAGATGGTTTCGGTGGAAACCTAACCCTAAAGTTTTCGAATCAATCCTATTCTACGAACGCATTGACTGGATAGGAGTGTTTCAATCGTGGCTAGAAACAATAAGATCATAATGTGCTAGGAATCAGATTGGGGATAGCACAAAGATCAAGTCCATACCCTAGTTCGGCGGAGACTCACTACGGCGGCAACGGCGGGGTTGAATTCCGTTGACGGCGATGGAGACCAGCGACTGGAGGCGGCTAGCGGCGAGGAGACGATCCGGAGACCACATTGGCAGAGCGAGCTATCGCGCGGGCGAAGGGGTTCAGAGAAATTTCCAAGTTTTTGCCCGTGCCTATATATAGCCCGACCCTATCGGTGTGACTGAGTGGAACAACTCGGTGGCACCAAGATGCAAAACTGTATACAGTTATTACAACTCGGTGTGACCGAATGGTTCAAATCGGTTGCACCGAGATCGAAAATTCAGATCAACTTAATGATCTCGGTAGGATCGAAAGTAGGATATCGGTCAGACCGAGAATCACAAAGAGGTTTTGGAAGTTTAAGTCTATGACGAATCGGGGACTCCGAGTGCTCCTCACACAGAGTGGTTCGAATCTGACTTGATCAAATTTTGTGATGTAGCATGAATAGAGTTTGAGACAAGAAAAGCATAGATAGCTAGAGGAGGTTCTTAGGCATTCTTGTCCATCCACTTGGCAAAAGGAAATAAAACCAAACAATCAAAACAACAAGTGGATGTCCTCGAATGAGTAAAATATGCAACCAACATGCTCACACAATAAAATGGCAATTGAAATATGTGACAAAGCATGCACAACCAATTCTAGCATCTATCAAGCAATTGGCGATGACTAGGTCATCTATATATGAGTATATTGACTTAGGAGTCAAGTGAGAACACTTGATCATAGGTCATACTCATTGTTTAAGCTCAAGTGGGGTTACCACTTTTACATAAAGCATTGTTGTGTTCACATCTTTAGAGTTGCTTTAGCTCAAGTCTTAGAGTAAAGCTCCCCCTAGATGTGATATCCCCCCTAAGAGGGATGAACTAACCTTGGGTTTTGTAGATGATGATTTCATGTAGATGTTGAAGATGTGGATGCTCAATGTTGATGTAGATCACTTGGAGCTATCCATTTGAGTGAATTGCACTTTCAATACCTACATGGGTTAGTCCCACAAGGAACAAACAAGGATATCCATAGACATAGAGTGATGCACACACAAGATGATGTCCATGAAAACTTTTAGGTTACCTTGTCCCTTGTCTTACCAACAAGAGGGTTTGTGACTCCTTGAACTAGTGCAAGATGTGGAAGTTGATTGCACTTGTTCTTGCCAAAATGATAAGAGTGAAGTATGTTGGTGGAGTCACCCTCAAGAACTTTCTAGTTCTTCTTCTTTTGGATCCACACCATCTTGATGGGAATCCTTGGAGTTGTAGTCGTACTTGATGAAGTGGAACTTGAAGTGGTCTTGGGAATCCACTTGACTAAGGTCTTAGGAGCTTCTTCAAATGCATCAATTTCCTCTTGAAGCTTGTCCTTGCCTTTTTGCTTGTAGTCTTGTGGTGGAAGATCATCTTGAGCTTGTGTCCCCTTGAAGTAAGTAGGATCATACTTCTCTTGTTGAGGAACAAACTTTGTCTTGGGGTATTGGTCTTCTTCCCACTCAACTCCATTGGCATTGAACTTTCGTTCAAAACCAACACCTTGATTCTTCCGGTGCCTTCCTTGCTTGCGCACAATTTCCTCGAATTGCTTACTCCCGGCAAGGCTTTTGTACACTCTTTTCTCTATAATTCCCTTCAATAAGCTATTTTCTTGCTCAAGTGTAACTTGGCTAAGAGAATCATTAGTGGAATCAAGATAACTACTAGAAGCAACAATATTGGATTTAGCATGATCATTGTTACTACTAGAGGAAGAATCTTTCTTGTTCTTGTTACTAGACTTGACTTGAGGCATGTAAGTGGATAAGAGTAAACGCTTGGCAATGTAAGAAGAAATTCTCTTGCGGAGATCACCATTGATTGCCTTTAAAAACTCATGCTCTTGCTCAAGATTGAGCTTTTCAAAGCGTAACTTCTCATGAGCTGTTAAAAGTTCTCGATGATCTTCGAAGATAGTTTCATGAGCTAACTTAAGAGTGTTTAGTTCTTTAGTTAGAGCCTCAATCTTCTCCTTATCATTGTCATTCGTTTTATCTTGATTAGCATGATTAATTGACGTTTCATCATAGTATTCATCACTAGAGTTGTCAACAAGTAAATCATCATCACCTAACAAGTCATCTTCATCACTATTAAAATCAACATACTCGGGGTGTGTTACCTTAGGACCTTTGGCCATGAAGCATCTTCCAATTCCTTCATTTGGTGAGTCAAATATATCGTAGGAGTTGGTTGACACAAGTGCTAGACCGGCAACACCTTCATCTTGACTATATTCGGAATCGGAATGATAACTTCTCTCGGAGTGGTTGTCGGAGTCGGAGCCGGATACCCATTCACCAACATGAGCCTGATGTCTTCGTTTTGTGTAGCTCCTTGATGATTTTTCCTTCCTTTCCGAATCCTTGCTTCTCCGTGAGTGTCTTCATTCATAACGATCATATCTACTCCTTCTCTCTCTTGGTGGTGATTCTTCTCTTTTGCTTCTTCTTTTTGGAGAGTCTTCTCTTCTCTTGTAGGGAGCCGTACACTCATTGGAATAGTGTCCGGGTCTTCCACAATTGTAGCAGTTTCGCTCTCGAATAGAAGATCTTTTGTCATTGTAGGACCTTGACTTGGAGCTTCTATCTTTGCTTCTACTCTTGTAGAACTTGTTGAAGTTTTTCACCATTAAGCTCAATTCTTCATTGAAGTTTTGTTTCTCACTTGATGATGTAGGGACTTCACATGAGGCTTTGTAGGCACCACTTGATTTGTTGTGAAGTTCCTCTTTATCCTTAAGTGACATCTCATGAGCAACAATTCTTCCAATTACCTCCGTTGGCTTGAGATCTTTGTAATTGGGCATCATTTGGATCAATGTGCACACGGTATCATATTTTCCATCCAAGGCTCTTAGAATCTTCTTGATGATGAATATATCGGTCATCTCTTCACTTCCTAAGCCAGCAATCTCATTCGTGATGAGAGCATGCCTAGAGTACATTTCAGCGACACCTTCACCATCCTTCATTTTGAACTTGTCAAGTTGACTTTGAAGCACATCCAATTTGGATTCCTTGACGGAGTCGGTACCTTCGTGCATATCAATCAAAGTGTCCCAAATTTCCTTTGCATTCTCAAGACGGCTGATTTTGTTGAATTCTTCGGGGCACAATCCGTTGAAGAGAATATCACAAGCTTGAGCATTGTATTGCAACATCTTCAACTCATCCGTGGTAGCTTCATGGTTTGGTTCTCTCCCATCAAAGAAGTCACCTTGCAAACCAACACACACAATAGCCCAAACTGCGGGGTTATGTCCAAGAATATGCATTTTCATTTTATGCTTCCAACTAGCAAAATTAGTACCATCAAAGTAAGGACCTCTACGGTGATAATTTCCCTCGCTAGACGCCATACTCTCCTAGGTTTTGAAACCAAGGCTATGACCACCAAAAGGTATGGAAATCAAAGCAAATGGAGACCAAAGCTCTAATACCACTTGTAGGATCGAAAGTATGTCTAGAGGGGGGGTGATTAGACTACTTAACCAAATAAAAACTTAACCTTTTCCCAATTTTAGTTCTTGTCAGATTTTAGCTATTTTAGGACAAGTCAAGCAATCATCACACAAGTCAAGCAAGCATGCAAAGAGTATATTGGCAGCGGAAAGTAAAGCATGCAACTTGCAAGAATGTAAAGGGAAGGGTTTGGAGAATTCAAACGCAATTGGAGACACGTATGTTTTTGAAGGAAATATGCCCTAGAGGGAATAATAAAGTTATTATTTATTTCCTTATATCATGATAAATGTTTATTATTCATGCTAGAATTGTATTAACCGGAAACATAATACATGTGTGAATACATAGACAAACTTAGTGTCACTAGTATGCCTCTACTTGACTAGCTCGTTAATCAAAGATGGTTATGTTTCCTAACCATGAACAAAGTGTTGTTATTTGATTAACAAGGTCACATCATTAGTTGAATGATCTGATTGACATGACCCATTCCATTAGCTTAGCACCCGATCGTTTAGTATGTTGCTATTGCTTTCTTCATGACTTATACATGTTCCTATGACTATGAGATTATGCAACTCCCGTTTACTGGAGGAACACTTTGTGTGCTACCAAATGTCACAACGTAACTGGGTGATTATAAAGGAGCTCTAAAGGTGTCTCCAAAGGTAGATGTTGGGTTGGCGTATTTCGAGATTAGGATTTGTCACTCCGATTGTCGGAGAGGTATCTCTGGGCCCTCTCGGTAATGCACATCACATAAGCCTTCCAAGCATTGCAACTAATGAGTTAGTTGCGGGATGATGTATTACAGAACGAGTAAAGAGACTTGCCGGTAACGAGATTGAACTAGGTATTGGATACCGACGATCGAATCTCGGGCAAGTAAACATACCGATGACAAAGGGAACAATGTATGTTGTTATGCGGTCTGACCGATAAAGATCTTCATAGAATATGTAGGAGCTAGTATGGGCATCCAGGTCCCGCTATTGGTTATTGACCGGAGATCTGTCTCAGTCATGTCTACATTGTTCTCGAACCGTAGGGTCCGCACGCTTAACGTTACGATGACAGTTATTATGAGTTTATGCATTTTGATGTACAAAGTTGGTTCAGAGTCCCGGATGTGATCACGGACATGACGAGGAGTCTCGAAATGGTCGAGACATAAAGATCGATATATTGGAAGCCTATATTTGGACATCGGAATCGTTCCGGGTGAAATCGGCATTTTTCCGGAGTACCGGGGGGTTACCGGAACCCCTCCCCCCCGGGGGGGGGGGGGGGGGTTATTGGGCCTACATGGGCCTTGAGGGAGAAGAGAGAAGGAGGCAGGAGGTGGCGGCGCGCCCCTCCCCTTCCTAGTCCGAATAGGACAAGGGAAAGGGGGCGGCGCCCCCCCCCTTTCCTTCCTCTCTTCCTCCTCTTTCCCCCCTCTCTCTCCTTGTCCAACTAGGAGTCCTACTCCCGGTGGGAGTAGGAATCCCTCTTGGCGCGCCACATCTGGCCGGCCGCCTCCTCCCCTTGCTCCTTTATATACGGGGGTAGGGGGGCACCCTAGGACACACAAGTTGATCCACATGATCGTTCCTTAGCCGTGTGCGGTGCCCCCTGCCACCATATTCCACCTCGATCATATCGTTGTAGTGCTTAGGCGAAGCCCTGCGTCGGTAGAACATCATCATCGTCACCACGCCGTTGTGCTGATAGAACTCATCCCCGAAGCTTTGCTGGATCGGAGCCCGGGGAGCGTCATCAAGCTGTACATGTGCTAAGAACTCGGAGGTGCCAGAGTAACGGTGCTTGGATCGGTCTGATCGGGAAGACGTACGACTACTTCCTCTACGTTGCATCAATGCTTCCATTGCGGTCTACGAAGGGTACGTAGACAACACTCTCCCCTCTTGTTGCTATGCATCACCATGATCTTGCATGTGCGTAGGAAATTTTTTGAAATTACTGCGTTCCCCAACAGTGGTATCAGAGCCTAGGTTTTATGGTTTGATGTTATATGCACGAGTAGAACACAAGTGAGTTGTGGGCGATATAAGTCATACTGCCTACCAGCATGTCATACTTTGGTTCGGCGGTATTGTTGGATGAAGCGGCCCGGACCGACATTACGCGTACGCTTACGCGAGACCGGTTCTCCCGACGTGCTTTGCACAAAGGTGGCTTGCGGGTGACTGTTTCTCCAACTTTAGTTGAACCAAGTGTGGCTACGCCCGGTCCTTGCGAAGGTTAAAACGGAGTCAAATTGACAAACTATCGTTGTGGTTTTGATGCGTAGGTGAGATTGGTTCTTACTTAAGCCCGTAGCAGCCACGTAAAACTTGCAACAACAAAGTAGAGGACGTCTAACTTGTTTTTGCAGGGCATGTTGTGATGTGATATGGCCAAGACATGATGCTAAATTTTATTGTATGAGATGATCATGTTTTGTAACTGAGTTATCGGCAACTGGCAGGAGCCATATGGTTGTCGCTTTATTGTATGCAATGCAATCGCGATGTAATGCTTTACTTTATCACTAAGCGGTAGCGATAGTCGTGGAAGCATAAGATTGGCGAGACGACAACGATGCTACGATGGAGATCAAGGTGTCGTGCCGGTGACAATGGTGATCATGACGGTGCTTCAGAGATGGAGATCACAGGCACAAGATGATGATGGCCATATCATATCACTTATATTGATTGCATGTGATGTTTATCTTTTATGCATCTTATCTTGCTTTGATTGACGGTAGCATTATAAGATGATCTCTCACTAAATTATCAAGAAGTGTTCTCCCTGAGTATGCACCATTGCGAAAGTTCTTCGTGCTGAGACACCACATGATGATCGGGTGTGATAGGTTCTACGTTCAAATACAACGGGTGCAAAACAGTTGCACACGCAGAATACTCAGGTTATACTTGACGAGCCAAGCATATATAGATATGGCCTCGGAACACAGAGACCGAAAGGTCGAGCGTGAATCATATAGTAGATATGATCAACATAGTGATGTTCACCAAAGAAACTACTCCATCTCACGTGATGATCGGACATGGTTTAGTTGATTTGGATCACGTGATCACTTAGAGGATTAGAGGGATGTCTATCTAAGTGGGAGTTCTTAAGTAATTTGATTAATTGAACTTAAACTTATCATGAACTTAGTACCTGAAAGTATCTTGCTTGTTTATGTTTGATTGTAGATAGATGGCTCGTGCTGTTGTTCCGTTGAATTTTAATGCGTTCCTTGAGAAAGCAAAGTTGAAAGATGATGGTAGCAATTACACAGACTGGGTCCGTAACTTGAGGATTATCCTCATTGCTGCACAGAAGAATTACGTCCTGGAAAGCACCGCTGGGTGCCAGGCCTGCTGCTGGAGCAACACCAGATGTTATGAACGTCTGGCAGAGCAAAGCTGATGACTACTCGATAGTTCAGTGTGCCATGCTTTATGGCTTAGAATAGGGACTTCAACGACGTTTTGAACGTCATGGAGCATATGAGATGTTCCAGGAGTTGAAGTTAATATTTCAAGCAAATGCTCGGATTGAGAGATATGAAGTCTCCAATAAGTTCTATAGCTGCAAGATGGAGGAGAACAGTTCTGTCAGTGAGCATATACTCAAAATGTCTGGTTATAATAATCACTTGATTCAGATGGGAGTTAATCTTCCAGATGATTGCGTCATTGACAGAATTCTCCAATCACTACCACCAAGCTACTAGAGCTTCGTGATGAACTATAATATGCAAGGGATGAACAAGACTATTCCCGAGCTCTTCGCAATGCTGAAAACTGCGGAGGTAGAAATCAAAAAGGACCATCAAGTGTTGATGGTCAACAAGACCACTAGTTTCAAGAAAAAGGGCAAAGGGAAGAAGAAGGGGAACTTCAAGAAGAACGACAAGCAAGTTGCTGCTCAAGAGAAGAAACCCAAGTCTGGACCTAAGCCTGAAACTGAGTGCTTCTACTGCAAGCAGACTGGTCACTGGAAGCGAAACTGCCCCAAGTATTTGGCGGATAAGAAGGATGGCAAGGTGAACAAAGGTATATGTGATATACATGTTATTGATGTGTACCTTACTAATGCTCGCAGTAGCACCTGGGTATTTGATACTGGTTCTGTTGCTAATATTTGCAACTCGAAACAGGGACTACGGATTAAGCGAAGATTGGCTAAGGACGAGGTGACGATGCGCGTGGGAAACGGTTCCAAAGTCGATGTGATCGCAGTCGGCACGCTACCTCTACATCTACCTTCGGGATTAATATTAGACCTAAATAATTGTTATTTGGTGCCAGCGTTGAGCATGAACATTATATCTGGATCTTGTTTAATGCGAGACGGTTATTCATTTAAATCAGAGAATAATGGTTGTTCTATTTATATGAGTAATATCTTTTATGGTCATGCACCCTTGAAGAGTGGTCTATTCTTGTTGAATCTCGATAGTAGTGATACACATATTCATAATGTAGAAGCCAAAAGATGCAGAGTTGATAATGATAGTGCAACTTATTTGTGGCACTGCCGTTTAGGTCATATTGGTGTAAAGCGCATGAAGAAACTCCATACTGATGGACTTTTGGAACCACTTGATTATGAATCACTTGGTACTTGCGAACCGTGCCTCATGGGCAAGATGACTAAAACACCGTTCTCCGGTACTATGGAGAGAGCAACAGATTTGCTAGAAATCATACATACAGATGTATGTGGTCTGATGAATGTTGAGGCTCGTGGCGGATATCGTTATTTCCTCACCTTCACAGATGACTTAAGCAGATATGGGTATATCTACTTAATGAAACATAAGTCTAAAACGTTTGAAAAGTTCAAAGAATTTCAGAGTGAAGTTGAAAATCATCGTAACAAGAAAATAAAGTTTCTACGATCTGATCGTGGAGGAGAATATTTGAGTTACGAGTTTGGTGTACATTTGAAAAATTGTGGAATAGTTTCGCAACTCACGCCACCCAGAACACCACAGCGTAATGGTGTGTCCGAACGTCGTAATCGTACTTTACTAGATATGGTTGTCGGGTGGTAGGATCGACATATGCCAACGGGTGGCTTATCATTGCGAGGGCCAATAGAACGTCGCCGGTGCCTGGAAACGGGATGAGGCGTAGACATGCACGCCGGCGAATCTTACCCAGCTTCAGGGCTCTCCGGAGAGATAACACCCCTACTGCTGCTCCGCGGGGTCTCCGCATGGTTACTAAGTTCATAGGTGGCTACAATGCTCCTTGAGTTGTTTGGGGGCGGAAGGAGGAAGAAGGGCTTAGCTCAGCCTGCCTCTTCTCCTTGTAAGTGTCTATGTCTAGAAAGGGAGTTCAACCCCTTGGCATGGGTGCACCGGGGAGTTTATATAGGCCTACCCCCCGGGGGTACAATGGTAATCCGACTGGGCGCGGGGCCCAGCTGTCGGTGACTATGCTCGCCGGCTTCTCCGCCGGCTTCTGGGGCCCGCCGGCTGGTGGGTCCCGCCGACTGCCGGCTCCTGGGTCGACAAGCCGGCCCCACCGGCCAGGGCCTTGTCGGCGGCCGGTTACTGTTGCTCCGCGTTTGTTGGCGCAGGCTTGGTCGGGGTAAGCGTGGCTACAGTAACGCCGCCCTGGCGGGCGATTACTGTAGCCCCGCCGCACCTTGTCTCCTTAATGGGCGTCTCCTTCGAGGAAGGCGGCAGGCCGGCTACGCGAAGCCGGCCCTCTGTCTCGCCGGCTTGAGAGGGGGTGCGGCCGCCTTCGGCGTCTCTCTGCCCGAAGGGGCCCACCGCCTCGGGGGCCACGCTGGCGGTCCGTCGAGGACGGTGTCGGAGCCGCCGAGGCTATAGTGCCGCGCCGGGCGGGCCGCAGTTGCCCGCACGACGCGCTGTACCAGGCGTGCTCCGGGTTTTGGGGGTGGCAGGCACCACAGTAGCCACGCCCCGCTTCATCATCGCAGAGTGGACGCGTACATCGCGGGTACGGCGTTGACTGCTTTATCGGAGCCGGCCCGGTGGTAGCCGGTCGCGCCATAGCCGGCCTTGTCATAGCCGGCCCTGCCGCAGCCGGCCATGCCGTAGCCGGCCCTCCTTAGTTTTCTTCATGGGGATAAAAAGGGCGGGTCACCCCCCAAGCCGGCTAGGATGGCAGTCGGCTAGGGGGAGGCGGCCCAGGTCTTGAGTCTCCTTATGAGCCGGATGGGCTCATAATTTTTTCTGAGGGGCCAGGGGAAGCCGGCTGGGCTACCCATGGCTATTTACCCCGACAGTAGTCCCCGAAGGTGGGCGAGCTTCACGGCGGACGGAAGGACGGGAAGCTTGGCCGGCTTCATACCGTGAGGGGCCGACTGCGTCGTTGCAGCCGACTTCGGAGCGCTTTTCTTTATTAGGGCGACCGTGGTTGACCCGCGGACCGGCCGCGGGCCCCACGACGAGCCGCGTGGCGGGGAAGTCCCGCCGTCGCACGCGCGCGACGGGACGCCGCCGCAGGCCCGGGCCCGCCACTCCCTGGCCTCGGCCCGGGCGCAGATCTTCTGTGGCCCGAGGGGGCTGCTCGCCTCCCCGCGGCCGTTACCTCGCGTCATCAAGGCGCGTAATTAACACGAGCGTGGGGGGGGATGGGCACGATCGATCCCCACGATCCCCCATGCCGCGCCTCCTCGTCTCTGGCGCACGCGCCTACAAGTAGGAGGGGAGGGGGAGAGGCACGGGCCTGTTTGCTCCCCCGCTCCCCATCCCCCCTGCTCTTCTTTTTCTTGCTCTTCTTCTTCTTCCTCGCGCCCGACGCCGTTTCGCGCCGTAGCCCTCCCACGCCGCCATGTCGCTGGCTTTGTCGAGCTCGTGGGACGGGTCCAACGTCCACGACGAGCACATCGAGTTCCTCCGCCAGACCCGGCGTCTGCCCGCCGCCGACCTTGTGCAGGTGCGCCTGGCGCCCGCGAAGGAGGTCTCGCTAGCCCCAGAGGAAGGCGAGCGCGTCGTCTTCCGTGCGCACTTCCTCCGCGGCTTCGGCTTCCTGGCGAGCAGCTTCATGCGGTCCTTTCTCGAGTTCTACAACCTCCAACCGCACCACGTCACGCCGAACGCAGTGCTGCAACTCTCGGCCTTCGTCACGCTCTGCGAAGGGTACTTGGGGGTGCCGCCGACGTTGGAGCTCTGGGCGGAACTGTTCCAGAACAAGCTCGGCACCGTCTCCGCCGGCGTGCCAGCTCCCTGCGGCGCCTTCATCGCGATGAAGAGGGCCAGCGACGACAACCCCTTCCCCCACATCCCTCTGATCCAGTCGGTCAAGCTGTGGCAGAAGTCTTACTTCTACGTCAAGAACGTCGCCCGGCACGGCGACTACGTCAATCTGCCGGCTTACATAGCCGGCCCGCCGACTGGGAAGCGGCGGACCTGGGGCTACCGGTCGAAGTCCCTGTCTCCAGCGGGGAACGCTTCCATCTCCCGGCTTCAGGTGATGATCCAGTCGGAAGGTCTGCTCGCGTCCGACTTGGTAACCGCCTTCGTCGAGCGCCGGATCTTGCCTCTTCAAAGCCGGCCGCACATGATATGCCAGATGAGCGGCCGGTTCGATCCCTGCCGGCTGAGCACCTGGGAGATGCCCCACGCCGAGGTGGCTCTGATGGTGAACTACGTCGCCAACTTGAAGCTCACCGACGAGTGGCAATTCGGCAAGGCGCCATACTCCCGCGCCCAGCCTCCACCTGTGGTAAGCTTTTCCTCTCGTCGTCTGCCGGCTTGGGTTAGCCGGCCTCTGACCAGGCGGCTATTTTTTCTTTTTTCCTTCATTAGAATCCTCTCCTCCTGCTGCCAGCCGGGGCAGCCGGAGTCGACCGAGAGTACGCCCCGGACCGCACGGTGGATGACCCCGACGACCCGGATCTCTCTGCCGTCGCCATGGAGGACGCCGCCACGGGGGGTGCCGCCGAGCTCGGCGGCACCGGGCTTTCGGCCAGTTTCGACGACTGGCCGGACGATTTTGAAGCCGAAGAACTCCAGCGCCGCCAGCCGGCAACCGACCACCGCGGCGCGAGCTCGTCTGCCGCGCCGACTGCCGGTGGCGGGAAAGGGAAGCGCCGGGCCGCGCTCCCGCTCTTCGGAAGCCGGCCGAAGAAGCCGAAGGCCTCCGCCGCGGCCACAAAGCGCGAGGAGGAGGCGGCGAAGGCGGCCCGCTACCGGAAGGCGGTGAAGAAGCCCCCGTCAGTTTCCGCGTAAGTCTAGTAGCCGCCTGCATGCTTGTTATTCTGAAGTCTTCTTTTCTTGAATGCTTTCTGATTTCCTGAGCAGGGCGCCGCTCTCCCTCGAGAGAGGCCCAGCCGGCTCCGTGGTCGGGCCGAGCGCCGGTTCCTCAGGGTCCCGCCGAGTAGACCCCCGCGCCGAACTTGACGCAGCCACGCAACGCACGCGAGGCGCGCCGAGAGAGGGAGGCGGCCAAGCGGGCGGCGGCGGAGCGAGAGGCCGCCCAAACGGCGCCAGGGCGAGCGAGCGCGGCGGCCGAGGCTCCATCGGAGCGGGCGGCCGTGGAGGCGGAGGTGGAAGGCGCACGCAGCCAGACTCCGCTGCTCGCCATCCCCCTCCAGACCTTGGATCCGGACGTCCCTCTGCCCACAGCGGAGGAGATTATCCCCGAGCAGCCGCCGGTGCAGAGGGGCGAGGTCGTCGAGGGATCCGCTGAGAGGACGTCGCCAGCAGCGCCAGCCGGAGCAGGCGAAGGCGGCCGATCGTCGGCGATGCCGGAGGAGCCGGCCCGGGCTGCGCCCGGGACCGGAGCCGGCCTTGAGATCGAGCCGGCGGCGAGTCGGCCCGCCGGAGGGGGCACGGCCCCGCCGGACACGCGCCGAGCCGCGGGAGCCGAGCGGACAGCAGACGCCTTGGAGGCGGCCAGCTCCGCCACGTCCGGGTGGACTCACAGCGGAGGGAGCGGCGAGCTGAACGTCGCGGCCCAAGAGGTTCGGAGCCGGCTGCAGGCACAGGCCGGCCTCCTGAGGCAATTCACTCAGGAGTTTCTGTCGACGCGGTCTGCAATCCGGGTAAGTCTTCACTCCTTGACCGCTCTGGTCCTTTGAATTTTTTTCGTGGGGGCGCGCTAGCGCACCCACTGGGTGTAGTCCCCGAGATCCGGGCTGACTGCAGCGCAGTCGGGTCGGATCTTACTAGACGACTATGTTAACTGTTTTTTCTGGTCTTCAGGATTATCACAACTCTCGCGCGGCCGCCTTCAACTCCCAGGCTCGGGAGCTAAGCCGAAGGACCAAAGACCTCGCCAGCAGCCGGCGTAAGTGTTTTGTCATTATTAACTTCTCGTGGGGGCGCAACAGCGCACCCACTGGGTGTAGTCCCCGAGATCCAGGCCGACTGCAGCGCAGTCGGGTCGGATCTTTACTTGACGACTTTTCCTTTGCTGATTTTTCTCTTTTATTTCTTGCTCGTGCAGAGGCCAACGCCGACTTGCGAAGGGAACTCGGCGTGGTGCAGGCCGCTCTTCGTGCCAAGGACGCTGAGTATGCTGACCTGGCTCAAGAGCGCGACCGCCTGGCGACGAAACTGGCCGACCAAGAGGAGAGCCACAAGGCGGCCCTGCAAAAGGCGTAGGACGACGAGGCTACCCTGAGGGCGGAGTTCGGGGCCAGGGAGGCGAGCTGGGCCGAGACGCGCCGGGCGCTGGAAGAAGGCTTCGGCCGGGTCGAGGATCTCATTGACGGTAGGTTGTCTTTCTTGCTCTTCTTCCATTCGCCGGCCGCCTATGGTTTTGTTTTGACTTGTGTTTGCTGTCTTGCACAGAGTACTTCCCCGGCCAGTCCGTCCTTGCCGCCCAAGCCATCGAAGCCTACCGCGAGGAGCACCGTCAGGCCGGGGTCGTGATTCCGCCGGATGCGAACCGGACATTGTCGGAGCAGCTTATCGCCGTCCAGGCGCGGCTGCAGCCGGCCCACCGGTTGCTCCGCCGGCTCCAACGCGCCGGGGCGACGATGCTGGCCGCGCTCTGGCCCGGCCAGGCAATTCCCCGGACCCCAAGCCGGACGGCCGACTGACTCGAAGTCGCAGTCGGCCGCTTTGAGGCCTGGAAGGCGTCCGCGGCCCGTCTTGGAGCCGGGCGCGCACTGGAGTTCGTCCGCGCGTGGTACCCAGGGCTAAGCCTGGACCAGCTGCGGACGTGGCGGTCGGAAGCCGACGCCGAGCTGGAGGAGGTGCGGCTGGCGATCGCGCAGCGCGCCTCGATGATCGCCGAGTGTACCGACACCAGCGTCTTCGCGCCAGAGCTCAACGACGATGGCGCTGCCCAGCCGGAGGAATGGTTCGGGCTGAACTCGGCGGACGGCGAGGACTCGGCGGAAGAGATCGCCTCCAGCGACGAGGGCGAGGACGACGAGGAAGAGGACAGCGAAGACGCCGAGCCGACTGGTGGGGCGGCCGACCGTCCCCCAGCCGATCGTGCCTCTAGCAACGAGCCACGCAGGAGCGCGCCCTCTGCCGGAGACGACGATCAAGCCGAGGTTCGCCAGCCGGCCGCTCCTTTAGCCGGCGCGACTACCTCCGTCGCCTAATCCAGCCCGTCTACGGCCCCGCCGGCTTGATCTGCCTTTCTTTTTGTCCCTGTCTTTCTTTTTGGACAAATTTAAGTTTCTGCAATTCCACCCACTGGGGGTGTATCGAACAGTGCTGAATGTCGACCTCTCTGGAGGCTTTTTGTGTAATATATTAATATATGCATGTGTTGGCGTTCATCCGAGTGTACTTTTTGTCCTTAGGCTCTTTCCTTTGCCGCCTTCCCTCTTTGGGAAGGCAAGTACTTGAGTTTTCTTGGATTTGAAGTAGACTGAATGTAAGCCGGCCGGCCGGCTACTCTGGTAGTCGGTCGGCGGGAGGCAGCAAGCCGGCTTTTGTTATATATGCGAGCCTGTTTGATCCCTAGCCGTTTTTCATGTGCGCACCCTCTCCGGCTGGAGACTCTTGCCAGCCGGGCAGTCGGTTCTTCGAGCTGCGATTTCGGCAAGAGCCAAGCCTGGGTGTCGACACATTACTTGTCTGACTGCGGGTGGGGCTCTTAATATAACTCTAGTCGGCCAGTCCCCGGGCCGACTCGTCGGACCCGGTACCGGACAAAATAAATGAATAGATAATATCATACGCATGATAACTTTCATTCATAAAACAACGGGTGGCAGTCCCCGAGTCTTTCTCGGGGAGCCTACTGTATCATACTAAATACAAAAGTGGGCATGATACATACTGCGCTTTAACTGTAAAACTTTCGAAGGAGATTTGTGTTCCATGGTCGCTCCGACTCCTTGCCGGAGTCGTCTCTCTTGCGTGCCTTCGGCTTCTGCGCGTCGATGAGGTAGTAGGCGTCGTTGCCCAAGGCTCTACTGATGATGAAGGGGCCTTCCCAGGGGGCTGTGAGCTTGTGCTGGCCGGCTGTTCGCTGGATCAGCCGGAGCACAAGGTCGCCCTCCTGGAAGGATCTTGGGCGGACCCTCCGGCTATGGTAGCGGCGCAGACCCTGCTGGTAGATGGCGGACCGGCTGAGGGCTAACAGCCGGGCCTCTTCCAGCAGGTCGACGCCGTCTTCTCGTGCTTCTTTGGCTTCCGTTTCCGTGTACATGGTTACCCGAGGCGAGTCGAACTCGATGTCTGTTGGGATGACCGCCTCGACACCATATACAAGGAAGAAGGGAGTGAAGCCGGTTGATCTGTTGGGAGTAGTGCGCAGACTCCATAGGACAGCCGGCAGCTCATCGAGCCAGCAGCCGGCTGAACGCTCCAGGGGTACGACCAGTCGAGGCTTGATGCCGGACAGAATGAGGCCATTTGCTCGCTCTACCTGGCCGTTTGACTGCGGGTGGGCGACTGACGCAAGGTCCAGCCGGATACCTTGCGCAGCGCAGAACCGTGCCAGGGCACCTTTGGCAAAGTTCGTGCCGTTGTCGGTGATGATGCTGTGCGGTACGCCGTACCGGGTTGTTATATCTGCAATGAAGGTCACTGCAGTCGGCCCATTCAGCTTCTTGATCGGCTTCGCCTCGATCCACTTGGTGAATTTGTCAATGGCGACGAGCAAATGTGTCATGCCGCCGCGTGCCATCTTGAATGGGCCCACCATATCCAATCCCCAGACGGCAAAGGGCCAGGTGATGGGAATGGTCTTGAGTGCCGAAGCCGGCATGTGTTGCTGCGAGCTGAAAAGCTGGCAGCCTTTGCAGTGTTTGACTAGCTCTTTGGCGTCGTCCAAAGCAGTCGGCCAGAAGAAACCGTGGCGGAAGGCTTTGGCGACCAGTGATCTTGATGCGGCATGGTGGCCACATTCTCCTTGGTGTATATCCCTGAGGATTGCGATGCCTTTCTCCTGCTCGATGCATCGCTGCAAGACTCCGGTGGCGCTACGCTTGACAAGCTCTCTGTCGACGATTGTGTATGCTCCAGCCCAGCGCTGAACTTGTCTTGCTTCGTTTTTGTCAGCCGGCAGGTCATGGTTCACCAGAAAGTTGCGGATGGCTTGGGCCCATGATGGGGCGGCGACCTCCTCAGCCACCAATGTGGCCAGAGCCACCAGGGTGGGTGGGTTGGGCAGTGCAGCGCTGGAGTCGGCCGCCGCTTCCTGTGCTGAAGAAGACCCCGGGCCGGCTACTGCAGTCCCCGGGCCGGGTGCGGCAGTCCCCGAGCCGAATATTGAAGTCCCCGGGCCGGCTGCTTGATTCTTCGAGCCGGACCCGGCCCCCTCGGGGTTAGGCGGCACAAAAATGGAGTCGGACTCCGGAGACGGCTTGATTGAAGGCTTGAGGAGGCGCTGCAGGGCGACGCCGGCTGGTATTGCTTGCCGCGTGGAGCCTATTCGGGCCAGGGCGTCAGCTGGCTCGTTGTCGGCTCGCGGCACGTGAAGGAACTCACATCCATCGAAGTATCCGCTGATTTGCTGTACTGGGAAACGGTAGCTCGCCATGTTCGCGTCCTTGGCGTCCCAGTCGCCAGAAGACTGCTGCACCACCAAATCCGAGTCGCCATAGCACAGGATCCGGCGAATACCAAGCTCCTTGGCAAGACGGAGCCCGTGTAAGAGCGCCTCGTACTCGGCTACGTTGTTGGAGGCGGTGAAGTGGATCTGCAGCGTGTATTTGAGCTTGTCGCCCTTTGGAGAAGTAAGGACGACGCCGGCTCCCAAGCCGGTGCGCATCTTTGATCCGTCAAAGTGCATGCGCCAATGGGTGGAGTCGGGCGCCGGTGGTAAGTACTAGGTCTCGGCCCAGTCGACGAGGAAGTCGGCCAGCGCTTGCGTCTTGATGGTGGTGCGGGGTTGGTAGAAGATGGTGTAGGGGGCCAGCTCGATGGCCCATTTGGCTACCCGGCCGGATGCGTCCCGGCTGCCTATGATGTCGGCAAGCGGGGCAGTGCATACGACCGTGATGGGATGCTCTTGAAAGTATGGCTTCAGCTTCTTGGCGGCGAAGTACACGCCATAGCACATCTTCTGATAGTGCGGGTAATTTTGTTTCGAGGTGGACAGCACCTCGCTCAGGTAATAAACCGGCCTCTGGACCGGCTGGGCTCGGCCTTCTTCGGGGCGTTCGACCACAATGACGGTGCTGACCACCCGGCTAGTGGCGGCAATATATAGGAGCATGGGCTCCTTCTCAGTCGGTGCCGCCAAGACAGGCGGCGTGGACAGCATTTTCTTCAGCTCATGGAAAGCTTGGTCGGCCTGGTCGTTCCACTCAAAGTGAGTGCTCTTCTTCATGAGGCGGTAGAGGGGGAGAGCCTTTTCTCCGAGCCGGCTGATGAAGCGGTTAAGAGAGGCCAGGCACCCGGTGAACTTCTGAATCTCTCTGAGCTTGGTTGGGACCGCCATCCTCTCGATGGCTTTGATCTTCACAGGGTTGCACTCTATGCCGCGTTCAGAGACCAGGAAGCCTAGGAGCTGGCCGGCTGGCACTCCGAACACGCATTTCTCTGGGTTGAGCTTGATCCGGAACCGACGCAGGTTCTCGAATGTCTCCTTCAAGTCTTCCAGCAGAGTGCCACGCTTCTCTGTCTTCACCACAACATCATCCACGTAAACGTTGGCATTCTTGCCGAGCTGCGTGAGGAGGCACTTCTGCATGCAACGCTGAAACGTGGCGCCGGCATTCCTCAAGCCGAACGTCATGGTCAGGTAGCAGAAGGCTCCAAACGGCGTGATGAAGGCGGTCTTCACTTGGTCATCCGGGTTCAGCTTGATCTGGTGGTATCCCGAGTAGGCATCCAAAAAGCTCAACAGCTCGCATCCGGCTGTGGAGTCTATCACTTGATCAATTCTGGGCAGAGCGAAGGGATCTTTTGGGCAGGCTTTGTTGAGGCTCATGTAATCTATACACATGCGCCACTTGTTATTCTTCTTCAGCACGAGAACCGGGTTCGCGAGCCATTCGGGGAAGAAAACTTCCATGATGAAGCCGGCTGCAAGGAGCCGGGCTATCTCCTCCCCTACGATCCTTCTCTTCTCTTCTGACAGTCGGCGGAGGGGCTGCTTGACTGGTTTAGCATCCTCCCGCACGTGCAATTTGTGCTCGGCGAAATCCTTCGGAACGCCCGGCATGTCCTTGGGGGACCATGCAAAGATATCCCGATTCTCACGGAGGAAATTGGCGAGCTCGCCTTCCTATTTGCTGTCCAGGCTCGCCCCAATGACGGCAAACCTCTCGGGTGCTCGGGGTCGAGCTGTACCTTCTTGGTCTCCTTGGCCGGCTGGAAAGATCCCTGGGCATCATACTCCTTGGAGTCGGCGGGTTGGTTTAGCTGCCTGCTGGCCAGGGCCACGACCCGGTCCAGCGTCTTCCTCTCGGCTGCGATCACGAGGGATTCGGCCAGCCGGCTGCTGGCCGCGGCGCAGTCGGCGGACTTCTTGTAGTCGCCGGCGATGGTGATGACACCCTTGGAGCTCGGTATCTTCATCTTGAGGTAAGCATAGTGGGGGACCGCCATGAACTTACCCAAGGCGGGTCGGCCAAGCAAGGCATGATAGGGGCTATCCAGGTCCACCACCTCGAACCAGATTGCCTCCCGGCGGAAATGATCCTTGCCCCCAAAGAGTACATCGATCTTGAGCTTGCCGATGGGGGCACAGGACAATCCGGGTACAATGCCGTGGAACACCGTTCGAGTCGGCGCAAGTTGCTTGGCCTTGACGCCCAGCTTCTCCATGGTGTCGCAGTACAGGATGTTGATGCTGCTTCCGCCGTCGATCAGCACGCGGGAGAAGCGTGCGGCGCGCATATCCGTAGCGAGGGTGGCCTCCAGGACCAATGCGTAGGAGCCGGGGGATGGCATCACCTCTGGGTGGTCGGCCCGGCTCCAGCTGATGGGTTTCTCCGACCAGTGCATGTGGCCGGCTGGGCTGGTGGCGGCCATGTTGACCTCCTGTTGCTCTCGGCGCTTGCTGCGCCGGTCTTCGGGCTGGCTCGTTAAGATGACATAAGACGCTTGCTCGTCGGAGAACTCGTCCTGCACGGCGTCGACCGCGGGCCGGGCGGCTTTGAGCGGCGGGGCCGGCGGCGGCGGGCCGGCAGGCGGAGTCAGCGTGAGCCCTTCGCCCTTCGAGATTCGGGCGAGCCAGTTGCATTTGCGGGTCGTGTGGTTGGACGGCTTCGCGCCGCTGTGGAACTTGCACGGGGCATCAAGGGTTTGCTCGTAGGAGAAGGCCGGCTGCCAAGCCGGCCGACCGCCCTTGGGCTTCTTGGGTGCGGGCCGCCCTTCAGGCGGCGCGTCTTCGACCGTGGCCACCTGCCGACTGGCGGGAGGCGGCGCAGGGCCCTTGCGTTTTTGATCGTTCTGGTGTTGGCGTCGGCCGCCGTCCCCAGCCGGCGCTTTGGGCGCCGGATTGAGCACCTTTCCGGATGCGTCCACCCGGAGCTCGGTCTTCATCGAGGAGTCGGCGGTGGCGTACTTGTCGGCGATGTTTAGGAGCTCGTCGAGGTTAGTCGGCTCATCGCAGAGAAGCTTGTGCTTGAGGAGGGTGCCCTCTCGGCACCCGGCTGTGAAGTATTCGATGGCTTGCACCTCGTGCACCCCCTCACAGGAGTTACGGAGCTCGGCCCAACGCGTCAGGTAGTCGCGAGTGGACTCGGCTGGGCCCTGTACACACAGGGAGAGCTGCCTGGGCTTGGGAACCCGCTTGTAGGTGCTGGTGAAGTTGCGAACGAAGGCTTCAGTGAAGTCCACCCAGCTGTTGATGCTGAGCGGCTTAAGGCTGTTAAGCCAAGTCCGCACCGTGCCTTGCAGCATAAGGGGCACGTACTTTACCGCAACGCGCCGGTTGCCATTGGCGATGCTGACGGCCGTGGAGTAGTCGGTCAGCCAGTCTTCCGGCTTCACCGAGCCGTTGTACTTGGGTGTGTCTCTTGGGAGCGAGAACCCTTTGGGGAAGGGCTCGTCGCGGATGCGGGGGCCGAAGCAAGGCGGGCCGACATCGCCTTCTTCTTCTAGCGCCAGGGATCGGGCCAGGTGGTCGATCCGGTGGCGGGCGTCGTTTTCACCGATTCCCTCCCGGCGACCAAGCCGGCCGCTGAGAGTCGGGTGAGCCACTGGAGGCGGGGTAGGATATCTTTCTCCGCGAGCTCGAGGCGGAGGCGGGGTGCCCCGCCATTCCATGGCTCGGGGGCGGCCGTCCGCGTCTCGCTCGATGGAGACTTGGGTCCGGCTTCGGCTAGAAGCCGGCTCTTTCTCGCGCCGCGCGCGGGTGTAGCTGGTAGTCGGCGACCGGGAGGTCGCGCCGTGCTCGCGGCGCGGGGGAGGGCTCCCCGCGCAGGCGTCGGCCTCATGCCGTCGTGCGGCCGCATCGATTAGTTGCTGGATGCGCTGCGTCATATGGGGGAGATCTTCGGCTTCCAAGCCGTCTAGCTCGTCTACGGCCGCCTGGGCGGTGCGCAGGTTCTCGAGCGGGGTGGCGTAGACCGGGCGATCCACCCCAAGCGTGTCGGCGATGACGGCGCCGCGTTGCCTGACAGCGCCGGCCCGGCTAGGGCCAGCCGGAGCCGGCGTGCCGAAGGCGGCGCGGTCAGCTTCGCGCTGGTAGGCCTCGGTGAGGCGTCTTACGGAGGCCAGCCGCCGGCCCTCCGCGAGGAGGGCGAGGCGGCGTGCCTCCAGTACTTCATCGCTGGCGTCAGCCGGAAGGGGGACGGACAAGTCTTGGGCTGCCGCGCGCGGGGAGTCGCGGGCGCCCTCGTCAGTCGGGCCGTCGAGGCCGATAACCATCACCTCGGGGGCGTCAGAATCGCGATCGCCAGCCGGAGGGAGCGGGTCGTTGTAGACCGTGACGTTGGTGGGGAAGGTGTCGTAGGATGCCGCGTCGGAGTCGACGGGCATCAGGTTGGTGGAGCCAACCGACTCCAAGTCCGCAGCGGGCTCGCTGGAGACGTGGAGCTGGCTGAGGAGGTTGGCGAGGTGATCTGTGCCCGCATCGGAAGCGAGCTCGTCGGAGATGCGGGCCTTGTCGAAGAGGCTAGCGAGGCCGCTAGCCGCGCAGGCGTCGGCGACGCCATGCAGCGCGTCGCGGCAAGCGCCGTCGGGCGAGCCAGGCTGGCTGCGCCCGCGAGGAAGGAAAAGGGTTCCTGTCCAGAACAGGTCTCCGGACGACGGTGCACCTGGCCCCATGGTGGGCGCCAAATGTCGGGTGGTAGGATCGACATATGCCAACGGGTGGCTTATCATTGCGGGGGCCAATAGAACGCCGCCGGTGCCTGGAAACGGGATGAGGCGTAGACATGCACGCCGGCGAATCTTACCCAGCTTCAGGGCTCTCCGGGGAGATAACACCCCTACTGCTGCTCCGCGGGGTCTCCGCATGGTTACTAAGTTCACAGGTGGCTACAATGCTCCTTGAGCTGTTTGGGGGCGGAAGGAGGAAGAAGGGCTTAGCTCAGCCTGCCTCTTCTCCTTGTAAGTGTCTATGTCCAGAAAGGGAGTTCAACCCCTTGGCATGGGTGCACCGGGGGGTTTATATAGGCCTACCCCCGGGGGTACAATGGTAATCCGACTGGGCGCGGGGCCCAGCTGTCGGTGACTATGCTCGCCGGCTTCTCCGCCGGCTTCTGGGGCCCGCCGGCTGGTGGGTCCCGCCGACTGCCGGCTCCTGGGTCGACAAGCCGGCCCCACCGGCCAGGGCCTTGTCGGCGGCCGGTTACTATTGCTCCGCGTTTGTTGGCGCAGGCTTGGTCGGGGTAAGCGTGGCTACAGTAACGCCGCCCTGGCGGGCGATTACTGTAGCCCCGCCGCACCTTGTCTCCTTAATGGGCGTCTCCTTCGAGGAAGGCGGCAGGCCGGCTACGCGAAGCCGGCCCTCTATCTCGCCGGCTTGAGAGGGGGTGCGGCCGCCTTCGGCATCTCTCTGCCCGAAGGGGCCCACCGCCTCGGGGGCCACGCTGGCGGTCCGTCGAGGACGGTGTCGGAGCCGCCGAGGCTACAGTGCCGCGCCGGGCGGGCCGCAGTTGCCCGCACGATGCGCTGTACCAGGCGTGCTCCGGGTTTTGGGGGTGGCAGGCTCCACTGTAGCCACGCCCCGTTTCATCATCGCAGAGTGGACGCGTACATCGCGGGTACGGCGTTGACTGCTTTATCGGAGCCGGCCCGGCGGTAGCCGGCCCGGCAGTAGCCGGTCGCGCCATAGCCGGCCTTGTCATAGCCGGCCCTGCCGCAGCCGGCCATGCCGTAGCCGGCCCTCCTTAGTTTTCTTCATGGGGATAAAAAGGGCGGGTCGCCCCCCAAGCCGGCTAGGATGGCAGTCGGCTAGGGGGAGGCGGCCCAGGTCTTGAGTCTCCTTATGAGCCGGATGGGCTCATAATTTTTTCTGAGGGGCCAGGGGAAGCCGGCTGGGCTACCCATGGCTATTTACCCCGACAATGGTGCGATCTATGATGTCTCTTACTGATTTACCGCTATCGTTTTGGGGATACGCTCTAGAGACGGCCGCATTCACGTTAAATAGGGCACCATCAAAATCCGTTGAGACGACGCCTTATGAACTGTGGTTTGGCAAGAAACCAAAGTTGTCGTTTCTGAAAGTTTGGGGCTGCAATGCTTATGTAAAAAAGCTTCAACCTGATAAGCTCGAACCCAAATAGGAGAAATGTGTCTTCATAGGATATCCAAAGGAAACTATTGGATACACCTTCTATCACAGATCCGAAGGCAAGACTTTTGTTGCTAAATTCAGAAACTTTCTGGAGAAGGAGTTTGTCTCGAAAGAAGTGAGTGGGAGGAAAGTAGAACTTGACGAGGTAACTGTACCTGCTCCATTATTGGAAAGTAGTATATCACAGAAAACTGTTTCAGTGACACCTACAACAGTTGGTGAGGAAGCTAATGATAATGATCATGAAACTTCAGATCAAGATACTACTGAACCTCGTAGATCAACCTGAGTGAGATCCGCGCCAGAGTGGTTCGGTAATCCTGTTCTAGAAATCATGCTGCTAGATCATGATGAACCTACGAACTTTGAAGAAGCGATGGTGAGCCCAGATTCCGCAAAATGGCTTGAAGCCATGAAATCTAAGATGGGATCCATGTATGAAACAAAGTATGGACTTTGGTTGACTTGCCCGATGATCGGCAAGCAATTGAGAATAAATGGATCTTCAAGAAGAAGACTGACGCTGACGGTAATATTACTGTCTACAAAGCTCGACTTGTCGCAAAAGGTTTTCGACAAGTTCAAGGGGTTGACTACGATGAGACCTTCTCACCCGTAGCGATGCTTAAGTCTGTCAGAATCATGTTAGCAATTGCCGCATTTTATGATTATGAAATTTGGCAGATGGATGTCAAAACTGCATTCCTGAATGGATTTCTGGAAGACGAGTTGTATATGATGCAACCGGAAGGTTTTGTCGATCCAAAGGGAGCTAACAAAGTGTGCAAGCTCCAGCGATCTATTTATGGACTGGTGCAAGCCTCTCGGAGTTGGAATAAACACTTTGATAGTGTGATCAAAGCATTTGGTTTTATACAGACTTTCGCAGAAGCCTGTATTTACAAGAAAGTGAGTGGGAGCTCTGTAGCATTTCTGATATTATATGTGGATGACATATTACTGATCGGAAATAATATAGAATTTCTGGATAGCATAAAGGGATACTTGAATAAGAGTTTTTCAATGAAAGACCTCGGTGGAGCTGCTTACATATTAGGCATAAAGATCTATAGAGATAGATCAAAACGCTTAATTGGACTTTCACAAAGCACATACCTTGACAAGATTTTGAAAAAGTTCAAAATGGATCAGGCGAAGAAAGGGTTCTTGCCTGTTTTACAAGGTGTGAAGTTGAGTCAGACTCAATGCCCGACCACTGCAGAAGATAGAGAGAAAATGAAAGATGTTCCCTATGCTTCAGCCATAGGCTCTATCATGTATGCAATGCTGTGTACCAGACCTGATGTGTGCCTTGCTATAAGCTTAGCAGGGAGGTACCAAAGTAATCCAGGAGTGGATCACTGGAGAATGCTCAAGAACATCCTGAAATACCTGAAAAGGACTAAGGATATGTTTCTCGTATATGGAGGTAACAAAGAGCTCACCGTAAAAGGTTACGTTGATGCAAGCTTTGACACTGATCCAGACGATTCTAAATCGCAAACCGGATACGTGTTTACATTAAACGGTGGAGCTGTAAGTTGGTGCAGTTCAAAACAGAGCGTCGTAGCGGGATCTACATGTGAAGCGGAGTACATAGCTGCTTCGGAAGTAGCGAACGAAGGAGTCTGGATGAAGGAGTTCATATCCGATCTAGGTGTTATACCTAGTGCATCGGGTCCAATGAAAATCTTTTGTGACAATACTCGTGTAATTGCCTTGGCAAAGGAATCCAGATTTCACAAGAGAACCAAGCACTTCAAGAGACGCTTCAATTCCATCTGGGATCTAGTCCAGGTGGGAGACATAGAGATTTGCAAGATACATACGGATCTGAATGTTGCAGACCCGTTGACTAAGCCTCTTCCACGAGCAAAACATGATCAGCACCAAGGCTCCATGGGTGTTAGAATCATTACTGTGTAATCTAGATTATTGACTCTAGTGCAAGTGCGAGACTGAAGGAAATATGCCCTAGAGGCAATAATAAAGTTATTATTTATTTCCTTATATCATGATAAATGTTTATTATTCATGCTAGAATTGTATTAACTGGAAACATAATACATGTGTGAATACATAGACAAACTTAGTGTCACTAGTATGCCTCTACTTGACTAGCTCGTTAATCAAAGATGGTTATGTTTCCTAACCATGAACAAATTGTTGTTATTTGATTAATGAGGTCACATCATTAGTTGAATGATCTGATTGACATGACCCATTCCATTAGCTTAGCACCCGATCGTTTAGTATGTTGCTATTGCTTTCTTCATGACTTATACATGTTCCTATGACTATGAGATTATGCAACTCCCGTTTACCGGAGGAACACTTTGTGTGCTACCAAACATCACAATGTAACTGGGTGATTATAAAGGAGCTCTACAGGTGTCTCCAAAGGTAGATGTTGGGTTGGCGTATTTCGAGATTAGGATTTGTCACTCCGATTGTCGGAAAGGTATCTCTAGGCCCTCTCGGTAATGCACATCACATAAGCCTTGCAAGCATTGCAACTAATGAGTTAGTTGCGGGATGATGTATTACAGAACGAGTAAAGAGACTTGCCGGTAACGAGATTGAACTAGGTATTGGATACCGATGATCGAATCTCGGGCAAGTAAACATACCGATGACAAAGGGAACAACGTATGTTGTTATGCGGTCTGACCGATAAAGATCTTCGTAGAATATGTAGGAGCCAATATGGGCATCCAGGTCCCGCTATTGGTTATTGACCGGAGATCTGTCTCAGTCATGTCTACATTATTCTCGAACCGTAGGGTCCACACGCTTAACGTTACGATGACAGTTATTATGAGTTTATGCATTTTGATGTACCGAAGTTAGTTCGGAGTCCCGGATGTGATCACGGACATGACGAGGAGTCTCGAAATGGTCGAGACATAAAGATCGATATATTGGAAGCCTATATTTGGACATCGGAATCGTTCCGGGTGAAATCGGCATTTTTCCGGAGTACCGGGGGGTTACCGGAACCCCCCCGGGGGTTTATTGGGCGTACATGGGCCTTGAGGGAGAAGAGAGAAGGAGGAAGGAGGTGGCCGCGCGCCCCTCCCCTTCCTAGTCCGAATAGGACAAGGGAAAGGGGGCGGCGCCCCCCCTTTCCTTCCTCTCTTCCTCCTCTTTCCCCCCTCTCTCTCCTTGTCCAACTAGGAGTCCTACTCCCGGTGGGAGTAGGACTCCCTCTTGGCATGCCACACCTGGCCGGCCGCCTCCTCCCCTTGCTCCTTTATATACGGGGGCAGGGGGGCACCCTAGGACACACAAGTTGATCCACGTGATCGTTCCTTAGCCGTGTGCGGTGCCCCCTACCACCATATTCCACCTCGATCATATCGTTGTAGTGCTTAGGCGAAGCCCTGCGTCGGTAGAACATCATCATCATCACCACGCCGTTGTGCTGACAGAACTCATCCCCGAAGCTTTGCTGGATCGGAGCCCGGGGAGCGTCATCGAGCTGTACGTGTGCTAAGAACTCGGAGGTGCCGGAGTAACGGTGCTTGGATCGGTCGGATCAGGAAGACGTACGGCTACTTCCTCTACGTTGCATCAACGCTTCCGTTGCGGTCTACGAAGGGTACATAGACAACACTCTCCCCTCTCGTTGCTATGCATCACCATGATCTTGCGTGTGCGTAGGAAATTTTTTGAAATTACTGCGTTCCCCAACAGTTTTTCCCGTGGTTCGGATAGGTGGTGCTATCCTACATCCACGTTGATGGAGACTTCAACCCACGAAGCGTAACGGTTGCGCGAGTCCACGGAGGGCACCACCCATGAAGGGTCCACGAAGAAGCAACCTTGTCTATCCCACCATGGCCATCGCCCACGAAGGACTTGCCTCACTAGCGGTAGATCTTCACGAAGTAGGCGATCTCCTTGCCCTTACAAACTCATTGGTTCAACTCCACAATCTTGTCGGAGGCTCCCAAGTGACACCTAGCCAATCTAGGAGACACCACTCTCCAAGAAGTAACAAATGGTGTGTTGATGATGAACTCCTTGCTCTTGTGCTTCAAATGATAGTCTCCCCAACACTCAATTCTCTCTCACATGATTTGGATTTGGTGGAAAGAAGATTTGAGTGGAAAGCAACTTGGGGAAGGCTAGAGATCAAGATTCATGTGGTAGGAATGGAATATCTTGGCCTCAACACATGAGTAGGTGGTTCTCTCTCAGAACATATGAGTTGGAAGTGTAGATGTGTTCTGATAGCTCTCTCCATGAGTGAAGAGGAGGTGGAGGGGTATATATAGCCTCCACACAAAATCCAACCGTTACACACAATTTACCAATCTCGGTGGGAACGAATCAACAAACTCGGTCGGACCGAAATAGTAAACCTAGTGACTATTAGAGATTTTCGGTGGGACTGACATGCAACTCGGTAGGACCGATATAGTTAGGGTTAGGGCATAACGTAATCTCGGTGAGACCGGTTACACAAACTCGGTGAGACCGATTTGGTAATAAGCTAACCAGAGGGTTGGTCAGGCAAACTCGGTGGGACCGATTCGCTCTTCTCGGTGAGACCGAAATGTTACGAAAAGGAAACAGTGAGTTTACATTGCAATCTCGGTGGGACCGATCCTCTCTTTCGGTGAGACCGAAAAGTTACGAAAAGGAAACAGAGAAATTGCAATCCCATCTCGGTGAGACCGAGATCCCTATCGGTAGAACCGATTTGCTTAGGGTTTGGCAATGGCTATGACAAGTGAAACTCGGTGGCACCGGGTTGAAAGAATCGGTAGGGCCGAGTTTGGCTTTGGGTTTAGGTCAAATGTGGATATGGGAAAGTAGCTGAGGATTTTGGAGCATATCATTAAGCACATGAAGCAAGAGGCTCATTAAGCAACACCTCATCCCTCCTTGATAGTATTGGCTTTTCCTATGGACTCAATGTGATCTTGGACCACTAAAATGTAAAAAGAAGAGTCTTGAGCATATGAGCTAGAGCCAATCCTTTGTCCTTAGCATTTTGAGGGTTCCACTTTCACCATCCATGCCATGCCAATCATTGAGCTTTCCTGAAATGATCATCTTGGAATAGCATTAGCTCAATGAGCTATATGTTGTTATGAATTACCAAAACCACCTAGGGATAGTTGCACTTTCAGCTGCGCGTCTGCATCGACGTACCAGGGCTCAACCAAGTCGCTACGATGGAGCGCCTCTGGCCCTCGCGAGTGGGGCGCTGCGGGGGTCCGCCCCACAGCTACGTTCGCATGCCTTACGGCTCGCCGAGCGCGGTTGCTACGTGCCAGCGCCTCATGAGGGGCATCATGGAGGCTCAAGAAGACAGGCATTCCGCAGCCTTGGCGGAGATGGAGATAATTCGCGAAGAGCTACCAGTGCCTCCGGAGCCTCCCGAGGCCCCTGGGCTTGGGGGCTTGTGAGGATCGACTTCCGCGGCCCACCGAGTCTGCTGCACCAACACCCCTTCGCCCTCGACACCCTCAGGTGACATCGTATATAACACCCTCGATGCGACTATATCTCCCACGTGTCGAGGCACGACTTAGAGGCATAATCGCATTGAAGGCATATGTCGCAAGTGAGGTAATCTTCACACAACCCATGTAATATAATAAGGAAAGAGATACATAGTTGGCTTACACTCGCCACTTCACACAATTACATGAATGAAACATTACATCATAAAATTACACCCAAGGTCCGACTACGGAACCAAAATAAAAGAAGAACCCCAAATGCGACAAAGGTCCCCGATCGACCCCAACTGGGCTCCACTACTGAACAACTAGAACGAAACAACTCGAATAAACAAGGTCTTCAACGAGCTCCTCCTGAGCTGGGTTGCGTCATCTGCACGGACTCATCGGCACCTGCAAACTGGTTTTTGGAAGTATCTGTGAGCCACGGGGACTCAGCAATCTCGCACCCTCGCGATCAAGACTATTTAAGCTTATGGGTAAGGTAAAGGTATGAGGTGGAGCTGCAGCAAGCGACTAGCATATATGGTGGCTAACATACGCAAATGAGAGCGAGAAGAGAAGGCAAAGCACGGTCGATAAAAGTATGATCAAGAAGTGATCCTGGACTACCTACGTCAAGCATAACTCCAACAACCGTGTTCACTTCCCGGACTCCGCCGGAAAGAGACCATCACGGTTACACACGCGGTTGATTCATTTTAATTAAGGTCAACTTCAGGTTTTCTACAACCGGACGTTAACAAATTCCCATCTGCCCATAACCGCGGGCACGGCTTTCGAAAGTTCATATCCCTGCAGGGTGTCCCAACTTAGCCCATCACAAGCTCTCACGGTCAACGAAGGAATAGACCTCCACCCGAGACGTTCCGATCAGACTCGGTACCTCGGTACAACAAGACATTTCGACAGGGTAAAACTAAACCAGCAACACCGCCCGATGCACCGACATCCTGATGGGAGCTGCACATATCTCGTTCTCAGGGCAACACCGGATGAGACATCCTACGAGTAAAACCAGCCCTCAAGTTTCCTCGAGGTGGCCCTGCAGTCTACTCAGTTCGGACCAACACTTAGACAAGCACTGGCCCGGGGGGGTTAAAATAAAGATGACCCTCGGGATGCGCGACTCCCAAGGGAAAAAGGCTAGGTGGCAAATGGTAAAACCAACGTTGGGCATTGCTGGCAAAGCTTTACTTAAAGCGAACTGTCAAGGGGTTCCCATTATAGCCCAACCGCGTAAGGGACGCAAAATCCGGGAACATAACACCGATATGACGGAAACTAGGGCGGCAAGAGTGGAACAAAACACCAGGCATAAGGCCGAGCCTTCCACCCTTTACCAAGTATATAGATGCATTAATTAAATACGATATATTGTGATATCCCAACAAGTAAATAAATGTTCCAACAAGGAACGGTCTCCACGTTCCAACAAGGAACAAACTTCGATCTTCACCTGCAACTAACAACGCTATAAGAGGGGCTGAGCAAAGCGGTAACATAGCCAATCAACGGTTTGCTAGGACAAGGTGGGTTAGAGGTTGAACATGGCAATTTGGGAGGCTGACAAGCAAGTGGTAGGCATCGTAGCAATGGCATAGCAATAGAGCGAGCAAACTAGCATAGCAAAGATAGTAGTGATTTCGAGGGTATGATCATCTTGCCTGAAATCCCGCAAGGAAGAAGAACGAGTCCATGAAGAAGACAAACGAACGTAGACGAACGGGTCCTCACAAACTCGACGTTACCGGAATCAACCCGAGGGAGCAATCACCGGAAAAGAAGCACACAGCATAGTAAACAACCACGGCATAAACATGGCATGATGCACAATCGAGTATGATGCATGTCCGGTTTAAATATGCATGGCATGGCAAAGAGCACAAACAATCCTACAAATTAAGTGGAGCTCAATATGCATCGGGATGCATATTGACAAAACACCACATCAATTATTTAGTTCTCTCTCGGATAGGTACTCAACAATATTAAATGTTATTAAACATGGCAAGAGGGTGAAGCAAAGCAAAACTACCTATCTAGTCAAGGTTAAATGAGGCCGGAAGCAACGAACAACAATTCCGGAAAATCCTCATGTGCAAATATTAGGTTTGGTCCTGATCTGTCCTAAACACAATTTTAGAGTTGTTTAACATGCAAATAAAGGTCACCACGATAAACTAGGCAAAATTCTACCCCATTTACATATAAAGTCTATTAAAACGGAGTTACGGTTAATTAGATATGAATTAAAGCATTTTTAACATGGCATAGAGCAAATTTTAACCAAACAACATTTTAAACATGTCAAACATGCATGAAAGTTGGATATTATTAATCTACGCTAAATTCTGAGCAAGTTTCATATTAAGTGTGTTTAGAACCGATGCACGGTTTGTGAGATATTAAATGCATGAAGACTAGGGGCTAATCTGCAAAACTGCAGTGCTCTGGAAATTAGACAAATCGCAGATCTAGAAAAAAAAACGGCTATGGGCCGAAACTGCATGGCCCAACAGAATAGGAAAAAAAATGAGGAGGCGCTGGTGGTGGCCTCACCATGGGCCTCGGCCCGGTACAGTGGAGGAGGAGGCAAGCCGGGCCTTGGGAAGCTGGGAGGAGGAGGCAGGCCGGACGAGGTCGGCGCGATCTGGGCCTGGGAGGCCAAGGCCCATGCGGAAGGAGGCGGAGGCGCACGTCGTCGTCCTCCCGCATCCGCTCAAGCAGGACAGCGGGACGGCGGCGGCCGCGGTCAACGGCAGCGGCAGCGCTTCGACGGAAGGCTGGATGGCGCGGGGAGGCCGGGAACGGGTAGATCCGGACCTGAGGACTCCGGATCCGGCGAGAGTTGGGAACGATGAGGCCGGCGGCGAGGTCTTCCATGGTGGCGGCGGACCCTGTAGGGAGGCGGCACTGATGAGGAGCAGAGAGAGAGAAATGGAGGGAGAAGAAAAGGAGAGGGGGGCGCGGGGCAGTGGCGCTCATCTGCGGGACGGTGGCGGCTTCCAGAGAAGAAGGCGGCGGTGGCTGGCGTCTCTCCGGTGAAGTCCGGCGAGACCCCGGCAGTTGGCGAGCGAGGCGGTGAAGCCAGGCTTCGGCGGCGGCGGCTTGGGCCCGTGCGGGCCCCGGATGGGCTCCGCGGGCCGGCGGTGAAGTGGGGCGGCGCGGGCGCTGAGGTGGCGGCGGCTGATTGGAGGAGGAGCGGCGGCGGGGTGACGTGTCGCGCTCCCATTGGTCGCAGCGGCGTGGCGGTGGAAGCGGACATGTCCGGCCCGTGGTGGGAGAAATGTCCGGCGGCGCGGATCTGAGAATTTTAGGGTTAGGGGAAGAATGAACCGCGAATTTCGGAGGGGGGTTGTATATATAGGCATAGAGGGAGCTAGGAGTGTCCAAATGAGGTGCGGTTTTCGCCCACATGATCGTGATCGAACGACCGAGACGATGGAGCAGAGTTTGGTGGGTTTTGGGCCAAAATGGAGGGGTGTTGGGCTGCACACACACGAGGCCTTCTCGGTCCCTCGGTTAACCGTTGGAGTATCAAACGAAGACCAAATGACCCGAAACTTGACAGGCGGTCTACCGGTAGTAAACCAAGGCCGCTTGGCAAGACTCGGTCCAATCCAGAAATGTTTAACCCCCACACACAAGAGGAAGGTAGAAATGACCACCGGAGGAGAACGAAGCGTCGGAATGCAAAACGGACAACGGGAAAAATGCTTGGATGCATGAGACGAACACGTATGCAAATGAAATGCGCATGATGACATGATATGCAATGCACATGATGACATGATGAAATGCAACACGCAAGCGAATGACATGGCAACGACGGCGAATAACTGCACGGCATCTGGCACATCGGTCTCGGGGTGTTACAACACTCCACCACTACGAGAGGATCTCGTCCCGAGATCTAGAATGGCACCGGAGGGATAACGGAAGAGAACGAGGAGGGTAAAACTAAGTTGCTCCTTTGACAAACGAGTGAAACCACAACCTTGAGAAGGTTGAACAAATTCGAGAAAAGAATAGAACGAAGGAGAACAAAGTCGAAAACACTCCGTTAGAAACAAGAGACAACGAGCATTGCGAAAACCTTGAGGTTGAAGGGAAGATATATAGTGAGAACACTCCGGTTAAGGAAGGGGATCAAGGAAGACCAAATTCGGGCAGCACTCCGGTTGGAAAGAAAAAGAATTGAATAAGAACTTGCTAAGATTAGAAGATACTTGATGAAATCACAATAGTGCCTCCATAACTATAGAATGGATGGAAGAAGGGGTAAGAAAGATCTCAGACCGCACTCCGGTTGAGAAGGGAGTCAAAATTTGATAAGATGAGAGGGCTCAAATGAAAACACGACACTCCTGTTGAGAAAGGGATGCAAGACTTGATAAGGCGAAAAGAACTTGAACAAAGGGGCACAATACTCCGGTTAAGCAAGATAGGGAAGGAATAAGAGTGACATAATTTGGACAGCACTCCATCTGTAAATGGAAGGAATTGAACAAGACAAGATGAGAGGATACTTGAAAAGAGGACACAACACTCAGATTAAAAGGATAGGCACGACAAGAACACGATCCTGATAAAACAAGAAGATGGGTTGAAGAGAGCAACATCACCATGCCTCCGGAACAAAAGAATAGAAGATAGATAATTGAAATAGGAGAAATGAGGAGAAAATGCCAACTTCTGCCACAAAAGAGCTTGAAAAGGCATCTTTAGGACAAGGGTCAAACGGAGTTGTTGGAAAACCAATAACGAAAAATAATAAGCTTGATATGGTCTTATGGAATACATCTCAAAATTATGAGGTGACAACCTGCCACTCACGGGAAAAGAATTGGATTGATAAGAACAAGGATAGGAGAAGCTTATTTCACCGAGAGGATAAAAGAAGAACTTGGGTCATTTATAAGCACCATAATAACAACCATCCTTAGGGAAGGCTTAAGGTGAAATATAACCCAAGATAACTCCAACGAAGAGATTGATGGATTCAAAATATCTCAATCTTGACAACATGTGAATCATGAAAACATGAACTCAAATTATCAAGGATGGCATAATACCATCTTCAATCATACGGTAGAAGGAAATGCACCCCGGATTGCAAGATGAAGAAAACTTGAGCTTCTTAAAAGAATCTCGATGAAAACTTCGAGAAGGAATATAAATCCTTGATGAACCATCATGTAGAACCTCCATAAAGGACTCCGGTAAACAAAAGGATGAACAAACGGAAGGAAAAGAAGTAGAAAACACAAGGCGAATCCTTGTAAGGATTTTTGATGGACCTCCATGATAATTAGATCTTGGAACTCCGGGAAAGAAGAATGAACACTTGAACCCAAGGAGTTAATCATCGAGAACAAACTCCGGAAGAAAAGATTAACATATGGAAGAAACAAGAATAAGAATTACATTATGCTTATCCTTCACCAATCAAATTGATGACAAATAATGGATTTGGCATACTACTCATTCTCGTAGAAAGGATTAAGAGAGATATAGCGCCAACTTGAGAAGGTCTTTAGCGAAACACCGTGAGAAAAGAAAATGAATGAAGATAATATCAAGAAACACCGGGAAGAATTAGAGAACAAAAGAAGATACTTAAGGGAATTTATATACATGAGAAACGAAGAGAACACGAGCCGATTAAAGATCACTTGAACGAAGCACCGGTAGGATTGGAGAATGATAACTGAAAGCTGAGAATTAATGAATCTTAGATGATGGGCTCCGAATGAACAAACTGAAAAGGCTCCTGAATAACTCCGGATGGTTGAAAAGAATATCTCACAATCGGAAATAATTATGAGAGGATGGCAACAAGACAGAATCACGAATCTTGAAGAGAATGTAGCAAGAATAAGGAGAAACTCTTCTTCGGTCTTCAAATGACAACGAGAAACACCACCGTGAATTGTTGAGGCACTCCGGAATGAATAATGGAATGGTTGAGCCAACGACGATAAGAAATTGAGAGATCTTGGAGAATACATCTGATAGATGAAAATTCATTCTTACGTCAAACTTCAAAAGGAATTTAGTATAACTCCGGGGAAATAAGAAGAGTCAGGTAAGATCCTGGGAAAAGACCTGTGGGTTAGGGCCCACTCAAAAGAAACACCGTTGAAATGATTTAAAGGAGAGGTTACACCGGTTGAATTAAATGGCTTGAATGATAACATCCTCAAATAGCTTGAACGGATTAAGAGTGGAAACAGGAATCTTCTGAGATATCTTTAGCACTCCGGAATAACAAATAGCGAGAAGTAGAATGATAATGAGGTGCACCGGCATGAGAAAGCATTGAAACGAGGAAAAGGATATGATCCACAAAGTTTGACTTGGAACCACCGGAGAAGAAAAGAACGAAAGATGATGAACTTGAAGCTCCGTTAGAATCTTCATGAGAATCACCGGATAAGAAGATTGACGGAGAAGGAATGGAGAGACTTCCCATCAATAAAATGGATACTAGAATAAGAAATCCGATTCCTCGAAGAAACAAGGGTGGGATGGAGGGAAAAACAAAGGCTACTTGGAGACGGATGAAACAAACACCGTTGAGAAGAAGTGATAATTGATCTTGCAAATGTTGGAATGATCGGATCCACTTTAGGAGAAACACGCCGGTTGAAAAGAATTAACATGACAATCTCGATTATCATGAAGGATTGGTATTCGCATAGGAATATGAGAACACCACTTGAGGAAGGTATGGAATCAACATTTGACTTCGAAGCAACTCGAATACCACAACTCAAAACAAGAACAAAAGGATTGGCTTGCGAAATAAGCCGGAACAAACATATGATAGAGATTTCGTCCGAAGTTTTCGTGGTGGGACCTACACAGGCTCGACCGTACAGCACCATCATGTACAAGGCAGTGCACATGACATACGAAGCGTCCCCGAGTCAGCATAGCCAAGGACTCTTTAAGACACAACGAGACCACTGTAAAATCGACCGTGAATAGGCGAACCACTAGACGTCGAACCCCAATTTCATATCACACATCTGTTGGAAGGATATCCTAAGGCTACTTGAATTCCCACCTATGAAACTCCCGAAGCTTTCCGGTTATGCAATCAGGTGTTGGGGATATAGGGGAAGCATAATATCTCACCCAAGCTAGCAAATCCTACATCCAACTGCATCCATCCTTCAACACATAACCAAGAAACCTTCGGAAACCATCTATCTCAACCTTCGAAAAGCATCCGTTATACAAGTTATGGCGATACTCCCGAACTCCCGCCCCAGTACTGGGTGGCGTCGAGGTTATCTCACCAACGAACTGCATAAAGGAGATTTTCGATGTCGCGCACATATCTCAAGTATGCCAGAATTGCAACGATAGAATTATGATGACAACACCTCAGAGCTCAACTCCCCGGGACACTTCCACTAAACCCCTGACAGGAGGCACCAAGACAGTATTCTCATCATAAGCCATCGGAACAAAACTAAGATACTCGCGTGATCCTAAAAAAAATTTGTAGTGAAATTTGAGAAGAGAAGAGTCAAAAACTCTACGTCAGGATGCCTTACCAGAGCGATGAGGAGACTGGGAAGTAAAAAGAATTCCTAAGCTCTCCGATATATAATTCCTAAGGACTCAAAACATTTTTCTAGACACAACTCGGCCGCTAAAAATGATCAATCAGTGGGGGCTCCTAAGGTCGGGGAAGGCTCTGATTACCAACTTATAACACCCTCGATGCGACTATATCTCCCACGTGTCGAGGCATGACTTAGAGGCATAATCGCATTGAAGGCATATGTTGCAAGTGAGGTAATCTTCACACAACCCATGTAATATAATAAGGAAAGAGATACATAGTTGGCTTACACTCGCCACTTCACACAATTACATGAATGAAACATTACATCATACAATTACACCCAAGGTCCGACTACGGAACCAAAATAAAAGAAGAACCCCAAATGCGACAAAGGTCCCCGATCGACCCCAACTGGGCTCCACTACTGAACAACTAGAACGAAACAACTCGAATAAACAAGGTCTTCAACGAGCTCCTCCTGAGCTGGGTTGCGTCATCTGCACGGACTCATCGGCACCTGCAAACTGGTTTTTGGAAATATCTGTGAGCCACGGGGACTCAGCAATCTCGCACCCTCGCGATCAAGACTATTTAAGCTTATGGGTAAGGTAAAGGTATGAGGTGGAGCTGCAGCAAGCGACTAGCATATATGGTGGCTAACATACGCAAATGAGAGCGAGAAGAGAAGGCAAAGCACAGTCGATAAAAGTATGATCAAGAAGTGATCCTGGACTACCTACGTCAAGCATAACTCCAACAACCGTGTTCACTTCCCGGACTCCGCCGGAAAGAGACCATCACGGTTACACACGCGGTTGATTCATTTTAATTAAGGTCAACTTCAGGTTTTCTACAACCGGACGTTAACAAATTCCCATCTGCCCATAACCGCGGGCACGGCTTTCGAAAGTTCATATCCCTGCAGGGTGTCCCAACTTAGCCCATCACAAGCTCTCACGGTCAACGAAGGAATAGACCTCCACCCGAGACGTTCCGATCAGACTCGGTACCTCGGTACAACAAGACATTTCGACAGGGTAAAACTAAACCAGCAACACCGCCCGATGCGCCGACATCCTGATGGGAGCTGCACATATCTCGTTCTCAGGGCAACACCGGATGAGACATCCTACGAGTAAAACCAGCCCTCGAGTTTCCCCGAGGTGGCCCCGTAGTCTACTCAGTTCGGACCAACACTTAGACAAGCACTGGCCCGGGGGGGTTAAAATAAAGATGACCCTCGGGATGCGCGACTCCCAAGGGAAAAAGGCTAGGTGGCAAATGGTAAAACCAACATTGGGCATTGCTGGCAAAGCTTTACTTAAGGCGAACTGTCAAGGGGTTCCCATTATAGCCCAACCGCGTAAGGGACGCAAAATCCGGGAACATAACACCGATATGACGGAAACTAGGGCGGCAAGAGTGGAACAAAACACCAGGCATAAGGCCGAGCCTTCCACCCTTTACCAAGTATATAGATGCATTAATTAAATACGATATATTGTGATATCCCAACAAGTAAATAAATGTTCCAACAAGGAACGGTCTCCACGTTCCAACAAGGAACAAACTTCGATCTTCACCTGCAACTAACAACGCTATAAGAGGGGCTGAGCAAAGCGGTAACATAGCCAATCAGCGGTTTGCTAGGACAAGGTGGGTTAGAGGTTGAACATGGCAATTTGGGAGGCTGACAAGCAAGTGGTAGGCATCATAGCAATGGCATAGCAACAAAGCGAGCAAACTAGCATAGCAAAGATAGTAGTGATTTCGAGGGTATGATCATCTTGCCTGAAATCCCGCAAGGAAGAAGAACGAGTCCATGAAGAAGACAAACGGACGTAGACGAATGGGTCCTCACAAACTTGACGTTACCGGAATCAACCCGAGGGAGCAATCACCGGAAAAGAAGCACACAGCATAGTAAACAACCACGGCATAAACATGGCATGATGCACAATCGAGTATGATGCATGTCCGGTTTAAATATGCATGGCATGGCAAAGAGCACAAACAATCCTACAAATTAAGTGGAGCTCAATATGCATCGGGATGCATATTGACAAAACACCACATCAATTATTTAGTTCTCTCTCGGATAGGTACCCAACAATATTAAATGTTATTAAACATGGCAAGAGGGTGAAGCAAAGCAAAACTACCTATCTAGTCAAAGTTAAATGAGGCCGGAAGCAACGAACAACAATTCCGGAAAATCCTCATGTGCAAATATTAGGTTTGGTCCTGATCTGTCCTAAACACAATTTTAGAGTTGTTTAACATGCAAATAAAGGTCACCACGATAAACTAGGCAAAATTCTACCCCATTTACATATAAAGTCTATTAAAACGGAGTTACGGTTAATTAGATATGAATTAAAGCATTTTTAACATGGCATAGAGCAAATTTTAACCAAACAACATTTTAAACATGTCAAACATGCATGAAAGTTGGATATTATTAATCTACGCTAAATTCTGAGCAAGTTTCATATTAAGTGTGTTTAGAACCGATGCACGGTTTGTGAGATATTAAATGCATGAAGACTAGGGGCTAATCTGCAAAACTGCAGTGCTCTGGAAATTAGACAAATCGCAGATCTGGAAAAAAAATGGGTATGGGCCGAAACTGCATGGCCCAACAGAACAGGAAAAAAATGAGGAGGCGCTGGTGGTGGCCTCACCATGGGCCTCGGCCCGGTACAGTGGAGGAGGAGGCAAGCCGGGCCTTGGGAAGCTGGGAGGAGGAGGCAGGCCGGACGAGGCCGGCGCGATCTAGGCCTGGGAGGCCAAGGCCCATGCGGAAGGAGGCGGAGGCGCACGTCGTCGTCCTCCCGCATCCGCTCAAGCAGGACAGCGGGACGGCGGCGGCCGCGGTCAACGGCAGCGGCAGCGCTTCGACGGAAGGCTGGATGGCGCGGGGAGGCCGGGAACGGGTAGATCCGGACCTGAGGACTCCGGATCCGGCGAGAGTTGGGAACGATGAGGCCAGCGGCGAGGTCTTCCATGGCGGCGGCGGACCCTGTAGGGAGGCGGCACTGATGAGGAGCAGAGAGAGAGAAACGGAGGGAGAAGAAAAGGAGAGGGGGGCGCGGGGCAGTGGCGCTCATCTGCGGGACGGTGGCGGCTTCCAGAGAAGAAGGCGGCGGTGGCTGGCGTCTCTCCGGCGAAGTCCGGCGAGACCCCGGCGGTTGGCGAGCGAGGCGGTGAAGCCAGGCTTCGGCGGCGGCGGCTTGGGCTCGTGCGGGCCCCGAATGGGCTCCGCGGGCCGACGGTGAAGTGGGGCGGCGCGGGCGCTGAGGTGGTGGCGGCTGATTGGAGGAGGAGCGGCGGCGGGGTGACGTGTCGCGCTCCCATTGGTCGCAGCGGCGTGGCGGTGGCAGCGGACATGTCCGGCCCATGGTGGGAGAAATGTCCGGCGGCGCGGATCTGAGAATTTTAGGGTTAGGGGAAGAATGAACCGCGAATTTCAGAGGAGGGTTGTATATATAGGCATAGAGGGAGCTAGGAGTGTCCAAATGAGGTGTGGTTTTCGCCCACACGATCGTGATCGAACGACCGAGACGACGGAGCAGAGTTTGGTGGGTTTGGGCCAAAATGGAGGGGTGTTGGGCTGCACACACACGAGGCCTTCTCGGTCCCTCGGTTAACCGTTGGAGTATCAAACGAAGACCAAATGACCCGAAACTTGGCAGGCGGTCTACCGGTAGTAAACCAAGGCCGCTTGGCAAGACTCGGTCCAATCCGGAAATGTTTAACCCCCACACACAAGAGGAAGGTAGAAATGACCACCGGAGGAGAACGAAGCGTCGGAATGCAAAACGGACAACGGGAAAAATGCTCGGATGCATGAGACGAACACGTATGCAAATGAAATGCACATGATGACATGATGAAATGCAACACGCAAGCGAATGACATGGCAGCGATGGCGAATAACTGCACGGCATCTGGCACATCGGTCTCGGGGCGTTACATCGTACAAGTTTCATTTCCAGCTGGGAGCGCCCTCCCAGGGCTCCATCGTTCCCAGGCCGCGTGGGTCCGTCCCTGCGGTATGTATCCCTTTTATTTCGTGTCGTTAGCTTGCTTTGTTGGGGCGCCCCTCGGGCTGCTTCATCCTCAAGTCGCTCCGGCCAGGCCCAGCGGCATGTATCTCCCTTGCGTTTATTTCCGGCTATGCATTCGCCCATCATGCTTGATTACTTGATGCCTGTCCACGGCACCTCTTCTTCTCCATGTCGACCACTTGCACGTTAAAGCAGGGGTACCTGAGCATCGCGACTCAGTGCTCTTACTGGTTCTCCAGCCCTCACCCTCTGGCCATGTCCACGGCATCGCGACCTGGCATACCAGCGATGGCTGAGACAAGCTCGAGGGCCGGGACCCGAGGACGTAGAGTGCCAGCATCTAACCAAATTTGCAGGAACACAGCATAAGATAAGGCCCAGTGCCAGGCGCAACCCGCCTAGAGGTAGGGCCCCGTGAGTCCTGCGCTGGCTCACGGGTGCCCAGATACACCTCACCTAGCCCTACCGTGCCGGCCACGTGTCAGGGCGGGGCTGTACACGCCCCGGGGGCTCCTCCCGGAGGGGAGCCCCCTCCCACGTACCAGTGGAAGCACCATGATCCGCGCTGGCTGACGACACTACCGAGGAGCGACTATGCCCGTACACATGCGGAAGCGCTATGCTCCGCGCTGGTGATAAACAACTGAGGGTGGCCCCCGGGCCACATCAACCTCAGGGAGCCCAGAGCGCAGTGTCTAGCCTCATCGCAACGCCTCCCCTCGGGAGCGCCGCGCGAGGGGGCTGGGCACGGGGGCTGCGCCTGGGTCACGCCCGGACGTACGCCACCCAGCCAGGCCCCTCGGGCCTGGTTCGTCGCACGTCTCTCCCCGAGCGGAGCCAAGGTATGAAGGCCGTTTGAGCGTCAAGGGGGACCCCTGAGCATCGCGACTCAGGGGCCTAACTGGTCCCGTAGCCCCTCACTCCTTAGTTCCGAAAGGCTAATGCGGGGTGAGGCACGCGCGGGGCCGGGCTCTGCAGATGTAAAACGGTGGTCCCACTCGCATCTCACCTCATCACTTGCTGTTTGCGCGTCAAGGGGGACTCCTGAGCATCGCGACTCAAGAGCCTAACTGGCTCCGTAGCCCCTCACTCCTTTGGTCCCGTCCTGGTTTCCGGTCGGGGCTAATGCTGGGTGAGGTACGCGCGGGGTCGGGCTCTGCAGACGTAAAACGGAAGATCCACCTACATCACACCTCCCTACTTGTTGTTCGTGCGCCAAGGGGGACTCCTGAGCATCGCGACTCAGGAGCCTAACTGGCTCCGTAGCCCCTCACTCCTTTGGTCTCGTCCTGGTTTCCGGTCGGGGCTAATGCTGGGTGAGGTACGCGCGGGGCCGGGCTCTGCCGGCGCAGAACACAAGCAAGTAGGGAAGGAAAGCATAAAATTCAAGGAACTTAAAAGAAAATATTACAGTCCATACTATCGTCTCAACACCAAACGCGAGTTTAAACGCCTCCCCGAGGCATGATGCATGTGCAGGAATTAAAAGCAGGGCAGGAGCAGTAGCGGAGTCACTTGGCGGCGGTGGAGCAGCGCGGGTTGCCCCGCCTCATGGAGCAGCAGGACCGGAAGCATCCTGCTTCGACTTGGTACTGAAGGCCCGGAACTTCCCCAGCAGAGCCTCTGCGCGACCCTTCATGGCCTCGGCAGCGGCGGCAGCACCCTCGCCGCTTACTGGCTCCAACAGGCTGTCGAGGTCGGCGCTGCGGTCGCGGAGGTAGATGTGGGTGAAGACCCACGTCAGCGCAGCAGAAGATAGGACACGCGCCTCGGCCTCGGCCATGGGGCCAAGGCCAAGGGTGACATCCTCAAGAGCACGAACCAGGAAGGGAAGCAGTTTGGCGGGGCCGTCCTTGGCGCCGGCCAGCGGGCTCTCCAGGCCACTAGCGTAGAGCATCTTCAGCGAAGCACGAGCCTTCTTCTCCATGTCTGCGAAGGCCACGCGATCCTCGGCAAGAACCTTGGCCTTGCTGTCCAACTCGACCTTCGTCGCCTCCAACTCCTTCCCCAGCGCACCTAGGCGACCGCGGCGCTTCTTGAGCTTGGCCTCCCGGCCCTCGATGGCCACCTCACGAGCCTTCATACCTTCTTCTTGCTCCTGGCGAAGACGAACCTCTTTCGCGAGCTGGTCCCGCAGGCCTTGCAGCTCGTCCTCCGGCGCCTTGCAACGATCGTGGTCTTCAACCAGCTCCCCCAGGGTTGCATCACGAGCAGCCTTCGTCTCAAGGATGGCCTGCCTATCCTCGTCGCAGGCCATCGAGGCTTGAACCAGCGCCGCCCGGATCGAGGCGTCGGAGCGAATCCATCCTAAAGCCAGCTCCAAGCGCCCGGCCACCAGGCGAGGGTCGGCGCCAAGAAGATCCTGCCGCAGCCGGTCCAGTCCAGCAATAGCACGCTCCAGGATGGCAGGAGGAGTTGGGGAAACAACAGTCGGCGGAATGGGGGAAGAAGGCAGCAACGGCAAGACCACAGCGTCATGAGGTGGAGCCTGCTGCGCCCCAGCGGCTGTGGTGGCGGCAGTGGGCAAAGGCACCATAGGAGTCACTTGGGCCATGGGGGCTGAGCTCGCCCCAGCCAGCTCGGCCAGGCCTCGCGAGGACGACCGGGCAGGAGAAGCCCGCGTGCCGCGGTCACCCTCCTCCACAGGCGGAGGCGATGCCGCGGATGGAGCCTCAGGAGCGCCCTTCGGCTTCTTCGCAGCGGGCGCCAGCCTATTCAAGAGATGCGAACGTCAAGCCACGGCAGCGGAACAAGAAATAGAGACAAGGGTCAGGCACTTACGGGTCATCGCTGGTGAGCTCGGGCAGCCTCCGACCAAACTTGAAGCCTGATAGCCGGCTGGAAGGGTCAACCTCGGAAGCAGAAGGCGCGTCTGCAGACTGCCTCGGGGCAGGGGCGGACCCGCGGGAGATCAGCCCGGTCCTGTCCATCTTCGGGATCAGGGGCAAGCTCCCGCCGACCTGCTCGTCTCCATCCTCGTCATCATTGCTCGAAGAAAGGCGGAGACTGCGGGGCCTGCGCCGGGGGAGGGGAGCCCTCGACTCTCCGTCGGTCGCCTCGGAGTCGGGCCCCTTTTCCCGCTCCTCTTCGTCCTCCTCTTTGCTGGAGTCGCCGGAGGGCACGTCCACCAGTCCCTCGGAAGCCGCCACGGGCACGAGCCCGTCCCCGTTAAAAACGGGCATGGATTCCACCACCTGCTCCCAGTCGTCGTGAAGGAACAAGGGCTTGGGAGCGCCCTCCAACCTTGCCACCTCGCCCCCGACCAGAGATTGGAGGACCACGGCCAAATCTTCGTCGCTCAAGGCCGCGGGGCTCGGATGAGGCCTCCACATTGGAGGTGTGTACTGCCGGAGTGGAGCCAGCTGGTGCTCCAGGAACTCCCTCAGCAGCAACGCACGAGTCAACTTCGCCGCCGCCGTGCTGACCGGCCTCAGGTCCGCGTCCATCTTCTCCAACACCAGTTTCGCGCGGGGGTCTGTGAGCTCCGCCCGGCACCAGTCGCTGGAGCTCGCGGGCTGCTCCGCGGGCAGGATCAGCCTAGGGTGGACGCGCCCGGCATCTACCAAGACCCACTTGCTCCTGAAGCCCTCAATCCTCTTCTCGGGATTCGAGATGGCAATGGTGCCGCCATACGCGATGAAGCTCGCGCACGCGAAAGGAGAGCCGCGAGAGACTCGGAGGGAGAAGTAGTGGCGCAGCAAGGCCACTGAAGGCTGCACCCCTACGTGGGCCTCGCAGTAATAAGCGAAGATCGCCAGGAGAAGGACGGAGTTGGGGTGGAGATGCAGAGCCTACAAGTTGTAATGGCAGAGGACAGAGAAGAAAAACTCGGAGAAGGGAGGCACCAAGCCCGCAGCAATGGAGCTTACAAAGAGAGGATAAAAGGTGCTCCCTCGGCCCTTAGGGGTGGCGGAGCCAGCCTTGAACACCTGCACCCCATTGATGCCCTGCGCCACCGCCATCCGGCGCAGCCGGGCAAGGCCCGCCTTGGACACGTTCGGCAAGTCCAGAGCAGGTGAGTACCAAGCTTCGGCCGGAGACTGACGAGGCGCCATGGCTTCCTAGGTCACGCAGCCGGAGTAGATCTAGAAATTTGGAGGAAGAAAGGGGAGGCGCAAGAAAGGGGATCTGAGCAGCAACCGGAGAAAGCAAAAGGCAAAGTCTGGGCAGATGCCACTCCTTTATCAACCTGCGCGGTTGTTGGAGCACTAGCGTCCAATCAACCGCCACGCGGCGCCCAAGCCCGCAGGCTGTTAGGGCCCGCGATGCTTCGCCCTTGCCTTTCGCCTCTTGGCACGGCCAGGTCCGGGCGCGCCTTGGGCTCGGGGGCTACTGTCGGCGTTCTGGGAACGGGGGTCCCCAGACTTGCCTGCCTGCGGCCTGCGGCGTGGCTCAAAGGGGGCCCAGCACGGCCCATCTTCATCAACACAAGACTCAAGACCCTCGCGAGGGGCCAAGCCTCGGGGGGCAGATGACACAGAGCTTCCTCAGGCACGGCCTCGTCAGGCTGGCTCACGAGGAGGCGGAGAGATCAAGGCGGGGTACCTCGCGAGGTGCCCGTGACGCAAGCCATGACGACTCAGGGCGCCAGGCGGGTGCCAGCCCGCGCAGCGTCCTCCTTTCCTCTTTGGTGCAAAGGGGGCAAGCGCAGCCGCAGAGTACCGAGGAATCAGGCAAAGGTTGCCATTTCGGTGCAACGAGACCAAGACCAGGAGGACTACGAGATGGAGGTCACCATGGAGCCCAAGACGGCGTCATCACCAGAGCTTTGCGCTGGCGAAGACTGCTTTTGTCAGGATAGTTGATACTTGTTGTCCCCCTTCAAATTAGCCCGCCATTGTTGGCTCCCTTCCCGCTCGATATTTGGGAAGAGGACCAGGGCCTCTATAAATAGGACCAGCCACCCACGTAGCAAGGGGGTTGGCCGGCAAGTAAGAGTAAGGCAGTGAGTGAGTGAGAGAGAGAGAGAGAAAGAGAAAGGTGGCTGAACTCCTCCCAGCAGTTCATCACCCCAGCCAAGAACAGACCCTTGCGAGGCTGTTCTTCCTTGTATCGTTCATCATCATCAGCCCCAAGAGGCAATCCACCCACCACACACTGGAGTAGGGTATTACACCACAACGGTGGCCCGAACCAGTATAAACCTTGTGTCTCTTGTGCAGTTCTTTCAGTAGTCTAGATATTTGCAAGACGGAGAGGTAGAAGGCGTAATCTCCGCGTGCACCCCAGTGTTTGAACCTTAAGGGTCTGCCGGAACCCAAAATCCGACACCTGTAAAGGGCCGAAAGATACGAAGGCCTCATATGGACCGAAAGACGTCGTGGGCCATACATGGGCCGAAAGTGAAATGGGCTGGTGTTATATTCGACGGCCCACATGACGTTGTTGGGCCGATTTCCTTTAGGGCCTAACGGGCCGTGAGTTAACGGGCCGTAAAATGGGCTATTTACGAAGAGACCATTAACAGGCTTTTCATGGGCCAGCCCGTTTACTTTTGACCAAGTCAAATGGGCCAGTTTTGTAAGCTAAATGGGCCAGTGGTGGGTCGTGGCACGTGTCGACATATCATAGGCACCTATCTGACCCACTGACGAGCTGACACGTGTTTCGTCCGGCCAATAAGAATTTTACACGTGGAAATTTCCCATTGGTCAGGGCTGTTAACGGGTTATCGGATCCAAAACCCGACCCGGTAGCTTAATGGTGTTCCGTTATGGTGGATGCCACGTGTCGGTCACCCTTGACGAAAGCACTTCTGTGATGCGCGATTTATTGTCATGGAAGTGGACACTTCCGTGATGATAATTTTGGTAATGTCATGGAACACTTCTACGACAGCATAGGTATGACTATCTTGATTCTGTCATAAATTTGTCATGGATGTACATGCATGAAAAAAAACGCGACCTATTGTGACAAACACGTATCATCACGGAAGTGTTTTTTTGTAGTGCATCGGCGTACTATTCAAATACAACATGTGGATTTATACAACGCTTATCTACTATTATTTCTTGTTGAAATTCTTTTGTCAAGTGGCATCCGTACACCATGATATGCTTTAAATATGCCAGGGGCTTCATTTTACCCACAATACGGCAATAAAGTCTGAACACCTTCATGGAAGTTCGGCACCCCGAACTTATAGCATTATATGCATCAGCTCCGAATCATGTCTTGGGTCAAATGTTGGGTTTGCCCGGCTCCCATGTTTTGCTGCCTTACGTTCCGCTATATCGGCTAAGGCAGCACAGGGAGAACTACTACGATTGTGTCCCGGTTCTTCCGGACAAGCACCTTAGTAGAGAAAGCCGAAAACTGACTGTGATTATACGGCGAGAGCTGGTCAGCTGTTCGAGAGGTTGTAAAATCTTTAAGGATTTCTCCTGCATAATGCCATAACCGATGCAGTGTGTGATGGATCGGCTTTTCTTCCGGTCAAGTGCTTATATAGCCCCTTGTGCGGTCTTCCGAACACCAGCGGTTGCGCCTACCTTCCTTTTATAAAGCTCCTATGGCTAAGTGAGAGTGATAAAGCCCTATAGTCCGATTGCCTGGTTCATTGTGCTGAACACCTCCTTCAAAGGACCCAAAACTGGGATAAAGAGTGACCAGGTTTATCCCAAACACCCCCGTACTTCCTACGTGGGGGCAGAAGCCGACGACTGGCCAACTCTCAGGATTAATATATAAAATGGCCGCGCGGGAGGATAAACTTTTATATAACATGTAATTAATAATAAAAATGACCTTGTTCAACATTACAAAGGACAACATGATTGTATTCATGGAAATATAATGTCCTTGGTGCATTGCTCCCCCGCTAGGCAGGATCCTCTCAGGACACTTTCATAATATAATTCGGGCTTGCGGTGCTCCTTCCCCTCTGGCGGTCCCTCGGTCAACAGCTTTTCAGCATCCATCTTCCCCCAGTGCACCTTTACGCGGGCAAAGGCCATTCGCGCACCCTCTATACAGACCGACTGCTTGATGACGTCAAGTCGAGGGCAGGCACTCACAAGCCGCTTCACGAGCCCGAAGTAGCTGCCTGGAATGGGCTCGGCAGGCCATAGCCGGATAATCAAATCCTTCATGGCTAGTTCGGCCGCCCTTTGCAGTTCGATCAGCTGTTTCAGTTGGTCGGCAAAAGGCACAGGATAATTCGGTGCTAGATACTACAACCAGAAGAGCTTATCCGCAGTGTTCCCTTCTTCGGCTCGGTAGAATTAGGCGGCATCTAATATGCTGCGGGGCAGTTCCACAAATACCCCTAGAGAAATCCAAACTCAAAATTAGAAACATGATTTTCTCCTCAAATACTTGCTTTACATGGAAAAAAGCCTTACCCACCGTGATCGTCCTCGCCTCTTGGATCTCCTGCAGGGCGCCTTGGGTTTCCCCCTGGCCATCGCGCACGGCCTGATGAGCCTTGGTGAGTTCGGATTCTTTCTCCGTTAAACTCTGCTCCAAGGTCTCGCATTTCTTCACGGACTCTTGAAGCTCCTGCTCAGCTTCAATAACCCTGGCCTCGTGCTTCTCACGAAGAGCCTGCTCTGCGGCTGCCTTTTCCTCATCCTCGGCAACAGCCTTCCTCAGAGCCTCGACTTCGGTCATCGCCCCTGGCGCAAATAATGAAACATATTTTATCATACTGAGAATTTGTTCGCACTGAATGCGAACAAGGCTTGCGCATACCTTGTTTATCTTCCAACTGCCTTTTCAACTAACCAAGTTCTTCTTCGGCCCGCTCCAGACTTTGATTCAGTCCGGAGACCTCCGCAGCATGAGAGGCAGCAGCCGCTGCAGACGCCTGCTTATAAAAGAAGAGAGATAGATGTCATCAAGTGAGTCTTCCTGCGAACATAAAATTGATCCTCTGTCCGGTCCTTTCTTGCACCGAACAGTGTATCAGGGACTACTATCCATACTATGACACTCTTCGAAACCTCATAAAACATACCTCAAAGCCTCTTATAAGGCTGATACAGGCTTCATTCAGTCCACTCTCGGCAGACTGGGTCTCCTTAATCACCGCACCCATCAGGGCATGGTGTTCATCGACGATGGAGGCGCTCTTCAGCGCTGCCAACAAAACATCTGGCACCTTTGGCTGGATAGAGATTGCCGGTGGAACAGGCACGCCTCCTCCAGCCGAGGGAGGCCGCCTGCTTGATTCTGGAGCCATATTGGTCTCCGGAATTGCGTCCGGCTGGGAGGCGAATTCAAGATGGCTCCCGCCGTCGACTCCCATGGGAATCTTCTCCCCCATGTCTCCGGCCCCCGAAGTTTGACCTACAGGCGCCGCTTTCACGATCTCTTCCCCTCCTCCTTGGGCCGTGTCCTTCTGGGACGAAGCCTCAGTGTTATGCACATATTTTAGGGAAGGGGCCTTCGGGGGCGTCCAGCTCTCTATAGCATCCGAGCTCAGTGAATCCTTTGATGAGGATCGTTCGGTGCGGGACCTCGCCGGACTACAAAAAATATAGCTCAGGTTAAAATATTATGCCATGATGAGTCTGGACGCATAAACGTGTTCGGATTTTATACTCACGAGTTCACCAGGGGCTGGGCCCTGGGATCCCACGTCGGGCTGCTATCGGCGGTGGCAGTGGACTCTTCCGGAAGAGGAGCTTTTCCCCTTTTAGGCGACTCGGCCTCCAAGTGCATGGAGGCCGCCCTCTTCCTTCTTCCCCCTGCTGGGGATTCGTCTTCCTCCTCCTCGTCGTCCTCTTCGGAGGCATAACGGACGTTGGAGCCTTCGAATATTCTGCCCGAAGTGCCGCGGCGACGAAGGCCGCCCCGGGTCTTTTTGGCCCCCTTCTCCGTCTTCTTCTTCGGCGCCTTGTACGGCGCCGGGGCCAGCATCTTCGTCAGAAGTGGACCGGCCGGTTCTTCGGGCAACGGGGCCGGACAGTGGATCCGCCCCGCCTTCTTCATCCAGCCCTAGGAGAGTTGAGGAAAACACATTAAGCATTTCCCTTGGGTTATGCGGGTAAAACACATAAAAACTTACCTAGCTTGCAGGGTGGGACAGTTGATACCCGCGGTCCTTGGCTGAGTCGGCCATGATTTTTCGGACTTGAAAAGCACCTTCCAGATGTCTTCGTGCGAGGAGCCAAAGAGCTTTCGCAGGGCCTGGTGCTTGGCCGGATCGAATTCCCATAGATTGCAAGTCCGGTGCTGACAAGGCAGGATCCGACGAACTAACATCACCTGGACTACATCGACAAGTTCGATGTTCTTGTCTTCCATATCTTTAACGCACGTCTAGAGTATAGACAGTTTGTCGGATGAAGACCAGTTCAGGCCCTTCTCGAGCCAGGACATAAGCCGCAGAGGGGCTCCGGATCCGAACTCTGGAGCAGCGGCCCATTCCGTGCCGCGCGGCTCAGTGATGTAAAACCACTGCTATTGCCACTCTTTGACGGAATCATTAAAAGTACCTGTTGGCCATGTGACGTTGGGCATCTTGCTCACCATGGCACCCCCGCACTCGGCGTGCTTGCCGCTCACCACCATGGGCTTCACATTAAAGATCTTCAGCCATAAGCCGAAGTGTGGCGAGATGCGGAGAAAAGCCTCGCACACGATGATGAATGTCGAGATGTTGAGGACGGAATTGGGATCATGAAAATCGATCTCGTAATAATACATGATGCCGTGAACGGACGGGTGGAGGGGAAACCCTAGCCCGCGGACAAAATTGTCAGGACCCCGATTCTAAGCCACATCGATCTAGCCGGTAACACCTCATATCACTTTGCGGCCTCACGCACGGTATCCCACAGGTGTCGCCTTACCATGGCCCGGGACCGTTTGCGCCTTTTGGCTCGCGTATATGACAATGTCGCTAGCATCCATATGACCGAGAACCCGGGCCGACATGGCTAGTCGTGAACCCAAAGCGGCACAGACCTATGGAGACAGGCATACATGAATCACATCGAACATGTCGGTCATCAACGAGTGATTCCGGGCTGTAGCACTGGGCTAACAGGACTCCGGGGATCCCGGGCTGTAGCAGGCTAGACAGGACTCCGGAGATCACCGCGTGACATTTCCCCGAAGGGACAGACATAGGGACGAAGTGAAACATATGCCGGCCAGTCAAGTGTCCTGAACAGTGGTGCTGGGCTAGCAGGACTCCGGTGAACCGGGCTGTAGCGGACTACTATGGCTCGAGGAACACTAGACTACATTTCCCCATAAGAAAGGCTGCGAAGGACAAACAACTAGATTGTCGGATCCCACCCATACCAAGCATTTCAATCATACACACAATATGCCCGATATGAGTACATACAACATGGCATCACAACAAAACTCTACAACTCAAGTACTTTATTTAAAGGCTCCAGGGAGCCATACATAAAATATTCATATAGATAGGGGTCACATGACCCGACACTCAAGTTATACAGTCATACAAGCACATGCAGAAGCAACTAGTCTGAGTACAGACTCTAGAAAGAAAGAAGGCTTCTCGAAGCCTGTCTATCTACATAGGGTCCTCCATGGCCTGGATCACCACCTGGGTGGCTAGTCACTCATCGACGTCAAGGTCTACATAAAACCCATCGGAGGGGGCAGTGTTGTCGTCTGAAAACAATAAATAAGCAAACATGAGTACAAAGGTACTCAGCAAGTCTTACATCAGAACCTACTATACATGCTCATTCTCAAGAAGGTGGTGGGGTTTATGCAGCAAGCCAGCTTTGACTCTTGGCTAAGCTATCCTACGGAACCTCTTTAGTAAAATAGTTTTCGCACACGAGTCCACTACTCACCAACACAATACTCCACCGTGGATCCTCCCTCGTATCCTGCGAGAGGGCCATCCTTGGTACTCACACTTATCTTGAGTCTTTTAGTAGTATCCATTAACTTGTCTATGAACTATATAGGCAACCAAGTAGTCCTTTACCGCGGACGCGGCTATTCGAATAGTTTTATACCCTACAGGGGTGTACTTCGTCACACATGTTTCCACCACTTAGCGTCTGCACACGAAATGTGCTCGGCAGACTTCAAGCAAAAACCGACGTGGGTGTAGACCACGACCTGACTAACCTCACAAGTCTCTAGTCCAGGGTCATCGCCTATTCAGGTTCCATCCGCAAGGAAATCCGGCCGGGGTGTCCTCAACGGCCCCGAACGATGTGAACAGGGTTCCCGAGACACCAAACGGGTGACTCGGTACACCGTGCCACGGTGTATCTACCGCAACATAGCCCACCCCTAGGGTCAGCGCTACGCACGGCCACCAACACATATCCTACAAACACCAGAAACTAGTTGCAACTCCTGGACTGAGGCGAGAGGGGTCAGTAAGTCGAGCGGGGTCATATTTCAGGGCCCAATGTGTGGTAGTAGCTGAATCTTAAATCACGCATACAGAACTCAGTTCTTAGGGACGGCCTCAATGAAACAACCCACCATGTACTCCTACATGGCCTCTCATCGATACCTTTACCAAAACATGTTCAACACATCCCACATATCACTGACACAAGCATTTCACTCTAGCCCATCACCCAGATGAACCAGACCTGACACAACTCTAAGCATAGCAGGCATAGAAAGGTAGGAATCACAAAACATGGCTCAATCAACTCCTACACATGCTAGTGGGTTTCATCTAGTTACTGTGGCAATGACAGGTCATGCAGAGGATAAGGGTTCAACTACCGTAGCACACAGCAGTTTGAATCGTGTTGTCTTAATGCAGTAAACAAGAGCAGGAGCGAGAACATGGGTTGTATCGGAATGATCAATGGTTGCTTGCCTGATGGAGTGGTAACGGGATACTGCCCTTCAGTTGGATACTCATGAATATCCTCGGAGGCAGAACCTACCACGAAGAACACGACCGAGCTCAATCAACACATGACGATATGCAACAATATGATGCATGCTATGACATGGTAATATGAATGTGTTTTGGCCTAATGCAAGCTAAAACAGAAAGGGGTGAACTCATTTGAATCCAAGATTCAAATATTAGCTCATTAATTATTTCATGTATAGGGCATTTTCTTATTCTGCTTAAACAGTAGGGTAAACTTGTTTTGTCATGCATGAAACCATTACAGATGGATAGATTGAATTTTTCTGATAATTTTTCATATATAATTTGTCTCCTTTGGAGTTATGGTTGAATTTCTATGAATTTTTGAAGTTTAGGCAATTTTCTGGAATTTTCTATATAAAATTAAATCCAGAAAAGAGTTACTGCGTCAGCCTTGCATTAGCATGACGTCAGCAAGTCAAAGGCACGGTCTAGGTCAAACTCGACCAGTGGGGTCCACTGGTCAGTGACTCTAGCTGGTTTCTGTGGCTGATGTGTGGGACCAGGTCAATGGTGACGTGGCAAAGTCAAAATGACAGGTGGGGCCCTCCTGAGACCAGTGCTAATCTAACAGGGTAGTTAACTAACTAATTAGGCACTAGGGCCCACATGGAAGTGGCTCTAGAGGGGTTGGTTAGTGGGATAGTTAACCACTAATGACGGCCACGTCGGCTACCGGCGTATAGCCGCCGGCGACCTCAGATCGCGGCGGCGTCCGCGTCGGGATTGCGCTACAGGGCTCGGTTCGACGCGCTGGAGGCACCAGACGGATGCCCATCCTTGCGCGCATCCAGGGGATCACGCGGGAGGCTGTGGGGTGGCCGGAGCTGACGGCGGTGAGCTCTTTTGCAGCCGCCGGAGTTCGGGCGGAGAGGGAAAGAGGGCTACGGTGCATGGCAGGATGAGGGAGTGCGTGCGTTAGGCTCCTGGGGACGCGCTGAATGCGGTGGTGCGCTCGGATGCGTGCTTGCACAGCCGTAGCCACGACGGCGTCGAGGCTCAGCGGCGGCGAGCTTCGGGTGCTCGCGGGGCAGCAGCTACGGGGCAAAAACGACGGCGTGGCTAAGGGGGAAAGGATCGGGAGCTCACAGCGGTGCCGTAGGGATGGCTAGCGGGCTCGGGGACGACCTTGACGGCGCGAATCGACGGCGAGGAGCTCGGGTGCCCGAGGTTGAAGATGACCACGACGGCGATGCAACAGGGCCTCCCGGCGTCTTCTAGCTCGATTGGGAGGACGAGGAGGCTTCGGGGTGCTTCTGGACTCGGCGGAAGGGTGAGGGGAGCACAGGGGCTGCGTCTACGGCGTACGGCGGCGACGAGCTCCGCTCGGTGGAAGAGAGAGGGAGCCAGAGGAGAGAATGGGGACGAGAGAGTGAGCGAGAGGGGTTCCAGGGGATGTTGGCGCTCGTCTAGAGGGGTCGGGAAGCAGGAGGTGGCCAGGCAGGGTGGAGGTGGCGCGCGCGCGTGCCGGCGAGCGTCGAGCACACGCCCCTGTCCTTTTGTCCGAGGAGGGAGACGACAGGAGGCAGCGGTGGTGGGCTGGGCCGCCAGCTGGAGATGGGCCAGGTAGGACCAGGTAAGTGGCCCAGTGGCCTTCCCCTCTTTTATTTATTTCTGTTTTCTATTTCTGTTATTTTGTTTTGATTTAGTTTAAATACTAAATCATTTTATAAAATCCTGAAAATATTCATGGACACTTGCTGAATTATTTCAGTGGCCCAAAAAATAGTTCCAACATTATTTGAGCATTTGAATTATTTAATAGCATTTAAATGCCCAAATTCAAATGTTTAAGAATTAAATCAGTGACCTTCTGTTGACCTAGAAAAATGTGCACCTATTTTCCCAAAGGTTCTAACCCAAGGCAAAGAGGGTGAGCATTTTAGAAGGGCATTTCAGGTTCATTGAATTTATTTTTAGTAAACCCTAGTTGATTTCAGGGGGGGTGCTGGGGGTTCTGCTTTCCCCATTTCAAATTTCTGATGAAAGTAAACATGATGCACACTCTAATGCATGGTCTAGCTAGGGTGTGACAAAAATAAGGGAGGAATACAACCCTCTCTTGGGGTTCCGGAGTAGGAACGACCTGTCCCGCCGTCGGGAGATGGTGGCCGATTTTTTTGGCCAGATACCCGGCCTCCCAAAGCTTTTTGATATGCTTCTCCTGGACGGTAGAGGCCATCCACTTGCCTCCTGCTCCGGATTCGGACATTTTCGGAAGGCCTTTGTGGGCGGAGAAGACAAACGCTTGGGCGCTGGAGCTCAGGCGAAAGGGAATGGATCGGGAAGAAGAAAGCGTGGGTGCGAAAGGGAGTCCTTATCCCCTTATAAAGGCGGCAGGGATTCTGTGCCTCCCCACTTGCCTGGTAAACTCGCTTATTCCCCAAGCGCCATGATTAATGGCGTGGTTGGGTTACCCACACCCGTATTGATGAGAATACCGTGATAAGGAGACCCGATCTTTGCTTCGACAAGACGTGCCAAGGAAACTGCCTCGCAATATGTGTAGTAGCTGGTTGAGAAAAACAGTTCGAATAATGACCGGGCCATGGTGTGATGTCATGCTATGAAAGTTGTCAGCAGATTAGATTTGTCGAAATATTATACTCTCTATGGTGGTATGTGGAATTTGTTTTGCAGAGCCGGACACTATCCTTGTGTTTGAAATCTTCTATGGAGTATTCGGAGGAAGAACCCGCCTTGCAATGCCGAAGATAATCTGCGCGCCGGACTCATCGTCATTGAAGCCTGGTTCAGGGGCTACGAAGGGAGTCCTGGATTAGGGGGTCCTCGAACAGCCGGACTATATCCTTCGGCCGGACTGTTGGATTATGAAGATACAAGATTGAAGACTTTGTCCCGTGTCCGGGTGGGACTCTCCTTTGCATGGAAGGCAAGCTTGGCAATTCGGATATGTAGAACTCTTCCCTTGTAACCGACTCTGTGTAACCCTAGCCCCCTCCGGTGTCTATATAAACCGGAGGGTTTAGTCCATAGGACAACAACAATCATAATCATAGGCTAGCTTCTAGGGTTTAGCCTCTACGATCTCGTGGTAGATCAACTCTTGTAATACTCATATCATCAAGATTAATCAAGCAGGAAGTAGGGTATTACCTCCATCGAGAGGGCCCGAACCTGGGTAAACACTGTGTCCCCTGCCTCCTGTTACCAACCACCTTAGACGCACAGTTCGGGACCCCCTACCCGAGATCCGCCGGTTTTGACACCGACAGGGTGTCCTACCTTCGATGGGACGGACTACCCCTACTGTAAGAATAAGATGCGCATGCATCTTGAGGCAATTGATAACGATCTCTGGTACATTGTGGAGAATGGTGTTCCCTCTGTCACTCCCACCATCAACGCTGCTAATGTGAAGAGATTCAAGCAACTCGACTCTCAAGCGAAGAATATCATATGTGGCCATCTGAGCAAAGGGCAGTATAGCAGAGTGAGTGCTTTGGAGGCAGCTAAGCTTATCTAGGACAGGCTGTCCAAGGTCAATGAGGGAGTCTCAACATAGCGTGACTCTTGAGTTGACGTTCTTCGAAATCTCTTCAACCGCTTCAAAAGACTCGACAATGAAAATGTTCAACAAACCTTCGATCGCCTCACTGACATCTCAAATGAGCTTCAAGCACTTGGTGCCGCTGATATCACCGACCATGAGGTGGTGAAGAAATTGCTGAGATCGCTTGATTCCTCATTTGATACCTTGGCATTGATGATACAAAAACGTGGAGACTATAAGTCACTTGATCCCGGTGATATCCTTGAGAGACTAAACACTCATGAGTTCCAGCTTGCTAAGAAGAGAGATCTCTATGGACCAAGTTATAGCAGATCATGGGCTCTGAAGGCCAAAGCAGTATCCGAATCTGATGGTGAAGATTCTGACAGCAGCCTTGGTGACCCTGAAGAACTGAGCCAGGAGCTAGCAATGCTCATGAGGAAGTTCCAAAATTTCTCAAGACGTGGTCGTTTTGGTAAATCCTCAAGAGGTGGTGACTTGAGATTAGATTCCTCATCCCATGATTACAAGAAGAGACTCTACCATAAATGCAAAAAACCTGGACACTACATTCAAGATTGTCCTCAGTGGGAAAAGGAATCGAAGAAGAAGAAGTACAAGGATCACAGTTCTGAAGATTCAAAGAAGAAGAAGAAATCTTCGAAGTCCTCATCATCAAGACCCTCAAGGTCCTCATCTCACAAGAAGAGCAGCTCCAAGAAGGCTCGAGCATTCATTGGCAAGGAAATGGATTCTGAGGATGAATCTGAAGAAAATGAGGAAGAGGAGGAATCTGAGGAGTCAGACTCTGGTGTGGCGAGCCTAGCCCTCGCAACTGCGTTCTTTAGCAAGTCTATCTTCAACTCTGAAGAAATGGACCTCCCCAACACTATTGATGATGACAACAAGGACTACGCTCACACCTATTGCTTCATGGCAAAAGGCTCAAAGGTACTCAAATATCCCTCATCTGAATCTAGTGAGGATGAATCTGATGAAAACCTCAAACCCAGCTATTCTAAACTTGCTAAGATTGCTGTGAAACTGCAAAAGTCTCTTGAAAAGGTTCAAAATATGCTAGATAAAAGCGATGATATGTTGGGCGAGGAAATGGATCGCACTAAAACTTGACTAAAAATCTTCAGAGACTTCAGTCCAAGTTTGACAATCTTCAAAGTCATCATAACACTCTCTTATCTGATCCTGAGAAGCTTTCTTACGAATTTCTTCAAAGAAAGCAAGATCTTGAGAAGCTAAGAGTGAGTTATGAAGATCTTCAGAAGGTGCGTGATTCATTACTTGCTCAACAGACCAGCGCTACTCACGATGAATTTGTTCCTCCATGTTTGAAGTGCATTGAACGTGAAACTGCTAATTCTTCACCTGAATGCTCAAATACTTCCGTTGCTGCAAATTCTTCAATTACCTCTGCTATCACTAATTCCTCATCTGAGGACATTGCTAGTGACGTGCTTAAAAAGCAGATCCTCATCTGAGGACATTCCTCATCTGAGGACATTCCTCACCTGAATGCAGGGCTGAAGGGACTGTATATGACAGGCATGTACAAAAGCCTCAAAGGGCATCAGGCTCTTTGTGACGTGCTTAAAAAGCAGATCCTCAACAGGAACCCTAGGAAAGAGGGTATTGCCTTTGAGAGAAAACACAATGCTGATGGGACCTACTAGAAACCTGAGCAGTATCCCAAAACCTCATGGGTTGCTGCAAAGGGACCTTTAGTGGATCCATCTACTTTATCTGGCTTTGCATGTGAATCTTCATATTCTTCTGATGAGTCATTTGACTCCAATTATAAACTATTCAAAACACAGAATGGTGAAGTATTTGCTAGATATGTTGGCACTAACTGCAGGAACGGTCCTCCTATGAAGAAAATCTGGGTCCCCAAAAGGTGCCTTGAAAATCTTCAGGTGAATGTCATCATGACACCACCTGTGAAGAATAGGAACCCCAGATCAAATTCTTCATATGGATCCAAGTCCTCATATGGACCAAACTTCTCACATGGATCAAATTCCTCAAAAGGATCAAAGTCCTCATATGAACATCATTGTGCTAACCCGTCTATTTTCGCAGGGAAGATCTAAGGGTTATGGATATGTGCATTATTCTTCAAAACATTATATTCATAAGTCCTCGAAGAAGAATTTCTCTGCTTACTCTTATGCTTACCCTAACCCCTCTTATGTGAAACGAAGTGGATTGGCATCTATGCCACCTTTCTCTTATGGAGCTCGTAGAATGATGAACTCTTTGCCACCCCTTCAGATGTGGGTGGTAAAGAAAAAGAACTAATCTCTTATGCAGGGTCAGGTCTCCAGACAAACTTAATCGTCTGGAGAATTTGCTGGAGGCCTGAATATGCTTGAAAGGACGCAAGCTATTCGTGAACAAATGAATTTTCATTTCTCACGTCCTCATACTGTTTTATCTGTTCTATTGTCTGATGAAATTGATACCATATTCTTCACTGATGAACTACATGAGTTCGTAAGTTGCACTAATTCATCTGCAGGATGATCAACCCAAAGCCACTGAGTGGGTCCTCGATAGTGGATGTACAAATCACATGATTGGTGACAGAAGCTTATTGATGGACTCTGCTTTATCTCCATCACATCCGAAGCATATCACCTATGCTGACAAAGGCAAAAGCAAGGTATTGGGTCTAGGTAAGGTTGCAATCTCAAAGGGTCGACACATGGACAAATACATGCTTGTCGAGTCCTTAGGGTTCAACCTCATGTCTGTCTCAATGCTTTGTGATCCTACATGTCTACCTACAAAAGCTTCAGAAGGCTGGCTATGGCATCGACGACTTGGTCATGCTGGCATGAGGAATCTGCACACTCTCGCGAAGAAGAAGCATGTCATTGGCATTGAAAATGTCAAATTCCTCAAGGATCACTTATGCGGAGCCTGTGAAGCTGGAAAGATGACCAAGGCCAAGCATCCAGCAAAGACTATCATGACTACTACTCGACCATTTGAATTGCTTCACATGGATCTCTTTGTCCCTACTCACTATGCCACATTTACTAATGCTGCATCTTTATATGGCTTTGTCATTGTTGATGATTATTCTCGATATACATGGGTCCATATTATCACTTACAAAACTGAAGTGCAGGAAGTCTTCAAACAATTTTCCTCGAGGGCTTCAACCAACTTTGGTGTGAAGATCAAGCACATCAGAAGTGATAATGGAACTGAGTTCAAGAACACTGGCCTTGATGACTATCTTGATGAACTTGGTATTACTCATGAGTTATCTACTCCTTATACTCCTCAGCAAAATGGCGTCGTCGAGCGCAAGAACAGGACTCTTGTTGAGATGGCCCGCACTATGCTTGATGAGTACAAGACGCCTCCTCGCTTCTGGCCTGAGGCAATTGATACTGCGTGCCACATCATCAACAGGGTATATCTTCACAAATTCTTCAAGAAGACAGCATATGAACTTCTCACTGACAAGAAACCCAATGTGAGTTATTTCAAAGTCTTCGGTGCTAAATGTTGGATTAGAGATCCTCATCACAGTTCTAAATTTGCACCGAAAGCACATGAAGGTTTTATGCTCGGTTATGGTAAGGACTCGCACACCTACAGAGTCTTCAACACCTGTCATCACAAGGTTGTTGAAACTGTAGATGTGTGGTTCGATGAGACTAATGGCTCGCAAAGAGAGCACCTACCTCATGTGACAGATGAAATACCTCCTAAGGATTCTATTAAGTTCAAGGCTATTGAGGATGTCATTCCTACTGAAGAATCTGCTGAAGAAGTCATTCCAGAGCAAGAAGAACGCCATGCTGATGCACCTAAGGAAAATGGTGCTGAAGAAAATGCTGATCAAATTCCTCAACGTCAACCCGCTCATCCTCGCGTTGCAAATGAAGTGCAAATTGAGAAAATCATCAGCGACATCAACATTCCAGGTCCTCTCACACGCTCAAGAGCTTCACATTTATCTAAATTTTGTGGGCACTTTGCTTCGTCTCTATCATAGAGCCCACTAAGGTAGATGAAGCATTTCTGGATCCTGAGTGGATTCAAGCTATGCAAGAGGAATTACATCAATTCGAGCTCAACAACATCTGCGAACTGGTCAAACATCCAGATCCTCGCAAGCACAATATCATCGGCACAAAGTGGATCTACCGCAACAAGCAAGATGAAAATGGCCTTGTGGTGAGGAATAAGGCACGGCTTGTAGCTCAAGGCTACACACAGGTTGAAGGAATTGATTTTGATGAAACTTTTGCACCTGTTGCTAGACTTGAAGCTATTCGCATATTACTTGCTTATGCTAACCATCATGATATCATCTTATATCAAATGGATGTGAAAAGTGCATTCCTCAATGGTAAACTTGAGGAAGAAGTATATGTTGCTCAACCCCAAGGTTTTGAAGATCCAAAGCATCCTAACAAAGTCTTCAGACTCAATAAGGCCCTCTATGGCCTCAAGTAGGCCCCACGGGTGTGGTATGATACTTTGAAGGAATTCCTCGTGAAGAAAGGCTTCAAACCCGCTTCACTTGACCCAACTCTCTTCACTAAATCTTATGATGGTGAACTAGTTGTGTGCCAAATTTATGTTGATGACATTATTTTTGGCTGTACTGACCAGCGTTACAGTGATGAATTTGCCTATATGATGAGTGAAGAATATCAAATGTCTATGATGGGAGAATTGAAATTCTTCTTAGGTCTTCAGATTCGTCAATGGCGCAATGGCATATTCATATCTCAGGAGAAATGCCTCAAGGATGTACTGAGGAAATTCGGCATGCAAGATTGCAAAGGAGTCAAAATCCCTATGCCCACAAATGGCCATCTATGCACTGATGAAAATGGTATTGACTTCGATCAAAAGGTATACCGCTCCACGATTGGTTCTTTATTGTACTTATGTGCATCTAGGCCAGATATTATGCTTAGTGTTTACATGTGTGCCCAATTTCAAGCTACACCGAAAGAATCACACCACAAAGTTGTGAAGCATATTCTTCGATATCTAGCTCACACACCAACACTTGGATTATGGTACCCCAAGGGCTCGACTTTTGATCTCATTGGATATTCAGACTCTGACTATGCTGGTGATCGTGTGGACGCAAGTCAACATCTGGCACATGCCATTTCCTCGGGCGATCCTTGGTCTATTGGTCCTCGAAGAAACAGAACTGCGTATCACTGTCTACTACTGAAGCTGAGTACATTGCTGCTGGCTCTTGCTGTGCTCAACTACTATGGATGAAGCAAACTCTCAAGGACTATGGCGTCAACGTGAAGAATGTGCCACTCTACTGTGACAATGAGAGTGCCATCAAGATTGCTCATAACCCAGTTCAAAGACAAAGCACATTCAGATTCATCATCATTTTCTTCGTGATCATGTGTTGAAGGGAGACATCTCTATTGAGCATGTGAAGACTGAATAACAACTAGCCGATATCTTCACTAAGCCCTTGGATGAGAAAAGATTTATCAAGTTGCGGTGTGAGCTAAATATCCTAGAATCTTTGAATGTTCTTTGAAAGGGACACTCATCCTAACACTTATGCAAAATTGATGACTTCGATGTGCAACACATGAAGAAACGTTTTTCTTCAACCAATGAAGAATAACACTCTAAGTGTGAAGAAATTAATGAAGAATTTGATTCTCATAACCCTACGACAATTGTACGCGGTGTCTGAAATCATCATTCTTATACGGTGGGTCACGCCAGCACAAAATGTTGAAAATCTTCAATTGAGTTTTTCCTCAGTTCTTTGAAATTCCTTAGTTGTTCTTCAACTTTGCAGTCTTCACCTTTTCCGTCATTTTTCTTAATTGGCTATATGTGTGTGTGTGTGTGTGTGTGTGTGTGTGTGTGTGTGTGTGAGAGTTTATGTCCTCTACAGCATTCACTTATAGCTATTTCTTCGTATTGCCTTTTCTGCTATGTGAATGTGATCGGACCCTTCCCCCTCTATGCTATACTCAACCCAATCTATTCACAAATTCTTCTTGTGCGTTCTATTTGAAACTCGTTCAAAATCTTCACTGTGTCCTTGTCAGCTGAAGAATTTGCAAACGAAACTTTTAACTTATCCTATCTAAATTTTCGGCTTTGCCGCTCAAACCGTTCCACATCCCACGACAACACTTATCTATTCACCCACGATCTCACACAATCTCCACTTCTCAGTACGTGGATGACACATGTCAAGCGAATGAGAAGGGTCAGGGGCACGTTTGTCCAATTTCTTCGGGCGAACAGTTTTTTCACCGTGGCTATAAATACCCCTTCCCTTCCTCACTTCACTTTTACTCTGCTCGTTCTCACTCCAGCTCGAGCTTCTCAAACCCTAGCGCCGCTGCTACTTCATCATTGCCGGTGAGGAAGAGCTTCACTGCCTCGACCTCGTCACCATCGTACTCGCGCCGGCTGCGGATTTCTTCACTGCGCCGCTGCCGTAGCTATCTTCCTCTGCCAAGTTAGGGCATGGAAGATCTGAACTGATGAACTTCACTTCTACACCTCTCAGTTCGTCGTGTTCTTCATCCAGGGTAATTAAAAGTTACTTTTACTGTCCTCTTTGATTCAAATGATAACTACAAAATCTTCAAAGGTGTTTATTCTTCAAATTCGTCACACACTGAACACCTCACATGTCATCTGTTCTTGATTCATTTATCTAAGCTATATTTTTCTTCAAGATTCCTCAATTGTGTGGATTTTTGATCTATACAACTCTGGAACCTAAGACTAAGAACGCTTAGTGAAATTCTTCAAGACTCATCTTGTCAAAATCCTCAAACTTGTTCTTTTTGAAAAACCTCTGAGAATGCATATGACCTCTCCATATTCCTCGCAACTATACTCATGTCAGCTATTGAATCACTAGGTTCTCATCAAATTAACTCATTTGCAGCATTCCTCGAAGAATAGTTGCATACATCTTCAGAGAATTCCATTGTTCAAATTCCTCATATGAAGAAAATGGCTGATGGAAAGAAGCCACAGAAGGGAGGAAAGAGGCCTGAGGTCAATACTGCTTTTGAGATCCCTGATGATATATACAAGGACTATTGCACTCCTGATGAGGCCAAGTTTGGTAAGGAGGATAAAAATCAGCGCAAGGTGCGCATTCAAATAACAGAGAGGAGATGGGCAAGAGAGTGGAGGGAGTACAGGTATGTTACTCCCAAGTACATGAAGAAATTTGCTCTCAATCCTCCATGCCCAAGACCTCCATTGGCACCTGGACAAGAAGCAGATCCCACCAGCCTCAAGCACGGTGAGGATTATCCTAATGAATGGGCCAAGCGCCAGGCCAAGTTGGCCAGACAAGCAAGAGAAGCAGTGAGGAAATTCAATGAAGACTCTGCTGCTGCTGCTGCTGCCACTGTTGAGGCCTCTGCAAGTAAGCCCAAGAAGGCTATGCCAAAGAAGCCTGCTTATAAGCCAAGTGCTTCAACCCAAACGCCCTCACGGCCAAGTTCCTCAGCAATGTCCTCACGACCAGTTTCGTCAAAGCCCTCACGGCCAACTCCTCATGCTGCTCCCACTACAAAGTCCTCAGCTCCTCCGCCAAAGCCCTCAGCTGCTCCGACCAAATCCTCTGCACATGTGCATCTCGCCACGTGCCAAAGGACAACAGATGTCTCTATTGCCTCAGGAGCATCTGCTAGTTCCTCAGCACCAGTTCATTCTTCAACTAGTCCCACTCTGTTGAAGACCAAGGCAACTGCTGGACGAGGCTCTTGACCAAGTCCTCAAAAGAAGCAGGTCGCTTTTCAAGTGTCGTCCGATGAAGACGAAGCTGATGATGATGAACTTGCAGAAATCATCAGAGGCAGGCAGGTCAAGGCCGCTAGAGCCAAGGGCACAAGTGTGCCTCTGCTTTCGGATCCAAAGTTGATCCTTGAGTACATTGATCCATGGCACAAGGACCCCAATACTCCTATGCCTGACTTCAAGTTGACTCCTGGCCAAAGTCATATGTTGACTCACTTCATTCAGGAAGAAAAATGGAAGTTTGAGAAGGCCAGGCAGATCAAGAAAGCGCAGTACAAGAAGGAGCGTTTCCTAAAGAAAAACGTTGTCTCTATGACAACTGAAGAACTTGTCACTATTCAATCTGAGATCAAGAAACTCAGTGATGAATTTGACGCATACCATGCTGATTGGCTTGGAGCCAAGGTCCGTTTTGTGAAACTCACTGACCAATTCACTTCAAATGTTGCAGCCCCAACGCAACAGGAAATTCCTCGGGCTGAAGCATCTGCTCAGCCTACTAAAGAAAATGGTAGCACCGCTGATGAAAATCGGGCTGCTGAAGAAAATGCTAATTCCAGGGCTGATGACTGCATTCCAGCCGTTGAAGAAATTGCCAGGGCAACCACTAGTGTTGTGCCTGAAGAAAGTGGATACGTCAGGGCAACTACATCAGTTGCGCCTGAAGAAATTCAACCAAATTCCTCTGCTCCTCCTGCGCCTACACCAACTTCGATCCTTCCATCTGCATTAGATGTGAAGAAGACCAATGCTGCAGAGTGTGCAGCTGTGAAGAAAAGGAAGGCATCAACTTCGTCAGATTCTTTAACCCCGAAGAAGATGAAGCCATTGACTAGCTCATTTGACAACCCAATTGATGTTGTTCCTATCTCAACCATGCCATCAAAGGGCCTTATTCCTTTTGATGAAGAATATGTGATTCCAAGTGAATCAGACAATGACATTCCCTCAGTTGCTTCGTTAGAACAGCTAGATGAAGAAATTGAAGTGGGTGCAAAACCTTCAACACCAATTGTCTCCTCGCCCATGCCTCAGTTTACTGCTGAAGAGGCCGGCGTTGAAGAAGAAGATGCAGATGTGGACATTGGAAGCACTACTCCGGTGATGAATGATGACTATTGGGAAAGTCAGCACCCCAACTCTCCTCTGCTCACACCTCTTCAACAAATTCCTCAGTCCCCTGTAGCTACTTAAGTACAAATGGGATCTGACGAACCTCGTGCAACTCCGTCTGTCCATGAAGAAATTCCAGCCACTAGTGCTGATGAAAATGCAAATGAAGAATTGAAGTCCCAGGCTGCCACTGAAGAAGAACCTGAAATTCCTCAGCCTGTGGAACATGAGTAGGGGTGGGCATAAAAACTAATGAACCGAAGACCGAACCGATACCGAAACCAAATAAACCGAATTTTCGGTTTTTTCCATTAGCATAGAAATATTTGGTTTGTACATCCACTAACTGAACTCAGTTTGGTAGGTCCGGTTTCAGTATCGGTTAGCCGAACAAAAACCGATTAAAGTGAACTGGTGAACACACAGCACCGTGGGGTCCTTCCATAGTGCCACTAGCCTGTGCTACGCGACAGGTACATGGGCCTAGGGCCCAGGCAACCACGTGCATGCAGCAATGAGTGCAAGGGCCTTTAAAAAATGGTGCAAGGCTGAAACTTACGTGGGCTATTTGCTGAAGCGTATAGCCGTAACAATGCACCATTTTGATTTTTGACGTTCTTGATTAGTCCCACCTTGCTCGGCTACACAAAGAGTCGGGGAGCTCAGCTATATAAGAGGAGGGATGTGTAGCGTATAGCAGATATTCATTCTTCGGCAGTAAACCGGATACTGAACCGAAGTTACGGTTAACCGAATATTCGGTTTCTGATTTTTAGGTGTCATTTCGGTTAGCAACTCTGACAACCGAAATCAGAAAAATACCGAAATTTGCTAACCGAAGTTTCGGTTAATACCGAATGCCCAGGCCTAAACATGAGATCGATATCCCTGAGGTTGTGATGCAATTGACTGACACTCCTCACCCCAAGCCAAAGGATCCCTTCTCGAAGAAGCAAAAATTCAAGGCTGGTAACTTCTTTGGCGAGCATGTATTCTTCACTGACTACAATCCATATGACTCTGCTCGTCTTAGGAGGAAGCGCTTCTGGACTACCAGCCAGGCCAATTTCTATTCTTCACTACTCTTCAACAAGGACAAAATCTTATACCATGAGCATATTTCTCATGTGGACATGGAACCATTGCCTTGTTTCACTCCTGTCCTCGGTGTGCTTCATGATGCAGGCCTCCTCAACTTTTGCTCTGACATTGTTGATTGGAATGAAGACTTCATTCTTCAGTTCTATGTGACACTGCACATCACCGGTGATCCTGAAGACATCAACACCTGGGTCTTGGACTGGATGACCGATAATACTCATTATAAGGCATCGGCCTCTGAATTGCTTCACGCCTCGCCCATCAGTCCACCCAGTGAAGGAGCTCACTGCCTGTACCAAGAACCTGAACTCACCGCTCATTACATGCAAGTGTTAATGAAGCCTCTGAAGCCCGGTCAAGCCCCAAGGACCAAATTCCTCGTAGAGGACTTACTCTATGTGCCCAGAACAGTCTATCGCATTCTGACAAGGACAATGAGTCCCATCAAAGGCCACGACTGATGAGGAAATAGTTGGCATCATGAAGAATCTGCTATTCAACATCATTCATAGCACTCCTATCAATTATTTTGATTTCTTCATGAGGACTCTGGCAAATGTTGCACTCTCTCCATTTGAGTTGAAGCCTTATGCTCCTTGGATTATGAGATTCCTCAGAACAAGGTCTTCGCTCAACTACAAGGCTGATTTTCAGAATCACCTCAGCTACCTGCCCCCGATTGAAGTCCTCAAGCAGACTTATACCTTAGCTGATGAAAAGGGAAAGGCACATCTGGTCATTGATGAAGGCATTCGTCCATTGGATGGTCAGTTTCGCAAAGCTACATCTTACTCCACCAATGATGACTCTGCCACTCATGATTCTGATGCCAATGCACCCAAGTCTACTCCTCAAGCCACAGCTCCACGTGTGATGACTGACCGTGAGCTGCTTAGTCTTCACCAAAAGGTGGATTGAAACCATAAATGGGTTAAGCATCAGTTTGGTTCTATTCTTCACAACATGGCTGCAACACATAATGCAGTGAAGAAAAACCATTACTACCTCCATGAAGTCTTCAGTCACACCTGGGCTGTCTTATCACATCTGTATGGTGAAGAAGATCTGAAGAAAATGGGTCTCAAGGAAGACTTTGACTGGTCTGCACCTCCATCGAAGAAATTCAAGAAGGTCAAGGTTCCTTCTTTGGTGACCAGCTCATATTCTTCATCACGCGAAACCGACGAGTATGAAGACTTGGACGACACTGCGGCAGGCCCTACAACGACAAACGACCCCAACAACGCTGGCGCTCCTCCATCAACTTGATATTCTTCAAGGGCGTTAGTCCTCATTTTTCGATCCTTTTGGTCATTCGATGACAAAGGGGGAGAAATTTGAGTTAGTCGTCAAGCGGGTCTACCTATAGTTTTCTTCTAAGTTACAACTCTCGTTCTTTTGAAGACTGTGCTGGATCGAGTTGTAATCTTAAACTCTATGGTGGCCTGATACTTTTGTTGTGTTTTACTGCATGCTTATTCCTCGTTAATATTAATGCACGCATGCTGAATTACATCAGTCACCATATTTCATCATGCATTTCAGATTCTTCATATTATATGTTAAATGCATGTATGGATTACAAGATATAGGGGGAGATCTCCATGATTCTACTCTTCGAAGTGTGGACTGCTTCAAAAGCAAATTCCTCACTATGCACATCTTCAGGGGGAGTTCTTCTATATCTTGCAATCAAATTCCTCAATTCTAGTATTTACACTTCATATGTTTATCCCCGTTGAAAACTTAACCTTTATTGTCATCAATCACCAAAAAGGGGGAGATTGTAAGTGCATCTAGTGCCCTTAGTGATTTTGGTGTATTGAAGACTTATAGGTTAAGGGACTGATGCGTTTGTGAGTGTACACAGGTCTATAAGTCTATGAGGAGTTTGATATTTACAGAGAAAGTCGACCCCTAAAAATGAAGTTCTTCGATTGAAGACTTTGGATTTCTGAAGATTTTCTGAAGACTTTGAAAGTGAAGAAATTGGTGTAATCCTGATGACTTGGTATTCATTCGAGGAACATGGAGCATGAAGACTTTTGTTTTCGTAGTTTCATTTTCTCTTTCTTGAGACATAGGAAACACCATACTTTTAAAGGGGGTCGAGGAAATACTAAGGAAAAAATTTCATGTGATGCTCAACTCAAATCCTACACCTACCAATCCCTTCGAGTGAAGCCATTGGAAATCTCATACAGTTCAGTCATATTCTTCAGTGACAGAGACGAAGTTCTTCTGGTCTCTGAGGAATTTGTTCTGACTGAGGAGTTAGGAATTCTCCAGTGTGGATTTCCTACACAGTGAGGAACATGATAGCCCTGAGGAATTTGATACTCAAAATTCCGACCGTTGTTGTGCTATGCGCCAGCTGTCCCAAAATATCTACCCACCTAGCGGTCATATCATTGAAGGGCATTTATGTCTTATCATGTCGGGCTGCTCCCTAGGCTATAAATAGCCGCCCCCTACAACCACTAGCTGGCTGCTCCAATAGAAACTGACACTTGTCATTTGAGAGCATCCCATCCTCCGAGGACTTTGAGTGGAAATCATCAAGTGGGGAAAACCCAAACCCAGGCACCTACGAACCCAAAGTGATTGAGCATCACTGAAGAGATTGATCCTGTGTGGATCCGACGCTTGTTACCTTTGAAGACTGTGCATCTTCTAGATGGTTAGGCGTCATGGTTTAGAGCATCTAAGAGGAAATTGTGGATCGCCGAGTGATCAAGTCTGTGAAGGTTTGGAAGTCACCTGAAGACTTACCACGAGTGATTGGGTGAGGTCTGTGTGACCTTAGCTCAAGGGGAATACGGTGAGGACTGAGTGTTTAGAACTGGGTGTCCGGGACTATGTGTCCTCAGGTTTAAATACCTAGCCGCCCTAACCAGACGTACAATGTAACGCCCTCGATGCGGCTACGTCTCCCACGTGTCGAGGCACGACTCAGAGACATAGGCGCATGGAAAGCAATGTCGCAAGTCGGGAATCATTACACAACCCATGTACATATATAAGATAAAGGGGAATAATAGCATAGTTGGCTTACACTCGCCACGTCACATCAAAGTACATAAATAACATCCATCATACAATCACTCATGGCCCGACTACGGCGCCAAAATAGAAAAGACCCCCAACAAGCGACTAGGCCCTGAATCTAACCCCGAAATAGGCATCCCTACTGATCATCAGGAAACGACACATAGTAACGCTGAGAGTCCTCGTCGTACTCCCACTTCAGCTCGAGCGCGCCATCCGGAGAAGTATCGTCAGTCCCTGCATCTGGTGTAATAGTAATCTGTGAGCCACAAAGGACTCAGCAATCTCGCACCCTCGCGATCAAGACTATTTAAGCTTAATAGGTAGGAAAGGGGTAATGTAAGTGGAGCTGCGGCAAGCGGCTAGCATATATGGTGGCTAACTTATTCACAAAGGAGAGCGAGAAGAGGAGGCAAAGCACGAGCGGAAAAACTATATAGAGCAGCCTACGCAAACATAACTCCAACACCGTGTCCACTTCCCGGACTCCGCCGAGAAGAGGCCATCACGGCAACACACTCAGTTGATTCATTTTAATTATTTAAGGGCTTCAAACAAGCATGGCCACCAAAATGCAATGAAATGAACATGCTACAGCCACCAAACATGAAAACAAATTGCATGGCAGTGATGTACTCAAGAAGCTTAACAAATTACCAGGACTGAGGCATAGGCAAATTCATCCATTAAGGGCTTCAAACAAGCATGGCAAAACTGAATAAGCAAAACAGATTTCAGACTTAGCGAGATTAACGCTAGTCTGGAATTTCAGACCACGATGCTCTCTTCGGAGCAGCAAAACAACATGAAGCAAAACCTGAACATGTCAAGTAAGAGCATGGCATGGAGCTACTCAACAAGCTTAACAAAACACCCAAAATGACCTGGGGCCAAAAGGGTTCACAAAATACTCTACCGAGCACACGAACATCGATGAAACACAATCAGTTTTCAGACTTAGTGAAAACTGGGACATGCTGAAATATAACTCACGGAGGCATGTAAACGAGCTCGATGCTCTCACTACGGTGCAAGTCATGGCAAGGCAAGCATATATCCATAAATAAGGCACAAAATGCTAGCTATACATGGCAAGAACAATGGCATAGCATGCATGGATCACTAGCAATAACTCCGGCAAAATCGCAAAAGAGTTCACGATCTGCCCAAAACAACAACTATGCAAAAGTTGAGCTCGATTGAGTCAACCTAGGGTGCTCCAACATAACAAGTAAAGACATGGATGGATTAAGCACAACAAGCATAACAAACCACTCTTATTGATCATCCTCAAAAGAGGCACGGATCACTAGGAAACAAGCTGGACATATAGCATCGTGAACTAAAACATCCCAGACTTAGTGATTTTCACTAAGTCCCTGAAATCAGTAAACTCAGGTAGCCCTCTTCGCAAGCTTGCACAAGACAACACACACATCCTAAAAATGCAAGGGAGGCACCTCTGGAAAGAAGACAACATTCTTAACAATTCATCCCAAAGGGGCACAGGCATATCATGCACGGATTAAACATGGCAAAATGACAAAAGTGCATGATGAACTAACGGATCTGCAATTTAACTCATGATGCCCCCTTCCAACAGCATTTTGGGCACCAAGATGACCTCAAATGCAAATGATTCAATGGAATGAAATGATGTACTCGTCGAGACGAAGATTTTGATATATCATATGCCCAAATCGGAGCTACGGTTGCGGAGATATCGCTGGTCAAAGATGGCATAAAAGATTAAGAGGGAGAGGGAAAAGTCAACCGTCTCAAAAATCCCAGATCTAGGGTTCGTCCGGCGCGCGAACCAAGGCGGTCGGATCTCGCCGGAACAGGCTCGCCGGAGCTGTAGGACGCCGGCGTGGGGGGAGGAAGAGGCCGGGCGAGGTCGGCCGGACCCGGGGCGGCGAGGGCGGCGGAGCCGCGGCGATGGACCGGCCGGCCTTGGGCGGCGAGACGGCGCGGCGGGGCACCGCGGTCGCCGGCCGGCGAGGAGGCGCGCGGCAGCGCCGGCCACCGGCGAGGAGGACGAAGGCGGCGGGGTGGCGAGGGAGGCGACGCGCGGGGTCGGCCCGGGAGGCGGCGCGGGAGGGCCAGCCTCGGGCCCCTGCGGGCCGCGGCGGAGACAGGTGCCGGGCGCCACGTGGCGGCTGCGGACTGGTGCGGCGGGGCGGACGGACACGTCCGGCCGTCCGGTTTTTGTCCGGCGGCGCGGAGGACGAAAGAGGCTAGGGTTTGGGGAAGGAGAGACCCGGGATTTGGAGGAGGGGTCTATTTATAGACCTAGAGGGAGCTAGGAGAGTCCAAACGAGGTGCGGTTTTCGCCCACACGATCGTGATCGAACGACCGAGACATTGGAGCAGAGTTTAGTGGGTTTGGGGCCAAAATGGAGGGGTGTTGGGCTGCACACACACGAGGCCTTTTCGGTCCCTCGGTTAACTGTTGGAGTATCAAACGAAGTCCAAATGACCCGAAACTTGACAGGCGGTCTACCGGTAGTAAACCAAGGCCGCATGACAAGTCTCGGCCCAATCCGGAAATGTTTAATCCCCACACACGAAAGAAAGCTAGAAATGGCCACCGTAGGAGAACGAAGCGCCGGAATGCAAAACGGACAACGGGGAAAATGCTCGAATGCATGAGATGAACATGTATGCAAATGCAATGCGCGTGATGACATGATATGAGATGCACGAAAACAAAAACAACACACGGAGACAAGGACCCGAACCCGAGAATTAAATATAACTTAATGCCGGAAACGGCAAGAGTTGGAGTACAATTCGGGAAGGTTACATACAACTACCACAGCAGTTGGAACTGGTCTACCAAATCATTGTCTTCACCAAGTACCTGGTTCCATTTCCTCAACCCTTCTATTTCCTCGTTTCTGTGTTGTGTGCTTGTTCATATCTGTTTGAAGACTTTGATTGAAGACTTTCTCTATTTCCTCAGTTCAATTTCTTCAGTCAGTCTGTCTTATCCTACGTTATCCTGTGTTTACGCTTTCTGTACTCTGTGCTTGTTTTTATTTCATCGTGAAGACCATGCTCATGCACTGTTATGTTTACTTCTGAGTACTTATTCTGCTGCAAGTAGTTCTTCACTCAGGAATTCCCTCACCCTGAAATTCCTTAGTGAAGAATTGATAAAAATCGCCTATTCACCCCCCCTCTAGTCGATATAACGCACTTTCACCGACCAATGTGATCCTTTAAGATTGCTAGATTTCGGCTTCACCTAGTCTGAGGTACTAACTAGGATAACCCGGTAGTAACAATCATATAGGTGCTCCCTTTACCGCCTAGCCGAACAATCGGGAACGTAGGGGTAAGCACATGAGCCAGGCAACCCAACTTGGCAAAAATCTGAAGTCAAATTGATGCATATTTATGGCTTTATAACGATGATTACGAAAGGCAGTAGTTTGTATATTGAATACAAAGGCTGATGATATATGTTTATTTGACTCCGTTGCGACCGTTTATCATTTGAAAGTGGCCCGTCGTCGGCTTCCACCCCTTTGTAGATGCTACGCAGGGTGTTTCCGCAATAACAAAACAACCCTTAGCCGACGTCTGGGCTCCCGGAGGCGGTTGTGTTAGCGGAAACAAGGCAATCAGATATGCGGTCTTTATAACTTACACTTAGTCATAGGAGCTTAAAGTTGGGAGGCCAGTTACTAGCCCCCAGTTAGTGTTCGACGACAGCCGAGGTCAAGCCGTAAACACTTTGGCCAATTTTATGAATGGCCCGTCATTTAACATAGTCATCGGATCGCTGACCAGCTTACGCTTATTGTGACAGTCAGTTTTCGGCTTTCTCCACTGAGGTGCTTAACCATGTGAGCTGGAAGCACAATCGCATTGGTTCTCCCTTTGCACACCTAGCCAAACAAAGCGGAACGTAGGAGGCAAGCGCAGGAGCCGGGCAACCCAACTATTAACCGAAGACACAATTCGAAACCGATGCATATATAGCAATATCCGAGAATGTTTTTGCCGAATCTCTAAAGGTGTCCGGCACTGCACTGCAAGACTTATGCTGGAAACACACAAATAGTTTGAAAGTGCCACAATCTTGGAAAACCAAAAGACGTTAGTAAAAACTTGACGTCCGAACAAGATCAAGTGTTCGGTGCCAATTCGAAAATTGGAAAAAAGAAAAAAAAAATGTGCTTCTGTCGTGCTTTAACATGACACATCCGATCTCAACACTTCAAGTGGGCCAGCCTACGGCTTCAAGCTCCTTATCCCAAAGGCAAAGTACTTCTTCGAGGCCAGTTTAGCGAACTAAACTCGAGCGGATTTTTAGAGAGAAGACAGGCTATCCGGCTATTGACCATACACTCGAGTTGAAAAAGGAGCGGTAAAAAAAGACTTTGCAACGACCAAGAAGAAAACACATTTACTATAAAATAGCTCATATAAATTTTAAGAGCCCCCAAGTAACTTGGGTAAAAGAATTTTATGTATAATGATTGTATGTACCGATGTACTTATATCATATCTCTGTTCACCCGAACTTTAAACGCGTCTTAACCGACCGTCAGCTTCTCCCTCTTCGGTCAAGGGCCGAAAAGTGTCATGTACTCCACCTGTCGAGAGTATCGACGGTGTTTCCGATGACCAGGCAATCAGGCCATAAGGTTGTAACAGACAAAGCGCGCTCAAGGAACTTATGCTATATTACTAACGAAGTGTAAGAAGCATATTTGGAGAAAATAGTACCTCCACTGATAACTTTCTTCGGTTGCTCATTGTTACTATGAGACTTCTGCAATAGATTTTTTGTACTCATGAGTTCCATTGTGTGCCGACCATAATTGAAAACAATAAGAGCGCTAGCTTTCGGCTTCACCCAGTCTGAGGTACTAACTCGGATGACCCGGTAGTAACAATCACAGAGGTGCTCCCTTTACTCCCTAGCCGAACAATCGGGAACGTAGGGGTAAGCACAAGAGCCAGGCAACCCAGCTTGCGAAACACTTAAGTCAACATGATGCATACTGTGGCATAATACACGAACAAGGAACGAAGCCATACAAGTATAATCATATGCAAGAGGAAAGGCTTCATAAAGGGGGCCCCTAAATAAACGGGGTATTTGAATTTGTGTGTCACAAACAACTTACTGCCAAAAAGTATAATGCTTGGTCGAACCAAACAAAATTTAAAACTGATAGTTTTTTAGCATGAAAGCGACTTAGCTCGTTAATGTGCTCAGTATTGATGACACGGTCCGAGCTTATGGCGGGATGAGCTCCCAGCCCCCAAGCCGGACTCGAGGTGGCAAAGCAAAGAGCTCGACGCTCCGAAGTGGCGACATAGGACGGCCGATGCATGCCGGTAGTGTGACGCCGAAGTACCCGGTGTGGGTTAATAAAGTGAGGACAAAGCCCCCATTCCAACCGAGTGACGTGGTATGTCTGTGCACCGAGGTGACAACACTGCCCGACCCAAATCCTTTACCTGTGCATAGAAAATAGTGCAAGCTGGAGATAAATAGGAATAATAAAAAAACTTTGTTGCATAATTAATAATTTACGCAAAGTGTGTAATAAAGGAAATATGGTCCGTGTGCCGAACACTCGATGGGGTAGAGCTCTCTCAGCGATGTCGAATTCCCCGAGGCAACCGAACATGTCGGTATGGCGATTCGACCAACAAGGTGATCACGCGAGCCGATTTATGCCGATTGGGACAACGACGTCGGCTTGCCAAAGTGACTGTGTGACGCAGTTGAAGTTGATCACCTACACACACAAAATAGTGCGGTCCAAAAAGGATAATTGCTTTTCGCAAAAATAATTTATTGAAAGAGATGTGGCCTAGCGCCAAAGTCAATGTCGATGCAGGGCACCAGCGTGACGCGGTGAAGGCGTGGCAAAGCCTGAATTCTCGGACTGGTCTGAGTTCCGGATGCGGCATTCACCGAACTGATGCGGCATTCACCGAACTATATACGGAAACTGACCGAACCACCACGCGACTGTTGTTAATGCGGCCACCATTTGATAGACCTGTGTACAGATGATGAAATGAACTAGAGTAATATTTTCTTCGAAAAATAAACCCAAGCAAGAAAAAACACTAGGATTAATAGAACCTGGTTTATCTGTTGTAGCAATCTGAAGAAAGGTTACTCCCAAAATTGGGTCTCGATCCGCACACCCATTGCCTGATGGGCGATAAAGCAACGACATGGCGATGCTGGCAAAGGTGGGCTCACCAAGGCAAAGCCCCCGGTCCAGCTAACGTGACGAAGCTGGTCGGCTGGTAACGCCGAAGTCACCGGAGTATGTTGATGAAGAAATAGCAAAATCCCCGGTCTAGCCGAGATAACGGAGCGAGCCAGTAAGGAGACGTTGCAGCTGCCATGTCAGCCGAGGTGTTGAAGCAGTTCGGCGTGATGGACATCGGCTTGAAAAAACAACAATGCGGCCATGCCAACGCTGGTCATAACTTGTGACGCGGTCAATGCCGGATTGATGAAGTGACCGAACGGCGATGTCGGCGCGCCTGACCCATGCAATCCGTGGGGCGATGGTGTTGGTGATGATTTATCCTTCGCGATGCCGAACTCTTGTTCGGCTTGCCGAGCTGATGATCCAATAAAGTTAGGCTCGGCACGATGAAGCGACGATCTGTCTAGCGTAGGTCGACACAAGTGGAGCAATGTTACCGGACTGGTGTGACACCAGCACGATGGTGAAGAGTGCCTCAAAGAAGGCTTAAGATTTTATGGGCATGTGTTAAAAACAACGTACAATACCATAGAAGAAAATTTCTTTAAAAAGGTTGTCCAATATCACGTTCATAAAGAAACATGAATTCTGGTCGGATCCGTATTCGCGCAGAAAACAGATCCGAAAAGTGATGCACTAATCGGAAGGTTCCCGGAGTTTGAACGGTCGGATTGAGCTGAAATTTTGAGGGGCAGTAGATATAGGAATTACGCAGCCGATCAACGGTTGGATCTTCCAATGGACGTCCGAGCTAGGTGCTGGAGTCCACGCCCTAAACTCGTCTAGATTCCCGTTCAGATTTGACAGGGCTCCGATATATCGTAGATTGCCGGAGATTCCTCCATCGGAACTCAACGAAATTTTGCATGATTGTTGTAGACCCAATTCCTCACAATTTCACCGAAAGAATCGTCAAAGCGATGCTCGAGAAGGTGGTGGCAGCGGATACAAGTTCGCTGTTCGGAAAAACAGCATGGTCGCCCGAGGGCAATGTTAATGTTGAGCCCCCGAGCTCTATGGATGATTCCTCCATGATCTTGATAGAGATAGGAGTTGATGTTTATGAAGGCCCCCATCCGAACATGATGATCGGAGATGGAGCGCGGTCCTCGGTAGAGCCAAGGTGACCAATCGAGCCGGTGACGAAGATTCCGGCGTCACAGTTGATCTGCGGGCGAGCCATTGATCCTTTGTCGATCACACATCGGAACTCTCAATGAAAGCACCAATGTTGGTGTCAAAACCGGCGGATCTCAGGTAGGGGGTCCTGAACTGTGCGTCTAAGGATCGAGGGTAACAGGAGACAGGGGACACGGTGTTTACCCAGGTTCGGGCCCTCTTGATGGAGGTAATACCCTACTTCCTGTTTGATTAACTTTATGAGTATAGGGGTTATAAGAGTTGATCTACCTCGAGATTGTATGTTGTGGTCTAAATCCTACAGGTATGATGAGTAATGTCATAATAATCTACCGACTAGCCTGGCCTCGGCTTATACAATGTACCAGAGGCCTAGGATAACAAGAGTCCTAGTCGAATACGCCGGTGGAGAGGAGTCCTTGTCTTGATCACCAAGTCTTGTGGAATCTTCCTCGTGTATACATCGGTTGTCCGAACTGGCCCATGAGCATACGGCCATGGGGGTCCTCGGCCCAATCCAACTGATAGGGAGACGACGTGGTGAGTACCCCTAGTCCAGGACACCGTCACCCGTAGCGATGCTTAAGTCTGTCCGGATCATATTAATAATTGCCGCATTTTATGATTATGAAATTTGGAAAATGGATGTCAAAATTGCATTCCTTAATATATATCTCAAAGAAGAGTTGTATATGATGCAAGCAGAAGGTTTTGCCGATCCAAAAGGTGCTAACAAAGTGTGCAAGCTCCAGCAATCCATTTATGGACTGGTGCAAGCCTCTCGTAGTTGGAATATACGCTTTGATAGTGTGATCAAAGCATATGGTTTTATACAGACTTTTGGAGAAGTCTGTATTTACAAGAAAGTGATTTGGGAGCTCTGTAGCATTTCTGATATTATATGTGGATGACATATTGTTGATCGGAAATGATACTGAATTTCTGAATAGCATAAAAGGATACTTGAATAAGAATTTTTCAATGAAATACCTCGATGAAGCTGCTTATATATTGGGCATCAAGATCTATAGAGATAGATCAAGACGCTTAATTGGACTTTCACAAAGCACGTATCTTGATAAAGTTTTGAAGAGGTTCAAAATGGACCAGTCAAAGAAAGGGTTATTGCCTGTGTTGCAAGGTGTGAAGTTGAGTCAGACTCAATGCCCGACCACTTCAGAAGATAGAGAGAAAATGAATGACATTCCCTACGCCTTAGCCATAGGTTCCATCATGTATGCAATGTTGTGTACCAGACCTGATGTGTGCCTTACTATTAGTTTAGTAGGGAGGTACCAAAGTAATCTAGGAGTGGATCACTGGACAACGGTCAAGAACATCCTGAAATACCTAAAAAGGACTAAGAATATGTTTCTCATTTATGGAGGTGACAAAGAGCTCGTCATAAATGGTTACGTTGATGCAAGCTTTGACACTGATCCGAATGACTCTAAGTCACAAACCGGATACATATTTATATTGAATGGTGGAGCTGTCAGTTGGTGCAGTTCCAAGCAGAGCGTCGTGGCGGGATCTACATGTGAAGCGAAATACATAGCTGCTTCGGAAGCAGGAAATGAAGGAGTCTGGATGAAGGAGTTCATATCCGATCTAGGTGTCATACCTAGTGTATCGGGTCCAATGAAAATATTTTGTAACAATACTTGTGCAATTGCCTTGGCAAAGGAATCCAGATTTCACAAGAGAACCAATCACATCAAGAGACGCTTCAATTCCATCCACGATCAAGTCAAGGAGGGAGACATAGAGATTTGCAAGATAAATACGGATCTGAATGTTGCAGACCCGTTGCTAAGCCTCTCTCACGAGCAAAATATGATCAACACCAAGACTCCATAGGTGTTAGAATCATTACTATGTAATCTAGATTATCTATATCTATACCAATATAAAAAGACCAAGTGGGGCAGATCCAACAGATCTCGGCCATCCATTAACATTAATCCGAGAGTTCTTATCGTCTTAATGGTGAGCAACTAAACATGTTTAGCGCTAAACGCGTTTACTGCTAATCAATCCTTTTTCTCCCTGATGATTCCCTTCCTTACGTACACCTTTCACAAGAAAGTAAACTGCCACAACGAACCGCCCCACGCTATACGTAAGGAAGGGAATCAGGGGGTGATTCTCCGTTGGATTAGTACAATTTTAACCCATTTGTAGGAAGACATGGACCCGAAGGAAATATGCCCTAGAGGCAATAATAAAGTTATTATTTATTTCCTTATATCATGATAAATGTTTATTATTCATGCTAGAATTGTATTAACCGGAAACATAATACATGTGTGAATACATAGACAAACAGAGTGTCACTAGTATGCCTCTACTTGACTAGCTCGTTAATCAAAGATGGTTATGTTTCCTAACCATGGACAAAAGAGTTGTTATTTGATTAACGAGGTCACATCATTAGTTGAATGATCTGATTGACATGACCCATTCCATTAGCTTAGCACCCGATCGTTTAGTATGTTGCTATTGCTTTCTTCATGACTTATACATGTTCCTATAACTATGAGATTATGCAACTCCCATTTACCGGAGGAACACTTTGGGTACTACCAAACGTCACAACGTAATTGGGTGATTATAAAGGAGTACTACAGGTGTCTCCAATGGTAGATGTTGGGTTGGCGTATTTCGAGAATAGGATTTGTCACTCCGATTGTCGGAGAGGTATCTCTGGGCCCTCTCGGTAATACACATCACATAAGCCTTGCAAGCATTATAACTAAGATGTTAGTTGTGAGATGATGTATTACAGAATGAGTAAAGAGACTTGCAAGTAACGAGATTGAACTAGGTATTGGATACGGACGATCGAATCTCGGGCAAGTAACATACCGATGACAAAAGGAACAACGTATGTTGTTATGCGGTCTGACCGATAAAGATCTTCGTAGAATATGTAGGAGCCAATATGGGCATCCAGGTCCCGCTATTGGTTATTGACCGGAGACGTGTCTCGGTCATGTCTACATTGTTCTCGAACCGTAGGGTACGCACGCTTAAGGTTTCGATGACAGTTATATTATGAGTTTATGAGTTTTGATGTACCGAAGGAGTTCGGAGTCCCGGATGAGATCGGTAACATGACGAGGAGTCTCGAAATGGTCGAGACGTAAAGATCGATATATTGGACGACTATATTCGGACATCGGAAAGGTTCCGAGTGATTCGGATATTTTTCGGAGTACCGAGTAGTTACGGGAGAAGTAATGGGCCTTGATGGGCTTTAGTGGGAAGAGGAAAAAGGCTGCTGCGCCCCCCCTCCCCTTTGGTCCGAATTGGACTAGGGAAAAGGGGGCCGGCCGCCTCTCCTTCTCCTCCACTTCCTTCTCCCTTCCTCCCCTCTTGATGGACTCCTACTAGGACTTGGAGTCCTAGTAGGACTCCCATCCTGGCCGCACCAATAGCCTTGGCCGGCCTCCTCCTCCTCCATCCTTTATATACTAAGGCAGGGGGCACCCCATAGACACACAAGTTGATCCACGTGATCGTTCCTTAGCCGTGTGCGGTGCCCCCTGCCACCATATTCCACCTCGGTCATATTGTAGCGGTGCTTAGGCGAAGCCCTGCGACAGTAGAACATCAAGATCGTCACCACGCCGTCGTGCTGGCGGAACTCCTCCCCGAAGCTTTGCTGGATCGGAGCCCGGGGATTGTCATCCAGCTGTACGTGTGCTAAGAACTCGGAGGTGCCGGAGTAACGGTGCTTGGATCGGTCGGATCGGGAAGAAGACGTACGACTACTTCCTCTACGTTGTGTGATCGCTTCCGCAGTCGGTCTGCGTTGGTACGTAGACAACACTCTCCCCTCTCGTTGCTATGCATCACCATGATCTTGCGTGTGCGTAGGAATTTTTTTGAAATTACTACGTTCCCCAACAGGACCTGCCGTTGATGGTGTTTACACAAACAATTTATTTTGATGCTACTTTTTTAAAGAAAATTCAGGTGTGTCTTCAAGCCGAATTAAGATTACACATGCGTTGCATGTGCGCATTTACTAGTTGACTCTAGTGCAAGTGGGAGACCGAAGGAAATATTCCCTAGAGGCAATAATAAAGTTGTTATTTATATTTCCTTATATCATGATAAATGTTTATTATTCATTCCAGAATTGTATTCACCAGAAACTTAGTACATGTGTAAATACATAGACAAACAGAGTGTCCCTAGTATGCCTCTACTTGACTAGCTCGTTAATCAGAGATGGTTAAGTTTCCTAGCCATAGACATGTGTTGTCATTTTATGAACGGGATCGCATCATTAGAGAATGATGTGATGGACAAGACCCATCTGTTAGCTTAGCATAATGATCGTTTAGTTTTTCTGCTATTGCTTTCTTCATGACTTATACATGTTCCTCAGACTATGAGATTATGCAACTCCCGAATACCGGAGGAAGACCTTGTGTGCTATCAAATGTCACAACATAACTGGGTGATTATAAAGATGCTCTGCAGGTGTCTCCGATAGTGTTTGTTGAGTTGGCATAGATCGAGATTAGGATTTGTCACTCAGTGTATCGGAGAGGTATCTCTGGGCCCTCTCGGTAATGCACATCACTATGAGCCTTGCAAGAAATGTGACTAATGAGTTAGTCACAGGATGATGCATTACAGAACGAGTAAAGAGACTTGCCGGTGATGAGATTGAAGTAGGTATGATGACACCGACGATCGAATCTCGGGCAAGGAACATACCAATGACAAAGGGAACAACGTATGTTGTTATGCGGTTTGACCGATAAAGATCTTCGTAGAAAATGTAGGAGCCAATATGAGCAACCAGGTTCCGCTATTGGTTATTGACCGGAGATGTGTCTCGGTCATGTCTACATAGTTCTCGAACCCGTAGGGTCCGCACGCTTAACGTTCGATGACGATTTGTATTATGAGTTATGTGATTTGATGAACCAAAGTTTGTTCGGAGTCCCGTATGAGATCACGGACATGACGAGGAGTCTCGAAATGGTCGATACATAAAGATTCATATATTGGAAGTCTACATTCGGACACCGGAATGGTTCGGGCCGTTTCGGATAAGTTTCGGAGTACCAAGGGTTACCGGAACCCCCCGGGAAGTTAATGGGCCATCATGGGCCTTAGTGGAGAAGAGAGAGGGCCGACCAGAGGTGGCGCATGCCCCCCTGCCCAGTCCGAATTGGACAAGGGAGGGGGTGGCGCCACCCTCCTTCCTTCTCTTCTTTTCCTCCTTCCCTCCTTCTCCCTCTCTTGGATGGAAGGGGACCCCAACTAGGATTGGGAATCCTAGTTAGACTCCCCATGGCGTGCGCCCCCTCTAGGCCAGCCTCCTCCTCCTCCTCCCCCCTTTATATACGTGGGAGGGGGGCACCGCAAAGGACACACAAGTTTCTCTTAGCCGTGTGCGGTGTCCCCCTCCACATTTACACACCTCGGTCATATCATCGTAGTGCTTAGGCGAAGCCCTGCGCTGGTAAACTTCATCATCACCGTCACCACGCCATCGTGCTGATGGAACTCCCCCTCGACCTCAACTGGATCAAGAGTTCGAGGGACGTCATCGAGCTGAATGTGTGCTGAACGCGGAGGTGTCGTACGTTTGGTGCTTGGATCGGTTGGATCGCGAAGACGTTCGACTACATCAACCGCGTTATTAAACGCTTCTACTTTCGGTCTATGAGGATACGTAGACACACTCTCCCCTCTGGTTGCTATGCATCTCCTAGATAGATCTTGCGTGATCGAAGGAATTTTTTTAAAATGCCTCATTCCCCAAGAAACACTTGCAGGATTTGTGCTCAGGTATTGCGCCAGTATCTTTCAGCCGGCCACCCCTATCATTTTGGTGATAGACATGTTTCTATCCCAAATCATGCTTTCCAGCCCGCCGCGTGGGCAACCCTTAGTGATCTTTGTTATCAGAAAAGGGCAATACAACAAGCCTTGTTTTTCACCGCTATCCTACCCTGTCACCCATTCCATGGACGAGTACGGTTCCCCTTCCGTCTGCTGGATGATGATGTGGTCGTGACATCCGTGTATCGCTACATGATCACCAAGTCTGTCCTCACCTCTAAGCCCGTCCAGATGCAACTGGTATTAAGCCAGCGCTTGGTGTAGCTTTGTTTACACCAACCTTTCCACACGTGGATTCACTTTCGTGCACACCGCCACAACATATTATATCGTAGAACCAGAGTTCTTGCGAGATTTGTGTGCTTAAATATGCATGCACATTATTGTTGTGTTTAGCAGTAAAATATGATATTGCTTGTATGTGATCTTGATTGCCTTGTGTACTTTTGTTTCATTTGTTTCTTTGGCTTGTTTTCTTTGGGCCCTCGATGTTACCTTATTACCCCTTATGCAAGTTGCTCATCAACCAACACCGAACCCAAAGAATCAACAAGGAGTTCAAATATTTGGAAGCTCAACTAAGCACTATGGACTTCTCAGCCGACAACATTGTATTAGAAATACCCAGTCTGAATGAAAATGATATCCTGGAGTGGTTATTACCATCAAGTTTACATCAATGGCGCAATCTTCACATAAGTAATGATTAAATCAGCCGAAAGACAAGTGGTGCGCAAGACCAACAATATATTATCAGTCAAAGGTATGGCTCATATACAAGGTTTGATTCTGCTATGAGTACAATTTAAAGCATGTTATACCCCGAAAGCAAGCTACAATATGCTATAAATTCAGTACTCAGCAAGAGGGATAACAGACAAATCTTTATATATATATATATATATATATATATATATATATATATATATATATATATATAGGTAAATTGTTTGGGACACCTAGGTGCCCAGGCACCTAAGCAATATGCAACTAATGCCCCATGCGATTGATCCCTTTCCAAATATTGGTACATGATATACCTGCCATAAAATGCACGTCATTAAGTACCATACGATTTATTTCCATATATGATATAACATCCTAGTTTTCTTTTAAATGTTTATTTATAATATACACACTATAATACCTTGCATACACTTTCGTGCTTTTGCCTTGTATTCTTAGCCGGAATACAATACGCAAAAACATATGCGCACCCATCATTTTTTTGCTATTCAAAATAAAAAAATACATTCATGCATTAGTAAGAATTTGTTCTATGTATCGTATACCTAACACAAAGAATTTATATACATATAATAATACATCTATGACAGAAACCTAGAAATGATATACCCATATATGATAAGCGAAACGATATACCTAAGAAATATATGTCCCAAACATAACATAACCTAAGATGATAATTAATGTATGATAATAACCAATATATTAATATATTTTTAAGTGTGTCATGCATTATCGTACATGGGACATATATTGGTTATTATCATACATTAATTATCATCTTAGGTTATGTTATGTTTGAGACATATATTTCTTAGGTATATCATTTCGCTTATCGTACATGGGTATATCATTTCTAGGTTTCTGTCATAGATGTATTATTATATGTATATAAATTCTTTGTGTTAGGTATACGATACATAGAACAAATTCTTACTAATGCATGAATGTATTTTTTATTTTGAATAGCAAAAAAATGATGGGTGCGCATATGTTTCTGCGTATTGTATTCCGGCTAAGAATACAAGGCAAAAGCACGAAAGTGTATGCAAGGTATTATAGTGCGTATATTATAAATAAACATTTAAAAGAAAACTAGGATGTTATATCATATATGAAAAATAAATCGTATGGTACTTAATGACGTGCATTTTATGGCAGGTATATCATGCACCAATATTTGGAAAGGGATCAATCGCATGGGGCATTAGTTGCATATTGCTTAGGTGCCCCAAACAATTTACCATATATAAATCAGCTGGTCGTCCGTCGTTAGTCTTTTTGCAAAAACTTCCCTCTGTTTCTAAGAAATTAACTCGCCATCCTACTTAAAGTGATGGAAAACGTTTCGTTTTTTTGCAAAAAAAACCCTGCCACCACCGGCCAGCTCCACCACTTATCCATTCCCGGAACGGGTCGAGGCGGCGCAGCTGGCGTCGGCGAATCCATTCCCGGCGGCGGCGGCTTCCGGCGAGGAGGCGAGCGAGCTCTGGAAGCTCCGAAGGGGGCTTGCCGCCGAAGAGGCGACGCCGAGGCGGCGGCGCGCGGGCGCGAGGAGGCGCAGGAGGACGCAGGCCGGTGGCGCTACGGCGGGGGCTTGGCGAGGGCTACAGCGGTCGAGAGGGATTGGCGGTGGCCGGCGTGCTCGCTTGGAAGGATGGAGGCCGCCTCGCAGGGGCTCGGGCGCGGCAGCACGACGTCGGGCCGTTGCCGATGGCGCCGGGGCTTGGGCCGGTGGTTTGAGAGTAAATAGCATAAAGCTACTACTTTACAGGTTAGGGTTTCAAAAAACTACCGGTTTTTAATTTTTCTCTGATAACTACCAAATGAGGGGTCGGCTGTTTCAAAAAACCCAAAACTCTGAGTACTTATCAACTGATCGCGATTATGACAGGTGGGCCCCATCCATAAGATCTCTAATTGTTTGACCGTTTGTTTGACCGTTAGGGGTGGGCCTGCACACAAATTTAAGAAAGCAATTTGGCCCCTGCATTTTTTGCAAAAAGCAATCGGGTCCCTGCTCTCAGATCAGGGCAGCCAGGGGCGCTCCTCTCGCTCTCGAGCTGCACCTCGCGACTCTTCTTCCTCACGCCGGTGAGCCGCCCACCACCGGCGCTCACCGGGGCTCAACCCGGGCCGCTCCTCCGCCTCACCTCCTTCTCTCCTGCCTCATGCCGGCCGGCGACCCCCAGGCGACTCCCGATGGCGCGCAGCGGCGCGGGGACACGAGCAGAGCCCCATGGCGGGCGGCGGCCCCATGGCGGCTCCCAAATGGCGCGTGGCGACCCGTGCTGGAGCCCCACGGCTGCGCAAAGACTCTAGGAGGTGTGCTCGGCGACCCATGCCGGAGCCCCACAGCTGCACGGAGACTCCAGGCAGCGCGCGTCACAATGACCCCCGCCGTGGACGAGGCCGGTGAGCTCCTTGTCACCAGGAGCGCCGGCGAGCTCCTACCAGCAGTACCAGCGGAGGGCCGCCAGGGCTCGCTGCCCTTCATGAGGAGCCGGCGTCCTCGCAAGCGGCCACTGGCCCGATGGCCCGACGAGGTAGTCGCTGTTGCGGCTCCTGTGCCCGATGAGGAGGGGCTCGAGCTGCTCTGGCTGGTGGTGGTCGCGGCGGCCTTCACACAAGCCCCCCATGGCGGCGGCGAGGATGGGCAGAGCCCCGTGGAGGCGCAACGGCGACCACGGGCAGAGCCCTTTGAGGCGCAGCGGCGACAGTTCAAGGACCCGATTGCTTTTTCTAAATAATTCCAGGGACCCGATTGCTTTTTTAAAATATTTGTAGGGGCTAATCTGTAAAAATCTGTGGATGAGGCGCTGACATGTGGCCCCCACAAGTCAGTTAACAGTCAAACAAACGGTCAACCAAACGGTGCATTTAATGGTGGGCCCGACCTGTCATAAACATGTTTAACTTTTTAACATAGAGGATTTGGGGTTTTTTTGAAACAGCCAACCCCTGATATGATAGTTATCAGCGAAAAAAAATAAATTTGATAGTTTTTTGGAACCCTAACCCGTCAAGTAGTAGTTTTATGCTATTTACTCGTGGTTTGAAGGGCGACGAGGAGGAGGTGTTGTCCTGGAGACAGAAACGGCGGCTGCAGCTTGACGATGCAGGCATCAACAGCTTGCTTCAGGGGCTGCGGGCCGTGAGCGGCGCCGTGCTCGCGCATGAGACCCATGCCTGATTTGGATCGGATTGCAGGCCGTGTCCTTGTTGAACACAGTTCAATGGAGTGCCCAACCCGGATTGTTGTTTTCTGCTATAAGAAGGAAGAATAGTCGGCCAGAATCTCCATGGGTTCAATTTTCGATTTAGACGAAACGTCCAATGTATTCGCCGAGTTCGTCGGAGGAAGAAACGTCGAGTTCGCTGGAGCTACAAGAACAGACGTCAAGCACTCCAATGTCGCCAGCAGCGGCTACACCAGAGGTATGTTTGACCCATGTTTGATTTATTTTCCTGTCCCCTGTCGCGCTGGCGAGCCTGTGCGCATCCCTGCTACTGCCGCTGCTCGCTGGCGAGCCCGTGCGCGGCGACTGCTGCTGCTCTCGCGCTCGTGCGTGTCCCTGCTGCTGCCGCTGCTCGCTCGTGCCTTTTCCTTCCGTTAGTTTACTGTCTAGCTAGCCGAAATCACTCTGAAGCTGTGAACCAAACGCGTGTGTTCTGAATCTTCTGAACTGAATGCTTGAAAGATCGGTTTGTCCTTCTCAAAAGATTTGCTTGCTTGTCACTATTTGAATTGGTTATTCCTCAGTTATAGTGTTTGATGGATTTGATAACCTGTGATAGCCTTACTCATATAGTACTAATGAAATCCAATTGCATACTGAAATCTGCTTGGTTATTCTTCTGTTATAGTGGTACTAATGAAATCCAATTGCTTACTCATCTGTTAGCTTTGCAGTGGCATACACATGAATAGATATCTCAACATATATTTGAAGTGTAACCAGCCTTTCGCAGTTGGATGTATTCTGAACATGTGAGTTTATCTCCTGAACCCATGGTTACTTACTGAACATAAAGTAGCAAAACTGAAAGTATATATACTGTACTGTACTTTCAGTAGTATAGATGCCAATATCATTACCTTTTTCAGTTAGGGGGTAGTAGGGATTCACTTTGGTATAAATCTGATTGATAGTTACTGCTCTGGTCTGTAATTTAGCCAGAGTCAGGTTCAGAGTTGTTGACTGGATTTTTTGGGCACAACCATCAAGCAACCTGAGTAAAGCTTACCTAAGCCAATGATTTTGTTCTTTTAGCTAGAGCCAGGTACAGAGTTGTTCACTCTGGATTTTTGGGCACAACCATCAAGCAAGCTAGCACGTATTGTTTAACTGAAGCAAAGGGCAGCTAAGCTATGAATGCTTCAATTCTTTGTTCTGAACAAATGCAGCTACTATTTGTATTTGATCTGAGCAAAGGTGCAACCAATTGAAGTTATTTTGAAGAACCTACACCTGAGTATATATGTTCTGATTTTATAGCCTGCAGAGTCTGTAAAGTTTGTACATTTTGTGAATCGCTTTGTTCCGGTTTCCCTTGGTGTATAGTCTATACTGTATCAGGTTATTTACTATGTGCATATTTGTTTGTGCCATTGCCAATCATGTACTTCTTTCTATGCTTGGAAGCATAGTCTCATCGTATCCCCTAGATCTGTATAAGTATATTTAGCTCGCATACACTTGGCATTTGTTCTTCAAAAGGCGATGTCCTCGATGCTGGACTCTTGGTAACAGTTTATTACATGTTTTTTTTGGTGAGTCTTTTCTTGAGATTTAGGATTATGGAGTTAACGGGTGTTACTTTTGACCTGCTAATACAGCTGCGTTAAACTTTTTGCTCTTCGAAAGCAACTATGTAAGTCTGACGCTAACATAATGTTTACTGCTAAAATACTTCATTATAACTTAGAGTCAGGAACATAAGTAGAATTTCATAGAAATCTGTCTAGCTCATGTAGATGAAAGACTTCCTGCAAGTGAGCTCTTGAATAACTCTTACTTCCAGGAAGATGAGGTCTATTCCAGCGCCTCCAATTTCAGTCTCTCTGGTCTCAAGTGTGACTGAAGATGGGTGGCAATCTGCAAGTTTCATGCTTTGGAAGGGTGAATTCTTACTGAAAAACCATATGCATCTTACCGACCATATTAATTTATTGCTAAGGTTTCCTCATACCAGTGGTAAATATAGCACTGAAGAAACTTTTAAATCAAACTTTACTTCAGTCTATAATGACACTACAAATTATTTCAGGCTGTTTAAAGAATGTTGAGTTGTCAAGCGAGGTGCTGCAGTGGCTGGCGTTGCCGGGCATGGGACGACGTCTCTAGGCTCCTGCCTGAGGCAAGCCTCTCCGGCCTCCTTGGATGCCCTCTAGGAACTGGCACTGCGTATGATGGCCTCCTCACCTAGCACCTAGGTTGACCTAGCCACCGCCATCGAAGCGAAGAGTTGACAACATATGTATGATTGTTGCACGTGTCAGCCCTGCCATTGGCATGTTCAAAACTATGAATTGAGTGACTACAAATATGCTTTGATCAATGAAATGAGAGGATGTTCTGTTACATCTTGTTGTGCAGATATAGGGCTTGAATTATTTTCGGTCGTATCATCTTGGCCCTATAATAAAAAAGCGAGTGTGGGAGGGCGCGACCAGTTGCTACCAGTATTAAGGTGCACTTGATGTGTAGTTATCAGTCAATGAGAACCATAGAAAAATGGAGGCACCGACTCTAGGAGTATATATCCGCTCCCAAAAAAAGGGTGTGCTATATATTGAATGGTTCAACATAGGTCAGTGAGTTTGAGGCAGCAAAAAGCTTTAGAGCTAAAATCAATAGGAAATGGTATTTGTTTCTTAAGAAGTTTTTTTTATAAATGTAAAAAAAGAAAATGAATTAGTTAGTTAGTAATAAGAGAGAAAAGGAGACAATGACTTGATTGTCTATTTATCCTTTCTCCATATTCGAATTTTCTGCCAGCGGCTGTCGTCAACCTGCCCTTGCATACCGTCTACTTCCAATTCACTTTTGCGAGAGGTGCATGTCCGGCCCTCAACAATGATGCATCCTCTCACTCAACATCGTGTCTCCGCAGGACGGAGCTGACAACAAAGAAGCAAAAAGTAGATGATTTTGACGCTTTCAATGGTGCATGCGAGAGGTATTTTCCACCTTTTGTCGAAAGCAACACAGGGGTCTCCTACTAGATGAGACAGGGGCGAAGCCCACCATCATTATAAATTTTCATAATTACAAGTCGGTGGAGGGAGGGGTTCACGAAAGCCGCGTGCTAGAGTGTGATGACGAATCCCCGGTTCGGCCGTTGGCACCCATCAACAATGCACAGCGGAGCATACTTTGAGTGACCCTCCACGTCCCAGTTCCTTCATCCCGCTCACGGTAGTGTAGCACTGCGACGACCGCCAATGACACCCTGCTCAGGGTGCTACTTTCCTCGACGGCCTCCCTGTTGTCACTCTAGCGGAATGCGTGGGACCAAATGTAGGGACTAGCTTGCGGAGAGCAGTCCTCATGTCCAGCTCGACAAGATTAGTTTTAAATGTTTTAAACATTCAATTGTGATTGCACATTAATGACATGTGTGTCATGCAATGGCTAGGATTGACGAAGTCCATACATGTTGTGATTAGAGGACACTGCAGTAATCGCCGGCGGTGAAGGACTAAGATAAGTGGTGACACGTGTCGGCGAGGGACTAAGATAAGTGGTGACACGTGTCGGCGAGGGACTAAGATAAGTGGTGACACGGGTGGGACACTGTGTTGAAATAGAGGACGTTGAATTGTGGGGTTCTTGAGCCGTATTTATCGGGCTCGTTGCAACGCACGAGCATATTTACTAGTCCTTTTCATAAAAGTAATCAACAACAGGAATATTAAGATGATGTATAGATGGCATTCAGTATGCATATTACAAAGAGAAGCTTCTGGTGTAAGCAACTCAGTCTTCCGCCGCAAGCTACCAGAGAAGCTTACCATGCAAGATTCCTCAGTCCTCCCATATACGATATGTGGATGACTTCTAGCACAAGATACTCTGTCTAGTCATACCTCAATCTCCATAACCACCACCTTCATCACCACCATAGTTCTTAGCCATCTAGCCATACTTTTAATCGTGCGTCACATCTGACACCTATCGTAAGACATATTACCAATCAATTAATCGATCTTTATGATGTGTTCTTCAATGAGTTTTTCGTGTGATCTGATCTCCATGTGTGCGTAGTTCGGTAAGGTCATGGGTTGAGGCAAGGGCCTTTCAACCCGATGTATTTGTTGGAGGATTAATGGAAGTACTTTTAACTTTCTGTATGTGTAGCATAAAGTTGTTCCGTAGTTGTCTCTTGTCTCGTTAGCGTTCTTCATCTATGCACGTACCCATGATCATGGAGAGCGAGCCACAGAGAGGCTAAGATCAAGGAGACCGTGATGTGTTATTCTGAACACCAGTGACAAAAAGGTTTAGGGCCAGTTCTTTTGGTGCCTTTTTGGGGCTTCTATAATAAGCTCCCCTACCCAGCTTATTCTAGAAGCCCAATCAAAAATATTTTTTTAGAAGCCTACTAGTCAAGTCTTAATGAGTAGGATTTAAAAAATATATAATTGGTTGGGCTTCTCAAATAAGCTGGGTAGGGGCGGCTTATTCCAGCTTATTTTAGAAGGCAGCAAAAGAACTGACCCTTAGTACGATAGCGCGGATCCTATCTCTGGGGATACAAGAGGTGTAGTCCTTAAACGACCAATGATTTTGTTTGATTATTTCTATCTTAATTATCGGGGCAACCCCGAGCGACGAATAAGGCCTTTGGTTGGACAATTGACTCTTGATGTAGGACACGTGTCGGTCAAGATGTAATTTTCACACATCCCCCACTTCCATACGTAGCAAGCACATCTCGATGGATGACTTCTAGGACACAAATTAATATCATAATGATCCCAACACAAACATATGGTTGTAAGCATAAGTTCTCATACCCATGCCTATTTTTATTATAAGTGTTTTTAGTGTCAGCTTGATTTATGATCTGGTCAAAAGATGAAATTTAATTCTTTTACAAAAGTTTGTTAGAAACCTTCCTTAAAGGGCGCCATCCTCACGTGGGTTCGATCACTCGGGGTTCTTTATGCTCCTTTATCGGATCACTAAAGGGACTAATCAAATGGAAGGTCCTCAGTAAGTAAAAGGAGCACAACACCAGCGACGATATCAGTTAGACTCACTCTCTTGCTCAGCGCCTGACGCCACAAGCTTCATCGAATCTGGATTAGTGTACCCTCTATTTTTAACTTGTGTGTGTAGGCTTATTATTGAGCTGGTGCCCCCAACAGACTTGATGTTGGTGTATTTGTACCTATATTGTGTTTGAACTTGGTTGTTTGGCCTATTTTCCAAAAGATCTAGATCTGGCATCATGGCTTCATGTTTCTTTTACAATTCAAACGATGAAGCCCAATCATCCGATGCCATGAGAGCAGCTACCACAATCCAATCTTACCGAAGATCGAATAAACCCGCTGACATCCCTCCTCATAATTCAAACCATAGCTCACAAAGGCCGGGAAGTCGTACAAGACCACCCCTTGGTCATCCCGAACAAGACCCCAAATGAGAGGAGAAGAGATAAACACAAACACCGACTGAGCGATGAGAGAAGAGATAAACCCTAGCGAGAGGGAAAAAGACGACACCAACTACTACTTATTTCGTTGCCGTTCGGCTGAGCTTGCGTAACAATCGGGGTGCCCCTAATTGACACCTTGACTCGGCCGACCCGTTGGCATGCACGCCTGTTCGCCCTGTTGGTACTGTAGTGCAACCCCTGGTCAACCCGAACAAGACAACAAATGTGAGGAGAAAAGATAAACTAAAACATCGACGAGCAACGAGAGAAGAGACAAACCCTAGAGAGGGAAAAGGCGACACCAATGACTACTTTTTTCGTTGTTGTTCGACTGAGCTTGCATTATAACTGGGGAGTTCCTATTTGACCCCTCGACTGGGCCGACCCATTGGCGTGCACGGCCGTTCGCCCTCCTGATATTTATAGCGCAACAGAAATTCACAAAAAGCAGTGCACGCACAAGGAATCAAATTATAGACCTCTCACCGGTTAAGGACTGTCGCTAGCCAAAGTTTGAAATTTCAAAATTTGATCAAAAAATGTTCGGTTTTTCAAACATTATTTGTCTTTTGAAAAATTGTTCATGATTTCCAAGGAATGTTCGAGAAAAATTTGAACCACGTGAATTTTGAAAATGCATGATTTTTGTAAATGTGATCATTTTTAAATTGTGCTTTTCTTAATTTTTAGTTTTTTGAAATTGTGAACAAATTTTACAATTCTACACTAAATTAACATGTATTGAATTTTTTCATTAAAAAGTGAAGATTTTTTGAAATTAATCTTTTTAAAAAGTGAAGATTTTTTGAAATTACTCTTTTTTAAAAAGTGATTAAATTTTAAAAATACGAACGGCCGTCATATAGGAAGTTCCTTACAATTGGTCGTCCCCTGCGGTTGTCGCTTGGCTGGGCTTGCGATCCAGTTGGGCCTTCTCTCGTGTCTAGCTGCTGTATACATCGGCCCGCTCGTGTCTAGCCCACAACGCAGGATTCTAAAGAAAAAAGCCCCCAACGCTGGCGGCAACCTTGATCCCCTCGTTCCTCCCAGTCCCCCCACCGCCGCCACGTACCTGCTCTGACAAGAACTCTGCTCAAGCCCGCTCCATGGTCCCCGTCATCGACATGGACTCTTTGCCCGTTCTGCCAGCCGAAGGCACCACCTATAGAAAAAGGAATCGAGTCGATCGATCCAAATCCCGGATCAGACCGGATCGCGGCGGTGCCACGACAGGTTGCCGGTCTGCAGTCCTCCTCACGGGACAAGCTGCGTTCGCGGTGCGCTCTTGCTGCTTGCCGGCTTCGACGGTGTGGGCCGGGACGCCGCCCTTCCGCAGATCCGCAATCGAGTCGTGCGTCCAATCTGCCGCCTCCCCTCGACGTCCACGGCTCTGTGCTCTTCCGTGTTCTCTCCTAGCGCAGGCTGTGGGGGCGCTACGCCGCTATCTGCCGGCTCCTCATACAAGAGCGATGGACAAACTGAGCCCTGTGGGAAACAATTGCATCAGCTCAGGGACGTCCAGCGTTTCTCCTCTCGATGTTTCTTTGCACGCCTCATCTCCAAGCATGAAGCCACGGCGAGATGTAAGTTTCATCATCATTGCTCTGTTTTCTTGGTCATGACTTGATTCCCTCTTTTGATCTAAATATTCTGATTACTGCATGCCATTGCTCTAAATTTCTTGATTGCTGCATGCCGCTGGAGTTGCTGTGTATCAGTAGTGAACCATAATACATGTATGTTATGCCTTCCACATGTTTGACGTAATGCCCGACCGAATTGCGCACACAAAATTCGATGGGAACAGAAAGCAGCATGGCTTCCAGCTGTCAATCTTCGAATTTCTATAAATTTTAAGCCCAATGTTCCTCCATGTCCCTGTTTCTTACCTCCTCACGCACCTAGCAGATCAAGAAGCAGCACCGAAGTCCCCCTGATGTTCCATCTCTCCCATTTGTGTGTCTCCTATCTTTCCATGTTTGTCTCTCCATCTCTCTGACAAAATTAACAAGAACTAGTCCTCTCTATCTTTCTTTCTCTACATAAGGTTTTCTCTACATAAGGTCTAGTACACTATTGAAGGATACATGTCTTGACGGAGAGATAAAACTCACATTATGTGTTGCAATTCAAATTATTAGTTATTTTTATTAGGCGAGTCATCAGCCTAAGGCAACAAGCCAAGAATCGTGAGGGGAGAGAATTTGACATCATAAATAACTATCTCTAGTAAGACCTTTTTCCTTATATGTTTTTTGTCAATTATATTTCAACCTGCACCTTTCAAATATCAGATTTGCTATTTCACATCTAGATGTGAAATAGCTATATCACATCTAACTTGTCTGCCGTTGGATTTTCACGTGCTAAGATTTGTGTTTCTGGTCGATCGCCTGGCTTGTCGCTTGTCGCGGTGCGTTCTGGTTTGCGGTGTTATTTGTAGCGAGGCCCAGCAGGAATTGTTAGATGGGCCGGTTGTGTTTTGTTTGTCTTTTCTTGTTTGACTCATGCGACAATTGATCCTTAGAAAAAAAAAGACTCACGACAGCTGTACGAGGGTTTGTCACGAGAGTGCCACGAATCCATGTGTCTTGATCCTTTTGTGGTTAACTCAAAACACATGAATGGATTGACTCTCTAGTGTCCCATTTCTGTTACATTTTTAAGCACCATGCAGTTGCACTATCTCTTTGTACCAACATTTCATTTTGTATTCAGGTTAAAAAACATTTCATTTATTATATTATATTTGTCTTTTTTTCTATCGCCCAAATAATATCCTAAGCGAGACCACGTGATCAAATTTCCGCGTTCTAATTTCGTGCATACTAGATGTTGTTTGTTGGACTTTATTGGCCTAATTTTTCCGCACGCTCTGGATCTCAGGTTGGCGGCCGATGTATTCCTATGTCACCTTGTTTTGTTTGTTCACTTGTCAGGTGTTTTTTTGCTTGCGCCCCATTTTTCTTCTGACATGTGTTGTAAAAGTGGATGTGACATACTCTATTGCTTGTCGCTGTGTATTTCTATTTACTTTCAAGTTCAATGTCGAAGAGACAAGCTCCATGGAGAGATAGGCTTTGGCTTGCGCTTGATACGTAAATGGGCTTGATCAGTTTTTGTCCTTGTCGCGAGTCCATTCTTGACACGCAATTCGAGGACCAAATTGTTTTTTGTTTTTGTTTTTCCATTTTTCCATCTTTCAAATTCATGATTTTTTTTTTGTTTTCACATCTATTTTAGACAGTATCTCTATTTTTATTTTTTTTCGGATTAGCTAATTCTCATCTAGATGTTTTTAGCTATGTCACACCTAAGTTGTTCACCACGCGATTAAACATGTATGTTTTGTGCAAAGTTATTTTGTTCACATGCATGTGCCTTGTCTCGTGATGGTGTTTGCACTATCGGGCCGGTTTTTGGTGTCGCTCTTGTGGCCGTTTATTCTCGTTGTCTCCTATGCGTGCGCCGGTATTAGTATATGGTCCTCTATTTCACAAAAGTTGTTACTCGTTGAGATGAGATTTGGCAATGTCTCATCTAATTTTCAAACGTACAATTTCGAATACCGTTTCATCCCAGTTGCAAGTCGACCCTTGACTCGCAACTGAGCACATGATTTAGTAGTTGTCCCAGTTGCAAGTCTGCTGTTGACTCGCAAGTGGGCTCATAGTTATCCGAGTTGCAAGCCCGCCATCGACTTGCAACTGAAGTCTATGTTTTTGTTTTTCATCCCAGTTGCAAGTCCATCCTCCACTCGCAACTGGGCCCTTTTTTGTTTCATCCCAGTTGCAAGCTCATTGTTAACTCGCAACTCCAAATGTATTTTTCACTTTCATCGCAGTTGCATGTCCACCCTTAACTCGCAACTGGCCCATAGATTGTTTCATCTCAGTTGCAAGTCAAGTCTATGTTTTTATTGACTTGCAACTCAAGTCTATGTTTTTATTGTCCCAGTTACAAGTCTACCCTTGACTCGCAACTGGGTTGTTTTATTTTTCATCCCAGTTGCAAGTCCGCGCTCGACTCGCAACTGGGCTCGTATTTTCTTCTTGTCCAGTTGCGACTCCACCCTTGACTCGCAAATAGTATCGTAGTTTTTGTGTAGTTGTCCTTGTTACAAGTTTGCACTCACAACTAAGCCTGCAACTAAACGCATACTTTGTTTTCATCCCTAGTTGCAAGTCCTCCCTTGACTCGCAAGTAGGCTCGTAGTTTCGTAGTTGTCCCAGTTGCAAGTCCACCTTCGACTCGCAACTAGGCATATAGATTTGTTGTTGTACTAGTTACAAGTTCACCATCGACTTGCAACTCCTAGCGTAGTTTTGTGTAGTTGTCCCAGCTGCAAGTCCATCCTCGACTCGCAACTGGTATTGTTGTTTTGTGTAGTTGTCTCAGTTACAAGTCAACTCTTGACTCGCAACTGGACTATAATCAATTTTTCGTCCCAGTTAAAAGTCCATCATTGACATGCAACTCGGCCATTGACCCTTTTATTTGCCCCAGTTGCAAGTCCATCCTTGACTCGCAACTAGGTTCGACCATTTTTTTGTCCCTTAAAATTCATGGCGTTTTTTTAATTCTTGAACATTCCTTTTATTCATGAATATTTTTAGAAAATCATGAAAATTTAACAAATCCATGAACATCATTTTAATTCACCAATGTATTGAATTGGTGAAAACTTTTGAAGTTAGCGAACATTTTTCAAATTCTTGAACATCTTTTATATCGCGAATATATTTTTCTAATTCGTGACCTTTTTTGAATTGATGAACACTTTTTAAGCTACCACTATTTTTATTTCAAATTCTTAAAAAGAAATCATAAACTTTTTTCATGTTTTGCTGATGGGGTAAATTGACCTAAAAGACGTCAACCTAGGGACAAGCTGGAGGGCACTTTGCAAAAAAACTGAAGAATACGGGCTTTAAACACAATAGGGCTGCTTCTCATTCCATGCAGACTTGTATCAATCAAGTCAAGGCCAGCGAAGGAGCCGAGCTAGCGAGCGCTGACCAGGCAGCCCGCATGTGTTCAACCTGACAGCAAACAAAAGCGGAAAAGGCTAAAACAGACAAACAACAAAAAAGTCCAACAGGGATGATTACAAAACATATGACATCATATTTAGATGTGAGATATTATCTCACATCTAGATGTAACATAGACGGACCCTTCAAATATTATTTCTCTGTGTCCTTACTCCTTGTACTAAGTCTACAAAAACAAAATACAGAAATAGCAAGTCTAAGTATGCTCTAGATATTTAACATGTGAGACAATAGGTGAAAAAGACCAACAAAGCATCATTCTAGAAAGAAGATATCAACATTGGATTTGAATCTTTCACATTTTATCACAAAGAAAGACAGCTAAAAACTCACTTCCAATGGATGTGGCACAAACGAAAGGAACCAAGCAGGACTGAGTGCAAGTCTTGTATTCTTCATCTGCATATATTAATAATGTAGGGTCTATGTACAGTTGATTACACTCTGACTATCTTGTATGGACAAAAAATAATCATGATTCAGATATTTTTATTTAATAATTAGCGTGTGAATTTTCTTGGGGTTGGCAGTTAGTATAGGTATATATCAGCTAAGGATTAGGGTGCAAGTGATGCAAATTCACATGAAGTTTAATATACAACGCAAGCAAACAATTTTATACACTCACAAAATAATGGAACCTTTTGTTCTTCAGGAAAGCTGGAATGTTCTTGCATCACCAGTGAATGTGCTGCTACCCATAATATTGATTTTAATTTTAAAATAAATAAGCAGACATCAAAATAAACTCATAAAATAATAGCACGGCCAATGCCACAATTGAGTACGCTAGATGGTCTCTCCTAAAATAATTTTGTGATATTTAAATGAGCTAAATCATGAGTTTCACATATCTCTCTCTTGGTCAGAAATAGTTCTGTAATTTACAGTCATGATAAACCCAGAACATGATAAATCAAAAATAACATTTATCTTACAAATGTGAACCATCTTTTATATTGTAGTAGTCAAACTCACATCTTTTTTACTCCATGTTTCGTAGTAGGACATCTATTTACGAAACGGAAGGTAGCATACTTGTGGCTGCACAAATTATATTGTTTACATCGAGCTATCTTTTTTACTGCATATTTGGTAGTAGGACATCTGTTTATGAAACGGAAGGTAGCATACTTGTGGCTGCACAAACAGTTATATTGTTTACATCGAGCTAAAAGAATGACGGAAAAAAATATTTACTTGCTAGACTAAAAGATCGATGGAAAAAATATTTCTCAAGTTTATAACTCTTATCAATTTTACCTCGACAAAGAGGCATATCATTAATTTTGCAACCAACATTTCATTTGCATGGTACTCGGCAATCTGCACCTATGTGAATCCTACATCCCATCAATTGAGTTATTCCACGACAATCTATCTGTGACCATAAAGTCCCGCGTTGCTATCTGAACTGTGTGGCTCCTCTCTACCACAAGTGAAATCCACCTCGAATTGGCTATTTTTGGATCGCATTGATGCGCATTGGTTGTAGACACAATCCCGTCTTCTACTAACGAAATATCAAAACAGTATTAGTAACTCTATTAATGCACATAAATACAGAAAAGCAAAATATCTATCAGGCCTACAATGACGACATGCCTGCAAACTTAATTCTTGAATTTGCATTACTAAGTATAATATATAACTGAAGTTTAACCAAGAAACATTACATCATTGCATTTCTTTACAGAATTAGCCCACTGTTGTGATACAATGCTTATTGTAGTAATTTTTACATTCAACTATGTTATAGAACTGAAGGTGCCTACACTAAATTTCTCCAAGATTTCTAAAGAAAGCAAAAATAAGAAAATATTTGCCCTAAGATTTCTCCAAGAGATGCATACCAGGAGCAAAATTAATATATTGATGTAGATGACTTTAATCTTCTTGTAAGGTGGATCAACTGCCATACAGGAGGGTCCAGGTACATGCTCATAAACTTTGCTGATGTTGTCGTGGCTAATCTAGCCTTATTTCTTGCTGCCGGTTCTATGAACAAGAAACCAACAAACCTAAAGTTCATTTTAATATAAAGTTTTAGCTACAGCCAGAAAGAATTGCCAAGCTCTTGTATGTTTAGTCGGTGGACTTTAAAGAAAAATCATGGATAAATGAAGATGCTAGATCTGGCCATATAGTGCAAGAAACAAATAGTGAGCGAGACAAAAGCTTACTGATGAGAAAATAGTACATTGGTATTGAAGACAAATACCAGGGAAGCCTTAACAAATCGACTCTCACCCTTTCGGCGGCCGCCCAACCAGGGACCATGAGAACTCCAAGAATCTCTCTTGAACCCATGGCTCATGTACAACTGGAGTAGCTGCTGCACCTTGAGTCCTGCCACGGTGCCTCTGTTCGATACGTTGGGAAGCAGGTAGAGATGAAGGTCGTATGTGACATAGAAGATGGCGAGCTACATCTTGCATCTACAAACGAGGGCGATCTAGGCTCGTGTTCGACACTGCAGTTCTTGGTTGGTGTGTCAGATAGCAACCCGGGCAGCGGTGTGAGGCGGTAACGGCTGGACGCGATAGTAACCCTAGCTGTGGCCGTGCTCGCTCTTAACAAGAGAGGTAGAAGAAATCAGATTGGGGCTAGCGAGTCAATGAGGCAGGGAAGAGAGCTGGCGGGTCCACTCGTCGATGAGTATTTGTTTGAGAGAGGAGGCGAGGAAGCGACACACGAACATGCGAATCGACGTACCACAGCCTACCATCACAACCTCACTCCCCTTTAATAGTAAAGATAGTAGGAATAACAATAGTTTCTTCCTTCAGAGGTTCATGAGGTTCATGAGCTTGATGAGCTCCATCAGCTCATCAACAAGCGAAGGATTTCTATTGCTGTTTCTTTAAAGACTGTTGGCTAATATCCTTTATTTTCATACCGTGGGATGGTACTTCCAATCGGTACAATGATTGTTGGATTTGATGGAACTGCGAGTGGCCTTTTGACATATTTTAGTGTCATCAAGCAGTACTTAGGTCTATGCCTAACAATTCCGCTCTTTTTCTAGGGTCTGGTCTTGGTACTATGTTGATAGCAAGGGTGCAAGGCTCAAGGGAAGCAGCCGGTTCTGTAGTTCTTTGTATGCTTATGGTATCTTGGATGAGGGGTATGTTTTTTTATACATCTATATGTTGCTTTGCTCACAGTTCATATTATCTTGAAGTTGCATCCCTTATGTTTGTGCTTTACATTTCAGTTACAAATTCAACATGTCAGTTGAGGAAGCTGCTGAGTTAGCATGGCGGGCTTTTATCACAAACTATTCTGCGACAGAGCTAGTGGTGGCTGTGTTCCTGGTGGTATGCATTCTGTTTCTTAGTTTCTATCCTGATATTTGTTTTGTTCACTCAATAAGCACGATACAACATGCATGCAGATTTGTTAAACACCTTGCCATTTATATCTTTCTTTTGAAATCACATACACAACTGTTTATTTGAGTTACTTATTGGCGAAGTTCAGAGATTTTTTTCCCGTCGTGTAATGCACACCCCTAGGTTGGGAATAGAGATTACCGTCAAGACGATGGTGATAAATTAACCCACACCAAACATACATTGTTGTAGAGTATAGAAGGTGCTGTACAGTATAGACATGGGTCTAGACATCTAGACAAACCTACCTAGAATTTCTAAAACAATATAATTATAATGGTACATGTAAATTACATGCGTAGATTTATTCTTTTGGTATCGGCTTTCATGTTAGTAGATTCTAAAAAATATGGTGTGATGTATAAATAATTATGGTCAAAGCTACATTTCTGGAATTGGCAAACATTTTCTGAATCGCAAACATATTTTTTGAATTTGTGAACATTTATTTAATTCGCAAACTCTTTTTTTCAAATTTGCCTTGGATGTTAGTAGATTCTAAGGATATGGTGTTATGTACCCCCTCTGTCCTAAAATTCTTGTCGTAGATTTGTCTAGATACGGATGTATCTAACACTAAAATGTGACTAGATACATCTGTATGTAGATAAATCTAAGACAAGAATTTTGGGACAGAGTGAGTATAAAGAATTATGGTCAATGCTGTGTTTAGTGTTTGGGTCATTATTATTTGGAAGCAGGGTAAGAAAAGAAGATTATCATTTGGGCTTGATAGAGTATGATTATATCCCACTCGGTCGTGTCTGCATCAAACGCGTGTCCCTCTTTGGAGAAGAATACACCAACCATTTTGGTAGCGGGCCTATAACTCATCTCAACAATTCTGTTTAGGTCTCATTCCGCTAATACGCTAGGCATCATCTCCTTTCCCGTATTTCTCTTAGTCTCACTCCCAAACACTTCACAATCCAACAGAGGGAATGCCAACATCCATGGTGGCATTATCCCATTCGGCCGTTCATGCCACTTGAGAGGATGAAGGCTCTAGCAACATCATGTGAGAGGCATCGGTGCTAGTGATTTTGCCACCATCCTGGCCACGACGACAATGCCGCAGAGCATATAGTGGAGGGTAGAGTAGGAAAGTGGTGTGACGGCGCCGCAGGAAGAGGTGTCTTCTTCCGGGCGAGTGTTAGGCAGATAGACAAGACTCCCAACAAAATGTCGATAAAGCGTCAGATTAGACAATGGATCAACATCAGTAGCACATATAGTGGAGGGTAGAGTAGGAAAGTGGAGCGACGATGCTGCGGGAAGAGGTGCACTCGAACGGGGGGCACTGCAGTCTGTTTCTTCTTTCAGGCGAGTGTCAGGCAGATAGAAAAGACTCTCAACAAAATGTCGATAAAGTGTTAGATTAGACAATGAATCAACATCAGTAGAAGGGAGGTGAACATTGAGTTCCATGGGAGTCTCAACAGTGCGCTCATCGGTAAGAGCAGCACGAGTAAGATCCTGGATTATTATTTTTGAGCAAGAAGGGACCTCAATCCCAAGAAAGTAGCAGAGAGAGCCAAGATAAGACATAAGAAACTGCATAACATGCCTTCACAAAGGCAATATACTCACGGTTTGCGTCGGTGATGATCATGTCATCAACATGAAAAAGAGTCCTACCAAGAGCAGAAAGGAGGGCAAACAACGTCGGATCTTGAGCACTCGCTGAAAACCAGCAACATCCACCATAGAGGCAAAACGCTCAAACTAGGCACGAGAGGCTTGCTTAAAGCCATAGAGAGAGCGATGAAGACGACTAATCATGTCTTAAGGAGTAGAATACCTAGGTGGTGGTTGTATGTAAACCTCCTCACGCAACTCAGTATTAAGAAAGGCATTCTTAACATCAAGCCTATACACGAACCAGTGGCGAACAAAGGCCACAAGCATACGGTTTTGCAGGAGCAAAAGTCTCATCGTAATCAGGACCATGCTCCTGCTGAAAGCCATGACCCACAAGACAAGTTTTTCTAATGCTCAAGAGAACCATCAGAGTGAGTCCTAACCTTGTAGTCCCACCAAGTGATGGGACGATCACGAGGAGGAACAAAAACAATATCCCACGTGCTGATGCACTCAAGAGCAGCAACCTCATGTGTCATCACAAGGTGCCATTTGGTATGAACACCACAACAAGAAGTCGGCTCAAGAACAGCAACGCCAACGCTTGGAAGACCAAGGCGGTCAACAGGCCGAAGCGGACGAGGACGCAAGCCATAAGTAGGTTGAGATGGGGAAGATGGCACATCAGTAGACGCATCGACAACATGCAGACGACCCATATAGAAGTTAGGAAAAAAAATGGAAGAATACTAGCTGGAATCATCGGGGGATAAACTGAGGTGATGGAGACAAGGAAGCCACCGGTGATGAAGGTGTAGAATCATGTGAAATAATCAGAGAAGCATAAGCAGTACAACTACTGGATTAGGGCTCAATAGGAGTGGTAGGAGTGTCAGGAAAATTGTGGGAAGAGATATACTCCACTTAAAAGGCCAAAGAAGATGGACGTGGGTCATATCCGAAGAAATAGGCATCCGACGACCAACATGATCCCAACAACGATATTCCTTATGCTCATCGTTGTATCTTAAGAAGACACACTCAACAGACCGAGAAGTCAGTTTGGTGCATTCACAAGGGGCAAGAAGGACCTAGCAATCACAAACAAAAAATTGAAGCGCCGAATAACCGATCAAATAGACGATCGAAAGAAGCATCACCCTGCAGAGCAGTGGATTGCTGAAGGTTGTTGAGATAGATGGAAGTGGAGACAGACTCGGCCCAAAAGTGCAGTGAAAGAGAGGTGGTGACCATCAATGGAGGAGCCGTCTCAAGAAGGTGACGATGCTTGCGCTCAACCACACCATTTTGAGCATGAATACCAGAATAAGAGAACCGAAGTCTGCCCAGGAAGGATTCCACACAACAGCTTGGAGATACTCTCCACTAGAGTTACCATAGAACACATGAACAGGCGTAGGGAATTGAGTGTGGACCATGGCAGCAAAAGGCTTATAGATAAGACCTTACTACGATAAGAAATAAAGTATATCTAGGTGTGTTGAGAGAAGTCACTAGCGGAGGCAAAGGGAGATGATCCCTCGAGATCAAAGTAACAAAGTCTAAAGGATGCTGAGACACTGTCTCGCCATGAGTATAAGGTAATTGGACCATGTATTAGAGATATCATCGGAGACGGATCCAAGAAGATCGTGTCAAACTAAGGATGAGAGATCACAAGTGACCCAAGGTGATGATGCCACTCTTGAAAATATCTGGTAGATAGGCCAACAGAGGCAGAGACTAGCGGCACTCGTAGTAGAGGGACTTGATCCGGCATCCCACTTGCCTGTGCACTCTTCGTACCCCACCGATCTGGCTAGGTGTTCCTTTCCTGTTTGCGGGTTGTGTGCCACGTGCTTGATTAAGCACCCTGGGTTCTCCTACTGTGTGCCCTTGGCCTTGACTTTTGGTAGCGCCTGTCCTCGGCTCGTCTCGTGCATAATCCAGGTACGCGTCGACTGTCTGAGCTCCTGCTCACCATTGGTTGTGCTTGAGCGTGCGGTTATGGTGTCACACATAAAGGGAACACGGGATGTGGGATTGAGACAGTGCTTGTAGCAACCCGCAGAAAGGCAAAGGATGCCCATCAAGGCTGGTAGGGAGCGAAGGTGGTCACAAAGGTGGACGTTGCTAGTAATGATCCTGGTGCCAGTGATGATCGACATGTACAAGTGTTCGACCACGAGCCTTCACCAAGGCAATGTACTTAGAGTCGTTGCCAGTGATGATCGACATGTAGAAGAAGTGTTCGACCACGAGTTGAATGGTGGACCGAAAGTGTAGGATAATGAGCACTCGCCAAAAACTAGCCGCAATCACCACTGAGACGAAGCGCTCAAAGCAGGCATGAGGGTTTTGCTTAGGGCCATATAGACAGCGACAAAGACGACAAACCATGCCATTAGGAAGAGAACCGAGGTGGTGGCTAGTTGTAGGCATTCTTGACATCAAGCTGAGAGACAGACTAGCGGCGAATAGAAGCCACATTGAGTATCATCAGTCTTAGCCTTAGCCTAATTGTCTCTTCGTAGTCATGACCATGTTCTCACCAGTAAACAAGCTTTGTTATGCTGAAGAGTATCATCAGTCTTAGCCTTGTAGACCCACTTACAAGTGATGAGACGAGAACGAGGAGGAAGGGAAATGAGATTCCACGTGCCGATGCGGGCAAGAGCACCAAGCTACGATGCCATCACATGCAACCATTTGGGATGAACAACCTCACGGCAAGAAGTTGTCTCGGGAAGAGCTGAGCAGTAACCATAGCGGTCGAGCTCGAAAAGCATAAGTAGGCTAAGCTGGAGGCGGTGCGTTTCCAACGAAAGAAGATATACTAGTCGAGGGAGATGGCTTATCAGAAGAATCCACAACACGCGGACCATGAGTGTAGTAAAGTCGAGGAACATGAGCAAAAGAAGGAACATATAAAAAGTCAAAGTGAGTCATAACATTCCCACCAAGTGATGGGACAAACACGAGGAGGAAGAGAAAGAATATCGCACGTGCCGATGCGCTCAAGATCAACAATCTTCTCTGCCATCGCAAGATGCCATTTGGTATGAATAACATCACGATAAGAAGTCAGATCAAGAACGCGAGTGCCAACGCTTGGAAGACCAAGGCGGTTAATAGGCGGAAGCGGACGAGGAAGCAAGCCATAAGTAGGCCCAGAGGGCAAGTGGCACATCACTCGACACATTCACAACACGCGGACGATCTATATAGAAGTGAGGAAAAGATGGAAGAATACGAACAGAAATCATCGAGATAAACTCAGGTGATGGAGACAAGGAAGCCAAAACTGACGAAGGTGTAGAATCCTGTGATAAGCGAGGTGAGGAAATCACAGGAGATGATGACATTGGATCTGAAATTATGGGAGAAGCAGGAGCATTACAATGAATAGATAAGGGAGTCACAATAGTGTTGGATTAAAAAAAAGAAGTGATCTCCTCCATTGAAAAGGTCGAGGAAGATGGACGCGGGTAGAAGGGATGAGACTCATCAAAAGTCATATCCCGAGAAGTTGGCATCCGACGCCCAACATGATCCCTTATGCTCATTGTTATATCCTAAGAAGACACACTCAACGCACGGAGCAGTCAGTTTGGTGCGTTCACGTGGGCAAGGACATAACAAACACAACCAAACAATTGAAGCCCTGAATAATCAGGAAAGAATCAAATAGACGGTCGAAAGGAGCGCCACCCTGCAGAGCAATGGATTTCTTTGCTAAAGGAAGATGAGATAGATGGAAGTGGAGACAGACTCGGCTCAAAAGTGTGGTGAAAGAGAGGCGGTGACCGGCAATGGAGGAGCTGCCTCAAGAAGGTGACGATGCTTGCGCTCAGCCACGCCATTTTGAGCATGAGCACCAGGATAAGAGAACCAAAGTCCGCTTAGCAAGGATTCCATGCAACAGCTTGGAGATATACTCTCCACAAGAGTCACCATAGAACACATGAATAGGCGTAGAGAATTGAGTGTGAACCATGGCAGCAAAAAGCTTATAGATAAGACTTCAGCACTCTTCATACCCCGCCGATCTGGCTAGGTGTTCCTTTCCTGTTTGCGGGTTGTGTGCCACGTGCTTGATTAAGCACCCCGGATTCTCCTACTGTGCGCCCTTGGCCTTTACTTTTGGTAGCGCCTGTCCTCGGCCCGTCTCGTGCATAATCCAGGTACGCGTCGACTGTCTGAGCTCCCGGTCCCCATTGGTGGTGCTCGAGTGTGCGATTATGGTGTCACACATAAAGGGAACACAAGATGTGTGATTGAGACAGTGCTTGTAGCAACCCGCAGAAAGGCAAAGGATGCCCATCAAGACTGGTAGGGAGTGAAGGTGGTCACAAAGGTCGACGTTGCTAGTGATGATCCCGGTGCCAGTGCTGATCGACATGTAGAAGTGTTCGACCACGAGCATTCACCAAGGCAATGTACTTAGAGTCGTTGCCAGTGATGATCGACATGTAGAAGAAGTGTTCGACCATGAGTTGAATGGTGGACCGAAAGTGTAGGATAATGAGCACTCGCCAAAATCTAGCCGCAATCACCACTGAGATGAAGCGCTCAAAGCAAGCATGGGGGGTTTGCTTAGGGCCATATAGACAGCGACGAAGACGACAAACCATGCCATTAGGAAGAGAACCGAGGTGGTGGCTAGTTGTAGGCTGTCTTGACATCAAGTTGAGAAATAGACTAGCGGCGAATAGAAAGCCACATTGAGAAGTGTGCGAAGAGTGGTCATGTGGGCCATATATATAGGAGAAATTGTCTCTTCGTAGTCATGACCATGTTCTCACCAGTAAACAAGCTTTGTTATGCTCAAGAGTATCATCAGTCTTAGCCTTGTAGACCCACTTACAAGTGATGAGACGAGAACGAGGAGGAAGGGAAATGAGATTCCACGTGCCGATGCGGGCAAGAGCACCAAGCTATGATGCCATCACATGCAGCCTTTTGGGATGAATAACCTCACGGCAAGAAGTTGTCTTGGGAAGAGCTGAGTAGTAACCATAGCGGTCAATAGGCAGAAGCGGGCGAGCTCAAAAAGCATAAGTAGGCTAAGCTTGAGGCGGTGCGTTTCCAACAAAAGAAGATATAATAGTCGAGGGAGATGGCTTATCAGAAGAATCCACAACACGCGGACCATGAGTGTAGTAAAGTCGAGGAACATGAGCAAAAGAAGGAACATATAAAAAGTCAAAGTGAGTCATAACATTCCCACCAAGTGATGGGATGAACATGAGGAGGAAGAGAAACAATATCACACGTGCCGATGTGCTCAAGATCAACAATCTTCTCTGCCATCGCAAGATGCCATTTGGTATGAATAACATCATGATAAGAAGTCGGCTCAAGAACACGAGTGCCAACTCTTGGAAGACCAAGGTGGTTAAAAGGCGGAAGTGGACGAGGAAGCAAGCCATAAGTAGGACGAGAGGGGAAGTGGCACATCAGTAGACACATTCACAACATGCGGACGATGTATATAGAAGTGAGGAAAAGATGGAAGAATATGAGCAGAAATCATCGGGATAAACTCAGGTGATGGAGACAAGGAAGCCAAAACTGATGAAGGTGTAGAATCCTGTGATAAGCGAGGTGAGGAAATCATAGGAGATGATGACATTGAATCTGCAATTATGGGAGAAGCATGAGAAGTACAATGAATGGATATGGGAGTGACAAGAGTGTTGGATTAAAAAAAGATCTCCATTGAAAACGTCGAGGAAGATGGACGCAGGTAGAAGGGATGAGACTCATCAAAAGTCATATCCTGAGAAATAGGCATCCAACACCCAACATGATCCCTTATGCTCATCGTTGTATCCTTAGAAGACACACTCAACGGACTAAGCAGTCAATTTAGTGCGTTCACGTGGGCAAGGACATAACAAACACAACCAAACAATTGAAGCGTTGAATAATCAGGAAAGAATCAAATAGACTGTCGAAAGGAGCACCACCCTGTAGAGCAATGTATTGCTTTGCTGAAGGTTGATTGGATGGAAGTGGAGACATACTCGGCCCAAAAGTGTGGTGAAAGAGAGGCGGTGACCATCGATGGAGGCGGTGACCATCAATGTAGAGCAATGGATTGCTTTTGCTGAAGGCATTCTTGACATCAAGCTGAGAGATAGACTAGCGGCGAATAGAAGCCATATTGAGAAGTGTGCGAAGAGTGGTCGTGTGGGCCATATATATAGGAGCAAATGTCTCATCGTAGTCATGACCATGTTCTTACTACTAAACGAGCTTTCTAACACTCAAGAGTATCATCAGTCTTAACCTTGTAGACCCACTTACAAGTGATGAGACAAGCACGAGGAGGAAGGGAAATGAGATTCCACATGCCGATGCGGGCAAGAGCATCAATCTTCGATGCCATCACATGCAGCCATTTGATATGAACGACCTCGCGGTAAGAAGTCGTCTCGGGAAGAGCTGCACAGTAACGTTAGCGGTCAATAGGTAGAAGCGGGCGAGCTGGAAAGCCATAAGTTGGGTGAGCTGGAGGAAGTGTGTTGCCAGCAAAAGAAGATATAATAGTCGAGGGAGATGGCTCATCAGAAGAATCCACAACATGCGGACCACGAGTGTAGTCAAAGTGCCAAAGAGTGCCTTTACTATCTACTGGGAGGGAAGTACCATCGGCAGTAAGAACATGAATAGGAGAATCTGGAGGTGGATTGGAGGACAAATTGGAAGAATCATAAGTTGTATGACCAAGGATACATGGAGGTGTACCTGATATTGTAAAGTGGTCTCTTGGTACCATTACAGTAAGTAGCAAAACCTTGAAAAGCTGTCGATGGAGAACCAAAAGAAGCAGCTACCAGACACTAACGTCCTGTAATCTCTAGCGTAGTCTGGGGCTCAATGGAAGAGGTCGACGAAGAAGCATCACGAGACGAAGAATCACTCAATTTTCTAGAAGCGGTCGCAGATTGGGGATCGTTCCAACTAGTTTTTTAGTTTCATATTTTATCTATTTTCTCTATCTTTTTATTTTTTTGCCAAACCGGAAAGGTCGAGGAAGATGGACAAAGGTAGAAGGAAGAGACTCATCAAAAGTCATATCCCGAGAAATAGGCATCTGAGGACCAACATGATCCCAACAATGATATCCCATGTGCTCATCGTTGTATCCTAAGAAGAGACACTCTACAGACTGAGCAGTTAGTTTGGTGCATTCATGTGGGGCAAGAAGGATATAGCAAACATAACCAGACAATTGAAGTGCCGAATAATCAGGAAACAATCAAATAGACGCTTGAAAGGAGTGCCACCCCTTCAGAGCAGTGGATTGCTGAAGATTGATGTGATAGATGGAAGTGGAGATAGATTCGACCCAAAAGTGCGGCGGAAGAGAGGTAGTGACTATCAACGGACGAGCCGTCTCAAGAAGGTGACGATGCTTGCACTCAACCACACCATCGCCATTCTGAGCATGTGCACCAGGACAAGAGACTCGTGCAAGATTACCTTGCTCAGTAAGGACTACATGTAACAGCTTGGAGATATATTCTCGAGCAAAGTCAGCATAGAACACATGAATAGGCGTAGAGAATAGAGTGTGAACCATGGCAGCAAAAGACTATCTAGATATGACCTCACTACGGGGAGAAATAAAGCATATCAATGTGTGTCAAGATAAATCATCTATATATATATTCTCCAGCAGAGTCAGCATAGAACACGCGAATAGGCGTAGAGAACTGGGTGTGAACCATGGCAACAAAATGCTTATATATAGATAAGACCTCACTATGGGAGAAATCAGGGTCAGGCCGGCAAAATTAGAGTCCCTATGGGAAACTCAATCCAACAATAGAGAATTAAACAGGTGTAGTGTATATATCATAATGTCTGACATAGCAAGGAATATATTCAAGAATCATACCTATTCGAAGCTTGGTTGCATAGTCTTTACTTGAATAACAACATTCTTTTAGTGTTCTTTGAATTAAAATCTTCAATTATATCCTCGTAATCAATGTTCTCCAACACTTCACTCTCAAGTGCTATTGTGGCCAAATCAGTAACCCTTTGTTGTGTCATTGTAGTACACATATAGGACTTCAATAGCTTTAATTTTGAAAAGCTTCTTTCTGCTGATGGAACAGTCACATGAATGGTCAATAGAACTATGTATGCAATACCTGCATTGGGAAAACAATCATGTCACTTTAAAAACTATAGAATTTCAATTGGCCCCATATCATCCTTTGGAATGGAGTCTTTAAGTAACCTCAACTCCACCGCAATTCATTGGCATCAATGTCAGATTTGCTATCTTTTTTAAGGGCCGCCTCAAGATTATCACAAGAAGATTTCAAGCTCTCATTATCCAATGACTGCAATGATTTGGAAGTAAATAAGAAATGAAAATCTTTCCGCTAACCTCATATTGTTCAAATCTGCTTGTAAGTGACATAATTGCTTGATCAACAATAGTTGTAAAATAACCGTTTCCAAATGATTCCTCTGTAGACTGTGTGGCAACATTTTTGTCATCTGGGTTCTCATCAAAATGTCTCTTTCTCTTAATTTCTCGTCTTTCATGAAATGTTGTACTAATAATCATATCAAGTGCAAAATTTTTTGGCTATCTCTAATGCTTCTAACTAGCCACTTTCTCTATACCATTCGAAAAAATAATCAACCCTTTCACTTTCTCAATAGCAACATCTATAAGCATATCCTTTGCTTGCAAGAGTTTGCTTACTAAATTAACAACATATAATACCTCAGACCAAATTACTATTGCCACTATAAATTCATACTCCCCAGGTTCATTATTTGCCAAACCTTTTGCCTCGCTGCTCGTTTTATATCATTATCAGTTTCGGATACCTAAAATGATAGGAAATATATGTTATTGTTGGAGATAGCCAAAGGAATTACATAATAATCAATATAAATTTTTTTGGTACCTAAAGTATATAGCCTCCCAAATGGCTGCACATTGAAATCTGATAGCTTTAACACACACAACTCTCCAATGTGTAGCTGATACTAACTTGAGCGTCACTCCTATCTATGTGTTGGATGGTATCACAAAGTGTTAAATTATGGCTATGACAACCACAACCAAAATAGATAGCTCTAGGATTTACATTCAAAACTCTCCTTTGTACCCCATGATGTTTTCCTTTCATATCTGACCCATTATCATACCCTTGTCCTCTCACATTATCTATATCAAGATCAAGAAGCTTAAGTTCATTCTCTAGCACTTCTAAAAGTCCTTGCCTAGTCGTACCATTTATACATCTAAAAATCCTAGAAAGGGTTCTTCTACACAAACATGACTTGAAGATGAATCCACATACCTAACAATTGAAGATATCTGTTCTTGGTGGCTTGCATCAGGGTACAATCAAGTGTGACCGAGAAATATTTTGCACTCTTTATTTTCTTAACAATCTCAAACCTAATAGCTGAAGCAAGCAACTGTATCAACTCATTCTAAATCTTATGATCAAGATGATGAGCATGAGTTTCTTCATTTGTAATACGACAATCATGCTCTTGAATAACTGTGTTAAATTCAGCCAACATCTCTACCAGACCCAAGAAATTCCCATTGCTGTCTTCATACAGTTTGCCGTTACTACCACGAAAGGCTAGATTATGCTTGGCAAGAAATTTAATAATGCAAACAATTTCGAACAAAAAAATTTCTCCAGTGCTCCTTTTCATTCTCAAGTTGTCCTTGAGCATCTTTATCAATAGTTTGATGCTTTTGCAATCTAGTAGTACAGAGCTCATACCAAGTGGTCATATTCAAAACATGATCTAAACTTGTCTCATCCTCTTTAAGTGTACTGCCAAGATGTATTCAATCATCACACCCCTCGTTTGCCAACTGACCTTTTCTATGCTCTTTTGTAAATAATTTACAACCAAAGCAAAATAGTCTATTGAGGTCCTTAGAATAGACAAGCCAATCTCTATCACAATGCTCCCCATTTGGCATAATTCTAGTATAGAATAGTGCAGAAAACCTGCTAGAATATCTATCCTTAGGACCTTTCTTAAATTGTGAGTCTCTTTTAGGGCCCTTTTGTGCTAAAATGTCAATCTGCTTAGGATCAAGAGAACCCCAATTTCTTGGATGAAATATATCAACATGAAAAGAAGCACCGACATCTGTAACAGGTGAAGTATTTGAGTTAACATCAATACCAGTTGTCCCGATGTCATCACCATTATTATCCATATCAATGTTTGTGTTACCAATAAGATCATCATCAACCTCTTCATTATCTTCTTTCTCTGCTTGTTCATCTCTATGATCATTGTCAACATCAGGGTCAACATTATTATCAACCGTGAGGCCTTGATCCCATGACTGATTATTAGAGGACACACGTGGTTCTTTTGGAACAAACTTATCCATGGATCCTTTGTGTAATCGACCTAACTTCTCTGGGGTTTTTTCAAACGCTTTTGGTAACCGGATTCATGTTCTTTATCCTGAGAAGACATGACTTGGATCTTGAAACATGTATAGAAAAGATGTAAAATAACAGAACTAACAACACGCTATTGGCATAAATCAAAATTGCTAGATGGAATGCGATCTGCGGAACTCACGGATCGATGGTCGACAGCTGGTAGAAGCGTCACATGCTGAATTGGATGGGGATGGACCGATGGAGGATCGCCGAGCTTCAAGCGTCGTATTGGAAAAAGAGGAGATGAGACGAACATACGAGAGATGAGGGCAGGAGGCGGCGTTGAAGAGGACTCGTCCACTCGACCTGATGTCCTCGATGGCTCGATGCCTTGATTGCTCGATGCATGGGCTCCATGGGAGACTCTATGCAGCCTGGACGGCTAGACACGCTAGTGCTAGCGGGGCGGCTTACGAGCCCATGCTGGATATCGAGTAGCAGGCCTGCTGGCTGCTGCTTGCTATGGGCTGCCTTGTGCTAGGAATTTCATGGCCCTTGGAAATTGGCCATGTTCCGTCGCACGAACTGCACGCCCATGGGCCCAGGCCTGGAAGAAATAAAATATATCCATGTGTGTTCAGAGAAATCATCTATAAAGATAATATACTAGTGATGACCTCCTTCCAAGGCAAAGGGAGATGGACCCCGGACATCAGACTGAACAAGGTCGAAAGGACGCTTGCTCGTGCTCCTGCTCGCCGATGGTGGTGCCCGAGTGTGCGGTGATGCGGCCGCCTAACAAGGGAAGACAAGATGTGGGATCGAGGCAGCACGCATAGTAACCCACAACCAGACAATGGATGCCCAGCCGGACTGGTAGGGAGCGGAGGTGGATACAAAGGTGGACTTTGAGCTTCATAGGAGTCTTAATAGTGCGCTCATCAGTAAGAGCAAGAAAATCCTGGATATACTTCTCTTGGGAAATAAAGAAGCCATTAAAGGTAGAAGAAACCTCAATGTCAAGAAAGTAGCGAAGAGGACCAAGATCAGACATAAGAAACTCACTATGACGAGCCTTCACAAAGGCAATGCACTTAGAATCGTTGTCGGTGATGATCGACATATAGAAGAAGAGTTCGCCCACGAGTTGAAATGTAGAAAAAAGTGCAGGATCATGAGCACTTGCTGAAAAACCAGCCGCAATCACTATTGAGATGAAACGCTCAGACCAGACACGAGGGGTTTGCTTAAGGCCATATAGAGAGCGACAAAGACGACAAACCATGTCATCAGGAAGAGAAGCCGCAGCGAAAAGTGTGCGAAGAGTGGTCATGTGGGCCATAGGGGCAAATGTTTCATCGTAGTTGTAGGATCGAAAGTATGTCTAGAGGGGGGGGGGTGATTAGACTACTTGACCAATTAAAAACTTAGCCTTTTCCCAATTTTAGTTCTTGGCAGATTTTAGCTATCTTAGAGCAAGTCAAGCAATCATCACACAATTCAAGCAAGCATACAAAGAGTTTATTGGCAGCGGAAAGTAAAGCATGTAACTTGCAAGAATGTAAAGGTAAGGGTTTGGAGGATTCAAACGCAATTGGAGACACGGATGTTTTTCCCGTGGTTCGGATAGGTGGTGCTATCCTACATCCACGTTGATGGAGACTTCAACCCACGGAGGGTAACGGTTGCGCGAGTCCACGGAGGGCTCCACCCACGAAGGGTCCACGAAGAAGCAACCTTGTCTATTCCACCATGGCCATCGCCCACGAAGGACTTGCCTCACTAGCGGTAGATCTTCACGAAGTAGGCGATCTCCTTGCCCTTACAAACTCCTTGGTTCAACTCCACAATCTTGTCGGAGGCTCCCAAGTGACACCTAGCCAATCTAGCCAAGTGACACAATCTTGTCGGCGGCAACTCACTTCTTTCGAGAGAAACTCCTTCTCTAGAAATGATCCATTCTTAGCAACGAATGTCTTGCCTTCGGATCTGTGATAGAAGGTGTACCCAACAGTCTCCTTTGGGTATCCTATGAAGACACATTTCTCCGCTTTGGGTTCGAGCTTATCAGGTTGAAGTTTTTTCACATAAGCATCGCAGCCCCAAACTTTAAGAAACGACAATTTTGGTTTCTTGCCAAACCATAGTTCATAAGGCGTCGTCTCAACGGATTTTGATGGTGCCCTATTTAACGTGAATGCGGCCGTCTCTAAAGCATAACCCCAAAATGATAGCGGTAAATCAGTAAGAGACATCATAGATCGCACCATATCTAGTAAATTACGATTACGACGTTCGGACACACCATTACGCTGTGGTGTTCCGGGTGGCGTGAGTTGCGAAACTATTCCACAATTTTTCAAATGTACACCAAACTCGTAACTCAAATATTCTCCTCCACGATCAGATCGTAGAAACTTTATTTTCTTGTTACGATGATTTTCAACTTCACTCTGAAATTCTTTGAACTTTTTAAATGTTTCAGACTTGTGTTTCATTAAGTAGATATACCCATATTTGCTTAAATCATCTGTGAAGGTGAGAAAATAACGATATCCGCCACGAGCCTCAATATTCATCGGACCACATATATCGGTATGTATGATTTCCAATAAATCTGTTGCTCTCTCCATAGTACCGGAGAACGGTGTTTTAGTCATCTTGCCTATGAGGCACGGTTCGCAAGTACCAAGTGATTCATAATCAAGTGATTCCAAAAGCCCATCAGTATGGAGTTTCTTCATGCGCTTTACACCGATATGACCTAAACGGCAATGCCACAAATAAGTTGCACTATCATTATCAACTCTGCATCTTTTGGCTTCTACATTATGAATATGTGTATCACTACTATCGATATTTAACAGGAATAGACCACTCTTCAAAGGTGCATGACCATAAAAGATATTACTCATATAAATAGAACAACCATTATTCTCTGATTTAAATGAATAACCGTCTCGCATTAAACAAGATCCAGATATAATGCTCATGCTCAACGCTGGCACCAAATAACAATTATTTAGGTCTAATATTAATCCCGAAGGTAGATGTAGAGGTAGTGTGCCGACCGCGATCACATCGACTTTGGAACCGTTTCCCACGCGCATCGTCACCTCGTCCTTTGCTAGTGTCCGCTTATTCCGTAGTCCCTGTTTCGAGTTGCAAATATTAGCAACAGAACCAGTATCAAATACCCAGGTGCTACTGCGAGCTCTAGTAAGGTACACATCAATAACATGTATATCACATATACCTTTGTTCACCTTGCCATTCTTCTTATCCGCCAAATACTTGGGGCAGTTCCGCTTCCAGTGACCAGTCTGCTTGCAGTAGAAGCACTCAGTTTCAGGCTTAGGTCCAGACTTGGGTTTCTCCTGAGCAGCAACTTGCTTGCTGTTCTTCTTGAAGTTCCCCTTCTTCTTCCCTTTGCCCTTTTTCTTGAAACTAGTGGTCTTGTTGACCATCAACACTTGATGCTCCTTCTTGATTTCTACCTCCGCAACTTTCAGCATTGCGAAGAGCTCGGGAATAGTCTTGTTCATCCGTTGCATATTATAGTTCATCACGAAGCTCTTGTAGCTTGGTGGCAGTGATTGGAGAATTCTGTCAATGACGCAATCATCTGGAAGATTAACTCCCATCTGAATCAAGTGATTATTATACCCAGACATTTTGAGTATATGCTCACTGACAGAACTGTTCTCCTCCATCTTGCAGCTATAGAACTTATTGGAGACTTCATATCTCTCAATTCGGGCATTTGCTTGAAATATTAACTTCAACTCCTGAAACATCTCATATGCTCCATGACGTTCAAAACGTCGTTGAAGTCCCGATTCTAAGCCGTAAAGCATGGCACACTGAACTATCGAGTAGTCATCAGCTTTGCTCTGCCAGACGTTTATAACATCTGGTGTTGCTCCAGCAGCAGGCCTGGCACCCAGCGGTGCTTCCAGGACGTAATTTTTCTGTGCAGCAATGAGGATAATCCTCAGGTTACGGACCCAGTCCGTGTAATTGCTACCATCATCTTTCAACTTTGCTTTCTCAAGGAACGCATTAAAATTCAACGGAACAACAGCACGAGCCATCTATCTACAATCAACATAAACAAGCAAGATACTATCAGGTACTAAGTTCATGATAAGTTTAAGTTCAGTTAATCAAATTACTTAGGAACTCCCACTTAGATAGACATCCCTCTAATCCTCTAAGTGATCACGTGATCCAAATCAACTAAACCATAACCGATCATCACGTGAGATGGAGTAGTTTTCAATGGTGAACATCGTCATGTTGATCATATCTACTATATGATTCACGCTCGACCTTTCGGTCTCTGTGTTCCGAGGCCATATCTGCATATGCTAGGCTCGTCAAGTTTAACCTGAGTATTCTGCGTGTGCAAAACTGGCTTGCACCCGTTGTAGATGGACGCAGAGCTTATCACACCCGATCATCACGTGGTGTCTGGGCACGACGAACTTTGGCAACGGTGCATACTCAAGGAGAACACTTCTTGATAATTTAGTGAGAGATCATCTTATAATGCTACCGTCAATCAAAGCAAGATAAGATGCATAAAAGATAAATATCACATGTAATCAATATAAGTGATATGATATGGCCATCATCATCTTGTGCTTGTGATCTCCATCTCCGAAGCACCGTCATGATCACCATCGTCACCGGCGCGACACCTTGATCTCCATCGTAGCATCGTTGTCGTCTCGCCAATCTTATGCTTCCACGACTATCACTACCGCTTAGCAATAAAGTAAAGCATTACATCGCGATTGCATTGCATACAATAAAGCGACAACCATATGGCTCCTGCCAGTTGCCGATAACTTGGTTACAAAACATGATCATCTCATACAATAAAATCAGCATCATGCCTTGACCATATCACATCACAACATGCCCTGCAAAAACAAGTTAGACGTCCTCTACTTTGTTGTTGCAAGTTTTACGTGGCTGCTACGGGCTTAAGCAAGAACTCATCTCACCTACGCATCAAAACCACAACGATAGTTTGTCAAATAGACTCCGTTTTAACCTTCTCAAGGACCGGGCGTAGCCACACTCGGTTCAACTAAAGTTGGAGAGACAGTCGCCCGCAAGCCATCTATGTGCAAAGCACGTCGAGGGAACCGGTCTCGCGTAAGCGTACGCGTAAGGTTGGTCCGGGTCGTCTCGTCCAACAATACCGCCGAACCAAAGTATGACATGCTGGTAGGCAGTATGACTTGTATCGCCCACAACTCACTTGTGTTCTACTCGTGCAAATAACATCAAATCATAAAACCTAGGCTCGGATGCCACTGATGGGGAACGTAGTAATTTCAAAAAATTTCCTACGCACACGCAAGATCATGGTGATGCATAGCAACGAGAGGGGAGAGTGTTGTCTACGTACCAACGCAGACCGACTGCGGAAGCGATCACACAACAGAGGAAGTAGTCGTACGCCTTCCCGATCCGACCGATCCAAGCACCGTTACTCCGGCACCTCCGAGTTCTTAGCACACGTTCAGCTCGATGACGATCCTCGGGCTCCGATCCAGCAAAGCGTCGAGGAAGAGTTCCGTCAGCACGACGGCGTGGTGACGATCTTGATGTACTACCGACGCAGGGCTTCGCCTAAGCACTACAACGGTATGATCGAGGTGGAATTTGGTGGCAGGGGGCACCGCACACGGCTAAGGAACGATCTCAAGGATCAACTTGTGTGTCTAGAGGTGCCCCCTGCCCCCGTATATAAAAGATGAGAGGGGGAGGGCTGGCCGGCCAAGCAAGGGAGGCGTAGGAGGAGTCCTACTCCTACCGGGAGTAGGACTCCCCCCTCCAATCCTAGTCCAACTAGGTTTTCTCAAGTGGGAAAGAGAGAGGGGGTGGCCGGCCACCTTCCCTAATAGGACTAGGGGAAGGGGGGGAGGCGCGCAGCCCATGGGGCAGCCCTTTCACCTTTCTACCAAGGCCCATGTTGGCCCATTTGGCTCCCGGGGGGTTCCGGTAACCCTCCCGGTAATCCGATAAAATCCCGATTTCACCCGAAACACTTAAGCGTGCGGACCCTACGGTTCGAGAACAATGTAGACATGACCGAGACACGTCTCCGGTCAATAACCAATAGCGGGACCTGGATGCCCATATTGGCTCCTACATATTCTACGAAGATCTTTATCGGTCAGACCGCATAACAACATACGTTGTTCATTTTGTCATCGGTATGTTACTTGCCCGAGATTCGGTCGTCCGTATCCAATACCTAGTTCAATCTCGTTACTTGCAAGTCTCTTTACTCGTTCTGTAATACATCATCTCACAACTAACATCTTAGTTATAATGCTGGCAAGGCTTATGTGATGTGTATTACCGAGAGGGCCCAGAGATACCTCTCCGACAATCGGAGTGACAAACCCTAATCTCGAAATACGCCAACCCAACATCTACCATTGGAGACACCTGTAGTACTCCTTTATAATCACCCAGTTACGTTGTGACGTTTGGTAGTACCCAAAGTGTTCCTCCGGTAAACGGGAGTTGCATAATCTCATAGTTATAGGAACATGTATAAGTCATGAAGAAAGCAATAGCAACATACTAAACGATCGGGTGCTAAGCTAATGGAATGGGTCATGTCAATCAGATCATTCAACTAATGATGTGACCTCGTTAATCAAATAACAACTCTTTGTTCATGGTTAGGAAACATAACCATCTTTGATTAACGAGCTAGTCAAGTAGAGGCATACTAGTGACACTCTGTTTGTCTATGTATTCACACATGTATTATGTTTCCGGTTAATACAATTCTAGCATGAATAATAAACATTTATCATGATATAAGGAAATAAATAATAACTTTATTATTGCCTCTAGGGCATATTTCCTTCATTTAGGTCATTTGTGGATATGGGAAAGTAGCTGAGGATTTTGGAGCATATCATTGAGCACATAGAGCAAGAGGCTCATTAAGCAACACCTCATCCCTCCTTGATAGTATTGGCTTTTCCTAAAGACTCAATGTGATCTTGGATCACTAAAATATAAAATGAAGAGTCTTGAACTTTTGAGCTTGAGCCAATTTTTGTCCTTAGCATTTTGAGGGTTCCACTTTCACATCCATGCCATGCCAATCATTGAGCTTTCCTAAAATAATCATCTTGAAATAGCATTAGCTCAATGAGCTATATGTTATGAATTACCAAAACCACCTAGGGATAGTTGCACTTAGGGATGGCACCCGCAGGGTATGGGTACGGGTGGAGCTACCCCATACCCTTACCCGTCCGCTCTGAGTTTACCCATCGCCCATACCCATACCCGTTAAGGGTACAATTTTTTCCCATACCCGTCACCCGACAGGGTATATGGATACCCGCGGGTAAAAATACCCGCGTTTATAGCACATCAATTGAGTAGAAAATAGTTGTAAAAAGTAACATATAATCATACATTATTAATAGCAACACATTTTAAACAACAATGTACAACAACATATTCTCATAAACAAAAATACTTTCCTATAAAGTGACATATAAAAATGATAAATAAGAACACATAATCATAAATAACAACACATATGCATACACTTTAAGTTTACGAAATCATGATAAATTATAGAGATAATTTAGATACACATTAGAGTTTTTACCTAGCGTGATTAAGAGGGGAAATGAATACATTGGGATATTAACGGAAACCCACCTGTTAACATTTTAGATGGGTACATGGGTACGCGGGCATGGGTTATACGATCTCATACCCGTACCCTCTCTACCCGATGGGTATGATATTTTCCCATTTAAGTACCCATGAGTAATTTTTTGTTCCATACCCTTACCCTAATAGGGTTTTTACCCACAGGGTACACGGGTAATGGGTACCCATTGCCATCCCTAGTTGCACTTTCAATCTCCCCCTTTTTGGTAATTGATGACAACATATAGATCAAAGCTTCGACAAATGATAATAAGCATGAAATATATCGTCGCTTTGAGAAGTATGTGACAAATAAGAGCTCCCTCTAAATTTGTGCATATTTAAAATTTGCTTTGGACTGCAAATGCACATGGAGTTAGAATCATGGGTTACTCTTTCATGTCACATACATCTTGGTGGAGCGCTCAAAAATGATAAGATTGAAATACATGCACTCATCACCAAGAATAGTGAATGATCACAAACGATAGATAGAATGATAACATATAGCAAGCATTAAGCAACCATTAAGTGTAGCTTATGATCAAACACATGATCATCGATGTCTCACAAGTATAAGGACGTAGTATCTCACACACAAGCAAACAAAGTTCGAAAAACCACCAAATAAAACAAGAGAGAAAAGCAACACTCTCTCTCTCGAAGCCTATGATCTATATATCTTCTCCCCCTTTGGCAACAAGTTACCAAAAAGTTCCTAGAAAATGCATAGTGCTAAGTCGACGCTCAGGCTTGATCTTCAGGTGGTGGTGGAGTCCGGAGCACGCCAAGGACGAAGCCTTCAGTAGAAGTGGTCGGAGTCGAGGCTGAAGTGGATGCTGGAGCTGGTGGAACGGAGGCTGTAGCTGGTGCACATGTTGTGGCTCTAGTGGCAGCAACTGGCAGTGCAGACGACCTCGGACCTCGTGGCACCCTGGCAAAAGCATCAGTTGTGGTCCTGCCTCTTCTCTCATTCATGTCCTCCTGAAGCTGCTCCACGGCGGTCTGTATTTCTGTCACCTTGATGTCCATGTCATAGAATCTCTGTTCCATGATCCTCTCTAGGCTCGCCTGGTTCTGAGTCAGGGTGGCAAGTCCTTGCTCAATACGCAGGGTGGACGCTATCAGGTAACCGAGCTGCTCTTGCTTGGTCTTCAAGAAGTAATCAGATGCCTCTGCTTGAGTAGGCATCCTGGCAGCTTTTTCCTTCCTCGCCTTCTCCTTCTGAGCTTGTGCATGTGCAGATGAGGGTTCATTTTCAGTCATAACCACTTGGTTATCCTTAAAATCTGGGTGGATGGGCAGGTGTTCCTTATCCAATAAATACACGCCCGTGCCCATCTTGGAGTTGATGAGCTCCTGAATCTGTGGGGCATACCCACAACTCCTCTTCTGGTCTGCAGCTGTCCTTTTGATTGTTTCCACAATGAGACTCATGACCTTGAATTTCTGAGGCACGTCAAATACATGAAGCAGGTTGATCGCGTGACCTCTGATCATCTTGTGATCTCTAGATTTGGGCAGAAGGGTGTGCCTAAGGATCCAGTTGATCGTAGGCAATCCTGAGAGCAGATAGTGCACGGAGCCAAATTTGAATGTGTCAAGCGCTTTATTCGGGATCTCCTTGTACATGTTGGACATGGAGTTGTGATCCATCTTTTTCTTGGCATAGATATCCAAGTCATCAGCTTGCTCCTCTGGGGCATTGATCAACTTCGCCCATTCTTCCACAGTGGATTGGTACCTCGTACCCTCAGACATCCATGTGATCCTGCCATCCGGATAAAAATGTGCTGTGGAGTAGAATTGCATGATCAGCTCCTCGTTCCACTTTGTGAGCTTCTGCCCAACAAAGTCTGCAACTCCACATGCACTAAAGCTGTCAAATACATCGGGGTAGTGCTCTTCATTGTCCTTGATATAGGTCCAGTCGACCCATCTCATGTCACAAACGATCGGCTTCTTATCAAGCAAAACAGTCTCATAGAAATCTTGTTGCTCCTTGGTATGGAATCTGTAATCCACGGCAGTCCTTCTCCTAGAAGCATACGGATCTGCTTCTCTCCATTTCCCCAGCCCTGAATCTCTCCTGAGCTTCATATCCTCAGCCACAGGATGAGCATCGTTGTGGTCTGCGATCTTGGGCTTGAGCTTCGGAAGGACATTCTCTTCCTCTTCTTCGATTGCTTCAGGCATTGGGGCCTTGTTCTTTTCTGCAGCTGGGATGCTTCGTGTATTTCTCTTGGGTGCACTCTTAGGCTTAGATGCAGCCTTAGGTGCATCCTTGGGCTTGGATGCAGCTGTTCCTGGCCTTATAGCATCTCCCATGAGTTTGGCTGCCTTGGGTGCTGGTGCATCAACCTCTTCTTCTTCCTCCTCATCGACCATGATGGAGGCCTTCCCAAGCACTCTGGCTACAGTCTTTTTCACCATCTCTTTCCTTTTCTTGCCCTCAGCAGCAATTGGCTCAGTGGGAGCAGGCTTTACAGTTGAAGCCCTAGCCTTTGACATGGGCTGCCTGCCTGCTGGCCTTTTGATCTTCAGCCCTGGCTTGGTTCCTTGAGCTGGTTCAGCTCTTTTTGATGTGGCCTCTTCCTCTGCCACATAGTCTTCATCCTCAGAATCAGACGTTCTCTTCTTCCTTTGACGTGTGGCAGCCTTAGGCGGATTGCTGGGGGTGCTCCTGCTGCCATCATCAGAAGAACTTGAGGGGCTAGTGCCCTCACTCATCACAACTTGCTGCTCAGACACATTCTGGCTGTCACTTTGATCAGACATGTTGCACATTGACTGCTGACCCTGTGAATAGATTATGGATAAGATAGAGTGGATGAGCATCACAAACAGCAGAGATTTTTGCAAAAGATTATTTCAAAAACTTAGTTTTAGTTTTCCACAGAAAGCATCTCGGATCTACCACGGCGGCAACGGCGGGGCAGAAATCCGTTGACGGCGGCGGAGACCAGCGACTGGAGGCTGCTGGCGACAAGAGGACGATCCGGAGACCACGAAGGCAGAGCAGGCTATCGCGCGGGCGAAGAGGTTTCGGAGAAATTTCTAAAATTTTGCCCGTCACTATATATAGCCCGACCCTGTCGGTGTGACCGAGTGGAACAACTCGGTGGCACCGAGATGCAAAACTGTATGTAGTTATTGCAACTCGGTGTGACCGAAACGTTCAAATCGGTTGCACCGAGATCGAAAACCTAGATCAACTTAATGAACTCGGTAGGACCGAAAATGGAGTATCGGTCAGACCGAGATTCATAAAGAGGTTTTGGAAGTTTAAGTCTATGACGAATCGGGGACTCCGAGCGCTCCTCACACAGAGTGGTTCGAATATGACTTGATCAAGTTTTGTGATGCAGCATGAATAGAGTTTGAGACGAGAAAAGCATAGATAGCTAGAGGAGGTTCTTAGGCATTCTTGTCCATCCACTTGGCAAAAGAAGAAAGCCAAACAATCAAAACAACAAGTGGATGTCCTCGAATGAGTAAAATATGCAACCAACATGCTCACACAATAAGATGGCAAATGAAATATGTGGCAAAGCATGCACAACCAATTCTAGTATCTATCAAGCAATTTGCGATGACTAGGTCATCTATATATGAGTATATTAACTTAGGAGTCAAGTGAGAACACTTGATCGTAGGTCATACTCATCGTTTAAGCTCAAGTGGGGTTACCACTTTTACATAAAGCATTGTTGTATTCACATCTTTAGAGTTGCTTTAGCTCAAGTCTTAGAGTAAAGCTCCCCCTAGATGTGATATCCCCCCTAAGAGGGATGAACTAACCTTGGGTTTTGTCGATGATGACTTCATGTAGATGTTGAAGATGTGGATGCTCAATGTTGATGTAGAAGGGTCACTTGGAGCTATCCATTTGAGTGAATTGCACTTTCAATACCTACATGGGTTAGTCCCACAAGGAACAAACAAGGATATCCATAGACATAGAGTGATGCACACACAAGATGGTGTCCATGAGAACTTTTAGGTTACCTTGTCCCTTGTCTTACCAACAAGAGGGTTTGTGACTCCTTGAACTAGTGCAAGATGTGGAAGTTGATTGTACTTGTTCTTGCCAAAATGATAAGAGTGAAGTATGTTGGCGGAGTCACCCTCAAGAACTCTCTAGTTCTTCTTCTTTTGGATCCACACCATCTTGGTGGGAATCCTTGGAGTTGTAGTCGTACTTGATGTAGTGGAACTTGAAGTAGTCTTCGGAATCCACTTGACTAAGGTCTTAGGAGCTTCTTCAAATGCGTCAATCTCCTCTTGAAGCTTGTCCTTGCCTTTTTGCTTGTAGTCTTGTGGTGGATGATCATCTTGAGCTTGTGTCCCCTTGAAAGAAGTGTCATACTTCTCTTGTTGAGGAACAAACTTTGTCTTGGGGTATTGATCTTCTTCCCATTCAACTCCATTGGCATTGAACTTTCGTTCAAAACCAACACCTTGATTCTTCCGGTGCATTCCTTGCTTGCGCACAATTTCCTCGAATTGCTTACTTTCGGCAAGGCTCTTGTAAACACCTTTCTCTATAATTCCCTTCAATAAGCTATTTTCCTGCTCAAGTGTAACTTGGCTAAGAGAATCATTAGTGGAATCAAGAGAACTACTAGAAGCAACAATATTGGATTTAGCATGATCATTGTTACTACTAGAGGAAGAATCTTTCTTGTTCTTGTTACTAGTCTTGACTTGAGGCATGTAAGTGGATAATAGTAAACGCTTGGCAATATAAGAAGAACTATTCTTGCGGAGATCATCATTGATTGCTTTTAAGAACTCATGCTCTTGCTCAAGATTGAGCTTTTCAAAGCGTAATTTCTCATGAGCTCTTAAAAGTTCTCGATGATCTTCGAAGATAGTTTCATGAGCTAACTTAAGAGTGTTTAGTTCTTTAGTTAGAGCCTCAATCTTCTCCTTACCATTGTCATTCGTTTTAGCATGATTAATTGATGTTTCACCATAATATTCTTCACTAGAGTTGTCAACAAGCAAATCATCATCACCTAACAAGTCATCTTCATCACTATTAAAATCAACGTACTCGGGTGTGTTACCTTAGGACCTTTGGCCATGAAGCATCTTCCAATTCCTTCATTTGGTGAGTCAAATATGTCATAGGAGTTGGTTGACACAGGTGCTAGACCGGCAACACCTTCATCTTGAGTATCTTCGGAGTCGGAGTGATAACTTCTCTCGGAGTGGCTGTCGGAGTCGGAGTCGGATACCCATTCACCAACATGAGCTTGATGTCTTCGTTTTGCATAGCTCCTTGATGACTTTTCCTTCCTTTCCGAATCGTTGCTTCTCCGTGAGTATCTTCGTTCATAACGATCATCTCTACTCCTTCTCTCTCTTGGTGGAGATTCTTTGCTTCTTTTTGGAGAATCTTCTCTTCTCTTGTAGGGAGCCGTACACTCATTGGAATAGTGTTCGGGTCTTCCACAATTATAGCAGTTTCGCTCTCGACTAGAAGATCTTTTGTCATTGTAGGACCTTGACTTGAAGCTTCTATCTTTGCTTCTACTCTTGTAGAACTTGTTGAAGTTCTTCACCATTAAGCTTAATTCTTCATTGAAGTTTTGTTTCTCACTTGATGATATGGGGGCTTCACATGACGCTTTGTAGGCACCACTTGATTTGTTGTGAAGTTCCTCTTTATCCTTGAGTGACATCTCATGAGCAACAATCCTTCCAATTACTTCCGTTGGCTTGAGATCTTTGTAGTTGGGCATCATTTGGATTAATGTGCACACGGTATCATATTTCCCATCCAAGGCTCTTAGGATCTTCTTGATGATGAATCTATCGGTCATCTCTTCACTTCCTAAGCCGGCAATCTCATTTGTGATGAGAGCAAGCCTAGAGTACATTTCAGCGACACCTTCACCATCCTTCATCTTGAACTTGTCAAGTTGACTTTGGAGCACATCCAACTTGGATTCCTTGATGGAGTCGGTACCTTCGTGCATATCAATCAAAGTATCCCAAATTTCCTTTGCATTCTCAAGGCGGCTGATTTTGTTGAATTCTTCGGGGCACAATCCATTGAAGAGAATATCACAAGCTTTAGCATTGTATTGCAACATCTTCAACTCATCCGCGGTAGCTTCACGGTTTGGTTCCCTCCCATCGAAGAACTCACCTTGCAAACAACACAAACAATAGCCCATACGGCGGGGTTATGTCCAAGAATATGCATTTTCATTTTATGCTTCCAACTAGTAAAATTAGTGCCATCAAAGTAAGGACCTCTACGGTGATAATTTCCCTCGCTAGACGCCATACTCTCCTAGGTTGTGAAACCAAGGCTATGACCACCAAAAGCTATGAAGATCAAGCCAAATGGAGACCAAAGCTCTGATACCACTTGTAGGATCGAAAGTATGTCTAGAGGGGGGTGATTAGACTACTTGACCAATTAAAAACTTAGCCTTTTCCCAATTTTAGTTCTTGGCAGATTTTAGCTATCTTAGAGCAAGTCAAGCAATCATCACACAATTCAAGCAAGCATGCAAAGAGTTTATTGGCAGCGGAAAGTAAAGCATGTAACTTGCAAGAATGTAAAGGTAAGGGTTTGGAGGATTCAAACGCAATTGGAGACACGGATGTTTTTCCCGTGGTTCGGATAGGTGGTGCTATCCTACATCCACGTTGATGGAGACTTCAACCCACGGAGGGTAACGGTTGCGCGAGTCCACGGAGGGCTCCACCCACGAAGGGTCCACGAAGAAGCAACCTTGTCTATTCCACCATGGCCATCGCCCACGAAGGACTTGCCTCACTAGCGGTAGATCTTCACGAAGTAGGCGATCTCCTTGCCCTTACAAACTCCTTGGTTCAACTCCACAATCTTGTCGGAGGCTCCCAAGTGACACCTAGCCAATCTAGGAGACACCACTCTCCAAGAAGTAACAAATGGTGTGTTGATGATGAACTCCTTGCTCTTGTGTTTCAAATGATAGTCTCCCCAACACTCAACTCTCTCTCATAGGATTTGAATCTGGTGGAAAGAAGATTTGAGTGGAAAGCAACTTGGGGGAAGGCTAGAGATCAAGATTCATATGGTAGGAATGGAATATCTTAGTCTCAACACATGAGTAGGTGGTTCTTTCTCAGAACATATGAGTAGGAATGGTGTATGTGTTCTGATTGCTCTCTCTTCGAATGAAGAGGTGGTGAAGGGGTATATATAGCCTCCACACGAAATCCAACCGTTACACACAGTTTTCAATCTCGGTGGGACCGAATCATCAAACTCGGTCGGACCGAAATGGTAAACCTAGTGACCGTTAGGAATTTCGGTGGGACTGAGATGCAACTCGGTAGGACCGATTCGGTTAGGGTTTGGGCATAACGTAATCTCGGTGAGACCGATCGCACAAACTCGGTGAGACCGAGTTCGGCAATTAGCTAACCAGAGAGTTGGTCAGGCAAACTCGGTGGGACCGACTTGCTCTTTCGGTGAGACCGAAAAGTTACAAAAAGGAAACATAGAGTTTACCTTGCATTCTCGGTGGGACCGATTCGCTCTTTCGGTGAGACCGAAAAGTTACGAAATGGAAACAGAGAGTTTGCAAGCCCATCTCGGTGGGACCGAGAACCTTATCGGTAGGACCGAATTGCTAGGGTTTGGCAGTGGCAAATGACAAGTGAAACTCGGTGGCGCCGGATTGACAGAATCGGTATGATCGAGTTTGGCTTAGGGTTTAGGTCATTTGTGGATATGGGAAAGTAGCCGAGGATTTTGGAGCATATCATTGAGCACATAGAGCAAGAGGCTCATTAAGCAAACCTCATCCCTCCTTGATAGTATTGGCTTTTCCTAAAGACTCAATGTGATATTGGATCACTAAAATATAAAATGAAGAGTCTTGAACTTTTGAGCTTGAGCCAATTCTTGTCCTTAGCATTTTGAGGGTTCCACTTTCACATCCATGCCATGCCAATCATTGAGCTTTCCTGAAATAATCATCTTGAAATAGCATTAGCTCAATGAGCTATATGTTGTTATGAATTACCAAAACCACCTAGGGATAGTTGCACTTTCAGTAGTCATGACCATGTTCCCACCATTAGACGAGCTTTGTAATGCTCAAGAGAACCATCAGTCTTAACCTTGTAGACCCACATACAAGTGATGAGACGAGCACGAGGAGGAAGGGAAATGAGATCCCACGCGCCAATGCGTGAAAGAGCATCAATCTCCGATGCCATCACATGTTGCCATTTAGGATGAGCAACAACGTCATGATAAGTCGTCTCGAGAAGAGCGGTGCTAAAATAACCATAGCGGTCAGTAGGCAGAAGCGGGCGAGCTTGGAAGCCATAAGTAGGCTAAGCTGGAGGTGGTGCATTACCAACAGAAGAAGACAATAGTCGAGGGAGGTGGCTCATCAGAAGAATTCACAACACGCGGATGATCAGTGTAGTAAAGAAGATGACGAGGGGGAATCAATGGGGATGCCTCAGGTGATGAACGAGGTGGGGAAGCCACAAGTTACAAAGGTGTGGGGTCTACAACAATAGTATGGGAAGACAAGGTGGGATGGGTGGACGAGGGCAATACTTGAGTGATAGGTGTATTTGAAAAAGTGAGGAAATAAATATCCTCAATGGGGGAGGTCAAAGGAGAGGATGGACAGGGATATAAAGGACGAGACTCATCAAAAGTCACATCCCGAGAAATGTGCATCCGACGACTAACAGGATCCTAACACAGATAGCCCTTGCATCATTGTAATCTAAGAAGACACACTCAACAGACTGAGTAGTTAGTTTGGTGCATTCGTGGGGGCAAAAAGAATGTAGCAAATGCAACCAAACAAATGAAGTGTTGAGTAGTCAAGAGAACAACCAAAAAGATGCTCAAGAGGAATGTCAGTCTATAGAGCAGAGGAAGGATTAATGTTGATGAGACAGGTAGAAGTAGAAGCTACCTCAACCCAAAAGTGAGGTGGAAGAGAGGCGACAGTCATCAACGCACGAACCGCCTCAAGAAGGTGACGCTGCTTGCGCTCAGCAACACCCTTCTGAGCATGAGCACCAGGACAAGAGAACTGAGGAAGTGTGCCCTGCTCAACAAGGAATCCACCCAGCAAATGAGAGATGTACCTAAGGCTCCTGAAGCCGCTGAGTTCCACATGAAGCACAGCTTGCTCCAGGCCACCATGCATTGCCCGTCGCTGACTATGTTGGTCCCGCTCTAAAGGAAAACGCGAATGTACTTCTCGACCAATGCAAGTGAACACAGAGGCAGTTGCATGGCGATGGCTTGATAGACTAGGATGGAGAGAAGTACTAATTTGACAAGCATGAGGCAGCCTCCCATGTTTAGTAGATTCTCAATCCAAGTGGGGATGCAGTTGAGAACTTTGTCTAGAAGAGGCTACATGTGGACCGTGCGAATCTTGCACAAGGGGAGGCTAAGGTAGGTGCACTGGAGCACTGGGAAATCACATGTGAAGCTTAGCTTAATCACTTAGATCTCGGCGATGCTGCAATAGATTGGTGCAAAGGAACACTTGTTGAAGTTGGTGCATAAGCTCGACGTGCCTGTCGGCATTGTACACTAACATGAGGTGCCTGACGCCACGCCAGCACGATGGCTCTAACATGACAATTTAGGACAGTACAACTGCACCACTTTCCTGCCCTCTCACGCACTAAGGCATTTTTGGCCGTCCATTTGCTTGATTTAGAGAATCTCAGCCGTTGGATGCATTGTCTGTTTCGGCCTGTAGGAGACGTTAAATTTTCTGGCCCAGCTGTCCTAGAGGGCTGCTGCTCCAGAAGAAAATTTGATGCATTCTGGTGAACTGGGCCTTTCCCCAGCCCAATTTGCTTATCCCCGCAAAAGCCTGTCCGATTGGTGGCAAACCTTGCCGAAGAAAAAAAAGTCGCATAGACAGGCAGAAGAGAACCAGGTCGGTCGTCTCCAGAGGGGGTCGGTCGCTACGATTTCCAGAGAAGGGGGAAGGGCGTCGGTCGCTGTGATTTTAAGGGGATTCGATGCTGTGATTTGAAGGGGATTCGTGTGAGAGAGATTGGGAAGGTAAAGGGGATGCCTCGATTGCTTGGCGGAAGGAGGGGACCCAACGGACGCGGGAGGTCGACGCCATGACTCTTGGTATGAGGAAACTGCTCCGCAGCGATTTGAAGACGCAATAAATCTTCAGTTTCTCTACACACAATCATGGCTGGTGATGTGCCCATCCTTTCCACTGCCTCGCGGTACAAGTACGTGTATATATATGCTTCCCCCCTTACTACCACTCACTCACCGTTTTCTCCCAAGCATAACATCCGTCCGCATGATGATTGGATAGGTTTCCCTATATATTTGTCAGTTCAGTATATGAATGTATGATTCATTCTTCCACCAAGCAATTGAATTGCCCTGATATTCTCTCATTCCAAAAACTATACATACAGGTGTTTCATGCTTGCTGTGGTCGATTGATTTGGGCAGTTCTTGGAGACTGTACTCGCAATTTTTTTACTTCGGCTGCTCACCATCATCCATGGCTTCTGCACAGGTAGCTCATCTTTGTGGAAATATATCCAATTCTGATTAACTCCCTTCCCAACAGGAAGAAGTAAGAGAATTCAGTGAGTTGGTTTTCAGGCCAATTTGCATCTATCAGATCTGAAGCCATTCCTCGGCGTGTCACTGCGCTTGCACGCGTAGCTCTTGTATGATGTCCCTAGATGGACATTGAACGCATCTTGACATCGTCTTTGTTGATGAACATGCCTACTAAAAACTTATTAGGTGTATTCTTTGTACATAATGTAACGTCCTTGTGTTTAATACTGATCTTATATAGAAACAATATGTATGGAGAGGTAAATGTGATTGAATACAAAAACTATTCAGGGAAAACTCAAGGAGGGCAATGTTTTCCTCATCAACAATTCCTTTGTGAAATTAGCAAAGAACATGTATAAGGCTGTGGAAGCAAGTTCCATGAAAATAACTCCATGGTCGAAGGTTTAGTCGCAGCGTTATGTCCCTATTAATTATCCTGATTATGCATGTTCACTCACCGATTTTATACCTCTACCCTCTATGGTTGGAAAGACAGAGTCCTTTATAGGCAAGGAAAATCTACTTTAGTGCAGGCACAATTATTTCTTTGTTTCCTCCACTTTACTGCTTTACTATCTTTCTGGTCCATTATCATGCTCATGTTTCAATGTACAGATGTCGGAATAGTTTCAGTGATTTCATATCTCTTTTAAGGTTTGACTGCCTGCTTGAGCCCAGGATTCTGACAAAAGTAACCTCCAGATAACATATATTGAGTAAGAATTCTCATCTAAATTACGAGGCCATCTATTATCTTCCAACTTTCATAAGAGTCACAAGACTATCTCTCACTATATTAGCTGAATTGCATGTACTTGGTGTATATAGTCAGGTCTCACATTACCGACTACAGAGTCATTATCATAATTGTCGGCGACAAGTTATAACTAAAGGTAACTATATTTGTGATCTCTGAACTTTTCCAATGACAGGTGAACACTAGCTAGCACCAACAGAACTGAGATATGTTAATCTCTCGTGCAAATGGTCACATACTTAGTACACCAGTATAGTCCTCTCAACTTATAAAGTACTTTATTTCTTCACTGCACCAACATATCTCAAAAATTTATGGGCAAAAAACGCCACTGCCAGCCAGCCACAGACACCGGATGATCCAAATTGCACTTGTCAATAATGCTCACAAACAAGAAAAAGGAAAAAAGGTAGATAGCCACATTATACTAAACTCCCTGTTCAAGGTTCTATCTTTTGATGCACATATATATTAACACCTATCTTCGTGATTTACAGATCTGCAACTGATACAATCAAGACCTCTGCTTCGAAAAAGAAAATTCATCTCCTTGAGCAAAGATTGGCTCATCTACTTTGGGCGCTACTCCCTCCGTCCGGAAATACTTGTCATCAAAATGAATAAAAGGGGATGTATAAATAAATGGAGACATTCTGCGTGTGACCAGTGACCACCCTTTTTGGATATTTTACTGATGTCGTCTGCCTGCGACAACTATCACCGATTTACGTGATAAGACTTTGTGTTTGCCAAATCCAACTTATCTGTACTGTGTTTTCAGAGAACCATTGCTCCTGTCTGAATTGAATTATACAAGACTTGCATCTCTACAATCACCCTTATTTATCCTCTGAAGTGATGTTGCTGTTCTTTGCTACATTATGATCCCACATCTCTATTTCTATTACTGTGGTAAATCTGGATCCTATTTGTAGAAATGTCCAATTATTCTAATGCTTTCGTATCCATGTATATACATGTGTTTCCTTTAATTTATCAAGATAGTTGTCCTATTATCAGCCTTTTTCTGTTTTTTACGGGTGAGCAGCTGCTACATCTTTCATCATAAAGGTCTCTTGTATTATACTTTTGCACTGTGTGCATCCTGCATTTCCCTCTTCTCTATTTTCATGTTCGACATACTACAAAAATAATACCACCAAATAGTATTAATGGGAATGCTTTCTTGAATTTTTCTCAAGCTCATGTGGATAGTTATATAGTGTATATTTCACATATATTATCCCATTCATATTGATTATTTCCTACTCATACTCATTTTATTTTATAAAGAATACCATGTTGAAGAGACTTTAGTAGTTGGCTGTTAGATGAATGTTGGGTAAGAAGCTCGATTGGTGCTTGGTACATACTCCCTCCATTCCACAATGTAGTGCTTTCTCTATCCACGTGCTCCAACTTTGACCGTAAATTTAACTACCAAGACCGATTGCGGCGGGAGCAAAAATTATATCAGTGAATTCGTATTCGAAAAAAGTTTTCAATTATATAATTTTTTCTCCGGTCGCAGTTGATCTCGTTGGTTAAATTTATGGTCAAAGTTGGACCTCGGGAAGCGTGGGCGCACTATATTTTTGGAATGGAGGGAGTATTAAGTTTCTTTTCTTCCACTAAGATGAATGCTGGAATGTAATTCACTATGCGCGCACCCCTCAATGACTTTTTTTTGGAGGGAACTCAATGACTTATTTCGGTTGTACCAAAATTTGCAACGCCTTCTTTCGGTTCTAAAATTTTTTGTAAAACTATACCATACAACCTTCCAAATAGACGGGTGCGGCAACGCGCGCCTTCGATGACCTAGTGTTCTTTGCATGCACAAACAAGGCGTTGAGCACCTCCGGCACAAAGAAGAAACAACAAAGACAAAAGGGGGTCACCTTGCCACAGTCCTTGATGGTGAAGAATATGCCTCTCGGGCACCTTGTTGAGGGTGTCTATGGTAGAATCATCCACACCAACTCAGTTGAATTAGCTGCCAGTGCCGGTTTGCCGTGAGACCATAGGAGGAAGGGCCATGAGATTGAATAGAATGCCTTCATAGTGTTAACCTTGAGCATGAGGGTTGCGATGTGTCTAATGTGCAAGCCCTTAGTGGTGAGCATGAAGGAGCTCTGGTTTTCCTTTATCAGTTCTGGGAGCCGAGGCATGACGTGGAGAGCAAGCAGCTTGGAGAAAAGCCTACCAAAGGTATGCGGCAAACAGATCAGGTGGAAGTGTGCGACATGGTTTGAGTTTTTCTTCTCTAGCACCAAGACAATGAGGGCATCGTTAGGCTCGACGAGGCAACCCGGTATAAGCAAATAGAGCTGGTGGACGACTAGGGCAAGCTCATCTTTGAAGATCTCCAAAGCGAGTTGGTAAAACAACTCTACGAGGGATAGCGCAACCCATATGATGGATGAGTAATCTGCCAACATCTACTCCTTATCCTCACGGGTCAAGGCGACAATACTGTAATGGGCAATGGCAACCATGTGATTTTTGCAGTGGCAGTGGCACGCATGGATGTAGAAGTAGCACGTGTTTGCGTCTTCCTCGGCTAGCTAGTGGAAGCGGAGGGCTGGTGGGGGATAATGCACTTGAGGGAGGCCAAACCAAGCAACTTAAGCTTCAACTCTTTGCGCTGATTAAACTCCTTTTGGGACAGCTGTCCGGACTCCTGCACCGTGTTGAGCTGAAAAATGATTTCCTTAGCCATGAGTTGTTGTAGCTTGATGCTGCCAATATGTCGGTCGCTCCACAGCTGCAATGTGTTGTCCATATGCTTCAGCAAGACACCCAAATGCTAGAGTTGGCAAAGGTGCGACGACACATGCTAGGCATCAGCAACCACCTGGCGGAAGCCATCAAAATCTGTCCAGATATCCTTGAAGTGGGACTGGTGAGCCCTAGGCGTGAAAATCATGGTGTACAGGCTAAATCTAAAGCCATGGAGTATCCGCACAGAAAAGCAACTAGGATGTCATTACCCCCAATTCGATGAACAGAACAACCAGTCTGGCTGCACCAACGTTGGTGACCGTCGCTCGTTGCTCGAACTGTAGCGCCGCCTGATGAGGTTGATCTCACGAAGCCCAAGGTCATCAAGGAAACGGTGAAATCTGCCCATCTATCTTCTTTCTAGGGTAGCGTTATTCTTACCCGCCCCCGCCTGCTAGATCAAGTTGGAGTCACCGGTAACGACCCAAGGACCAGGTTGCGAGGAGCGCAACTCAGCTTTTGGAGGAAAGCAAAGTGATTTGCATCAGCTAAAGGACCACATACGGTTGACAATCACCAAGGGATGCCTAAGGCAAACACAGAGGGCAAAGGTTCGAGTCAGTGCAGCATTAAGGCCTCATAAGTTTCAAGAAGACCATGCCGAAATAAGGATGAGAGACGAGAGTAACACAAGTAACCAATGCGATGATCCCACTGCTGAAAGAGCTGGTAGACAAGGCAACAGAGGTGGAGAGACTGGCGGCGGTGGCAACGAAGGGAAAGTGAAACCAGTCAAGCTCCCAGAGGCCCTTGGAGTTATGACATCGGGGGCTAGCATGCGGAGAATGTGAAGAGAAGTCGGGGTAGACCGAATTTGACATGGGAGGAGTCCGTTAAGAGAGACCTGAAGGATTGGAGTATCACCAAATAACAAGCTATGGACAAGGGTGCGTGGAAGCTTGCTATCCATGTCCTAGATCCATGAGTTGGTTGCAAGATCTTGTGGGTTTCACCTCTAGCCTACCCCAACTTGTTTGGGACTAAAGGCTTTGTTGTTGTTGTTATAGCGAGGAAAAGAAATTTTGGACATGGGTATTGCAAGCTAGCCTCCCCGCAGTTTCTGGGAATCGCGGGCTCCACTACCAGCAGCATCGAGGTCGGAGGCGAGGGTCGATCGGTTTCGGCCGCGAGCGGGCGGTTTTGCGTTGGGTGTCCTTGTCGGTGCTTGGCTTCAGCCGCGGAGGAATCGGGGCCTCGGCTTTGCCGCGACACATTACAACGTCCCTACCGTTGTGCTTCTGCTCTCGGTTGATTCGGGGGTGGGCTTCAGCGTGTGAAATCGACTGCAGAGGATTCGGGTCTGGGGCATTGTATCTTCTTGCCGGTGGAAGGCATGCGTCTCCTTGAGGCTGGTACGGATTCTGGAAAGGACAAAGTTTTTCTCAGCCCTTTTTCATTGCGTGTGCATTCTTTAGAATCACGTATATTCTTCAGTAATGCCCCCAAATCTCTGCTCACTTCAGAAGTCCAGCTACAATGCATCACGTAATTTTCTTGTTTAGTTGCCATTAGCCAACTTCACAGAATTCAACTTGGATTTATTTGAACGGCAATGTCTCGAGCTTTTAGGGGGCAACAGTAATTACATGCTTAGCTAGTGCCATACCAACACTTTGCCATTGTGAGGATTTGCGTCACACCTCTACCCCAATGTCACAAGTAAAATTATTGTGATTATCCATCTGATGACATGAGTAATTTAACTTTTGTTCTGTGTTTCATGTTGTCTGGAGCAATGCTTGGCTCCTAGCAGTTTCCAGATGGATTTATTTCCATTGCAATGAGAACGACTGTCAATATTTGCTGAATTTTTGGTCGACTCAACCCACAAACCAAGAGGACTTAACCCTCTTCTCCTTGATCTCCTTGATAGTCCAGCAATCAGCAAGTTGAAAAGATTTAAATCAAGGTTCCATGATAATTCTTTTGAATCTCCCAGTAAGGTAGGCTTTTCAGATATCCCATTTCAAACTAAAGGTGCATTCCTTTTACTTCCGGTAATATAATCTATGTATTTTTAATTGTCTAACCTTGTGTGCATAGGGTTTCTTTCACATGAGAGGTAAAGATGTTCCTTGTACAATATTTAGGTTTTGCAGAAAAATATTGTTTAATTGGCTGTTGTTTGCCTGTCAGTCACACAAGCCTTTATTTATATTAGGCCTTAGATGCTACTCCCTCTGTAAAGAAATATAAGAGTGTTTAGATCACTATGGAGGGAGTACTAAGTACTAACTGTTATCCCTTTGTAATAGAAGAGCATAATTTCCACTCCCTAGTTGTTGATCATATTTCTCTGTGCCACATTCTAGTTCCAAAAATGCATGTTGATGGTCCACCTTGTTGATTGCCTGCTGATATTGTGAGATATTTGATTATGCTTGATAATATTCGTAGCGAAGAGTGCCTCATTAAAAATCTTAGTTGGAGAGTGAAATTTGCGTTAGTAGTATGTACTGAATTTTACAGCAGTCATAAGATGAAATTGTTCGTGTGAAATTGAGGACTGAAAGAGCTGATTCTGGTGCTCAACAGTATGATATTTTAGCCCCTGCATAAATTGTGGGAAATCCCATGTACATGGAAAATGAAGGACTCAAAGGTTAACATAATCCATTTCATAAATCATCACAAGTGCATCTTCATTATGTATGAGATTATTCTTGGATACCGCCTCCATTAATTAATTATGTATTAGAGAGGGAATTTATCTTTTGCGATAAACTGAGGAGGGGAGCAGTTATGTTTGTCCTTGCAATTGTGACATGTGCATTTCTACATCTGACATACAGCGTAACTATTTTAGGGCTTGACAAACCAGTTTTTATACGGAAGAAAGGCCTTTAGCGTGCGTTTGGATCTGAAGAAACAAAGCAAGATATGGCTGTCATTCCTCCTAACTTGGCTAGTTACTAGTATCTCCTTGATCCTTTGATGAGGCAGTCTTGGCGAGTGTTTGGGCAATAGAGAACATAACTTGGAAATTTCTGTACATGTTTACTGTATCCATTTATTCAGGACTAGAAGCTTAAATTCTGAATTTTATAGTTCAGGAGTAACTACCTCCTGATGTACTGGCGTAATTTAATAGTTTCATCGAATGTGAATCAGAATATATGTTGTTAACATAGTTGGGCAAAAATATCATGCCATCTTTCTTTTCTAAGGTGTTTGATGAGCTCAATGCAATGAAACAGATGAGCTGAACATATTCAAGGTTTCTAGCGGGAATCACTTCGTGGCCATTCTGGTGATAATGGTTGTACTCCAGGTAAAAAAACAAATAGTATAATTCTTATGTTCCACATATGTATTAGTTTTGGTTGTTGTTATATGTTGTTTCCTTTGTATATATGCAAGCTCTTATCATCGATTTCCTTGGCCAATTAACTTCAACAATCATGTTAAGCTGGCAGCTATGGTTGGTACTGATGGGAGCTTGTTTAGGTGCTGATGGTCCAAGAACTGTATTTGTGTGGTGGATGTAATTATGTTATGAGGTCAATTTGTAACTTATTATACTACAGTTATGGACCAAGCCATGAATCAGTACCAAAATTCAGCATTGGTGAGAAGAAATGTGAACTTATAATGTTTTTTTGTGAGAGAAAAGGGAATTTTATTCCAATGTAACAGGGTTACAATCAAGAGGCACAAGTTCTCAATGCAAGGACCTCTATGGATCCATACAGCGATAGTAGACTATGTACTCTGTACGGCTGTAACTAGCAAACCGATCAGCAACCCTATTTTGTTCCCTTCTAAGCCTATGTTTAACAAACTCCCTAACCTCCATGAGTTCTTTTATTTCTTCAGCAAGATGTCCATATGAGTGAGCATATTCCCTGATAAAATGGATGGTGCCTCAGAAGAGTCAGACTGAACCAGAACCGGTTTGTTAGTGTGTTGAATGACCGGTTTGTTAGTGTGTTGTATGACCAGTCATACCTTGCATCAACGTGTGAATCTCAACCTCCAACGCTTCGTTGCAATGGAATAGGAAGCGGTAGGCCGCAAACACCACTGACCCGTCATGACTCCTTAGTATCCTACCAGCCACAGTGCTGCCATCTACTGGCGAGATGTTTTTAGTACCCTAATCTTGACTTATCGCTGATGGACCACAATGTTCAAGCTCGGCAGGTACTGTTGAACAGCTAAAATTATTGGATCTCAAGACACCCGCAAATTAAGCCGCTGGAAAAGAGTTTAGAGATGTGTCGGGTCTTGGTATTCCCGCAAATTCCCAAGTAATCATTGGTGTTCATTTTTGAAATACTGCTTTGTACTCCCTTCGTACTGGTGCATAAGTCTATCTTATGAAAACCAAATAATCCCAAAACACTTAGACGCGGTGCATTAACTCTCGCCTTGTTTCTGATTTCTTGAAATTAATAAAGGAATCAACCAATAAGAAACGTGGGGTGTGTATGTTTGTAATGATTTATGACTACCTAACATGGCATGCAGTGGTTAGTTCATTGCATGCAATGTTATTAATTAGCAAATAAATATTAAGTACTTTTGTTTTCCTCTCCGTCTTTAGTCACGGTGCACAACGTAACATGTCTTATGCATCCGTACGAAGGAGTACCGAACATTAGGTACGAGCACGTGGCAACTCCGAAAATTTTCGACGGCAAATTTAGTGACACGAGAATGGGGAAATACCCCTTAATTCCTGGGTGTATATACACCCAGAAATTGGAAAAAAATAATTAATAATTACAAAAAAAAGTCATCGAATAAACTTGACTTTCTTTTACACCGGTATGTTATTTTCTGCCAACCAAAACCAAGCGTTGACTTTAGGGTGAATCATACAATTTTTTTGGTCAAAATAGTGTAAATAGTGTCTTAGCCTTACTAGTGATCACCCGGGAAAAACTCTAAAGGTGAATTATGTTCAACAATCAACAGTAGTGAGCATCACTATCATTATTCAAATATATTTTTGTGAGAAATTACGGGAGTGAATTTGTTTGGTATAATAATAATTTAGTTTTGTTAAAGCACATCTAGATGTGCCATAAGTATTGCATCTAACATTACTGCAGGAAGGTTCTAAGATGACACATGTATAGAAAACCAATCGATCAAACTATTTGCGATGTATCAATCACAAACGGTACTGTAATAAAATCATCGCCAATAAATGAACTGTTTGCGATTGCTGATCCATCAAGCACGATTCATATTAGAGTTGTGTGTGTCAAATTGTGGCATACAGTTGATCCATACGAACTACTTGCGACGAGCCAAAAAACACGAACAGTTACCTAGATTAAGATGTGTGCGATAAATGTCATATAGTTCACTCGGGTGAACTGTTTGCATGAGCCAAAATAACACAAACGATTACCAAGAACAAGATGTGTGCGATAGACAGTATACATGTCACTTGGATGACCTGTTTGCGATGATCCATAAGAACACAAACGATTCAGCTTAACAAGATGTGTGTGATACCCGGCAAACAGGTGAGTAATCAAAATTATGTGGGAAGACCGATAATAACTTAGACGATTCATGCTAATAAGTTGTGTGTGTTATAGAAAAATGCTTGCTGGTAAACAATAGTCAGTGATCGATGAAATCATCACTGACATGTTGTTTCGTCATTTAATCCATATGCGATGTGATTTGCTCAGTCTGCACAATATCTATGCTCTGTCTACTGAACAACAACATATATCCTTATAACAACATGATTGCATAACCAAAATAAATATCCAATTACATAACTGACTACAGATAACATTTGCACACCTAAGTAAACAATTACATGCATAATAAACTAGGAGAAACAATCATCAGATCATCCACTTTTTGTTGTGACGCTTGCCATTGCTTTGCTTCCGGCTGGATCCCTCGTCGTCTTGGGGAAGGAGACACTTCCTCATGTCAACGATCCTCCTATACATCCCGTAGCTCATGTACGCTTCCTTGGCCCCGTACACAACATGATCTTCATCCAATTTCTCCATCCAGGAGCATGTTCTTGTTGAAGACATCCTTCATGTCTCTATAGTAGGGGCCGATGATGGCCTTGGCGAGGTGAACCAGTGAATCCTTCTTCTGCTTCTTGCTACCCCAGATCCTGTATTAGCCTTGGTTGTCGACAAGATTCTGGCAGGCGATGCTCGACTTCTTGAGCACCTTTAAATCGTTGGTGGTGTCCATCGTAGCGAACCTGTAGTCATGGTTGTTGACAAACTTGGCGAAACGATCGTAAGGTCTTGTGGCCATGTTGTAGTGGTAGACGAGGATCTGATTGCAAGCGCACATCTGGATGAAGGCGACCTTTTGATCATACCCAGCATGAGCGATGTGTACTCGATGTCGAATCTGACCACTTTGTACTTGTCTGCAGCAAGCAACAGCTCCATAGTGTGGATGGAGTTCTCCACCCAGATCGGGTCATTGGTGTACACCACTGAGAGCTCCGTGAATCTTCTCTAGGTGTCCACTACGGCACGCATGATGAACTGGCGCTCGTCCTCGGCAGGCGCTTGGAGCACCATTGGATCCATGTAGGATACTCTCTCTGTATTTGTCGTCGTGGGTGTGCTTCTTGCAATATTGGGGCACGATCGAAAGGTTGAAGAGAGACAAGGGTTAAAGGGCCACTATAATAAATGGGGGCCGGACGACCTATAATTAGCACGTCTTGACACATCGTTCCCGATGGAGGATTCCAGTGCACGCTTGAGCACCCCACACACGTTTTATTTGGCCATGCGCGGGCTCGAAGAGGCGCCAATGTATCATTGGTGAGTCTGTTCCTATGCAACCGTGTAGGTTACTGCACGCAACCGCGCAAGTTTCCCGCCCGACTCGTTTGGCCATGCGTCATCTCGAAGAGGGGCAAATTTTGGGCGTTTATTGCAAAAGCTTTGCAAAAATGAAGTGTGTGGAATGACTAAAAGCAGCACACTCATTCGACAATAAGTTTACTCGTGTGTGATGAGGTAAAACTTACACATACGGGTAAAGAGGGACACTCGTGTGTGATAATTCTGCGCTCTATAGAGCACATGGTTGAAGAAGCCAATTATGTGCAATAATGTTGAAGATCACTGTCGAGGCCGCAATATAGATCGTTTGTGATGAGATCGATAGGGGAAACACATGCGAGAATGGTAAATAAAATCAAGTCAATTACATATTAAGGTCCAGATATTAATCGTCCATTGCATATTAAGGTCAAAATAGTACTACCAATATATGAGTCTCATATGATGCCATTTCAATGATTGTATCGCAAATGCCAGAAATATTACAAGGTTCAAATTCCAGAATTACAAGGCTCAAATTCGAAGATTACAAGGTTCAAACTGATAATTAGAAATGAAATCTAGATTATGCAGAACCTTTGTCATGCAGCTGTAGATGCCCGTGCTGAATAGCTGAACATGAACATATGAGGGGTTCAAATTGTTATTACAACTAGTTTCGCCACTTCAATATTTCTACAAAGGGATCAACCACTGACAAGTCATGTATGGTTTTGACATAATGACTTTCGATCACTCTATAACTGAACTTGCAAAATGAAATATATCTCACCTCGGATTTCACTTGAATGCCATTTGCGTATTCAGAGGGATTGATATGGATGTCCATGGTTCCGCTATCGATCATTGAACGAAAGGGGTTTTGTTCATGTCTATGTTTTACCGAACCTACTGGGTCACAAGCTTAAGGTAATCGATCTGCTGAGTGTTAGTGGAGCTAGAGTTATGGGAAAATATTTATGAAATAGTTTCATTAATATTTAGAATAGTTTTGAGAGGAACTAGAAGCATTTCGGGTTTTACTTGGTATTGATATTTAGGTGGAAAATATTTTCAGAGATGTTAAATTAATAATAAAAGGCCCTAATGATGATTAGGAGGCTTTTATAATGGGAAATTTTTGTTTTTTCCACTCTAGATTTTGCCAATTTTCCTTATGCCACTCTAGATTTTGACATTTCACTTTGGCAAAATATAGAGTGGCAAAAACAAAATTTTCCCTTTTATAATTATTTAAAAATCAAAGGGCCTAAGAAAATACAATAAGGCAAAGTAGTGGAGAGTAACAAAGGTGGTGCCCCCTTAGCCTAAGGGGAGACCGAATTGGAGTGGGGAAGTTTAACGCCCGGATAATTAATCTAGAGTAACCCTCTACTAATGATGCCATGCCACCACGATTACTATTGTTAATCTCGTGATGACTCAAATCTCGTTCGAATTCAAATTTAAAATAAAGTTAAACAATAAAAGTTTTCAAACATTAAAACTAAAATGTTCTAAATGTGACAAATAATTCATGAGTAATAATAGTGGCGAAACCAACATTTCTTACAATATTTAAATTCACTAAAATAACCAAAACAGAGGGCAAAACAATTAATTTAATGCCTTCTATAAAGTTATAATAATATAACTAAATTAGTAGTGTGCCAAAATAATTGTGGCAGTGGCCTAATTAGTAATACTAATTTAGGTGCTAACTTGGTATTTTATAAAACTAAAATAAAAGAAACTTTAAATTAAAACAGTAAAGAAATAAAAGATAAACAGAAAAGGAAAAGCAAAAGAAAAGAAAACTAAAAAAGAAATAGAGGAAACCCCCTGTGCACCTAAACCCGCTGCCTACTATGTCAGGCACAACCCAACCCCCTCTCCCTCCTACTTCTCTGTTCACATAGACGCTGTGTGTTGGGGATATAACTACTGGGTATGACCCGCCCAGGAGGGGCCGGGTCATGCCACTGGCGGCTTAAAGATGAAGAGGCCCGATAAGGTCCAAGAAGATGTGAAGATGGCGATTCATAGAGCAAGCTTATTGAAGGCCCGAGACCCGGGGACGACTTGAGGCCCACGGGTATGAGCCGCCATATGTTTAACTTGTGTTGTAAGGCAAGCTTAGTTAGATACCGAGCCAGACACGTTTTGTATGAGCCGGACGGGATTCTGTAAGCCGCCGAGCATCAACCTGTATATAAAGGGGTGACCCGACGGCGGGTTGACTCAAGAAAACAACTCATCGAGAACTAGGTCAAGTGTATTCGCTCCCTGGTAATCAAAACCCAAGCAATACAACCTAAAGCATTAGTAGGCTTTTACCTCATTGAGAATGGCCGAACCTGGGTAAATTCTCTGTGTCCTTTGTCCCGATTAACCCCTTCAAGCTAACCTAGTTGCGATGGCTCCACACCTAAGTCCTTTTGCTAGGGCATCTGCCGTGCTAAGTCCACAACAATTGGTGCCCACCATGGGGCCAATGCATGGTGGTTTCGAGTTCTTGAAGGGCAGCTTCGCAGGGATCAAGGGATACGCCGTCGGTCGGATGACTAAAAGCTGCCGTGACAAGCTCTACATCGACAACGTTGGCTGGGGCCCCGAAGCTGGCTCAATCGAGTATGGATACCGGGTCCCCTTCGACGGAATTCACGTCTTCATCGGCAAGATCGATGAGTCGGAGCCTGAGCCGGACACCTACACCGACATCGTTGAGACAGCTCAGCGTGCACGACCCGCTAAGGTTCAACCCGCCGTGAAGCACGCTTTCATGGGTTTTACTCATGGAGTGGACCTTGAGGAAGGATCTGCGTCCAGTGGAGAGACGACCATCTACTCTGGTGATGAGTACTCAACCAGTGAGATGGATTCCATATATCAATTGCAAGATGGTGGGCTTGGGGGCTGTTCCGATGGTGACAGTATTTTGGACCCCTACGAGCCGCCGAATGGAGTTGCGATCTTCATGGCCGACGCACAACCAATGATTAATTCGACGACTGTTGCGGCTATGACCTCCAGTTCATCGGCTGCGGCGACGGCCGGGGCGAGCAGCTCTGCACGTCCGCCAACTCAAGTGTTATCCGAACTCTTGGAGGCTTTGACGGCCTTATTGGCTACAGAGGTGACACCAGAAAATCAAGCACAACATAAGGTGGATGTGGCGAAATTGTGAGATGAGGTAGCTCAAGCCAAGGAGGAATTTAATGCTAAGAATGCTAGGATGGAAACGAAATGGGCCGCTTTGGACGCTAAGACACAATAGATTCAGGCAGAGTCGTTCCGGCTTACCTTGGATCAGAACGCTTCAAACGCTGTTATGAGGAGGAGGCACCAGACCCGTCTACCCACAGAGTTTGAGGCTAGGAACCTCTTCAATACACCTAGGGATGCCACTGTTGGGGAACGTAGCATGCAATTTCAAAAAAATTCCTACAATCACGCAAGATCTATCTAGGAGATGCATAGCAATGAGTGGGGGAGAGTGTGTCCACATACCCTCGTAGACCGAAAGCGGAAGCGTTAGGTTAACGCGGTTGATGTAGTCGAACGTCTTCGCGATCCAACTGATAAAGTACCGAACGCACGACACCTCCGAGTTCAGCACATGTTCAACTTGATGACGTCCCTCGAACTCTTGATCCAGCAGAGGGTCGAGGGAGAGTTTCGTCAGCACGACGAAGTGGTGACGGTGATGGTGATGTGATCCGCGTAGGGCTTCGCCTAAGCAGTACTATGATATGACCGGAGGAGTAAAATGTGGAGGGGGGCACCACACACGGCTAAGAGAACAATTGATGTGCTATGGGGTGCCCCCATGCCCCCGTATATAAAGGAGGGGGGAGGAGGCAAGCCACCAAAGGGGGCGCGCCAGGGGGGAGTCTTTCTAGGACTCCACTCCTAGTAGGATCCCCCCTTTTCCTTTCTCACCGGAGGGGAAAAGGAAGGAGAGGGAGAGGGAGAGGGAAAGGGAAAGGGGGCGCCACCCCCTCCCCTAGTCCAATTCGGACTCCCATGGGAGGGCGGCCACCCCTTATGGGCTCCCTTTCTTTCCCCTAAGGCCCATGTAGGCCCAATACTTCCCCGAGGGGTTCTGGTAACCCCTCGGTACTCCAAAATATATCCGAACCTTTCCGAAACCATTCCGGTGTCTGAATATCATCGCCCAATATATCAATCTTTACCTCTCGACTATTTCGAGACTCCTTGTCATGTATGTGATCTCATCCGGGACTCCGAACAAACTTCAGTCACCAAAAACACATAACTCATAATACAAATCATCATCGAACGTTAAGCGTGCGGACCCTATGGGTTCGAGAACTATGTAGACATGAACGAGACACATCTCCGGTCAATAACCAATAGCGGAACCCGGATGCTCACATTGGTTCCTACATATTCTACGAAGGTCTTTATCGGTCAAACCACAATAACAACATACGTTATTCCCTTTGTCATCGGTATGTTACTTGCCTGAGATTCGATCGTTGGTATCCTCATACCTCGTTCAATCTCGTTACTGGCAAGTCTCTTTACTCTTTCCGTAATGCATCATCCAGCAAATAACTCATTAGTCACATTGCTTGCAAGGCTTATAGTGATGTGCATTACCAAGAGGGCCCAGAGATACCTCTCCGATACTCGGAGTGTCAAATCCTAATCTTGATCTATGCCAACCCAACAAACACCTTTAGAGACACATGTAGAGCATCTTTATAATCACCCAGTTATGTTGTGACGTTTGATAGCACACAATGTGTTCCTCAGGTATTCGGGAGTTGCATAATCTCATAGTCAGAGGAATATGTATAAGTCATGAAGAGAGCAATAGCAATAAAACTTAATGGTCATTATGCTAAGCTAACGGATGGGTCTTGTCCACCACATCATTATCCTAATGATGTGATCCCGTTCATCAAATGACAATACATGTCTATGGTCAGGAAACTTAACCATCTTTGATTAATGAGCTAGTCAAGTAGAGGCATACTAGGGACACTTTGTTTTGTCTATGTATTCACACATGTATCAAGTTTCTGGTTAATACAATTCTAGCAAGAATAATAAACATTTATCATGATATAAGGAAATATAAATAACAACTAATGCCCCTAGGGCATATTTCCTTAAGGAACCAGTGACCCTCCCATGGTAAACCGGGTTGTTGAGGCACCTGTGACCGGAACGCCGGTTCAGCCACGTGCTGTAGACCTGCCTCGTTTGAATTTGACTCCGCCTCAGCATGTTCCGACACCGCCGTGTCATTATTCTGACCCTCTGGACAATATGATTGTTGTAGCTACGCGATTGACGGCTCTCCCCGTTGAAGGCGAGTCTCCAGCCGCGATGGAAATACGGAGGGCTCGAGAACTTCTTCAGACAATGGTGGCTCAACAAGTAGCTTACTCATACAGTCGTGAACGGATTCATTAAACCCCGCATCCAAGCCGGAGTTATAGAAGGCATATTGATTTGCCAGCGGTTTCAAGCAGTGAGCGGTGATACATCTCCAACGTATCTATAATTTATGAAGTATTCATGCCAATATATTATCATTCTTGGATTTTTTACAATCATTTTATAGCAACTTTATATCATTTTTTGGGACTAACCTATTGACCCAGTGCCAGTTGCTGTTTTTGCTTGTTTTTTACATCGCAGGAAATCAATATCAAACAGAGTCCAAACACCACAAAACTTTTTGTGGAATTTTTATGGACCAGAAGACCACCTTTGGGCCAGAGCAGCACCTGGGGGTGCCCCAAGGGGGGCACAACCCACCAGGGCGCGCCTGGGGGCCCATGCGTGCCCAGGTGGGTTGTGCCCACCTCGGTGGCCTCCCGCACCCCCTATTTACCCTATAAATTCCCAAATATTCCGAAAACCCTTGGGGTTAGCCTAGATCAGAAGTTCCACCGCCGCAAGGTTCTGTAGCCACCAAAAACCAATCTAGACCCATTCCGGCACCCTACCGGAGGGGGGAATCATCTCCGATGGCCATCTTCATCATCCCGGCGGCCACCACGACGAGGAGGGGTAGTCCACCCTCGGGGCTGAGGGTTTGTACGAGTAGCTATGTTTTAATCTCTATCTCTTGTTCTTGATATGTCACGATCTTGATGTATTGCGGGCTTTGTTAATATAGTCGGATCATATGGTGTTTTCCCCTCTCTATCTTGTTGTGATGAATTGAGTTTTTCCCTTTGAGATTTCATTGTTATTGGATTGAATACTTTTAAGGATGTGAGAGCACTTGATATGTGTCTTGCATATGAATACTCATGGTGACAATGGGGTATCATATTGATTCACTTGATATGTGTTTTGGCATTCAATTCGTGGATTCTCGCGGTGACATTGGGGTAATCTATGCATAGCGGTTGATGCACGTTCTCGTCTTTTGTTTCTCCGGTAGAAATCTTGGGGCACTCTTTGAGGTTCTATGTGTTGGATTGAGTATTATGTATCTGAAATTATTTGGTGTTATTTTAGTGCGAACTCTTGGATAGATCGATCTGAAAGAATAGCTTTGAGGTGGTTTCATACCCTACAAACGATTTCTTCATATGTTCTCTGCTAGATAGGAACTTTGGAGTGATTCTTCATCACACTTTGAGGGTTGGTTATATGATCCAATTATATTAGCATTGTTGAGAGATTGCACTAGCAAAAGTACGGACCCTAGGCCTCATTTTCAAGCATTGCAATACCGTTTGTGCTCCATTTTATCAATTGCTACCTTGCTGTTTTTATTGTTCTTATTACAAAAATCAATATCTACTATCCGTATTGCACCTGTATCACCATCTCTTCGCCGACTAGTGCACCTATACAAATTACCATTGTATTTGGTGTGTTGGGAACACAAGAGACCCTTTGTTATTTGATTGCAGGGTTGCTTGAGAGAGACCATCTTCATCCTACACCTCCCACAGATTGATAAACCTTAGGTCATCCACTTGAGGGAAAATTGCTACTGTCCTACAAAACTCTGCGCTTGGAAGCCCAACACGCGTCTACAAGAATAAAATTGCGTAGTAGACATCAAGCTCTTTTTTGGCGCCATTGCCGGGGAGGTGAGTGCTTGAAGGTATATCTTTAGATCTTGCAATCAAATCTTTTAGTTTCTTGTTTTATCACTAGTTTGGTTTATAAAATAAAACTACAAAAAAATGGAATTGAGGTTGCATCATATTATTCATCTTTATAATGTATTTTGTGAAAATGATGGAAAGGAAAATTGTGCTCGATTGATAGAAGAAGAATTCAATAGAATGTTTGGTATAAATGATGAGCATGATTGCAATGTTGTTAGTATGAATTCTTTGAATATCCATGATGCTAATGATATGCGATGCCATAAGCTTGGGGATTCTATGTTTCATGAAGATAATATTTTTAGTCCCCCAAGATTTGATGTGCAAATTTGTTATAATGATTGCATGCCTCCTATTTATGATGATTATAATGATGAAAGTGGATTTGGAGAGGTCATTACTTTATTTAGTGATGAATCCACCATTTTGGATGAGGCTTCAATTGACTATGATAACAAAGTTGCTATCTATGATGATTATGGTGATGGCATGTATGCTATAAAGAATAATGATAACCATGAAACTCTCATCATGATTTTAATTTTCACTCTCATGATAGTTATTTTGTTGAGTTTGCTCCCACTACTATTGATGAGAAGAAATTTTCTTATGTTGAGACTAATAAGTTTTCTATGCTTTTGTGTCATGAAAAGAATGATTTATGTGATGGTTATATTGTTGAATTTCTTCATGATGCTACTGAAAATTATTATGAGGGAGGAACTTATGCTTGTAGGAATTGCAATAATACCAAGTTTCCTCTCTATGTGTTGAAAATCTTGAAGTTGTGCTTGTTTTGCCTTCCTATGCTAGTTGATTCTTGTTCCCATAAACTGTTTGATCACAAAATCCCTATGCATAGGAAGTGTGTTAGGCTTAAATGTGCATGCCATGTGTTTCATGATGCTTTCATTATGTTTCAATTCTCTACTTTTATGTGAGCATCATTGAAATCAGCATGCCTAGCTTAAAAGGCATTAAAGAAAAGCACTTGTTGGGAGACAACCCAACACTTTTACTGTTGGGGAACGCAATATTTCAAAAAATTTACCTACGATCATGCAAGATCTATCTAGGAGATGCATAACAACGAGAGGGGAGAGTGTGTCTACGTACCCTCGTAGCCCGAAAGCGGAAGCGTTAAGTAACGCGGTTGATGTAGTCGAACGTCTTCGCGATCCAACCGATCAAGTACTGAACGCACAACACCTCTGTGATCTGCACACATTCAGCTCGATGATGTCCCTCAAACTCTAGATCCAGCTGAGGCTGAGGGAGAGTTTCGTCAGCACAACGACGTGGTGACAGTGATGATGAAGTTACCGACGCAGGGCTTCGCCTAAGCACTACGACAATATGACCGAGGTGGAAATCTGTGGAGGGGGGCACCGCACACAGCTAAGAGATCAACTTGTGTGTCTATGGGGTTCCCCCTCCCCCATATATAAAGGAGTGGAGGAGCAGGCCGGCTGGCCTCATGGGGTGCGCCCCAAGGGGGGGAATCCTACTCCTACTAGGAGTAGGTTCCCCCCTTTCCTAGTCCAACTAGGAGGGGAAGGAAAGGGAAGAGGGAGAGAAGGAAAGGGGGGGGGCTTCCCAATTTGTATTGGGCTTGGGGGGCGTGCCCCTCCTCTTGGCCGCCTCCTCCTCTCTTCCACTAAAGCCCATGAAGGCCCATTAACCCCCCGGGGGGTTCCGGTAACCCCCCGGTACTCCAGAAAATGCCTGAACCTATCTGAAACCTTTCTGGTGTCCAAACATAACCTACCAATATATCAATCTTTATTCCTAGACCATTTCGAGACTCCTCGTCATGTCCGTGATCACATTCGGGACTCTGAACAACCTTCGGTATATCAAATCACATAACTCACAATACATATCGTCATCGAACGTTAAGCGTGTGGACCCTACGGGTTCGAGAACTATGTAGACATGACCGAGACACATCTCCGATCAATAACCAACAGCGGAACCTGGATGCTCATATTGGTTCCTACATATTCTACGAAGATCTTTATTGGTCAAACCGCATAACAACATACGTTGTTCCCTTTGTCATCCGTATGTTACTTGCCCGAGATTTGATCGTCGGTATCATCATACCTAGTTCAATCTCGTTATCGGCAAGTCTCTTTACTTGTTACGTAATGCAAGATCCCGCAACTAACTCATTAGTCATCTTGCTTGCAAGGCTTATAGTGATGTGCATTATCGAGAGGGCCCAGAGATACCTCTCTGACAATCGGAGTGACAAATCCTAATCTCGATCTATGCCAACTCAACAAACACCATCAGAGACACCTGTAGAGCATCTTTATAATCACCCAGTTATGTTGTGACGTTTTATAGCACACAAAGTGTTCCTCCGGTATTCGGGAGTTACATAATCTCATAGTCATAGGAACATGTATAAGTTATGAAGAAAGCAATAGCAATAAACTAAATGATCATAGTGCTAAGCTAAAGGATGGGTCATGTCAATCACATCATTCTCCAATGATGTGATCTCATTTATCAATTGAAAACTCATGTCTATGGTTTGGAAACTTAACCATCTTTGATTAACGAGGTAGTTAATAGAGGCATACTAGTGACACTATGTTTGTCTATGTATTCACACATGTACTAAGTTTCCGGTTAATACAATTCCAGCATGAATAATAAACATTTATCATGATATAAGAAAATATAAATAACAACTTTATTATTTCCTCTAGGGCATATTTCCTTCCGTCTCCCACTTGCACTAGAGTATATAATCTAGATTACATTGTAATGATTCTACCACCCATGGAGTCTTGGTGCTGATCATGTTTTGCTCGTGAGAGAGGCTTAGTCAACGGGTCTGCAACATTCAGATCCGTATGTATCTTGCAAATATCTATGTCTCCCTCCTTGACTTGATCGCGGATGGAATTGAAGCGTCTTTTGATGTGCTTGGTTCTCTTGTGAAATCTAGATTCCATTGCCAAGGCAATTCCACCAGTATTGTCACAAAAGATTTTCATTGGACCCGATGCACTAGGTATTACACCTAGATCGGATATGAACTCCTTCATCCAGCCTCCTTCATTTGCTGCTTCCGAAGAAGCTATGTATTCCACTTCACACGTAGATCCCGCCACGACACTCTATTTAGAACTGCACCAACTGACAGCTCCACCATTCAATAAAAATATGTATCCGGTTTGTGACTTAGAGTCATCCGGATCAGTGTCAAAGCTTGCATCAACGTAACTGTTTACGACGAGCTCTTTGTCACCCCCATAAACGAGAAACATATCCTTAGTCCTTTTCAGGTATTTCAGGATGTTCTTGACCGCTGTCTAGTGATCCACTCCTGGACTACTTTGGTACCTCCCTGCTAAACTAATAGCAAGGCACACAACAGGTTTGGTACACAACATTGCATACATGATAGAACCTATGGCTGAAGCATAGGGAATGACTTTCATTTTCTCTCTATCTTCTGCAGTGGTCAGGCATTGAGTCTGACTCAACTTCACACCTTGTAACATAGGCAAGAACCCTTTCTTTGCTTGATCCATTTTGTACTTCTTCAAAACTTTATCAAGGTATGTGATTTGTGAAAGTCCAATTAAGCGTCTTTATCTATCTCTATAGATCTTGATGCCCAATATATAAGCAGCTTCACCGAGGTCTTTCATTGAAAAATTCTTATTCAAGTATACTTTTATGCTATTCAGAAATTCAGTATCATTTCCAATCAACAATATGTCATCTACATATAATATCAGAAATGCCATAGAGCTCCAACTCACTTTCTTGTAAATACAGGCTTCTCCAAAAGTCTGTATAAAACCATATGCTTTGATCACACTATCAAAGCATATATTCCAACTCCGAGATGCTTGCACCAATCCATAAATGGATCGCTGGAGCTTACACACTTTGTTCGCACCTTTTGGATCAACAAAACCTTCTAGTTGCATCATATACAACTCTTCTTTAAGATATCCATTAAGGAATGCAGTTTTGATATCCATTTGCCAAATTTCATAATCATGAAATGAGGCAATTGCTAACATGATTCGGACAGACTTAAGCATCGCTACGGGTGAGAAGGTCTCATCATAGTCAACTCCTTGAACTTGTCGAAAACCTTTCACAACAAGCCGAGCTTTGTAGACAGTAACGTTACCGTCATCGTCAGTCTTCTTCTTGAAGATCCATTTATTCTCTATGGCTTGCCGATCATCGGGCAAGTCAACCAAAGTCCACACTTTGTTATCATATATGGATCCCATCTCAGATTTCATGGCCTCAAGCCATTCGCGGAATCTGGGCTCATCATCGCTTCCTCATAGTTCGTAGGTTCGTCATGGTCAAGTAACATGACCTCTAGAACAGGATTACCGTACCACTCTGGTGCGGATCTTACTCTGGTTGACCTACAAGGTTCGGTAGTAACTTGATCAGAAGTTTCATGATCATCATCATTAACTTCCTCACTAATTGGTGTAGGAATCACTGGAACTGATTTCTGTGATGAACTACTTTCCAATAAGGGAGCAGGTACAGTTACCTCATCAAGTTCTACTTTCCTCCCACTCACTTCTTTCGAGAGAAACTCCTTCTCTAGAAAGGATCCATTCTTAGCAACGAATATCTTTCCTTCGGATCGTGATAGAAGGTGTACCCAATAGTCTCCTTTGGGTATCCTATGAAGACACATTTCTCCGATTTGGGTTTGAGCTTATCAGGTTGAAGCTTTTTCACATAAGCATTGCAGCCCAAACTTTAAGAAACGACAACTTAGGTTTCTTGCCAAACCACAGTTCATATGGTGTTGTCTCAACGGATTTCGATGGTGCCCTATTTAACGTGAATGCAGTCGTCTCTAAAGCATAACCCCAAAACGATAGTAGTAAATCAGTAAGAGACATCATAGATCGCACCATATCTAATAAAGTGCGGTTACGATGTTCGGACGCACCATTACGATGTGGTGTTCCAGGTCGCGTGAGTTGCGAAACTATTCCGCATTGTTTCAAATGGAGACCAAACTCATAACTCAAATATTCACCTCCACGATCAGATTGTAGAAACTTAATTTTCTTGTTACGATGATTTTCCACTTCACTCTGAAATTCTTTGAATTTTTCAAATGTTTCAGACTTATGTTTCATCAAGTAGACATACCCATATCTGCTCAAATCATTTGTGAAGGTTAGAAAATAACAATACCCGCCACAAGCATCAACACTCATCGGACCGCATACATCAGTATGTATTATTTCCAATAAGTCTGTTGCTTGTTCCATTGTTCCGGAGAACAGAGTCTTAGTCATCTTGCCCATGAGGCATGGTTCGCAAGCATCAAGTGATTCATAATCAAGTTATTCCAAAAGCCCATCAGCATGGAGTTTCTTCATGCACTTTACACCAATATGACCTAAACGGCAGTGCCACAAATAAGTTGCACTATCATTATTAAACTTATACCTTTTGGCTTCAATACTATGAATATGTGTATCACTACTATCAAGATTTAGTAAAAATAGACCACTCATCAAGGGTGCATGACCATAAAAGATATTACTTATATAAATAGAACAACCATTATTCTCCGATTTAAATGAATAACCGTCTCGCATCAAACAAGATCATGATATAATGTTCATGCTTAACGCTGACACCAAATAACAATTATTCAGGTCTAAAACTAATCCCGAAGGTAGATGTAGAGGTAGCGTGCCGACGGCCATCACATGGACTTTGGAACCATTTCCCACGCGCATCATCACATTGTCCTTAGCCAATCTTCGCTTAATTCGTAGCCCCTGTTTCGAGTTGCAAATATTAGCAACAGAACCAGTATCAAATATCCATGAGCTACTGCGAGCATTAGTAAGGTACACATCAATAACATGTATATCAAATATACCCACTACAAAAAAAGACACATCCGTGACATTTTGGGCCGAACGAAAAAAAATTCTGTCATACATATGACACTTCTATGACGATAATTATGACAAAACCCGGTATCATCATAGATGTGGTGGGCTCCTACTTCTATGACAAAAAAATAATGACAGAAAATGGGCTTTTCGTCCTGGGCGGGCCGGAGACGCAGGTGCATGACATTCTTTGGGCCGTCCATGACGGCAAAAACCATGGTAGAAGCGAGGGCGAGGAAAAATTCGGGGAGTTCCCGGTTACGGTGGGAGGTCGGGGGCCGAGCGATGCACGTTTCTCTCATACACGTACGCGCGTGTGTGCGAGGCGTTGGCTCTAACTGAACCCGAGCGAGGCGTTGGGCTCTAACTGAACCCGAGCGATTGCACTGCAGGCTACGCGTTACTGAACCCGAGCGATCGATCGATGGCTGTTAACTAAATCCGATCGAGCGATTCCTTCGCTACTGCTGCTAACTGAAGCCGATCGATGCTGCCTCTGGATGAACAGTGAGTGTTGCGCGCGCGCGGGGGGGGGGGGGGGGGGGTTGGATGAACAGTTCCTGGTGGGGGTGGATGCCTCCGGATGAACAGGACCCCGATCGATCGAGCCGGTTGGGGCTGGATGAACAGGATCCCGTGGAGGGCTGGATGAACAGGACCACCCCGTGGAGGGCAGGATGAACAGTAGACGGTGGAGGGCAGGATGAACAGTAGCCCGTGGAGGGGTGGTTGAACAGGAGCCCGTGGAGAGGGCTGGTCGAACAGTAGCCGGTGGAGTAGCGCGCGATGGAGGCTGGATGAACAGGAGCCCGTGGATGAACAGTCACAGGTGGAGGCTAGAGGAGGTCGACGGTGGATGAACAGTAGCTCGTGGAGGCTGGAGGGGGTCGACGGTGGAGATGAACAGTATCTCGTGGAGTCCCGTTTTGCGGTACGCCACACCCCTCTCGATGAACAGGACCCCTGTTTCGACTGTAGGAGGTTCGTTTCATCCGTTTGCGGTACGCCACACCCCTCCCGATGAACAGGACCCCCGTTTTGACCGTAGGAGGTCCGTTTCCTCCGTTTTGCGGTACGCCAGACCCCTCCCGATCAACAGGATCCCGTTTCGGCCGGTCGAACACAAGGCCGTTTCCTCCGTTCTGCGGTACGCTAGGCCTCATTTCCATCGCTGTTCCGTCCAAGCCCTCCCGATGAACACGACGCATTCCGTTGCCTCCCCATGAACACAACGCATTCCGTTGCCTCCCCATGAACACGACGACGATGCTGTTTCTTTGTTCCGACCCAGCCATGTACACAAGCCCTGGCCGTACGTATGCGCGAGTAGGCGTTCGAGACCCCGCCCGTATGTACACATACGTGGCCGTATTTTCTTTATTGCACCCTGGCCGTTGTATGTACGTGTGCGCCTCTACTACGACACATGCGCGCCTCTACATCGACCAGTATATATGTACGTACACGTTCACGACCGACCAGGTGGGTCCCGACTGTCAGGCACTTCCTTGCGTGCGAAGATGTAGCTGGTGGGTCCTAGCAGTCAGGGGCAAACGTTTTTTTCGCAAAATACGGTGGCCCGTTCGGTGGGTCCCCGCTGTCAGGTGGAGGAATAATTATTTTGCGCGTAATAAGGAGGCACTTCCTTGCTGCGGCCGTGGACCCAGCTGTATCGCGTCTCCACGAATAGTACTCTTCCGATGGAAGTCGGTCATTGACCACATTGACCACGCCGCGCCGAGAGCACCACGGCGGTGGACGACGGCGAGGCCTTGGAAGGGGACGACGTGGAGCCGGGGAAGACACGACAGTGGAAGCCCACGCGGAGAGGAGTATGAGGGTTCACTAGTTCGGCTACAGTGTGAGGCTGCCGTCGCCACAGGGCCTGGCCAGCGGTGGGAATAGTAGGGGGCGGTGAGGCCTCCGCGGTAGCACAGCCGGCCACGGGAGGCAGGAGCATGCGGCACGACCGGCGCTGCTTTGGGCGGCTGGAGCAAGAAGACTAGAGGTTGAAGCACTACGACCGTTGGATGGACATCGCACGGTCACTGGAGCTAGAATCGTTCATATTGACTAAGTTGACAAAGCCCTTCATCCCCGTCAACTTAGTAAGCCCACAAGTCAGCCTCCCACCAAGGTGGGTCCCAGCTAGCCGAGGGAGTATTCATTTTTTTGTGCGTAATAAGGAGGCACTTCTGGTGGGTCCGAGCTGACAGCGGGGGGAACGTTTTTTCACGAAATACGGTGGCCCGTCCGGTGGGTCCCAGCAGTCAGGGGGAAACGATTTTTTCGCAAAATATTGGTGGCCCGTCCGGTGGGTCCTCGCTGTCAGGTGGAGGAATAATTATTTTGCGTGTAATAAGGAGGCACTTCCTTACTGCGGCCGTGGACCCAGCTGTCAGCGTCTCCACGCACAGTACTCTTCCGATGGAAGTCGGTCGTTGACCACATTGACCATGTCGCGCTGAGAGCACCACGGCGGTGGACGACGGCGAGGCCTAGGAAGGGGACGACGCGGAGCTGGGGAAGACGTGGAAGTGGAAGCCCGCGCGGAGAGGAGTACGAGGGTTCACTGGTTCGGTTGCGGTGTGAGGCTGCCGTCGCCACAGGGCCTGACCAGCGGTGGGAATAGTAGGGGGCGGTGAGGCCTCCGCGGTAGCACAGCCGGCCACGGGAGGCAGGAGCATGCGGCACGACCGGCGCTGCTTTGGGCGGCTGGAGCAAGAAGACCAGAGGTTGAAGAAGCACTACGACCGTTGGATGGACATCGTACAGTCACTGGAACTAGAATCATTCATATTGACTAAGCTGATAAAGCCCTTTGTCCCCGCTAACTTCGTAGGCCCACAAGTCAGCCTCCCACCAAGGTGGGTCCCAGCTAGCCGGGGGAGTATTCATTTTTGTGTGCGTAATAAGGAGGCACTTCCGGTGGGTCCGAGCTGACAGCGGGGGGAACGTTTTTTCGCGAAATATGGTGGCCCGTCCGGTGGGTCCCAGCAGTCAGGGGGAAATGATTTTTTTTGCAAAATACTGGTGGCCCGTCCGGTGGGTCCCCGCTGTCAGGTGGAGGAATAATTATTTTCCGCGTAATAAGGAGGCACTTCCTTACTGCGGCCGTGGACCCAGCTGTCAGCATCTCCACGCACAGTACTCTTCCGATGGAAGTCGGTCGTTGACCACATTGACCATGTCGCGCTGAGAGCACCACGGCGGTGGACGACGGCGAGGCCTAGGAAGGGGACGACGCGGAGCTGGGGAAGACGTGGAAGTGGAAGCCCGCGCGGAGAGGAGTACGAGGGTTCACTGGTTCGGTTGCGGTGTGAGGCTGCCGTCGCCACAGGGCCTGACCAGCGGTGGGAATAGTAGGGGGCGGTGAGGCCTCCGCGGTAGCACAGCCGGCCACGGGAGGCAGGAGCATGCGGCACGACCGGCGCTGCTTTGGGCGGCTGGAGCAAGAAGACCAGAGGTTGAAGAAGCACTACGACCGTTGGATGGACATCGTACAGTCACTGGAACTAGAATCATTCATATTGACTAAGCTGATAAAGCCCTTCGTCCCCGCCAACTTCGTAGGCCCACAAGTCAGCCTCCCACCAAGGTGGGTCCCAGCTAGCCGGGGGAGTATTCATTTTTGTGTGCGTAATAAGGAGGCACTTCCGGTGGGTCCGAGCTGACAGCGGGGGGAACGTTTTTTCGCGAAATATGGTGGCTCGTCCGGTGGGTCCCAGCAGTCAGGGGGAAATGATTTTTTTCGCAAAATACTGGTGGCCCGTCCGGTGGGTCCCCGCTGTCAGGTGGAGGAATAATTATTTTCCGCGTAATAAGGAGGCACCTCCTTGCGGCTGTCGTGGACCCAGCTGTCAGCCTCTCCACGTACAGTACTATTCCGATGGAAGTCGGTCGTTGACCACATTGACCACGCCACACCGAGAGCACCACGACGGTGGACGACGGCGAGGCATAGGAAGGGGACGACGCGGAGCCGGGGAAGATGCGGCAGTGGATGCCCACGCGGAGAGGAGTATGAGCGTTCACCGGTTCGGCTGCGGTGTGACGCTGCCGTCGCCGCAGAATAACAGAGGGTGTGGGTGAGTAGAGGGATGCCCTGGTCAGCGGTGGGAGTAGTAGGGGGCACTGAGGCCTGCGCGGCAGCACAGCCGGCCACGGGAGGCGAGAGTAGGTGGTCCCGCCGGCGCTGCTTTGGCGGCTGGAGCAAGAAGATCAGAGATTGAAGAAACACGACGGCCGTTGGATTGACATCCAACGGTTATGTCTGCTAGAATCGTTTGTTGACGTATATAATAACTAAAAAAAATCTTGCATACGTGTCAACTAAACAGGCCCACAAGTCAGACCACTCCCTCTTTTTTAATAATTTATATATAGCTCATGGCAACTTCTTATGCAATTTATTGCAGTCATTTTTTGGGTTGGCCAGGGCCAATTTCGCATATTTATGTGGGTTCCAAACTATTTTTAATACCGAAATGTCCAGCCAGATTTAAAGTACTTTGAAGATATATTTAAATTAGGTTAATGCCCAGTGAAATAGGAATCTGAAAATTTAATAAAATTCAGAAATTATAAAGTAATTGCCAATTTGTCATCTGTTTTTATATTTACAACCCATTTCATATTACTTTCAAGATTTGCAGGCGTCTTGAAAGAGTTGCAGCCCATCAGGGCGTAGAAAAATAAGTAGGCCCGGATTGGGTATTCTTCAGAAAAAATAAACTGGGCTCATTTGCACAATGAAAAAATAGTTGGGCTGGTCACATGGTGAACATACAATATAAGCCTGGGCTAGACGGGCCACAGCCCAGTTCAAACCCTGCTCCGTCTCAACAATACCAAACAAAAAAAATACTGCTCGAGTAGCTACGTCCTAGGTGTCAGCCGATCTTGTGATGTTCTCTTGTCTATTGACTATATACACTCCCAATGTCATGGGTCCCAGATGTCAGGAAAACACTAGGAGGAAGCATTTTATTTTTCCATACGCTGACGTGGTGGGCCCCTACTGTCATCCCCTCCACGTACTTCTGCTGATTCCTGTTGTTTGTTGACCATGTTGACAATGCAAGAGGGCGGCACCACGGCGAGTGCGCCAAAGCGCGCGGAGGATGTCGGCGTTAACGATTTAGGAGACGGTGGGGCGGTGATGCGTGCGCTGAGGCGCAGCCAGCCGTGGGAGGCGGAAGCAGGCGGCCCCGCCGGCGCTGGTTTGGTTTTGGCGGCTGGAGGAAGACAGGACTGAAGAAACACGACAGACTGTAAAAGCAACAGGAGTACTTAACAACCTTAACTGAAACCAGCAGGGGCACTTAACAACCAAAGCTGAAAGCAGTATGAGTACTTATACAGGTTCAACCGTACAAAGCACGCCTCGAACAGTGCTACTTTGCCTACAGTTAACCAAGGGTGAGGCCGCCAAGCCCCAGGACAAGGCCCAGGCGCCACCCCACGCATCCACAACCTTCTGAAAGCGGCTTCATCTCGCAATGTGGTCAATAAACAGGATATTCGCTTTAGAGCCATGGAAAAGCATGAACATAATCTTCTTCCCTATTCTCCAAGATGGACGGGCCTTCATTATTTGAGACCACCCATGAATAAGTATCTTTTCACCTCCAAGGGGAATTGAGTAGGTCGACATAAACATCATGTTGTGACCAAGCGCAAGTCTGACCCGACCATGGCCAGGCATATGTATAGGAACAATAGAACTCGGCAGTTCCTGTTTCAAGAAGATCGCAGCTGTAAAACTATGTATAAGCAATAGTTTATAAACAACATATATAATAGAAAAAAAACTCGTACCATAAGTTTCTCGACACAGTTGGACCTGTTCAACGAGTGCAACAGTGGCACACATATCCCACGTGGCCTTCCGCCATTGAAACGCCCCACAAGGACCTCAAGACGATCAATAAAGTGTAGGAACTTGTGGATGTCGATCCAATCAACTTAAGTGCCATTAGTAACAGCCGAGTTATTACAGAGTAACAAACGAGCAGACTGCTTAACTCTAAAAAAACCTACACGTGCCACCAATTATAAGAAAATATTAGTTAGAAGTAGCATCTTCGTGAGAGATTCGTTGCTACTTCTAAAGTTAAATTGTGCTTAGTTAAACAAAATAGGTGGATTAAGAAGTAATCGAGGCAACAAGCAAGAACCAGATACAAAACTAACATGGATGAACAATTGGAACGACGTCGGGGTGGAAGATCGCAGTGAAGATGAGACCAGGTTCTGCTATTTCCATCAACATTCGTGCGCCAAGTTCGGCCATAAAAAAAGCAGCGATCTTCTTGGTTCATGAACCCAACTCGGAACTTATATCCATGGCTTGTCTTCACTGTGACCATTAAACTAGTGTATTCAGTTATGGCAAGGCCGAGCATCTTGAGTACATGTGTCCTGGCAGAGCAAATAATACACTGCAGGAAAAATAATATGAGAACACAACATGTTCAAAAAAAACCCACCCACCCCCCCGGATAGAAAAGAGGATTCTAGGAACATACTGTGCGCATTTCAAAATGTTGTGTTAGGATGAGAAGGAACAAGTGTAGCGTCTCGCCGAGGGCGCAGAAACCTGTAGGGTACTCGCACTTTGGGCACTGCAAATGAAACACACTAGATTCAATAGGAAGAAAAATGCATCAACAGGGGCGGCTGCCATCCTAGGATTACCTGCGACCAAGGGACTTGGGTTTATCGGGGATGGATGAAGAATTCGTACCTGGTTCTCCATGAGAAAACCCTATGCAATCGCCGAGGAGGGGGGGGGGGTTCTCTGAACAAGCAGATGAGGGAGAAGGGCATTCAGGCCCAGTGAAATATTGCCGCTTCATCCGTCCAGCTTACTGCTAAAGCTGGAAAGGGGGCTGTGATTTGACGGCTCATTGGGCATTACTGTGGCGCTACGACCGGGGTGTGTCTACCGTGAAGTTGTGCACTCTAATTTGTGCATATGGCATGTGGACCCCATTGTCGGTTGCCCCACATATCAGCGAAAGGAAGTAGAAAGACAGTAGTAACTAGTTACACATAAATATATTTTTTGACAGAGAGATACTCCCTCTGTAAAGAAATATACAAATCTTTTATATCACAGGCTCACCTTGCCAAGAAATATACTCCCTCTGCAACGCACGGGCATTATGGGGGTTCAGCTGAGAATATAATACTCTGATGTTTTTTTGAAGGATAAAAGTTGCTTTATTGAAGATTAACAGTCATAGGTATACAAATAATTTCGGGGGTTCCTGTGAGCCAAAGATGGCGTCCACACAGCAAAGAAGTAGCAGCTTTTGCGAGCACATGCGCTTCAACATTACACTCGCGTTTTTCATGTATGATCTCCATGGTTTGGAACATATTCTTCTTCATCTTGATCTCGTCCATAATAACTTTGCTGGGCCCCAAGTATGCCTCTCCGATATGCTTGACTGTTGCTGAACAATCGGTGCTAATTTGAACTTGTTGCAGGTTTAAGTCAAGAGCCAGAGATAGCCCCTCGCAACATGCCATTGCCTCTAGGATCTCTGGATCAGTAACACTTTCGCACACCAGTGCCGATGCTCCAAGGAAGAAGCATGTAGGATCCCGGCTCACAACTGCCAGGGTTCCCCTTTCACCATTGCGAGATAACGTAGCATCAACATTCATCTTCGCCCAACCCACAGCAGGAGGAGGACACCACTTCTGCACTAAGCTAGTGCTTCTCGAAACCAGGTTCTGGACTTTGGGCCGCAGGCCGACCCTGCATGTTTGGGGGTCCATGTGTTCTACCTCAGCGCTTTTCATATTGCAAGTGATCGGTACGGCGCTAGTTTTAGATGTTGTCGCAAGGCGAATACACAAAATTGAATAAAGCACGGCAGCTGTTGGAATGAAATCGAACGACAGTTCCTAACCAGCAATCAGAGTTGCAATTCTATCAACGATATACCATGTGATAAATAATACTATCATACTACTTATACACACAGGACACTTGTTTCACCATGCCAGATTATTACATCAAAATCTCTCGGAGGATAGATCAGTTAGGCAATTGCGTGCTGCTACTGAAGAATTTCAAAGTTGATTTGGACCAGCTCTCCTTGCCGAGAAAGTTCGATTTTCACATCATCCCCTACCACAAGATATGATTTAGATTTGAACGTTGACCATCCTTTAGCATCAATCATCATGCGACCATCCTTTATACTTACGATATATTGAGTAGGTTAATTCACACCAAGGCTGCGCATGGTAAGAGAAACTTGGCCGCGGTCGCCCGGATTGTTGAACAACTCCCTCGTTGCTCTAGGAATTCTCTATTTGCAAACAAGAAGACATACCCAAACAGTTAGATCAACATAGTGAATCATGTGAAACAACATGGAAAGAAAAAAGAACGAAGCACTTGGGCGGCCAATGCTTACCAAGAAGGTGGACATGTCGGTTTTTGTAAGGACTTTGGTATATGAAGTGCGAACTGCAACCCAGTCTGTTGCCGGTGCAACTGCACGGGCCGGAGCAGATGCAAGTGCAAGTGTTGGTGCAGGTGCCGAAGCCGCTGCTGCTGCAGGAGATGGTGCTCCTTGTAGAGCTGGTGCCGGTGTCGGAGCAGGTGCCGGTGTCGATGCCCGATCCTTCAGTAGATCAGACTGATCCGCTAACGTGGTCGGTGCCCAATCCTCAGCTGGATCAGACTGAGCTGCTGCCGCTGTCAGTGTTAGAGCAACTGTCGGTGCTCGATTTGTGCGAGACAGCGGCGATCGTGTCTGGTCTGCTATGATCAGCTTTCTAACTTGACTAGGATCCGTGACCGTGATCCAGTTTTTTTCTTCATTTCTTTTAAACGCGAGAAGGACTAATTGTGGCATTTTTGTTAAACCAAACTACAGTTCATCATAGGGATTCAGCTTTCTAACTTGACAAGGATCCGTGACCATGATCCAGTATTCGACTTACCCATGCAATGTGGGAAGAAAGAAGTATTGGTACTGCGTATCCAAGCAATTGATGCCATGGACTCCTTCGTACAACCTTGTAAGAGAAAAAGAAGTTGCAGTGTGCCTGTACAAAGAACTAGCATAAGTTCAGTTACCCGCTTCTCGGAATTTTAGTTAGCCACTTATTGCAAAATTGTTAAATTACGTTGCTTGGCTTAATTTAGTTTGCTACTGATTACATAATGGCACAACCTGTTAATCATATTGTAGACTGCGCCTATCTATGTGTTTGATACTTATTGTTAAGAATTACCTGTTTGCCTTAACTTAAATATCTACTTGTTTGTTTAACTACTTTGCTGCTGCAACAGCGGGTTACAATGATGTTAATAACTACTTTTCAGCATCCAATTGAAACCCTTTAATTCCTTGTTTGTTTAACTGGTTTGCTGTTATAACTCCCAGTTGAGATGTTTTCCTAACTTCAACTTTTCTGAATCTAATCGGAACTTTAATGGCAAAACAGGTTAGCCCAAGATCAAAGAGCGAGGTCCCCATGGACATTGCATCATCCCACAGCAATGGCATCGGTCCAATCGTGCATTATGAATTGCCAACTGCTGATGCTCTAGAGGCTAAACTAGTGGTAGAAAGAGATTCTGCTTCTGCACTTACAGATGAAGTTGACATGTTGAGGAAGCAAACAACACAATCACAAGCAGTACTCAAGACAACCATTAAATATTTGCTGGATTTCAAAATGAAGCAAGCTGAGACTGACCAGATTGTTAAGGTCCTGAAGGAAAAAAGGAAATTAAATTCCTACTTGGTAAATCATAGGTGAAATGTTCTTTCCATAGTTGAATAACCTTTGTGTTGTCTGTTCATGTAATCAATCAAACCATTTGTTTTAGAGATCATGTAATAATTGTTTTTTTGTTTGTAATTTTATTTGAGCACAAGTCTGTATTAATTGATAAGACTCGGAGACATTTCATTTGGATTGCTGTGCCAGACCTACAAATATGCCAATCGGGCTGAATGTGCATTCAGCAATAGTAGTATAGATGGAGCATAAGTGGCACGCATCGAAAAGGGCCAAGATGCTGGCTAAAAAAAGGATGTTGTTGTAGCCAAAAAAAGTACAGCGGCCTGGCTTATGTATGTTAGTTGATATTATTGATCCATATACTCTATAAGTGTTTATATGTCTGTTAGTTCCGTACATTCTTGGTTGATTGACTCGGTATTTGAATCTTGATACATCGCTTGTGTACATATCTAAATGGGAGTACACATTATGCTGCGTGTGACATTTGAGTTGTACATGAAGTGTTCCAAATATTCGAATTCACCTTAAACTGGATTCTAGTTTCTGAATTTGAGTATCGGCATTTGTAAAACATATTCATATATGACAGTGGAATACATTTTTTCGTCCTTTTGAAGATATATAAAAACACATAGAATGATTTATAAAGATTCATATAGGAATACAAAATGGATTCGAATTTAGTTGCCAGGGTAAACGTGGATGCTTATTGTCCCAAAATTTGAAAGAAACAACAAAATGTCCACTCCCACATCGGCTGCCCTAAGCCAAGTGTTTGGGAGATGGAAATTACTGTCTACCCATTACACGGACAATCCATCGGCCCGATTTCCACTGCTCTAAATAGGGGTAGGTTAGTAACTTCAATTAGACATCACACAACCGCCTCTGAGCCCATTCCGACACGGTGGGCGTCAAACATGGGTGGGAAAACTCATTTGATTCAAGCTCGTCCGAAAGACCTCTGTTTCTCCCTCCATTCCCCATTCATACACGATGGGCGGCAAAACACCCTCTCCTCGTCCGAAATAGATGTAAGCTAATATTTTAAATAGGGGCAGATGTGTAACTTCCATCAGACGTGACACAACCTTCCTACCTGTCAGCCCCGTTCATACACCGTGGGTGCCAACCGTGGGCGGCAAAACACCCTCTCCTCGCCCGAAATAGTTACCGGCAAATATTTTGGAGATGCGAGATTACCGTCCTATCCCCAACCGACGAGACGTCCAAATTTGAAACGGGGGATAAGTTCGTAACTTTCCCATATTTCAGACAGACGCGTCCCAAAAACATGGTTCCTCGTACCTCTCCCTCCATTTTCCCATTCATACACCGTATGCGCTAGAACACTCCATTCCCACACCAGCCTCCGTCTGCCACCCCATCCATCGCCGCCGTCCTCCACCACATCCATCGCCACCGTCCTCCACCACATCCATCGCCACCGTCCTCCACCATGCTGGAGCGCCTACCAAGACCGCATCGTCCACTGCTAGAGATGGACGTTTCTCATCCATGGTGACGGACCAATAACCTTGCATCGCGTCCTCTCGCTTCATCGGCGTCGTCGTCCTCTTTGCCAGGGCCGCTCACACGACCTTCTCTTCCACCGCAACGGGACTTATCCCCCGATGCACCCGTCTACCGTCGCAGATCTGCTTCAACGCCACCGACAACCATCGCACCCCTGATGCCTACACGGTGTCGCAAGAGAGGTGGTACTTCATATCTCCTCAACTTTTTGATCTCAACCAGAAAATAGATCTTAACTTGGTTACTCTACTTATTTTCAGCTCTTAGAATTTAGTTCTTAGTTCGAAGCAAACAATGGATGCTAAATATCATTTCTCCGGTTTGCAGCTTCAAATCTGTCATGGCACATCCATAATATGGTTTAATTGATCATGCTTAGGGTTTAATTGATCATGTTGGTTCCGTGGTGGTTTCTTTAATAGAAATCAGAGGGGAAACCCTCTCTTGCTAAAAAATATATGCTTAGAGTTTCCCCCTTTTATGATCACTATACGATCAGAATACATACTTCGTGTCATAATAACACTGCTCCACCCATCAAGCTAAACAAGCTTAGTTGTTCAAATACGAATATGATATTATTAAAACAGAGTTGTTTAATTGGTCAGCTAAATGTTCCTAAATTAGTTTCAAAAATGCATGTTCGCCGCTCGGGTGTGTATCTCTGTGTGTGGTCTGGTCAGCACGGTTGGGGAGGTGAACTTTGCATATGCAGGGGTTTATACGGAGACACTCCCCGAGTTGAAACCGCAATGCATTCCATAGATAATCTGACTACTTTTTATGTTTTCATGAATCTCAGATTCTGAACAGCATCATAATGATTATGAGCTTGCGTGCATAAAAAGAATAAAGCAGAACAATGCCATGGCTGTCAAACTTGGCATTAAGGGACTGAAATCAAGTCTGGATGCAATGCAATGCAAACACTCTCCACCTACAGATTCATGCTCAGAATATGATCCTAACAGTGATTCTGAGCTAGAGGGAGACCTAAGTCAATGTAGCTCCCTAGTGGAGGAGTCAGAGGAAGATGCCATATCTTATTCACCCATCAATGTACTTGCTCTAACTTTCCAAGGTTACATTGCTCGCACATATCTTGCAACTGATGCTTTGCATTGCTTCTACTTTGTTGAACTGCCAGTAGCTTAGTTTACACATTGTGTATGTGAATACGCCCCGCCTATCCATTTTCAGTACATATTCCATCTGTCAGCATACCATATTTATCCATTCAAATGATGTTCTTGTGTATCAGATGTTCAAAAGGAAGAGGGCGATTGCTGATCATGGAGGAGCACAAGCAAAGTATTTGGAAAAGGTAGTGGCACCTGATAAATCAAATAGCCCATTAGGTGTAGTTGCAATATCACCCGACCCACAAAATACCCCAACTCTAGCAGACTCTAGCCCTACTACACTGGTCATTTCTGATGCCCCAACTCAGCAGACCCCAACTGCAGCAAACAATATGATTATGCCAGTTGATATAGCACCAGCTGTATGACGGAAAACCCCCATTCCAGCAAAGAGTACACCAAATCCAGTTGCCAAATCCCTTTTCGAACCAGAGCGAGCCCCAATTGCAGCAAATAGGACCCCTGTTCCATTTCTTCCCAGTTTAGAAGACGAAGCTTATGTTGTTGTCAGGAACTTTGTGCGCATCTTTCCTTCATGGAAAGATTATACCGCAGACACAGAACAATTTCCAGTCTTCCTCCGCAACTTACGCGTAAGTAATGTACTAATGTTATTCATGGTCATTACTGCATATGTTTCTGCTGACAGAAGACACAAGATTTCATTCTTTTAAATAGGCGAGGCGTAAACTGGATTGTGATGACGAGCAAGGGTTGGTTGCGCTTTTCAAGAACTCGTTGATGAAGTATCGTTCCTACCTGAGGCAAGCGCACTTCGATGGCAAGCCTTTGAATGAAATATCTGTAAAGTCTCCGGTGCTACATTTATCTGACGGTGACTGGAATAATCTTGTTACACATTGGTCTCGGCTGCAGCGTAAGGTACTGTCTATGATATCACATCACAATTTGAACTACATTTCTGCATTTGCCTTAATGTCTCACTTGTACGAAAACTGTTAGCAGAAGAACATTCGTTCTCAAGGGACCACAGAAACTCGCAACTATACTACACACTGCATTGCTCTTGTGAGTACCTCTTGCCCTGTATGACCATACTTACTTTCATAGCTGTTTGATTATGTAGCATCACTGCACATGTTAGTCTCATAATCGTCCATTTGGTGGACATTATAAGATCCATATGGACTCTTGCATAAATTTAGAATCAACCCAATGCTTTTGAAGAGGTTTAGCTCTACAGTCCTCTTGTAAGGACTGAACGTGGTATATCACTGTACTTACATTAACAGCTACTCCCTCCGTCCCATAATATAAGAACGTTTTGTATAGTACACCAGTGTTCAAAACACTCTTGTATTATGGGAAGAGGGATTGGTTCATTTTGTAGCATTCTGCATCTTATGTCCCTCGCCCACCATTTACTAAAAAAGATCAGATCTATATTTAATCTTACCAACAAGTAGAATACACAGACAATGCCAGTGCAGAAGTGCAGCCCATTGCTCTTGTCAGTACATTTTGTCCTGTAACGCTTGTACTTCCAGGGATTGGTAGTTGATTATGTAGCATCAATCTGCATCTTATCTTCATTATCCTCTATCCCTTCCAGTATTATCATATCTATAATTACTCTCTACAAAATTTAGAGTACAGGCAATGCTTATGAAGAAGATTATGTGCTGAAATTCTTGAGTTATCCTTCCCTTGCCATGGAGAAGGGCATTATAAAGCCGGTATTAACTGTTAATGTAAGTCAGTCCTTCTAAAGCCTTTATCCTCAACTGTTCTTTAATTTGCTCATACTCCCTATCATTTACTGCTGTTTAGTTTGCTGTTTCTACCAAAATGCATGTTCGTAAGAACCGTAAGTTCTAAGTTTTACTTGTAAAACCAAATTCCTTATTCATACCATGCACATTACTTAATACTCCCTATATGTATGCTTGTTTTTGTGGATCTATAATCCAGTGTGTGGTGAAGCAGCCCACGTTTGCACCTTGTCATCTCCTGTTTTATCTTACTGATGTGGCTGATGATATGAACAACATGCCATGCACATTATCCAAAATAGACACAATGATTTTCTTTGCCCTTCATCTATGCTTGTTATGTTGACATGGTAATCCAGTAGTGTGGTGAAGCTCCCCACATTATGAACAATGCCAAATTATGCTATTGATATTTTGAACATACTCTTTATTTTCTAATTTGAAATTGGATAGAATTGACAGAACAGTTATCATCTTTGTTTATACATGTGCAAAACCTTTCATCTCTCTGATTTGTTTCAGGGTGATATGCCTGATGGCATGCACAAGTCTGCTGAAGGCTGTGAGACAAACCCAACATATATTGCAGCAAAGAAGGCAAAACATCTTGAAGATAGCGAGACAACCCCAAAGTCTTGTCTTGATGCAGTGTTCAAGTTACTTGAGACTAACAGTCAGACAAGCTCACAGAATTCGTTGTCTGAATCAGTTCGACTTCTTCAGTCCCAAGTTCTAGCAAAAAGGCATTCTGCAACTCAACTTTGACTTGAAGTCCTATCTCTAAGAAAGATTGCGGAGAACACCAATGAGAACCTCATCGCTAAATAGCTACACCTGGAAGCTATGACCGACATGCTAGGCCGGTCTCACAGCCTTGCTCAGCAGCTTGCGCAGCAGTTCCCCCGCAAGGCTAACCTTTCTTGAACTGTCTTGGAAGTGGTCTCGGTTCAGTATTATTGTGTTACGCTGCAATGGTGCCCAGTTTTTGTAATCTCCTTCTTTGTTGCGCTTTATGATCACTGGTGGCGAACTTTGATGCCCAGTGGATGTAATATACCTTAAATCCTTTATTGTGTAGTGTAGGTTTATTCTTAGTTACTATGTCGTAATTTCTTTATTGTATAGAGTAGGTTTGTTCTTAATTCCTACTAGTTACGCAACAGCCTGAAATGAACCCTGGCCCATGATTGTGCGAATCAAATCATGGGCTTTTAACAGGCCAAAATTGTCTAGGTCCTTGTTTGGCCCAATCAGATATCGGCTACGAGAAGGCCAGATGCAAACCGGGCCGTAGTTAGGCCCAACTATATGATGAGCTTTTAACAGGTCGAAATTAATATAGGACCGAAATGTTAAACAGAGCCTTAACATGCCAAAACTAATATCAGGCCGAATTACTAAGTGGGCCTTTAGCAAGTGGGCCCAAAAGCATAGTGTCCAGTTGACGGGCCGAATCTGATATGGGCCATAATTGAGCCCAAAGCCTCTTAAAGGGCCGGACCTGATCTGGGTCGTAATTTGGCCCAGAACGTGGTAGGCTTTTAACGGTCCGGATCTCATATGGGCCACTATTAGGCCCGGAGCATGGCAGGCCATTAATGGACCAGATCAAATATGGGCCGGCATTTGGCCCAAAACATGGCAGCCAGTTAATGGGCTGGCCTACTAGGGTCCTCAAAATCTTGTGGGCCTACAGCTAGGCCGGCCCATTAATGTTGGTGAAATCTCATGGGCCTTTAGCTGGGCCGGCCCATTATGACCTGCCAGAATCTTGCGGGCCTTTACCTAGGCCGGCCCATTATGGCACAAAAAAATCTTGTGGGCCTTTACCTGGGCCGACCAATTATGGCTCACAAAATCTTGTGGGCCTTTAGCTGGGCCAGCCCATTATGGTCCACAAAATCTTGTGGGCCTTTAGCTGGGCCGGCCCATTATGGTCCGCAAAATCTTGTGGGCCTCTAGTTGGGCCGGCCCATTTAAACTTGTTGGGCCGTGCCACATGTCGACGTATCATAGGCGCCTTCTGTCCAGTGAGTGGATGACATATGTCCCGACGATGAGCCGACATGTGTTTCCTCTAGCCAATGATGATTTTACACGTGGAAAATCCCCATTGGTCGGGGCTGTTAACGGGTTATCGGATCCAAAACCCGACCCGATAGCTTAACGGCGTTCCGTTACGGTGGATGCCACGTGTCGGTCACCCTTGACGAAAGCACTTCTGTGACGCGCGATTTATCGTCATGGAAGTGGACACTTCTGTGATGATAATTTTGGTAATGTCATGGAACACTTCTACGACAGCACAGGTATGACTATCTTGATTCTATCATAAATTTATCATGGATGTACATGCATGACAAAAAAAGCGACCTACTGTGACAAACACGTATCATCACGAAAGTGTATTTTTTTAGTGACCTTTCACTTTGCCATCCTTCTTATCCGCCAAATACTTGGGGCAGTTGCGCTTCCAGTGACCAGTCCCTTTGAAGTAGAAGCACTCAGTCTCAGGCTTAGGTCCAGACTTGGGCTTCTTCACTTGACTAGCAACTTGCTTGCCATTCTTTTTGATGTTCCCCTTATTCCCTTTGCCCTTCTTCTTGAAATTGGTGGTCTTGTTGACCATCAACACTTGATGCTCCTTCTTGATTTCTACCTCCACAGCTTTTAGCATCGTGAAGAGCTCGGGAATAGTCTTATCCACCCCTTGCATATTATAGTTCATCATGAAGCTTTTGTAGCTTGGTGGCAGTGATTGAAGAACTCTGTCAATGACACTATCAACCGGAATATTAACTCCCAGCTAAGTCAAGTGATTGTGGTAGCCAGACATTCTGAGTATGTGCTCACTGACACAACTATTCTCCTCCATTTTGTAGCTGTAGAACTTATTGGAGACTTCATATCTCTCAATCCGGGCATTTGCTTGAAATATTAACTTCAACTCCTGGAACATATCATATGCTCCATCACATTCAAAATGTCGTTGAAGTCCCGGGTCTAAGTCGTAAAGCATGGCACACTGAACTATCGAGTAGTCATCAACTTTGCTCTGACAGGTGTTCATAACATATGGAGTTGCTCCTGCAGCGGGTTTGGCACCTAGCGGTGCTTCCAGGACGTAATTCTTCTATGCTTTGATCACACTATCAAAACGTTTATTCCAACTCCGAGAGGCTTGCACTAGTCCATAAATGGATCGCTGGAGCTTGCACACTTTGTTAGCTCCCTTTGGATCGACAAAACCTTCTGGTTGCATCATATACAACTCTTCTTCCAGAAATCCATTCAGGAATGCAGTTTTGACATCCATTTGCCAAATTTCATAATCATAAAATGCGGCAATTGCTAACATGATTCGGACAGACTTAACCATCGCTACGGGTGAGAAGGTCTCATCATAGTCAATCCCTTGAACTTGTTGAAAACCTTTTGCAACAAGTCGAGCTTTATAGACAGTAACATTACCATCAGCGTTAGTCTTCTTCTTGAAGATCCATTTATTCTCAATGGCTTGTCGATCAACGGGCAAGTCAACCAAAGTCCACACTTTGTTCTCATACATGGATCCCATCTCAGATTTCATGGCATCAAGCCATTTTGCGGAATCTGGGCTCACCATCGCTTCTTCATAGTTCGTAGGTTCGTCATGGTCTAGCAACATAACCTCTAGAACAGGATTACCGTACCACTCTGGTGCGGATCTTACTCCGGTTGACCTACGAGGTTCAGTAACAACTTGATCTGAAGTTTCATGATCATCATCATTAACTTCCTCACTAATTGGTGTAGACGTCATAGGAACAGGTTTCTGTGATGAATTACTTTCCAATAAGGGAGCAGGTATTGTTACCTCATCAAGTTCTACTTTGCTCCCACTCACTTCTTTCGAGAGAAACTCCTTCTCTAAAAAGGATTCATTCTTAGCAACGAATGTCTTGCCCTCGGATCTGTGATAGATGGTGTACCCAACAGTTTCCTTTGGGTATCCTATGAAGACACATTTCTCCGATTTGGGTTCGAGCTTATCAGGTTGAAGCTTTTTCACATAAGCATCGCAGCCCCAAACTTTAAGAAACGACAACTTTGGTTTCTTGCCAAACCATAGTTCATAAGGCATCGTCTCAACGGATTTTGATGGTGCCCTATTTAACATGAATGCGGCCGTCTCTAAAGCATATCCCCAAAATGATAGCGGTAAATCAGTAAGAGACATCATAGATCGCACCATATCAATTAAAGTACGATTACGATGTTCAGACACACCATTACGTTGTGGTGTTCCGGGTGGCGTGAGTTGCGAAACTATTCCGCATTGTTTCAAATGTAGACCAAACTCGTAACTCAAATATTCTCCTTCACGATCAGATCGTAGAAACTTTATTTTCTTGTTACGATGATTTTCAACTTCACTTTGAAATTCTTTGAACTTTTCAAATGTTACAGACTTATGTTTCATTAAGTAGATATACCCATATCTGCTTAAATCATCTGTGAAGGTGAGAAAATAACGATACCCGCCGCGAGCCTCAATATTCATTGGACCACATACATCAGTATGTATGATTTCAACAAATTAGTTGCTCGCTCCATAGTTCCAGAGAACGGCATTTTAGTCATCTTGCCCATGAGGCATGGTTCGCAAGTACCAAGTGATTCATAATCAAGTGATTCCAAAAGTCCATCAGTATGGAGTTTCTTCATGCACTTTATACCAATATGACCTAAACAGCAGTGCCACAAATAAGTTGCACTATCATTATCAACTCTGCATCTTTTGGCTTCAACATTATGAATATGTGTATCACTACTATCGAGATTCATCAAAAATAGACCACTCTTCAAGGGTGCATGACCATAAAAGATATTACTCATATAAATAGAACAACCATTATTCTCAGATTTAAATGAATAACCGTCTCACATTAAACAAGATCCAGATATAATGTTCATGCTCAACGCTGGCACCAAATAACAATTATTTAGGTCTAAAACTAATCCCGAAGGTATATGTAGAGGTAGCGTGCCAACGGCGATCACATCAACTTTGGAACCATTTCCCACGCACATCGTCACCTCATCCTTAGCTAGTGTTCGCTTAATCCGTAGTCCATGTTTCGAGTTGCAAATATTAGCAACAGAACCAATATCAAATACCCAGGTGCTACTGCGAGCTCTGGTAAGGTACACATCAATAACATGTCTATCACATATACCTTTGTTCACCTTGCCATCCTTCTTATCCGCCAAATACTTGGGGCAGTTCCGCTTCCAGTGACCAGTCTGTTTACAGTAGAAGCACTCAGTCTCAGGCTTAGGTCCAGACTTGGGTTTCTTCTCCCGAGCAGCAACTTGTTTGTTGTTCTTCTTGAAGTTCCCCTTCTTCTTCCCTTTGCCCTTTTTCTTGAAACTGGCGGTCTTATTGACCATCAACACTTGATGCTCCTTTTTGATTTCTACCTCCGCAGCCTTTAGCATTGCGAAGAGCTCGGGAATTGACTATATTCATCCCTTGCAGATTATAGTTCATCACGAAGCTCTTGTAGCTTGGTGGCAGTGATTGAAGAACTCTGTCAATGACACTATCAACAGGAAGATTAACTCCGAGTTGAGTCAAGTGATTATGATACCCAGACATTTTGAGTATATGCTCACTGACAAAACTATTCTCCTCCATCTTGCAGCTATAGAACTTATTAGAGACTTCATATCTCTCAATCCGGGCATTTGCTTGAAATATTAACTTCAACTCCTGGAACATCTCATATGCTTCTTGACATTCAAAACGTCGTTGAAGTCTCGGTTCTAAGCTGTAAAGCATGGCACACTGAACTATCGAGTAGTCATCAGCTTTGCTCTGCCAGGTGTTCATAACATCCGGTGTTGCTCCTGCAGCAGGTTTGGCACTTAGCGGTGCTTCCAGGACGTAATTCTTCTATGCAACAATGAGGATAATCCTCAGGTTACAGACCCAGTCCGTGTAGTTGCTACCATCATATTTCAACTTAGCTTTCTCTAGGAACGCATTAAAATTCAATAGAACAACAGCACGGGCCATTTATCTACAACAACATAGACATGCAAAATACTATCTGGTACTAAGTTCATGATAAATTAAAGTTCAATTAATCATATTACTTAAGAACTTCCACTTAGATAGACATCCCTCTAGTCATCTAAATGATCATGTGATCCATATCAACTAAACCATGTCCGATCATCACGTGAGATGGAGTAGTTTTCAATGGTGAACATCACTATGTTGATCATATCTACTATATGATTCATGCTCGACCTTTCGGTCTTAGTGTTCCGAGGCCATATCTGCATATGCTAGGCTCGTCAAGTTTAACCCGAGTATTCTGCATGTGCAAAACTGGCTTGCACCCATTGTATGTGAACGTAGAGCTTATCACACCCGATCATCACGTGGTGTCTCGGCACGACAAACTATAGCAACGGTGCATACTCAGGGAGAACACTTGTACCTTAAAATTTAGTGAGATATCATCTTATAATGCTACCGCCGAACTAAGCAAAATAAGATGCATAAAGGATAAACATCACATGCAATCAAATAAGTGATATGATATGGCCATCATCATCTTGTGCCTTTTATCTCCATCTCCATCGAAGCATCGTTGTCGTCTCGCCAACTATTGCTTCTACGACTATCGCTACCGCTTAGTGATAAAGTAAAGCAATTACATGGCGATTGCATTTCATACAATAAAGCAACAACCATATGGCTCCTGCCAGTTACCGATAACTGTTACAAAACATGATCATCTCATACAACAAATTATATATCATCATGTCTTGACCATATCACATCACAACATGCCCTGCAAAAACAAGCTAGACGTCCTCTACTTTGTTGTTGCAAGTTTTACGTGGCTGCTACGGGCTTCTAGCAAGAACCGTTCTTACCTACGGCATAAAAACCACAACATGGTATAGTGATTGCTTTTTGATCTTCAGAAAGAACCTTGTTCATTAAATCCGATTCAACTAAAGTTGGAGAAACTGACACCCGCCAGCTACCTGTGTGCAAAGCACGTCGATAGAACCAGTCTCATGAACGCGGTCATGTAATGTCACTCTGGGCCGTTTCATCCAACAATACCGCCGAATCAAGAAACAACTAGTGACGGCAAGCAATATGTATATACCCACGCCCACAACTCCTTTGTGTTCTCCTCGTGCATATAACATCTACGCATAGACCTGGCTAGGATGCCACTGTTGGGGAACGCAGTATTTCAAAAAATTTACCTACGATCACGCAAGATCTATCTAGGAGATGCATAGCAATGAGAGGGAAGAGTGTGTCTACGTACCCTCGTAGACCGAAAGCGGAAGCATTAAGTAACACGGTTGATGTAGTCGAACGTCTTCCTGATCCAACCGATCAAGTACTGAATGCACGACACCTCCGTGATCTGCACATGTTCAGCTCGGTGACGTCCCTTGAACTCTAGATCTAGTTGAGGCCGAGGGAGATTTTTGTCAGCACGATGGTGTGGTGACGGTGATGATGAAGTTACTGATGCAGGGTTTCGCCTAAGCACTACAACAATATGACCGAGGTGGAAATCTGTGGAGGGGGGCACCGTACACGGCTAAGAGATCAACTTGTGTGTCTATGGGGTGCCCCCTCCACCGTATATAAAAGAGTGGAGGAGGGGGCCGACCGGCCTCATGGGGTGCGCCCCAAGGGGGGGAATCCTACTCCTACTAGGAGTAGGTTCCCCCCTTTCCTAGTCCAACTAGGAGGGGAAGGAAAGGGAAGAGGGAGAGAAGGAAAGGGGGGTGACCCCCTTCCCAATTCGGATTGGGCTTGGGGGGCGCGCCCCTCCTCTTGGACGCCTCCTCCTCTCTTCCACTAAAGCCCATGAAGGCCCATTAACCCCCCGGTACTCCGGAAAATGCCAAAACCTATCTGAAACCTTTTCGGTGTCCAAACATAACCTTGCAATATATCAATCTTTATATCTCGACCATTTCGAGACTCCTCGTCATGTCCATGATCACATCCGGGACTCCGAACATCCTTCGGTACATCAAATCACATATCGCACAATACATATCGCCGAACGTTAAGCGTGTGGACCCTATGGGTTCGAGAACTATGTAGACATGATCGAGACACATCTCCAGTCTATAACCAACATCAGAACCTGGATGCTCATATTGGTTCCTACATATTCTACGAAGATCTTTATCGGTCAAACCGCATAACAACATACGTTGTTCCCTTTGTCAACGGTATGTTACTTGCTCGAGATTCGATCGTCGATATCATCATACCTAGTTCAATCTCGTTACCGGCAAGTCTCTTTACTCGTTCCGTAATGCAACATCCCGCAACTAAGTCATTAGTCATATTGCTGGCAAGGCTTATAGTGATGTGCATTAGTGAGAGGGCCCAGAGATACCTCTCCGACAATTGGAGTGACAAATCCTAATCTCGATCTATGCCAACTCAACAAACACCATCGGAGAAACCTGTAGAGCATCTTTATAATCACTTAGTTACGTTTTGACGTTTGAGAGCACACAAAGTGTTCCTCTGGTATTCGGGAGTTACATAATTTCATAGTCATAGGAACATGTATAAGTTATGAAGAAAGCAATAGCAATAAACTAAACGATCATAGTGCTAAGCTAACGGATGGGTCATGTCAATCACATCATTCTCTAATGACGTGATCTCGTTTATCAAATGACAAGTCATGTCTATGGTTAGGAAACTTAACCATCTTTGGTTAACGAGCTAGCCAAGTAGAGGCATACTAGTGACACTCTGTTTGTCTATGTATTCACACATGTACTAAGTTTCCGGTTAATACAATTCTAGCATGAATAATAAACATTTACCATGATATAAGGAAATATAAATAACAACTTTATTATTGCCTCTAGGGCATATTTCCTTCATTTACCTACTATTTTTGTGTGTTCACGTGATTAGGCTACTATAGTAATCATGTTTTATTGCTTTTGTTTCAATAAAGTGCCAAGTAAGACCTTTGGGGTGGCTTACGGTGATAGTTGATTTGATCTTGCTAAAAAACAGAAACTTTTGCACTCAGGAAAACAATTCTCATTTTTAACAGAAGCGTGATAAAATGCTGATTCTTTTTTGCATAAGATTAATATACAAATTTTCAAGGTTTTCCTATTTTTTAAGAATTGTTGGAGTAGCAGAAGTATGGTTGTAGTACATAGTACTACAGACTGTTCTGTTTTTGACAGATTCCGTTTTCAATGCATAGTTTGCTTGTTTTCTAATTTCCATGGCTTATATTGCTCAATATAAATTGTGGAAATTTTCATACCTTTTGGAGTTATGGAAGTATTGATACTCTTGCATTCTTTACATGTTGTATTGTTTTGGCAGATTGCTGTTATGTTTGCATATGTTTGCTTGTTTAATGATTCTATTTGAGGATAGGAGTATAATGATTCTATTTGAGGATAGGCGTATTAAATATGAAGAGGCATTTAGTATGCAATGTTGAATAATAATTTTAGTGATTTGCTACAGTAGAGAATGATAAGGTTTTTGCATTGGTTTATACTAACTTATCTCACGAGTTCTTGTTGAGTTTTGTGTGGATGAAGCTTTTGAGATTTAGGAAAACCGTGATATGAGAAGAATTAAGGAGACACAAAAGCTCAAGCTTGGGGATGCCCAAGGCACCCCTAGATAATATTTCAAGAAGTCTCAAGCATCTAAGCTTGCGGATGCCCCGCTAGGCATCCCACCTTTCTTCTTCAATAATTATCGGTTAGTATCAGTTGAGCCTAAGTTTTTGCTTCTTCACATGATGTGTGGTATTCTTAGAATGTCATTTTATTTTAATTTTTATTGCTATTTTAATAAAATACTTAGATCTAAAAGTTTTTAAATAAAATATAGTCCTCAAATAGTTGCTAGGGAGGCTAGGTAAGCGGCATTCACATCCCGCCAACGAAGCTCTTTTCTATGGAATTGCTCTAGTGCTTCACTTATATCTTTTTGAGAACGGTGTGCTTTAGTATTTTTGCAGAAATTCTCTCTTGCTTCACTTAAATTAATTTGAGAGCAAGAAATATTATGCTCATGATCTTCATTTATATATTTTTGGAGTAGCTTGTCATTTACTCTTATGCTTCACTTATATCCTATGAGTAAATTGTTGACTAAATTGAATGTCATGAAGTTGAAATCATACTATGCCTAGTGGTAGCTTCACATTGGGTTTAGAAAGTGAAATCTTTTGAGGCTTGACAATCAAAATATTGGTCATACAAGCAATTCACGAATAATTAGTATAAGGAAGAGAATTTTCACATATAAATACACTATCATGGAAATCTTTTGTGATTGTGAGCCCCCATCAAAATATTATAGCCAAAATTGTTGATGTTGGACAAGGAAGACAACGTAATGGTTTATGTTTGTTCCTATTCACATAGAAGTTATATTGTCATAGATCCTTCAACATGTGGTGCTTGCCCCCCATCTTTGCTAGCCAAAAATTCCGCACCAAGTAGAGATACTACTAGTGCATCCAAAAGCCCTTAAACCGAAAATCTTATTTTCAAGAGTCCACCATACCTAACTAAGGATTGAGTAATATCCTTCAAGTAAGTTGTCATCGGTGCAATAAGGCAATAAAAATTGCTTCTAAAAGTGTTAGATCACTTAGTGTAAGAGAAAATTGAGCATTGTACGAACTAGTGATGGCAAAGAATAAAAGCAACAGACTGCATAATAAAGGTTGCCATCATAAGGGGCAATATAACATGACGTTCTTTTGCACTAAGGGGTTGAGCATACAAACAAATAAGCGCATGGCAACCTATGCTTCCCTCTGCGAAGGGCCTATCTTTTACTTCTATGTATTTACTTTCATGCAAGAGTCAAAGTTCTTCTCTCTGTTCCTTTTTATTTTTCTCTTTTGGAAAGCATCATGTCGCGAGGAAAGATCTAGGCACATATATCCAGTTGGATATGGGTAGCATGAGTTATTATTATTGACATCACCCTTGAGGTGAATACGTTGGGAGGCGAAATTATAAGCCCCTATCTTTCTATGTGTCCGGTTAAAATGTTTTGCTCATGTGTATGTGGTGAGTGTTAGCAATCATAGAAGATTATATGATGGTTGAGTATGTGGAGCTCTTACTTAAACTATGTTGAATAAGTTGAATTACAATTGCTTGGTGACTGAGAACATAGGTTGTTGAGTTTTAAGAGAATTCATTGTTTGAACCTAAACATGTGAATTGGTTGCTACTTTAACATGAGAAGTTTTATAAGACAGAATTGTTGTTAGATGCTAGGAAAAGTGATTGAAATTGTCATTGATCCAACTTGTTCACTTTGCTAGCATTCACACTTCATAAATTATTTCTTTTATCATTTACCTACTTGAGGACGAGTAGGAATTAAGCTTGGGGATGCTAATACGTCTCCAATGTATCTATAATTTATGAAGTATTCATGCCAATATATTATCATTCTTGGATGTTTTACAATCATTTTATAGCAACTTTATACCATTTTTTGGGACTAACCTATTGACCCAGTGCCCATTCCCGGATGTTGTTTTTTGCTTGTTTTTTACATTGCAGGAAATCAATATCAAACGGAGTCCAAACACCGTGAAACTTTTTGTGGATTTTTATGGACCAGAAGACCACCTTTGGGCCAGAGCAGCACCTGGGGGGTGCCTCGAGGGGGGCACAACCCACCAGGGCGCACCTAGGGGCCCAGGTGCGCCCAGGTGGGTTGTGCCCACCTCGGTGGCCTCCCGCACCCCCTCTTTACCCTATAAATTCCCAAATATTCTGAAAACCCTCGAGGTTAACCTAGATCAGAAGTTCCGCCGCCGCAAGGCTCTGTAGCCACCGAAAACAAATCTAGACCCATTCCGGCACCCTGTCGGAGGGGGAATCATCTCCGGTGGCCATCTTCATCATCCCGGCGGCCACCACGATGAGGAGGGAGTAGTCCACCCTCGGGGTTGAGGGTTTGTACCAGTAGGTAGTTGTTTAATCTCTCTCTCTCTCTCTCTCTCTCTCTCGTGTTCTTGAGATGTCACGATCTTGATTGAGGGAGTCCTGGATTAGGGGGTGTCCGGATGGCCGAACTATACCTTTAGCCGGACTCCTGGACTATGAAGATACAAGATTGAAGACTCCGTCCCATGTCCGAAAGGGACTTTCCTTGGCGTGGAAGGCAAGCTTGGCGATGCGGATATGTAGATCTCCTACCGTTGTAACTGACTCTATGTAACCCTAACCCTATCCAGTGTCTATATAAACCGAAGGGTTTTAGTCCGTAGGACAACATACACATCAACAATCATACCGTAGGCTAGCTTCTAGGGTTTAGCCTCCTCGATCTCGTGGTAGATCTACTCTTGTACTACCCATATCATCAATATTATTCAAGCAGGACATAGGGTTTTACCTCCATCGAGAGGGCCCGAACCTGGGTAAAACTTCGTGTCCCTTGCCTCCTGTTACCATCCAGCCTAGACGCACAGTTCGGGACCCCCTACCCGAGATCCGCCGGTTTTGACACCGACATTGGTGCTTTCATTGAGAGTTCCTCTGTGTCATCGCCGTCAGGCTCGATGGCTCCTACGATCATCGATAGCGATGCAGTCCAGGGTGAGACCTTCCTCCCCGGATAGATCTTCGTCCTCGGCGGCTTCACACTGCGGGCCAATTCACTTGGCCACCTGGAGCAGATCGAAAGCTACGCTCCTGGCCGTCAGGTCAGATTTGGAAGTTTAAACTACAAGGCTGACATCCGCGGGGACTTGATCCTCGATGGATTCGAGCCACTGACGAGCGCGCCGCACTGTCCCGACGAGCATGATCTAGCTCTGCCGCCGAACAGTGCCCTAGAGGCCACACCCGCATCGGCTCCGATCCTTAATTCGGAGCCAACTGCGCCAATCGAGGATGGGCGGTTGGACGCCGCCTCGGGGGCTGCGATCCCAACGGCGATTGAGCCGAACACCAGCCCCGCACTCCGCGAGACTCGTGACTCCAAGGAGCTGGACTCCTTTTCGGACTCCGAACCCTCCGCGCCCCGGCCAATCGAATCCGATTGGGCGCCGATCATGGAGTTTACTGCCGCGGACATTTTTCAGCACTCGCCTTTTGGCGATATTCTGAAGTCACTGAAGTCTCTCTCTTTATCAGGAGAGCCTTGGCCGGACTACGGCCAGCAAGGTTGGGATTCGGACGATGAAGAAATTCAAAGCCCATCCACCACCCACTTTGTAGCCACTGTCGACGACTTAACCGACATGCTCGACTTCAACTCCGAAAACATCGACGGTATGGACGCCAATGAAGGAGATGATGAAGAACCAGCGCCTACTAGGCCCTGGAAAGCCACCTCGTCGTATGACATATACATGGTGGACACCCCAAAAGAGGGAGATGGCGATGGAACAGCGGAGGATGACCCCTCCAAGAAATAGCCTAAGCGCCGACGTCAGCGGCGCCGCTCAAAATCCCGCCAAAACAAACATGGTGATTCCAGCATAGGAGATAATAATACTCCAGAAAGCGCCGAAGAAAACCCCCTCCAGCAAGATTTAGCACAGGAGGATGGAGAAACCAGCCCTCATGAGAGAGCGGCAGACAGAGAGGTCGAGGACGATAATTATATGCCTCCCTCCAAAGATGAGGCAAGCCTCAACGACGACGAATTCGTCGTGCCAGAGGATCCCATCGAGCAAGAGCGTTTTCAATGCAGGCTTATGTCCACAGCAAGAAGCCTCAAGAAAAAACAACAATAGCTTAGAGCTGATCAAGATTTGCTAGTCGACAGATGGACTGAAGTCCTTGCGGCCGAAGAGCATAAACTTGAACGCCCCTCCAAGAGCTACCCAAAGCGCAGGTTGCTACCCCAATTAGAGGAGGAAGCACTTGATGCGGCCGACCGGCCACCTCGTGGCCGCGACAGAGAGGCCTCTCGGCCCTCCACTCAAGACGCACCCCGTACCAAGGCACGGGACTATGCGTCGGACTTACGAGACATGTTGGAGGACAAGGCTAGACAAACAAGATCGATCTACGCATCGCGTGGGCGCCCCACGGCTCGAGACGGCATCCGTCACGCCGGCCACAAATTCGGCAGGGCCGAACACAGTAGACAAAGCACATTGGAGCTACGTCATGATATAGCCCAGTACAGAGGCGCCGCACACCCACTCTGCTTCACAGACGAAATAATGGATCATCAAATCCCCGAGGGTTTCAAACCCGTAAACATCGAATCATATGATGGCACAACAGATCCTGCGGTATGGATTGAGGATTATCTCCTTCATATCCACATGGCCCGCGGCGATGATTTCCACGCCATCAAATACCTCCCACTCAAGCTTAAAGGACCAGCTTGGCATTGGCTTAACAGCTTGCCAACAGGATCAATCAGTTGTTGGGAGGACCTGGAAGCCGCATTCCTCGACAATTTCCAGGGCACTTATGTGTGACCCCTAGACGCTGATGACCTAAGTCACGTAATTCAGCAGCCAGATGAATCGGCCAGACAATTCTGGACACGGTTCCTAACAAAGAAAAATCAAATAGTCGACTGTCCGGACGCCGAGGCCCTAGCAGCCTTCAAGCACAATATCCGTGACGAGTGGCTGGCCCGGCACCTTGGACAGGAAAAGCCGGAATCTATGGCAGCACTCACGACACTCATGACCCGCTTTTGCGCGGGAGAAGACAACTGGCTTGCTCGTAGCAACAATATAACCAAGAACCCTGGTAATTCGGACACCAGGGACAGTAGTGGCAGGTCGCGTCGCAACAAATAGAAGCACCGCATTAACGGCGACAATGCAGATGATACGGCAGTTAATGCCGGGTTCAGAGGCTCTAAATCCGGTCAGCGGAAAAAGGCATTCAAAAGGAATCCTAGGGGCCCGTCCAGTTTGGACCGAATACTCGACCGCTTATGCCAGATACATGACACCCCTGAAAATCTGGCCAATCACACCAATAGGGATTGTTGGGTGTTCAAGCAGGCAGGCAAGTTAAACACCGAAAACGAAGACAAGGGGCTGCATAGCGATGACGACGAGGAGCCCCGGCCGCCGAACAACAAGGGACAGAAGGGTTTTCCCCCACAAGTGTGGACGGTGAACATGATATACGCAACCCACATCCCCAAGAGGGAGCGGAAGCGCGCATTAAGGGACGTATACGCGATAGAGCCAGTCGCCCCAAAGTTCAACCCATGGTCCTCCTGCCCGATCACCTTTGACCGAAGGGACCACCCCACTAGCACTCATCACGGCGGCTTCACCGCATTGGTTCTAGACCCAATTATTGACGGATTTCATCTCACTAGAGTCCTTATGGACGGCGGCGGCAGCCTGAACCTGCTTTACCAGGATACAGTGCGGAAAATGGGCATAGATCCCTCGAGGATTAAGCCCACCAAAACGATCTTTAAAGGTGTGATACCAGATGTAGAGGCCAACTGTACAGGCTCAGTCACACTTGAAGTGGTCTTCGGATCTCCGGATAATTTCCGAAGCGAGGAGTTAATCTTCAACATAGTCTGTTTCGCAGTGGTTATCATGCACTGCTCAGGCGAACCGCATTCACTAAGTTCAATGCGGTACCACATTACGCATACCTTAAGCTCAAGATGCCAGGCCCTCGAGGAGTAATTACGGTCAATGGAAACACCGAACGCTCCCTCTGAACGGAGGAGCACACAGCGGCCCTTGCAGCGGAAGTACAAAGTAGCCTCTCCAGGCATTTCTCCAGTCCGGCCACTAAACGACCGGACACCGTCAAGCTCGCACGGAGTAACCTACAACAAGACCACCTGGTACGATCCGAGCAGGCGTAGCAATGCGGCCCCAACCCCAACCCTCGCAAAAAGGCGACGTCAGTACTTCGCGTACATAACTACGCTCTAGAGATACCATGGGCACAGGGGGAGGGGCACCATCACGGCACGCCCAAAACATGGCTTCAACCGTACCAGGGGTTGCCGATTTTTTAATTTTCTCTTACTTTCAGGACTCCACTCTTCGGAAGGCATGTTCGGCAGTTCAATTGCCGCACAAACGATGCAAGAACCAGGGAAGCAGAAAAGCCACGCCGCATTATGGAACTCCTAGGTGGTCTCTATCACGAGCAGTATACCTGTTTTGCATATTATTCCGCAGCTTGCCCCTGGAGCGGACATGTTATGTAGTCCAACCTTTTGCTTATCGCATTATTTGTATCGTTTTGCTTTGATCGCAGCTCTTTTTAATAAACAATGCATAGCTTTTGTCTATTTTTGCATTACTCTTTTTTTATATTTATATATGTTCCTTAACAACATGTTGCACCCGTACACTTTGGTACAGCCAAAATACGCCAGGGGCTTCAGTACCCCTCAACATGGTGTGAGAAGTCCGAACACTTTAACAAGTACGGCACCCCGAACTTATAGCATTATATGCATCGGCTCCGAATCATGTCTTCGGTCAATAGTTGGGTTTGCCCGGCTCCTATGTTTTGGTGCCTTACGTTCCGCTATATCGGCTAAGGTAGCACTAGGAGAACCACTGCGATTGTGCCCCGGTTGAGCTGGGTTGAGCACCTCAGTGGAGAAAGCTAAAACTGAGCGTCATGATGAGGTGAGAGCGGGTCGCTGTTCGAGAGATCTTTTCGAGTCCTTAAAGACTTATGCCGCTTAGGGCGAGGAGCCGGTTCTGTCCGGCCAATGCGTGGATAGCGCCCCAAACTCGGTCTTCCGAATACCAGGGGCTTCGCCAAAATTTAAAATTATAGAATTCTATGGCTAAGTGAGAGTGTTCACGCATTATAGTCCGATTGCCTTGTTCGTTGGGCTGAGCGCCTCCCCCGAAGGACCCAAACATGGGTAAAAGAGCCCTTAGGTTTATCCCCGAACACCCCAGCACTAGCGGCCCGGGGGCAGAAGCCGGCGACTTGCCATCTCTTAGAATTGATAAACAGCCGCACAGAAGGTAATATTTTAAATTCAAACAGCATTGCTTAAGCGCATATGAACAAGTTTTCAGCGCACAGGACAAAACAAGCGAGTTTTATTCAAAAATTGCATCCATAGAACATTCATCCGCCATAAGGCGGGCACCCTTCAGAACATCCTTATAATAATCTTCGGGCTTGCGATGCTCTTTCCCCGGCGGTGGCCCGTCCTTCACAAGCTTCTCAGCATCCAGCTTGCCCCAGTGCACCTTCGCATGGGCAAGGGCCCTACGGGCACCTTCAATGCAGACGGAGCGCTTGATGACTTCGAGCCTTGGACAGGCCTCCACCAGCCGCCGCACCAGCCCGAAATAGCTCCCAGGCTGAGACTCTCTAGGCCACAGCCGAACTATGAGGCCCTTCATGGCCTGTTCGGCCTCCTTGTGGAGCTCGACCAGTTGCTTCAACTGGTCGCTCAGGGGCACGGGGTGTCCGGCCTCAGCGTACTGAGACAAGAACACCTTCTCCGTTGAGCTTCCCTCCTCGGCTCGATAGAATGCGGCGGCATCAGATATACTCCAGGGAAGATCTGCGAACGCGCCTGGAGAACTCCGGATTCGGGTAAGTAACAAGTAACTCACGCTTATGTGTTTACTTTGCATAAAGAATGCCTTACCCGCCGCTATCTTCTTCACCTCATCCAACTCCTGGAGGGTCTTCTGGGATTCGTCCTTGGCAGACTTGGCACTTTTAGTAGCCGCCGCGAGCTTGGACGCTCGCGTCCTTGAGTCACGCTCCAAACTCTCATGTTTTTCCATGAGAGCCTGGAGCTCTTGCCGCACCTTTCCAACCTCGGCCTCATACTTTTCTCACTCAGTGCGCTCCGCGGCCGACCTCTTCTCGACCTCGAGCAGCGCTTGCTTCAGGGTCGCCACCTCAGACGTGGCCCCTACAATAGCCACGATACTCCTGTCATTTTTCGCAATTGCACCTTTTTATGCACATCTATACAAGGTATTTTTTACCTTCACTGTCCTCGAGCTGCTTCTTGTCACGTCCGAGGTCTTGCTCGGACCGCTCGAGGTCCTGCTTTAGCACGTCCACTTCCGCAGTCAGTGCGGCGGATGCCAGCAGGGAAGCCTGCACACGCATATTGACTTCTTTTTGTTATACTCCTGCGAATCTTATTTGATCCTTTATTCGGCTTTTCTTCCCGAACGCCAAACATAACATCAGGGGCTACTGTCTATGCGGTAATGTTATTTACACATTCTTTACTTACCTCAAAGCCTGTCAAAAGGCTTGTACAAGCTTCAGTCAGTCCGCTCTTGGCGGACTGAACCTTTTGGACCACCGCACTCATAATAGTGCGGTGCCCCTCGTCGATGGAGGCGCCTTGGAGCGCCTCCAACAAATTGTCTGGCGCCTCCGGTTGGACGGAGGTCGCCGGCACGGCGGGCTTGCTCCTCTTGGAAGGAGGTCCCCCACCGGACTCTAGAACCTTTGAAGGTTCCGGAGCGGTGTCCAGCCTAGGGCCGAACTTGGAGCCCTGGGGTGTTTCGTCCCCTTTACTCCTGGAGTCCGGGAGGTCGCCTTGCGGCGCCTCCAGGACCACCTCCTCCCGGATTGGAACTTGCTGGGACAACACTTCGGTGTCGTCCGTAGGGCGGGGGGAGGAAGCCGTCGGAAGCGAGTTCACGTCCGACGAGTCCAGTGAGCCGCTCGACGACGCGTCGAGCCGGTCTTTGGGCGGGCTGCATAAATATATCCGACATAAGGGAAAGCTGTGCAATAATCAAATACTATGAAATCACTCCGGTATCCGGATACTTACGATTTCGCCAGGGGCTTGGCCCTGGGCGACTACTCCTCTTCACCGTCGTCGGCGTTGGTGGAGTAGTCCGGAGGAGGGGTTCTCGCCTTCTTGGACCCCTCAGCCTCCCCAGTTGGGGTGGCCGTCCTTTTCTTCCCTTCCCCCGCTGGAGAGGGAGGGGTTTCTTCTTCCTCCTCCTCGTCTTCACGGGAGGAATGCGCCTCGGAACCGTCGGATGATGGATCTGACGCCTCCTGGCACCAGGCACTCTTTCGAGTCCCCGCGGCCTTTTTCGTGGCCTTCTTCTCTGGCACCACATAGGGTGCCGGAACCAGCAGCTTCGCCAGGTGGGCATCGGCTGGGTCTTCGGGCAAAGGTGCCGGACAGTCGATCCGTCCGGACTTCGCCTGCCAATCCTGTCAAAGGTAAGGGAGCTTAGATCCCGCACAGAGTCAAACTATGAAAAACTAGTGCCCTGTAAAAATACAAAAAAGCTTACCGCGCTAGCGTGACGCTGCGCGCTGAATCCGTGATCCTCGGTAGCGGGTGCGGGAGCCTCGGTGCCTTTGAAAAGCACCTTCCAGGCATCTTCGTACGTCGTGTCGAAGAGCCTACTCAGAGTTTGGTGCCACGCCGGATCGAACTCCCACAGGTTGAAAGCCCGTTGTTGACATGGGAGGATCAAGCGGATGAGCATAACCTGGACTACGTTGACAAGCCTGAGCTGCTTGTTTACCAGGGATTGGATGCATGTTTGCAATCCGGTCACCTCCTTTTGGCTGCCTCACGACAGGCCCGTCTCTTTCCAGGACGTGAGCCGCGTTGGGGATCCGGACCGGAACTCGGGGGCTGCGACCCACTTAGGGTCGCACGACTCGGTGATGTAAAACCACCCCGATTGCCACCCCTTCAGGCTCTCTACAAAGGAGCCCTCGAGCCAGAGGACGTTGACCATCTTGCCAACCATGGCACCGCCACACTTCGCCTGGCTGCCGTGCACCACCTTCGGCTTGACGTTGAAAGTCTTGAGCCATAGGCCGAAATGGGGACGGATGCGGAGGAAAGCCTTGCACACGACGATAAATGCCGAGATGTTGAGGATAAAGTTTGGGGCCAGATCGTGGAAATCCAGGCCGTAGTAGAACATGAGCCCCCGGACAAATGGGTGCAGAGGGAAGCCCAGTCCGCGGAGGAAATGAGGGAGGAATACCACCCTCTCATGGGGCCTGGGAGTGGGGATGAGCTGCCCCGTTTCGGGAAGCCGGTGTGCGATGTTGCTAGCCAGATATCCGGCCTTCCTCAGCTTTTTGATGTGTCCCTCCGTGACGGAGGAGACCATCCACTTGCCTCCCGCTCCGGACATGGCTGGAGAAGGTTGAGGCGAGGAGTGCGGACTTGGGCGCTGGAGCTCGAGTGTGCAAGAATGGATAGGCGAAGGAGGAAGAAGGCGTAGGTGAAAAGGTGGATCCTTATCCCCTTATATGGGTGGACGCAACTACATGTCCCCACCAGCCTGGTAAAACTCGCTTATCTCCCAAGCACCGTAATCAAAGGCGCAGTTGGGTTACCCACACCCATATTGATGAGAATCCCGGAATAAGGGGACATGATCTCTGCTTTAACAAGACGTGCCAAGGAAACCGCCTCGCATAACGCACTGAGATGGGACAGTAAAACGGTTCGAATAAAAGCTTGGTCGTGGTGTGATGTTACACTACGGAATACGTCAGCGGATTAGATTTGTGTAAATATTATTCTCTCTATGGCAATATGTGGAAACTTATTTTGCAGAGCCGGACACTATCTTTGTGTTCGAAATCTTCTATGAAGTACTTGGAGGAGGAACCCGCCTTGCAATGCCGAAGACAATCTGCGCGCCGGACTCATAGTCATTGAAGCCTGGTTCAAGGGCTACTGAGGGAGTCCTGGATTAGGGGGTGTCCGGATGGCCGAACTATACCTTCAGCCGGACTCCTGGATTATGAAGATACAAGATTGAAGACTTCGTCCCGTGTCCGGAAGGGACTTTCCTTGGCGTGGAAGGCAAGCTTGGCGATGCGGATATTTAGATCTCCTACCATTGTAACCGACTCTATGTAACCCTAACCCTATCTGGTGTCTATATAAACCGGAGGGTTTTAGTCCGTAGGACAACATACACATCAACAATCATATCGTAGGCTAGCTTCTAGGGTTTAGCCTCCTCGATCTCGTGGTAGATCTACTCTTGTACTACCCATATCATCAATGTTAATCAAGCAGGACGTAGGGTTTCACCTCCATCAAGAGGGCCCGAACCTGGGTAAAACTTCGTGTCCCTTGCCTCATGTTACCATCCAGCCTAGACACACAGTTCGGGACCCCCTACCCGAGATCCGCCGGTTTTGACACCGACATTGATGTATCGCGGGCTTTGTTAATATAGTCGGGTCATATGGTGTTTTCCCCTCTCTATCTTGTTGTGATGAATTGACTTTTTCTCTTTGAGATTTCTTTATTATCGGATTGAATACTTTTATGGATTTGAGAGCACTTGATATATGTCTTGCATATGAATACTCGTGGTGACAATGGGGGTATCATATTGATTCACTTGATATGTGTTTTGGCATTCAACTCGCGGATTCCCGTGGTGACATTGGGGTAATCTATGCATAGGGGTTGATGCTCTCGTCTTTTGTTTCTCCGGTAGAAATCTTGGGGCACTGTTTGAGGTTCTTTGTGTTGGATTGAGTATTATGAATCTGAAATTATTTGGTGTTATTTTAGTACAAACTCTTGGATAGATTGATCGGAAAGAATAGCTTCGAGGTGGTATCGTACCCTACAAACGATTTCTTCGTATGTTCTCCGCTAGATAGGAACTTTGGAGTGATTCTTCATCGCACTTTGAGGGATGGTTATATGATCCAATTATATTAGCATTGTTGAGAGATTTCACTAGCAAAAGTACGGCCCCGAGGCCTCATTTTCAAGCATTGCAATACCGTTCTTGCTCCATTTTATCAATTGCTACCTTGTTGTTCTTTATTGTTCTTATTACAAAAATCAATATCTACTATCCATATTGCACTTGTATCACCATCTCTTCGCCGAACCAGTGCACCTATACAAATTACCATTGTATTTGGTGTGTTGGGGACACAAGAGACTCTTTGTTATTTGATTGTAGGGTTGCTTGAGATAGACCATCTTCATCCTACACCTCCCACAGATTGATAAACCTTAGGTCATACACTTGAGGGAAAATAGCTACTGTCCTACAAAACTCTACGCTTGGAGGCCCGACACACGTCTACAAGAATAAAGTTGCATAGTAGACATCAAGCGGCACCATAACGAGCCTCGAGGCATAACCCGTCGTGTGCTGATAACAATGCTCGGGCTTCAGTGGATCATGGCAGGGTGTGTCGAGTGGATCAATACCGGTTCAGCTGTCCTGATGTTGGAAAAGAATTGCCGGTTCCTTCCCCTTAAGTAGTAGCTGGGGCGGCTTAAGCGCCACTGCAATGATATGGGAGAGCTCATGGCAGTTCTTGTCAAATACACCAACTCTGATAGTACTAAGGACCCCGAGTCTGATGAGGAGAAGGTTGGCAAGGGGAAGAAGAATGGCAATGCAAAGGGACAGAAACATAATACAATGGGTCAAGGTAACAATGCTATGCGCAAGAAGATGGGCGGTGGTTCAGACTATGTTGCTAATACCAACACATAGAGTAATAATCAGCGTCGCAAGGGGAAATCCTCAACACCCCGGTTTGGCGGGCCAAAGTTCAACCTTGAGACGATGATGAATCAGCCTTGCCCAAAGCATGGTACGCAAGAGAAGCCGACCAGTCATCTGTGGAAAGATTGCTTCATCATGAGGGAGTACAAAAATTCCAGCTTTTTCCAGAACAATCATGGCCCGCATGGCGGGTCAGGCTCCGGCTCAAGCTCCGGCTCTCAGGGCCAAGGCAACCAAGGTGGTTTTAATCAGCAACCTAGTCAAGGGAATCAACAACAGCAGACCGGTTATTAGAGTAATCCGAAGTAGCTGAATAGTGGTCAATATCATGTGTTTACCATGAGCTTATACAAACAAGACCAGAAGATTCATAAACGGGCGGTGAATGCGGTTGAGCCGACAGTCCCTCGATACTTGCAATGGTCTAAACATCCTATTGTATGGAGCAGTGAGGATCACCCGCCCTGAGTTGACAATCCAGGTCAGTTGGCTTTGGTGGTTGCCCCTCAAGTTGGAGGGTACAAATTTACAAAGGTGCTCATGGATGGAGGCAGCAGTATCAATATCCTTTACTATGATACTTTTTGATGTATGAATTTGACTAACAAAGACCTTAAGCCGTCTTCTACTGTTTTTCATGGGGTGGTGCCTGGCAAGTCGGCGTATCCAGTAGGTAAGATAGCTTTGGAAGTGGCCTTTGGTGATGACCATGATTACAGAGCTGAAACATTCACCTTTGATGTGGTCAAGATCAAAAGCCCTTATCATGCCTTGCTTAGACGGCCGGCTTATGCTAAATTTATGGCACGACCTTGTTATGTTTATTTGCATCTTAAAATGCCGGGTCGCAAGGGTACCATCACGGTGCACGGCAACATGAAGATAGCCTTGGAGTGTGATGTCTACTACACAACCTTATTCTTGTAGACGTTGTTGGGCCTCCAAGTGCAGACGTTTGTAGGACAGTAGCAAATTCCCCTCAAGTGGATGACCTAAGGTTTATCAATCCGTAGGAGGCGTAGGATGAAGATGGTATGTCTCAAACAACCCTGCAACCAAATAACAAAGAGTCTCTTATGTCCCCAACACACCCAATAGAATGGTAAATCGTATAGGTGCACTAGTTCGGCAAAGAGATGGTGATACAAGTGCAATATGGATAGTACATAATGGTGTTTGTAATCTGAAAATATAAAAACAGCAAGGTAACCAATGATAAAAGTGAGCACAAACGGTATTGCAATGCGTTGAAACAAGGCCTAGGGTTCATACTTTCACTAGTGCAAATTCTCTCAACAATAATAACATAATTGGATCATATAATTATCCATCAACATGCAACAAAGAGTCACTCCAAAGTCACTAATAGCGGAGAAAAACGAAGAGATTATGGTAGGGTACGAAACCACCTCAAAGTTATTCTTTCCGATCAATCCGTTGGGCAATTCCTATAAGTGTCACAAACAGCCCTAGAGTTCATAATAAAATAACACCTTAAGACGCAAATCAACCAAAACCCTAATGTCACCTAGATACTCCAACGTCACCACAAGTATCCGTGGGTATGATTATACGATATGCATCACACAATCTCAGATTCATCTATTCAACCAACACAAAGTACTTCAAAGAGTGCCCCAAAGTTTCTACCGGAGATTCAAGACCAAAACATGTGCCAACCCCTATGCATAGGTTCATGGGCGGAACCCGCAAGTTGATCACCAAAACATACATCAAGTGGATCAATAGAATACCCCATTGTCACCACGGGTATCCCATGCAAGACATACATCAAGTGTTCTCAATTCCTTAAAGACTCAATCTGATAAGATAACTTCAAAGGGAAAACTCAATTCATTACAAGAGAGTAGACGGGGAGAAACATCATTAGATCCAACTATAATAGCAAAGCTCGCGATAGATCAAGATTGTACCACCTCAAGAAGACGAGAGAGAGATCAAACACATAGCTACTGGTACATACCCTCAGCCCTGAGGGTGGACTACTCCCTCCTCGTCATGGAGAGCTCCGGGATGATGAAGATGGCCACCGGTGAGGGGTTCCCCCTCCGGCAGGGTGCCGAAACGGGTCTAGATTGGTTTTCGGTGGCTACGGAGGCTTCTGGTGGCGGAACTCCCAATCTATTCTGCTCCCTGAAGTTATTAGGGTATATGCGTATATGTGGGAGGAAGAAGTACGTCGGTGGACCTCCGGGCTGTCCATGAGGCAGGGGGGCGCGCCCAGGGGGTGGGCGCGCTCTCCACCCTCGTGGGAAGCCCGGGACTCTCCTAGTCTAACTCCGATACTCCGTGGGCTTCTTCTGGTCCAAAAATAAGTTTCAGGTCAATTGGACTCCATTTGATTTTCCTTTTCCGCGATACTCTAAAACAAGGAAAAAAACAGAAACTGGCACTGGCACTGGGCTCTGGGTTAATTGGTTAGTCCCAAAAATAATATAAAAATGTATAATAAAGCCCATAAACATCCAAAACAGATAATATAATAGCATGGAACAAACAAAAAATATAGATATGTTGGAGACGTATCAACATCCCCAAGCTTAATTCCTGCTCGTCCTCTTGTAGGCAAATGATAAAAACAGAATTTTTGATGTGGAATGCTACCTAACATATTTATCCATGTTATTCTCTTTATTGTGGCAAGAATATTCAGAGCCATAAGATTCAAGACAAAAGTTTAATATTGAAATAAAAATAATAATACTTCAAGCATACTAACAAAGCAATTATGTCTTCTCAAAATAACATGGCCAAAGAAAGTTATCCCTACCAAATCATATAGTCTGGCTATGCTCCATCTTCACCACACAACGTATTTAAATCATGCACAACCCCGATGACAAGCCAAGCAATTGTTTCATACTTTTGATGTTCTCAAACCTTTTCAATCTTCACGCAATATATGAGCGTGAGCCATGGATATAACACTATAGGTGGAATAGAATGGTGGTTGTGGAGAAGACAAAAAGGAGAAGATAGTCTCACATCAACTAGGCGTATCAACGGGCTATGGAGATGCCCATCAATTGATATCAATGTGAGTGAGTAGGGATTGCCATGCAACGGATGCACTAGAGCTATAAATATATGAAAGCTCAACAAAAGAAACTAGTGGGTGTGCATCCAACTCGCTTGCTCACGAAGACCTAGGGCATTTTGAGGAAGCCCATCATTGGAATATACAAGGCAAGTTCTATAGTGAAAAATTCCCACTAGTATATGAAAGTGACAACATAGGAGACTCTCTATCATGAAGATCATGGTGCTACTTTGAAGCACAAGTGTGGTAAAAGGATAGTAGCATTGCCCCTTCTCTCTTTTTCTCTCATTTTTTTTATTTTTTTATTTGGGCCTTTTCTCTTTTTATGGCCTCTTTTTTATTTTTCTTTTTAATTTTGCGTATGGAGTCTCATCCCGACTTATGGGGGAATCATAGTCTCCATCATCCTTTCCTCACTGGGACAATGCTCTAATAATGATGATCATCACACTTTTATTAACTTACAATTCAAGAATTACAACTCGATACTTAGAACAAAATATGACTCTATATGAATGCCTCCGATGGTGTACCGGGATGTGCAATGACTCAGGAGTGACATGTATGGAAGAATTATGAACGGTGGCTTTGCCACAAATACGATGTCAACTACATGATCATGCAAAGCAATATGACAATGATGAAGCGTGTCATAATAACGGAACGGTGGAAAGTTGCATGGCAATATATCTCGGAATGGCTATGGAAATGCCATAATAGGTAGGTATGGTGGTTGTTTTGAGGAGGATATATGGTGGGTTTATGGTACCGGCGAAAGTTGCGCGGTACTAGAGAGGCTAGCAATGGTGGAAGGGTGAGAGTGCGTATAATCCATGGACTCAACATTAGTTATAAAGAACTCACATACTTATTGCAAAAATCTATTAGTTATCAAAACAAAGTACTACACGCATGCTCCTAGGGGGATAGATTGGTAGTAAAAGACCATCGCTCATACCCGACCGCCACTCATAAGGAAGACAATCAATAAATAAATCATGCTCCGACTTCATCACATAACGGTTCACCATACATGCATGCTACGGGAATCACAAACTTTAACACAAGTATCTCTCAAATTCACAACTACTCACTAGCATGACTCTAATATTACCATCCTCATATCTCAAAACAATCATCAAGTATCAAACTTCTCATAGTATTCAATGCACTTTATATGAAAGTTTTTATTATATCCCTCTTGGATGCCCACTAAATTCATAACCAAAGCAAATTACCATGCTCTTTAGGACTCTCAAAATAATATAAGTGAAGCATGAGAGATCAATTATTTCTATAGAATAAAACCACCACCGTGCTCTAAAAGATATAAGTGAAACACTAGGGCAAGTTACAAACTACTCCGAAAGATATAAGTGAAGATCAATGAGTAGTCGAATAATTATGCAACTATGTGAAGACTCTAACATTTAAGAATTTCAGATCTTGATACTTTATTCAAACAGAAAGAAAAACAAAATAAAATAAATTGACGCTCCAAGCAAAACACATGTCATGCGGTGAATAAAAATATAGCTCCAAGTAAAGTTACCGACGAACGAAGACGAAAGAGGGGATGCCTTCCGGGGCATCCCCAAGCTTAGGCTTTTGGTTGTCCTTGAATATTACCTTGGGGTGCCTTGGTCATCCCCAAGCTTAGGCTCTTGCCACTCCTTATTCCATAGTCCATCGAATCTTTACCCAAAACTAGAAAACTTCACAACACAAAACTTAACAGAAAACTCGTAAGATCCGTTAGTATAAGAAAATAAATCACCACTTAGGTACTGTTGTGAACTCATTCTAAATTCATATTGGTGTAATACCTACTGTATTCCAACTTCTCTATGGTTCATACCCTCCGATACTACTCATAGATTCATCAAAATAAGCAAACAACACATAGAAAACAGAATCTGTCAAAAATAGAACAGTCTGTAGTAATCTGTAGGATTCGAATACTTATGTAACTCAAAAAGTCCTTATAAATTAGGAAGTCCTAGGAAATTTGTTTATTAATCTACTGCAAGTGTAATTGGTATTTTATCGCTCTCTGGTAAGAAATGAAAATTATTCCCGTGAGCGCATATTTTCTGTTTTTTACAGCAAGGTCAAATAACAATCACCTAAGAAGGTCCTAAAGGCTTTACTTGGCACAAACACTAATTAAAACATAAAAACACATCTAAACAGAGGCTAGATGAATTATTTATTTCTAAATAGGAACAAAAAGCAAGGAACAAAAATAAAATTGGGTTGCCTCCGAACAAGCGCTAACATTTAACTCCCCAAGCTAGGCATGATGATTTCAATTATGCTCACATAAAAGATAAGAATTGAAACATAATGAGAGCATCATGAAGAATATTACTAGCACATTTAAGTCTAACCCACTTCCTATGCATAGGGATTTTGTGAGCAAACAACTTATGGGAACAAGAATCAACTTGCATAGGAAGGTACAACAAGCATAGCTTCAAGATTTTCAATACATAGAGAGGAAACTTGATATTATTGCAACTCCTACAAGCATATATTCCTCTCTCATAATAATTTTCAGTAGCATCATGAATGAATTCAACAATATAACCATCACATAAAGCATTCTTTTCATGATGCATAAGCATAGAATTTTTATTACTCTCCACATAAGCAAATTTCTTCTCATGAATAGTAGTGGGAGCAAACCCAACAAAATAACTATCATGTGAGGCATAATCCAATTGAAAACTAAAATCATGATGACAAGTTTGATGGATATCATTATTCTTTATAGCATACAAGTCATCACAATAATTATCAAAGATAGCAACTTTTTTCTCATAGTCAATTGGAACCTCTTCCGAAATAGTGGATTCATCACAAAATAAAGTCATGACCTCTCCAAATCCACTCTCATCAATATAATCATCATAAATAGGAGGCATGCTTTCATCATAATAAATTTGCTCATCAAAACTTGGGGGACAAAAAATATCATCTTCATCAAATATAGCTTCCCCAAGCTTGTGGCTTTGCATATCATTAGCATCATGGATATTCAAGGAATTCATACTAACAACATTGCAATCATGCTCATCATACAAAGATTTAGTGCCAAACATTCTAATGCATTCTTGCTCTAGCAATTGAGCACAATTACCGGAATCCTTATTTTGATGAAAGATATTAAAAAGATGAAGCATATGAGGTACCCTCAATTCCATTTTTTGTAGTTTTCTTTTATAGACTGAACTAGTGCTAAAACAAGAAACAAAAAGATTCGATTGCAAGATCTAAAGATATACCTTCAAGCGCTAACCTCACTGGCAACGGCGCCAGAAAAGAGCTTGATGTCTACTGCACAACCTTGTTCTTGTAGACGTTGTTGGGCCTCCAAGTGCAGATGCAGAAGTTTGTAGGACAGTAGCAAATTTCCCTCAAGTGGATGACCTAAGGTTTATCAATCCGTAGGAGGCGTAGGATCAAGATGGTCTCTCTCAAACAACCCTGCAACCAAATAACAAAGAGTCTCTTGTGTCCCCAACACACCCAATACAATGGTAAATCGTATAGGTGCACTAGTTCGACGAAGAGATGGTGATACAAGTGCAATATGGATAGTAGATAATGGTTTTTGTAATCTAAAAATATAAAAACAGCAAGGTAACTAATGATAAAAGTGAGCACAAACGGTATTGCAATGAGTTGAAACAAGGCCTAGGGTTCATACTTTCACTAGTGCAAGTTCTCTCAACAATAATAACATAATTGGATCATATAATTATCCCTCAACATGCAACAAAGAGTCACTCCAAAGTCACTAATAGTAGAGAACAAACGAAGATATTATGGTAGGGTACGAAACCATCTCAAAGTTATTCTTTCCGATCAATCCGTTGGGCTATTCCTATAAGTGTCACAAACAGCCCTAGAGTTCGTAGTAAAATAACACCTTAAGACGCAAATCAACCAAAACCCTAATGTCACCTAGATACTCCAATGTCACCACAAGTATCTGTGGGTATGATTATACGATATACATCACACAATCTTAGATTCATCTATTCAACCAACACAAAGTACTTCAAAGATCGCCCCAAAGTTTCTACCGAAGAGTCAAGACAAAAACGTGTGCCGACCCCTATGCATAGGTTCATGGGCGGAACCCGCAAGTTGATCACCAAAACATACATAAAGTGGATCAATAGAATACCCCATTGTCACCACGGGTATCCCACGCAAGACATACATCAAGTGTTCTCAAATCCTTAAAGACTCAATCTGATAAGATAAATTCAAAGGGAAAACTCAATTCATTACAAGAGAGTAGAGGGGGAGAATCATCATAAGATCCAACTATAATAGCAAAGCTTGCGATACATCAAGATCTTACCACCTCAAGAACACAAGAGAGAGAGATCAAACACATAGCTACTGGTACATACCCTTAGCCCCGAGGGTGGACTACTCCCTCCTCGTCATGGAGAGCGCCTGGACGATGAAGATGGCCACCGGTGAGGGGTTCCCCCTCCGGCAGGGTGCCGGAACGGGTCTAGATTGGTTTTCGGTGGCTACGGAGGCTTCTGGTGGCGGAACTCCCGATCTATTCTACTCCCCGAAGTTTTGAGGGTATATGGGTATATATGGGAGGAAGAAGTACATCAGTGGACCTTCGGGCTGTCCACGAGGCAGGGGGCGCGCCTAGGGGGGTGGGCGCGCCCCCACCCTCATGGGCAGCCCAGGACTCTCCTGGTCCAACTCCTATACTCTGTGGGCTTCTTCTGGTCCAAAAATAAGTTCTGTGAAGTTTCAGGTCAATTGGACTCCGTTTGATTTTCCTTTTCTGCGATACTCTAAAACAAGGAAAAAAGAGAAACTGGCACTAGGCTCTGGGTTAATAGGTTAGTCCCAAAAATAATATAAAAGTGTATAATAAATCCCATAAACATCCAAAACAGATAATATAATAGCATGGAACAATCAAAAATTATAGATACATTGGAGACGTATCAGAGTGTGAAGAGGGCGATGTTGCTTGCGCTGAGTCTGTTTGTGCAACGGAGGAGTTGAAGTTTTATAAAGATAATGTTGACCCGACAGACATGACCCCCTTGAAGAAGCCAACGACAGAGCATGACCCTTTGTTGAAGTTTAAATCGGCAGATGACACCAATCAGGTTGACTTTGTTCCTGGCGACTCGTCCAAGCAGTTCAGCATCAGTGCCAATATGGATCCGAAATAGGAAAGCGCGCTCATCGAGTTCATCCATGAGAACCGGGACATCTTTGCATTGAAGCCTTCAAACATGCCAGGTGTACCGAGGGAACTCGCTGAGCACACTCTCAATGTGGATCCAAAGTTTAAAATGGTCAAGCAATTCCTTCGGCGTTTTAATGAAGAGAGGCGCAAGGCCATTGGTGAAGAAGTAGCCCGGCTCTTGGCGGCTGGGTTTATTATTGAAGTTTTTCATCCTGAGTGGTTGGCTAACCCAGTGCTGGTACTTAAGAAGAACGACACTTGGCGTATGTGTGTGGATTATACAAACCTTACCAAGGCATGTCCGGCTGGTCGTTTTGCTCCCCCTTGTATTGATCAGATCATCGATGCTACGGCGGGTTGTGAGCATTTGAGTTTTCTAGATGCTTATTATGGTTATCATCAGACCAAGATGGTAGTTAAGGACCAGGAAAAGACACCCTTTATCACTCCTTTTGGAGCCTTCTATTGTGTGTCTATGCCTTTTGGGCTCAAGAGTGCCTAGGCGACTTATCAGCGTTGTGTTCAAAATGGCCTCCATAATCAAATTGGAGGCAATGTTCATGCTTATGTGGATGACATAGTTGTGAAATCAAGGAAGAAAGAGACCTTGTTAGATGATTTGAAGGAAACCTTTGACAACCTCCGGGTCTACAAAATGATGCTTAACCTGGCCAAGTGCGTTTTCGGTGTTCCATCTGGTAAGCTGTTGGGTTTTTTGGTTTCTGAGAGAGGCATTGAAGCTAACCCAGAGAAAATCAAGGCTATCACTTCTTTGGCTAAGCCGACATGTACCAATGACGTCTAGCGCTTGGTGGGTCGTATTGCGGCTTTGAGCCGGTTTATAAGCCGCCCGGGAGAGAAGGCTATCCCTTTATATCAGATGATGAAAAAACAGATCACTTCATATGGAGTGATGCTGCTAATCAAGCTTTTGAGGCATTGAAAAAGCACTTGGCTGAGCCACCTATCCTTGCATCTCCCATTGATAAGGAGCACTTGCTGTTATATGTGGCTGCTAACAGTAGAGCCATTAGTGTGGCAGTTGTTGTGGAAAGGAGGCAAGGAATATATGGTTCAACGGCCGGTTTACTATGTCAGTGAGGTACTCATTGAATCCAAGCAGAGATACACACGTTGACAGAAGCTGTTTTATGGGTGTTCATGGCTAGCCGTAAGTTGAAACAGTATTTCCTTGGCCATCCCATCACTGTGGTTAGTTCTGCTCCCTTAGGGGATATTATTCAAAACAGAGAAGCCAGAGGCCAGGTGGCCAAGTGGGCCATTGAGCTTGGACCCCATGGTTTGAAATATATGCCTCGGGCAGCCATCAAGTCTCAAGCGCTTGTGGATTTTATTATTGATTGGACAGAGTTGCAGATGCCTGAGGAAAAGCCTGATAACACATATTGGACTATTCATTTTGATGGGTCTAGGCAGTTGGAAGGCTCGAGGGCTGGAGTTATTCTGACTTCCCCACGAGGTGATAAATTTTTTTATGTTTTAAGGTTGATGTTCCCTTGTACTAAAAATGCAGCTGAGTATGATGCCTTGCTCCATGGTCTTCGGATGGCTAAAGAGATGAATCTAAGCCGGGTAAGGTGCTTTGGTGACTCAGATTTGGTGGCTCAACAAGTTTTCGGAACTTGGGATTCCAAGGACCCACTCATGGCGGCTTATCGCCGAGAGGTTGATGCTATTGCTGGTCATTTCAAGGGTTATCAAGGGGAGCATGTTGATTGTAGGAAAAATGAGGTGACTGATGCTTTAAGCCGGATGGGATCCTAGCGTAAGCTGGTACCACCTAATGGTTTCCTTGATATTTTAAATAACCCTTCAGTTAAATTGCCTACGGAGGAGGATCTTGCTATCCCTGACCCGGAGGCACAGTTGGTGGCGGCTCTCCATGTTATTCCTGATTGGACAATCTCGTATTTGGCTTATATGACCCGGGGTGAGTTACCTGAAGATAAAACTTTGGCCAGACAGATAACCCAACGGTCTAAGTCAATGACTATTGTCAAGGGCGAGTTGCACTGATGAAGTGTCACAGGGGTGTTTCAGCATTATATATCTCCTGAGGAGGGCCATGAGATTCTACGAGAGATTCATGAATGAGATTGTGGCCATCATGCCGGTTCTAAGTCTCTCATGGCTAAAGCTTTTCGTCATGGGTTTTATTGGCTGACGGCTCATGCTAATGCAGAGGATCTGGTTAGCAAATGTGATGGCTGTCAGAAATTTTCTAGACGAGCTCATGTGTCGGCTCAAGAGTTGAGGATGATACCAATTACTTGGTCATTTGCAGTTTGGGGGCTGGATATGGTTGAGCCTTTTAAAAGATCTAAGGACAAAAAGACTCACCTCTTGGTGGCAATTGACAAGTTTACAAAGTGGGTTGAGGCAGAGCCGGTCAGCAAGTGTGACGCGGTAGCGACGGTTCAATTCATTAAAAAGGTGATTATCCGTTTTGGTTACCCTCACAGCATCATAACTGATAATGGCACTAATCTGTCTAAAGGTGCTATGAAAGAATTTTGTCAATGTGAACATATTCGTCTTGATGTTTCATATGTGGACCACCCCCAGTCCAATGTTCAAGCTAAAAGAGCCAATCAAGAAATCTTGAGAGGCATAAAACCCCGGCTTATGGTCCCTTTGTAGAGGACGTTGGGTTGTTGGTTGAGGAGTTACCTTCAGTGCTTTGGATTATCAATACTACCCCCAACAGATCCACGGGTTATATGCCTTTTTTCATGGTTTACGGAGTAGAGGCGGTTCTTCCCAGTGACATCCGTCATGACTCGCCCTGCGTGGCGGATTATGTTGAAGCTAATAATGAAAAGGCACGACATGATACTCTTGACCTCCTGGATGAGGAGTGTGACCTTGCAGCGGCTCGTTCAGCAATCTACTAGCAAGATCTGCGTCAATAACATAGTCGTCGGGTTAAAACCAGGACCTTTCAAGAAGGTGACTTGGTGCTCCGGCTCATCCAGGATCAAACAGATATGCATAAGTTATCCCCACCTTGGGAAGGGCCTTTTGTGGTCAGCAAAAATCTGAACAATGGATCATACTACCTCATCGATGTCCGAGACCACAAGGACTCACGCACGTCGGAGGAGGAGACCCTTCGACCGTGGAATATTGCTCATCTCTGGCCTTATTACACCTGAGCCACCGGCTCTTGTGATGTACATACTTCTACCAATGTATATATTAAGATTAGTATAATAAAGTCGGCATCCCTGATAATTCAGGGCCTCTGTCCTTTCATTTCTGAGTATCTGAGTCTTTATTATCAATTCATAAGATCACTTGGGGGTTCCCGCTAACTGAGCATAGCTATGACTACCCTCTTGATCCATCTTGCACGCCTTGTTACAAATAACATGGGGGCTTCCTGCTCACTGAGCATAGCTATGACTACCCTTTGATCCGGCTTATACGCCTTGTTGCACAACGACTTGGGGGCTTTTTTGCCCAAGTTATAAGATTGCCAAAGAGAACTTATTACAATGTACAATTCAAACATAGGTAACCTGCCTTGATGGTTTATTAAAGGTCACTTGGGGGCTTCCTATTCATTGAACATAGCTATATTTACCCTTTGATCGGCTTGGACGCCAGGTGTATTCACCAAAACTTCGGGTTATCCTGCCTTTTGTATGTCTGCCACTCCGACCAGGTAATCCTAGAATGACCCGCCATACTCTTGACAGTTAATCTTATAAAGACCCTGAACTGGTCAAAGTTAAAATGGCGGTTGGCCATGTGAGGCCCGGCTTACAGCTTTGAATAAAGGATTAACTCAGTGGTTGTGCGGCCCTTGAACATCACTTGATATTGAGGTTTGGCAGCCTATGAAAGCCTTGTTTTTCTGGTTTGTTATTTTGTTTGAACATTGTTTGGGTTCATATTTTGTACCATATTGACATATGGTTTAAAACGATTTAGACCATGTAGCCTTAATCTTTATGGATCATATTTGAGCGTATTCGGATGTTTGATAACCCGGCCTGGTTCTGGATGATAAGTCACCAGTATGCCTTGATTGTGCAATTAGAGTTATGCGCTCTAAAAGTTTTCTGGATTATTACCCTTGCTGCATATGGCATGGTAAGATGGCAGTATGAAAAATATAACAGGTATGTTATTTGTTTATTCTATGAATATCCGAGGTTTTGATAACCCGCCCTGGTTATGGACTATACAGTCACCAGGGGCTTTTATATTGGACATCATGACCAGCCCTGGGGTAAACCTGCCATATTCTTGATCAGTAAAAACCATTACTTCACCTTCCTTGGGCTCAGGAGGGGTTTCTATGCCTGGGACCCTCCAATGGATGACATCTTTTTTGGCTAAGATGCTCGTTTGGACATACTCGTTCAATGTTTCTTCGGTAACCCGGGAGATGACCTAGTTGCATGAGGTGGCGGTTTTGGCTTTAGACATTTTTTGACTACAAAGGGAAATATTGTCGGGTTAAGGATTGTGCTGCTAAGCCGGCCAGTGATTGAAAGGTAAAGTGCATTATACAAAGACAATTCATAAGTAGAAGGAAGAGCCAGCATGTTAAACCGGAAGATAACGCCGAGTTATGCAGATATATACTAGCGGCTTAATCAGAAGACTAATGATATATGGCGGGTTATGGTTTATCATATAAGCCACCCGCATGATTGCAGTACAACAGATTGGAAAGTAAATTTTTACTAAGTGATGGATAAACAAGTTCTGCAGATTGGTGCTATGATTTTGGATCTATAGCAATTCAGAAAATGCAAATAAATTTTAAACCTAAGGTGGTGGCAGCAGAAGAATTTGTATGCCTAGATGAGATTTTTTGTACAGAGGGAGGATTTTATTTGATTGAAAGGGGATGCTAAACTTCTACCGCATAGTTTGGTACGATGTTCAAATCAAGCCATATGATCTAGAAGAGAAAATAAGGAACAATGAAGAACACCGACGAACGGTGAAAACCCTAATGAAGATCTGCTACGGGAAAGGAGAATACTTATTGATGCTGATGAACAACGGAGGTGTGCCGCAGTGCTCTGGTTCGATCAGGTTGATGTAGCGGCCGGAATTGAGAACGCCGGACAGAGGTGGAGCTCGAGATGGCTGAGGAGTCGCAAGGAATAAGACAAAGACGAGGGGGCAAGGTAAAAGTGAAAACAGGCCCCCTGTCCCTATTTATAAGGAAGTTGATAGATGGCATGCATGGGAATCGAGGAGACCGAAAAATGATTATGTGGTTATGCGAATACCTCGATTTTCAGGAGGTCCATTAAAGAAAAAGATTTGTTGAGAGTTTCTCGGCCTTGTGGACAATTAATGCAAGATGATGTCATGGCGGGTTAACACGATGCTAAGATGTGACGTCATGGCGGGTTACAATGAATAAGTACAAAACCGAGGATGGAAGATTCAACTAAGTCAAGAAGTGAAGATTGATGCGAACAAGTTCAAATCAACCTGAGGCCTAATGTTGGGGATATAACTACTGGGTATGACTCGCCCAGGAGGGGCCGGGTCATGCCATTGGCATCTTAAAGACAAAGAGGCCCGATAAGGTCCAAGAAGATGTGAAGATGGCGATTCATAGAGCAAGCTTATTGAAGGCCCAAGACCTCGGGATGACTTGAGGCCCACGGGTATGAGCTGCCATATGTTTAACTTGTGTTGTAAGGCAAGCTTAGTTAGATACTGAGCCAGACACATTTTGTATGAGCCGGCCGGGATTCTGTAAGCCGCCGGGCATCAACCTGTATATAAAGGGGTGACCCGGTGACGGGTTGACTCAAGAAAACAACTCATCGAGAACTAGGTCAAGCATATTCACTCCCTGGTAATCGAAACCCAAGCAATACAACCTAAAGCAGGAGTAGGTTTTACCTCATTGAGAGGGGCCGAACCTGGGTAAATTCTCCGTGTCCTTTGTCCCGATTAACCCCTTCAAGCTAACCTAGTTGCGATGGCTCAACACCTAAGAGGGGATGCCTTCTGGGGCATCCCCAAGCTTAGGCTTTTGGTTGTCCTTGAATTTTACCTAGAGGTGCCTTGGGCATCCCCAAGCTTAGGCTCTTGCCACTACTTATTCCAAAATCCATCAAATCTTTACCCAAAACTTGAAAACTTAACAACACAAAACTCAACAGAAAATCTCATGAGTTCCGTTAGTATAAGAAAACAAACCACCACTTCAAGGTAATGTAATGAACTCATTCTTTATTTATATTGGTGTTAAACCTACTGTATTCCAACTTCACTATGGTTCATACCCCCCGATACTAGCCATAGATTCATCAAAATAAGCAAACAACACGCGAAAAACAGAATCTATCAAAAACAGAACAGTCTATAGTAATCTGTAGGTTTCAAACTTCTGTAACCCCAAAAATTCTAAAATAAATTGGTGGATGTGAGGAATTTGTCTATTAATCATCTTCAAAAAGAATCAACCTAATCACACTCTCCAATAAAAAATGGCAGCAAATTTCGTGAGCGCTAAAGTTTCTGTTTTGTACAGCAAGATCGCAAAGACTTCCCCCAAGTCTTCCCAAAGGTTCTACTTGGCACAAACACTAATTAAAACATAAAAAATACAATAATAACATAATATAGATGAATTATTTATTACTAAACAGGAACAAAAAACAAGAAACAAAAATAAAATTGGGTTGCCTCCCAACAAGCGCTATCATTTAACGCCCCTAGCTAGGCATAAAAGCAAGAATAGATCTAGGTATTGTCATCTTTGGTATGCAATCCATAAGTGGCTCGCATAATAGATTCCGTCGGATGTGGGATTCTGGAAAACCCTTAAGGTTCGAACACTGGGGTGCGCGCGAAGTCTTTCCTTCCCACCAATCTACGCCCTAGCTCGCTAAGATCTCGCGGACGAACTCGACGAACTCGCAATGCGGAAAGACACGAGGTTTATACTGGTTCGGGCCACCGTTGTGGTGTAATACCCTACTCCGGTGTGGTGGTGGTGGTGGATTGCCTCTAGGGCTGATGATGAACAGTACAAGGGAAGAACAGCCTCCAGTGGTTGAGGTGTTCTTGTGAGTAGGCTCTCGATCGGGTTGGATCAAGCTAAGATGAGATGCCTCTACTATGGTGGCTAGCTCTACTTATATAGGCCCTGGTCCTCTTCCCAAAATATCGAGCGGGAAGGGAGCCAACGATGGCGGGAAAATTTGAAGGGGGACAACTAGTACAAGCTATCCTGACAAAAGTGGTCTTCGCCTGCGAAAAGCTCTGGCAGTGACACCGTCTTGGGCTCCACGATGACCTCCGTCTTACTGTCCTCCTGGTCTTGGTCTCGTTGCACCAATATAGCAACCTTTGCTTGATGCCTTGGTACTCTTCGTCTGTGCTAGCCTCCTTAGCACCAAAGAGGAATATAAAGACATTGTGCGTGCTGGCGCCCGCCTGGTGTCGTGCGTCATGGCTCACGTCACGAGGGCCTCGTGAGGTTTACCCCGCCTTGATATCTCCGCTCCTCATGAGCCTTCTTAGCTAGGCCGCTCCAGAGGAGGCCTTGCATCGTCCGCCTCCCAAGGCTTCGACCCTCGCGAGGGTCTTGGATGCCTTGTTGATGAAGATGGGTCGTACGGCCTACTGGCTTAGCCACGCCATGGGCCGCAGGCAGGCAAGTCTGGGGACCCCCGTTCCTAGAAGGCCAACAGTAGCCCCCAGGCCCAAGGTGCGCTCGGGCTTGGCTTCGCGGCGAAGCCAACGGTCAAGTTCGGAGCACCGCAGGCCCCAAAAGCATGCGGCCTCAGTTGACGCGTGGCGGTTGATTGGATGTGGGCGTCTCCGCTTCCCCATGTTGCCTTGACAACTGCACGACTTGACAAGTCCCTGCGACATGCAAGGAAAACCATCATTACCTGCGATCGTGGGAGACGCCGGTTGGCCTTCTCCTGCTATAAATGGGGGGGGCGGAGGCCCCGTTGCCCATCTCTTCCTTGCTTGCTTGCTCCTTTCTCCTCGCTCCATCACTTGCAGTGACACCCATGGCACCACGAAGGAAGTTCTCTGCCGCCGATAAGGGGAAGGCCCTTCGCGAGGGACCCGGCTCCCCGGCGCCCAAGCACGGCTGTGATCGCCCGCGCAAGCATGCCGCTACTCCCGCCATGGCCCATTGTCGAGACAGTGCCACGACACGCGGAGTGGGTCATCCCAGCCATGGCAGTCTAGTTGATGAGGGGAGGCGTGCCATGGTGGCGCGGCCTCCTCGTTCGCGCTTCCACACGGCGGAGGTGTCGCCGGAGTTTGTCGTCTGGTCGGAGCACCCGGCCGGCAACTGGCTCCAACTTCCGTGCTTCTTTGCTGATGAACTGTCGGCCTCTGGTCCAGGCGGACTCTGGCTGCAGGCGGATGGCTGCTGCAGCAAGGCCTCTTGGGTTGCGGTTGAGACTTCCGCCACAGGTAACATAGCCTTGGCCTGCGGCTGGCAGACATTCGCCCGCGCGCGCGACCTGGGCAGGCGGTGCACCCTCCACTTCAGGTACGATGGTGGATCGCCCCTTTATGTGAGGGTGTTTGGGGAAGATGGTCGTCGCGCCGGGTGCTGCCCCGAGCCGAACGACGGTGAGGAGGTACTCGGCCTTGGGGATGGTCACGACGAGGCCGAGGGTGAGCCCGCCCTCGGCGGCGATCGTGTCTCGTCCAGCTACGGCGGCTCTTCCTCCGGCAACAGCTCCAGCAGTGGCGGCTATGACCAGCCGCCGTGCCCATTTTGAAGGCGGCAGTGGGTCGTCTCGTCGCGGCACCTCCGTGAAGCGTGAGGAAGGATCTGGCTAGGCTCGGGGTAGTGCTAGGTGCCTGTCCTCGCGGGCCGCTGCAATGCTACTTTTGTTTTTCTCTTTTCCTGCATCAAGAATGAAACCAACATGGGCCCAGGGGGCGTGTATCGAACTATGGTTCCTTGGTTATATCAGTATGCGTGTTGTTCTCGTGATGTGTCGTTATTTTGCACGAAGATAACTTAACTTGGTATACTCAGGACGCCCTCTTCCCCATGAAGCGTTTATTTCCTTGCATCCATCTTGCCTTGGTGGCCTGCATTCGCTCAGGAACTGCGAAAAACTTGTTAGGAAGTGCGTTAAAAGATTTGCCGTTCATCCTGGCCCTGACCTGGCGCTTTGTATCGCGGTACCCGAGGGGCACGGACTAGGAGAGGTGCACCAGCTTTTGGGCTCGAACGAGGGTGGCTCGCGAGAAGGCAGAAAGGAGAAAAAAATGCTCGCGAGGGCACCTGCCTAGCCCCCTCGTGAGGCATGCGAGAGAGAGAACACGAGCAAATTCAAGCCGGAAAAAATGCAGTGAGAGGCGAGGGAATCAAATCGTCAAGGAACGCTAAAGGCAAACTTTGATTAAGGAAAAGTGAGTCAACTACGGAAAACAAATGAAAAGCCACGTCCGGCACCTAATCTAGTCTTCAAGTCTTCTCACCAGCGCAGAGCTAAGTGCTGTCCACTAGGAGTGGGAGGGAGCCCCAGGGCCTGAGGCCGGCGCTCCTGAGACTCCGGGGCGTGTACAGCCCCACTCATTATTACGTGAGAGTGTCATGGGCGGCGATTCTTCACAGGCACCGGGCCTTCTTCACAGGCTCTAGGCCTTTCTTCTCAGGCTCTGGGCCTTGCTTCTCAGGCTCTGGGCCTTGCTTCATGGATAGAACTTCCGGAGGTGCTGGATGTTCCAGGCGTTTTGGATGGGTATCCCGTCCTGCGTCTCCAGGCGCGCTGCACCCGACCTGGAGACATGGACGACCCTGAACGGGCCCTCCACATGGGCGAAAGCTTGTGCAGCCCTTCTCTGAGAGGACCCGCCTTAGGACAAGGTCGCCCACCTCGAGCGTCCTGGAGCGGATGTTGCGGCAAGTGGTATCGCCGTAGCGCTTGTTGGTACCTTGCCGCCCTCAACGCGGCTTCGCGACGGTGTTCCTCCCCCAGCACGAGATCCATCCCCCGCATGGAGTCCTGCTGCGTTTCATCGAATGCTAGGACCCGTGCGGAGCGATGCTTGACCTCGTGAGGAAGGACTGCTTTAGCTCCATAGACGAGGAAGAATGGAGTCTCACTCGTTGGCTTGGTGGCGGTGGTTTGGATGGACCACAACACGGACTGGAGCTCGTCGTGCCAGCCCCTGCCGCAGGCCTCCAGCTTCTTCTTGAAGGTCCTGGCCTTGAGGCCCCTCGGGACCTTCGCGTTAGCGCGCTCGGCCTGACCGTTACTCCCGGGGTGGGCCACCGAAGCGTAGCAGATCTGCGTTCCAAGGTTAGCACAGTAGGTTTTGAAGAGGTTGCTAGTAAACTGCAAACCGTTATCTGTGATGATGCGGTTGGGGACCCTGAAGCGGCTCACGAGGCCCTTGATGAACTTGACAGCAGAGCCGGCTGGAATGGTACGGATGGCTTCCACTTCCGCCCACTTGGTGAATTTTTTGATGGCGACGTAGAGATAGCGGTAGCCCCCTGGCGCCCGGGGGAACGGGCCTAGGATGTCCAGCCCCCAGACCGCAAATGGCCATGTGAGCAGGATGGTTTGGAGGCCCTGAGCAGGCTGATGGATTTGCTTGGCGTGGAATTGGCAAGCTTCACAGGACTTCACCAACTCGGCCGCGTCGTTGAGTGCTGTAGGCCAATAGAACTCATTGCGGAACACCTTGCCGACGAGGGTCCATGACGACGAGTGGTGTCCGCAGTCACCGCCGTGTATGTCAATCAGCAACTCCCTTCCCTGATCGCTGGAGATGCAGTGCAGCGTGACATCGTTCAGTCGTTTCCTGTATTACTCACCGTCTTGGATACAGTATGGCGTGGCTTGCCGAGCCACGCGCTCCGCGTCCTCTTCCTTTTCCGGCAGCATCCCGTGCATCAGGTACTCTTTGAATTCCTTGATCCGGCACTCCTCCTGGGGCTCGAGCGCCAAGAGTAGCCGAGCTCCTAAGGTTGGGCCACAGGCTGGGGCTCCCGTGGCCGGGGGCTGTGGGAGCTCCACCCGTGGCTGAGTCATGCTTGAAAGAGGTGGCGTAGCTAATGGCTTGAAGAGCCGCTCTTCGAAGATGCCGGGCTCATGCGGTTGCCGCTTGGATGCTCTCCTGGCGATGTCATTGGCTTCCTTGTTGGTGCCCCAGGGCACGTGCTGCAGCTCCAGGCCTGAGAACTGCTTTTCCATCTTGCGCACCTCCGCGAGGTAGGCCTCCATGTGCTCGTCCTTAGGCTCGTACACCTTGTTGGAGAAGTTGACGAGGAGCTGTGAGTCACATTTGACGGTGAGGTGCTTCACCCCTAGAGCTGCCGCAGCCCTCAGGCCAGCTATGAGGCCTTCGTATTCTGCGATGTTGTTGGAGACCTTCTCGCCGTGCTGAAAACATAGTTGCACGGCGTAGTAGAGCTTGTCCCGAGTGGGCGAGATGAGCACTGCTCCCGCCCCCGCCCCCTGGTGCACGAAGGAGCCATCGAAATACATGACCCAGCCGTCTGGTGTCTCGCTTCCTGGGGAGGTGGACCGGTCTTCTCCTTCCTCAAGAGCCGGGGCATCTGTCCATTCTGCCACAAAATTGGCGAGCACGGCTCCCTTGATGACCCTGGTAGTGCTGAACTCCAATTGGAATGCTTGCAACTCGATGTTCCACTCAGCGACCCTTTCGGCTGAGTTAGGGCTCCTGAGCACCCTCTCCAATGGGTAGGCTGAGACAACCTTGATGGGGTGGCCCTGGAAGTAGTGCCGCAGCTTGCACGAGGCCACCAAGAGTGCGAGCAACAGCTTTTGTGGCATGGGGTAGCGCACCCTCACATCCCGCAGTACGGTGCTGACGAAGTACACCGGGTGCTCGACGACAGCTTGCACATTGTCGAGGCTCGGGTCCCGCGGAGATTGTGGCATATCCTGAGGTGGTGGGTTTCCTGAGACCTGACCATCCTCAGGAGCTTCTGCGATGTTGCCCTGCTGAGCTTGGTATTCCGCCGCTGATGGCTTTGCTGCGCCATCTTGACCCCGCGTTGCATCAGCTCTGGCTTGGCGTGGCACACCCTTGTCTTGGCGCTCCTCCCGAACCACCACCAGCGCCGCGCTGGCGGAGTACAGGGTGGCGGCAAGGTAGAGCACCAGAGGCTCGAGAGGCCGCGGTGCCACCATCACTGGGGGCTGGTGAGGTATTTCTTGAGGTCTTGGAAGGCCTGGTCGGCCTCCGGGGTCCACTCAAACGGGCCCTTCTTCTCCATGAGCTTAAAGAAGGGTAAGGCACGCTCTCCTAGCTTGGAGATGAAACGTCCTAACGCGGTCACCCGCCCTGCTAGCTTCTGCATCTCCTTGAGGGTCTGTGGTGGGCTCATATTTTCGATGGCCTTGATTTTCTCCGGGTTCGCTTCGATCCCTTTGTGGGATACGAGGAACCCCAGTAGCTTGCCGGAGGGGACGCCAAACACGCACTTCTCCGGGTTAAGCCTCAAGTTCACTTGGCGCAAGCTCTTGAAGGTCTCCTCCAAGTCTTGAATCAATGTCCTCGCCTCGCGAGATTTGACCACTATGTCATCAACGTAGGCCTTTGTGTTTCTGCCGAGCTGCCGCCCCAAGGCGATTTGCATCAACCATTGAAAGTTTGCGTCCGTGTTGCGCAGCCTGAAGGGCATGCAGGTGTAGCAGTACACCCCGCATGGTGTCAGGAAGGCCGTCTTCTCCACATCCTCCGCCGCCATCTTGATTTGGTGGTATCCTGAGAATGCATCCAGGAAACATAGCAAGTCGCACTCGGCGATGGAGTCAACGATTTGATCAATGCGCGGAAGCGGGAACGGATCCTGGGGCATGCTTTGTTACAGTTGGTGGAGTCGACGCACATCTGTTCCTTCCCGCCTTTCTTCGGTACTACGACGGGGTTCGCCAGCCATTCGGGGTATCGAACTTCTCGGATGGTACCTGCCGCCTCCAGCTTGCGTGTCTCTTGGACGATGAAGGCTTGCTTCTCAGTGGACTGCCGTCTTGCTCGCTGCTTCACGGGGCGTACGTTGGGGCACACCCTTAGATGATGCTAAATTACCTCTCTCGGGACCCCTACCAGCTGATTGGGCTCCCACGCGAATATCTCCTTGTTCGCTCGCAAAAACCTCACCAAAGCTTCTTCTTGTCCTGGGTCAAGGCTAGTTCCTATGGTGAAGGTTGCTCTTGAAGACCCATCCTCATTGACTGGCACCTGCTTGGTCTCCGCCTTGTCTTGAGTGAATAGCTGCTTCTTCTTGGTGGGCGCGGTCTCCTTGGCCTCGGGCGTACCGGCACCGGCTGGCTGTGCTGTTGCCGCGGTCTTGAAGGCGAGCCTGAGCGCCGCCATGGCCTCCCCAGTGTCCCCCTTGATGGTGAGGATGCCCTTGCTCCCTGGCATCTTTATGAGGTTGTAGGCCGGGTGAGTCACCACCATGAACCGAGCGAGAGCCGGGTACCCGAGGATGGCATTGTACGGGAGACCGATGCGGGCGATGTCAAAGAACACCAGCTCGATGCGATAGTTGTCTCGTGTGCCAAAGGTGACAGGGAGGCGGATCTACCCCATAGAGTGGGCAGCTCCACCACCTACTCCTGTGAAGGGCTTGCTGAGGTCGAGCCATTCGAGCGGCACATGAAGAAGGCTGAAGGCTTCTACGGAGAGCAAGTTGAGGCCGGCACCGCCATCGATGAGGGTCTTGGTAATGGCCACGTTGCAGATGGTGGGTGTGCGGAGCATCAGGAGCATCCTGGAGCCGGCGGTGGAGTCAGGGTGGTCTTCTGAGCGGAAGGTGAGGTCGGCCTCCGGCGCAGCCCAACCCGGCGGAGCCCCCGGGCGCTTGGAGGCTGCCCCAATCTGACGGAAGAAAGGCTTGACATGGCGATCTGAAGGCGGTGCTTGGAAGCCACCCAGCAGTGCCGCGACTGCGTGGTGCGTCGGTGCCGCATAGCGCGCGGTGAAGAGGCTGCGGATTTCCCCCCAGGATGCCGTCGTGGATCCCGGGAGGTTGAGCAGCCAGGCGTGCGGCTCGCCGGCGAGGGCCATGGGGAACCAGTTCGCCATGATCTTGTCGTCGCCTCCAGCTTCAAGGACGGCCTCCTCGTACGCTAGCAGGAATGGCGCCGAGTCTGCCGCGCCGTCGTAATGCGGCAACATCTCCGGCTTGAACTTGGCCGGCCACTGCACTCGCCGCAGGGCGGGGGCCAGGGCCCGGTACCTAGACTCCCTGATGCTGGTGTTGGCCGCAGAGGTGGGTGGCGGGGCACCTGCCATGGGAGCGTAGTGCGGCGGTATGGGGCGCAGGTTGGTGGAGAGGAGCCCCGGCGCACCCCTACCTGGCACGCCAAATGTCAGATGTGGGGTTCTGGAAAACCCTTAAGGTTCGAACACTGGGGTGCGCGCGAAGTCTTTCCTTCCCACCAATCTACGCCCTAGCTCGCTAAGATCTCGCGGACGAACTCGACGAACTTGCAACGCAGAAAGACACGAGGTTTATACTAGTTCAGGCCACCGTTGTGGTGTAATACCCTACTCCAGTGTGGTGGTGGTGGATTGCCTCTAGGGTTGATGATGAACAGTACAAGGGAAGAACAGCCTCCTGAGGTTGAGGTGTTCTTGTGAGTAGACTCTCAATCGGGTTGGATCAAGCTAAGATGAGATGCCTCTACTATGGTGGCTATCTCTACTTATATAGGCCCTGGTCCTCTTCCCAAAATATCGAGCAGGGAGGGAGCCAACAACGGCGGGCAAATTTGAAGGGGGGCAGCTAGTACAAGCTATCCTGACAAAAGTGGTCTTCGCCTGCAAAAAGCTCTGGCGGTGACGCCGTCTTGGGCTCCACGATGACCTCCGTCTTGCTGTCCTCCTGGTCTTGGTCTCGTTGCACCAATATAGAAACCTTTGCCTGATGCCTCGGTACTCTTCGTCTGCGCTAGCCTCCTTAGTACCAAAGAGGAAATAAGGACGCTGTGCGCGCTGGCGCCCGCCTGGCGCCCACCTGGTGTCATGCGTCATGGCTCATGTCACGAGGGCCTCGTGAGGTTTGCCCCGCCTTGATATCTCCGCTCCTCGTGAGCCTGCCTAGCTAGGCTGCTCCAAAGGAGGCCTTGCATCGTCCGCCTTGCAAGGCTTGGACCCTTGCGAGGGTCTTGGATGCCTTGTTGATGAAGATGGGCCATATGGCCTGCTGGCTTAGCCACGCCGTGGACCGCAGGCAGGCAAGTCTGGGGACCCCCGTTCCCAGAACGTCGACAGATTCATAAGGTCATTTAATTTTGTTTCTAGGAAAGTTTCCCATGCCTTTCCTTAACAGAAATTGGAATCTAATATTTCCTTCTTTCATATCAATAATTGCACCAATCATTCTAAGGAAAGGTCTACCAAGAATAATAGGACATGTAGGATTGCAATCTATATCAAGAACAATCAAATCCACGGGCACATAATTCCTATTTGCAACAATAAGAAAATCATTAATCTTTGCCATAGGTTTCTTAATAGTGGAATCCGCAAGATGCAAATTTAAAGAACAATCATCAAATTCACGGAAACCTTACACATCACACAAAGTTTTTGGAATCGTGGAAACACTAGCACCCAAATCACATAAAGCATAGCATTCATGATCTTTAATTTTAATAGTAGGTTCCCACTCATCATACAGTTTCCTAGGGATAGAAACTTCTAATTCAAGCTTTTCTTCATAAGATTGCATTAAAGCATCAACGATTTGTTTGGTAAAAGCTTTATTTTGACTATAAGCATGAGGAGAATTTAGCACGGATTGCAACAAGGAAATACAATCTATCAAAGAGCAATTATCATAATTAAATTCCTTGAAATCCAAAATTGTGGGTTCATTGATATGTAAAGTTTTGACCTCTTCAACCCCACTTTTACCAATTTTTGCATCAAGATCTAAAAACTCTGAATCATTGGGACGCCTTTTAGATAAAGTTGACTCATCTCCAGCCCCATCATTATCAAGATTCACATTAAAAACAAAGATTTAATAGGAGACACATCAATCACTTTTAGATCTTCATCCTTATTATCATGAAAACTAGAAGAACACGCTTTCATAAAGCAATCTTTTTAGCACGCATCCTAGCGGTTCTTTCTTTGCACTCATCAATGAAATTCTCATGGCTTTGATAGACTCATTGATATCATGCTTAGGTGGAATAGATCTAAGTTTCAAAGAATCAACAACAAGAGAAATTCTATCCACGTTCCTAGCCAACTCATCAATCTTAGGCAATTTTTCTTCAAGCAAGGCATTGAAATTCTTTTGCGAAATCATAAATTCTTTAACACTAGTCTCAAAATCAGAGGGCATCTTATTAAAATTTCCATAAGAGTTGTTGTAGGAATTACCATAATTATTAGAGGAATTACTAGGAAACGACCTAGGATTAAAGTTTCCTCTATACGCGTTGTTACCAAAATTGTTCCTACTAACAAAATTCACATCCATAGATTCATTATTATTCTCAATCAAAGTAGACAAAGGCATATCATTAGGATCAGAAGAAACACTCTTATTAACAAACAATTTCGTAAGTTCATCCATCTTTCCACTCAAAACATTAATTTCTTGTATAGCATGAACCTTTTTACTAGTAGATCTTTCGGTGTGCCATTGAGAATAATTAACCATAATATTATCTACTCCCTTCGTTCCAAAATACTCATCATGGTTTTAGTTTAAATTTGAACAAAAACCACGATGAGTAATTTGGAACGGAGGGAGTAGGAGTTTAGTAGCTTCTCCTAAAGTGATTTCCATAAAAGTGCCTCCCGTGGACGAATCTAAAAGATTCCTAGAAGCAAAATTCAATCCAGCATAAAAAATTTGTATGATCATCCATAAGTTTAATCCATGAGTAGGGCAATTATGTATCATTAATTTCATCCTCTCCCAAGCTTGTGCCACAAGCTCATGATCAAGTTATTTAAAATTCATAATATCGTTTCTAAGAGAGATGATCTTAGCAGGAGGAAAATACTTAGAGATAAAAGCACTTTGCACTTATTCCATGAATCAATACTATTTTTAGGCAAAGACGAAAACCAAGTTTTAGCACGATCTCTAAGCGAAAATGGAAATAGCTTCAATTTAACAATATCATTATCCACATCTTTCTTCTTTTTCATATCACACAAATCAACAAAGCTGTTTAGATGGGTAGCGGCATCTTCACTAGGAAGGCCAGAAAATGGACCTTTCATGACAAGATTCAGCAAAGCAGTATTAATTTCACAAGATTCAACATCGGTAAGAGGAGTAATCGGAGTGCTAATAAAATCATTATTGTTGGTATTGGAAAAGTCACACAATTTAGTATTATCTTGAGCCATCGTGACAAACAATCCAACACACAAGCACACAATAAGCAAGCAAAAGAAACGGAAAAGAGGCGAACGGAAAAGAGGGTGAATAAAACGGCAAGGGTGAAGTGGGGGAGAGGAAAATGAGAGGCAAATTGCAAATAATGTAATGCGAGGGATAAGAGTTTGTGATGGGTACTTGGTATCGGCGCCAGAAATCCACACGTTAGCGGGAGATCAAAGCTTTACTTGACTTGGTGTAAACCTCACTGGCAATGGCACTAGAAATTCTTCTTGCTACCTCTTGAGCTTGCGTTGGTTTTCCCTTGAAGAGGAAAGGGTGATGCAGCAAAGTAGCGTAAGTATTTCCCTCAGTTTTGAGAACCAAGGTATCAATCCAGTAGGAGGTAACACGCAAGTCCCTAATACCTGCACAAACAAACAAGAACCTCGCAACCAACGCTATAAAGGGGTTGTCAATCCCTTCACGGCCACTTACGAAAGTGAGATCTGATAGAGATAATAAGATAAATATTTTTGGTATTTTTATTGTATAAATTGGAAAAATAAAGATTGCAAAATAAACAACTATGGAAATAGCAAGTAGATAGGAAAATAATATGATGGAAGATAGACCTGGGGGCCATAGGTTTCACTAGTGGCTTCTCTCAAGATAGCAAATTCTATGGTGGGTGAACAAATTACTGTCAAGCAATTGATAGAAAAGCGCATAGTTATGAGAATATCTAGGCATGATCATGTATATAGGCATCACGTCCACGACAAGTAGACTGAAACGATTCTGCATCTACTACTATTACTCCACACATCGACCGCTATCCAGCATGCATCTAGAGTATTAAGTTCATAAGAACAGAGTAACGCATTAGGCAAGATGACATGATGTAGAGGGATAAACTCAAGCAATATGATATAAACCCTATCTTTTTATCCTCGATGGCAACAGTACAATACGTGCCTTGCTGCACCTGCTGTCACTGGGAAAGGACACCGCAAGATTGAACCCAAAGCTAAACACTTCTCCCATTGCAAGAAATATCCATCTAGTAGGCCAAACCAAACTGATAATTCGAAGATACTTGCAAAGATATTAAATCATGCATAAAACAATTCAGAGAAGAATCAAATATTGTTCATAGATAATCTTGATCATAAACCCACAATTCACCGGATCTCGACAAACACACCGCAAAAGGAATTACATCGAATAGATCTCCAGGAGAATCGAGGAGAACTTTGTGTTGAGATCCAAAGAGAGAGAAGAAGCCATCTAGCTAATAACTATGTGAAGGAAATATGCCCTAGAGGCAATAATAAAGTTATTATTTATTTCCTTATATCATGATAAATGTTTATTATTCATGCTAGAATTGTATTAACCGGAAACATAATACATGTGTGAATACATAGACCAACAGAGTGTCACTAGTATGCCTCTACTTGACTAGCTCGTTAATCAAAGATGGTTATGTTTCCTAACCATGAACAAAGAGTTGTTATTTGATTAACGAGGTCACATCATTAGTTGAATGATCTGATTGACATGACCCATTCCATTAGCTTAGCACACGATCGTTTAGTATGTTGCTATTGCTTTCTTCATGACTTATACATGTTCCTATAACTATGAGATTATGCAACTCCCGTTTACCGGAGGAACACTTTGGGTACTACCAAACGTCACAACGTAACTGGGTGATTATAAAGGAGTACTACAGGTGTCTCCAATGGTAGATGTTGGGTTGGCGTATTTCGAGATTAGGGTTTGTCACTCCGATTGTCGGAGAGGTATCTCTAGGCCCTCTCGGTAATGCACATCACATAAGCCTTGCAAGCACTGCAACTAATATGTTAGTTGTGAGATGATGTATTACGGAACGAGTAAAGAGACTTGCCGGTAACGAGATTGAACTAGGTATTGGATACCGACGATCGAATCTCGGGCAAGTAACATACCGATGACAAAGGGAACAACGTATGTTGTTATGCGGTCTGACCGATAAAGATCTTCGTAGAATATGTAGGAGCCAATATGGGCATCCAGGTCCCGCTATTGGTTATTGACCGGAGACGTGTCTCGGTCATGTCTACATTGTTCTCGAACCGTAGGGTCCGCACGCTTAACGTTACGATGACAGTTATTATGAGTTTATGCATTTTGATGTACCGAAGGTTGTTCGGAGTCCCGGATGAGATCACGGACATGACGAGGAGTCTCGAAATGGTCGAGACGTAAAGATTGATATATTGGAAGCCTATGTTTGGACATCGGAAGTGTTCCGGGTGAAATCGGGATTTTACCGGATTACCGGGAGGGTTACCGGAACCCCCCGGGAGCCAAATGGGCCAACATGGGCCTTAGTGGAAAGGTGAGAGGGCAGCCCACATAGGGCTGCGCCTCCCCCCCCTCTCCCTAGTCCTATTAGGACTAGGAGAGGGGCCGGCCACCTCTCTTTCTCTCCCCTTTAAGGATTCCTAGTTGGACTAGGATTGGAGGGGGGAGTCCTACTCCCAGTAGGAGTAGGACTCCTCCTGCGCCTACACCTCTTTGGCCGGCCAGCCCCCCTCCCTCCAACCTTTATATACGGAGGCAGGGGGCACCCCAAGACACACAACTTGATCCTTGAGATCGTTCCTTAGCCGTGTGCGGTGCCCCCTGCCACCAGATTCCACCTCGATCATACCGTTACAGTGCTTAGGCGAAGCCCTGCGTCGGTAGTACATCAAGATCGTCACCACGCCGTCGTGCTGACGGAACTCTTCCTCGACGCTTTGCTGGATCGGAGCCCGAGGAACGTCATCGAGCTGAACGTGTGCTAAGAACTCAGAGGTGCCGGAGTAACGGTGCTTGGATCGGTCGGATCGGGAAGAAGACGTACGACTACATCCTCTACGTTGTGTGACCGCTTCCGCAGTCGGTCTGCGTTGGTACGTAGACAACACTCTCCCCTCTCGTTGCTGTGCATCACCATGATCTTGCGTGTGCGTAGGAAATTTTTTGAAATTACTGCGTTCCCCAACAGTGGCATCCGAGCCTAGGTTTTTATGGTTTGATGTTATATGCACGAGTAGAACACAAGTGAGTTGTGGGCGATACAAGTCATACTGCCTACCAGCATGTCATACTTTGGTTCGGCGGTATTGTTGGACGAGATGATCCGGACCAACCTTACGCATACTCTTACGCGAGACCGGTTCCCTCGACGTGCTTTGCACATAGATGGCTTGCGGAAGACTGCCTCTCCAACTTTAGTTGAACCAAGTGTGACTACGCCCGGTCCTTGAGAAGGTTAAAACGGAGTCTATTTGACGAACTATCGTTGTGGTTTTGATGCGTAGGTGAGATGAGTTCTTACTTAAGCCCGTAGCAGCCACGTAAAACTTGCAACAACAAAGTAGAGGACGTCTAACTTGTTTTTGTAGGGCATGTTGTGATGTGATATGGTCAAGGCATGATGCTGATTTTATTGTATGAGATGATCATGTTTTGTAACCGAGTTATCGGCAACTGGCAGGAGCCATATGGTTGTCGCTTTATTGTATGCAATGCAATCGCGATGTAATGCTTTACTTTATTACTAAGCAGTAGTGATAGTCGTGGAAGCATAAGATTGGCGAGACGACAACGATGCTACGATGGAGATCAAGGTGTCGCGCCGGTGACGATGGTGATCATGACGGTGCTTCGGAGATGGAGATCACAAAGCACAAGATGATGATGGCCATATCATATCACTTATATTGATTGCATGTGATGTTTATCCTTTTATGCATCTTATCTTGCTTTGATTGACGGTAGCATTATAAGATGATCTCTCACTAAATTATCAAGAAGTGTTCTCCCTGAGTATGCACCGTTGCAAAAGTTCTTCGTGCTGAGACACCACGTGATGATCGGGTGTGATAGGCTCTACGTTCAAATACAACGGGTGCAAAACAGTTGCACACGCGGAATACTCAGGTTATACTTGACGAGCCAAGCATATACAGATATGGCCTCGGAACACGGAGACCGAAAGGTCGAGCGTGAATCATATAGTAGATATGATCAACATATTGATGTTCACCATTGAAAACTACTCCATCTCACGTGATGATCGGTTATGGTTTAGTTGATTTGGATCACGTGATCACTTAGAGGATTAGAGGGATGTCTATCTAAGTGGGAGTTCTTAAGTAATATGATTAATTGAACTTAAATTTATCATGAACTTAGTCCTGGTAGTATTTTGCAAATTATGTTGTAGATCAATAGCTCGCGTTGTTGCTTCCCTGTGTTTATTTTTGATATGTTCCTAGAGAAAATTGTGTTGAAAGATGTTAGTAGCAATGATGCGGATTGGATCCGTGATCTGAGGTTTATCCTCATTGCTGCACAGAAGAATTATGTCCTTGATGCACCGCTAGGTGACAGACCTATTGCAAGGAGCAGATGCAGACGTTATGAACGTTTGGCTAGCTCAATATGATGACTACTTGATAGTTTAGTGCACCATGCTTAACGGCTTAGAATCGGGACTTCAAAGACGTTTTGAACGTCATGGACCATATGAGATGTTCCAAGAGTTGAAGTTAATATTTCAAGCAAATACCCGAGTTGAGAGACATGAAGTCTCCAGCAAGTTCTATAGCTAAAATATGGAGGAGAATCGCTCAACTAGTGAGCATGTGCTCAGATTGTCTGGGTACTACAATCGCTTGAATCAAGTGGGAGTTTATCTTCCAGATAAGATAGTGGTTGACAGAATTCTCTAGTCATCATCACTAAGTTAGTAGAACTTCGTGATGAACTATAATATGCAAGGGATAACGGAAACAACTCCCAAGCTCTTCGTGATGCTGAAATCAACGAAGGTAGAAATCAAGAGAAACATCAAGTGTTGATGGTTGACAAGACCACTAGTTTCAAGAAAAGGGCAAAGGGAAGAAGGGGAACTTCAAGAAGAACGGCAAGCAAGTTGCTGCTCAAGTAAAGAAGCCCAAGTCTAATCCTAAGCCTGAGACTAAGTGATTCTACTGCAAAGGGACTGGTCACTGGAAGCGGAACTACCCCAAGTGATTGGCGGATAAGTAGGATGGCAAAGTGAACATAAGTATATTTGATATACATGTTATTGATGTGTACTATACTAGTGTTTATAGCAACCCCTCAGTATTTGATGCTAGTTCAGTTGCTAAGATTAGTAACTCGAATCGGGAGTTGCAGAATAAACAGAGACTAGTTAAGGGTGAAGTGACGATGTGTGTTGGAAGTAGTTCCAAGATTGATATGATCATCATCGCACACTCCCCTATACTTTCGGGATTAGTGTTGAACTTAAATAAGTGTTATTTGGTTTTTGCGTTGAGCATGAATATGATTTGATCATGTTTATTGTAATACGGTTATTCATTTAAGTAAAAGAATAAATTGTTGTTCTCTTTACATGAATAAAACCTTATATGGTTACACACCCAATGAAAATAGTTCATTGGATCTCGATCTTAATAATACACATATTCATAATATTGAAACCAAAAGATGCAAAGTTAATAATGATAGTGCAACTTATTTGTGGCACTGCCGTTTAGGTCATATTGGTATAAAGAGCATGAAGAAACTCCATGCTGATGGGCTTTCGAAATCACTTGATTATGAATCACTTGATGCTTGTAAACCATGCCTTTTGGGCAAGATGACTAAAACGCCGTTCTCCGGAACAATGGAGCAAGCAAAAGATTTGTTGGAAATCATACATACTGATGTATGTGGTCCAATGAATATTGAGGCTCGCGACAGGTATCATTATTTTCTGATCTTCACAGATGATTGGAGCAGATATGAGTATATCTACTTGATGAAACATAAGTCTGAAACATTTGAAAAGTTCAAAGAATTTCGGAGTGAAGTGGAAAATCATCGTGACAAGAAAATAAAAGTTTCTACGATATGATCGTAGAGGTAAAATATTTGAGTTACGAGTTTGGTCTTCAATTAAAACAATGTGGAATAGTTTCACAAAATCATGCCACATGGAACACCACAGCATAATGGTGTGTCCTAACGTCATAACCGTACTTTATTGGATATAGTGCAATCTATGATGTATCTTACCGATCTACCACTATCGTTTTGGGGTTATGCATTAGAGACAGCTGCATTCACGTTAAATAGGGCACCATCTAAATCCGTTGAGACGACACCGTGTGAACTATGGTTTGGCAAGAAACCTAAGCTGTCGTTTCTTAAAATTTGGGGTTGCGATGCTTATATGAAAAAGTTTCATCCTAATAAGCTCAAACTCAAATCGGAGAAGTGCGTCTTCATAGGATATCCAAAGGAAACTGTTGGATACACCTTCTATCACAGATCCGAAGGCAAGACTTTTGTTGTTAAATTCGGAAACTTTCTAGAGAAGGAGTTTCTCTCGAAAGAAGTGAGTGGGAGGAAAGTAGAACTTGACGAGGTAACTGTACCTGCTCCCTTATTGGAAAGTAGTACATCACAGAAAACTGTTTCTGTGACACCTACACCAATTAGTGAGGAAGCTAATGATGATGATCATGTAACTTCAGATCAAGTTACTACCAAATCTCGTAAGTAAACCAGAGTAAGATCCGCGCCAGAGTGGTACGGTAATCCTGTTCTGGAAGTCATGCTACTAGATCATGATGATCCTACGAACTATGAAGAAGCGATGGTGAGCCCAGATTCCGCAAAGTGGCTTGAAGCCATGAAATCTGAGATATGATCCATGTATGAGAACAAAGTATGGACTTTAGTTGACTTGCCCGATGATCGGCAAGCCATAGAAAATAAATGGATCTTCAAGAGGAAGACGGACGCTGATAGTAGTGTTACTATCTACAAAGCTAGAATTGTCGCAAAAGGTTTTCGACAAGTTCAAGGTGTTGACTACGATGAGATTTTCTCACTCGTATCTATGCTTAAGTCTGTCCGAATCATGTTAGTAATTGCCGCGTTTTATGAAATCTGGCAAACGGATAAACAAAACTGCATTCCCTAATGGATTAATTAAAGAAGAGTTGTATATGATGCAACCAGAAGGTTTTGTCAATCCAAAAGGTGCTAACAAAATGTGCAAGCACCAGCGATCCATATGTGGACTGGTGCAAGCATCTCGGAGTTGGAATATACGCTTTGATGAGTTGATCAAAGCATATAGTTTTATACAGACTTGCGGTGAAGCCTGTATTTACGAGAAAGTGAGTGGAAGCACTACAGCATTTCTGATAAGTATATGTGAATGACATATTGTTGATCGTAAATAATGTAGAATTATTCTGTAAAGCATAAAAGGAGTGTTTGAAAGGAGTTTTTCAAAGAAAGACTTCGGTAAAGCTGCTTACATATTGAGCTTCAAGATCTATAGAGATAGATCAAGACGCTTGATAAGTTTTTCAATAAGTACATACCTTGACAAGATTTTGAAGTAGTTCAAAATGGAACAGTCAAAGAAAAAGTTTCTTGCCTGTGTTACAAGGTGTGAAGTTGAGTAAAGACTCAAAGCCCGACCACGGCAGAAGATAGAAAGAGAATGAAAGTCATTCCCTATGCCTCATTCATAGGTTCTATAAAGTATGCCATGCTGTGTACCGGATCTATTGTATACCCTGCACTGATTTGGCAAGGGAGTACAATAGTGATCTAGGAGTAGATCACTGGACAGCGGTCAGAATTCTCCTTAGTGAAATAAGGATATGTTTCTCGATTATGGACGTGACAAAAAAGGTTCGTCGTAAAGGGTTACGTCGATGCAAGTTTTTGACACTGATCCAGATAATTCTAAGTCTCAATCTGGATACATATTGAAAGTGGGAGCAATTAGCTAGAGTAGCTCCGTGTAGAGCATTGTAGACATAGAACTTGCAAAATACTTACGGATCTGAATGTGACAGACCCGTCGACTAAAATTATCCCACAAGCAAAACATGATCACACCTTAGTACTCTTTGTGTGTTAATCACATAGAGATGTGAACTAGATTATTGACTCTAGTAAACCCTTTGAGTGTTGGTCACATGACGATGTGAACCATGGGTGTTAATCACATGGTAACATGAACTATTGCTATTAAATCACATGGCGATGTGAACTAGATTATTGACTCTAGTGCAAGTGGGAGACTGAAGGAAATATGCCCTAGAGGCAATAATAAAGTTATTATTTATTTCCTTATATCATGATAAATGTTTATTATTCATGCTAGAATTGTATTAACCGGAAACATAATACATGTGTGAATACATAGACCAACAGAGTGTCACTAGTATGCCTCTACTTGACTAGCTCGTTAATCAAAGATGGTTATGTTTCCTAACCATGAACAAAGTGTTGTTATTTGATTAATGAGGTCACATCATTAGTTGAATGATCTGATTGACATGACCCATTCCATTAGCTTAGCACACGATCGTTTAGTATGTTGCTATTGCTTTCTTCATGACTTATACATGTTCCTATAACTATGAGATTATGCAACTCCCGTTTACCGGAGGAACACTTTGGGTACTACCAAACGTCACAACGTAACCGGGTGATTATAAAGGAGTACTACAGGTGTCTCCAATGGTAGATGTTGGGTTGGCGTATTTCGAGATTAGGGTTTGTCACTCCGATTGTCGGAGAGGTATCTCTAGGCCCTCTCGGTAATGCACATCACATAAGCCTTGCAAGCACTGCAACTAATATGTTAGTTGTGAGATGATGTATTACGGAACGAGTAAAGAGACTTGCCGGTAACGAGATTGAACTAGGTATTGGATACCGACGATCGAATCTCGGGCAAGTAACATACCGATGACAAAGGGAACAACGTATGTTGTTATGCGGTCTGACCGATAAAGATCTTCGTAGAATATGTAGGAGCCAATATGGGCATCCAGGTCCCGCTATTGGTTATTGACCGGAGACGTGTCTCGGTCATGTCTACATTGTTCTCGAACCGTAGGGTCCGCACGCTTAACGTTACGATGACAGTTATTATGAGTTTATGCATTTTGATGTACCGAAGGTTGTTCGGAGTCCCGGATGAGATCACGGACATGACGAGGAGTCTCGAAATGGTCGAGACGTAAAGATTGATATATTGGAAGCCTATGTTTGGACATCGGAAGTGTTCCGGGTGAAATCGGGATTTTACCGGATTACCGGGAGGGTTACCGGAACCCCCCGGGAGCCAAATGGGCCAACATGGGCCTTAGTGGAAAGGTGAGAGGGCAGCCCACATAGGGCTGCGCCTCCCCCCTCTCCCTAGTCCTATTAGGACTAGGAGAGGGGCCGGCCACCTCTCTTTCTCTCCCCTTTAAGGATTCCTAGTTGGACTAGGATTGGAGGGGGGAGTCCTACTCCCGGTAGGAGTAGGACTCCTCCTGCGCCTACACCTCTTTGGCCGGCCAGCCCCCCTCCCTCCAACCTTTATATACGGAGGCAGGGGGCACCCCAAGACACACAACTTGATCCTTGAGATCGTTCCTTAGCCGTGTGCGGTGCCCCCTGCCACCAGATTCCACCTCGATCATACCGTTACAGTGCTTAGGCGAAGCCCTGCGTCGGTAGTACATCAAGATCGTCACCACGCCGTCGTGCTGACGGAACTCTTCCTCGACGCTTTGCTGGATCGGAGCCCGAGGAACGTCATCGAGCTGAACGTGTGCTAAGAACTCGGAGGTGCCGGAGTAACGGTGCTTGGATCGGTCGGATCGGGAAGAAGACGTACGACTACTTCCTCTACGTTGTGTGACCGCTTCCGCAGTCGGTCTGCGTTGGTACGTAGACAACACTCTCCCCTCTCGTTGCTGTGCATCACCATGATCTTGCGTGTGCGTAGGAAAATTTTTGAAATTACTGCGTTCCCCAACACTATGGACCCGAAGGTCTGTGGTAAACTACTCACACATCATCGGAGAAGCTATGGTGTTGATGTGGAAGCCCTCCGTGATCGATTCCCCCTTTGGCGGAGCGCCGGAAAAGGCCCCAAGATGGAATCTCACAGGTACAAAAGGTTGCGGCGGTGGAAATAGGGTTTTGTGGTGCTCCTGGATGTTTTCGAGGTATATGGGTATATATAGGAGGAAGAAGTATGTCGGTGGAGCTGCGAGGGGCCGAGGAGGGTGGGGGCGCGCCTACCCCCCTGGGCGTGCCCTCCTGCCTCGTGGCCTCCTCGCTTCTTTCTTGACGTCCACTCCAAGTCTCATGGATCACGTTTGTTCCAAAAATAACTCTCCCGAAGGTTTCATTCTGTTTGGATTACATTTGATATTCCTTTTCTACGAAACAATGAAATAGGCAAAAAAACAGCAATTTGCACTGGGCCTTTGGTTAGTAGGTTAGTCCCAAAAATAATATAAAAAGGTATATTAAAGCCCATTAAACATCCAAAACAGATAATATAATAGCATGGAACAATCAAAAATTATAGATACGTCGGAGACGTATCAGAAAGGACATCGCAAGATTGAACCCAAAGCTAAGCACTTCTCCCATTACAAGAAAGATCAATCTAGTAGGCCAAACTAAACCGATAATTCGAAGAGACTTGCGAAGATATCAAATCATGCATATAAGAATTCAGAGAAGAACCAAATAATATTCATAAATAATCTTGTTCATAAATCCACAATTCATCAGATCTCGACAAACACACCGCAAAAGAGTATTACATCGAATAGATCTCCAAGAACATCGAGGAGAACTTTGTATTGAGAATCAAAGAGAGAGAAGAAGCCATCTAGCTAATAACTATGGACCCAAAGGTCTGTGGTAAACTACTCACGCTTCAACGAAGAGGCATTGGTGTTGATGTAGAAGCCCTCCCTGATCGATTCCCCCTCCGGCAGATCATCGGAAAAGGCCCCAAGATGGGATCTCACGGGTACAGAAGGTTGCGGCGGTGGAAGAGTGGTTTTGTGGCTCTCCCTGATGTTTCTAGGGTATAATAGTATATATAGGCGAAAGAAGTATGTCGGTGGAGCTACGAGGGGCCCACGAGGGTGGGGGCGCGCCTACCCCCCTGGGCGCGCCCTCCTGCCTCGTGGCCTCCTCGTGGAGTTCCAGACTTCAACTCCAAGTCTTCTGGATTGCTTTCGGTCCAAGAAAGATCATCGCGAAGGTTTCATTCCGTTTGGTATTCCTTTTCTGCAAAACTCTAAAATAGGCAAAAAAACAGAAATTGGCACTAGGCCTCTAGTTAATAGGTTAGTCCCAAAAATAATATAAAAGAGCATATTAAAGCCCATTAAACATCCAAAAGAGATAATATAATAGCATGGAACAATAAAAAATTATAGATATGTTGGAAGCGTATCATGCCCCCCTCCACAGTTACACACCTCGGTCATATCATCGTAGTGCTTAGGCGAAGCCCTGCACCGGTAAACTTCATCATCACCGTCGTCACGCCGTCATGCTGACGGAACTCTCGCTCAGCCTCAACTAGATCAAGAGTTCAAGGGATGTCACCGAGCTGAACGTGTGCTGAACGCGTAGGTGCCGTACGTTCGGTGCTTGGATCGGTTGGATCACGAAGATGTTCGACTACATCAACCGTGTTATTAAACGCTTCCACTTTCGGTCTACGAGGGTACATAGACACACTCTCCCCTGTCATTGCTATGCATCTCCTAGATAGATATCACGTGATCGTAGGATTTTTTTTTGAAATACTGCGTTCCCCAACAGTGGCATCCGAGCCAGGTCTATGCGTAGATGTTATATGCACGAGTAGAACACAATGAGCTGTGGGCGATAATAGTCATATTGCTTACCAGCAACGTCTTCCTTTGATTCGGCGGTATTGTTGGATGAAGCGGCCCGGACCGACATTACATGACTGTGTTCACGAGTCTGGTTCTACCGACGTGCTTCGCACACAGGTGGCTAGCGGGTGTCTGTTTCTCCAGCTTTAGTTGAGTCGAGTTTGAGTACACCTGGTCCTTGTTGAAGGTTAAAACGGCACACTTGACGAAAAATTGTTGTGGTTTTGATGCGTAGGTAAGAATGGTTCTTGCTAGAAGCCCACAGCAGCCACGTAAAACTTGCAACAACAAAGTAGATGACGTCTAACTTGTTTTGTAGGGCATGTTGTGATGTGATATGGTCAAGACATGATGATATATAAATTGTTGTATGAGATGATCATGTTTTGTAACAGTTATCAGCAACTCGCAGGAGCCATATGGTTGTCGCTTTATTATATGAGATGCAATCGCCATGTAATTGCTTTACTTTATCACTAAGCGGTAGCGATAGTCGTAGAGGCAATAGTTGGCGAGACGACAACGATGGTACGATGGAGATCAAGGTGTCAAGCTGGTGACAATGGTGATCATGACGGTGCTTTGGAGATGGAGATCAAAGGCACAAGATGATGATGGCCATATCATATCACTTATTTTGATTGCATGTGATATTTATCCTTTATGCATCTTATTTTGCTTAGTACGACGGTAGCATTATAAGATGATCTCTCACTAAATTTCAAGGTATAAGTGTTCTCCCTCACACTACAAAAAAAGGACACATCCGTTACATTTTGGGCCAAATGAAAGAAAATTCTGTCAAACATATGACACTTCTGTGACGATAATTGTGAAAAAAAACCCGGTATCATCATAGATGTGGTGGGCTCCTACTTCTATGACAAAAAATCATGACAGAAAATGGGCTTTTCGTCCTGGGCAGGCTGGAGACGCAGCTGCATGACATTCTTTGGGCCGTCCATGATGGAAAAAAACCGTGGTAGAAGCGAGGGGGAGGAAAATTTCGGGGAGTTCCCGGTTACGGTGGGAGGTCAGGGGCCGAGCAATGCGCGTTTCTCTCGTACACGTACGCGTGTGTGTGCGAGGCGTTGGCTCTAACTGAACCCGAGCGATTGCACTGTAGGCTACGCGTTACTGAACCCGAGCGATCGATCGGTGGTTGTTAATTGAACCTGATCGAGCGATTCCTTCGCTACTGCTGCTAACTGAAGCCGATCGATGTTGTATCTGGGATGAACAGTGAGCGTTGCGGGGGGTGGATGAACAGTGAGTGGTGGCGTTGCCTCTGGATGAATAGGACCCCGTGGTGTGGTGGAGGGCTGGATGAACAGTAGATGGTGGAGGGGTGCCCGTGGAGGGGTGGTTGAACAGGACCCCATGGTGTGGAAGGCTGGATGAACAGTAGACGGTGGAGGGGTGCCCGTGGAGGGGTGGTTGAACAGTAGCCGGTGGAGTAGCGCGCGGTGGAGGCTGGATGAACACGAGCCCGTGGAGGCTGGAGGAGGTCTACGGTAGCCCGTGGAGGCTGGAGGAGGTCGACGGTGGAGATGAACAGTATCCCGTGGAGTCCCATTTTGCGGTACGCCACACCCGTCCCGGTGAACAGGACCCCCGTTTCGACCTAGCGCTCCAACACAAGTCCGTTTCGTTCGTTTTGCGGTACGCCACACCCCTCCCGATTAACAGGACCCCCGTTTCGACCGTAGGAGGTCCGTTTCGTCCGTTTTGCGGTACGCCACACCCCTCCCGATCAACAGGGCCCCCGTTTCGACCGTAGGAGGTCCATTTCCTCCGTTTTGCGGTACGCCAGACCCCTCTCGATGAACAAGACCCCGTTCCGAACGTAGGAGGTCTGTTTCCTTCGTTGTGCGGTATGCCAGGCCTCGTTTCCATCGCCTGTTCCGTCCAAGCCCTCCCGATGAACACGACCACGCATTCCGTTCCGACCCAGCCGGTTGGCTCCCACGTGTTCCATTGCCTCCCGATGAACACGACGCATTCCGTTGCCTCCCCATGAACACGACGCATTCCGTTGCCTCCCCATGAACACGACGCATTCCGTTGCCTCCCCATGAACACGACGACGCTGGTTCTCCGTTCCGACCCAGCCATGTACATGAGCCCTGGCCATACGTATGCGCGAGTAGGCGTTCGAGACCCCGCCCATATGTACACATACGTGGCCGTATTTTCTTTCTTGCACCCTGGCCGCTGTACGTACGTGTACATGCTACGTGCGCGCCTCTACTACGACACATACGCGCCTCTACTACGACACATGCGCGCCTCTACATCCACCAGTATATATGTACGTACACGTTCGCGACCAGAATGACAACGCTACGTACGCTTCGACCAGGTGGGTCCCGACTGTCAGGCACTTCCTTGCGTGCGAAGATGTAGCTGGTGGGTCCCAGCAGTCAGGGGGCGAATAATTTTTTTTTGCCCGGACGCACTTCCTTGTGTGCGAAGATGTAGCTGGTGGGTCCCAGCAGTCAGGGGAAAATGTTTTTTTCATGAAATATGGTGGCCCGTCCGGTGGGTCCCCGCTGTCAGGTGGAGGAATAATTATTTTGCACGTAATCAGGAGGCACTTCCTTGCTGCGGCCGTGGACCCAGCTGTCAGCCTCTCCACGTACAGTCCACGTCCGAAGGAAGCCGTTCCTTGACCACGTTGACCACGCTGTGCCGAGAGAACCAAGGCGGTGGACGACGACGAGGCCTAGGAAGAGGACGACGCGGAGCCAGGGAAGACGCGACAGTGGATGCCCACGCGTAGAGGAGTACGAGGGTTCACTGGTTCGCTGCGGTGTGAGGATGTTGTCGTCGTAGAATAACAGGGGGTGTGGGTGAGTAGAGGGATGGCCTGGCCAGCGGTGGGAGTAGTAGGGGGCGATGAGGCCTCCGCCGCATCGCAGCCGGCCATGGGAGGCAGGAGCACGAGGCACGACCGGCGCTGGTTTGGGTGGCTGGAGCAAGAAGACCAGAGGTTGAAGAAGCACTACGGCCGATGGATGGACATCGTACGGTCACTAGAGCTAGAATCGTGCATACTGACTAAGTTGACAAAGCCCTCCATCCCCGTCAACTTAGTAGGCCCACAAGTCAGCCTGCCACTATACTGGGTCCCAGCTAATAGGGGGAGTATTCATTTTTTGTGCGTAATAAGGAGGCACTTCCTTGCGTGCGAAGATATAGCTGGTGGGTCCGAGCTGTCAGTGGTGGTAACGTTTTTTTCGCGAAATACAGAGGCCCTTTCGGTGGGTCCCTGACGTCAGGTGGAGGAATCATTATTTTGCACGTAATAAGGAGGCATTTCCTTGCATGCGGCCGTGGACCCAGCTGTCGGCCTCTCCACGTACAGTCCACTTCAGGGCACCAGGGCGGTGGACGACGGCGAGGCCTAGGAAGGGAACGACATGGAGGCAGGGAAGACTCGGCAGTTGTTTCCCATGCGGAGGGGAGTACGACTGTACGAGGGTTTACTGGTTCGTCTGCCGTCGCCGGAGAATAACAGCAGGTGTGGGTGAGTAGAGGGATGGCTAGGCCAGCGATGGGAGTACGGTGGGGCGGTGAGGCCTGCGCGGCAGCACAGCCGGCTGCGGGGAGGAGGGAGCAGGCAGTCCTGCTGGCGCTTGTTTGAGCGGCTGGAGCAGGAAGAGCAGAGATTGAAGAAGCACGACCGCCGTTCGATGGACATCCAACAGTCACTGCTTGTGCGTCAACCTTTTTTTAGGAAAGCCTCAAATCTGTGGAAAACAGCATACAACCCATCTGCCGTTATTTCTAATAATTTACAGCCCATTTGCTAATTCTTAAGGTTTTTTTGGAGCCCATATTCTTTTTGTTAGCATTACACCCATATTGTGGCCACGGTTAAAAAATTATACGAAATTTTGCATATTTCGGTGCGGTCCGAACTGTTTTTAATCCCTAAATTTCGACTCACATTCAAACTGATTTTAAAAATAAAGGTATATCAATATAAAATCCAACAAATTCTCCACGCATAAAAATTAATGTAATTTAAAATCTCGAAATGAAAAAAAAAGATATTTGAAACTAATTGCTGGTTTGATGTGTTTTAAAAATGTACAACCCATTTCTCATTACTGATGGGCCATTTTCTCGGCCAGCCGAATGAAAGCTCTCCTCGTCTTGAAAGATTTGCAGCCCAATAGGCCTGACAAAGCGACTTACTTGGCAAATCACAAAAAATTGGGCTGTGGCCGTGGACCCAGATGTCAGCCTCTCCACGTACAGTACTCTTCCGATGGAAGTCGTTCCTTGACCACATTGACCATGCCGCGCGGAGAGCACCACGGCGGTGGATGACGGCGAGGCCTAGGAAGGGGACGACGCGGAGCCGGGGAAGACGCGGCAGTGGAAGCCCGCGCAGAGAGGAGTACGAGGGTTAACTGGTTCGGCTGCGGTGTGAGGCTGCCATCACCGCAGGGCCTGGCCAGTGGTGGGAATAGTAGGGGCGGTGAGGCCTCTGCGGCAGCACAGCCGGCCACGGGAGGCAGGAGCATGCGGCACGACCGGCGCTGCTTTGGGCAGCTGGAGCAAGAAGACCAGAGGTTGAAGAAGCACTACGGCCGTTGGATGGACATCGTATGGTCACTGGAGCTAGAATCGTTCATATTGACTAAGTTGACAAAGCCCTTCGTCCCCGTCAACTTAGTAGGCCCACAAGTCAGCCTCCCACCAAGGTGGGTCCCAGCTAGCCGGGGGAGTATTCATTTTTTGTGCGTAATAAGGAGGCACTTCCGGTGCGTCCGAGCTGATAACGGGGGGAACGTTTTTTCGTGAAATATGGTGGCCCGTCAGGTGGGTCCCAGCAGTCAGGGGGCAAATGTTTTTTTCGAAAAATGCAGTGGCCCGTCCAGTGGGTCCCTGCTGTCAGTTGGAGGAATCATTATTTTCCACGTGATAAGGAGGCACTTACTTGCTACGGCCGTGGACCCAACTGAGACTCTCCACGTACAGTATACTTCCGATGGAAGTCGTTCCTTAACCACGTTGACCTCACCGTGTTCCATTGCATGCATGCGGCCATGGGCGTGGTGCGTCCCCACTGTCAGCCTCTCACGTACAGTCATCTTCCGATGACTCTCGGTTGTTGATCACGTTGACCACATCGTGCCGAGCGCACCCAGACTAGAACGACCCAGAGGTGGGGGAAGACGGGGCAGTGGAGTCACAGATGGAGAGGAGTGGGAAACTTCACTGGTTCGGGTGCGCGACAGCACAGCCGCGGTGCCGCCCATGGGAGGCAGGAGCAAGAACAGAGGTTGAAGAAGGAGCACGGCTATTGGATTAACATCCAACGGTCCAGCTGCTAGAATCATTTGTTGATTAAGTTGACAAAGCCATGCGGACACGTTCGCTTAGTAGGCCCACAAGTCAGTCACCAAATCTGACGGGTCCCAGCTGTCAACGGGATGAATATTTTTTTCGCAAAACAAGGAGGCACTTCCTTCCGTGCGAAGATACAGCCGGTGGGTCCCAGCTGTCAGGTGGAGGAAACATTTTTTCTGCTTAATAAGGAGGAACTTTCATTGCGTGCGACCATGCACCTCGTGGGTCCCAGCCATCAGGCTCTCCACGTACAGTCCTCTTCCAATGACTCTCGTTTGTTGACCACGCCGCACCGAATGCAGCGAGGCGGTGGACGACAGCGAGGCCCCAGACGGGAACGACTCGGAGATGGGAAAACGCGGCAGTGGAGTCACAGATTGAGAGGAGGAGAAGGTTTATAACTGGTTCTGTTGTGGCGTGGGGCTGTAGTCTGTGGAGAATAACATGAGGTGTCGAGGGGTGGAGGGATAGCCTGGCCGGCAGTGGGGTAGCACTTTGCAGCGATGCGTGCTAAGCAGAGCCGCTAGCCGCCGGAGGCTGGACCAGGCGGTCCCGGTGACGCTGGAGGAAGAAGACGAGAGATTGAAGGTGCATGCCGACCATTGGATATAAATCCAATGGTTGTGGATGACACAATCATTTGTTGACCAAGTTGACAATGCCCTGCGTAGGCTTCGACCTATTGGCCCACATGTCAGCCTGCAAAAATGTGGCATATATTTAACCCATGTTTTCTAGAATGCACAGTCCATTTGCTGGGCTGGGTGAACAAATAATTTCGCGTCAATCAGGCCCATTTATATTTTCTAAGAAATCCCAGCCCATTTGCACTTCCTTGAAATACATGTATTAGGTGGGCTCGTTATATATATAATGTTATGTCAGAAGGAGCAATTAATATCAAATAATAAACCGGAGAGGCATATATATATATATAATTAAGAAATTAGCGAGTTATTGCTCAAAATAAAAATGAGCGCGTTATTATTAAATTGGTCCTTAAAATCTTCGCAAGCTTTTGTATGCAATCACCAGGATTTTCCTTGCCCGTGAGTCAAAAACAACCAGGATTTTCCTTGCCAACTTCCGTTAAACATTTACTTTTATAAGTTAATAACACGTGCGATGTTTTTATAATGTATATATAAGTCTCTATAAAATATACGATAATAGTAATAATATAAATATATATAATGTGATTAGAAGGGAAAACATAAATTGGACACATCATTACTTTTATAAGAGACCTGCGTTTTATACCCCACGGTAGGCATACTAACAAGTTCACACACAAATACAACAGAAAAGGTAAACATTCATATCAAACTCAGGTTCACAGGACACATTCATATTCATAGCCAACATTCACTATCAACAACTCAAAAGATTCATATATACACAAGCTCAGCATATGTATGCATCCAAACGATTGATAGATCACACGACAATATTCATACATAATTCACAAAAAGATTCAGATATACACATGTTCAGTATGTTTATGCATCCAAATGATTGAGATCACAGCCAATATGATCCATGGACGAACTTTAATTACCTAGGGTACATACTGGTAAATGGTGTTCAATCGGAGGTACTTCCTGCTAAAATTAGTTTTTGTACGAGTAAACTTTCGAGTACATAAGAGGCAGCACAGACAATCTGAACTTTGCTTGTAGGTTTATCCTCAAATAGTGGCCTCGTGCCGAGGGAGGTTTGAGCAACTTGGCCACTACTTTCATACAACTAGTTTACTGGCTCATCTTGGTCCTGTATGTCGCCAAAATTCTACATTGCAGACGCGAAAGGAGGCGGTTGAGAAAATGAACCACCCAAATTTTTTGTGCAGTTCAACTTAAATGGAGCATCCTTGGCGTGCAGACTGATTAAGTGCCAGATGAATATACGCGTCAACCAACTTGTCTGGAATCTTTAGACTCCATGCCATATAGTTCGCTACCATATGTGCTGATAACCAAAAGGCACAAGTTGGGACCAAAGACTGGACTGCATTTTTCTAGGCTATGCACCAAGCAATATTTTTGGTGTTCACTCTCCTAATACTTGGAGTTTGACAATTGGTTGACGTTGGTTGATACTCGAATGAATATAGGCACTTCTTATCAACATCGATGCTTGTCTGAGTGAACTTTGGAGTACATAGCAGCAGCATAAGTACCTGTCCATCTGATCATTTTGTGCAGTTCTACTGAAATCACCCGATGTAATGATTTGCCTGCGAGTTCAGACTCCAAATTACTCCTTTATGAAATCGGCAAACAATAGCACAATACCAAATTACCAATACATATGATAGGCACAATAATCAGGATAAAGACCAGTACCAACCTGTGTGAGGTAGCATATCAATTACTATTTCCTTTGACTGGAAGCCGAGATAAGCCAAGCGACTCATAGCAAAGGAAGAAAGCAAGCAGAGATTAGCGACTGACAGGAAAGGACGGAAGCTGTCGAGGCAATGAAGCACCCAAAGTTTTTGTGCAGTTACACCAAAATCGAGCATCCCTGTTGGCACATATATTGAGAGAGTGGGATTACTATAATAGTGGGACTAGTTGATGAAACATACACTAACAAATAGAAGCACCCTCATTATCTTAATGGGTAAAGTTAGCAACATAGTAGTCTTGCTTAAAGAGAGGTATTAGTTTATTTAATCAGTGCCAATTAGCTCAACTCATCACTCAAAGCATTGCCATTTATCATAGGTTGCAAAACTTTAACGTGCAAAGATAAAGGAGTTTCTCATGACAGTAGCACGATACAAATAGAGATGACAACAAACTAATATGGATGAAGGCCTTAGGCCCGTACCAACCTGAGAAAAAAGCTTATTCATGTAGTCCCATAAGAAATGATAAAGCACTCACTGCAATCACACAATTGTATATATTTTTGTGCACTTCAAATGTATGGTTGAAATCACTCTTGTTTACCAGTGTTGAGATTATATCGAAAGATTATCAAGAACTTCCAGTAGAGTTAAAGCACTGTCTGGGATACAGTTCATTGTATTGTCTTGTGTAGTTCCACTAAAATGCATGATTGGCACAACATGATCCCTGTTTGCACACATAGGAACAAGGTGAAACCTTCATTAGCTTAGTGAGAAAGGATAGGAAGACATTAGCATATTACTCAAACAGTAGCATCAAATTCATGATGGACAATACGCAAAACATTGCCTCTGTGACGCCGTGAGACCGCTGTGCCAGGTGTCCTCCAGTTATTCGCTGTTGTTGGCTTGTCATTTGCTTGCCTGTTGCATCTTTCCATGTCATCATGTGCATTGCATCATCATGTTTTTCAAAACTTGCATCTGTCCCGGCCTCCCCATTCCTTCCGTTGTCCGTTCTGAGTCCAACCACACTTGCACGCGCCTGCGGCATGTCCGAAGTAATATTTTATAAGTGGCCGGAAAATGTTCTCGGAATGGGATGAGAGTTGACGTGTGGTCTTATTATAGTGTAGATAGACCGCCTGTCAAATTTCATCGCATTCAGAGATCGTTTGATGCCCCAACGGATAACTTTAGCGGTAGTATAGCCGGTCTAACGTCGGACGTTTTCGGTCTCCGAAAACAGTCGCCGGGCCTCTCTCTTCTCTTCTCTCAGCCTGAGGACTTCCGCACAGTCCACTACCTACCATCAGGCCCACCCTGGGCTCTCTCGTCAGTCCGCGGACCTCCTCGCGCGCGCGTCCGAAAACCTGTCCCGGACCCGACCCGGACTGTCGCCACCATTGTGTCCGGATCATCCCCAAACATCTACAAGACATCTCTGTTTTGTTTATTGGGCTTCCTAACCTAGTTTTTCTTGAACGCCCGATTTTGATCGGAGGGTCCAAATCTACCCTAAACTCCCCTCCTTCCATATATATAGAACCCCTAGTCTAAATCTGGACAAAACCCTAAAACCTAGGGCATTTGTCCCTTACCCCGCCGCCGCCGCATCTTCATCGGGATCTATCCCGAGCCAACCCGCGCCTCCTTCCCCTCCTCGATTTTGCCACCAAACCAACCAGCCTCCTCTACCTCGATTCATCCATTCCCGTAGTTCCTCCACCCACCAACAGGAGCCCGAGCTCTTTCTCCATGACCCCAAGCACTCGATCCACCGAGCCAACCACCTTCTCCCCTTGATCCATGGCCACCTCCTACTCGAGCAACCAGCGCCCCGCTGCTTTCTCTCCCCTGTTCAATCCGGAGGAGAGGAGCTCCTCCAGGCCCCACCTAGCGCGATGGTCGCCGGCCACCCAAGCATCAGCAGCAGATGAGCATCGCCACCCTCCTCTTCCTCCTGTTTTCTCTTTCTCCTCATCTTCCTCCTCCATCTCTCAACTCCACTCTTCTGCTTCTTACCGCAGGAACCGGTCGCTACCGTCACCACGAACCCTCCCCGTTGTCTGCATCTCCTCCGGCAGTGCCGCCGTGTCCGCACGCCTCTGGCGAAACTCCAGTCAGCCAAGCCGCGCCCAATCTTCCCTCCTTTCTTCCCCGTTTCTTCTCCCTGTCTCTCCCCTCTGAACTCATTTGCTCGATGTATTTCTTCGCAGGAACCGAGCCGTCGACGTCTTGTTCGACTCCCACCACCAGGAACTGGCTTCCCTCGTCAGATCCGGTGGATTCCCGCCACCGTATGCCGTCTGCAGGCCCCATCTCGTAGAACCTCCCATCAAGCAGCGCCGCCTCGCCCTGTTTCCTGTCCCATCCGTGCCTGGACAGCGCCCGGCCATCTCCTTCCCCTGCTTCGAGTAGCGTTCAGGATCGAGCGTGCCCGCTCGCCCGCTCGTTGACCGCGCCGTGCGTGGGCCTCTTCTTGCCCACCAAGGCCCGGGCCGCAACCACAGCATGCATCAGGCCCAGCGGCCTCCCCTCCAACTCATGGGCAAAGCCCATGGTGAGGCCACCCTGAGCCCCTTTTTTCCATTGTTGGGCCAGCAAGATTCAGCCCAGCTCTATATTTTTTTTCTGCCTAAACGTTTTTCCTATTTTCCTGTGAACGCCAATTTACAGAAAAACCCTTGCACTTCATTCATTTAATAACTCACAAATGGTGCATCGGTTTAAAATAAGTTATATATGAAATGTGATTAGATTTCTGTCTAGTTTCATAATATGTCAATTTCATCCATGTTTAAAATGCTTAAAATGTTGTTTGTTTAAATTTGCTTAAATAACTTGCTAAAGTGATTTAATTCATAACTAAATAACCGTAACTCGGATTTTAATAAACCTTATATGTAAATGGGGTAGAAAAATGCCTAGTTTAACATGGTGGCATCACTTTGCATGTTTAACAACTCTAAAATGGTGTTTAGGGCAGAACAGTACCTAACCAATATATGCATATGGGGATTTACCGGAATTGTTGTTCGTTGCTTCCGGCCTCATTTAAACTTGCCTAGATAGGTAGTTTTCATTTACTTCACCCTCTTGCCATGTTTAACAACATTTAATATTGTTGGGTACATAAACGAGATCGAACTAAATAACTTGTTGTGGTGTTTCGTCAATATGCAACTCGTTGCATATTGATCTCCACTTAATTTGTAGGATTGTTTGTGCATTTTGCCATGCCATGCTTCATTAAACCGGACATGCATCATAATTGTTTGGGCATCATGCCATGTCTATGTGTTGGTTGTTTACTATGTTGTTTGCTTCTTTCCGGTGTTGCTTCTTCGGGTTGGTTCCGATAACGTCGTGTTGTGAGGATTCGTTCGACTTCGTCCGTTTGTCTTCTTCATGGACTCGTTCTTCTTCCTTGTGGGATCTCAGGCAAGATGACCATACCCTCGAAATCACTTCTATCTTTGCTTGCTCTTTTGCTATGCCTATGCCGCGATACGTACCACTTGCTTATCATGCCTCCTATATTGTTGAGCCAAGCCTCTAACCCACCTTGTCCTAGCAAACCGTTGTTTGGCTATGTTACCGCTTTGCTCAGCCCCTCTTATAGCGTTGTTAGTTGCAGGTGAAGATTGAAGTTTGTTCCTTGTTGGAACATGTTTACTTGTTGGGATAACACAATATATCTTATTTAATTAATGCATCTATATACTTGGTAAAGGGTGGAAGGCTCGGCTTTATGCCTGGTATTTTGTTCCACTCTTGCCTCCCTAGTTTCCGTCATATCGGTGTTATGTTCCCGGATTTTGCGTTCCTTACGCGGTTGGGTGATAATGGGAACCCCTTGACAGTTCGCCTTGGATAAAACTCCTCTAGCAATGCCCAACATTGGTTTTACCATTCGCCACCTAGCCTTTTCTTTTCCCTTGGGGGTCGCACGCCCAAGGGTCATCATTATTTTAACCCCCCCCCCCGGGCCAGTGCTCCTCTGAGTGTTGGTCCAAACTAGAGCCCCTTGCAGCGCCACCTCGGGGAAACTCGAGGTTTCGTTTTAGTTGTACGGACTGCTCATCTGAGTGTGCCCTGAGAACAAGATATGTGTAGCTCCTATCAGGATTTGTCGGCACATTCGAGCGGTGTTGCTGGATTTGTTTTACCCTGTCGAAATGTCTTGTAACCGGGATTCCGAGTCTGATCCGGTCTTCCCGCTAGAAGGAATATCCTTCGTTGCCCGTGAGAGCTTGTGATGGGCTAAGTTGGGACACCCTTGCAGGGATTTGAACTTTTGAAAGCCGTGCCCGCGGTTATGGGTAGATGGGAATCTGTTAACGTCCGGTTGTAGAAAACCTGAAGTTGACCTTATTTAAAAATGCATCAACCGCGTGTGTAACCGTGATGGTCTCTTTCCGGCGAAGTCCGGGAAGTGAACACGGTGTTGGAGTACTGCTTGACGTAGGTTGTTCTAGGATCACTTCTTGATCATACTTTTATCGATCGTGCTTTGCCTTCTCTTCTCGCTCTCATTTGTGTATGTTAGCCACCATATATGCTAGTCGCTTGCTGCAGCTCCACCTCATACCTTTTACCTTACCCATAAGCTTAAATAGTCTTGATCGCGAGGGTGTGAGATTGCTGAGTCCCCGTGACTCACAGATACTTCCAAAACCAGCTTGCAGGTGTCGATGAGTCCGTACAGATGACGCAACCCAGCTCAGGAGGAGCTCGATGAAGATCTTGTCCTTTGTGTTGTTTCGTTCTAGTTGATCAGTAGTGGAGCCCAGTTGGGGTCGATCGGGGACCTTGTCGCATTTGGGGTTCTTCTTTTATTTTGGTTCCGTAGTCGGACCTTGATTGTATTTGGATGTTGTAATGCTTTATTCATATAACTGTGTGAAGTGGCGATTGTAAGCCAACTATGTATCTTTTCCCCTATTGTATTACATGGGTTGTTTGCGAAGATTACCTCACTTGCGACATTGCTTTCAATGCGGTTATGCCTCTAAGTCGTGCTTCGACACGTGGGAGATATAGCCGCATCGAGGGCGTGACAACCTCATTCAACCAGTGGCAATAAATTGACATGCAAAACAATAGCACTATTATGTCATGACACTAATAACATTCCCTCCCTGCTCCACCACATGATTCACTGATACGTCTCCAACGTATCTACTTTTCCAAACACTTTTGCCCTTGTTTTGGACTCTAACTTGCATGATTTGAATGGAACTAACCCGGACTGACGCTGTTTTCAGCAGAACTACCATGGTGTTATTTATCAGGATCAAACGTTCTCGAAATGACCTGAAACTTGATGAAGACACTTTTCAGAAAATAAGAAAAATACCTGCCAAAGATGAAGGCCAGGGGGCCCACCATCTTGCCACGAGGGTGGGGGGCGCGCCCCTACCTCGTGGGCCCCTTTTGCGTCTCTGATTCCAACTCCACCTCCATATACTGAGTTTCGATGAGAAAAAACCAAAGAGAAGAAATCATCGCGTTTTACGATACGGAGCTGCCGCCAAGCCCTAAAACCGCTCGGGAGGGCTGATCTGGAGTCCGTTCGGGGCTCCGGAGAGGGGAATCCGTCGCCATCGTCATCATCAACCATCCTCCATCACCAATTTCATGATCCTCACCATCATGCGTGAGTAATTCCATCGTAGGATTGCTGGACGGTGATGGGTTGGATGGGATCTATCATGTAATCGAGTTAGTTTTGTTAGGGTTTGATCCCTAGTGTCCACTATGTTCTGAGATTGATGTTGCTATGACTTTGCTATGCTCAATGCTTGTCACTAGGGGCCGAGTGCCATGATTTTAGATCTGAACCTATTATGTTTTCATCAATATATGAGTGTTCTTGATCCTATCTTGCAAGTCTATAGTCACCTATTATGTGTTATGATCCGTTAACCCCGAAGTGACAATAATCGGGATACTTACCGGTGATGACCGTAGTTTGAGGAGTTCATGTATTCGCTATGTGTTAATGCTTTGTTCTGGTTCTCTATTAAAAGGAGGCCTTAATATCCCTTAGTTTCCGTAAGGACCCCACTGCCACGGGAGGGTAGGACAAAAGATGTCATGCAAGTTCTTTTCCATAAGCACGTATGACTATGTTCGGAATACATGCCTACATTATATCAATGAACTAGAGCTAGTTCTGTGTCACCCTAGGTTATGACTGTTACATGACGAACCGCATCCGGCATAATTCTCTATCACCGATCCATTGCCTACGAGCTTTCCACATATTGTGCTTCGCTTATTTACTTTTCTGTTGCTATTGCTATCATCACTACAAAATACCAAAAACATTGCTTTTACTATTGTTACCTTTTGCTACCGTTATCACCGCTATCATATTACTTTGCTACTAAACACTTTGCTGCAGATATTAAGTTTCCAGGTGTGGTTGAATTGACAACTCAACTGCTAATACTTGAGAATATTCTTTGGCTCCCCTTGTGTTGAATCAATAAATTTGGGTTGAATACTCTACCCTCGAAAACTGTTGCGATCCCCTATACTTGTGGGTTATCAAGACTATTTTCTTGCGCCGTTGCCGGGGAGCATAGCTCTATTCTTTGAGTCACTTGGGATATATATCTGCTTATCATTATGAAGAACTTGAGAGATCCAAAAACCAAGATCTTTCCCTCAACTACGAGGGGAGGTAAGGAATTGCCATCTAGCTCTGCACTTGATTCACCTTCTGTTATGAGTAAGTTTGCGACACCTACACCTGCTTCTGCTATTCGTTCTAATATGTCGCATATTATTGATGATGCCACTTCTACTATGCATGATACTTATGATGAAACTATCTCTATGCCTGATACTACTGTGCCGCTTAGTGCTTTTCTTGATGAACAACTTGCTAGGGCTAGAGAAATTGAAAATATTGAATCTGATGATACTGATGAAAGTGATGATGAAGAACCACTTGCTATTCCTAAGGGTTATGTATTTGATCAAGATGCTTCATTAGCTATTTTAGCTTGCAGAAATAGAACTGAACTTAAAAAATTATTAGCTAAATGGAGTAAGCAATCCCTAAATGATAGAATGAAACCTGACCCTTCTTTGGCTACTTCACCTATCTTTGTTACTGATAAGGATTATGAATTCTCTGTTGATCCTGATATAATTACTTTGGTTGAATCTGATCCTTTTCATGGTTATGAATCTGAAACTGTTGTGGCACATCTTACTAAATTAAATGATATAGCTACCCTGTTCACTAAAGATGAGAGAACTCGCTACTTTTATATCCTTAAAATATTTCTGTTCTCATTAAAGGGTGATGCTAAGATATGGTTTAATTCTCTTGATCCTGGTTGTGTGCGTAGTCCCCAGGATATGATTTATTACTTCTTTGCTAAATATTTCCCTGCTCATAAGAAACAAGCTGCTTTAAGGGATATATATATATATATATATAATTTTGTGCAAATTGAAGAAGAGAGTCTCCCACAAGCTTGGGGGAGGCTTCTCCAATTACTTAATGCTTTGCCTGATCCTCCTTTTAAGAAAAATGAAATACTTGATATCTTTTATAATGGACTAACCGATGCCTCCAGAGATTACCTGGATAGTTGTGCTGGTTCTGTTTTCAGGGAAAGAACACCGGATGAAGCTGAAATTCTATTGAATAATATGTTGACAAATGAAAATAATTGGACACCTTCAGAGCCAATTCCTGAACCTATTCCTAAACCAACTCCGAAGAAGAGGGGTATTCTATTTCTCAGTCCTGAAGATATGCAAGAGGCAAAGAAATCTATGAAAGAAAAGGGTGTTAAAGCTGAAGATGTTAAGAATTTACCTCCTATTGAAGAAATACACGGTCTTAATTTACCGCCTATTGAAGAAACATATAACCCAAATCCTTTACCTATCGAAGAAACTCATGGTCTTGATAACCCGACACAGGTATTAAAGGTAAATTCTCTCTATAGATATGATAAAGCTGTAATCCCATTTACTAAATTTGATAGCCCATGCTTAGATGAGTTTGATAAATTTATAGCTAAGCAAGAAGACTTTAATGCTTATTTTGACAATTGAAATACAATTCAAATATGATTGGACACTTGGGTGATTATATGGCTAATGTCAAAGGCGAACTTAAACTTATTAGTAAACTATGGTTACCACTCAAGTAGAACAAGTACTTAAGGCTCAAAATGATTTTCTTAATGAATTGAATAGTAAAAATAATGATAATGTTGTTAGAGTGGCTACTAGAACTGGTAGAATGACTCAGGAACCTTTGTATCCTGAAGGCCACCCTAAGAGAATTGAGCAAGATTCTCAGAGAAATAATTTAGATGCACCTAGTTCTTCTAAAAAGAAGAAAAAGAAAAATGACATGACTTTGCATGCTTCTAGTGATCCTATTGTTGAAACACCTGAGAATCCAAATGATATTTCTATTTCTGATGCTGAAACACAATCTGGTAATGAACCTGAAACTAGTGATAATGTTAATGATAATGTTCATAATGATACTCAACCTAGTAATGATAAGGACATAGAGATTGAACCTGCCGTTGATCTTGATAACCCACAATCAAAGAATCAACGTTATGATAAGAAAGACTTTGTTGCTAGGAAACATGGTAAATAAAGAGAGCCTTGGGTTCAGAAACCCATGCCTTTTCCTCCCAAACCATCCAAGAAAAAGGATGATGAGGATTTTGAGCGCTTTGCTGAAATGATTAGACCTATCTTTTTGCGTATGCGATTAACTGATATGCTCAAAACCAATCCTTATGCTAAGTACATGAAATATATTATTACAAATAAAAGAAAGATACCGGAAGCTGAAATTTCCACCATGCTTGCTAATTATACTTTTAAGGGTGGAATACCAAAGAAACTTGGAGATCCAGGAGTACCCACTATACCATGCTCTATTAAAACAAACTATGTTAAAACTGCTTTATGTGATCTTGGAGCCGGTGTTAGTGTTATGCCTCTCTCTTTATATCGTATACTTGAATTGAATAAGTTGACACCTACTGAAATATCTTTGCAAATGGCTGATAAATCAACTACTATACCTGTCGGTATTTGTGAGGATGTGCCTGTTGTAGTTGCAAATGTTACTATTTTAACGGACTTTGTTATTCTTGATATTCCCGAGGATGATAGTATGTCTATTATTCTTGGAAGACCCTTTTTGAATACTACAGGGGCTGTTATTGATTGCACTAAAAGCAATGTCACTTTTCATGTTGATGGTAATGAGCACACGGTACATTTTCCGAGGAAACAACCTCAAGTTCATAGTATCAACTCTATTGGAAAAATTACATCGATTATATTTGGAGGTTTTGAATTTCCTCTTCCTATTGTCAAGAAGAAATATGGTATTCTTATTATTGGGGATGTGCATATCACCGTTGAGGTAACATAGTGTTATTCAAAATTTCTCTGGTTCCATGTTATTAGGAATGAGTTCGTTAACAAGACTTGATCAACCTTGTTAGTGGATTCCTTTTGATGATCATGAGATGGATGAAACTAGAAGGCACAACCTTCTGTACTCCACTTTTACTTTCCATTATTTATATTAAATAAAATAAAATAATTATTTGTCTGTATGTTATCTGATTATCTGTGCAATATAAAAATACCTCGAAAATAAAAAGTTCTCCAAATGCCCTGAAAATTAAATATGATTTTTTTCTAGAATATTTGAGAATTTATGGAACTGAGAACACACCAGGGGGGTCAACCACTTGCACAAGAGGGTGGAGGGCGCACCCACCCCTCTAGGGCGCGCCCCCTGCCTCGTGGGCCCACGGTGGTCCTCCTCCACTTATTCTTGCACCCACACACTTCATCTTCCTCCCCCAAACACGAAAAACCAGCTCAAACCCGAGTCCAAGCTCGTTTTGCTGCCATTTTCGATCTCCTTGCTCAAAGCACCTCTCACAAAACTGCTTGGGGAGATTGCTCCTTGGTATGTGACTCCTCCATTGGTCCAATTAGTTTTTGTTCTAGTGCTTTATTCATTGCAAATTTTTGCTGCTTAGGTGACCTTGTTCTTGAGCTTGCATGTCAAATTTATATGGTCAAAAGTAGTTTTGATGCATGATATAGGCCCTAGGCACTTGTATGAGTAGTTGCTATCAATATTATTGAGTTTGGTTTACTTTTATTTTGAAGTTACTAAAAAATTTCAGAATTTTTCAGAGGAAGAAAAATGCTTAGGAAAATGTTCCAAGGTGGTTCTTCAAAGAAGCAAGGACCCAGGCTTGCAATGCGTGATGCTGACGAAGAGCCACCAAGAGACGCTCCAGTGCGTCCTTATGAGTGGCCTTCTGAAATTTTTATGAATCAAGCAGGAATAAAAAAAGAATTCAACGCATATTTGTGTAATGCTGATCTCGTGAGCTTCAAGGAAGAGAAGTGCAGTCAGTATCATGAGCTCACTAGCTCCTTCGTGAGGAGGTTTGAATTTTCAACTTCACGTAATTCTCCAACTGTCCTGTTTGATCTTTATGATAAATCTTATACCATGGATTTAGAGGATTTTACCACTGCATGCAAACTTCCACAATGGGGTAGTATAAGGGATCCTCGCAAATCTGAATTTAGATATTTTCTTGCTAATATAACCGTGGGGGAATCTAGAGATATTACACAAGCTACCATAGGGAGCATTCACTTTCCTGCTATACATTATTTTGCTCTCTTTATAGGTAGATGCATAAATGGTAAAGATGAGGCATGTCACATGTGTGTCCCTGATCTTAGTATTCTTAGGAGTGCTGTGTTAGGAGACAAATCATATAATTTGGGAGCCAGTGTTGCACGTAGGTTGCATCTTAATAGACGTAATGGAGATTTCTTTGGTGGAATTTATGCAACCCGCGTAGCTAATTTTCTTGGTATAGATGTGCGCGAAGATGATATTGAATTACCTCCTTCCTATCTCGATTTTAATGCTATGGTTCACCACCAGTTTGTCGAGAGGAACGAATCACCTCTCCAGTATCGACTAATCTTTGACAGACATCGTGTTGTCCGTATTAGTCTCCCTGCTCCTGCTTTCTTTGATTATCAGGCAAGAGGAGGCTATACTGTTACGAGAGAGGAGGCAGATGAGTACGAGATGAGAGAGGAGGCTGCTCGTCGCCACGCTGCAGCTCAACAGGCGATAGCTGCTACATCACAGTATGACCCCAACAACTATTATTATGGATATCCGCCAGGCCAGCCGTGGCCATAGACCAACTTAGGCCAAAAGCCTAAGCTTGGGGGAGTGCGTATTTCCCACCGACATTATATTCATGCTCACACACTCATTGCTAGATGTCGGTACTCATACTTTTTCATTGTATCATCCATGCTAGTTTAATTTCCTTTTCATGCTTTCTTCTTGTGTGTTTAATAAACCTTAAGAAAACCCAAAAAAATAGTTGTAGCTTTTAATTAATTTACCTTCCATGCTTGTAGTAGTAATTAAAAAAGAAAACCCAAAAAGATTGCATGTTCTTCTTTAGCTTGTTGGGAGCTTTCCCGTGTAAATAGTTTTATTTCTTTCCTTTTCTTTGGGGGTCGATAGGAGAAGACCATAATTAAATTGTTGAGGTGGCTCTTATATGCATTATTGCTGATCTGACAAAAGAGCCCATATTGCCTTGTCTTCTCCTGTTTATTGAATGCTTGCAGATTCCAGCTTAGTCCAATGCACGTGCACTATTATTATTATTCACATCGTTCGGTCGTGCAAGTGAAAGGCAATTATGATGATATATGATGGACTGGCTGAGATGAGAAAAGCTGGTATGAACTCGACCTCTTTTGTTTTTGTAAATACGATTAGTTCATTGTTCCCGATTCAGCCTATTATGAATAGACATGTTTGCAATGACAACTAGAGATCATAGTTTCTTGTGCCATGCTTGATTAGCTATGAGTTATAATGGTTTACCTTGCGTGCCAACATGCTATTGAGATAGTTGTGATGTGGTATGATAGGGTGGTATCCTCCTCTGAATGATTTAAGTGACTTGACTTGGCACATGTTCACGCATGTAGTTGAAACAAAATCAACATAGCCTTCACGATATTTATGTTCATGGTGGATTATATCCTACTCATGCTTGCATTCGGTGTTGATTAATTTTAATGCATGTTCATGACTGTTGTCGCTCTCTAGCTGGTCGCTTCCCAGTCTTTTGCTAGCCTTCACCTATACTAAGCGGGAATACTGCTTGTGCATCCAAACTCCTAAAACCCCAAAGTTATTCCACATGAGTCCACTATACCTACCTATATGCGTATCTACCTTCCGTTCCAAGTAAATTTGTATGTGCCAAACTCTAAACCTTCAAATAAATATCCTGTTTTGTATGCTCGAATAGCTCATGTATCAACTAGGGTTGTCTGTATCTTCCATGTTAGGCAGGTTATTCTCAAGAGGAGTGGACTCCGCTCCTCACTCACGAGATAAATGGCTGGTCACCGGGATGCCCAGTCCCATGCTTTATGCAAACTAAATCAAAATAATTGCAAACAAAACTCCCCCGGGGACTCTTGTTAGTTGGAGGCACTCGTTGTTTCGAGCAAGCCATGGATTGATGCTTGTGGTGGAAGGGGGAGCATAAACTTTACCATTCCGGTTGGGAACCGCCTATAATGTGTGTAGCATGGAAGATATCGCCATCTCTTGGTTGTTATGTTGACAATGAAAGTATACCGCTCAAAATATTATTCACCTCTGTTTCAAAACCGAGCTCTGGCACCTCTACAAATCCCTGCTTCCCTCTGCGAAGGGACTATCTATTTACTTTTATACTAAGTCATCATCCTCTTATTAAAAAGCACCAGTTGGAGAGCACTGCTGTCATTTGCATTAATTACTGTTAGTTTACATTGAGTATGACTTGACTGGATCTCTTTTACCATGAATTACAATGTCTAGTCAGTCCTTGGTCTTTAAAGGTGCTCTGCATTTATGTTTTGTGGTCTCAGAAAGGGCTAGCAAGATACCACCTTGTTATATCATATTATGATTGTTTTGAGAAAGTGATGTCATCCGAGTTTTATTATTATGGCTCGCTAGTTGATTATGATATTGATATGAGTAAACTTGAGACCTATGTGTTATTGTGAATGTGGTTAGTTATAATCCTTGTTGAAAACTTGAATGCTGGCTTTAAATATTGACAACAACAAGAGCAAACAGAGTTTGTAAAAGTTTTTCTTTATCACTTTCAGTTTTTCAACTGAATTGCTTGAGGACAAGCAAAGGTTTAAGCTTGGGGGAGTTGATACGTCTCCAACGTATCTACTTTTCCAAACACTTTTGCCCTTGTTTTGGACTCTAACTTGCATGATTTGAAAGGAACTAACCCGGACTGACGCTGTTTTTAGCAGAACTACTATGGTGTTATTTATGTGCAGGAATCAACGTTCTCGAAATGACCTGAAACTTCACGAAGACACTTTTCAGAAAATAAGAAAAATACCTGCCAAAGATGAAGGCCAGGGGGCCCACCGTCTTGCCACGAGGGTGGGGGGCGCGCCCCCTACCTCGTGGGCCCCCTGTTGCGTCTCCGACTCCAACTCCACCTCCATATATTGAGTTTCGATGAGAAAAAACTAGAGAGAAGAAATCATCGCGTTTTACGATACGGAGCCGCCGCCAAGCCCTAAAACCTCTCGGGAGTGCTGATCTGGAGTCCGTTCGGGGCTCCGGAGAGGGGAATCCGTCGCCATCATCATCATCAACCATCCTCCATCACCAATTTCATGATGCTCACTGCCGTGCGTGAGTAATTCCATCGTAGGCTTGCTGGACGGTGATGGGTTGGATGGGATCTATCATGTAATCGAGTTAGTTTTGTTACAGTTTGATCCCTAGTGTCCACTATGTTCTGAGATTGATGTTGCTATGACTTTTCTATGCTTAATGCTTGTCACTAGGGCCTGAGTGCCATGATTTTAGATCTGAACCTATTATGTTCTCATCAATATATGAGTGTTCTTGATCCTATCTTGCAAGTCTATAGTCACCTATTATGTGTTATGATCCGTTAACCCCGAAGTGACAATAATCGGGATACTTACCGGTGATGACCGTAGTTTGAGGAGTTCATGTATTCCCTATGTGTTAATGCTTTGTTCTGGTTCTCTATTAAAAGGAGGCCTTAATATCCCTTAGTTTCCGTAAGGACCCCGCTGCCACGGGAGGGTAGGACAAAAGATGTCATGCAAGTTCTTTTCCATAAGCACGTATGACTATGTTCGGAATACATGCCTACATTATATCAATGTACTGGAGCTAGTTCTGTGTCACCCTAGGTTATGACTGTTACATGACGAACCGCATCCGGCATAATTCTCTATCACCGATCCATTGCCTATGAGCTTTCCACATATTGCGCTTTGCTTATTTACTTTTCCGTTGCTATTGCTATCATCACTACAAAATACCAAAAACATTGCTTTTACTATTGTTACATTTTGCTACCGTTATCACCACTATCATATTACTTTGCTACTAAACACTTTGCTGCAGATATTAAGTTTACAGGTGTGGTTGAATTGACAACTCAGCTGCTAATACTTGAGAATATTCTTTGGCTCCCCTTGTGTCGAATCAATAAATTTGGGTTGAATACTCTACCCTCGAAAACTGTTGTGATCCCCTATACTTGTGGGTTATCTTTCACCTCCATAGACAAACATACACACGTACATGATTCAGCATAGGGTCCTACTAAAGATTTGTTTAACTCCAATAGGAAAATTAGGCAGTAATAAATTAGTGGTACTTGAGTACTCCTAATTAATTAAGTGAGACAGCAGAAGTGGAAGGGCTCCCTGGAGGATCGTCTCACATGTAAGGTAGTCGTTGCCGGAGCCCTTGAATGGCCTCGACCGAGGCCTCTGGCTTCAGCAAGAACGCCTTGGCACTGTTTATTCTTCTTCTTCCTCCTCTTCATGCTCTGTTTCTCTTTCTCCTCACTAGTTGGTGAAACCAAGTACATGATTGGCCTTCTAATTCAGAATTGGTTTTGTCAGTGAGGGAGTACAAGTGTACTAGTAAAAAACAACATTATTTTCTCATGGCAGTCGGAAAATAGAGATGAACACATGCATTAAATATCATTCTTACCTAAAGGAAGGTTATGGCGCAAATATGGATGATGAGGATTGGAACACAGATCTCCCTTTGTGCAGTTCCACCAAAATGAACCAACTGTTCCATTCTGACATTCCAGTTAAACAGCACAAAAGTCACTTCTTTTGAGAAGAGTTTTGTGTAGTGCACCAAAAGGTCACAACAGCAACCGGGTGAATTGGATATCCATGTTTGCACAAAAAGGCACAGAGGAAATAGTCAGAGTCTCAAACAATTACAAGCAGAAACATTTGGCTAAAATTGTCATGGCTTATAACAGTGGCATGGCTTCATTTTTACCAGGGACATTAGATTAAGAACAACTAAGGCTGCGTTTGGTTCACAGGTTTGGTGCAGGATTTTCGTAGGAACACAATTCCTACAGTATTCTTTCCCTTCCAACTGTTCGGAACACGGTAAAGGTGAATAGTGTTTCATAGGAAGATATACCTAAAGGTCGTCGGGATGTGGATAGGTGGGCGGCGGGAGGCCGGATCCGCCCACAGGCAACGACGAAGGGATCGGAGGACCTCCCGCGCCGACGCTCGGCCAGAGATAATGGTGCGGCCGGCAGTGGGTCTCCTCCCTCGCTGTCGACGACGGCCTAAACGTTGCCCCTCCTCCCCTTCACCGGCAGAGGGGGATACGTCCGGATCTGTAACCAGCGGTGAGGATAGAAAGCCAGTGTTTTTTGAAGGGAGAAAGACAGTGTTACTACCCCTATCTTGTTTAGATCTGGAGAGGATGAGAGTGTGTGAATAGAGCAACCCTAGTAAGCAAGCGCAGAGGCTTCGGCCTATATATACGTAGTGGGGTAGTTTTCCTTTTTCACTCCATCAAAACAATCGTTTAAAATTGTGTACTACTACATGTCAGGTCGCGGTTTTTTTTAGTTGTTGATTGTTTTTTGAGATAGCTACCCGCTTGTTCCAAGTGGTGTTACGGTGTGCCAGGTCGCACTTTGTATTGTTCAAGTCTGGTACTACAAGTCCCTCCATTAAATGAACAACCACCCCCTCGTAAAAATTGTGAACAAGCCCACGGCTAAAATTAGAGGAAACGTGGGTTGCCCCAACATGCATTATTATTTATATTTTCTACTCTCTCCGTTCCTAAATATAAGTATTTTTTATTAGCCACACCTAAGACAAGAATTTTTTTATTAGCAGTGAACCCCACATGTCAGACACAAAAATTGTGGCAAGATTCCCTTAGGCAAGCCAAAGTGTGTCTAACAATTTGAGCAACTCAGGTTAGGCAAGTGTGGCAAGTGTGGGAAAAATAATGTGGCAACATAAGACAAACATAGTCACAATCCAAACAGCCCCGTAATTTTTTGTGACATGCATGAAAATTTGGTTAGTTAAATTTATAGTCAAAATTTGGCAAGGTGCATCAAATCAACACATGCAAGTATCAAAAGGAAAGTCATGGCATGCATGCATGCGTTGTACTCCCTCCGTTTCCAAATATAAGTCTTTTTAGAGATTGCAACAAGTGACTACATACGAAGTAGAATATGTCTACTCCTACATACGAAGTAGCCCATTTGAAATGTGTAAAAAGACTTATATCGAGTGCAGTTCTTTGATGTGTCGCATCAACTCGTACAAGACTGAGAAATTTGATTACTACAACGCCCTCTCCCTTGCGGACTGAGCTCCGGTGCCTTAACTGCACCTGCCTTTGGCTGCATGACAGGAGGGCCAACCACCTGTTGGGCCCACCTGTCATAGACGCAAAGGCAGGAGCAGTAAGTAGAAGCTTTCGCTACACGCTATCCCTCCCGCACGAGGTGGACGGACATGCAGCAGTGGATTCGATACTATAGAAGTAGGAGTAACATCATTGTTCATCTTCTCAAAGAGGCAAAGAACCAAGTGCAACCCGAACGCGGCAGTTACGAATGCTCGCGTGGTGTGGTTCCTTGGAGTACTAGCCAGGCTCTTGCATGAGACAAAATTGCTATTGTTTAACAATTAAACTCCATTATCCATTGGTTGATACTCATTCTGCATAGGTCCACGCGCTTAGCACCGTTTCCTCCTGGGGTCACCAATGTTTATTTGCTAATTAATAGCATTGCATGCAATGAACTAGCCATTGCAAGTCATTAAAAGCATGCACACCTCTCATCTCTTATTGGTTGATATGTCAAGAAACAAGGTAGAAGGTAATGCACCGCGCCTAAGTGTTTTGGGACTATTTGGTTTTCATAAGATGACTTACACACCTAGACAGAGGGAGTAGTATAGCCCTATAAACCGGAAAGGAGTATTTGCCTTTCTAGAGATTTCAACAAGTGACTAGACTACACCGTGTGCAGTACTCCCTCCCTTCCGGTTTATAGGGCTCAAATCTCAAATCTCATGAACCAAGGCATTTTGCGATTGGAGGAATTTATCTCGTACTTTACAAAACTACCCTAATTAAACTCATGCATTAATTACGTAGTTCTCTTGTTTTCCTCTCCGCCTTGGTCGCGGTGCACAATATTGAGCACTCCTATATGACTAGCTGCTCTATCTACATGTGGGACATTTCAAAGCATCCGGGCCCGCGTGCCATCCACCAAATCATAGCGAGGTGCTACAGTCGAGACTCACTTGTCACCCCGGTGTGGCTGTCATGACCCGTCATATCACAAAACCCACACCTTTACCAGCAGTGGTAAGGTGGCCTCCAAGTTGGACTGGACGAAGCAACCATCATTTCATTGGAACGCTCGTTCAAGCCCTTTCTTCCCTTTCTTGAAGAAAACCTAACTCCAGGCTACTCACTTCTGCCATTTTTCTTCTGTACCGACGAAGGAAAGGTGGGCGAATCAGTTATGCTGCTATATTTTCATTCCAAGAATCTTCTTTTTGTGAAGCACCGACCGATTCTCACATCCTATTCTTTTCCCGTTTTCATTGCGATTGTGGTTTCCTTTCGATTGCTTTTTGTTTGTCAGTTCATTGATGGATCCTGGAGCACTAGGAAAGAGTTGCCGGCGGACAACCCACTGGAGACAGCGATCTCCAGGAAGCGAGCACCGACCAACGAGTTGACCATGTTGGCGGGCCAACCCATGGAGACGAAGAACTCCAAGAAACAAGCACTGGCCAAAGAGTTGAGGACGTTGGCGGACGAACTCCTCAAAGAAAGTTGGAAGAACAGCAAGGGCCCCACTGTGCCTACCCCAGGAACTCTGATTGCCACCTATGTGAGGCTCAAGGCCGAGTTTGAGGAGATAGTCGCCGTTGAGAAGCAGTATTCCCCTGGCAAGGTGATGGCCCCCATCGAGGACGAGGAGATGGCCCCCCAGAGGGATGAGATCCCCCGGTGAGCTGCACAACGTAAAAAATAATGGCTTATTACCATAGTTGTAGTTTTTGATTATTTGCAATGTGCTTGCTAATATGTTAGGGTTGTGCAGGTGCCGGTGGACGTCCGATGATTCCGATGTCGTGGCCCGTCCTGTTGGCATCGCCCCGAAGATCGATTCTGATGCTGTTGTCCATCCTGTGGACATCGCCCCAGAGATCGATTCCGATGTCGCGGTCAGTCCTGTGGACATTGCCCCAGAAATCGATTCCCATGCCGATGTTTGTGCTGTGGTCATTGCCCGAGAGATCGATGACAAGAAATAGTTGGTCACGCTAATCCTTCAGGGTAGTTTGCATTGCCCTGTGTTTAATTACCAGAACAATGCGTGTTATCAAACCATCTTAGGGCTAGTGCACTGTCTTGTGTGGGCGGATCTTGCTACTTTTGTTTGATAGTGAATCATGCGATGAATCATGCGAACCCTCTCCGAGTTATGGAAACAGATGTATCCTCACCAGCTTTTGATGTAATATATGGCATGCTTAGGTGTAAGTTTGAACTGTTTATCATATCAGCAGGGCTTGTTTGATGATTCTTGGTGTTAGTAGGCTAGCTACTGTGCGAGCTATAGTACTTGCAAAACACTCACCGAAGAGAAACGTTGGGGATGATGAGCTCGTGGTACGCTTATACTTATCCCTCGTCGATCGACCAATAGCCCTAGCTCCTAAAATTGTAGGCTTAGCGATCGATCAGACAATAGTCGACATACATTCAGGCCTCATTTGGTTCATAGGGTAGGAAAATCGTAGCAAAATTACAGAGAACGTGCAACACAAAATCATAGCAGTGCAGAGACGTACTCCCTCCGTTCCAAAATAGATGACCTAGGCGGGCTAGTTTGGCCTAGTGGGTTTCAGTGATATGACGTGGTACAGTGCCGTCCAGTCTTTGTGTGTGGTAGCAGTATTGCGGGTACGGTAAGTTTTCTTGAAGAAGCGGAATTCAACGAAGTCATGATGGTTCCTTCGTCCGAACAACTTACAGTGGGAAAGGTTGGGCCTGCGATACGACCGAGGTAGACCAGGATAATTTTGTGCATGGCAGGTGGACCAGGATGGTCGACGTCCCACATGTCGACGAATGAAAGTATTCTTTCCAATATAGAGGACGAGCAACGAGTATTCGTTGTTTCTTTTTGATGAAAGCTATTGTCTCCACTGTTACGACGGAGGAGTGTGAAACACGGCAGCCCAGTGAACTTGGCATGTGCGCCACTCCCTCCTTCCTCATGTAATGCCCAGGTTACAACTTTTTCTCACTTTCTCTCTATCTATTTCGTCTCAAATGTTTTTTACCTTTCTTTTTTTAAGACACAATTTTTTATGCCTTTTTAGAATTATTTTTATACCTAGGAGCACATGTAGAGACAGAGAGCCCACTCCTTGACTTTGTCAATGCCCCTCTCTCCTCCACATAAGGAGTACTACTTGCTATGCATGCATGCGGCGGGCAGCTGGCGTCTTGAGGGGCCAGGGCGGTGAGAGAGGGCTCCGGAAGCGGGCTGGACTCCAGCATGGCCCACCTCACATTATCACCATATATTTCTTGGAGTCCGTGCGCGGCGGGCGGGCGATCTCTTCTCCCTCCCCCATTTCTCTCTTCTCAGCCGACGCCCGTCGAGCGATTAGATTTCGGCTATCGATGGTTTATTCAATTACGGTCCCACATGTCAGTGAAATTGCAAGAGAACGCGTGTCCCCTCTGGTGAGCGGCGTGCGAGCTGGACTGTCGGGGTTGCGACGCGTACGAGTCGTAAGTGTGTCGCCTTTTCCTTTAGAACTTGCGAGGCGTAACATTTTTGCGCGATCGATCGATAGAAATCCAGAACAAAATGATGAGGGCGGTGCTTTCCCACTCGTTAGGCGGGCTAGTTCGAGTGATATGACGTGCTACAGTGCCGTCCACTTGCTCCATTTTTATGTAAGCAAGAGTTTACACTCTTACATGGGAGGAGTGCGAAACACCGCGGATCTGATTTTGATCGAGGGGTAACTGTTCCCTGCCAAATAATGGAGGATTGTTAGCGATTATAGCATGATAGTTAGGGCATCTCCAGCACTGGCCCACAAATTTACACCGGCATCTGTCTGAGGACACTGATGAATGCCATCCGATGTTGCCCGCATACCTTTCGACAACTATATGAACTAACCGGACGAAATTCATGCAAACAAAGCAATTTTCAAATTAACCGGATGAAATTCATTACATTTCTAAAACTTTTCCTACAAACTGGACGAAATTCATTACATATTTCGCACAAACCGTATTAAAACCTATTGTAAACCTAATCTAAATGATCGCCGGCGCCCGACCACCATGTCCGGTCATGAACCCGAGAAAGCCGACCATTGCCTTTGCCTCCTCCTCATCCGCCTCGATAACCTCCTCCTCCGGAGCACAAGGTTCTGAAGATTTCTGCCCCCATGTCGCCGTCAAGCAGCTAATCGGCCGCCGATGTTTACCCCACCAAGCTTGGCGTCGACTGAGTGGAGTAGCGGTGGCCTTCCCGGGACCAGAGCGGCGGCGACCTACCGTGTACTACTCTTCCTCGCTGCCGGCTGCGCCCGCGCACGCGCGCCAGCTTCGTGGTCGTGGCGGCGGAGGGCGGCCAGGGGGGTGCTGGCGATCTCCTTCATTTGCTCCTGCGACAGTACGTCGAAGAGAGCTTTGGAGCGCGCCCGGAGTGGAGACGCCGATGTCCCTCATGTGCTCCTGCGACAATACGTCCAAGAGAGCTTCGGAGCGCCAGGAGGCCATTGTTGAAGTGATGCCGACAGAAGGAAGGGACCGGAGAAGAATAAGTGTGGGTCTTTGGCTATGGCTGGGAGCTGGGGCTCAAGTTAATATAGCGGGCGAATGGCAATGAGCCGTGGCAGACGAAGGGACAACTGGCGCCGGAGTAGGTTCATCGGGCATGAATGCGGACGATGCTTCAGTGACTTAACTACAGATGCATTTGGGTTACTGACATGTGGGCCCAACGGGCATCTGGCCCGCATGTCAGTGACACACAAATTGCACCTGCAGTTAAGTCCGGTGAATGCGGCATTGACATTCTGGAGAGACGGTGACCGTTTCAGGCGGGAAGCGTGCGCTAGCGATGGAAGGGGTTTCGGTGTGCAATGGCACTAAGATCGGTTGCTCACGACAGTACATACTCCGTACCATTGTACCCTCTCTAGCTTAGGCTGTTTTATAGATTGTCATTGTGATGGACGATATACATGAGCAAGGCGGTCCGAGTATGACCGTTGGTGTTGAGCCAGGTGAATACATGCTCGGCGTTCGCGTAGGCCTCCATCAAACGTCTAAACAGTAATGTCAGGCACCGCCGGGGCGCATAGGTGATGGGCTCGCTGTTTGCGTTGCGCCATGAGCAGGACTTTGATTTAGAGGGTGACGTGCATGCATTAGCATGCTTTGACAGCGTGAGCGTGAGTGTCTGACGCGAAGTATTTCATTTTCATTTGGCCGATGAGGGTGCGCTGCAGCGACGAGTCCGTGGTTTGATTCCCCACATACGCATAATTTTGGTTTTTACAGTATTTCTTTCTCCATTGACAGGTAGGCCCGCGTAGATAGATAAAGAACACGAGCTGATGAGGCGCATGCGGACTGCTTGACTGGTCAACCAGACAAATACGGAGCTATACGCTGAGCCAGTGATCGTATAATCACCATATCTCGTATAAAATTATCAAAGTGAACTATCAAGACAAGTTCGATGACTGCCAATGCATTTTACTCAGTAATAAATGACCAGGATTGAAGGGGAATCCAAATTTTCTTCGTCTTCTGTCCTTGAGCTCTTGACAAACCAATGCACTATACGGTTGTCCGGCCACTCCACCCCAGAGCTCTCACCAAGCGTCATTCATGCCACCGCGTCGCACACTAACCAGTAAGGCAGCGATGGCATCCCGCCGCGCCGAGTTCCTCGCCACCCACGACCGCACACAAAATGGTAGGGAAGCGATGGCATCCCGCCGTGTCGAGTTCATCACCGTTCGCGACCTCACAACTATGTGGGAGGAATTTGAAGATGCCAAGGCCGAATGGGCCGTAGAGCAAGAGGCGGCCAAAGTCGCATAGAGGGAGCGGAAAAGTCAGAAAGCACTCAAGAAAAGAGAGGCCCGCCGCCGCAAGAAAGAAAAGGACGCATGCGCTGCTGCGGAGAGGTCAGCGGAGATCCAAGCACGGTGGGGTGTCGCCGACAAAGCCGGGAAGGAGAACGACGGCGTCTGGCCAGCATGTGAGAAGTAGTAGTACTAGTAGTTAGTGTGTGTGTCTGTGTCTGAGTACGAGCATGTACCAATACTACTAGTTACTATTGTAGTTTTTAGAGCAAATTACCAGTACATTAGCCTAGACTAAATGGAAAAATTCCTATCCTAAGCATCAAATGGCATCTCTTTCTCTATAGGAATTGAGATGCATGTCATCTCACTTCCTATGATTTTCATATTCCTATCCTATGAAAGAAAGGAGGCCTCTGTTGGAGTAACTACTGTAGCTAGCAGTACTGCTGGTACAGTAGTTTTCTTCAAGAAGCGGAATTCAACGAAGTCATGATGGTTCCTTCGCCCGAGCAACTTCAAAGTGGGAAGTGGGCCTGTGATTTGACGGCTCATTAGCCATTGTTACTACGGCGCGACGACCTGGGTGACTCTCCCTTGGAGTTCTGCGTGCATGGCAAGTGGACTAGGATGGTCGACGTCCCACATGTTGGTGAACGGAAGTATTCTTTCCGATATCGAGGAGCAAGGAAACTGTGTGGTATGGTATCACTGCTGATTGGTTCGCAAAAAAAAAGTATCACTGCCAATTTATAATTATTTTTTTATTTCTGATGAATGCTAGCGTTTCAACTCTTATGACGAAGGGTGCCAAACACGGCACGTGCTGGATGTCCCACACGTCAGCAAAAGGAGTGGGACATGAATAGCATGGTAGAGCCCAGCGTAAAAAACAACGTGGTAGAGCGTCTCCACTTCTTCCACTTCTGGGTCGGAGACCACACGTAGTAGTACTTAGTGGTATGAACGATACAAAGTGTGACCTGGAGAGAAAGACACGTCTAGTTGGAAGGTCTCGGGGCATACACGTAAACAAATATAAAAGTTAATATGTACCTCCAACTAATATAGTAGTAGTAGAGTACTTAGGCACGTACTCCATAACATCACCGTGCATTGCACGTACAACATTTAGTGGTAGTACATAGTAAGAGACAAATGCCGCCCAAGAGTTCCCTTCTCGACCTACTTTTGGGTGTTTGGTAGAGTGTATGGAGGGTGCATGAGTCCACACTAGTTTAGCACAAATACACTAGAAGCATGCATGAAGAGAGCATGCATGAAGAGGGGTGTTGAATTGAGCATGCATGAAGAGGGAACAACTATGCTGAGACGAGAACGCAAGCAAACACACCCTATATGCCACGCATGTTCATACCATTTGTGCCTTTCTACTTCACTTACTGCGCTACATTACTCAGGTTCGTACGTCCACTCCTGGGTACATGTCCATCTTGCAGTTCCAGTCCCACGTGTTCTTCATATAGATGGAACGATCCTTGCATGACATGTGCACCTTGATGCTAGATGTCTCACGTGTTGGCAAAAGGATGAACAAAGCTCACGTAAAAAAATAGAGTGGAAGAACATAGATTCCGGACGACCGAGAAGGAGCAAGGAACCTCGTGGTGGAGCGTCTGCACTCATAATATTTAATATTATTCAGCGATATAAAATTAACCAATCATCTCCACAGTGGACTGGAAGAGTACGAAACACGAGCCCAGTGTAGTTACATCATACTAGTACATGGCTAACCCACGCTATCACCATATTTCTTGGCTTCTGTGCGACACCTATCTCTAGTAATCCAGTATCCTGTATCGCTTCTCCCTCCTCGTCTCTATCAAAGTGTGGCGGGCTGGCGTTTCTGCCGTCTATTGAGGTCGGTTAACTATCACATGTTAGCGACATGCCAAGAGCATTCTAAAAAAATTCCTTTCACGTTCCGTTTTCAAAAAGAAAAAAATCCTTTCACGTACGAATTTGCTTGTATGCTTTGAGCAACTTGCATGTCCTATACTGCTCCTGTTTGATACTCTAACTTAGCTAGAGGTTAGACTAACTCATGACTAACCCTGAACTAACTGTAGCCAAAGAGGTGTTTTGGTGACAGGGTTAGATTGACAATAAATGCACTTCATGGAGAGAGAAAAGTGATTTTTTAGTGGTCCCAATGAGAACTATCTCCAGTTAGCACCTCTTGGGTGGGATAGTTTTTTTTGGTGGGTTCGGTGCAACTTGCTCCAATTTAAACCCTCATGCTTTGATACTTTAGGGCTATTTGAGCCCCAACTAGCTCAAACTAACTCTAACCCATGGATCCAAACAGGGCCTATGGCCAGTCTCGACGCGGAGCAGTCGCGTGCATCGGGAAGCTGCGCTCTCTCGGCCGTCGCGCCACTTCAAAGCTGGCGCCAGTGAGAGGTCGCCTCCGCTCTGGCCGGGCATTAATGTGGCACTGACGCTCCAGGGCGACGCTGACCGTTTCATGCGGGAAGCGCGCGCTGGCAAGGGAGTCTAGGTTTTGAACCGTTTCAGGTGTAGTACTGGTAGTTTGCAAAACTACTCAATTATTGCACTCAGGTTCCTAAGAAATTGTGGTAAAAATGTTACTCCACAGCCCGCTTCCCTTCTCCTTCCTCTTCCACCGCCCGCGCACGTCTGCGGGAAGCGACCGGTCAACCCTTATATAGGAGTGCTAGCACAAAAAGATGCATGCATGACCACTAAAATTTCCATATTAAAGCGCCGCTCCGGCGGGAGTATGGCGTATGTTGTTACCTTCGGCCGGCCCATGGCTACCGGGCGACGGCGACCAGAGAAGAGGCGGCGGGAGGGGAATGAATGCAGCTACTGTTTGGGTTCGCCTTCCGGCTTAAATAAATGTGCAGCATCACGTGTACCCGTGGGTGCACAAATTGTAACATATGTGTCTGCTTAAGTGGGCGTCACGTAACTGGTGTGTGTGTGAGAGAGATTCTGAGAGACAGAGTGCGTGTGTGCGACTCTACTCTTCGGACATGTACTCAACCTTTTGCATCGGGATATAAGTATAATGGTATTTACTTTAGCTAGTGATTTACGTGGCCATGTTAATGTGGTTGTGTCAAAAAAATGTCACTTCCTGCTCGTGATTTGCGTTATATAATTACAAGCAAGATTCTCGTGCATTGCACGGAACATCAATATGCATTTTTTACAAAACACATGTTGTGATTGACCCATGCAGGAGTAATCCCATGTGTAAAAACTAATGATATCTCGAGAATTTTATCGGAAAACTGGTATCTCGAGAATGTCATCGAAAAAATGAAAGATGAGAGATAAGGCGAGGAGGAGTGGAGCGTGGTGGTGACTGGTGGTTGGAATGGGCGGAGGCATGGGGATGGACGGCGCCGGCAGGCGGCAGCGGCCACCATGCATGCTAGATTGTTCCAGAGACTTATTCCTTTTTTAATTGCCGAGCAATGAGGTTGCGGGAGATAATGATGTGGAGAGAGGTGCGGGTATCTTTTGTAAAATTATCATAGTTTGCTTTCTATCCTTAGATATAGATCATACGGTCTGTATTACAAGATGGTAGGCACACCATCACCGCCAACTCGTTTTTTTATAAGGGTACAGATGATAAGTTTGCTGACTACTAAAGTAAAGTGGAATTTGTCCATGTTATGCAAGTAAATAAAGGTGATTGTTTATAATACGGGTAAGGTTGGATGAAGGGTGGTAGGAACAAATGCTCCGCCTAGAGCATGTGTGTGTGAGATGGAGTCTTAGTGTGTGTGTGAGAGAGAGAGAGAGAGGAGAAGGAGATGGAGTCTTAGTTTGTGTGTGTGAGTGTGTGTGTGAGAGAGAGAGATGGAGTCTTAGTGTGTGTGGGGGGGGGTGTGCGTGCGTGTGTGTGTGTGTGTGTGTTTGTGTGTGAGAGAGAGAGAGATGGAGTCTTAGTGTGTGTGGGGGGTGCGTGCATGCGTGCGTGCGTGTGTGTGTGTGCGTGTGTGTGTGTGTGTCGCGAGGTCCTCTGTGGCGGATGTAATTTAAGTGTGCATGGCTTCATCATAGAGAGGTGATGTGTATGGCAGAGGCCACCAACGATGGGGTGCGAGAGAGAAAATGCCTGTAGAGAGGGAAGAGAAGGTGTGTGCGCGTGAGAGGAGTCGACATCAAGAGAATGTGTTTGTTCGATAGACACCGAGGAAGACTACTATATATCGATGGTGCATGTTGGCGAGAATTAAACAAAGGGATGGTCTTATTGGTTTCGGGGATATAGGGGAAGAGTGAGAGGCGGGGGGTAGCTAGAAGGAGATTGTTAAGTGTGAGTGTGTGTTTTACCCATCCAGGCGGAAGTTATGTGCACAAAAGAGGAGAACGATTCGATGTGGCGTTAGGATTGAGGGTAATTAACTACGTATGGAGACATAGAGATCTTGAACGTGCATGTGTGAGAGGTATACATGTATACGTGGGATGTGTGTGTGTGCGCGCGCGCATGATCAAGATAAAAGAAAGAAGACATAAGTCATAAGATCAACGACATGGGAGAGACGGATCGGTATGACAATATGCATGCATGTGAGAATGCAGGGAAGAAGGCCCGACAATTGAGCATTTGTTTTTGTCTTTAAGAGATAGTGGCGTGGGTTGGAGCATGCATCTATGGCGAGCAGACGGAGTGAGGCGCAACGATTGTGCAAAAGAGACCAACCTATAAATGCATATGTATGGAGAGACATATATAGTGTGGGTGATAGGAAGCAAGACTCCGTGCGAGAAAGAAATGTTGACGGAGAAACTACAGATAGATACAGAGATGGAGATGCTAGCTAGAGGGACATCCACTAGTTTGGGTGTTGGAGATGACTGTCGGGTGGTTCAAAGGGTGAAGTTATATATGTGTGTGAGAGGGCACTTGACTGCATGTAGAGACAAACATATGTAGTGTGCATGATAGGAATCAAGAGTGAGGGCGAGAAAGAAGGTTGATGGAGAAACAGATAAATAGAAAGATAAAGATGCTAGCTAGTGTGCGTTAGAGATAGGAGTCGAGTGGATCAGAAGGCTGGGTTATGTGTGTGGGTGTGAGAGAGATAGAGAGAGGGTGCATGTGAATCACATACAAATAGATATAAGAGAGAAATGAGATCCAGAGAGACGGAGTTTTGTGTCTGCGAGAGAGAAAGATATTTCACAACAAGAGTGATAGCTAGAGAGACATACGAGGGAATGCAAGATATCTCTAGGGAGAGAGGGTGTGTGTGAGCGACATACAAGAGAACAATGGAGAAATATGAGACCCTGGGAGACAGAGTTTGTGTTTGTGTGTGAGAAAGAGATATTGAAGAGGAAGAGTCGTAGGTTATCATATCTAAGGAGCGAAAGACATCTCTGTATGAGGGGTGTGCGAGTGGCACACATGGGAATAGTAGAGAGAAATGAGACCCGGGGAGACAAAGTTTTGTATTTGTGTGAGAGAAAGAGATTCCACATGGAGAATCATAGTTAGAGAGACACATAGCAGGGAGCGAGATATACTTAGAGAGAGATAGAGTGATGAAGGTCGAGGGAGAGAGTACCGTCAGTGTGTTACGAAGATAAAAGATCATTGTCGACATACAGGTAGCACGAGAGATACCTGAGAGACGATGAACGCGTATAGGTCCAGAGAGATAGTCCTATATAAGCATGAGTGATAGCTATATGAGACGAATATCCAGATTAAAGGGGATTCAAATATTTAAACTGGAGATCACAACATCGATAATATCATAACGCAAATTGGTGTATCAAACATGCATATTCATTTGAATTTGGGCACACGTGTAATGTTATATAGTTTATCAATATTGGCGATCCATAGATTCTTCAATTACAAACAATGCATGGTTTATATGCAATTAATGTCTAAACGGTATTACACTATATGTTGTGTGTGTGAAACACATTATACATGTTTGAGAAGTAAGAAAAACTGCATGAAACACACATTAATTGGAGATAGTTAGCGAGGAATGCATACATTGAATTTCAACATAAAGTGGTTTCAAATATTTGAAAATCCAAATTGATGGATACAACCTTATGAATCTAAGATCATGCCATTTGTAAACCATATTTATGTATAAATGGTGTTGTGCTTTTGAAAGTATATATAAAAAATGATGTATATAGAATGTAATTCCAATTGAAAATGGATCCCGCCCGAAAAAATAGAATACAAATGGGATTCGAATTGAGTTGGCATGGTAAACGTGCCCTCTGCAAAATTTGAACGAAGCAGGGAAAGTCGCAGTAACCGCCCGAAACCAAAATCTGCGAGATGGAAATCACTACTGCCTATCCCTACCACGCAAAGCCTATCTGCTGGATTTCTATAGGTTTCGATAGGGGTAGGTTTGTAATTTCACCCAAACGTGACGTAACCGCCTCTCACCCGGATTCATACACGGTGGGCGCCAAAACACAGTGTGTCCTCGACCGAAATTGACTCCCTCCCCGATTCATATTCATACACGATGGGCGCCAAAAACAAACTCTCGTTAGCAAATATTCGGTGTATGCGAGATTACCGTCCTATCCCCAACCGACTAATGTTGCTGTGATGTAGTAGAAATTTGAAACGGGGGCTAAGTTTGTAAATTTCCTCGCATTTGAGACAAGCACGCCCTGAATACATGGTTCCCCCCTTCCTCTCTACCTCCCTTTTCCCCATTCGTACTGCGTGGGCGCCAAAACACCCTCTCCACCCCACCCTCCTCCGTCCGCCGCCGTCCGCCACCCCATCCACCGCCGTCCTCCTCCACCATGCCGGAGCTGATACCCCGACGCTGCCGTCCATTACAAGAGATCGACCTCTCTCATCCATGGCTTCGGACCGGGATCCTTGCATCCCGTCCTCTCGCTTCATCCTCGACGTCGTCCACCTTGCCGACGCCTCTCCTACGACCGTCTCGTCCACCGCGCCCCGCCGCCACCGTCTACCCTCCTAGATCTGCTTCCACGCCGCCGACAGCCATCGCTACCGCAGCACCGTCAAATTCTCAGCAAATGCGTACACGGCGCCGCACCAGAGGTGGTACTCTTTCGTATCTGCAAGAAAATAGATCGCCACTGCTTTACTCTGATTTCTTGTCTTGGTTGCAAAGTTTCCTTTGTCTGGTTTGCACCTTCAGATCCGCCATGGCACGCTCAACACTATACTCCCAATGCTTATGGTTTTCCCCTTTTATATTCCACACTAGTTAAATCACAGTAGACTAAATTTCAAAATTGGGTCAGTCGATTTTTCAGAGCTCGCCGGAGTTCGCTGGTGCGATCGAAGGGGCTCGGGTGGTTGTGGGGCCTCGCCGAACAAAGAAAACTCGATGCGGGTGGGGGTTAGGGCGGGGTGGGGGTGGCGGAGGAACACAGGCGGTGGGGGCCGGTGGTCCGGCCGGCGGCCCGTGCGGTGTTCTGTATGGGAAGAATCAGAGACGGGGAAGAAGAAGGGTTATGAGACGTAGGATCTTCATCCAACCGCCTAAAATGGTCGAGAGACAGCTGGGAGTTGCATTCTTAATGCGCTCTGGTTCATCATGTGTGGGCACTGCGCAACCAACATTTTATTATCCAAAATCTGATTGCTCTTCTTTACCATGTTCCTCTTCCGTTCTTCTTTAATATGTACTCTCTGCGTTCCTAAATACAAGTCTTTGTATAGATTCCACCATGGACTACATATGGAGCAAAATGAGTGAATCTACACTCTAAAATGTATCTGGATACATCTGTATGTGATCCATAGTGGAAATCTCTACCAAGACTTATATTTTGGAATGGAGGGAGTATGATAGTAGTACAATATGTTCCTTGTACTGAAGATGAGCAGGGACATTTGCAGTGTATAGGTCTATACGATCGGTTGTGATGGACACTTTGAGCCTCTTTGATTCGTAGGATCTTGTAAACATAGGAATATGATTTGTAGTGGCTTGCCCACTTGAATCCTATAAGAACAGCAAGGAAATACGGGGAGTTGTGTCGCCTTTGAGAGTTACACTGATATTAACAGTACCACACCTTCACTTGAAGAGAGCTGGTATCCGAAGCCTTTCTAGCCGTACCGGCAATACTAGCACATATATTCCAGCAAGTTCCACTTTGCTGATTTTACTCTGATGCTTAAGGTTTTCCCGTTATATCTACACTATGATCTGTGTAACTGCTTTGTGTCGCACTAGCAGCAGTCCACTCTTGAAGCTAAACACTGCAATGACTTACAAAATTGGCACCAAGGCATTGAGTGCCATTCTGGATGCAATGAAACTCATACGCTCCCCACCTGTTGATTCTTGTTCAGAATATGATCCTAATGACTATTCTAACCTCGAGGAGTCAAAGGCAGATGGCCTGTCCTGTTCACCCATCAAGGTGCCTATTCTAATTTGGCAATGTTTTATTGATTGCGGGTATCTTGCATATGTTGTCTTGCATTTCTTCTACTTTGTTGCACCGCCATCTACTTAGTTTACTCATCATATATGTCGAGATGCCATGCCCATCCATTATCAATACATATTCTATCTGTCATCATACCATGTTTTTCCACCCAAATGTTGTTCTTGTGCATCAGACATCAAAAAGGAAGAGGGTGATTGCCGAACCTGAAGGAGCACCAGCAAAGTCCTTGAAAAACGTGGTGGTGCCGGAGAAATCAGACATCACCCCACTTATATTGGTTGTACAACCAGTGACACAAAACGTAGGACCAACTCCAGCAGACTGTACCCATACTTCACTGGCCACACCACTAGCCCCACCACACAGGACCTGCACTCCAGCAGAAGGTATACCGATTTCATTTGCCATAACACCAGCTGTACCATAGGAAAATCCCACTCCAGCAAAAAGTACAGCAAGTCCACCGGCCGAAGACCTATTCCAACTGCACAGACGGCCAATTCCTGCTGATTGGAACCCCATTCCATTTATTCCCAGTTTAAAAGACAATGCTTTCAATGTTGTTAGGGACTACGTGCATATATTCCCATCATGGGAAGATTATTATGAAGACAAACACCATTTTCACATCTTCCTGTCCAACTTACGTGTAAGTGCTATTATTCATGGTTATTATTTTCCTGTTTTCTGCTGATTGAACACATCAATGATTTACATTACCTTGTTGTAACTAGGCGAGGGTCAATATGGATAGTCATGACGAGCAAAGCTTGCTTGTGCTTTTCAAGGAAGCATTGCAGCAGTATCGGTGTTACCTGAGGAAATCACATTTTGATGGCAAGTCTATAAACGAATTTCCGGTGAAGTCTCCTGTGCTAAATTTAGAAGACATTGAATGGAAAAACCTTGTTATGCACTGGTCTCGTTCCTAGGATGAGGTACTATCTATGAAATCACATGACAATTTGAACTTCTACTTTTCCGCATGTGCCTTACGGAACTTTTTTGCAGGAAATCTGCTCGAAGAAGAATTCCGGTTTGACAAGAACGACAGGATATCGCAAATATGCTATCCGCTGCTTTGCTCTTATTAGTACCTGTTGTCCTGTATCACTATACTTGCATACATACCTGGTTCATTATGTGACAACAGTATGCATGATAGCTTGCTTATCAATTGTTCGCTCCAAATTATCTGATCTGTATGAATGGTTACATTAGTGTAGAATATATCCAATGCCAGTGTTTTTAGCTCTGCATTGTTCTTGTAAGTACATGTTGTCCTTTATCAGTGTACTTATAATGACAGGTAGTTATTCATGTACCATCACTTTGTAGCTTATTTTCCTTTGCCCTCCATTTTGTACACATCAGATCCATATTTACTCTTACCATAAGGTTGGTACTGAAGAAGTTTAGCTATGCATTGCTCTTGGATGTACCTTTTGCATGTATCGCTGCACTTACATTTATAGCTACTTGGTTATGTAGCATCACTCTTCATCTTATCTTAAATATTCTCCATTTTTTCATATATTATCACATCTATATTTACTCTTAACAAAATGTAGAATAAAGGCAATGCTTTTGAAGAAGTTCTGTGATAAACTTCTTGAATTGCCCCCCCATCAGCATGGACAAGGCCTTTATAGAGGCTGTCTTCACCAATAATGTAAGTTTGTCCATCTCAAGCCTTCAAACTTTGTTGTATATATTTGGTTAGGCATGACTGCAACAACTGTTTATTTTTGGAGTTTGCATCAAATTGCTTGTTTAAAGTTTTTTATGTAGTTCATAAACAAAACTTTGTCCTTTCTCAATTTAAGTTTTTAGTTGTACAACCAAGTTCCTTCTTCATACCATGTAAATTAAACTATATAGATCAAGTGATCTTCTTTTGCACTACATGTATGCTTCTGTTCTTCATCCGTGATCCAGTGGTGTGGTGAACCTACCCACTACAGCACAATGTCATATTCTGCAATGTCTTAACTATGAACAATGTCATATCATTCTACTATTATTTAAACCGCCTCTTTATTTGCCAATCTGAAATGGTATAAATTGACAGCACACTAACCATTGATACTTATGAGTTCTTGATCTGTAATCCAGTGGTGTCGTGAAGCTGCCAACTCCTTCACAATGTCATTTCTTGCCATGTCTTGACCTGAACAATACCATATTGTGTTAATGCAATTTTAAACTGTGTCACTTTATTCGTCAGTAGGAAATGTGATGAATTGTCAGCACTAATACTTTTATGTGCAAAACATGTCATCTGTCTGCTTGTTTATCTTTCAGAGTGAGGAAGATATAAGTGTTGAACAAGCGCAGTCTCATCATCTTGCTCAGTTGCTTGCGCTGCAGCTCCCCAGCAGGGCTAACCTTTCTTGAACTCTATTGAAGTGTTGTCGGTTTTGTATATTATTTTGTTGGCGTGTTTATTTGCACTGGTGGCGATCTTTGATGCCCAGTGTATGTAATCTGATGTCTGCTTGTGCTTTATTATCATAGTGGCGAACTTTGATGCCCAGTGGATGTAATATGCCGTAATTTCTTTATTGTGTAGTCTAGGTTTTTTCTTATTCACGATGCTGTAGTTATTTTACTGTATATATATCATGTCTTCACAATAAACCGGCCAAACCGTAAAATTACGGTACATAATCGGGCCGTCATGCAATCACGATGTACGTTGGGCCTAAAACGTGTCGAACAGCTCATGGGCCGGCAGCAACCCGAAATGAACCCCGGCCCATGATTGTGAGAATCAAATCACGGGCTTTTAACAGGCCAAAATTGTCTTTGTCCTTGTTTGGCCCAATCAGATATCGGCTGCGAGCAGGCCGGATGCAAACCGGGCCGTAGTTAGGCCCAACTATATGACGGGCTTTTAACATGCCGAAATTAATATAGGGCCGAAATGTTAAACGGGCCCTTAACAGGACAAAACTAATATCAGGCCGAATTACTAAGTGGGCCTTTAGCAAGTGGGCCCAAAAGCATAGTGTCCAGTTGACAGGCCGAATCTGATATGGGCCATAATTGAGCCCAAAGCCTCTTAAAGGGTCGGACCTGATCTGGGCCATAATTTGGCCCAGAATGTGGTACGCTTTTAACGGGCCAGATCTCATATGGGCCACTATTAGGCCCGGAGCGTGGCAGGCCATTAATGGACCGGATCAAATATGGGCCGGCATTTGGCCCAAAACATGGCAGCCAGTTAATGGACCGGCCTACTAGGGTCCTCAAAATCTTGTGGGCCTACAGCTGGGCCGGCCCATTAATGTCGGCGAAATCTCGTGGGCCTTTAGCTGGGCCAGCCCATTATGATCCGCAAGAATCTTGTGGGCCTTTACCTGGGCCAGCCCATTATGGCACACAAAAATCTTGTGGGCCTTTACCTGGGCCGGCCCATTATGGCCCGCAAAATCTTGTGGGCCTTTAGCTGGGCCAGCCCATTATGGTCCACAAAATCTCGTGGGCCTTTAGCTGGGTCGGCCCATTATGGTCCGTAAAATCTTGTGGGCCTTCAGTTGGGCCGGCCCATTTAAACTTGATGGGACGGTCCACGTGTCAACATACCATAGGCGCGTCTCGCCCATTGGATGAGTCACACATGTGCCAACGCGGACCTGACACGTGTCTCCTCCAGCCAGTGATGATTTTACACGTGGAAAATCCCTATTGGTCGGGGCTGTTAACGGGTTATCGAATCCAAAACCCGACCCGATAGCTTAACGGCATTTCGTTATGGTGGATGCCACGTGTCGGTCACCCTTGACGAAAGCACTTCTGTGACGCGTGATTTATCATCATGGAAGTGGACACTTCCGTGATGATAATTTTGGTAATGTCATGGAACACTTCTACGACAGCACAGGTATGACTATCTTGATTCTGTCATAAATTTGTCATGGATGTACATGCATGACACAAAACGAGACCTACTGTGACAAACACGTATCATCACGGAAGTGTATTTTTTGTAGTGTGAGTATGCACCGTTGCTACAGTTCGTCGTGCCGAGACACCACGTGATGATCGGGTGTGATAAGCTCTACGTTCACATACAACGGGTGCAAGCCAGTTTTGCACACGCAGAATACTCAGGTTAAACTCGATGAGCCTAGCATATGCAGATATGGCCTTGGAACACTGAGACCAAAAGGTCGAGCGTGAATCATATAGTAGATATGATCAACATAGTGATGTTCACCATTAAAAACTATTCCATCTCATGTGATGATCAAACATGGTTTAGTTGATATGGATCACGTGATCATTTAGATGACTAGAGAGATGTTTATCTAAGTGGGAGTTCTTAAGTAATATGATTAATTGAACTTTAATTTATCATGAACTTAGTACCTGATAGTATTTTGCATGTCTATGTTGTTGTAGATAAATGGACCGTGCTACTGTTCCTTTGAATTTTAATGCGTTCCTAGAGAAAGCTAAGTTGAAAGATGATGGTAGAAACTACACGGACTGGGTCCGTAACTTGAGGATTATCCTCATTGCTACACATAAGAATTACGTCCTGGAAGCACCGCTAGGTGCAAAGCCCGCTGCAGGAGCAACACCAGATGTTATGAACATCTAGCAGAGCAAAGTTGATGACTACTTGATAGTTCATGTGCCATGCTTTACAGCTTAGAATCGGGACTTCAACGACATTTAAAATGTCATGTAGCATATCAGATGTTCCAGGAGTTGAATTTAACATTTCAAGCAAATGCCCGAATTGAGAGATATGAAGTCTCCAATAAGTTCTATAGCCGCAAGATGGAGGAGAATAGCTCTGTCAGTGAACATATACTCAGAATGTCCGGGTACCACAACCACTTGACTCAACTGGGAGTTAATCTTCCTGATGATAGTGTCATTGACAGAGTTCTTCTATCACTGCCAGCAAGCTACAAAAGCTTCATGATGAACTATAATATGCAAGGGATGGATAAGACGATTCCTGAGCTCTTCGCAATGCTAAAGGCTGCGGAGGTAGAAATCAAGAAGGAGCATCAAGTGTTGATGGTCAACAAGACCACTAGTTTCAAGAAGAAGGGCAAAGGGAAGAAGGGGAACTTCAAGAAGAACGGCAAGCAAGTTGCTACTCGAGTGAAGAAGCCCAAGTCTAGACCTAAGCCTGAGACTGAGTACTTCTACTGCAAAGGGACTGGTCACTGGAAGCGAAAATGCCCCAAGTACTTGGCAGATAAGAAGGATGGCAAAGTGAAAGGTATATTTGATATACATGTTATTGATGTGTACCTTACTAATGCTCGTAGTAGCGCCTGGGTATTTGATACTGGTTCTGTTGCTCATATTTGCAACTCGAAATAGGGGCTACAGATTAAACAAAGATTGGCTAAGGACGAGGTGACGATTAGGGATGGCAATGGGGATAATCCCCTATGGGGATACCTAGAACATCCCCATCCCCATCTATTTCCTATCATCCCATCCCCATCCCCGTTTACATGACTTGGGATGAAATTTCCCCATACCCATGCCCCCCTGGGGAACGGGGCCCCATTAGGGTCCCCATCCCCATAAACAAATACTCATATACATAATATGACACCCTATAATCAACATACATACATGGTGTTGTCCTTGTCCTGCTAATGCCTATCTAGGTTGTATTGACTTCTTGGTCATGGTGGCAGCTGAGGTGATGATGTGAGATGGGTTTAAGGTTTTTTATAGCTTTTTTTGTTTTCGCAAGTTTGTTTGTGAATATTTTAAGGTTGACCGTAGTATCACAGTTACTAACTGGGTCCCCGATGGGTATTGGGTCTGGGGAATAGGATATCGTCCCCATCCCCGTTGTACCCTATGGGGAATAAAATAGTTTGGTAAATATCCCCATGGGGATGTTTTTCGCCCATCCCCACCCCCTAATAGATGAAATCCCCATGGGTTTGGCGGGTATGGGGCCCCGTTGCCATCCCTAGTGATGATGCGTGGTAAATGGTTCCAAAGTCGATGTGATCGCCGTTGGCATGCTACCTCTACATCTACCTTCAGGATTAGTATTAGACCTGAATAATTGTTATTTTGTGCCAGCGTTAAGTATGAACATTATATCTGGATCTTGTTTGATGCGAGACGGTTATTCATTTAAATCAGAGAATAATGGTTGTTCCATTTATATGAGTAATATCTTTTATGGTCATGCACCCTTGATGAGTGGTCTTTTTTATTGAATCTCGATAGTAGTGATACACATATTCATAGTATTGAAGCCAAAAGATATAAGTTTAATAATGATAGTGCAAGTTATTTCTGGCACTGCCGTTTAGGTCATATTGGTGTAAAGCGCATGACAAAACTCCATGCTGATGGGCTTTTGGAATCACTTGATGCTTGCGAACCATGCCTCATGGGCAAGATGACTAAGACTCTGTTCTCTGGAACAATGGAGCGAGCAATAGACTTATTGGAAATAATACATACTGATGTATGTGGTTCGATGAGTGTTGACGCTCGTGGAGGGTATCGTTATTTTCTGACCTTCACAGATGATTTAAGCAGATATAGGTATAACTACTTGATGAAACATAAGTCTGAAACATTTGAAAAGTTTAAAGAATTTCAGAGTGAAGTGGAAAATCATCGTAACAAGAAAATTAAGTTTCTAAGATCTGATCGTGGAGGTGAATATTTGAGTTATGAGTTTGGTCTTCATTTGAAAGAATGCAGAATAGTTTCGCAACTCACACCACCTGGAACACCAAAGCGTAATGGTGTGTCCGAACGTCGTAACTGCACTTTATTAGATATGGTGCGATCTATGATGTCTCTTATTGATTTACCGCTATCATTCTGGGGTTATGCTTTAGAGACGACTGCATTCACGTTAAATAGGGCACCATCGAAATCCGTTGAGATGACACCATATGAACTATGGTTTGGTAAGAAACCCAAGTTATCGTTTCTTGAGTTTGGGGCTGCAATGCTTATGTGAAAAAGCTTCAACCTGATAAGCTCGAACCCAAATCGGAGAAATGTGTCTTCATAGGATACCCAAAGGAGACTGTTGGGTGCACCTTCTATCACAGATCCGAAGGCAAGATATTCGTTGCTAAGAATGGATCCTTTCTAGAGAAGGAGTTTCTCTCAAAAGAAGTGAGTGGGAGGAAAGTAGAACTTAATGAGCGAACTGTACCTTCTCCCTTATTGGAAATTAGTTCATCACAGAAATCAGTTCCAATGATTCCTACACCAATTAGTGAGGAAGCTAATGATGTTGATCATGAAACTTCTGATCAAGTTACTACCGAACCTCGTAGGTCAACCAAAGCAAGATCCACACCAGAGTGGTATGGTAATCTAGTTCTAGAGGTGTTACTTGACCATGATGAACCTACGAACTATGAGGAAGCGATGATGAGCCCAGATTCCGCAAAATGGCTTGAGGCCATGAAATCTGAGATGGGATCCATGTATGAGAACCAAGTATGGACTTTGGTTGACATGCCCGATGATCGGCAAGCAATAGAGAATAAATGGATCTTCAAGAAGAAGACTGACGCTGACGGTAATGTTACTGTCTACAAAGATCGACTAGTTGCGAAAGGTTTTCCACGAGTTCAAGGAGTTGACTACGATGAGACCTTCTCACCCGTTGTCGGTGTAAAAACCGGCGGATCTCGGGTAGGGGGTCCCGAACTGTGCGTCTAAGGATTGAGGGTAACAGGAGACAGGGGACACGATGTTTACCCAGGTTCGGGCCCTCTTGATGGAGGTAATACCCTACTTCCTGCTTGATTGACTTTGATGAGTATAGGGGTTACAAGAGTTGATCTACCTCGAGATCGTATGTTGTGGTCTAAACCCTATAGGTATGATGAGTAATGTCATAATAATCTACCGACTAGCCTGGCCTCGGCTTATACAATGTACCAGAGGCCTAGGATAACAAGAGTCCTAGTCAAATACGCCGGTGGAGAGGAGTCATTAGCTTGATCACCAAGTCTTGTGGAATCTTCCTCGTGTATACATCAGCTATCTGAACTGGCCCATGAGCATACGGCCATGGGGGTCCTCGGCCCAATCCAACTGATAGGGAGACGACGTGGTGAGTACCCCCTAGTCCAGGACACCGTCAGTAGCCCCATGAACCGGTCTTCAAGTTGGGGACGCTCCTCGATTCTTCTGAACTGTTCTTCATCTTCGGTCGTCGGTCTTGAAAACTGGTTCACCAAATCTTCCCATCTTCGATCTTGAGGATCGCCGAAGTAAATCCGAAGAGTTTACACGTCGGGTATCTGAGGAGCCCCTTTTAGTTCTCAGCCTTTACCAATGCCTTGTTATTTTTATGCCACACCTCGGATTTGAAGGTTTTCCCGAGCGGGAGCGTCCTCTTGCGTCCGAGCTCCAACGCCGGACTGCATTCGAGGTATCTTTTGCAGCCGAGCACCAAGGCCGGACCGCTTCCGAGCTCCAACACCGGAATGTATCCGAGCTCCAATGCCGGACTATGTCCAAGCTCCAACGCCGGACTGTATCCGAGCTCCAACATCAGACTATATCCGAGGTGTCATAAATCACCTTGGTTCAAAAAAGTTGAATGAGTTTAGCCGAGCTTAATGCCAGAAATGCCCTCTATGGAGCCAGCCACTAGTGCCTGAGCTTTATGCTGGACTGCTTCCGAGGTGGTGCACCACCCCGACTACGGGCCGATTTTTTGTCAGTATTTTTTATTGGTGCAATTTATACTCTGCCGAGATATATAGCCAGTAGCCCTCAAGGTGTGTATCGGTCTAAAACCTGAGATGCACCTAAAGGATGACATAAGACCGCTGATCCCAGTAACCCCTGAGACTCAGGTTGATTCACAAAATCGACCTGAGGATCAACTCCTAGCTCGGCGGAATACTAGGGGACACAAAAAGTGGTGTGCAAATTCCTCGAGACTCAGGTTGGGTGCGGCTGACCAACCCGAGGATCATAATCTCCTCAAAAGCTATATTGCACTTTAAATTTTCTGCATTGGATTGTCAATTCAGTAGCCCCCGAGACATTGGTCGGGTGGCAACACCAAATCAAGGGATAGATACGCCCCTTTCAATATTAGTGAATGATAAGCTCGAAGCCCAGTAGCCCCCGAGCCTTAATGTGGGCACGGGTGGCCGAAAGGATTGATATCCAGAGTAAAACCACAAATTATGTGTAATGATTCTACGTATCCAAGTACTTTACATCATTAATGCTCGAATCCGCATTGTACAAAACTTTGTTGACCGACCATCGGCTTTAACCTCCTCGGCCAGAAGTCGGGGAGTGTTTGTCCTACTTTATAAATCCGTTATAAGGGAAAAGATTTATGGAAAACAAGGCAATCCGGCCATACGGTTTTATAAACAAAGGTACGCGAAGAGATATGTTATATTACTTAGTGTAAGAAACATCTTCCAAGGAAAATAGTCCCGCTATCGGTTCCTTTCTTTGGGTCGTCACGCTTATCATGATCATGAAACCTCACCTCTGATCAATGTGGGAGGAAAATATTGAGGATTTAGTTCGGGGAAAGTTCCCGAACTCTGTGGTATTAATGAACCAAATTTTTTAGTTCCATCGTTGCCGACCAATGTGATCCTTTAAGATTGCTAGCTTTCGGCTTCACCCAATCTGATGTACTAACTCGGATGACCCGGTAGTAACAATTACAGAGGTGCTCCCTTTACCACCTAGCCGACCAATCGGGAACGTAGGGGTAAGCACAGGAGCTAGGCAACCTGGCTTGGCAAAAATCTGAAGTCAAATTGATGCATATTTATGGCTTTATAACGATGATTACGAAAGGCAGCAATTTGTATGTTGAATACAAAGGCTGATGATATATGTTTATTTGACTCTGTTGCGACCGTTTATCATTTGAAAGTGGCCAATCGTCGGCTTCCACCCCTTTGTAGATGGTATGCAGGGTGTTTCCGCAATAACAAAACAACCCTTAGCCGACGTCTGGGCTCCTAGAGGCAGTTGTGTTAGCGGAAATAAGGCAATCAGATATGCGGTCTTTATAACTTTCACTTAGTCATAGGAGCTTAAAGTTGGGAGGCTAGTTACTAGCCCCCAGTTAGTGTTCGGCGACAGCCGAGGTCAAGCGGTAAACACTTTGGCCAATGTTATGAACGGCCCATCATTTAACATAGTCATCGGATCGCTGACCAGTTTACGCTTATTGTGACAGTCAGTTTTCGGCTTTCTCCACTGAGGTGCTTAACCATGTGAGTTGGAAGCACAATCGCAGTGGTTCTCCCTTTGCACACCTAGCCGAACAAAGCGAAACGTAGGAGGCAAGCGCAGGAGCCGGGCAACCCAACTATTGAACGAAGACACAATTCGAAACCGATGCATATATAGCAATATCCGAGAATGTTTTTGCCGAATCTCTAAAGGTGTCCGGCACTGCACTGCAAGACTTATCCTGGAAACACACAAATAGTTTGAAAGTGCCATAATCTTGGAAAACCAAAAGACGTTAGTAAAAACTTGACGTCCAAACAAGATCAAGTGTTCGGTGCCAATCCGAAAATTGGAAAAAAGAAAAAATTGTGCTTCTGCCGTGCTTTAACATGACACATCCGATCTCAACACTTCAAGCGGGCCAGCCTACGACTTCAAGCTCCTTATCCCAATGGCAGAGTACTTCTTCGAGGCCAGTTTAGCGAACTAAACTCGAGCGGCTTTTTAGAGAGAAGACAGGCTATCCGGCTGTTGACCATACACTCGAGTCGAAAAAGGAGCGGTAAAAAAAGACTTTGCAACGACCAAGAAGAAAACACATTTACTATAAAACAGCTCAGATAAATTTTAAGAGCCCCCAAGTGACTTCGGTAAAAGAATTTTATGTATAATGATTGTATGTACCGATGTACTTATATCATATCTATGTTCACCCGAACTTTAAACGCGTCTTAACCGACCGTCGGCTTCTCCCTCTTCGGTCAAGGGCCGAAAAGTGTCATGTACTCCACCTGTCGAGAGTATCGATGGTGTTTCCGATGACCAGGCAATCAGGCCATAAGGCTGTAACAGACAAAGCGCGCTCAAGGAACTTATGCTATATTACTAACGAAGTGTAAGAAGCATCTTCGAAGAAAATAGTACCTCCACCGATACCTTTCTTCGGTTGCTCATTGTTACTATGAGACTTGTGCAATAGATTTTTTGTACTCATGAGTTCCGTTGTGTGCCGACCATAATTGAAAACAATAAGAGCGCTAGCTTTCGGCTTCACCCAGTCTGAGGTACTAACTAGGATGACCCGGTAGTAACAATCACAGAGGTGCTCCCTTTACTCCCTAGCTGAACAATTAGGAACGTAGGGGTAAGCACAAGAGCCAGGCAACCCAGCTTACGAAACACTTAAGTCAACATGGTGCATATTGTGGCGTAATACATGAACAAGAAACGAAGCCATACAAGTATAATCATATGCAAGAGGAAAGGCTTCATAAAGGGAGCCCCTAAATAAATGGGGTATTTGAATTTGTGTGTCACAAACAAAGTTTTGATAAGGAATTTTGTCACAAACTTATTGCCAAAAAGTATAATGCTTGGTCAAACCGAACAAAATTTAAAACTGAAAGTTTTTGAGCATGAAAGCGACTTAGCTCGTTAATGTGCTCAGTATTGATGACGCGGTCCGAGCTTACGGCGGGATGAGCTCCCAGCCCCCAAGCCGGTCTCGAGGTGGCAAAGCAAAGAGCTCGATGCTCCGAAGTGGCGACATAGCACGGCCGATGCAGGCCGGCAGTGTGACGCCGAAGTACCCGGCGTGGGTTAATGAAGTGAGGATGAAGCCTCCAGTCCAGCCGAGGTGACGTGGTATGTCTGTGCACCGAGGTGACAACACTGCCCGACCCAGATCCTTTACCTGTGCACAGAAAATAGTGCAAGCCGGAAATAAATAGGAATAATAAAAAACATTGTTGTGTAATTAATAATTTACGCAAAGTGAGTAATAAAGGAAATATGACCCATGTGCCGAACACTCGATGGGGTAGAGCTCTCTCAGTGATGTCGAATTCCCCGAGGCAACCGAACATGTCGGTATGGCGATTCGACCAACAAGGTGATCACGCGAGCCGATTTATGCCGATTGGGACACAACGTCGGCTTGCCAAAGTGACCGTGTGACGCAGTCGAAGTTGATCACCTGCACACACAAAATAGTGTGGTCCAAAAAGGATAATTGCTTTTCGCAAAAATAATTTATTGAAAGAGATGTGGCCTGGCGCCGAAGTCAATGTCGATGCAGGGCGTCGGCGTGACGCGGTGAAGGCGTGGCAAAGCCTGAATTCATAGGCCGGTCTGAGTTCCGGATGCGGCATTTGCCGAACTGTATACGAAAACTGGCCGAACCACCACGCGACCGTTGTTAATGCGGCCACCATTTGATAGACCTGTGTACAGATGATGAAACAAACCAGAGTAATAATTCCTTGGGAAAATAAATCCAAGCAAGAAAAAAATACTATGATTAATAGCACCTGGTTTATCTGTTGTAGCAATCTGAAAAAAGGTTACTCCCAAAATTGGGTCTCGATCCACACACCCATTGCCTGATGGGCGATAAAGCGATGGGATGGCGATGCTGGCAAAGGTGGGATCGCCGAGGCAAAGCCCCCGGTCCTGCTAATGTGACGAAGCTGGTCGGCTGGTAACGCCGAAGTCACCGGAGGATGTTGATGAAGAAATAACAAAGTCCCCGGTCTAGCCGAGATGATGGAGCGGGCCAATAAGGACACGTTATAGCTGCCATGCCAGCCGAGGTGTTGAAGCAGTTTGGCGTGATGGACATCAGCTTGAAAAAGCAACAGTGCGGCCATGCCGACGCTAGTCATAACTTGTGACGCGGTCAATGCCGGATTGATGAAGTGACCGAGCGGCGATGTCGACGCGCCTGACCCGTGCAATCTGTGGGGCGATGGTGTTGGTGATGATTTATCCTTCGCGATGCCGAACTCTTGTTCGTCTTGCCAAGCTGATGATCTGATAAGGTTGGGCTCGGCTCGATGAAGCGACGATCTGTCTAGCGCAGGTCGGCACACGTGGAGCAATGTTACCGGACTGGTGTGACACCAGCGCGATGGTGAAGAGTGCCTCAAAGAAGGCTTAAAATTTTATGGACATGTGTTAAAAACAACGCACAATACCATAGAAGAAAATTTCTTTAAAAATGTTGTCCAATATCACGTTCATAAAGAAACATGAATTCTGGTCGGATCCGTATTCGTGCAGAAAACATATCCGAAAAGTGATGCACTAATCGGAAGGTTCCCGGAGTTTGAACAGTCGAATCGAGCTAAAATTTTGAGGGGCGTTAGATATAGGAATTCCGCAGCCTATCAACGGTTGGATCTTCCAAAGGACGTCCGAGCTAGGTGCTGGAGACCACGCCCTAAACTCGTCCAGATTTGACAGGGCTCCGATATATCGTAGATTGCCGGAGATTCCTCCATCGGAACTCGACGAAATTTTGCATGGTTGTTGTAGACTCAATTCCACCAAAGGAATCGCCAAAGCGATGCTCGAGGAGGTGGTGGCAGCAGATACAAGTTCACTGTTCCGAAAAACAGCACGGTCGCCCGAGGGCAATGTTGACGTTGATCCCCCGAGCTCCATGGATGATTCCTCCATGATCTTGATAGAGATAGGAGTTGATGTTGATGAAGGCTCCCGTTCGAACATGACGATCGGAGATGGAGCACAGTCCTCGGTAGAGCCAAGGTGACTAGTCGAGCCGGCGACGAAGATTCCGGCATCGCAGTTGATCTGCGGGCAAGCCATTGATCCTTTGTCGATCACACAGCGGAACTCTCAATAAAAGCACCAATGTCGGTGTAAAACCAGCGGATCTCGGGTAGGGGGTCCTGAACTATGCTTTTAAGGATCGAGGGTAACAGGAGATAGGGGACACGATGTTTACCCAGGTTCGGGCCCTCTTGATGGAGGTAATACCCTACTTCCTGCTTGATTGACTTTGATGAGTATAGGGGTTACAAGAGTTGATCTACCTCGAGATCGTATGTTGTGGTCTAAACCCTACAGGTATGATGAGTAGTGTCATAATAATCTACCGACTAGCTTGGCCTCGGCTTATACAATGTACTAGAGGCCTAGGATAACAAGAGTCCTAGTCGAATACACCGGTGGAGAGGAGTCCTTGTCTTGATCACCAAGTCTTGTGGAATCTTCCTCATGTATACATCGGCTATCCGAACTGGCCCATGAGCATACGGCCATGGGGGTCCTCGGCCCAATCCAACTGATAGGGAGATGATGTGGTGAGTACCCCCTAGTCCAGGACACCGTCACCCGTAGCGATGATTAAGTCTATCCGAATCATGTTAGCAATTGCCGCAATTTACGATTATGAAATTTGGCAACTGGATGTCAAACTGCATTCCTTAATGGATATCTCAAAGAAGATTTGTATATGATGCAAGCAGAAGATTTTGTCGATCCAAAAGGTGCTAACAAAGTGTGCAAGCTCCAGCGATCCATTTATGGACTGGTGCAAGCCTCTCGGAGTTGGAATATACGCTTTGATAGTGTGATCAAAGCATATGGTTTTTATACAGACTTTTGGAGAAGCCTGTATTTACAAGAAAGTGATTGGGAGCTCTGTAGCATTTATGATATTATATGTGGATGACATATTGTTGATCGGAAATGATACTGAATTTCTGAATAGCATAAAAGGATACTTGAATAAGAATTTTTCAATAAAAGACCTCGGTGAAGCTGCTTATATATTGGGCATCAAGATCTATAGAGATAGATCAAGACACTTAATTGGACTTTCACAAAGAACATACCTTGATAAAGTTTTGAAGAGGTTCAAATGGACCAGACAAAGAAAGGGTTCTTGCCTGTGTTGCAACGTGTGAAGTTGAGTCAGACTCAATGCCCGACCACTGCAGAAGATAGAGAGAAAATGAATGTCATTCCCTATGCCTCATCCATAGGTTCTATCATGTATGCAATGTTGTGTATCAGACCTGATGTGTGCCTTACTATTAGTTTAGTAGGGAGGTGCGAAAGTAATGTAGGAGCGGATCACTGGACAGTGGTCAAGAACATCCTGAAATACCTGGAAAAAAAACTAAGTATATGTTTCTCGTTTATGGAGGTGACAAAGAGCTCGTCGTAAACGGTTACGTCGATGCAAGCTTTGACACTGATTCGGATGACTCTAAGTCACAAACTGGATATGTATTTATATTGAATGGTGGAGCTGTCAGCTGGTGTAGTTCCAAGCAGAGCATCGTGGCGGGATCTATGTGTGAAGCGGAATACATAGCTGCTTCGGAAGCAGCAAATGAAGGAGTCTGGATGAAGGAGTTCATATTCGATCTAGGTGTCATACCTAGTGCATCGTGTCCAATGAAAATATTTTGTGACAATACTGGTGCAATTGCCTTGGCAAAGGAATCCAGATTTCACAAGAGAACCAAGCACATCAAGAGACGCTTCAATTCCATCCGCGATCAAGTCAAGGAGGGAGACATAGAGATTTGCAAGATACATATGGATCTGAATGTTGCAGACCTGTTGACTAAGCCTCTCTCACGAGCAAAACATGATCAGCACCGACTCCATGGTATTAGAATCATTACTATGTAATCTAGATTATCTATACCAATATAAAAAGACCAAGTGGGGCAGATCCAACAGATCTCGGCCATCCATTAACATTAATCCGACAGTTCTTATTGTCTTAATGGTGAGCAACTAAAACATTTAGCGCTAAACACGTTTACTGCTAATCAATCCTTTTTCTCCCTCATGATTCCCTTCCTTACGTACACCTTTCATAAGAAAGGAAACCGCCACAACGAACCGCCCCATGATATAAGTAAGGAAGGGAATCAGGGGGTGATTCTCCGTTGGGTTAGTACAATTTTTAACCCATTTGTAGGAAGACATGGACCTGTCATTGATGGTGTTTACACAAACAATTTATTTTGATGCTACTTTGTAAAGAAAATTCAGGTGTGTCTTCAAGCCGAATTAAGATTACACATGCATTGCACGTGCGCATTTACTAGTTGACTCTACTGCAAGTGGGAGACTGAAGGAAATATGCCCTAGAGGCAATAATAAAGTTGTTATTTGTATTTCCTTATATCGTGATAAATGTTTATTATTCATTCTAGAATTGTATTCACCTAAAATTTAGTACATGTGTGGATACATAGACAAATAGAGTGTCCCTAGTATGCCTCTACTTGACTAGCTCGTTAATCAAAGATGGTTAAGTTTCCTAGCCATAGACATGTGTTGTCATTTTATGAACGGGATCGCATCATTAGAGAATGATGTGATGGACAAGACCCATCCGTTAGCTTAGCATATTGATCGTTTAGTTTTTCTGCTATTGCTTTCTTCATGACTTATACATGTTCCTCAGACTATGAGATTATGCAACTCCCGAATACCGGAGGAACACCTTGTGTGCTATCAAATGTCACAACGTAACTGGGTGATTATAAAGATGCTCTACAGGTGTCTCCGATGGTGTTTGTTGAGCATAGATCGATATTAGGATTTGTCACTACGTGTATCGGAGAGGTATCTCTGGGCCCTCTCGGTAATGCACATCACTATGAGCCTTGCAAGCAATGTGACTAATGAGTTAGTCACGGGATGATGCATTACAGAATGAGTAAAGAGACTTGCCGGTGATGAGATTGAACTAGGTATGATGACACCGACGATCGAATCTCGGGCAAGTAACATACCAATGACAAAGGGAACAACGTATGTTGTCATGCGGTTTGACCGATAAAGATCTTCGTAGAAAATGTAGGAGCCAATATGAGCATCCAGGTTCCGCTATTGGTTATTGGCCGGAGATGTGTCTCGGTCATGTCTACATAGTTCTCGAACCCGTAGGGTCCGCACGCTTAACGTTCAATGACGATTTGTATTATGAGCTATGTGATTTGATGAACCAAAGTTTGTTCAGAGTCCCGTATGAGATCACGGACATGACGAGGAGTCTCGAAATGGTCGAGACATAAAGATTCATATAGTGGAAGTCTACATTCGTACATCGGAATGGTTCGGGTTGTTTCGGAGTACCGAGGGTTATCGGAACCCCGCGGGAAGTTAATGGGCCATCATGGGCCTTAGTGGAGAAGAGAGAGGGCCGGCTAGGGGTGGCACGCGCCCCCCTGTCCAGTCCGAATTGGACAAGGGGAGGGGTTGGCGCCACCCTCCTTCCTTCTCTTCCTTTCCTCCTTCCCTCCTTCTCCCTCTCTTGGATGGAAAGGGACTCCAACTAGGATTGGGAATCCTAGTTAGACTCTCCATGGCGCGCACCCCCTCTAGGCCAGCCTCCTCCTCCTCCCCCTTTATATACATGGGAGGGGGGCACCCCAAAGGACACACACGTTTCTCTTAGCCGTGTGCGGTGCCCTCTCCACATTTACACACCTCGGTCATATCGTCGTAGTGCTTAGGCAAAGCCCTGTGCCGGTAAACTTCATCATCACCGTCGCCACGCCGCCGTGCTGATGGAACTCTCCCTCGACCTCAACTGGATCAAGAGTTCGAGGGACGTCACCGAGCTGAATGTGTGCTGAACGCGAAGGTGCCGTACGTTCGGTGCTTGGATCGGTTGGATCGCGAAGACGTTTGACTACATCAACCGCATTATTAAACGCTTCTGCTTTCGGTCTACGAGGGTACATAGACACACTCTCCCCTCTCGTTGCTATGCATCTCCTAGATAGATCTTGCATGATCGAAGGAATTTTTTGAAATGCCGCATTCCCGAACAAGCACTTGCAGGATTTGTGCTCAGGTATCGCGCCAGTATCTTTCAGCCGGCCACCCCTATCGTTTTGGTGATAGACATGTTTCTATCCTGAATCATGCTTTCCGACTCGTCGCGTAGGCAACCCTTAGTGATCTTTGTTATCAGAAAAGGGAAATACAACAAGCCTTGTTTTTCACCGCTATCCTACCCTGTCACCCATTCCATGGACGAATACGGTTCCCCTTCCGTCCGCTTGATGATGATGTGGTCATGACATCCGTGTCTCGCTACATGATCACCAAGTCTGTCCTCACCTCTAAGCCCGTCCAGATGCAAATGGTGTTAAGCCAACGCTTGGTGTAGCTTCGTTTACACCAACCTTTCCACACGTGGATTCACATTCGTGCACACCGCCACAACATATTATATCGTAGAACCAGAGTTCTTGCGAGATTTGTGTGCTTAAATATGCATGCACATTATTTTTGTGTTTAGCAGTTGTCGGAGTAATGGGCCACAGGTAGGCCAACCCGAGCCCCAGAACCTTTCAAGACATCAGGGCAGGCTGCGCCCCTCAAGACCCCAGGACGAAGAGCCGCCTTCAAGAAGACAACGGCAGGATGGCCAACTGACCACTCACGGCCGAGTGCCAGGGATGACTTCAGGGAAAGCCGACTCCCGACTGGCGACTTCCAGAGAAGCCGGCTTTGGGGAGTCGGCCTGCGACTTCAACACCCCCCACGACCTCATCAAGTGGGACGGGGCAGGGGAGTGGCAACGATCAAGCCCGCCCCTGCCCCTTACCAAGGGCAGGCATGGCCACAACACGCCGTACCCCGGAAGATCTCCGTGCGGCGTGGCACTGTTGCCATGCCGGACCTGACATCAGCACCGCAGGGCCGAATCCTGCACCCACGACGGCTTGTCTGTACGGCCTAGAGGCAGCGAGCCCCACCAGTTAGTGAGACCCCAGGAGACGGCAAGAGGACCACCAGTCAAACCCGTCGGGAGTCGGCCCCTGGGAGTCGGCCGAGCCCTCTCCCGGGGCCCACGCGCCATTAATCAAGATGTGATGGGGAGTGGCAATAGTGATCGCCCGCCGGGCGGCGGGGCTGTTGCCACGACCTCATGATCAAGCTCGCGTCATCAGAAGCACGGCTACAGTAATCAGCAGCCGGCAAGACCCGCCCGCGGCGGACGCGGCCTGTCGGCTCCGTACCAGGCCAGTCAGCGGGGCCCGCCAGCCGGCGGGCCCCAGCGGTCGGTAGAGAAGACGGAGGCCAGAGGCGCTGACGGCTGGGCCCGCGTCCAGCCAGATTACCATTGTACCCCTGGAGGGTAGGCCTATATAAACCCCCCAGGGCACCCATGCAAAGGGTTGGAACCCATTAGCTCTAGGCAAGATCATATAGAAGGGAGAGAGCTAGCCTTGCCCTCTCCTACCTCCAAGAAACAGCTCAAGGAGCAACCGTGTAAACACTTTGCCATAGTGATCATGCGGAGACCCCGCAGAGCAGCAGTAGGGGTATTATCTCCCCGGAGAGCCTTGAAGCTGGGTAAGATTCGCCAGCGTGCATGCCTTCGCCTCATCCCGTTTCCAGGCACCGGCGACGTTCTACTCGCCCCCACCATGATAAGCCATCCTTTGGCATATGTCGCACCAAACCCCCGACATTTGGCGCCCACCGTGGGGCATGGTGCACCGCTGTCTGGAGACCTATTCTGGACGGGAACCCTTTTTCTCCCTAGCGAGCGCAGCCAGCCAGGCATGCCAGACGGAGTTTGCGCCGACGCGCTAAGTGGTGTTGAGATCGCCTGCGCAGCCAGCTGCCTGGCCGAACTTGTTGGCGAGGTTCGCCTCTCCGACGAACCTGCATCCAACGCAGGCACGGGCGGCCCCAAGAGCCTCCTCGCAGGCCTCCTCGATCAACTCCACGTTTCCGGCGAGCGTGTCGTAGACTTGGAGTCTGTGGGTTCCACCGATCCGATGCTGGTCGACTCCGACACCGCATCGCTCGATGCGTTCCCCACTAATGTGGTGGTCTACGACGAACGCCTCCCTCGCGCGGAGAGCGATGGAAGCACCATCACCGAGGTGCTAGTCATCAGTCATGACGAGCTCCCCGGCGGAGGAGCGCATGACTCACTCGGAGCGGCGCTACAAGACCTAACTGCGCCCATTCCGGAAGACGCTGACGCAGAGACGTTGGAGGCGTGCCGCCTTCAGCTTGTTGAAGGCGCGAAGAAGCTGGCCAGCATGAGACGCTTGTCAGAAGCCTACCAGCGGGAGATGGATCGCGCCGTCGGCGGCTCGCCGGCACCGGCGGGGCCCAGCCGCCTTGGCGCGGTCCAGCAGCACGGCGTAGCCATCGCCAACCTGTTTGGGCCAAGCCGCCCTGTGTACGCTACACCAGCGGAGAACATCCGAGCCGCCCAGGCAGCGGCGGATGCGCTGGACAATTTCAAGGGCGAAGAACGCCGCCTCATGATGGAGCGAGTCCAGCGGCTCCTCGACGCGGCCGCCGCGCAGAACGAGGCCGGCTGCCGCACGGAGGCGCCGTAGCGGCCAAACGACGACCTTCACCAAGATCAAGGCGCGACGTCTCGGACGCCGACTGGCGGCACCCGAGGAAGAAGAGACAAGGAGCCGGCTGTCAGCCACAGTCGGACTCGCATTACCATAGAGCGCGACCGAGATGGCCGCCCGAGAGCAGTGGAACGACGGGACGACTGTCCGCCTCCCCCTCCCCACAAGGAGAGGCGAGTCTCCCCGCCGCCTATTGACCATCCGACTCTTGGCGACCGCCTTGGCCGCCGAGAGGGAGTTGGAGAGAATGACGCCCGCCACCGGATCGACCAACTTCACCGATCCTTAGCGCCGGAAGAAGAAGACGAGCTGGGTCCGCCTTGTTTCGGGCCCCGCATTCGGGATGAGCCCTTTCCCAGAGGGTTCATGCTCCCAAGAGACAGACCCAAGTATATCGGCTCCGTGAAGCTGGAAGACTGGCTAGTCGACTACTCCACGGCTGTCAGCATAGCAAACGGCAACAAACGTGTCGCCGTAAAGTACGTTCCGCTCATGCTCCAGGGCACGACCCGGACATGGCTGAACAACCTAAAGCCCGCAGCATCAACAGCTGGGTCGACTTCACCGAAGCATTCGTCCGCAACTTCACCAGCACGTACAAGCGTCCTCCCAAGCCTCGTCAGCTCTCCTTGTGCGTGCAAGGCCCCGACGAGTCGACTCGTGATTACCTCACCATTGGGCCGAGCTTCGGAACTCCTGTGAGGGCATGCACGAGGTGCAAGCCATCGAGTACTTCACAGCTGGGTGCAGAGAAGGCACCCTCCTCAAGCACAAGCTCCTCTGCGATGAGCCAGAAACCCTCGACGAGCTACTGATCATAGCGGACAAGTACGCCACGGCCGACTCCTCCATGGAGGCGCAGATTCAAATCAGCACAACTGGCAAAGTGGCCCCTCAAGCTCCAAGAACTCCGGCGGCAGACGCCAGCCGGCGACAACAGCAGGGCGACCACAAGTGCAAGGCCCCGCAGCCGGCTTCCAGCAGCCGGCAAGTCGCGACCGTTGAAGCCCAGCAGCCAAATGAGCAGCCTCCGCCCAAGCGACAAAAAGGCGGCAAGCCAAACTGGTTGCCGGCCTTCTCCTACGAACAGACCCTGGATGGACCTTGCAAGTTCCATAGCGGCGTGAAGCCGTCGAATCACACCACCCGGAAGTGCCACTGGCTCACCAGGATCGCCAAGGGAGACGACCTCCTGCCTCCCCCGCCTGCTGGGCAGCCGCCTCCGCCTCCGCCCCAGCAGCCGGCTGTCAGGCCAATCGGTGCAGTACAAGATGAATACCCTGAAGAGCACAGAGCCTACGTGGTGTTCACCAGTGTGGCTGATGATCGACGCAGCAGGCGGCTGCAGTGACAAGAGGTGAATGCAGTAGCATCGGAGACGCCAGAGTTCATGCACTGGTCCGAGAAGCCCATCAACTAGAGCAGGGCTGACCACCTAGAAGTGATGCCAAGTCTGGGCTCCTATGCCTTGGTCCTGGACGCCACCTTTGCTACGGACAGACGAGCCGCGCGTTCCTCGCGAGTTCTGATAGACGGAGGCAGCAGCATCAATATCCTGTACAAGGACACCATGGAGAAGTTAGGAATTAAGCAAAGACAGCTCCAGAACAGCCGGACTGTGTTCCACAACATTGTTCCTGGGCTTTCCTCCTCACCCATCGGCAAGATCCTGATGGACGTCCTCTTTGGAGACAAAGATCACTTCCGCAGAGAGTATGTTTGGTTTGAGGTGGTGGACCTTGAGAGCCCATACCATGCGCTACTTGGCCGACCCGCCTTGGCCAAGTTCATGGTGGTCCCCCACTACGCCTACCTCAAGATGAAGATGCCTAGTTGCAGGGGAATTCTGACTGTGGCCGGCGACTACCGGAAGTCGTCTGCTTGCGCGGCTGAGAGCAGTCGGCTGGCCGAGTCCCTGGTAATCGCGGCCAAGAAGCGGCTCCTTGAGCGAGTTGTGGCGATGGCCAGCAAGCAGCCAGAGGTATCGCCCAACCCAAAGGAGTCGGAGGCTGAAGGTTCGTTCAAACCGTCCAAAGAGACAAAGAAGATACCCTTGGATCCGGAGCACCCAGAGAGGTACGCCGTCGTAGGTGCAAACCTCGACAGCAAATAGGAAGGCGAGCTCGTCGATTTCCTTCGTGAGAATCGGGACATCTTCGCATGGTCCCCCAAAGACATGCCAGGTGTACCGACGGAATTCGCCGAGCACAAGTTACATGTCCGATCTGATGCAAAGCCGGTCAGGCAGCCCCTGCGCCGCCTATCAGAAGAGAAGAGAAGATTTGTCGGAGAAGAGATAGCCCGACTCCTAGCAGCCGGCTTCATTATGGAAGTGTTCTTTCCAGAATGGCTAGCAAATCCGGTCCTGGTACTGAAGAAGAACAAGCAGTGGCGAATGTGTATTGACTACACGAGCCTCAACAAGGCCTGCCCCAAGGACCCATTTGCTCTACCAAGAATCGATCAGGTGATAGACTCCATAGCCGGATGCGAGCTGTTGAGTTTTTTGGATGCATACTCAGGATATCACCAGATCAAGCTGAATCCGGCTGACAGACTGAAGACCGCCTTCATCACACCGTTTGGAGCCTTCTGCTACCTCACCATGACGTTCGGCTTAAGGAATGCCGGCGCCACCTTTCAGCGTTGCATGCAGAAGTGCCTCCTCAAGCAGCTCGGCAGGAACGCCCACGTCTACATAGATGACGTGGTGGTGAAGACGGAAAAGCGTGGAACGCTGCTAGAAGACCTCAAGGAGACTTTCGAGAACCTGCACCGATTCCAGATCAAGCTCAACCCCGAGAAGTGTGTCTTCGGAGTACCAGCCGGCCAGCTCCTTGGCTTCCTAGTCTCTGAACGCGGCATAGAATGCAACCCAGTAAAGATCAAGGCCATTGAGAGAATAGAGGTACCCAGCCGACTGTTGGATGTGCGGAAGTTCACCGGCTGCTTGGCGTCCATCAGCCGATTCATCAGTCGGCTGGGCGAGAAAGCTCTCCCCTTATACCAACTCATGAAGAAGACCACCTTTTTCGAGTGGAACCATAAGGCGGACGAAGCCTATCTCCAGTTGAAGAAGATGCTGACCCACCCGTCCTGGCGGCTCCGACTCCCAAGGAACCTATGCTCCTGTACATCGCCGCCACCAGTCGGGTAGTCAGCACGGTCATTGTAGTGGAACGCAAGGAGGAAGGCAAGGCGCTACCTATCCAGAGACCGGTATATTACCTGAGCGAGGTACTATCGACCTCCAAGCAGAACTACCCCCACTACCAGAAGATGTGCTATGGCGTACACTTTGCTGCCAAGAAATTGAAGCCTTACTTTCAAGAGCATCCAATCACGGTGGTCTGCACGGCCCCACTTGCCGAGATCATTGGTAGCCGAGATGCTTCTGGCCGAGTGGCCAAGTGGGCCATAGAGCTGGCTCCTTACACCATCCACTACCAGCCCCGCACCACTATCAAGTCACAAGCACTGGCCGACTTCCTCGTCGACTGGGCCGAGACCCAGTACCTACCTCCAGCGCCTGACTCCACCCATTGGCGGATGCATTTCGACGGCTCCAAGATGCGCACCGGCTTGGGAGTCGGCGTCGTCCTCACCTCTCATAAAGGCGACAAGCTCAAATACGCACTACAAATCCATTTTGCCGCCTCCAACAACGTCGCCGAGTACGAGGCGCTCATTCATGGGCTCCGGCTTGCCAAAGAACTTGGCATCCGCCGGATCTTGTGTTATGGCGACTCGGACTTAGTGGTCTAGCAATCATCTGGCGACTGGGACGCGAAAGATGCAAACATGCCGAGTTACCGTTTCCTCGTGCAGCAACTCAGCGGGTATTTCGAAGGGTGCGAATTTCTCCATGTGCCAAGAAACGACAACGACCAAGCAGATGCCTTGGCACGAATCGGCTCTACCCGCCAAGCAATACCATCTGGCGTCGCCCTTCAACGCCTCCTCAAGCCGTCTGTCAAGCCTTTACCAGAATCAGACTCCATTTTTGTGCCAACTCCTCTCAAAGACGTCAGAACCGACTCCAGAGCCCCGGCAGTCGGTACGGGGATTTCGGCAGATGGCTCCAAAGCCGCCACAGTCGAACCCGGCCCGGGGACTGCGGCAGCGGACTCGAAGACTCCAGAACTCGACCCAAGGGCCGTGCCAGTTGGCCTGGGGACTTCATTAACCCAGCAAGCGGTTGTTGACTCCAACCTGCCGCCTCCCAGCCCAACCGCCCTCGTCCAAGTCGCAGTTCTGGCAGTCGAAGAAATAGCAGCACCCTCATGGGCCCAACCCATCCTCAAATTCCTGGTGAGCAAAGAGCTACCGACTGATGAGACCTCAGCTCGGCAAGTACAACACCGGGCGGCAGCCTACACCATAGTCAACAGAGAGCTGGTGAGGCGTAGCATCACTGGTGTCTACCAGCGCTGCATAGAGCCAGAGCAAGGCCAAGCGATTCTCAAAGACATCCATCAAGGCGAGTGCGGCCACCATGCGGCTTCAAGAGCACTCGTCGCCAAAGCCTTTCGACACGGTTTCTTCTGGCCAACTGCCTTGGAAGAGGCCAAGGAGTTGGTCCAAAAATGCAAAGGGTGCCAGAAGTTCAGCTCCAAGCCGCACCAGCCGGCTTCTGCACTCAAGACCATCCCCATTGCCTGGCCTTTCGCAGTTTGGGGTCTAGACATGGTGGGACCATTCAAGACAGCACAAGGTGGCTTAACTCACTTACTTGTCGCAGTGGACAAGTTCACCAAGTGGATAGAAGCGAAGCCAATCAAGAAGCTGAACGGTCCGACTGCCGTGACTTTCATCGCCGATATCACAATTCGGTACGGCATACCACACAGCATCATCACCGACAATGACACAAATTTCGCCAAAGGCGCCTTGGCCCGTTTCTGCGCAACACAGGGCATCCGACTGGACCTAGCGTCCGTCGCCCATCCACAGTCAAACGGCCAAGTGGAGCGAGCAAATGGCCTCATCCTGTCCGGCATCAAGCCTCGGCTGATCGAGCCTCTGGAGCGCTCGGCTGGCTGCTGGCTCGATGAGCTACCAGCCGTCCTCTAGAGCCTGCGCACGACTCCAAACAAGTCAACCGGCTTCACACCTTTCTTCCTTGTTTACGGTACCAAAGCTGTCATCCCAACGGACATAGAGTTCGACTCCCCATGAGTCACCATGTACACCGAGGAGGAAGCAGAAGAAGCACGACAAGACGGTGTCGATCTGCTGGAAGAGGGCCGGCTGTTGGCACTCAGCCGGTCCAGCATCTACCTACAGAGCCTGCGCCGATACCACAACAGGAAGGTCAGGCCAAGATCTTTCCAAGAAGGCGACCTTGTGCTCCGGCTGATCCAGCGAACAGCCGGCCAGCACAAGCTGTCGGCGCCTTGGGAAGGCCCTTTCACCATCAGCAAAGTATTGGGCAACGATTCCTACTACCTGATTGACGCTCATAAGCCCCGAGCACGCAAGAGGGATGACTCCGGCAAGGAGACAGAGCGGCCATGGAATGCAAATCTCCTCCGAAGATTTTACAGTTGATGCAGTATGTGCCACGCTACCTTTTGTATTAAAGTACCAAGACTTCAGGCCCCCCGAGACGAGCTCGGGGACTGCCCTCTTTTGTCTGTATGATAAAAATTATGCCTACAAGTATGTTACTCTTTGTCATGCCACTTGACACCGGGCTCGACAAGTCGGCCCAGGGACTTGCCGCCTTGCACTATGAAATGCTTCCTGCAGCCGGACAAGTAGTGTGTAACACATAAACCGTCTTCTGTCAGAAGCCGCAGCTCGCAGAGCGACTGTACGGTGGGCAGAGGTAAGGTAGAATGGGCGTTCGCATGAAAAATGGTTAAGGACTCAAAGCATAAAACATAGCTCAAGACAGCTTCCAGCCTTTTTCGCAAAACGACTCTCGAATAGTCGGATTGCCGCCTTCTATTCAACTTGCTCAAAAACTCTTAAAAACGGCTAAGTACTTGCCTTCCCAAAGTAGCCAAGCATTTGATCCAGCGACAGTCCGCAGAGCGGCTGTCTGATTGGCAAGGCAGGCAACTAAGAGAAAGCGGCAAAGGAAAAAAGCCAAAAGAGCAATGAGCAAGAAAAGATAGAACTCGGATAAATATATTTACACAACATAGGCCCTTGGCCGAATCTTCGAGCAGAAGTTCAAAATACACCCCGCGGGTGGAATTGTACGAATCAACAAGTTCTTCAAAGACTACTGAAGCAGATAAAATAAAGATAAAGTGGCAGCTTAGGAAGCAGCAGACGGATTCGGAGGGTCGGAGGAGGCGCCAGCGTCAGGCGTCAGGGCGGCCGGCTGGGTAGTCTTGGCTTGATCGCCTCCGACGGCAGTCGACTCGGTCGCACGCGACTCGTTGCTGGAGGCGCGGTCGAGCTAAGGCTGGCCGTCTACTCCGTCTTCTGGTGCCTCCGCCTCGCCTCCGTCCTCCGCCTCGCCCTCTTCCTCGACGCTGGAGCCAATCACCTCCGCCGAGTCCTCGTCGTAGTCTGGGTTCATCCCAAACCACCCCGGCGGTACCTCCTCGCCGTCTTCAGACTGCTCGGGGATGAAGATGCTGGTGTCGGTGTACTTGGCGATCGCCACAGCACGCTTGACGGGGGCGTCTTCCGCAGCTGCCAGCTCCGGCTGGGCCTCCGACCGAAGCGTGGCCAGCCGGTCTAGATCCAGCCCCGGATACCATGCCTTGACGAACTCCAAGGCCCGACGCGCTCCAGCTCGGGCCGAAGAGCCCTTCCAGGCCTCAAGATGACCAGCCGCGACCTCTAGCCAGTCGGCCATCAGGCTGGGGGTGCGCGGAGCCTGCATGTCTGACCACAGGGCGACAATTGCCTGGGCACCAACATGCTGAAGCCGGTGCAGCATCCAGTGAGCCGGCCGAAGGCGAGCCTCGATGCTCAGGATGTGCTCGTCAAGAGTTCGGGGGGCGTCGGCGGCAATCTCTGCACCCTCCGCCCTCCGACCTTCTCGGTCAGCCTCGATGGCTTGGATGGCGGCCTACGAGTGCCCAGGAAAGAAGTCTGCAAAGACAGGAAGAAACAAAGAAGCAAGTCAAAAACCAGGAGTCGACACGACTTAAATCGGCAGCTCGAAGAAAGAAAGTAAAGAAACTCACCATCAACGATGTCTTCAATCTCATGGAAGCCAGAGGCCAGCATCGCCTCCTTGTCAGACCAGGAGGAGCGCTCGCTCGCGAACTCGGCCAGGAGGGCGGTTTCCGTCTCCTCCGCCTCCCTCTACGTCTTCACAAGCAGCTCCTTCTGCTCTGCCAATTGAGTGGCCAGCAGATCGCGCTCCATGGCGAGCTTGCTGCACTCCTCCTCTTTGGCGTGCAAAGCAGAGTTGGCGTCGCTCAGCTGCTGTTGAAGAGCAGCGTTGGCTCCTGAAAAGAAGGAAGAAAGAAGGCGTTAAGTCATCAGGTAAAGAAGGTCGCCGGGGAGATCCGGCCCGACTGCTCAGCAGTCGGCCTGAATCTCGGGGACTACAGCCCGCGGGTGCGCTAGCACGGCCCCGCAAAGAAGGAAAAGGACTTACTCTGACTCTCCGACAAATCGGCGGTCCGCTTGCCCAGCTCTTCAACGTTACGGTTGAAGGTAGTAACGCGGAGGTCGTGGTAGTCCTGCGACAAACATTTCAGACAAAAAGTTAATACCCAGAGTTCATCAATTGGAGTTCCGGGCCGCCTGCTCAGCAGCCAGCCCGAAACTCGGGGACTACACCCAGTGGGTGCGCTGGCGCGCCCCCATAGAGAGGAACAAGAAAACAAAGACCAAAGGAAAAAACATACCCGGACGGCTGCCCGCGATGCCAGGAACGCCTTGGTGCAACTCTGGAGAGCGTCGCCCTCAGCACGAAGCTTCGCCTGGACGTCCAGGAGTGCCTGGTTCAGCGGCCCTGTGCCGCCTCCTCGCACCCACCCAATGGGCGCGGCGCTCGTCGCTTCGGCGTCTGGGATCGCCGAGCTGGTGGTGCCGGCTTCCAGGGGGCGGGGTGCCGAAGTCGCCTTCTCCAGACGACGGCGCGTTGGCGAGCCGACTTGGAGGAGTAGCCTCGCCATGGCCTCATCTTTGGTCAGCGGCACCAGAGGGTTCGCTGGCTGCTTGCCTTGCGCACCTTCAGACGGCGGCGGAGGCGGCGGCGAAACGTTCACGTCCGGCATAGTGGGGTCACCGCCTTCCCTCTCCACGACGGGGTCTCCCCGCCGGCTTCTCCAGTCTGCCCCGTGAACTCCGGAGGCAGTGGCGCAGAGTTCAACGGGGTGACGAACACCGCCGATTGGCGGCGTGCGGCTTCCTCAGCCTGCCGCTTCGTCGCAGCGGCGGCTTCGGACTCCGCCAGTTTTTTCTTGGCGGAGGCCTCCGCCCTGTCGGCCTCCGCCTTCTCCAGGCGAACTGCCTTTTTGTGGGATCGAAAGTATGTCTAGAGGGGGGGTGATTAGACTACTTGACCAAATAAAACTTAACCTTTTCCCAATTTTAGTTCTTGGCAGATTTTAGCTATTTTAGGACAAGTCAAGCAATCATCACACAATTCAAGCAAGCATGCAAAGAGTATATTGGCAGCGGAAAGTAAAGCATGCAACTTGCAAGAATGTAAAGGGAAGGGTTTGGAGAATTCAAACGCAATTGGAGACACGGATGTTTTTCCCGTGGTTTGGATAGGTGGTGCTATCCTACATCCACGTTGATGGAGACTTCAACCCACGAAGGGTAACGGTTGCGCGAGTCCACGGAGGGCTCCACCCATGAAGGGTCCACGAAGTAGCAACCTTGTCTATCCCACCATGGCCATCGCCCACGAAGGACTTGCCTCACTAGCGATAGATCTTCACGAAGTAGGCGATCTCCTTGCCCTTACAAACTCCTTGGTTCAACTCCACAATCTTGTCGGAGGCTCCCAAGTGACACCTAGCCAATCTAGGAGACACCACTCTCCAAGAAGTAACAAATGGTGTGTTGATGATGAACTCCTTGCTCTTGTGCTTCAAATGATAGTCTCCCCAACACTCAACTCTCTCTCATAGGATTTGGATCTGGTGGAAAGAAGGTTTGAGTGGAAAGCAACTTGGGGAAGGCTAGAGATCAAGATTCATATGGTAGGAATGGAATATCTTGGTCTCAACACATGAGTAGGTGATTCTCTCTCAGAACATATGAGTTGGAAGTGTATATGTGTTCTGATGGCTCTCTCCACAAATGAAGAGGAGGTGGAGGGGTATATATAGCCTCCACACAAAATCCAACCGTTACACACAATTTACCAATCTCGGTGGGACCGAATTAACAAACTCGGTCGGACCGAAAAGGTAAACCTAGTGACCGTTAGAGATTTTCGGTGGGACTGACATGCAACTCGGTAGGACCGATATGGTTAGGGTTTGGGCATAACGTAATCTCGGTGAGACCGATTACACAAACTCGGTGAGACCGATTTTTGTAATTAGTTAACCAGAGAGTTGGTCAGGCAAACTCGGTGGGACCGATTTGCTCTTTCGGTGAGACCGAAAAGTTACAAAAGGGAAATAGAGAGTTTACATTGCAATCTCGGTGGGACCGATCCGCTCTTTCGGTGAGACCGAAAAGTTACGAAAGGGAAACAGAGAGTTTGCAATCCCATCTCGGTGAGACCGAGATCCCTATCGGTAGAACCGAATTGCTAGGGTTTGATAGTGGCTTATGGCAAGTGAAACTCGGTGGCGTCGGATAGAAAGAATCGGTAGGACCGAGTTTGGCTTAGGGTTTAGGTCAAATGTGGATATGGGAAAGTAGTTGAGGGTTTTTGGAGCATATCACTAAGCACATGAAGCAAGAGGCTCATTAAGCAACACCTCATCCCTCCTTGATAGTATTGGCTTTTCCTAAAGACTCAATGTGATCTTGGATCACTAAAATATAAAATGAAGAGTCTTGAGCTTTTGAGCTTGAGCCAATCCTTTGTCCTTAGCATTTTGAGGGTTCCACTATCACATCCATGCCATGCCAATCATTGAGCTTTCCTGAAATAATCATCTTGGAATAGCATTAGCTCAATGAGCTATATGTTGTTATGAATTACCAAAACCACCTAGGGATAGTTGCACTTTCAATCTCCCCCTTTTTGGTAATTGATGACAACATGTAGATCAAAGCTTTGACAAATGATAATAGGCATGAAATATATCGTCGCTTTGAGAAGTTTGTGATAAGTAAGAGCTCCCCCTAAATTTGTGCATATTTAAGATTTGCTTTGGACTGCAAATGCACAAAGAGTTAGAGTCATGGGTTACTCTTCCATGTCACATACATCTTGGTGGAGCGCTTAAAATGATAAGAATGAAATACATGCACCCATCACCAAGAATAGTGAATGATCACATAAGATAGATAGGATAATAGCATTAAGCAAGCATTAAGTGTAGCTTATGATCAAACACATGATCATCAATGTCTCACAGATAAAGACATAGTAACATAGTGGTACTCAAGCACTCAAAAGCAAACAAAGTTCGAAAAACCACCAAATAAAGCAAGAGAGAAAAGCAACACTCTCTCTCTCTCGAAGCCTATGATCTATACATTTTCTCCCCCTTTGGCAACAAGTTACCAAAAAGTTCCTAGAAAATGCATAGTGCTAAATCGACACTCAGGCTTGATCTTCAGGTGGTGGTGGAGTCCGGAGCACTCCAAGGACGAAGCCTTCTGTAGACATGGTCGGAGTCGAGGCTGAAGTAGACGCTGGAGCTGGTGGAACTGAGGCTGTAGCTGGTGCAGAAGTGGTGGCTCTGGTGTCAGCAACTGGCACTGCAGACGACCTCAGACCTCGTGGCACTCTGGCAAAGGCATCATTTGTAGTCTTGCCTCTCCTCTCCTGCATGTCATCTTGGAGCTGCTCCACTGCAGTCTGAATCTCTGTCACCTTGATATCCAACTCATAGAACCTTTGTTCTACGATCCTCTCTAGGCTTGCCTGGTTCTGAGTTAGGGTGGCTAATCCTTTCTCAATCCGTAGGGTGGATGCAATCAGGTAACCAAGCTGCTCTTGTTTGGTTTTCAAGAAATATTCAGATGCCTCCTCTTGAGTTGGCATCTTGGCAGCTTTCTCCTTCTTGGCTTGTGCTTGTGCTGAAGATGGTTCATTCTCAGTCATAACAACTTGATTATCTTCAAAGTCTGGACGGATGGGCAGGTGTTCCTTGTCCAATAAGTATATGCCCGTGCCCATCTTGGAGTTAATGAGCTCCTGAATTTGTGGGGCATACCCACAGCTCCTCTTCTGGTCTGCTGCAGTCCTCTTGATGGTCTCTACCATGATGCTCATCACCTTGAACTTCTGTGGCACATCAAAGATATGTAGCAAATTGATCGCATGGCCTCTGATCATCTTGTGATCACCTGACTTGGGCAACAAGGTGTGCCTCAGTATCCAATTGATGGTTGGCAGCCCTGACAAAAGATAGTGTACTGAGCCAAACTTGAAAGTGTCAAGTGCTTCATTTGGAATCTCCTTGTACATGTTTGACATTGAGTTGTGGTCCATCTTCTTCTTGGCATAGATATCCAAGTCATCCTCATGCTCTTGTGGGGCATTGATCAGCTGAGCCCATTCAGTAACTGTAGACTGGTACCTCGTACCCTCAGACATCCAAACAATTCTCCCATCTGAATAAAAATGTGCGGTGGAGTAGAACTGCATGATGAGTTCCTCGTTCCACTTTGTGAGCTTCTGCCCAACAAAGTCCTCTACTCCACATGCCTTGAAGTTGTCCTGCACCCTAGGGTAGTACTCTTCGTTGTCCTTGATGTATTGCCAATCAACCCATCTCATATCACATACAATTGGCTTCTTATCTAGCAGCACTGTCTCATAGAAGTCCTGTTGTTCCTTGGTGTGAAATCTGTAGTCCACAGCAGTCCTCCTCCTTGAAGCATACGGATCTGCTTCTCTCCACTTCCGGAGCCCTGAATCTCTCCTGAGCTTCATGTCCTCAGCCACAGGATGAGCATCGTTGTGGTCTGGGATCTTGGGCTTGAGTTTTCTGAGAACTTGCTCTTCATCATCTTCTGCAGTGTCAGGCGCTGGGGCCTTGTTCTTCTCAGCAGCTGGGATGCTTCTTGTATTCCTCTTTGGCTTTGGCTTTGGAGCTGGCTTGGTCTTGGAAGCAGCTGCCCCTGATCTTATGGCATCACCCATCAGCTTGGGTGCCTTTGGTGCTGGTGCAGCAACTTCTTCTTCTTCCTCCTCATCTTCCATGATGGAAGCCTTTCCAAGCACGCTGGCTACGGTCTTCTTGACCCTTTCCTTTCTTTTCTTGCCTTCAGCAGCAACTGGCTCTATGGGAGTGGGCTTCTCAGTTGAAGCTCTGGCCTTTGACATAGGCTGCCTGCCTGCCTGCTGGCCTTTTGATCTTTAACCCTGGCTTTGTGCCCTGTGCTGGCTCAACTCTCTTGGAAGTTGCTTCCTCTTCTGCCACATAATCCTCATCCTCTGATTCTGAGGTTCTCTTCTTTCTCTGTCTTGTGGCAGCTTTTGGCAGGTTGCTAGGAGTACTTCTGCTGCCATCATCTAAAGAACTTGAGGGACTAGTGCCCTCACTCATCTGCACTTGCTGCTCTGACAAATTCTGGCTATCACTTTGATCAGACATGTTGCAAACTCTGACTGCTGACCCTGTGAATAGGTTATAGATGAGATAGAGTGGATGAGCATCACAAAATGCAGAGATTTTTGCAAAAGAATAATTCAAAACTTAGTTTTAGTTTCCCACTGAAATCATCTCGGATCTACCGATTTTTAAACTCGGTGATACCGAAGCAGTTTTGGCACCTGAACTAGTGAACTCGGTCAGACCGAGTCACAGTTCGGTGGCACCGAGACTACTAGGGTTTCACAAAGTTCCAAAATTGGTCACACCGATAAGTAATTCTCGGTCAGACCGAGTCTCACTTGTGCAATGGCATAAGCAAAATCGGTGGGACCAAGTTTTTCAACTCGGTGGGTCCGAGATGGTTTCGGCAAAAACCTAACCCTAAAATTTTCGAATTAAACCTAATCTACGAGTTCATTGACTGGATAGAAGTGTTTCAAACGTGGCAAGAATCATGATGATCACAATGTGCTAAGAATCGGATTGGGGAATAGCACAAAGATCGAGTCCATACCCTAGTTCGACAGAGACTCGCTACGGTGGCAATGGCGGGGTTGATTCCCGTTGACGGCGATGGAGACCAGCGACTGGAGGCGGCTGGCGGCGAGGAGACGATCCGGAGACCACGTCGGCAAAGCAGGCTATCGCGCGGGCGAAGGGGTTCGGAGAAATTTCCAAATTTTGCCCATGACTATATATAGCCCGACCCTGTCGGTGTGACCGAGTGGAACAACTCGGTGGCACCGAGATGCAAAACTGTATACAGTTGTTGCAACTCGGTGTGACCGAATGGTTCAAATCGGTTGCACCGAGATAGAAAACCTATATCAACTTAATGATCTCGGTAGGACCGAAAGTAGGATATTAGTCAGACCGAGAATCACAAAGAGGTTTTGGAAGTTTAAGTCTATGACGAATCGGGGACTCCGAGCGCTCCTCACACAGAGTGGTTCGAATCTGACTTGATCAAATTTTGTGATGTAGCATGAATAGAGTTTGAGACGAGAAAAGCATAGATAGCTAGAGGAGGTTCTTAGGCATTCTTGTCCATCCACTTGGCAAAAGGAAATAAAACCAAACAATCAAAACAACAAGTGGATGTCCTCAAATGAGTAAAATATGCAACCAACATGCTCACACAATAAGATGGCAAATAAAATATGCGACAAAGCATGCACAACCAATTCTAGCATCTATCAAGCATTTTGCGATGACTAGGTCATCTATATATGAGTATATTGACTTAGGAGTCAAGTGAGAACACTTGATCATAGGTCATACTCATCATTTAAGCTCAAGTGGGGTTACCACTTTTACATAAAGCATTGTTGTGTTCACATCTTTAGAGTTGCTTTAGCTCAAGTCTTAGAGTAAAGCTCCCCCTAGATGTGATATCCCCCCTAAGAGGGATGAACTAACCTTGGGTTTTGTCGATGATGACTTCATGTAGATGTTGAAGATGTGGATGCTCAATGTTCATGTAGATCACTTGGAGTTATCCATTTGAGTGAATTGCACTTTCAATACCTACATGGGTTAGTCCCACAAGGAACAAACAAGGATATCCATAGACATGGAGTGATGCACACACAAGATGATGTCCATGAAAACTTTTAGGTTACCTTGTCCCTTGTCTTACCAACAAGAGGGTTTGTGACTCCTTGAACTAGTGCAAGATGTGGAAGTTGATTGCACTTGTTCTTGCCAAAATGATAAGAGTGAAGTATGTTGGCGGAGTCACCCTCGAGAACTCTCTAGTTCTTCTTCTTTTGGATCCACACCATCTTGATGGGAATCCTTGGAGTTGTAGTCGTACTTGATGAAGTGGAACTTGACGTGGTCTTGGGAATCCACTTGACTAAGGTCTTATGAGCTTCTTCAAATGCATCAATTTCCTCTTGAAGCTTGTCCTTGCCTTTTTTCTTGTAGCCTTGTGGTGGAAGATCATCTTGAGCTTGTGTTCCCTTGAAGGAAGTATCATACTTCTCTTGTTGAGGAACAAACTTTGTCTTGGGGTATTGATCTTCTTCCCACTCAACTCCATTGGCATTGAACTTTCGTTCAAAACCAACACCTTGATTCTTCCGGTGCATTACTTGCTTGCGCACAATTTCCTCGAATTGCTTACTCCCGGCAAGGCTTTTGTACACTCCTTTCTCTATAATTCCCTTCAATAAGCTATTTTCTTGCTCAAGTGTAACTTGGCTAAGAGAATCATTAGTGGAATCAAGAGAACTACTAGAAGCAACAATATTTGATTTAGCATGATCATTGTTACTACTAGAGGAAGAATCTTTCTTGTTCTTGTTACTAGACTTGACTTGAGGCATGTAAGTGGATAAGAGTAAACGCTTGGCAATGTAAGAAGAACTTTTCTTGTGGAGATCATCATTGATTGCTTTTAAAAACTCATGCTCTTGCTCAAGATTGAGCTTTTCAAAGCGTAACTTCTCATGAGCTCTTAAAAGTTCTCGATGATCTTCGAAGATAGTTTCATGAGCTAACTTAAGAGTGTTTAGTTCTTTAGTTAGAGCCTCAATCTTCTCCTTATCGTTGTCATTCGTTTTATCTTGATTAGCATGATTAATTGACGTTTCATCATAGTATTCATCACTAGAGTTGTCAACAAGCAAATCATCATCACCTAACAAGTCATCTTCATCACTATTAAAATCAACATACTCGGGGTGTGTTACCTTAGGACCTTTGGCCATGAAGCATCTTCCAATTCCTTCATTTGGTGAGTCAAATATGTCGTAGGAGTTGGTTGACACAAGTGCTAGACCGGCAACACCTTCATCTTGAGTATCTTCGGAGTCGGAGTGATAACTTCTCTCGGAGTGGCTGTCGGAGTCGGAGTCGGATACCCATTCACCAACATGAGCTTGATGTCTTCGTTTTGTGTAGCTCCTTGATGATTTTTCCTTCCTTTCCGAATCCTTGCTTCTCCGTGAGTATCTTCGTTCATAACGATCATCTCTACTCCTTCTCTCTCTTGGTGGTGATTCCTTGCTTCTTCTTTTTGGAGAGTCTTCTCTTCTATTGTAGGGAGCCGTACACTCATTAGAATAGTGTCCGGGTCTTCCACAATTGTAGCAGTTTCGCTCTCGACTAGAAGATCTTTTGTTATTGTAGGACCTTGACTTGGAGCTTCTATCTTTGCTTCTACTCTTATAGAACTTGTTGAAGTTCTTCACCATTAAGCTCAATTATTCATTGAAGTTTTGTTTCTCACTTGATGATGTAGGGGCTTCACATGAGGCTTTGTAGACACCACTTGATTTGTTGTGAAGTTCCTCTTTATCCTTAAGTGACATCTCATGAGCAACAATTCTTCCAATCACCTCCGTTGGCTTGAGATCTTTGTAATTGGGCATCATTTGGATCAATGTGCACACGGTATCATATTTTCCATCCAAGGCTCTTAGAATCTTCTTGATGATGAATCTATCGGTCATCTCTTCACTCCCTAAGCCGGCAATCTCATTTGTGATGAGAGCAAGCCTAGAGTACATTTCAGCGACACCTTCACCATCCTTCATTTTGAACTTGTCAAGTTGACTTTGAAGCACATCCAATTTGGATTCCTTGACGGAGTCGGTACCTTCGTGCATATCAATCAAAGTGTCCCAAATTTCCTTTGCATTCTCAAGACGGCTGATTTTGTTGAATTCTTCGGGGCACAATCCGTTGAAGAGAATATCACAAGCTTGAGCATTGTATTTCAACATCTTCAACTCATCCGCGGTAGCTTCACGGTTTGGTTCTCTCCCATCAAAGAAGTCACCTTGCAAACCAACACACACAATAGCCCAAACGGCGGGGTTATGTCCAAGAATATGCATTTTCATTTTATGCTTCCAACTAGCAAAATTAGTACCATCAAAGTAAGGACCTCTGCGGTGATAATTTCCCTCGCTAGACGCCATACTCTCCTAGGTTGTGAAACCAAGGCTATGACCACCAAAAGCTATGGAAATCAAAGCAAATGGAGACCAAAGCTCTGATACCACTTGTGGGATCGAAAGTATGTCTAGAGGGGGGGTGATTAGACTACTTGACCAAATAAAACTTAACCTTTTCCCAATTTTAGTTCTTGCAGATTTTAGCTATTTTAGGACAAGTCAAGCAATCATCACACAATTCAAGCAAGCATGCAAAGAGTATATTGGCAGCGGAAAGTAAAGCATGCAACTTGCAAGAATGTAAAAGGAATGGTTTGGAGAATTCAAACGCAATTGGAGACACGGATGTTTTTCCCGTGGTTTGGATAGGTGGTGCTATCCTACATCCACGTTGATGGAGACTTCAACCCACGAAGGGTAACGGTTGCGCGAGTCCACGGAGGGCTCCACCCACGAAGGGTCCACGAAGTAGCAACCTTGTCTATCCCACCATGGCCATCGCCCACGAAGGACTTGCCTCACTAGCGGTAGATCTTCACGAAGTAGGCGATCTCCTTGCCCTTACAAACTCCTTGGTTCAACTCCACAATCTTGTCGGAGGCTCCCAAGTGACACCTAGCCAATCTAGGAGACACCACTCTCCAAGAAGTAACAAAGGGTGTGTTGATGATGAACTCCTTGCTCTTGTGCTTCAAATGATAGTCTCCCCAACACTCAACTCTCTCTCATAGGATTTGGATCTGGTGGAAAGAAGGTTTGAGTGGAAAGCAACTTGGGGAAGGCTAGAGATCAAGATTCATATGGTAGGAATGGAATATCTTGGTATCAACACATGAGTAGGTGATTCTCTCTCAGAACATATGAGTTGAAAGTGTATATGTGTTCTGATGGCTCTCTCCATGAATGAAGAGGAGGTGGAGGGGTATATATAGCCTCCACACAAAATCCAACCGTTACACACAATTTACCAATCTCGGTGGGACCGAATTAACAAACTCGGTCGGACCGAAAAGGTAAACCTAGTGACCGTTAGAGATTTTCGATGGGACTGACATGCAACTCGGTAGGACCGATATGGTTAGGGTTTGGGCATAACGTAATCTCGGTGAGACCAATTACACAAACTCGGTGAGACCGATTTTGGTAATTAGCTAACCAGAGAGTTAGTCAGGCAAACTCGATGGGACCGATTTGCTCTTTTGGTGAGACCGAAAAGTTACAAAAGGGAAACAAAGAGTTTACATTGCAATCTCGGTGGGACCGATTCGCTCTTTCGGTGAGACCGAAAAGTTACGAAAGGGAAATAGAGAGTTTGCAATCCCATCTCGGTGAGACCGAGATCCCTATCGGTAGAACCGAATTGCTAGGGTTTGGCAGTGGCTTATGACAAGTGAAACTCGGTGGCGCCGGATAGAAAGAATCGGTAGGACCGAGTTTGGCTTAGGGTTTAGGTCAAATGTGGATATGGGAAAGTAGTTGAGGGTTTTTGGAGCATATCACTAAGCACATGAAGCAAGAGGCTCATTAAGCAACACCTCATCCCTCCTTGATAGTATTGGATTTTCCTAAAGACTCAATGTGATCTTGGATCACTAAAATATAAAATGAAGAGTCCTGAGCTTTTGAGCTTGAGCCAATCCTTTGTCCTTAGCATTTTGAGGGTTCCACTTTCACATCCATGCCATGCCAATCATTGAGCTTTCCTGAAATAATCATCTTGGAATAGCATTAGCTCAATGAGCTATATGTTGTTATGAATTACCAAAACCACCTAGGGATAGTTGCACTTTCACTTTTCTTCGTTGCGCTTCTCCTGCGCATTCCACTCTGTCGCCTCTCGGAGGTCGGCAGCGGGGTCAATTCGCCGAGTGGTGGCGGACGTCTCAGCTGACCCCATGACGGAGGCGGCGGTGACCCTCTCAAGAGTGAGGGGAGCCCTGAAGCAAGGGGAGCAAGCAAAGACTCAGACAAAGTCACAAAGAAAGAATAAAGCTTTGAGACAGAATACTCACGCGGAGACCAATGGCGGCTTCTTTACTTCCTTACGGAAGCGGATGGCCTTCGCAGCCGCCTCGTCCCGCCGGGCCGCCGCAGCCGAACCCTTGGGCTTCTTCGGCCGACTGCCGAACAAGGTCGGCACGGCCCTGCGCTTCTTCCCGCCGCCTGGAGCCCCCTGCGCATCAGAAGAGCTCGCGCTAGGCTGGCCGGCTCCTGGCCGATGGCGGGGGGCGACTTCTCCCTCGGCGTCATCGTCAGGCCAGTCGGCGAAAGTGGCCGAAGGCCTGAAGTCGCCTGCTGCTCCTCCTCCTCCCTCGGCGTCGTCCTCCAGAGCCGCTGCCCCCAGATCGGGGTCGTCAACGTCGCTCTCCGCCCGGTCGGCGAGGAACTCGCGGGCCGGCCCCGAGGTGCCGGCTGGCGGGTGGAGGAGGGGATTATGACCAAAGCCGACTGGTGAAAACAAACTCGGCAAGAAAAAAGACAATCCAAAGAAAGGTAACTCATCATAGGCGGGGGGTTGGCGCGGGAGTACGGCTCCTTGCCGAACCACCAATCCTCCAGGAGCTTGCTGTCCGAGAGGTAGTTCACCATGAAGGCCACCTCCTCGTGAGGCATGTCCTTGGTGTACATCCGACTCGGGTCGCGGTGCCCGCTCATCTGGCATATCATATGGGGGCGGCCTTGGAGCAGGAGAACTCGGTGCGCCACGAAGGCGGCCAGCAGGTCTGGACCAGTCAAGCCCTCCGACTGCGTCAGCACTCGGAGGCGCGCGATGGCGCCGGCTCCCGCAGGCGTCAGCGACTTGGCCCGGTATGACCGGTTGGGCAGTCTCCCAGCCGGCGGGCCGGCTTCGAAACCGGCAGGTTGACCCAGTCGCCCCTCGCGGAGACGCTCCTGACGTAGAAGTACGATCTCTGCCACATCTTCACCGACTTTATCAGCAAGATGGAGGGTAAGGGGTTGTTGGCCCCCGACCTTTGCACGGCGATGAAAGCGCCGCATTGAGCTGGCACGCCTGCAGCCTGGGTGTTGAGCTTGGAGAAAAAGAACTCCCCCCAGAGCTCGAGGGTGGGGAGGACTCCGAGGAAGCCTTCGCACAAGGCCACGAAGGCGGATAGCAGCACCACTGTGTTGGGGGTGAGGTGGTGCGGCTGGAGGACGTAGAACTCCAGGAAGGATCGAAAGAAACTGCTCGCCGGCAGCCCCAACCCGCGCAAGCAGTGCGAGTGGAAGATGACCCGCTCGCCCTCCTGCGGCGCGGGGGAAATCTCTCCCTTCGGCGCAAGGCGCACCCGCACATGATCCTCGCCGGGGAGCCGACGAGTCCTGCGGAGGAACTCGATGTGGTCGTCGTGGACTTCGGAACCGTCCCAAGTGCTGGAGCGCACCAGGGGAGGCACGGTGGTGGAGAAAGAACTCATCGCGAGCTGATCGCCGCGGCGGTCGCCGGAGCTTGGGCGCGCGGCGGAGCGAAGAAGAAGAAGAAGGAGGAGAGCGAGGAGCAGTGAGAAGGAAGAGAGCGAGGAGTGGTGGGAAGGAGGGGCGCGCGTGCCCCCTTCTTCCCCCTACTTATAGCCTCGTGGGCTGCGAAGCCGAGGGGGGCGGTCGTGGGGATTTACTGCGCCCACGGCCCCACGACCCCCACGTTCCACGATAAAGTTACTGCGCGCAGTAACTCCACGGGAATCCCAACCGTCCACCAGGGCCGCAGCGGATCCGCTCGGGCGCCGAGGCGCGGTAGTGGAAGGCCCCGCCTATGGGCCTGTCCCGTCGCGCGCGTAGGCTGGCAGGACGGCCCAGCCACGTGTCATCGCATGACAGGCCTAGAACGGGCGGCGACCTGGAGGCTTAGCTTGCACGCTACTTGGATCCCGCCGCGACGTTCGAAATATTGTGCGAGTCCGAATTGAGTGAGTCCGACTCCTTCTAGTCGGCTCGGCAGAAGTCAATCAAAGACCATGTGTTGAGCACCCGGAAAGAGAAACTGCTGAGGCTTCTCGGTCGATCGCTCGCGGCGACTCACCAGCTTCGGGGACTACTGTCGGAGTAATGGGCCACGGGTAGGCCAACCCGAGCCCCAGAACCTTTCAAGACATTGGGGCAGGCTGCGCCCCTCAAGACCCCAGGACAAAGAGCCGCCTTCAAGAAGCCAACGACAGGATGGCCAACTGACCACTCACGGCCGAGTCCCAGGAATGACTTCAGGGAAAGCCGACTCCCAACTGGCGACTTCTAGAGAAGCCGGCTTTGGGGAGTCGGCCTGCGACTCCAACACCCCCACGACCTCATCAAGTGGGACGGGGCAGGGGAGTGGCAACGATGAAGCCCGCCCCTGCCCCTTACCAAGGGCAGGCATGGTCACAACACGCCGTACCCCGGAAGATCTCCGTGCGGCGTGGCACTGTTGCCATGCCGGCCCTGACATCAGCACCGCAGGGCCGAATCCTGCACCCACGACGGCTTGTCTGTACGGCCTAGAGGCAGCGGGCCCCACCAGTCAGTGAGACCCCAGGAGACGGCAAGAGGACCACCAGTCAAACCCGTCGAGAGTCGGCCCCTGGGAGTCGGCCGAGCCCTCTCCCGGGGCCCACGCGCCATTAATCAAGATGTGATGGGGAGGGCAATAGTGATCGCCCGCCGGGCGGCGGGGCTGTTGCCGCGACCTCATGATCAAGCTCGCGTCATCAGAAGCACAACTACAGTAATCAGCAGCCGGCAAGACCTGCCCGCGGCGGACGCGGCCTGTCGGCTCCGTACCAGGCCAGTCAGCGGGGCCCGCCAGCCGGCGGGCCCCAGCGGTCGGCAGAGAAGACGGAGGCCAGAGGCGCTGACGGCTGGGCTCGCGTCCAGCCAGATTACCATTGTACCCCTGGAGGGTAGGCCTATATAAACCCCCCAGGGCACCCATGCAAAGGGTTGGAACCCATTAGCTCTAGGCCAGATCATATAGAAGGGAGAGAGCTAGCCTTGCCCTCTCCTACCTCCAAGAAACAGCTCAAGGAGCAAACGTGTAAACACTTTGCCATAGTGATCACGCGGAGACCCCGCAGAGCAGCAGTAGGGGTATTATCTCCCAGAGAGCCCTGAAGCTGGGTAAGATTCGCCGTCGTGCATGCCTTCGCCTCATCCCGTTTCCAGGCACCGGCGACGTTCTACTCGCCCCCACCATGATAAGCCATCCTTTGGCATATGTCGCACCAAACCCCCGACAGCAGTAAAATATGATATTGCTTGCATGTGATCTTGATTGCCTTGTGTACTTTTGTTTCATTTGTTTCTTTGGCTTGTTTTCTTTGGGCCCTCGGTGTTACCTTATTACCCCTTATGCAAGTTGCTCATCAACCAACACCGAACCCAAAGAATCAACAAGGAGTTCAAATATTTGAAAGCTCAACTAAGCACTATGGACTTCTCAGCCGACAGCATTGTATTAGAAAATGATATCCTGGAGTGGTTATTAACATCAAGTTTACATCAATGGTGCAATCTTCACATCAGTAATGATTAAATCAGCCGGAAGACAAGTGGTGCGCAAGACCAACAATATATTATCAGTCAAAGGTATGGTTCATATACAAGGTTTGATTCTGCTATGAGTACAATTTGAAGCATGTTATACCCCGAAAGCAAGCTACAATATGCTATAAATTCAGTACTCAGCAAGAGGGATAACAGGCAAATCCTTTTCATAAAAGTAATCAACAACAAGAATGTTAAGATGATGTATAGATGGCATTCGGTACGCATATTACAAAGATAAGCTTTTGGTGTAAGCAACCCAGTCTTCCGCCGCAAGCTACCAGAGAATCTTACCATGCAAGATTCCTCAGTCCTCCCGTATACGATATGTGGATGACTTCCAGCACAAGATACTCTATCTAGCCATACCTCAGTCTCCATAGCTACCACCTTCATCACCACCACAGTTCTTAGCCATCTAGCCATACTTTTAATCGTGCGTCACATCTGACACCTATTGTAAGACATATTACCAATCAATCGATCGATCTTTATGATGTGTTCTTCAATGAGTTCTTCGTGTGATCTGATCTTCATGTGTGCGTAGTTCGGTAAGGTCATGGGTTGAGGCAAGGGCCTTTCAACCCGATGTATTTGTTGGAGGATTAATGGAAGTACTTTTAATTAACTTTCTGTATGTGTAGCATAAAGTTGTTCCGTAGTTGTCTCTTGTCTCGTTGGCGTTCTTCATCCATGCACGTACCCAGGATCATGGAGAGCGAGCCACAGAGAGGCTAAGGTCAGGGAGACCGTGATGTGTTATTCTGAACACCAGTGACAGAAAGGCTTAGGGCCAGTTCTTTTGGTGCCTTTTTGGGGCTTCTAGAATAAGCTCCCCTACCCAGCTTATTCTTTTTTTAGAAGCCTACTAGTCAAGTCTTAATGAGTAGGATTTAAAAAATATATAATTGGTTGGGCTTCTCAAATAAGCCGGGTAGGGGCGGCTTATTCCAGCTTATTTTAGAAGGCGACAAAAGAACTGACCCTTAGTACGATAACACGGATCTTATCTCTGGGGATACAAGAGCTGTAGTCCTTAAACGACCAATGATTTTGTTTGATTATTTCTATCTTAATTATCGGGGCAACCCCGGGCGACGAATAAGGCCTTCGGTTGGACAATTGACTCTTGATGTAGGACACGTGTCGGTCAAGACGTAATTTTCACACATCCCCCACTTCCATACGTAGCAAGGACATCTCGATGGATGACTTCTAGGACACAAAATAATATCACAATGATCCCAACACAAACATATGGTTGTAAGCATAAGTTCTCATACCCATGCCTATTTTTATTATAAGTGTTTTTAGTGTCAGCTTGATTTATGATCTGGTCAAAAGATGGAATTTAATTCTTTTACAAAAGCTTGTTAGAAACCCTTCCTTAAAGGGCGCCATCCTCACGTGGGTTCAATCACTCAGGGTTCTTTATGCTCCTTTATCGGATCACTAAAGGGACTTATCAAATGGAAGGTCCTCAGTAAGCAAAAGGAGCACAACACCAGCGACAATATCAGTTAGACTCACTCTCTTGCTCAGTGCCTGACGCCACAAGGTTCGTCGAATCTGGATTAGTGTACCCTCTATTTTTAACTTGTGTGTGTGGGCTTATTATTGAGCTGGTGCCCCAACAGACTTGATGTTGGTGTATTTGTACCTATATTGTGTTTGAACTTGGTTGTTTGGCCTATTTTCCAAAAGATCTAGATCTGGCATCATGGCTTCATGTTTTTCCTTTTCTGTCAATTCAAACGATGAAGCCCAATCATCCGATGCCATGAGAGCAGCTACCACAATCCAATCTTACCGAAGATCGAATAAACTCGCTGACATCCCTCCTCATAATTCAAACCATAGCTCACAAAGGCCGGGAAGTCATACAAGACCACCCCTTGGTCATCCCGAACAAGACCTCAAATGAGAGGAGAAGAGATAAACACAAACACCGACTGAGCGATGAGAGAAGAGATAAACCCTAGCGAGAGGAAAAGGCGACACCGACTACTACTTATTTCGTTGCCGTTCGGCTGAGCTTGCGTAACAATCGGGGTGCCCCTAATTGACACCTTGACTCGGCCGACCCGTTGGCATGCACGCCTGTTCGCCCTGTTGGTACTGTAGTGCAACCCCTGGTCAACCTGAACAAGACAACAAATGTGAGGAGAAAAGATAAACTAAAACATCAGCGAAGCAACGAGAGAAGAGACAAACCCCAGAGAGGGAAAAGGCGACACCAATGACTACTTTTTTCGTTGTTGTTCGACTGAGCTTGCATTATAACTGGGAAGTTCCTATTTGACCCCTCGACTGGGCCGACCCATTAGTGTGCACGCCTGTTCGCCCTCCTGATATTTATAGCGCAACAGAAATTCACAAAAAGCAGTGCACACACAAGGAATCAAATTATAGACCTCTCACTGGTTAAGGACTGTCGCTAGCCAAAGTTTGAAATTTCAAAATTTTGTTCAAACAATGTTCGGTTTTTCAAACATTATTTGTCTTTTGAAAAATTGTTCATGATTTCCAAGGAATGTTCGAGAAAAATTTGAACCACGTGAATTTTGAAAATGCATGATTTTTTTAAATGTGATCATTTTTAAATTGTGTTTTTCTTAATTTTTAGTTTTTTGAAATTGTGAACAAATTTTACAATTCTACACTAAATTTACATGTATTGAATTTTTTTATTAAAAAGTGAAGATTTTTTGAAATTAATATTTTTAAAAAGTTAAGATTTTTTGAAATTACTCTTTTTTAAAAAGTGATTAAATTTTAAAAATATGAACGGCCGTCATATAGGAAGTTCCTTACAATTGGTCGTCCCCTGCGGTTGTCGCTTGGCTGGGCTTGCGATCCAGTTGGGCCTTCTCTCGTGTCTAGCTGCTGTATACATCGGCCCGCTCGTGTCTAGCCCACAACGCAGGATTCTAAAGAAAAAAGCCCCCAACGCGGGCGGCAACCTTGATCCCCTCCTTCCTCCCAGTCCCCCCACCGCCGCCACGAACCTGCTCTGACAAGAACTCTGCTCAAGCCCGCTCCATGGTCCCCGTCATCGACATGGACTCTTTGCCCGTTCTGCCAGCCGAAGGCACCACCTATAGAAAAAGGAATCGAGTCGATCGATCCAAATCCCGGATCAGACCGGATCGCGGCGGTGCCACGACAGGTTGCCGGTCTGCAGTCCTCCTCACGGGACAAGCTGCGTTCGCGGTGCGCTCTTGCTGCTTGCCGGCTTCGACGGTGTGGGCCGGGACGCCGCCCTTCCGCAGATCCGCAATCGAGTCGTGCGTCCAATCTGCCGCCTCCCCTCGAACCGTCCACGGCTCTGTGCTCTTCCGTGTTCTCTCCTAGCGCAGGCTGTGGGGGCGCTACGCCGCTATCTGCCGGCTCCTCATACAAGAGCGATGGACAAACTGAGCCTGTGGGAAACAATTGCATCAGCTCAGGGACGTCCAGCGTTTCTCCTCTCGATGTTTCTTTGCACGCCTCATCTCCAAGCATGAAGCCACGGCGAGATGTAAGTTTCATCATCATTGCTCTGTTTTCTTGGTCATGACTTGATTCCCTCTTTTGATCTAAATATTCTGATTACTGCATGCCATTGCTCTAAATTTCTTGATTGCTGCATGCCGCTGGAGTTGCTGTGTATGAGTAGTGAACCATAATACATGTATGTTATGCCTTCCACATGTTTGACGTAATGCCCGACCGAATTGCGCACACAAAATTCGATGGGAACAGAAAGCAGCATGGCTTCCAGCTGTCAATCTTCGAATTTCTATAAATTTTAAGCCCAATGTTCCTCCATGTCCCTGTTTCTTACCTCCTCACGCACCTAGCAGATCAAGAAGCAGCACCGAAGTCCCCCTGATGTTCCATCTCTCCCATTTGTGTGTCTCCTATCTTTCCATGTTTGTCTCTCCATCTCTCTGACAAAATTAACAAGAACTAGTCCTCTCTATCTTTCTTTCTCTACATAAGGTCTAGTACACTATTGAAGGATACATGTCTTGACGGAGAGATAAAACTCACATTATGCGTTGTAATTCAAATTATTAGTTATTTTTATTAGGTGGGTCACCAGCCTAAGGCAACAAGCCAAGAATCGTGAGGGGAGAGAATTTGACATCATAAATGACTATCTCTAGTAAGACCTTTTTCCTTATATGTTTTTTGTCAATTATATTTCAACCTGCACCTTTCAAATATTATTTCTCTGTGTCCTTACTCCTTGTACTAAGTCTACAAAAACAAAATACAGAAATAGCAAATCTAAGTATGCTCTAGATATTTAACATGTGAGACAACTAAAAAGCACGGACACGGGGACGGAAAGTCGGGGATACGAATACGGGGATACGGGATACGGCATTTTCCAAAAACAGCCATTCGGGGATACGGTGAGCATATATAAAATAAAATAAAAATATGCCATGTAATATAGAGTTAATACAGAAATAAAGGAGAAAAAGATTAGAATAGAGATACTGCCCCATTCGGGGATCTACAGCACCAGGACCAGACTGCCCTTCACTCTCACACACAGACGATTGGCTACCGGCTGTGCCACTCCCAGATGCCATGCTCTACCTAACCTAACAGCAAGCAGTACAAACAGCAAGCATTCATCATTCATGATCAACAGCAGCACAAGCATTGAACTGGCAAACATGACATGAGTAGCAAGCAACAGCAGCAACACTACTACTACAATCTACAGGCATTCAAAGAGCAGCAGCTAGCAAGCAGCCAAGCACAACATCCAGCAGCTTAATGGAAGATCAAATCTGAATAAAACAGATCAAGAAGTGGAGGAGAGGCTGCTAGTTCAGGGATTGGGGAGGGTTACCTGCCGTCAGGAGAAGAGGCTGCTGGCTCCTGCCGGCGGCGGCCGCGAATCCAGGCGGCGGCGACTTCGTTCCAGGAGGTGGCGGCTTTGATCCAGAAGAGACTGGGACCTGGGAGCCCCACCTCGTTACGTGGAGAACTGCGTGCGATCGTGCAAAAATAGGGTTTCGTTTTGGGCCATGGCTGTTTCTGGGCTGTTTTTGGGCCGGGCCGTATCCCGTCCGTGTCACGTACGTGTCCTGCCGTGTCCCTGGGCTTTTTTCTTTCTTTTTAATCGAAAATCAGGGGATACTGGGGGATACGCGTATCCAGCCGTATCCCGCCGTGTCGCCGTATCCCGCGGTGTCGACACGGCCAATCGGCAATTCCTGCCGTGTCCGTGCTTTTTAGTGAGACAATAGGTGAAAAAGACCAACAAAGCATCATTCTAGAAAGAAGATATCAACATTGGATTTGAATCTTTCACATTTTATCACAAAGAAAGACAGCTAAAAACTCACTTCCAATGGATGTGGCACAAACGAAAGGAACCAAGCAGGACTGAGTGCAAGTCTTGTATTCTTCATCTGCATATATTAATAATGTAGGGTCTACGTACAGTTGATTACACTCTGACTATCTTGTATGGACAAAAAATAATCATGATTCAGATATTTTTATTTAATAATTAGCGTGTGAATTTTCTTGGGGTTGGCAGTTAGTATAGGTATATATCAGCTAAGGATTAGGGTGCAAGTGATGCAAATTCACATGAAGTTTAATATACAATGCAAGCAAACAATTTTATATACTCACAAAATAATGGAACCTATGCAAGCAAACAATTTTATATACTCACAAAATAATGGAACCTTTTGTTCTTCAGGAAAGCTGGAATGTTCTTGCATCACCAGTGAATGTGCTGCTACCCATAATATTGATTTTAATTTTAAAATAAATAAGCAGACATCAAAATAAACTCATAAAATAATAGCACGGCCAATGCCACAATTGAGTACGCTAGATGGTCTCTCCTAAAATAATTTTGTGATATTTAAATGAGCTAAATCATGAGTTTCACATATCTCTCTCTTGGTCAGAAATAGTTCTGTAATTTACAGTCATGATAAACCCAGAACATGATAAATCAAAAATAACATTTATCTTACAAATGTGAACCATCTTTTGTATTGTAGTAGTCAAACTCACATCTTTTTTACTCCATGTTTCGTAGTAGGACATCTATTTACGAAACGGAAGGTAGCATACTTGTGGCTGCACAAATTATATTGTTTACATCGAGCTATCTTTTTTACTGCATATTTGGTAGTAGGACATCTGTTTATGAAATGGAAGGTAGCATACTTGTGGCTGCACAAACAATTATATTGTTTACATCGAGCTAAAAGAATGACGGAAAAAAATATTTACTTGCTAGACTAAAAGATCGATGGAAAAAATATTTCTCGAGTTTATAACTCTTATCAATTTTACCTCGACAAAGAGGCATATCATTAATTTTGCAACCAACATTTCATTTGCACCATAAAGTCCCGCGTTGCTATCTGAACTGTGTGGCTTCTCTCTACCACAAGTGAAATCCACCTCGAATTGGCTATTTTTGGATCGCATTGATGCGCATTGGTTGTAGACACAATCCAGTCTTCTACTAGCGAAATATCGAAACAGTATTAGTAACTCTATTAATGCACGTAAACACAGAAAAGCAAAATATCTATCAGGCCTACAATGGCGACATGCCTGCAAACTTAATTCTTGAATTTGCATTACTAAGTATAATATAACTGAAGTTTAACCAAGAAACATTACATCATTGCATTTCTTTACAGAATTAGCCCACTCTTGTGATACAATGCTTATTGTAGTAATTTTTACATTCAACTATGTTATAGAACTGAAGGTGCCTACACTAAATTTCTCCAAAATTTCTAAAGAAAGCAAAATAAGAAAATATTTGCCCTAAGATTTCTCCAAGAGATGCATACCAGGAGCAAAATTAATATATTGATGTAGATGACTTTAATCTTCATGTAAGGTGAATCAACTGCCATACAGGAGGGTCCAGGTACATACTCATAAACTTGGTTGATGTTGCCGTGGCTAATCTAGCCTTATTTCTTGCTGCCGGTTCTATGAACAAGAAACCAACAAACCTAAAGTTCATTTTAATATAAAGTTTTAGCTACAGCCAGAAAGAATTGCCAAGCTCTTGTATGTTTAGTAGGTGGACTTTAAAGAAAAATCATGGATAAATGAAGATGCTAGATCTGGCCATATAGTGCAAGAAACAAATAGTGAGCGAGACAAAAGCTTACTGATGAGAAAATAATACATTGGTATTGAAGACAAATACCAGGGAAGCCTTAACAAATCAATTCTCACCCTTTCGGCGGCCGCCCAACCAGGGACCATGAGAACTCCAAGAACCTCTCTTGAACCCATGGCTCATGTACAACCGGAGTAGCTGCTGCACCTTGAGTCCTGCCACGGTGCCTCTGTTCGATACGTTGGGAAGCAGGTAGAGATGAAGGTCGTACGTGACATAGAAGATGGCGAGCTACATCTTGCATCTACAAACGAGGGCGACCTAGGCTCGTGTTCGACACTGCAGTTCTTGGTTGGTGTGTCAGATAGCAACCCGGGCAGCGGTGTGAGGCGCTAACGGCTGGACGCGATAGTAACCCTAGCTGTGGCCGTGCTCGCTCTTAACAAGAGAGGAAGAAGAAATCAGATTGGGGCTAGCGAGTCGATGAGGCAGGGAAGAGAGCTGGCGGGTCCACTCGTCGATGAGTATTTGTTTGAGAGAGGAGGCGAGGAAGCGACACATGAACATGCGAATCGACGTACCACAACCTACCATCACAACCGCACTCCCCTTTAATAGTAAAGATAGTAGGAATAACAATAGTTTCTTCCTTCAGAGGTTCATGAGGTTCATGAGCTTGATGAGCTACATCAGCTCATCAACAAGTGAAGGATTTCTATTGCTGTTTCTTTAAAGACTGTTGGCTAATATCCTTTATTTTCATACCGTGGGATGGTACTTCCAATCGGTACAATGATTGTTGGATTTGATGGAACTGCGAGTGGCCTTTTGACATATTTTAGTGTCATTAAGCAGTACTTAGGTCTATGCCTTACAATTCCGCTCTTTTTCTAGGGTCTGGTTTTGGTACTATGTTGATAGCAAGGGTGCAAGGCTCAAGGGAAGCAGTCAGTTCTGTAGTTCTTTGTATGCTTATATGGTATCTTGGATGAGGGGTATGTTTTTTTATACATCTATATGTTGCTTTGCTCACAGTTCATATTATCTTGAAGTTGCATCCCTTATGTTTGTGCTTTACATTTCAGTTACAAATTCAACATGTCAGTTGAGGAAGCTGCTGAGTTAGCATGGCGGGCTTTTATCACAAACTATTCTGCGACAGAGCTAGTGGTGGCTGTGTTCCTGGTGGTATGCATTCTGTTTCTTAGTTTCTGTCCTGATATTTGTTTTGTTCACTCAATAAGCACGATACAACATGCATGCAGATTTGTTAAACACCTTGCCATTTATATCTTTCTTTTGAAATCACATACACAACTGTTTATTTGAGTTACTTATTGGCGAAGTTCAGAGATTTCCCCCCCGTCGTGTAATGCACACCCCTAGGTTGGGAATAGAGATTACCGTCAAGACGATGGTGATAAATTAACCCACACCAAACATACATTGTTGTAGAGTATAGAAGGTGTTGTACAGTATAGACATGGGTCTAGACATCTAGACAAACCTACCTAGAATTTCTAAAACAATATAATTATAATGGTACATGTAAATTACATGCGTAGATTTATTCTTTTTGTATCGGCTTTCATGTTAGTAGATTCTAAAAAATATGGTGTGATGTATAAATAATTATGGTCAAAGCTACGTTTCTGGAATTGGCAAACATTTTCCGAATCGCAAACATATTTTTTGAATTTGTGAACATTTATTTAATTCGCAAACTCTTTTTTTTTTCAAATTTGCCTTGGATGTTAGTAGATTCTAAGGATATGGTGTGATGTATCTCCTCCGTCCTAAAATTCTTGTCGTAGATTTGTCTAGATACGGATGTATCTAACACTAAAATGTGACTAGATACATCTGTATGTAGATAAATCTAAGACAAGAATTTTGGGACGGAGGGAGTATAAAGAATTATGGTCAATGCTGTGTTTAGTGTTTGGGTCATTATTATTTGGAAGCAGGGTAAGAAAAGAAGATCATCATTTGGGCTTGATAGAATATGATTATATCCCACTCGGTCGTGTCTGCATCAAACGCGTGTCCCACTTTGGAGAAGAATACACCAACCATTTTGGTAGCGGGCCTATAACTCATCTCAACAATTCTGTTTAGGTCTCATTCCGCTAATACGCCAGGCATCATCTCCTTTCCCGTATTTCTCTTAGTCTCACTCCCAAACACTTCGCAATCCAACAGAGGGAATGCCAACATCCATGGTGGCATTGTCCCATTCGGCCGTTCATGCCACTTGAGAGGATGAAGGCTCTAGCAACATCATGTGAGAGGCATCGGTGCTAGTGATTTTGCCACCATCCTGGCCACGACGACAATGCCGCAGAGCATATAGTGGAGGGTAGAGTAGGAAAGTGGTGCGGCGGCACCACGGGAAGAGGTGTCTTCTTCCGGGCGAGTGTTAGGCAGATAGACAAGACTCCCAACAAAATGTCGATAAAGCGTCAGATTAGACAATGGATCAACATCAGTAGCACATATAGTGGAGGGTAGAGTAGGAAAGTGGAGCGACGGCGCCGCGGGAAGAGGTGCACTCGAACGGGGGGCACTGCAGTCTGTTTCTTCTTCCGGGCGAGTGTCAGGCAGATAGAAAAGACTCCCAACAAAATGTCGACAAAGTGTTAGATTTGACAATGAATCAACATCAGTGCGCTCATCGGTAAGAGTAGCATGAGTAAGATCCTGGATTATTATTTTTGAGCAAGAAGGGACCTCAATCCCAAGAAAGTATCAGAGAGAGCCAAGATAAGACATAAGAAACTGCATAACATGCCTTCACAAAGGCAATATGCTCACGGTTTGCGTCGGTGATGATCATGTCATCAACATGAAAAAGAGTCCTACCAAGAGCAGAAAGGAGGGCAAACAACGTCGGATCTTGAGCACTCGCTGAAAACCAGCAACATCCACCATAGAGGCAAAACGCTCAAATCAGGCACGAGAGGCTTGCTTAAAGCCATAGAGAGAGCGATGAAGACGACTAAGCATGTCGCAAGGAGTAGAATACCCAGGTGGTGGTTGTATGTAAACCTCCTCACGCAACTCACTATTAAGAAAGGAATTCTTAACATCAAGCCTGTACACGAACCAGTGGCGAACAGAGGCCACAAGCATACGGTTTTGCAGGAGCAAAAGTCTCATCGTAATCAGGACCATGCTCCTGCTGAAAGCCATGACCCACAAGACAAGTTTTTCTAATGCTCAAGAGAACCATCAGAGTGAGTCCTAACCTTGTAGTCCCACCAAGTGATGGGACGATCACGAGGAGGAACAGAAACAATATCCCACGTGCTGATGCACTCAAGAGCAGCAACCTCCTGTGTCATCACAAGGTGCCATTTGGTATGAACATCACAACAAGTCGACTCAAGAACAGCAACGCCAACGCTTGGAAGACCAAGGCGGTCAACAGGCCGAAGCGGACGAGGACGCAAGCCATAAGTAGGTTGAGACGGGGAAGATGGCACATCAGTAGATGCATCGACAACATGCAGACGACCTATATAGAAGTTAGGATTTTTTTTGGAAGAATACGAGCTGGAATCATCGGGGGATAAACCGAGGTGATGGAGACAAGGAAGCCATCGGTGATGAAGGTGTAGAATCACGTGAAATAATCAGAGAAGCATAAGCAGTACAACTACTGGATCAGGGCTCAATAGGAGTGGTAGGAGTGTCAGGAAAATTGTGGGAAGAGATATACTCCACTTAAAAGGCCAAAGAAGATGGACGCGGGTCATATCCTAAGAAATAGGCATCCGATGACCAACATGATCCCAACAACGATATTCCTTATGCTCATCGTTGTATCTTAAGAAGACACACTCAACAGACTGAGAAGTCAGTTTGGTGCGTTCATGAGGGGCAAGAAGGACCTAGCAATCACAAACAAAAAATTGAAGCGCCGAATAACCGATCAAATAGACGATCGAAAGAAGCATCACCCTGCAGAGCAGTGGATTGCTGAAGGTTGTTGAGATAGATGGAAGTGGAGACAGACTCGGCTCAAAAGTGTGGTGAAAGAGAGGCGGTGACCAGCAATGGAGGAGCTGTCTCAAGAAGGTGACGATGCTTGCGCTCAGCCACGCCATTTTGAGCATGAGCACCAGGATAAGAGAACTGAAGTTTGCTCAGCAAGGATTCCATGCAACAGCTTGGAGATATACTCTCCACCAGAGTCACCATAGAACACATGAATAGGCGTAGAGAATTGAGTGTGAACCATGGCAGCAAAAGGCTTATAGATAAGACCTCAGTACGAGAAGAAATAAAGTATATATCCAGGTGTGTTGAGAGAAGTCACTAGCGGAGGCAAAGGGAGAAGATCCCTCGAGATCAGTGAACAAGGGTGAGAGATTTGGTAACTGGACCACATATTAGAGACATCATCGAAGATGGATCCAAGAAGATCATGTCAAACTAAGGATGAGAGATCACAAGTGACCCAAGGTGATGATGCCACTCTTGAAAATATTTGGTAGACAAGGCTACGGAGGCAGAGACTGGCGGCACTGGCAATAGAGGGACTTGATCCGGCATCCCACTTGCCTGTGCACTCTTCGTACCCTGCCCATCTGGCTAGGTGTTCCTTTCCTGTTTGCGGGTTGTGTGCCACGTGCTTGATTAAGCACCCCGAGTTCTCCTACTGTGCGCCCTTGGCCTTGACTTTTGGTAGCGTCTGTCCTCGGCCTGTCTCGTGCATAATCCAGGTACACGTCGACTGTCCGAGCTCCTGCTCCCCATTGGTGATGCTCGAGCGTGCGGTTATGGTGTCACACATAAAGGGAACACAAGATGTGGGATTGAGACAGTGCTTGTAGCAACCCGTAGAATGTTAAAGGATGCCCATCAAGACTGGTAGGGAGTCGTCGTGATTGACATGTAGACGTAAGTGTTCGACCATGAGTTGAATGGTGGACTGAAAGTGCAGGATCATGAGCACTCGCCAAAAACTAGCCGCAATCACCACTGAGACGAAGGGCTCAAACCAGGCACGAGGGGTTTGCTTAGGGCCATATAGACAGTGACGAAGACGACAGACCATGCCATCAGGAAGAGAACCGAGGTGGTGGCTACTTGTAGGCATTCTTGACATCAAGATGAGAGATAGACTAGCGGCGAATAGAAGCCATATTGAGAAGTGCGCGAAGAGTGGTCGTGTGGGCCATATATATAGGAGCAAATGTCTCATCGTAGTCATGACCATGTTCTTACTACTAAACGAGTTTTCTAACACTCAAGAGTATCATCAGTCTTAACCTTGTAGACCCACTTACAAGTGATGGCACGAGGAGGAAGGGAAATGAGATTCCACATGCCGATGCGGGCAAGAGCATCAATCTTCGATGCCATCACATGCAGCCATTTGATATGAACGACCTCGCGGTAAGAAGTCGTCTCGGGAAGAGCTGCACAGTAACCTTAGCGGTCAATAGGCAGAAGCGGGCGAGCTTGAAAGCCATAAGTAGGGTGAGATGGAGGAAGTGTGTTGCCAACAAAAGAAGATATAATAGTCGAGGGAGATGGCTCATCAGAAGAATCCACAACATGCGGACCACGAGTGTAGTCAAAGTGCCAAAGAGTGCCTTTACTATCTACTGGGAGGGAAGTACCATCGGCAGTAAGAACATGAATAGGAGAATCTGGAGGTGGATTGGAGGACAAATTGGAAGAATCATAAGTTGTATGACCAAGGATACATGGAGGTGTACATGATATTGTAAAGTGGTCTCTTGGTACCATTACAGTAAGTAGCAAAACCTTGAAAACCTGTCGATGGAGAACCAAAAGAAGCAGCTACCAGACACTAACGTCCTGTAATCTCTAGCGTAGTCTGGGGCTCAATGGAAGAGGTCGATGAAGAAGCATCACGAGACGCAGAATCACTCAATTTTCTAGAAGCGGTCGCAGATTGGGGACCGTTCCAACTGGTTTTTTAGTTTCATATTTTATCTGTTTTTCTCTATCTTTTTGTTTTTTTGCCAAACCGGAAAGGTCGAGGAAGATGGACAAAGGTAGAAGGAAGAGACTCATCAAAAGTCATATCCCGAGAAATAGGCATATGAGGACCAACATGATCCCAACAATGATATCCCATGTGCTCATCGTTGTATCCTAAGAAGAGACACTCTACAGACTGAGCAGTTAGTTTGGTGCATTCATGTGGGGCAAGAAGGACATAGCAAACATAACCAGACAATTGAAGTGCCGAATAATCAAGAAACAATCAAATAGACGCTTGAAAGGAGTGCCACCCCTTCAGAGCAGTGGATTGCTAAAGATTGATGTGATAGATGGAAGTGAAGACAGACTCGGCCCAAAAGTGCGGCGGAAGAGAGGTAGTGACTATCAACGGACGAGCCGTCTCAAGAAGGTGACGATGCTTGCACTCAACCATGCCATCGCCATTCTGAGCATGTGCACCAGGACAAGAGACCCGTGCAAGATTACCTTGCTCAGTAAGGACTACATGTAACAACTTGGAGATATATTCTCGAGCAAAGTCAGCATAGAACACATGAATAGGCGTAGAGAACAGAGTGTGAACCATGGCAGCAAAAGACATATCTAGATATGACCTCACTACGGGGAGAAATAAAGCATATCAATGTGTGTCAAGATAAATCATCTATATATATATATATTCTCCAGCAGAGTCAACATAGAACACGCGAATAGGCGTAGAGAACTGAGTGTGAACCATGGCAACAAAATGCTTATATATAGATAAGACCTCACTATGGGAGAAATCAGGGTCAGGCCGGCAAAATTAGAGTCCCTGTGGGAAAATCAATCCAACAATAGAGAATTAAACAAGTGTAGTGTATATATCATAATGTCTTACATAGCCAGGAATATATTCAAGAATCATACCTATTCGAAGCTTGGTTGCATAGTCTTTACTTGAATAACAACATTCTTTTAGTGTTCTTTGAATTAAAATCTTCAATTATATCCTCGTAATCAATGTTCTCCAACACTTCACTCTCAAGTGCTATTGTGGCCAAATCAGTAACCCTTTGTTGTGTCATTGTAGTACACATATAGGACTTCAATAGCTTTAATTTTGAAAAGCTTCTTTCTGCTGATGGAACAGTCACATGAATGGTCAATAGAACTATGTATGCAATACCTGCATTGGGAAAACAATCATGTCACTTTAAAAACTTTAGAATTTCAATTGGCCCCATATCATCCTTTGGAATGGAGTCTTTAAGTAACCTCAACTCCACTGCAGTTCATTGGCATCAATGTCAGATTTGCTATCTTTTTTAAGGGCTGCCTCAAGATTATCACAAGAAGATTTCAAGCTCTCATTATCCAATGACTGCAATGATTTGGAAGTAAATAAGAAACGAAAATCTTTCTGCTAACCTCATATTGTTCAAATCTGCTTGTAAGTGACATAATTGCTTGATCAACAATAGTTGTAAAATAACCGTTTCTAAATGATTCCTCTGCAGACTGTGTGGCAACATTTTTGCCATCTGGGTTCTCATCAAAATGTCTCTTTCTCTTAATTTCTCGTCTTTCATGAAATGTTGTACTAATAACCATATCAAGTGCAATTTTTTTGGCTATCTCCAATGCTTCTAACTAGCCACTTTCTCTATACCCTAAGAAAAAAAAATCAACCCTTTCACTTTCTCAATAGCAACATCTATAAGCATATCCTTTGCTTGCAAGTGTTTGCTTACTAAATTAACAACATATAATACCTCAGACCAAATTACTATTGCCATTATAAATTCATACTCCCAGGTTCATTATTTGCCAAACCTTTTGCCTCGCTGCTCGTTTTATATCATTATCAGTTTTGGATACCTAAAATGAAAAGTTAGGAAATATATGTTATAGTTGGAGATAGCCAAAGGAATTACATAATAATCAATATAATTTTTTTGGTACCTAAAGTATAGCCTCCCAAATGGCTGCACATTGAAATCTGATAGCTTTAACACACACAGCTCTCCCAATATGCCAATATGTAGCTGGTACTAACTTGAGCGTCACTCCTATCTATGTGTTGGATGGTATCACAAAGTGTTAAATTATGGCTATGACAACCACAACCAAAATAGATAGCTCTAGGATTTACATTCAAAACTCTCCTTTGTACCCCATGATGTTTTCCTTTCATATCTGACCCATTATCATACCCTTGTCCTCTCACATTATCTATATCAAGATCAAGAAGCTTAAGTTCATTCTCTAGCACTTCTAAAAGTCCTTGCCTAGTTGTACCATTTATACATCTAAAAATCCTAGAAAGGGTTCTTCTACACAAACATGACTTGAAGATGAATCCACATACCTAACAATTGAAGATATCTGTTCTTGGTGGCTTGCATCAGGGTACAATCAAGTGTGACCGAGAAATATTTTGCACTCTTTATTTTCTTAACAATCTCAAACCTAATAGCTGAAGCAAGCAACTGTATCAACTCATTCTAAATCTTATGATCAAGATGATGAGCATGAGTTTCTTCATTTGTAATACGACAATCATGCTCTTGAATAACTGTGTTAAATTCAGCCAACATTTCTACCAGACCCAAGAAATTCCCATTGCTGTCTTCATACAGTTTGCCGTTACTACCATGAAAGGCTAGATTATGCTTGGCAAGAAATTTAATAATGCAAACAATTTTGAACAAAATTTTCTCCAGTGCTCCTTTTCATTCTCAAGTTGTCCTTGAGCATCTTTATCAATAGTTTGTTGCTTTTGCAATCTAGTAGTACAGAGCTCATACCAAGTGGTCATATTCAAAACATGATCTACACTTGTCTCATGCTCTTTAAGTGTACTGCCAAGATGTATTCAATCATCACACCCCTCGTTTGCCAACTGACCTTTTCTATGCTCTTTTGTAAATAATTTACAACCAAAGCAAAATAGTCTATCGAGGTCCTTAGAATAGACAAGCCAATCTCTATCACAATGCTCCCTATTTGGCATAATTCTAGTATAGAATAGTGCAGAAAACCTGCTAGAATATCTATCCTTAGGACCTTTCTGAAATTGTGAGTCTCTTTTAGGGCCCTTTTGTGCTAAAATGTCAATCTGCTTAGGATCAAGAGAACCCCAATTTCTTGGATCAAATATATCAACATGAAAAGAAGCACCGACATCTGTAACATGTGAAGTATTTGAGTTAACATCAATACCAGTTGTCCCGATGTCATCACCATTATTATCCATATCAATGTTTGTGTTACCAATAAGATCATCATCAACCTCATCATTATCTTCTTTCTCTGCTTGTTCATCTCTATGATCATTGTTAACATCAGGGTCAACATTATTATCAACCGTGAGGCCTTGATCCCGTGACTATTATTAGAGGACACGCATGGTTCTTCTGCAACAAACTTATCCATGGCTCCTTTTTGTAATCGACCTAACTTATCTGTGTTTTTTTCAAACGCTTTTGGTAACCGGATTCATGTTCTTTATCCCGAGAAGACATGACTTGGATCTAGAAACATGTATAGAAAAGATATAAAATAACAGAACTAACAACAAGCTATTGGCATAAATCAAAATTGCTAGATGGAATGCGATCTACGGAACTCACCGATCGATGGCCGACAGCTGGTAGAAGCGTCACATGCTGAATTGGATGGGGGTGGGCCGATGGAGGATCGCCGAGCTTCAAGCGTCATATTGGAAAAAGAGGAGATGAGACGAACATACAAGAGATGAGGGCAGGAGGCGGCGTTGAAGAGGACTCGTCCACTCAACCTGATGTCCTCGATGGCTCAATGCCTTGATTGCTCGACGCCTGGGCTCCATGGGAGACTCTATGCAGCCTGGACGGCTAGACACGCTAGTGCTAGCGGGGCGTCTTACGAGCCCATGCTGGATATCGAGTAGCAGGCCTACTGGCTGCTGCTTGCTATGGGCTGCCTTGTGCTAGGAATTTCATGGCCCTTGGAAATTGGCCATGTTCCATCGCACGAACTGCACGCCCATGGGCCCAGTCCTGGAAGAAATAAAATATATCCATGTGTGTTTAGAGAAATCATCTACAAAGATAATATACTAGTGATGACCTCCTTCCAAGGCAAAGGGAGATGGACCCCAGACATCAGACTGAACAAGGTTGAAAGGACGCTTGCTCGTGCTCCTGCTCGCCGATGGTGGTGCCCGAGTGCGCGGTGATGCGGCCGCCTAACAAGGGAAGACAAGATGTGGGATCGAGGCAGCACACATAGTAACCCACAACCAGATAATGGATGCCCAGCCGGACTGGTAGGGAGCGGAGGTGGATACAAAGGTGGACTTTGAGCTTCATAGGAGTCTTAATAGTGCGCTCATCAGTAAGAGCAAGAAAATCCTGGATATACTTCTCTTGGGAAATAAAGAAGCCATTAAAGGTAGAAGAAACCTCAATGTCAAGAAAGTACCGAAGAGGACCAAGATCAGACATAAGAAACTCACTATGACGAGCCTTCACAAAGGCAATGTACTTAGAATCATTGTCGGTGATGATCGACATATAGAAGAAGAGTTCGCCCACAAGTTGAAATGTAGAAAAAAGTGCAGGATCCTGAGCACTTGCTGAAAAACCAGCCGCAATCACTATTGAGATGAAACGCTCAGACCAGACACGAGGGGTTTGCTTAAGGCCATATAGAGAGCGACAAAGACGACAAACCATGTCATCAGGAAGATAAGCCGCAGCGAAAAGTGTGCGAAGAGTGGTCATGTGGGCCATAGGGGCAAATGTCTCATCGTAGTCATGACCATGTACTAGACGAGCTTTATAATGCTCAAGAGAACCATCAGTCTTAACCTTGTAGACCCACATACAAGTGATGAGACGAGCACGAGGAGGAAGGGAAATGAGATCCCACGCGCCAATGCGTGAAAGAGCATCAATCTCCGATGCCATCACATGGTGCCATTTAGGATGAGCAACAACATCATGATAAGTCGTCTCGAGAAGAGCGGTGCTAGAATAACCATAGCGATCAGTAGGCAGAAGCGGGCGAGCTCGGAAGCCATAAGTAGGCTAAGCTGGAGGTGGTGCATTGCCAACAGAAGAAGACAATAGTCGAGGGAGGTGGCTCATCAGAAGAATTCACAACACGCGGATGATCAGTGTAGTAAAGAAGATGATGAGGGGGAATCAATGGGGAAGCCTCAGGTGATGAACGAGGTGGGGAAGCCACAAGTTACAAAGGTGTGGGGTCTACAACAGTAGTATGGGAAGACAAGGTGGGATGGGTGGACGAGGGCAATACTTGAGTGATAGGTGTATTTGAAAAAGTGAGGAAATAAATATCCTCAACGGGGGAGGTCAAAGGAGAGGATGGACAGGAATATAAAGGACGAGACTCATCAAAAGTCACATCCCGAGAAATGTGCATCCGACGACTGACAGGATCCCAACACAGATAGCCCTTGCATCATTGTAATCTAAGAAGACACACTCAACAGACTAAGTAGTTAGTTTGGTGCATTCATGGGGTGCAAAAAGAATGTAGCAAATGCAACCAAACAAATGAAGTGTTGAGTAGTCAAGAGAACAACCAAAAAGATGCTCAAGAGGAATGTCAGTCTATAGAGCAGAGGAAGGATTAATGTTGATGAGATAGGTAGAGGTAGAAGCTACCTCAACCCAAAAGTGAGGTGGAAGAGAGGCGACAATCATCAATGCACGAACCGCCTCAAGAAGGTGACGCTGCTTGCGCTCAGCAACACCCTTCTGAGCATGAGCACCAGGACAAGAGAACTGAGGAAGTGTGCCCTGCTCAACAAGGAATCCACCCAGCAAATGAGATATGTACCTAAGGATGCTGAAGCCGCTGAGTTCCACATGAAGCACAACTTGCTCCAGGCCACCATGCATTGCCCGTCGCTGACTATGTTGGTCCCGCTCTAAAGGAAAACGTGAATGTACTTCTCGACCATTGCAAGTGAACACAGAGGCAGTTGCATGGTGATGGCTTGATAGACTGGGATGGAGAGAAGCACTAATTTGACAAGCATGAGCCAGCCTCCCATGTTTAGTAGATTCTCAATCCAAGTGGGGATGCAGTTGAGAACTTTGCCTAGAAGAGGCTACATGTGGACCGTGCAAATCTTGCACAAGGGGAGGCTAAGGTACGTGCACTGGAGCACTGGGAAAGCACATGCGAAGCTTAGCTTAATCACTTAGATCTCGGCGATGCTACAATAGATTGGTGCAAAGGAACACTTGTCGAAGTTGGTGCATAAGCTCGACGTGCCACCAAGATCAGGTTGCCGCACGTCGAAGACAGGACGACGTCCATGTCAGCATTGTACACTAACATGAGGTGCTTGACGCCACGCCGGCACGATGGCTCTAACATGACAATGTTCTTCGCATGCACAAACAAGGCGTTGAGCACCTCCAGCACAAAGAAGAAACAACAAAGACAAACGAGGGTCACCTTGCCACAGGCCATGATGGTGAAGAATATGCCTCTCGAGCACCCTGTTGAGGGTGTCTGTGGTAGAATCATCCACACCAACTCGTTGAATCAGCTGCCAGTGCCGGTTTGCCGTGAGACCATAGGAGGAAGGGCCATGAGACTGAATCGAATGCCTTCATAGTGTCAACCTTGAGCATGAGGGTTGCGATGTGTCTAATGTGCAAGCCCTTAGTGGTGAGCATGAAGGAGCTTTGGTTTTCCTTGACCAGTTTTGGGAGCCGAGGCATGACGTGGAGAGCAAGCAGCTTGGAGAAAAGCCTAGCAAAGGTATGCGGCAAACAGATCAGGTGGAAGTGTGCGACATGGTTTGAGTTTTTCTTCTCTAGCACCAAGACAATGAGGGCATCGTTAGGCTTGACGAGGCAACCCGGTATAAGCAAATAGAGTTGGTGGACGACTACGATAACCTCATCTTTGAAGATCTCCAAAGCGAGTTGGTAAAACAACTCCACGAGGGATAGCGCAACCCATGATGGACGAGTAGTTTGCCAACGTCTACTCCTTATCCTCATGGGTCAAGGCGACAATACTGTAACGGGTAATGGCAACCATGTGATTTTTGCAGTGGCAGTGGCACGCATGGATGTAGAAGTAGCACGTGTTTGCGTCTTCCTCGGCTAGCTAGTGGAAGCGGAGGGCTGGTGGGGGATGATGCACTTGAGGGAGGCCAAACCAAGCAATTTAAGCTTCAACTCTTTGCGCAGATTAAACTCCTTTGGGACAGCTGTCGGGACTCCTGCACCGTGTTGAGCTAAAAAATGATTTCCTAAGCCATGAGTTGTTGTAGCTTGATGCTGCCAATATGCCGGTCGCTCCACAGCTGCAATGTGTTGTCCATATGCTTCAACAAGACACCCAAACGCTAGAGTTGGCAAAGGTGCAACTACACATGCTAGGCATTAGCAACCACCTGGCGGAAGCCATCAAAATCTGTCCAGATATCCTTGAAGCGGGACTGGTGAGCCCTAGGCGTGAAAATCGTGGTGTACAGGCTAAATCTAAAGCCATGGAGTATCCGCGCAGAAAAGCAACTAGGATGTCATTACCCCCAATTCGTTGAACAGAACAACTGGTCTGGCTGCACCAACGTTGGTGACCGTCGCTTGTTGCTCGAACTGTAGCGCCGCCTGATGAGGTTGATCTCGCAAAGCCCAAGGTCATCAAGGAAACGGTGAAATCTGCCCATCTATCTTCTTTCTAGGGTAGCGTTATTCTTACCCGCCCCCGCCTGCTAGATCAAGTTGGAGTCACCGGTAACGACCCAAGGACCAGGTTGCGAGGAGCGCAACTCAGCTTTTGGAGGAAAGCAAAGCAATTTGCATCAGCTAAAGGACCACATATGGTTGACAATCACCAAGGGGTGCCTAAGGCGAACACAGAGGGCAAAGGTTCGAGTCAGTGCAGCATTAAGGCCTCACAAGTTTCAAGAAGACCATGCCGAACTAAGGATGAGAGACGAGAGTAACACAAGTAACCAAGGCGATGATCCCACTTCTGAAAAGAGCTGGTAGACAAGGCAATAGAGGTGGAGAGACTGGCGGCGGTGGAAATGGAGGGAAAGTGAAACTCAAGCTCCCAGAGGCCCTGGGAGTTATGACATCGGGGGACAGCGTGCGGAGAATGTCAAGAGAGGTCGGGGTAGACTGAATTTGACATAGGAGGAGTCTGTTAAGAGAGACCTGAAGGATTGGAGTATCACCAAATAACAAGCTATGGACAGGGGTGCGTGGAAGCTTGCTATCCATGTCCCAGAGCCATGAGTTGGTTGCAAGATCTTGTGGGTTTCACCTCTAGCCTACCCCAACTTGTTTGGGACTAAAGGCTTTGTTGTTGTTGTAGCGAGGAAAAGAAATTTTGGACGTGGGTATTGTGAGCTAGCCTCCTTGCAGTTTCTGGGAAGCGCGGGCTCCACTACCAGCAGCATCAAGGTCGGAGGTGAGGGTCGATCGGTTTCGGCAGCGAGCGGGCGGTTTTGCGTTGGGTGTCCTTGTCGGTGCTTGGCTTTAGCCGCGGAGGAATCGGGGCCTCGGCTTTGCCGCGACACATTACATCGTCCCTACTGTTGTGCTTCTGCTCTCGGTTGATTCGGGGGTGGGCATCAGCGTGTGAAATCGACTGCAGGGGATTCGGGCCTGGGGCATTGTATCTTCCTGCTGGTGGAAGGCCTGCGTCCCCTTGAGGCTGGTACGGATTCTGGCAAGGACAGAGTTTTTCTCAGCCCTTTTTCATTGCGTGTGCATTCTTTAGAATCATGTATATTCTTCAGTAATGCTCCCAAATCTCTGCTCACTCCAGAAGTCCAGCTACAGTGCATCACGTAATTTTCTTGTTTAGTTGCCATTAGCCAACTTCACAGAATTCAACTTGGATTTATTTGAACGGCAATGTCTCGAGCTTTTGGGGAGCAACAGTAATTACATGCTTAGCTAGTGCCATACCAACACTTTGCCATTGTGAGGATTTGCGTCCCACCTCTACCCTAATGTCACAAGTAAAATTATTGTGATTATCCATCTGATGACATGACTAATTTAACTTTTGTTCTATGTTTCATGTTGTCTGGAGCAATGCTTGGCTCCTAGCAGTTTCCAGATGGATTTATTTCCATTGCAATGAGAACAACTGTCAATATTTGCTGAATTTTTGGTCGACTCAACCCACAAACCAAGAGGATTTAACCCTCTTCTCCTTGATCTCCTTGATAGTCTAGCAATCAGCAAGTTGAAAAGATTTAAATCAAGGTTCCATGATAATTCTTTTGAATCTCCCTGTATGGTAGGCTTTTCAGATATTCCATTTCAAACTAAAGGTGCATTCCTTTTACTTCCGGTAATATAATCTATGTATTTTTAATTGTCTAACCTTGTGTGCATATGGTTTCTTTCACACGAGAGGTAAAGATGTTCCTTGTACAATATTTAGGTTTTGCAGAAAAATATTGCTTTAATTGGCTGTTGTTTGCCTGTCAGTCACACAAGCCTTTATTTATATTAGGCCTTAGATGCCACTCCCTCTGTAAAGAAATATAAGAGTGTTTAGATCACTATGGAGGGAGTACTAAGTACTACTAACTGTTATCCCTTTGTAATAGAAGAGCATAATTTCCACTCCCTAGTTGTTGATCATATTTCTCTGTGCCACATTCTAGTTCCAAAAATGCATGTTGATGGTCCACCTTGTTGATTGCCTGCTGATATTGTGAGATATTTGATTATACTTGATAATATTAGTAGCGAAGAGTGCCTCATTAAAAATCTTAGTTGGATAGTGAAATTTGCATTAGTAGTATGTACTGAATTTTACGACAGTCATAAGATGAAATTGTTTCTGTGAAACTGAGGACTGAAAGAGTTGATTCTGGTGCTCAACAATATGATATTTTAGCCCCTGCATAAATTGTGGGAAATCCCATGTACATGGAAAATGAATGTAACGCCCACGATGCGGCTATATCTCCCACGTGTTGAAGCACGACTTAGAGGTATAACCGCATTGTAAGCAATGTCGCAAGTGAGATAATCTTCACACAATCCATGTAATAAATAAGGGAAAGAGATACATAGTTGGCTTACACTCGCCACGTCACACAATAGCATAAATATCATTACATTCATCCAGTTACACTCAAGGTTCGACTACAGAACCAAAATAAAGAACAACCCCAAAAGCGACAAAGTCCCCGATCGCCCCAACTTGGCACCACTACTGATCGTCTGGAAAGGAGACGTAGTATCGTCCTGAGTCCTCATCGAACTCCCACTTGAGCTCAGTCGAATCACCTGGAGCGGAATCATCGGTCCCTGCATCTGGTTTTGAAGTAATCTGTAAGTCACGGGGACTCAGCAATCTCACACCCTCGCGATCAAGACTATTTAAGCTTATAGGAAGGGTAAAAGGTATGATGTGGAGCTGCAGCAAGCGACTAGCATATATGGTGGCTAACATACGCAAAAGAGAGCGAGAAGAGAAGGCAAAGGCACGGTCGAAGAACTATGATCAAGAAGTGATCCTAGAACAACCTACGTTCAAGCATAACACGAGACCGTGTTCTCTTTCCGGACTCCGCCGAAAAGAGACCATCACGACCACACACTCTGTTGATTCATTTTAATTAAGTTAAGCTTTAGGTTATCTACAACCGGACATTAACAAATTCCCATCAATCCATAACCGCGGGCACGGCTTTCGAAAGTTCAAATCCCTGCAGGGGTGTCCCAACTTCGCCCATCACAAGCTCTCATGGTCAGCGAAGGATATTCCTTCTCCGAAGACAATCCCATCAGACTCAGAATCCCGGTTACAAGACATCTCGACAATGGTAAAACAAGTCCAGCAAGACCACTCGCTGTGCCGACAAATCCCGATAGGAGCTGCACATATCTCGTTCTCAGGGCACACCGGATGAACACTATGTACAACTAAAACCAACCCTCAAGTTTCCCCGAGGTGGCGCTGCAAGTGGCTCTGTTTTGGACCAACACTCAAAGGAGCACTGGCCCGGGGGTTTAAAATAAAGATGACCCTTGAGTCCACGGAACCCAAGGGAAAAAGAGGCTAGGTGGCGAATGGTAAAACCTAGGTTGGGCCTTGCTGGAGGAGTTTTATTCAAGGCGAACTGTCAAGGGGTTTCCATTATAACCCAACCATGTAAGGAACGCAAAATCAAGGAACATAACACCGGTATGACGGAAACTAGGGCGGCAAGAGTGGAACAAAACACCAAGCATAAGGCCGAGCCTTCCACCCTTTACCAAGTATATAGGTGCATTAAAATAGACAAGATATAATAATGATATCCCAACAATAAACATGTTCCAAACAAGGAACAAACTCCAATCTTCAGCTGCAACTAGCAACGCTATAAGAGGGGCTAAGCAAAGCGGTAACATAGCCAAACAACGGTTTGCTAGGACAAGGTGTGTTAGAGGTTTGACATGGCAATATATGGGAGGCATGATAAGCAAGTGGTAGGTATCGTAGCATAGGCATAGCAAAAGAGCGAGCATCTAGCAAGCAAAGATAGAAGTGATTTCGAGGGTATGGTCATCTTGCCTGCAAAGTTCTCCGAGTTGACGTTAGCTTGATCCTCGTAAACGTACTCAACGGGATCCTCGATCACGTACTCGTCTCTCGGCTCTACCCAAAGCAAGAACACAAACAAAGGGGAACACAATCAACCACGTGCAATGCACAAACAACATGATGCAAAACATGGCATGAGATGCGGGATGCGGTATGCGATGCATATGCATGCTTTGGAAAGGAATGATTAAACCTGGCCTCAACTTGGAAAACCAAGAGTGCCACTAGAAAGAGGAGTTGATTTCGGTCGAAATCGATATAAAGATCACCGGAATCGGATGCACGGTTTGGAAATGACAAGCAAAACAAATATGGCACCGATCTGCGATTAACAGCACGAGGCCATCTAAATGCATCGAGAACAACATGCTACAGCACTCCAACATAGCAACAAAATACATGGCAGGGACCCACTCATGATGCTTGACAAAAGATGAACACTGAGCTACGGCTAATTCAGTCAATAGCAGGTTCAGACAAGCATGGCAAAAGTGCAAAAGACACAGGTTACAAACTTAGTGAAAATAACATCAAGTCAGGAATTTAACATCAGGAAGCAATGTTTATAGCAAGGTAACTACATGCTATAGGAACATATCATGGCAAAGCAAGGCATGGCATGAAGCTACTCAAAGCATACAACAAAAGTCCCTTACTGACCATAAGCCAAAAGGGATCAGAAAATACAATGGCAACCATGTGAACATAGCAATTATCGTTAACGGATTTAGACTTAGCAGAAAACTGGAACATGGCAAAACAGATATCAAGTAGGCATGTTTACGAGCTCGATGCACTCACCACAAGGCATTGCATGACAAACTAAGCATACACCCAGCAAGTAGACATGGCATAGAAGCTAAACATGGCAAGAACAACAACATAGCATGCACGGATCAACTACAACAAGCTCGGCAAAAATGCTTAACACGTAAGCATTCTGCCAGGAACATTTTATAGCAAAAGTAGAGCTCGATTGACTCAAGCTAGGGTGCTCCATAAATTCAAACAAAGACATGGATGGATAGAGCACCACAATATCTACAAAACATCCTTACTGATCATGCTCAAAAGAGGCATGGATCAATCTGTAGCAACAAGAACACATGGCATAAAAATAATGACAGGGCAAAGACTTAGAATATTTCGAAGCCCCTGGAATCAACAACATTAAGAGGACTACTTTGCATGCTTGTGCTAGTCACCACAGAGATCACAAAAATACATGGCATACACCCCCCGTAAAGATGGCATGGCATACTTCAAAACTCATGTAGAGCTCAAGATCATAGGAGGCACACAACAATCATGGCAAAAATTACAAAAGTGCATTTGCTGATAAGAATCTGAAACTAACAGAAACTAGCACTCTTCCAACAGCATTTAGGGCATCAAGATGAGCTCAAATGAACATGATGCAATGAGATGAAATGAAGTACACGTCGAGACGAACATTTCGATATGCTACATGCCCAAAATGGAGCCACGGTTGCGGAGTTATGAAGCGATGAAGTATGCAAACATTACTGGAAACGGGGGCAAAAAGTGAACCCTAAATATCCGGATCTGGATCTGAGGCATGGTTCCCGAGGTTCACCGGCCGGAACTGTAGCTGCGGCGGCCGGAGCTCGCCGGGGACTTGCCGGAGGAGACCGGAACCGAGGTAGAGGCAGGCGGCAATTGAGGGCGCGGTCGCCGGCGTCGGTTGGTGGCGCGGGCTCGCCGGAGTAGGTTGGTGGCGCGGGCTCGCCGGAGCAACGGCGAAGGCGGCGGGCGGCGGCACGGTGAGCCAGCGCGGGGTCGAGGGCGGCGTGCGAGGGAGACGCGGGCGTCGCGGCTTCGGGCTGGGGAGGGCCTCCCGCGGGCTCCGCGGGCCACGGCGGAGAGGAGGCCGGAGTGGACACGTGTCACGCCCTAGTTGGGCGCGGGCGGCGGCGGCGGTTTTGTCCGGTCGGACCGGACGTGTCCGGCGTGGCGGAGGAGCGGGGAGCTGGGGTTGGGGTAGGAAAGATCCGAAAATTTCGGAGGGGGGCTATATTTATAGGTAGGAGGAGCTAGGAGGCTCCAAATTGAGCATGGTTTTCGGCCACGCGATCGTGATCGAACGATCTAGATGATGGAGGAGGTTTAGGTGGGCTTTGGGCCACTTTGGAGGGGTGTTGGGCTGCAACACACACGAGGCCTTCTCAGTCCCTCGGTTAACCGTTGGAGTATCAAACGAAGTCCAAATGGCACGAAACTTGACAGGCGGTCTATCGGTAGTAAACCAAGGCCACATGACAAGTCTCGGTCCAATCCGAAAACGTTTAACACCCACACACGAAAAGAGGTAGAAAGGGACACCGGAGGACATAGGAGCGCCGGAATGCAAAACGGACAACGGGGAAAATGCTCGGATTCATGAAACGAACACGTATGCAAATGTGGTGCACATGATGACATGATATGAGATGCATGACAAAGACAAAAGCACACGAAGACAAAAACCCGACAACGAGGAAATAAAATAACTTAGTGCCGAAAATGGCAAGAGTTGGAATACAAATATGGCAAGTTACATACGGGGTGTTACAATGAAGGACCCAAAGGTTAACATAATCCATTTTATAAATCATCACAAGTGCATCTTCATTATGTATGAGATTATTCTGGGATACCGCCTCCATTAATTAATTGTGTATTAGAGAGGGAATTTATCTTTTGCGATAAACTGAGGAGGGGAGCAGTTATGTTTGTCCTTGCAATTGTGACATGTGTATTTCTACATCTAACGTACAATGTAACTATTTTTGGGCTTGACAGACCAGTTTTTATCCGGAAGAAAGGCCTTTCGCGTGTGTTTGGATCTGGAGAAACAAAGCAAGATATGGCTGTCATTCCTCCTAACTTGGCTAGTTACTAGTATCTCCTTGATCCTTTGATGAGGCAGTCTTGGCGAGTGTTTGGGCAATAGAGAACATAACTTGGCAATTTATGTACATGTTTACTATATCCATTTATTCAGGACTAGAAGCTTAAATTCTGAATTTTATAGTTCAGGAGTAACTACCTCCTGATGTACTGGTGTAATTTAATAGTTTCATCGAATGTGAATCAGAATATATGTTGTTAACATAGTTGGTCATACATATCATGCCATCTTTCTTTTCTAAGGTGTTTGATGAGCTCAATGCAATGAAACAGATGAGCTGAACATATTTATGGTTTCTAGCGGGAATCACTTCGTGGCCATTCTGGTGATAATGGTTGTACTCCAGGTAAAAAAACAAATAGTATAATTCTTATGTTCCACATATGTATTAGTTTTGGTTGTTGTTATATGTTGTTTCCTTTGTATATATGCAAGCTCTTATCATCGATTTCCTTGGCAAATTAACTTCAACAATCATGTTAAGCTGGCAGCTATGGTTGGTACTGATGGGAGCTTGTTTAGGTGCTGATGGTCCAAGAATTGTATTTGTGTGGTGGATGTAATTATGTTATGAGGTCAATTTGTAACTTATTATACTACAGTTATGGACCAAGCCATGAATCAGTACCAAAATTCAGCATTGGTGAGAAGAAATGTGGACTTATAATGTTTTTTTGTGAGAGAAAAGGGAATTTTATACCAATGTAATAGGGTTACAATCAAGAGGCACAAGTTCTCAATGCAAGGACCTCTATGGATCCATATAGCGGTAGTAGACTCTGTACTCTGTACGGCTGTAACTAGCCAACCGATCAGCAACCCTATTTTGCTCCCTTCTAAGCCTATGTTTAACAAACTCCCTAACCTCCATGAGCTGTTTTATTTCTTCAGCAAGATGTCCATATGAGTGAGCATATTCGCCGATAAAATGGATGGTGCCTCAGAAGCGTCAGACTGAACCAGAACCGGTTTGTTAGTGTGTTGAATGGCGGGTTTGTTAGTGTGTTGTATGACCAGTCATAGCTTGCATCAACATGTGAATCTCGGCCTCCAACGCTTTTGCAATGGAACAGGAAGCGGTAGGCCTCAAACACCACTGACCTGTCCTGATTCCTTAGTATCCTACCAGCCACAGCGTCGCCATCTACCGGCGAGATGCTTTTAGTACCCTAATCTTGACTTATCGCTGATGGACCACAATGTTCAAGCTCAGCAGGTACTGTTGAACAGCTAAAATTATTGGATCTCAAGACACCCGCAAATTAAGCCGCTGGAAAAGAGTTTAGAGATGTGTCGGGTCTTGGTATTCCCGCAAATTCCCAAGTAATCATTGGTGTTCATTTTTGAAATACTGCTTTGTACTCCCTTCGTACGGTGCATAAGTCTATCTTATGAAAGCCAAATAATCCCAAAACACTTAGAAGCGGTGCATTAACTCTCGCCTTATTTATAATATTTTGAAATTAATAAAGGAATCAACCAATAAGAAACGTGGGGTGTGTATGCTTTTAATGATTTATGACTACCTAACATGGCATGCAGTGGTCAGTTCATTGCATGCAATGTTATTAATTAGCAAATAGATATTAAGTACTTTTGTTTTCCTCTCCGTCTTTAGTCACGGTGCACAACGTAATATGTCTTATGCATCCGTACGAATAGAGTACCGAACATTAGGTACAAGCACGTGGCAACTCCGAAAATTTCGACGGCAAATTTAGTGACACAAGAATGGGGAAATACCCCTTAATTCCTGGGTGTATATACACCCAGAAATTGGAAAAAATAATTAATAATTACAAAAAAGTCATTGAATAAACTTGACTTTCTTTCGCACCAATATGTTATTTTCTGCCAACCAAAACCGAGCGGTGACTTGAGGGTGAATCATACAATTTTTTTGGGTCAAAATAGTGTAAATAGTGTCTTACCCTTACTAGTGATCACCCAGGAAAAACTCTAAAGGTGAATTATGTTCAACAATCAACAGTAGTGAGCATCACTATCATTATTCAAATACATTTTTGTGAGAAATTACGGGAGTGAATTTGTTTGGTATAATAATAATAATAATTTAGTTTTGTTAAAGCACATCTAGATGTGCCATAAGTATTGCATCTAACATTACTGCAGGAAGGTCCTAAGACGACACATGTATAGGAAACCAATCGATCAAACTATGTGCGATGTATCAATCACAAACGGTACTGTAATAAAATCATCGCCAATAAATGAACTGTTTGCGATTGCTGATCCATCAAGCACGATTCACATTAGAGTTGTGTGTGTCAAATCGTGGCATACAGTCGATCCATACGAACTACTTGCGACGAGCCAAAAAACACAAACGGTTACCTAGATTAAGATGTGTGCGATAAATGGCATATAGTTCACTCGGGTGAACTATTTGCATGAGCCAAAATAACACAAACGATTACCAAGGACAAGATGTGTGTGATAGACATCATACAGGTCACTTGGATGACCTGTTTGCGATGATCCATACGAACACAAACGATTCAGCTTAACAAGATGTGTGTGGTACCCGGCAAACAGGTGAGTAATCAAAATTATGTGGGAAGACCGATAATAACTTAGACGATTCCTGCTGATAAGTTGTGTGTGTTATGGAAAAATGCTTGTAAACAATAGTCAACGATCGATGAAATCATCACTGACATGTTTCGTCATTTAATCCGTATGCGATGTGATTTGCTCAGTCTGCACAATATCTATGCTATGTCTACTTAACAATAACATATATCCTTATAACAACATGATTGCATAACCAAAATAAATATCCAATTACATAACTGACTACAGATAACATGTGCACACCTAAGTAAACAATTACATGCATAATAAACTAGGAGAAACGATCATCAGATCATCTACTTTTTGTTGTGACGCTTGCCATTGCTCTGCTTCCGGCTGGATCCCTCATCGTCTTGGGGAAGGAGACACTTCCTCATGTCAACGATCCTCCTGTACATCCCGTAGCTCATGTACGCCTCCTTGGTCCCGTACACGACGTGATCTTCATCCAATTTCTCCATCCAGGAGCATGTTCTTGTTGAAGACATCCTTCATGTCTCTGTATTAGGGGCCGGTGATGGCCTTGGCGAGGTGAACTAGCGAATCCTTCTTCTGCTTCTTGTTGCCCCAGATCCTGTATTAGCCCTGGTTGTCGACAAGATTCTGGCAGGCGATGCTCGACTTCCTGAGCACCTTTAAATCGTTGGTGGTGTCCACCGTAGCGAACCTGTAGTCATGGCTGTTGACAAACTTGGCGAAATGCTCGTAAGGTCTTGCGGCCATGTTGTAGTGGTAGACGAGGATCTGATTGCAAGCGCACATCTGGATGAAGGCGACCTTTTGATCATACCCAACATGAGCGATGTGTACTCGATGTCGAATCTGACCACTTTGTACTTGTCTGCAGCAAGCAACAGCTCCATAGTGTGGATGGAGTTCTCCACCCAGATCGGGTCAATGGTGTACACCACTGAGAGCTCCGTGAATCTTCTCTGGGTGTCCACTACGGCACACATGATGAACTGGCGCTCGTCGTCGGCAGGCGCTCGGAGCACCGTTGGAGCCGTGTAGGATACTCTTTCTGTATTTGTTGTCGTGGGTGTGCTTCTTGCAATATTGGGGCGCGATCGAAAGGTTGAAGAGAGACAAGGGTTAAAGGGCCACTATAATAAATGGGGACCGGACGACCTATAATTAGCACGTCTTGACACATCGTTCCCGATGGAGGATTCCAGGGCACGCTTGAGCACCTCACACATGTTTTATTTGGCCACGCGCGGGCTCGAAGAGGCGCCAATGTATCATTGGTGAGTTTGTTCCTGTGCAACCGTGTAGGTTACCGCACGCAACCGCGCAAGTTTCCCACCTGGCTCGTTTGGCCATGCGTCATCTCGAAGAGGGGCAAATTGTGGGCGTTTATTGCAAAAGCTTTGCAAAAATGAAGTGTGTGGAATGACTAAAAGCAGCACACTCATTCGACAATAAGTTTACTCGTGTGTGATGAGGTAAAACTTACACATACGGGTAAAGAGGGACACTCGTGTGCGACAATTCTGCGCTCTATAGAGCACATGGTTGAAGAAGCCAATTGTGTGCAATAAAGTTGAAGATCACTGTCGAGGCCGCAATATAGATCGTTTTTGATGAGATCGACAGGGGAAAGACATGCGAGAATGGTAAATAAAATCAAGTCAATTACATATTAAGGTCCAGATATTAATCATCCATTGCATATTAAGGTCAAAATAGTACTACCAATATATGAGTCTCATATGACGCCATTTCAATGATTGTATCACAAATGCCAGAAATATTACAAGGTTCAAATTCCAGAATTACAAGGCTCAAATTCGAAGATTACAAGGTTCAAACTGATAATTAGAAATGAAATCTAGCTTATGCAGAACCTTTGTCATGCAGCTGGACGCCCGCGCTGATCAGCTGAACATGAACATATGAGGGGTTCAAATTGTTATTACAACTAGTTTCGCCACTTCAATATTTCTGCAAAGGGATCAACCACTAACAAGTCATGTATGGTATGGACATAATGACTTCCGATCACTCTATAACTGAACTTCCAAAATGAAATATATCTCACCTCGGATTTCACTTGAATGCCATTCGCGTATTCAGAGGGATTGATATGGATGTCCATGGTTCCGCTATTGATCATTGAACGAAAGGGGTTTTGTTCATGTCTATGTTTTACCGAACCTACTGGGTTACAAGCTTAAGGTAATCGATCTGCTGAGTGTTAGTGGAGCAAGAGTTATGGGAAAATATTTATGAAATAGTTTCATTAATATTCAGAATAGTTTCGAGAGGAACTAGAAGCATTTCGGGGTTTACTTGGTATTGATATTTAGGTGGAAAATATTTTCGGAGATGTTAAATTAATAATAAAAGGCCCTAATGATGATTAGGAGGCTTTTATAATTATTTAAAAATCAAAGGGCCTAAGAAAATAGAATAAGGCAAAGTAGTGGAGAGTAACAAAGGTGGCGCCCCCTTAGCCTTTTTGGAGGCTAAGGGGAGACCGAATTGGAGTGGAGAAGTGTAACGTCCGGATAATTAATCTAGAGTAACCCTCTACTAATGATGCCACGTCACCATAATTACTATTGTTAATCTCGTGATGACTCAAATCCCGTTCGAATTCAAATTTAAAATAAAGTTAAACAATAAAAGTTTTCAAACATTAAAACTAAAATGTTCTAAATGTGACAAATAGTTCATGAGTAATAATAGTGGCGAAACCAACATTTCTTACAATATTTAAATGCACTAAAATAACCAAAACAGAGGGCAAAACAATTAATTTAATGCCTTCTATAAAGTTATAATAATATAACTAAATTAGTAGTGTGCCAAAATAATTGTGGCAGTGGCTTAATTAGTAATACTAATTTAGGTGCTAACTTGGTATTTTATAAAACTAAAATAAAAGAAACTTTAAATGAAAACAGTAAAGAAATAAAAGATAAACAGAAAAGGAAAAGCAAAACAAAGGAAAACTAAAAAAGAAATAGAGGAAAACCCCTGTGCACCTAAGCCCACTGCCTACTATGTCAGGCACAACCCAACCCCTTCTCCCTCCTACTTCTCTGTTCATAGAGACGTTATGTGTTGGGGATATAACTACTGGGTATGACCTGCCCAGGAGGGGCTGGGTCATGCCACTAGCGGCTTAAAGACGAAGAGGCCCGATAAGGTCCAAGAAGATGTGAAGATGGCGATTCATAGAGAAAGCTTATTGAAGGCCCAAGACCCGGGGACGACTTGAGGCCCACGGGTATGAGCCGCCATATGTTTAACTTGTGTTGTAAGGAAAGCTTAGTTAGATACCGAGCCGGACATGTTTTGTATGAGTCGGCCGGGATTCTGTAAGCCGCCGGGCATCAACGTGTATATAAAGGGGTGACCCGACGGCGGGTTGACTCAAGAAAACAACTCATCGAGAACTAGGTCAAGTGTATTCGCTCCCTGGTAATCGAAACCCAAGCAATACAACCTAAAGCAGGAGTTGGCTTTTACCTCATTGAGAATGGCCGAACCTGGGTAAATTCTCGGTGTCCTTTGTCCCGATTAAACCCTTCAAGCTAACCTAGTTGCGATGGCTCCACACCTAAGTCCTTTTGCTAGGGCATCTGCCGTGCTAAGTCCACGACAATTGGTGCCCACCATGGGGCCAACACACGGTGGTTTCGAGTTCTTGAAGGGCAGCTTCGTAGGGATCAAGGGATACGTCGTCGACCAGATGACTAAAAGCTGTCGCGACAAGCTCTACATCGACAACGCTGGCTAGGGCCCTAAAGCCGGCTCAATCGAGTACGGATACCGGGCCCCCTTCGGCGGAATTCACGTCTTCATCGACAAGATCGATGAGTTGGAGCCTGAGCCGGACACCTACACTGACATCGTTGAGACAACTCAGTGCACGACCCTCTAAGGTTCAACCCACCGTGCAGTACGCTTTCGTGGGTTTTACTCATGGAGTGGACCTTGAGGAAGGATCTGCGTCCGGTGGAGAGATGGCCATCTACTCTGGTGATGAGTCCTCAACCAGCGAGACGGATTCCATATATCAATTGCAAGATGGTGGGCTTGGGGGCTGTTCCGATGGCGACAGAATTCCGGACCCCTACAAGCCGCCGAACGGAGTTGCGATCTTCATGGCCGGCACACAACCAATGATTAATTCGACGACTGTTGCGGCTATGACCTCCAGTTCATCGGCTGCAGCGACGGTCGGGGCGAGCAGCTCTGCGCGCCCGCCAGCTCAAGTGTTATCCGAACTCTTGGAGGCTTTGATGGCCTTATTGGCTGCAGAGGTGACACCAGAAAATCAAGCACAACATAAGGTGGATGTGGCGAAATTGCGAGATGAGGTAGCTCAAGCCAAGGAGGAATTTAATGCTGAGAATGCTAGGATGGCAACGGAACAGGCCGCTTTGGACGCTAAGATACAACGGATTCAGGCAGAGTCATTCCGGCTTACCTTGGATCAGAACGCTTCAAACACCATTATGAGGAGGAGGCACCAGACCCATCTACCCACAGAGTTTGAGGCTAGGAACCTCTTCAATACACCTGGGGATGCCACTGTTGGGGAACGTAGCATGCAATTTCAAAAAAATTCCTACAATCACGCAAGATCTATCTAGGAGGTGCATAGCAACGAGAGGGGGAGAGTGTGTCCACATACCCTCGTAGACCGAAAGCGGAAGCGTTAGGTTAACACGGTTGATGTAGTCGAACATCTTCGTGATCCAACTGATCAAGTATCGAACGCACGACACCTCCGAGTTTAGCACATGTTCAACTCGATGACGTCCCTCAAACTCTTGATCCAGCAGAGGGTCGAGAGAGAGTTTCGTCAGCACGACGGAGTGGTGACGGTGATGGTGATGTGATCCGCGCAGGGCTTCGCCTAAGCACTATGACGCTATGACCGGAGGAGTAAAATGTGGAGGGGGGCACCGCACATGGATAAGAGAACAATTGATGTGCTATGGGGTGCCCCCATGCCCCCATATATAAAGGAGGGGAGGAGGAGGCCAGCCACCAAAGGGGGTGCGCCAGGGAGAGTCCTTCTAGGACTCCACTCCTAGTAGGATTCGCCCCCCTTTTCCTTTCTCACCGGAGGGGAAAATGAAGGAGAGGGAGAGGCAAAGGGGGGCGCCCCCTCCCCTAGTCCAATTCGGACTCCCATGGGGGGGGGGCACCCCTTGTGGGCTCCCCTCTCTTTCCCCTAAGGCCCATGTAGGCCCAATACTTCCCCGGGAGGTTCCGGTAACCCCTCGGTACTCCAAAATATATCCGAACCTTTTTGAAACCATTCCGGTGTCCGAATATCATCGTCCAATATATCAATCTTTACCTCTCGACTATTTCGAGACTCCTTGTCATGTATGTGATCTCATCCGGGACTCCAAACAAACTTCAGTCACCAAAAACACATAACTCATAATACAAATCGTCATCGAACGTTAAGCGTGTGGACCCTATGGGTTCGAGAACTATGTAGACATGAAGGAGACACATCTTCGGTCAATAACCAATAGCGGAACTTGGATGCTCATATTGGTTCCTACATATTCTACGAAGGTCTTTATCGGTCAAACCGCAATAACAACATACATTATTCCCTTTGTCATCGGTATGTTACTTGCCCGAGATTCGATCGTCGGTATCCTCATACCTAGTTCAATCTCGTTACCGACAAGTCTCTTTACTCTTTCCGTAATGCATCATCTAGCAAATAACTCATTAGTCACATTGCTTGCAAGGCTTATAGTGATGTGCATTACCGAGAGGGCCCAAAGATACCTCTCCGATACTCGGAGTGACAAATCCTAATCTTGATCTATGCAAACCCAACAAACACCTTCAAAGACACCTGTAGAGCATCTTTATAATCACCCAGTTATGTTGTGACGTTTGATAGCACACAATGTGTTCCTCCGGTATTCGGGAGTTGCATAATCTCATAGTCAGAGGAATATGTATAAGTCATGAAGAGAGCAATAGCAATAAAACTTAACGATCATTATGCTAAGCTAACGGATGCGTATTGTCCACCACATCATTATCCTAATGATGTGATCCCGTTCATCAAATGACAACACATGCCTATGGTCAAGAAACTTAACCATCTTTGATTAACGAGCTAGTCAAGTAGAGGCATACTAGGGACACTTTGTTTTGTCTATGTATTCACACATGTATCAAGTTTCCGGTTAATACAATTCTAGCAGGAATAATAAACATTTATCATGATATAAGGAAATATAAATAACAACTTTATTAATGCCCCTAGGGCATATTTCCTTAAGGAACCAGTGGCCCGCCCGTGGTAAACCGGGTTGTCGAGGCACCTGTGACCGGAACGCCGGTTCAGCCACGGGCTGTAGACCTGCCTCGTTTGAATTTGACTCCACCTCAGCATGTTCCGACACCGCCGTGTCATTATTCTGACCCTCTGGACAATATGATTCCTGTAGCTATGCGATTGGCGGCTCTCCCTGTTGAAGGCGAGTCTCCAGCTGCGATGGAAATACGGAGGGCTCGAGAACTTCTTCAGACAGCGCTGGCTCAACAAGTAGCTTACTCATACAGTCATGAACGGATTCATTCAACCCTGCATCGAAGCAGGAGTTATAGCAGGCATATTGATTCGCCAGCGATTTCAAGCAGTGAGCGGTGATACGTCTCCAACGTATCTATAATTTATGAAGTATTCATGCCAATATATTATCATTCTTGGATGTTTTACAATCATTTTATAGCAACTTTATATCATTTTTTGGGACTAACCTATTGACCCAGTGCCAGTTGTTGTTTTTGCTTGTTTTTTACATCGCAGGAAATCAATATCAAACAGAGTCCAAACACCACAAAACTTTTTGTGGAATTTTATGGACCAGAAGACCACCTTTGGGCCAGAGCAGCACCTGGGGGTGCTCCGAGGGGGCACAGCCCACCAGGGCGCGCCTGGGGGCCCATGCGCGACCAGGTGGGTTGTGCCCACCTCGGTGGCCTCCCGCACCCCCTCTTTACCCTATAAATTCCCAAATATTCTAAAAACCCTTGGGGTTAACCTAGATCAGAAGTTCCGCCGCCGCAACGTTCTATAGCCACCAAAAACCAATCTAGACCCGTTCCGGCACCCTGCCGGAGGGGGGAATCATCTCCGGTGGCTATCTTCGTCATCCCGGCAGCCACCACGATGAGGAGGGGGTAGTCCACCCTCGGGGTTGAGGGTTTGTACGAGTAGCTATGTGTTTAATCTCTCTCTCTCTCTCGTGTTCTTGAGACATCACAATATTGATGTATCACGGGCTGTGTTAATATAGTCGGATCAAATGGTGTTTTCCCCTCTCTATCTTATTGTGATGAATTGAGTTTTTCCCTTTGAGATTTCATTGTTATTGGATTGAATACTTTTATGGATGTGAGAGCACTTGATATGTGTCTTGCATATGAATACTCATGGTGACAATGGGGTATCATATTGATTCACTTGATATCTGTTTTGGCATTCAATTCGTGGATTCCCGCGGTGACATTGGAGTAATCTATGCATAGGGGTTGATGCACGTTCTCGTCTTTTGTTTCTCCGGTAGAAATCTTGGGGCACTCTTTGAGGTTCTTTGTGTTGGATGGAGTATTATGTATCTGAAATTATTTGGTGTTATTTTAGTACTAACTCTTGGATAGATCGATCCGAAAGAATAGCTTTGAGGTGGTTTCGTACCCTACAAACGATTTCTTCATATGTTCTCTGCTAGATAGGAACTTTGGAGTGATTCTTCATCACACTTTGAGGGATGGTTATATGATCCAATTATATTAGCATTGTTGAGAGATTGCACTAGCAAAAGTACGGACCCTGGCCCTCATTTTCAAGCATTGCAATACCATTTGTGCTATGTTTTATCAATTGCTACCTTGCTGTTTTTTATTGTTCTTATTACAAAAATCAATATCTACTATCCGTATTGCACCTGTATCACCATCTCTTCGCCGAACTAGTGCACCTATACAAATTACCATTGTATTTGGTGTGTTGGGAACACAAGCGACTCTTTGTTATTTGATTGCAGGGTTGCTTGAGAGAGACCATCTTCATCCTACACCTCCCACGGATTGATAAACCTTAGGTCATCCACTTGAGGGAAAATTGCTACTGTCCTACAAAACTCTGCGCTTGGAAGCCCAACACGCGTCTACAAGAATAAAGTTGCGTAGTAGACATCAAGCTCTTTTTTGGCGCCATTGCCGGGGAGGTGAGTGCTTGAAGGTATATCTTTAGATCTTACAATCAAATCTTTTAGTTTCTTGTTTTATCAATAGTTTGGTTTATAAAAGAAAACTACAAAAAAATGGAATTGAGGTTGCATCATATTATTCATCTTTATAATGTATTTTGTCAAAATGATGGAAAGGAAAATTGTGCTCGATTGATAGAAGAAGAATTCAATAGAATGTTTGGTATAAATGATGAGCATGATTGCAATGTTGTTAGTATGAATTCTCTGAATATCCATGATGCTAATGATATGCGATGCCATAAGCTTGGGGATGCTATGTTGGATGAAGATAATATTTTTAGTCCCCCAGGATTTGATGTGCAAATTTGTTATAATGATTGCATGCCTCCTATTTATGATGATTATAGGCAAATTTGACAATTTTGGCCTTGGGACGAAATCAATTCACGGAATGAACTGCCCGTAAAACTATTTCACAGCACTGACCCTTTTGTGTAGCGCCCGCCACGCAGGCGCCACACCCTATGGTGCAACGCCCAGCTCTGGGGCGTTGCACGCGTGTCCACCGTGGCAGCCCTTGGGCCTGCACCTAGTAGTGCAGCGCCTCCGAGCTAGGCGCCACACATGTAATGTGCAGCGCCCGGCCCGTAGGCGCTGCACTGTGACTTAGATGCCACCGCCCCCTCCCCCTCCCCCTCCCCCACCCCACCCATTCGTTCCAGCAGTTACAGAACAGGCGCGCCGGCGGCTTCCTCCTCTCCCCCTCTCAATCCCCTCTCCCAAATCCTTCAGATCCGACGATTTGGTCCGTGCATTTCTTCACCAATCCATCCTAGAAGGTCCTCTCCTCCGATCCCCTTCTTTCTATCCATAGAAAATATGATATTTTGAAGATTTGGGGAATCCTTGTTTGATTAGATTAGATTTGAATCTTGCATGTATTAGAACTTTGCATGTATTACAACCCTTGTTTGTTTGATTTGTGGAACCCTAGTTTAGTTTATGGAAGAGTTATTTGTATGAAGTAGGCATAGTTTATGGAAAATTTATTTGTATGAAGTAGGCCTAGTTATTTGTGAAATCCTAGTTTATTAGTTTTGTTTGATTTGATATGGTTGGATACATAGATTGGTACGGTTGCATCTAGTAGGCGTACTTTAGTTTATTTGTATTCAAAAGATAATCGTGTTGACAAGAAAGCTTTCTTTCGAAATTGTTAGGATGGTTTGGCTTCTCGATGATCACTGGGACAAACAACACCGGTCGTACGCTATGACGGTGGAGCGGCGGGTAATAATGAAAGTGGCATGTTTTATGAATTTCGTATTTATTTCAAACACAAATGCCCCATATGTAATGTTATGAATTGTTTGTTTGTAGGAGCTTGCACCTTTGAAGCTTCGTTCTCACGGGGTCACCCTTGGGTGGATGCTCTATGATGAGCGATACACACTGTATGTAAGGGAGACAGGACTTCTCCCTTTCATTCATATGGTCAGACGGTCGACGCCACCCAACAATGCTCCAGCACTCACCGCGCTTATTGATCATTGGCGACCGGAGACACATAGTTTCCATCTACGGACCGGGGAGATGACAGTGACGCTCCAGGATATTGCTATGATCACCGGTCTTCCTATCGATGGGAATCCTCTATGTATGAGCACCGATTCCGATGGGTGGCGCGCGCAGATGCATGCCCTTATCGGTATGGTTCCTCCGGAGCCTCCGGAACCAGCAGCAGAAAACAAGAAGAAGGAAAGAGTCGCAGCCGGTGCTACTTTCACGTGGATTACTGAGCACTTTGGTACTTGCCCACCGGAAGCTGATGAGGACACGGTCAAGACATATGCTCATGTCTACATGTGGTATGTGATATCCAGGACTATGTTTGCTGATGGCACAGGCAAGAATGCTCCATGGATGTGGCTAAAGGCGTTGACCGTCTTCGATAGCAAATTGAGTTGGGGTTCGGCGACACTGGCTTACTTGTATAGACAGGTATGAAGTTGTTTCCTTTTCACTTCATTGCTACATTATGAATGCGATCTTGCTCTTAATTGAACCATGTTCTCTTTTATGTGCAGTTGGACGAAGCCTGTTGTAGGTCATCTGGAGGTATTGGTGGTTGTTTGCTCGCACTTTCCATATGGAGCTGGGAGCGTTTGCCGGTTGGACGTTCGACGAAGGTGAAGTACAATGATTGGGACGACAAAGGCGACCTACTACGGCTACCCACTTGGGCTTACAAGTGGGATGTGATAAATGAGACGACAGATGATCCCTCGGTCATGTACAAGTTGTACCAGAGCGAGCTTGACGCGATCACGCCTGAGCAGGTGAATTGACATGGCATAAGTGATTATGATGCTTCTATTGCAACTCGATATCAATTTTGCATTCTATCCCATTTTGCAGGTGATATGGGAGCCGTATGGAACAGGAGATAGTTTTGGTAACCCTTTAGAGTTCAGGCTGAATCCGATGTGCACCAGGGATAGGGATCTCTGGCGTATGCGGTGCCCACTCATATGCAACTGGGTGGTTGAGCTTCACCTCTAGTCAAGAACCGCTTCTCGGAGAAAGCTAGACAACAATCTTGAAGATCATCGGCCAACTCCTTAAGGCCACATGCCCTATAGAAGTTCGAACAAAAGTGCCTCATGCACCATCGATGGTGCAACGGAGCATGCCCGGGAATGTCAATCTCCACTGCGTTAAGAATTCCTGCATGCCGATCCGATATGACACAAATTTCCCTTTGAGCGGGTAACACCTTCATCCTCAAAAGACGCATAAACCACTCCCAGTTGTCATTGTTCTCCGCCTCAACCAAAGCAAATGCCAATGGCAACACCCGGTTATTGGCATCACTTGCTATCACAACCAACAAGGTGCCCTTGTATTGTCCGGTCAAGAACGTGCCATCAATGGCGATGACCGGCCTACAGTGTTCGAAAGCCCTCACGCATTGCTCGAACGCCCAAAATGCACGGCCAAATACTCAGACTTTCTTTCCTTCATAAACCGTTGTTTGGTGCCCATGAGGCTCGACAACATGAACCATGCCCGGGTTTGTGGCGTCCATGGCTAACAAAAACCTAGGGATTCGGTTGTATGCTTCCTCCCAAGTACCATACAACATCTTAAATGCGGCTTGCTTCGCCTTCCATGCCTTGCCGTACTTCACCTTGTAATGAAAGATGGCTTTCACAAGGTCAATGACATGTTGGATGCTCATTGTTGGAAGTGTGGATATTGAGTTGGAGAGCCTGTAAGCGATGAACTCGGACGTGAGTTGTTTGTGGTCTTGGGACACAATCTTGCCATCCACCCTTTTGCCTCGGCACATGTGAGTTGGCACACAACTCACTACGTGCCAAGCGGGACCTCCTTTCCATGGTCTTGCACGCACAATCCATGGACATATTTCATCTTCACATGCACATGCAACCGTGTAGCGCACATTGACGTCCGAATGCACCACCTTGTGTGGACGATAATGCGTAACCGAGTAGTTGTCGAGCCACATCTTCAATTCCAAGAAGGTTTCGAAATTACACCCTTTAGCAATCCGGTTCTTGTCGTCTCCCAAATCACGGTGAGAGCTTGGCCTAACCCCAAGAGATATAGATTTGCCACCATCCACAACGGCTTCATCCGCGAGACTAACATCCTTGAACAATGGTGTCTTGTGATCCGGACCGAATACCTTCTCGAAAGCTTCGTCCTCCTTCACCATGAACCCCTCCTCATCAACTTGTTCATCGGGACCTTCGTCATCCGAATCCAATGCATATGCACGGGAAAAAGGGATGGAATGGTCCATTGTCTCTTGCAAATGATATTTGTCAAGATCACCCACATTGTTGTCATGGAGATCAACTTCATTGTCATTGTCTGCATACTCATCATTGTCCTCTTGCAAAGCTTCATCTTGGTTGTTTGTAAACGGGCTCAATGTTGGCCTCACTTCTTAGGTCAAAAGAGGTTCAACAATTTCATCTCGCTTCAAGGGTGGGGGGCTACTAGCAACCAAAGGGGAGGGTTTCCGGTTCAAGTCCAAATGCAAATTTGAATCAACCTTCTTCATTGCAAATAACTCAAGAGCCTTGTCAAGTGAATCGGCCACCGTTTCCTTGTATGCAACCCAACGTTGCTCCGAGTTGATACGCATTGTCTTCCAACGGATGTGCATTCCAAAACCTACATTATGCCTTCCCTCCAACTCAACGATATCACTAGGGTCCATCCAATTCAAATCTTTCCTCACCTGTTGCAAGAGCTCCGCATAGCTAGGACTACTATCAAACACCATATCTAGCTCATCCGGATCCGGTTCAATATTGCCTTTCAAGAAGGCGTCTTTGTCCCCATGATGAACAAACACACATGTTCTTCCCATCCCTATAAGCATTCAAACAACACAACGTAACATTGCTTCCATGAGTACTAATTTAAGGATTAACACGGAATACAAACCCTAATATATATATATATATATATATATATATATCAAACAACAACCCTAACCCTAACCATAACCCTAACCCTAACCATAACCCTAACAATAACCCTAACCCTAACCACAACCCTAGCACCAACATAAGAACACCCATAAGAATAACCCTAACATACTAACAAAGCCTAATCATAGGAAATTGGCAAACAAAGATCTCACATCTCCATGCAAATCTCTAGATCCAAACAAAACTAGGGTTTCCCCAAACTAGCATTACTTGGATCAAAACAAGGGGATCGGAGAAGATTACCTTAAGGGAGGGTATGACTTTGAAATCCACGGACAAATTCTTCAAATTTGCAAGTTTTGGGAGAGGATTTGAGAGGGGGAGAGAGTGGGAGAGGGGGCAAAGCTCGGGTTGGGGTGTGTGGGGTGGGGGGAGTGGGGGAGGGGGGCCAAGCCGCTGGATAAGTCACAGTGCAGCGCCTACGGGCCGGGCGCTGCACATTACATGTGTGGCGCCTAGCTCGGAGGCGCTGCACTACTGGGTGCGGGCCCAAGGGCTGCCACGGTGGACACGCGTGCAACGCCCCAGAGCTGGGCGTTGCACCGTAGGGTGTGGCGCCTGCGTGGCGGGCGCTACACAAAAGGGTCAGTGCTGTGAAATAGTTTTACGGGCAGTTCATTCCGTGAATTGATTTCGTCCCAAGGTCAAAATTGTCAAATTTGCCGATGATTATAATGATGAAAGTGGATTTGGAGAGGTCATGACTTTATTTAGTGATGAATCCACCATTTTGGATGAGGCTTCAATTGACTATCATAACAAAGTTGCTATCTATGATGATTATGGTGATGTCATGTATGCTATAAAGAATAATGATAACCATGAAAATCCCATCATGATTTTAATTTTCACTCTCATGATAATTATTTTGTTGAGTTTGCTCCCACTACTATTGATGAGAAGAAATTTGTTTATGTCGAGAGTAATAAGTTTTCTATGCTTTTGTGTCATGAAAAGAATGATTTATGTGATGGTTATATTGTTGAATTTCTTCATGATGCTACTGAAAATTATTATGAGGGAGGAACTTATGCTTGTAGGAATTGCAATAATATCAAGTTTCCTCTCTATGTGTTGAAAATCTTGAAGTTGTGCTTGTTTTGCCTTCCTATGCTAGTTGATTCTTGTTCCCATAAACTGTTTGATCACAAAATCCCTATGCATAGGAAGTGTGTTAGGATTAAATGTGCATGCCATGTGTTTCATGATTCTCTCGTTATGTTTCAATTTTCTGCTTTTATGTGAGCATCATTGAAATCATCATGCCTAGCTTAAAAGGCATTAAAGAAAAGCGCTTGTTGGGAGACAACCCAACACTTTTACTATTGGGGCACGCAGTATTTCAAAAAATTTACCTACAATCATGCAAGATCTATCTAGAAGATGCATAGCAACAAGAGGGGAGAGTGTGTCTACGTACCCTCGTAGACCGAAAGTGGAAGCGTTAAGTAACGCGGTTGATGTAGTCAAACGTCTTCGCGATCCAACCGACCAAGTACTGAACGCACGGCACCTCCGTGATCTGCACACGTTTAGCTCAGTGACGTCCCTCGAACTCTAGATCCAGTTGAGGCCAAGGGAGAGTTTCTGAAAGTGCAACTATCCCTAGGTGGTTTTGGTAATTCATAACAACATATAGCTCATTGAGCTAATGCTATTTCAAGATGATTATTTCAGGAAAGCTCAATGATTGGCATGGCATGGATGTGAAAGTGGTACCCTCAAAATGCTAAGGACAAAGGATTGGCTCAATCCCAAAAGCTCAAGACTCTTCATTTTATATTTTAGTGATCCAAGATCACATTGAGTCTTTAGGAAAAGCCAATACTATCAAGGAGGGATGAGGTGTTGCTTAATGAGCCTCTTGCTTCATGTGCTTAATGATATGCTCCAAAATCCTCAGCTACTTTCCCATATCCACAAATGACCTAAACCCTAAGCCAAACTCGGTCATACCGATTCTTTCTATCCGGTGCCACCGAGTTTCACTTGTCATAAGCCACTGCCAAACCCTAGCAATTCGGTTCTACCGATAGGGATCTCGGTCTCACCGAGATGGGGTTGCAAACTCTTTGTTTCCCTTTCGTAACTTTTCGGTCTCACCGAAAGAGTGAATCGGTCCCACCGAGATTGCAATGTAAACTCTGTGTTTCCCTTTTGTAACTTTTCGATCTCACCGAAAGAGCAAATCGGTCCCACCGAGTTTGCCTGACCAACTCTCTGGTTAACTTATTACCAAACTCGGTCTCACCGAGTTTGTGTAATCGGTCTCACCGAGATTACGTTATGCCCAAACCCTAACAGAATCGGTCCTACCGAGTTGCATGTCAGTCCCATCGAAAATCTCTAACGGTCACTAGGTTTACCTTTTCGGTCTGACCGAGTTTATTGATTCGGTCCCACCGAGATTGGTAAATTGTGTGTAACGGTTGGATTTTATGTGGAGGCTATATATACCCCTCCACCTCCTCTTCATTCGCAGGAGAGAGCCATCAAAACACACATACCATTCCAACTCATATGTTTTGAGAGAGAACCACCTACTCATGTGTTGAGACCAAGATATTCCATTCCTACCATATGAATCTTGATCTCTAGCCTCCCCCAAGTTGCTTTCCACTCAAATCTTCTTTCCACCAGATCCAAATCCTATGAAAGAGAGTTGAGTGTTGGGGAGACTATCATTTGAAGAACAAGAGCAAGGAGTTCATCATCAACACACCATTTGTTACTTCTTGGAGAGTGGTGTCTCCTAGATTGGCTAGGTGTCACTTGGGAGTCTCCGACAAGATTGTGGAGTTGAACCAAGGAGTTTGTAAGGGCAAGGAGATCGCCTACTTCGTGAAGATCTACCGCTAGCGAGGCAAGTCCTTCGTGGGCGATGGCCATGGTGGGATAGACAAGGTTGCTACTTCGTGGACCCTTCGTGGGTGGAACCCTCCGTGGACTCGCGTAACCGTTACCCTTCGTGTGTTGAAGTCTCCATCAACGTGGATGTAGGATAGCACCACCTATCCGAACCACGGGAAAAACATCCGTGTCTCCAATTGCGTTTGAATCCTCCAAACCCTTCCTTTTACATTCTTGCAAGTTGCATGCTTTACTTTCCGCTGCCAATGTACTCTTTGCATGCTTGCTTGAATTGTGTGACGATTGCTTGACTTGTCCTAAAATAGCTAAAATCTGCCAAGAACTAAAATTGGGAAAAGGTCAAGTTTTTATTTGGTCAAGTAGTCTAATCACCCCCCCTCTAGACATACTTTCGATCCTACAAATGGTATCAGAGCTTTGGTCTCCATTTGCTTTGATCTCCATAGCTTTTGGTGGTCATAGCCTTGGTTTCACAACCTAGGAGAGTATGGCGTCTAGGGAGGGAAATTATCACCGTAGAGGTCCTTACTTTGATGGTACTAATTTTGCTAGTTGGAAGCATAAAATGAAAATGCATATTCTTGGACATAACCCCGCCGTTTGGGCTATTGTGTGTGTTGGTTTGCAAGGTGACTTCTTTGATGGGAGAGAACCAAACCGTGAAGCTACCGCAGATGAGTTGAAGATGTTGCAATACAATGCTCAAGCTTGTGATATTCTCTTCAACGGATTATGCCCCGAAGAATTCAACAAAATCAGCCGTCTTGAGAATGCAAAGGAAATTTGGGACACTTTGATTGATATGCACGAAGGTACCGACTCCGTCAAGGAATCCAAGTTGGATGTGCTTCAAAGTCAACTTGACAAGTTCAAAATGAAGGATGGTGAAGGTGTCGCTGAAATGTACTCTAGGCTTGCTCTCATCACAAATGAGATTGCCGGCTTAGGAAGTGAAGAGATGACCGATATATTCATCATCAAGAAGATTCTAAGAACCTTGGATGGAAAATATGATACCGTGTGCACATTGATCCAAATGATGCCAAATTACAAAGATCTCAAGCCAACGGAAGTGATTGGAAGAATTGTTGCTCATGAGATGTCACTTAAGGATAAAGAGGAACTTCACAACAAATCAAGTGGTGCCTACAAAGCCTCATGTGAAGCCCCTACATCATCAAGTGAGAAGCAAAGCTTCAACGAAGAATTGAGCTTAATGGTGAAGAACTTCAACAAGTTCTACAAGAGTAGAAGCAAAGATAGAAGCTTCAAGTCAAGGTCCTACAATGACAAAAGATCTTCTAGTCGAGAGCGAAACTGCTACAATTGTGGAAGACCCGGACACTACTCCAATGAGTGTACGGCTCCCTACAAGAGAAGAGAAGATTCTCCAAAAAGAAGAAGCAAAGATTCACCACCAAGAGAGAGAAGGAGTAGAGATGATTGTTATGAACGAAGATACTCACGGAGAAGCAAGGATTCGGAAAGGAAGGAAAAATCATCAAGGAGCTACACAAAACGAAGACATCAAGCTCATGTTGGTGAATGGGAATCCGGCTCCGACTCCGACAGCCACTCCGAGAGAAGTTATCACTCCGACTCCGAAGATACTCAAGATGAAGGTGTTGCCGGTCTAGCACTTGTGTCATCCAACTCCTACGACATATTTGATTCACCAAATGAAGGAATTAGAAGATGCTTCATGGCAAAGGTCCTAAGGTAACACACCCCGAGTATGTTGATTTTAATAGTGATGAAGATGACTTGTTAGGTGATGATGATTTGCTTGTTGACAACTCTAGTGATGAATACTATGATGAAACGTCAATTAATCATGCTAATCAAGATAAAACAAATGACAATGATAAGGAGAAGATTGAGGCTCTGAATAAAGAACTAAACACTCTTAAGTTAGCTCATGAAACTATCTTCAAAGATCATCGAGAACTTTTAAGAGCTCATGAGAAATTACGCTTTGATAAGCTCAATCTTGAGCAAGAGCATGAGTTTTTAAAAGCAATCAATTATGATCTCCGCAAGAAAAGTTCTTCTTACATTGCCAAGCGTTTACTCTTATCCACTTACATGCCTCAAGTCAAGTCTAGTAACAAGAACAAGAAAGATTCTTCCTCTAGTAGTAACAATGATCATGCTAAATCCAATATTGTTGCTTCTAGTAGTTCTCTTGATTCCACTAATGATTCTCTTAGCCAAGTTACACTTGAGAAAGAAAATAGCTTATTGAAGGGAATTATAGAGAAAGGAGTGTACAAAAGCCTTGCCGGGAGTGAGCAATTCGAGGAAATTGTGCGCAAGCAAGGAATGCACCGGAAGAATCAAGGTGTTGGTTTTGAACGAAAGTTCAATGCCAATGGAGTTGAGTGGGAAGAAGATCAATACCCCAAGACAAAGTTTGTTCCACAACAAGAGAAGTATGATACTTCCTTCAAGGGGACACAAGCTCAAGATGATCTTCCACCACAAGACTACAAGCAAAAAGGCAAGGACAAGCTTCAAGAGGAAATTGATGCATTTGAAGAAGCTCCTAAGACCTTAGTCAAGTGGATTCCCAAGACCACGTCAAGTTCCACTTCATCAAGTACGACTACAACTCCAAGGATTCCCATCAAGATGATCTGGATCCAAAAGAAGAAGAACTAGAGAGTTCTTGAGGGTGACTCCGCCAACATACTTCACTCTTATCATTTTGGCAAGAACAAGTGCAGTCAACTTCCACATCTTGCACTAGTTCAAGGAGTCACAAACCCTCTTGTTGGTAAGACAAGGGACAAGGTAACCTAAAAGTTTTCATGGACATCATCTTGTGTGTGCATCACTCTATGTCTATGGATATCCTTGTTTGTTCCTTGTGGGACTAACCCATGTAGGTATTGAAAGTGCAATTCACTCAAATGGATAGCTCCAAGTGATCTACATCAACATTGAGCATCCACATCTTCAACATCTACATGAAGTCATCATCGACAAAACCCAAGGTTAGTTCATCCCTCTAAGGGGGGATATCACATCTAGGGGGAGCTTTACTCTAAGACTTGAGCTAAAGCAACTCTAAGGATGTGAACACAACAATGCTTTATGTAAAAGTGGTAACCCCACTTGAGCTTAAACGATGAGTATGACCTACGATCAAGTGTTCTCACTTGACTCCTAAGTCAATATACTCATATATAGATGACCTAGTCATCGCAAATTGCTTGATAGATGCTAGAATTGGTTGTGCATGCTTTGTCACATATTTCATTTGCCATCTTATTGTGTGAGCATGTTGGTTGCATATTTTACTCATTCGAGGACATCCACTTGTTGTTTTGATTGTTTGGCTTTATTTTCTTTTGCCAAGTGGATGGACAAGAATGCCTAAGAACCTCCTCTAGCTATCTATGCTTTTCTCGTCTCAAACTCTATTCATGCTACATCACAAAATTTGATCAAGTCAGATTTGAACCACTCTGTGTGAGGAGCGCTCGGAGTCCCCGATTCGTCATAGACTTAAACTTCCAAAACCTCTTTATGACTCTCGGTCTGACCGATTCCCCACTTTCGGTCCTACCGAGATCATTAAGTTGATCTAGGTTTTCGATCTCGGTGCAACCGATTTGAACTTTTCGGTCACACCGAGTTGCAGTAACTGCTCGCAGTTATGCATCTCGGTGCCACCGAGTTGTTCCACTCGGTCACAGCGACAGGGTCGGGCTATATATAGTCACGGGCAAAAATTTGGAAATTTCTCCAAACCCCTTCGCCCGCGCGATAGCCTGCTCTGCCAACTTGGTCTCCGGATCATCTCCTCGCCGCCAGCAGCCTCCAGTCGCTGGTCTTCGTCGCCGCCAACGGGAATTCTACCCCGCCGTTGCCGCCGTAGCGAGTCTCCGCCGCACTAGGGTATGGACTCGATCTTTGTGCTATTCTTCAATCCGATTCCTAGCACATTGTGATCATCATGATTCTTGCCATGTTTGATAAACTCCTATCCAGTCAATGAACTCGTAGATTAGGTTTAATTCGAAAATTTTAGGGTTAGGTTTCCGCCGAAACCATCTCGGACCCACCGAGTTGAAAAACTCGGTCCCACCGATTTGGCTTATGCCATTGCATAAGTGAGACTCGGTCTGACCGAGAATTGCTTATCGGTGTGACCAATTTTGGAATTCTGTGAAACCCTAGCAGTCTCGATGCCACCAAACTATGACTCGGTCTGACCGAGTTCACTAGTTTAGGTTCCAAAACTGCTTCGGTATCACCGAGTTTAGAAATCGGTAGATCCGAGATGCTTTTAGTGGGAAACTAAAACTAAGTTTTTGAATTATTCTTTTGCAAAAATCTCTGCATTTTGTCATGCTCGTCCACTCTATCTCATCTATAACCTATTCACAGGGTCAGTAGTCAGAGCTTGCATCATGTCAGACCAAAGTGATAGCCAGAACCTGTCAGAACAGCAAGTGCAGCTGAGTGAGGGCACTAGTCCCTCAAGTTCCTCAGATGATGGCAGCAGGAGCACCCCTAGCAATCTGCCTAAAGCTACCACAAGACAGAGAAAGAAGAGAACCTCAGACTCAGAAGATGAGGATTATGTGGCAGAAGAGGAAGCAACCTCCAAGAGAGTTGAGCCAGCACAGGGTACAAAGCTAGGGTTGAAGTTCAAAAGGCCAGCAGGCAGGCAGCCTATGTCAAAGGCTAGAGCTTCAACTGAGAAGCCCACTCCCATTGAGCCAGTTGCTGCTGAGGGCAAGAAGAGGAAAGAAAGGGTGAAGAAAACTATAGCCAGAGTGCTTGGCAAAGCTTCCATCATGGAAGATGAGGAGGAAGAAGAAGAGGTGGCTGCACCAGCACCAAAGGCACCCAAGCTGATGGGTGATGCCATAAGGTCAGGGGCAGCTGCTTCCAAGGCCAAGCTAGCTCCAAAGCACAAGCCAAGAAGGAGAAGGCTAGGAAGGAGAAAGCTGCCAAGATGCCTACTCAAGCGGAGGCATCTGAATATTTCCTGAAAACCAAACAAGAGCAGCTTGGTTACTTGATTGCATCCACCCTGCGGATTGAGCAAGGACTAGCCACCCTAACTCAAAACCAGGCAAGCTTAGAGAGGATCATGGAACAAAAGTTCTATGACTTGGATGTCAAAGTGACAGAGATTCAGTCTGCAGTGGAGCAGCTCCAGGATGACATGCAGGAGAGGAGAGGCAAGACTACAACTGTTGCCTTTGCCAGAGTGCCCCGAGCTCCGAGGTCATCTGCAGTGCCAGTTCCTGACACAAGGGCAACCACCTCAGCTCCAGCCGCAACATCAGCTCCAACTCCAGCATCTACTTCAGCTCCAGCGTCTACTTCAGCATCTATGGAAGCCTTCGTCCTTGGAGTGATCCAGACTCCACCACCACCTGAAGATCAAGCCTGAGTGTCGACTTAGCACTATGCATTTTCTAGGAACTTTTTGGTAACTTGTTGCCAAAGGGGGAGAAAATGTATAGATCATAGGCTTCGAGAGAGAGTGTTGCTTTTATTCTTTCTTGTTTTATTTGGTGGTTTTTCAACCTTCGTTTGCTTTTGTGTGAGATACTACGTCATTATCTGTGAGACATCGATGATCATGTGTTTGATCATAAGCTACACTTAATGTTTGCTTAATATTTTTATCCTATCTATCTTATGTGATTGGTGATGAGTGCATTTATTTCATTCTTATCATTTTAAGCGCTCCACCAAGATGTATGTGACATGGAAGAGTAACCCATGACTCCAAAGCAAATTTTAAATATGCACAAATTTAGGGGGAGCTCTTACTTGTCACATACTTCTCAAAGCGACGATATATTTCATGCCTATTATCATTTGTTGAAGCTTTGATCTATATGTTGTCATCAATTACCAAAAAGGGGGAGATTGAAAGTGCAACTATCCCTAGGTGGTTTTGGTAATTCATAACAACATACAGCTCATTGAGCTAATGCTATTTCAAGATGATTATTTCAGGAAAGCTCAATGATTGGCATGGCATGGATGTGAAAGTGGAACCCTCAAAATGCTAAGGACAAAGGATTGGCTCAAGCTCAAAAGCTCAGGACTCTTCATTTTATATTTTAGTGATCCAAGATCACATTGAGTCTTTAGGAAAAGCCAATACTATGAAGGAGGGATGAGGTGTTGCTTAATGAGCCTCTTGCTTCATGTGCTTAATGATATGCTCCAAAATCCTCAGCTACTTTCCCATATCCACAAATGACCTAAACCCTAAGCCAAACTCGGTCATACCGATTCTTTCTATCCGGCGCCACCGAGTTTCACTTGTCATAAGCCACTGCCAAACCCTAGCAATTCGGTTCTACCGATAGGGATCTCGGTCTCACCGAGATGGGGTTGCAAACTCTCTGTTTCCCTTTCGTAACTTTTCGGTCTCACCGAAAGAGCGAATCGGTCCCACCGAGATTGCAATGTAAACTCTGTGTTTCCCTTTTGTAACTTATCGGTCTCACCGAAAGAGCAAATCGGTCCCACCAAGTTTGCCTGACCAAATCTCTGGTAAGCTTATTACCAAACTCGGTCTCACCGAGTTTGTGTAATCGGTCTCACCGAGATTACGTTATGCCCAAACCCTAACAGAATCGGTCCTACCGAGTTGCATGTCAGTCCCACCGAAAATCTCTAATGGTCACTAGGTTTACCTTTTCGGTCTGACCGAGTTTATTGATTCGGTCCCACCGAGATTGGTAAATTGTGTGTAACGGTTGGATTTTGTGTGGAGGCTATATATACCCCTCCACCTCCTCTTCATTCGCAGGAGAGAGCCATCAGAACACACATACCATTCCAACTCATATGTTCTGAGAGAGAACCACCTACTCATGTGTTGAGACCAAGATATTCCATTCCTACCATATGAATCTTGATCTCTAGCCTTCCCCAAGTTGCTTTCCACTCAAATCTTCTTTCCACCAGATCCAAATCCTATGAGACATAGTTGAGTGTTGGGGAGACTATCATTTGAAGCACAAGAGCAAGGAGTTCATCATCAACACACCATTTGTTACTTCTTGGAGAGTGGTGTCTCCTAGATTGGCTAGGTGTCACTTGGGAGCCTCCGACAAGATTGTGGAGTTGAACCAAGGAGTTTGTAAGGGCAAGGAGATCGCCTACTTCGTGAAGATCTACCGCTAGTGAGGCAAGTCCTTCGTGGGCGATGGCCATGGTGGGATAGACAAGGTTGCTACTTCGTGGACCCTTCCTGGGTGGAGCCCTCCGTGGACTCGCGCAACCGTTACCCTTCGTGGGTTGAAGTATCCATCAACGTGGATGTAGGATAGCACCACCTATCCGAACCACGGGAAAAACATCCGTGTCTCCAATTGCGTTTGAATCCTCCAAACCCTTCCCTTTACATTCTTGCAAGTTGCATGCTTTACTTTCCGCTGCCAATATACTCTTTGCATGCTTGCTTGAATTGTGTGACGATTGCTTGACTTGTCCTAAAATAGCTAAAATCTGCCAAGAACTAAAATTGGGAAAAGGTCAAGTTTTTATTTGGTCAAGTAGTCTAATCACCCCCCTCTAGACATACTTTCGATCCTACAGTTTCGTCAACACAACGACGTGGTGACGGTGATGATGAAGTTACCGACGCAGGGCTTCGCCCAAGCACTACGACAATATGACCGAGGTGGAAATCTGTGGAGGGGGGCACCGCACACGGCTAAGAGATCAACTTGTGTGTCTATGGGGTGCCCCCTCCCCCGTATATAAAGGAGTGGAGGACTGGGCCGGCCGACCTCATGGGGTGCGCCCCAAGGGGGGGAATCCTACTCCTACTAGGAGTAGGTTCCCCCCTTTCCTAGTCCAACTAGGAGGGGAAGGAAAGGGAAGAGGGAGAGAAGGAAAGGGGGGCCGCCCCCTTCCCAATTTGTATTGGGCTTGGGAGGCGTGCCCCTCCTCTTGGCCGCCTCCTCCTCTCTTCCACTAAAGCCCATGAAGGCCCATTAACCCCCCGGGGGGTTCCGGTAATCCCCCGGTACTCCAGAAAATGCACGAACCTATCCGAAACCTTTCCAATGTCCAAACATAACCTTCCAATATATCAATCTTTATTCCTCGACCATTTCGAGACTCCTCGTCATGTCCGTGATCACATCCGGGACTCCGAACAACCTTTGGTACATCAAATCACATAACTCACAATACATATCGTCATCGAACATTAAGCGTGCGGACCCTACGGGTTCGAGAACTATGTAGACATGACCGAGACACATCTCTGGTCAATAACCAACAACGGCACCTGGATGCTCATATTGGTTCCTACATATTCTACGAAGATATTTATTGGTCAAACCGCATAACAACATACGTTGTTCCCTTTGTCATCGGTATGTTACTTGCCCGAGATTCGATCGTCGGTATCATCATACCTAGTTCAATCTCGTTACCGGCAAGTCTCTTTACTTGTTTCGTAATGCAAGATCCCGCAACTAACTCATTAGTCATCTTGCTTGCAAGGCTTATAGTAATGTGCATTACCGGGAGGGCCCAGAGATACCTCTCCGACAATCAGAGTGACAAATCCTAATCTTGATCTATGCCAACTCAACAAACACCATCGGAGACACCTGTAGAGCATCTTTATAATCACCCAGTTAAGTTGTGACATTTGATAGCATACAAAGTGTTCCTCCGGTATTCGGGAGTTACATATATCATAGTCATAGGAACATGTATAAGTTATGAAGAAAGCAATAGCAATAAACTAAACGATCATAGTGCTAAGCTAACGGATGGGTCATGTCAATCACATCATTCTCTAATGATGTGATCTCGTTTATCAATTGACAACTCATGTCTATGGTTTGGAAACTTAACCATCTTTTATTAACGAGTTAGTTAAGTAGAGGCATACTAGTGACACTCTGTTGGTCTATGTATTCACACATGTACTAAGTTTCCGGTTAATACAATTCTAGCATGAATAATAAACATTTATCATGATATAAGGAAATATAAATAACAACTTTATTATTGCCTCTAGGGCATATTTCCTTCAGTCTCCCACTTGCACTAGAGTCAATAATCTAGATTACATTGTAATGATTCTACCACCCATGGAGTCTTGGTGCTGATCATGTTTTGCTCGTGAGAGAGGCTTAGTCAACGGGTCTGCAACATTCAGATCTGTATGTATCTTGCAAATCTCTATGTCTCCCTCCTTGACTTGATTGCGGATGGAATTGAAGCATCTCTTGATGTGCTTGGTTCTCTTGTGAAATCTGGATTCATTTGCCAAGGAAATTCCACCAGTATTGTCACAAAAGATTTTCATTGGACCCGATGCACTAGGTATTACACCTAGATCGGATATGAACTCCTTCATCCAGACTCCTTCATTTGCTGCTTCCGAAGCAGCTATGTATTCCGCTTCATACGTAGATCCTGCCACGACACTTTGTTTAGAACAGCACCAACTAACAGCTCCACCATTCAATAAAAATATGTATCTGGTTTGTGACTTAGAGTCATCCGGATCAGTGTCAAAGCTTGCATCAACGTAACCGTTTATGACGAGCTCTTTGTCACCTCCATAAATGAGAAACATATCCTTAGTCCTTTTCAGGCATTTCAGGATGTTCTTGACCGCTGTCTAGTGATCCACTCCTGGACTACTTTGGTACCTCCCTGCTAAACTAATAGCAAGGCACACATCAGGTCTGGTACACAGCATTGCATAAATGATAGAACCTATGGTTGAAGCATAGGGAATGACTATCATTTTCTCTATCTTCTGCAGTGGTCGGGCATTGAGTCTGACTCAACTTCGCACCTTGTAACACAGGCAAGAACCCTTTCTTTGCTTGATCCATTTTGAACTTCTTCAGAACTTCATCTAGGTATGTGCTTTGTGAAAGTCCAATTAAGCGTCTTGATCTATCTCTATAGATCTTGATGCCCAATATATAAGCAGCTTCACCAAGGTCTTTCATTGAAAAATTCTTATTCAAGTATCCTTTTATGCTATTCAGAAATTCAGTATCATTTCCAATCAACAATATGTCATCTACATATAATATCAGAAATGCCATAGAGCTCCAACTCACTTTCTTGTAAATACAGGCTTCTCCAAAAGTCTGTATAAAACCATATGCTTTGATCACACTATCAAAGCGTATATTCCAACTCTGAGATGCTTGCACCAATCCATAAATGGATCGCTGGAGCTTACACACTTTGTTAGCAACTTTTGGATCGACAAAACCTTCTGGTTGCACCATATACAACTCTTCTTTAAGATATCCATTAAGGAATGCAGTTTTGATATCCATTTGCCAAATTTCATAATCATGAAATGAGGCAATTGCTAACATGATTCGGACAGACTTAAGCATCGCTACGGGTCTCATCGTAGTGAACTCCTTAAACTTGTCGAAAACCTTTCGCAACAAGTCGAGCTTTGTAGACAATAACGTTACCGTCAGCGTTAGTCTTCTTCTTGAAGATCCATTTATTCTCTATGGCTTGCCGATCATCGGGAAAAGTCAACCAAAGTCCACACTTTGTTATCATACATGGATCCCATCTCAGATTTCATGGCCTCAAGCCATTCGTGGAATCTGGTCTCATCATCGCTTCCTCATAGTTCGTAGGTTTGTCATGGTCAAGTAACATGACCTCCAGAATAGGATTATCGTACCACTCTGGTGCGGATCTTACTCTGGTTGACCTACAAGGTTCGGTAGTAACTTGATCAGAAGTTTCATGATCGTCATCATTAGCTTCCTCACTAATTGGTGTAGGAATCATTGGAACTGATTTATGTGATGAACTACTTTCCAATAAGGGAGTAGGTACAGTTACCTCATCAAGTTCTACTTTCCTCCCACTCACTTCTTTCGAGAGAAACTCCTTCTCTAGAAAGGGTCCATTCTTAGCAATGAATATCTTGCCTTCGGATCTGTGATAGAAGGTGAACCCAACAGTCTCCTTTGGGTATCCTATGAAGACACATTTCTCCGATTTGGGTTCGAGCTTATCAGGTTGAAGCTTTTTCACATAAGCATCGCAGCCCAAACTTTAAGAAACGACAACTTAGGTTTCATGCCAAACCACAGTTCATATGATGTTGTCTCAACGGATTTCGATGGTTCCCTATTTAACGTGAATGCAGCCGTCTCTAAAGCATAACCCCAAAACGACAATGGTTAATCAGTAAGAGACATCATAGATCACACCATATCTAATAAAGTGCGGTTACGACGTTCGGACGCACCATTACGCTGTGGTGTTCCAGGTGGCATGAGTTGCAAAACTATTCCGCATTGTTTCAAATGGAGACCAAACTCATAACTCAAATATTCACCTCCATGATCAGATCATAGAAACTTAATTTTCTTGTTACGACGATTTTCCACTTCACTCTGAAATTCTTTGAACTTTTCAAATGTTTCAGACTTATGTTTCATCAAGTAGACATACCCATATCTGCTCAAATCATTTGTGAAGGTTAGAAAATAACGATACCCGCCACGAGCATCAACACTCATCGGACCGCATACATCAGTATGTATTGTTTCCAACAAGTCTGTTGCTTGTTCCATTGTTCCGGAGAAAAGAGTCTTAGTCATCTTGCCCATGAGGCATGGTTCGCAAGCATCAAGTGATTCATAATCAAGCTATTCCAAAAGCCCATCAGCATGGAGTTTCTTCATGCGCTTTACACCAATATGACCTAAACGGCAGTGCCACAAATAAGTTGCACTTTCATTATTAAACTTATATCTTTTGGCTTCAATACTATGAATATGTGTATCACTACTATCAAGATTTAGTAAAAATAGACCACTCATCAAGGGTGCGTGACCATAAAAGATATTACCCATATAAATAGAACAACCATTATTCTCTGATTTAAATGAATAACCGTCTTGCATCAACAAGATCATGATATAATGTTCATGCTTAACGCTGGCACCAAATAACAATTATTCAGGTCTAAAACTAATCCCGAAGGTAGATGTAGAGGTAGCGTGCCGACGGCCATCACATGGACTTTGGAACCATTTCCCACGCGCATCGTCACCTTGTCCTTAGCCAATCTTCGCTTAATCCGTAGCCCCTGTTTCGAGTTGCAAATATTAGCAACAGAACCAGTATCAAATACTCAGGAGCTACTGCGAGCATTAGTAAGGTACACATCAATAACATGTATATCAAATATACCTTTCACTTTGCCATCCTTCTTATCCGCCAAATACTTGGGGCAGTTCCGCTTCCAGTGACCAGTCCCTTTGAAGTAGAAGCACTCAGTCTCAGGCTTAGGTCTAGACTTGGGCTTCTTCACTTGAGCAGCAACTTGCTTGCCATTCTTTTTGATGTTCCCCTTCTTCCCTTTGCCCTTCTTCTTGAAACTAGTGGTCTTGTTGACCATCAACACTTGATGCTCCTTCTTGATTTCTACCTCCATAGCTTTTAGCATCGCGAAGAGCTTGGGAATAGTCTTATCCACCCCTTGCATATTATAGTTCATCATGAAGCTTTTGTAGCTTGGTGGCAGTGATTGAAGAACTCTGTCAATGACACTATCAACCGGAAGATTAACTACCAGCTGAGTCAAGTGATTGTGGTACCCAGACATTCCGAGTATGTGCTCACTTACAGAACTATTCTCCTCCATTTTGCAGCTATAGAACTTATTGGAGACTTCATATCTCTCAATCCGCGCATTTGCTTGAAATATTAACTTCAACTCCTGGAACATATCATATGTTCCATCACATTCAAAATGTCGTTGAAGCCCCAGTTCTAAGCCGTAAATCATGGCACACTGAACTATCGAGTAGCCATCAGCTTTGCTCTGACAGGTGTTCATAACATATGGAGTTGCTCCTGCAGCGGGTTTGGCACCTAGCGGTGCTTCCAGGACGTAATTCTTCTGTGTAGCAATGAGGATATTCCTCAAGTTACGGACCCAGTCCGTGTAGTTGCTACCATCATATTTCAACTTAGCTTTCTCTAGGAACGCATTAAAATTCAATAGAACAACAACACGGGCCCTTTATCTACAACACCATAGACATGCAAAATACTATCTGGTACTAAGTTCATGATAAATTAAAGTTCAATTAATCATATTACTTAAGAACTTCCACTTAGATAGACATCCCTCTAGTCATATAAATGATCACGTGATCCATATCAACTAAACCATGTCCGATCACCACGTGAGATGGAGTAGTTTTCAATGGTGAACATCACTATGTTGATCATATCTAATATATGATTCATGCTCGACCTTTCGGTCTTAGTGTTCCGAGGCCATATCTGCATATGCTAGGCTCATCAAGTTTAACCCGAGTATTTTGCATGTGCAAAACTGGCTTGCACCCATTGTATGTGAACGTAGAGCTTATCACACCCGATCATCACGTGGTGTCTCGGCACGATGAACTGTAGCAACGGTGCATACTCAGGGAGAACACTTGTACCTTAAAATTTAGTGAGATATCATCTTATAATGCTACCGCCGAACTAAGAAAAATAAGATGCATAAAGGATAAACATCACATGCAATCAAATAAGTGATATGATATGGCCATCATCATCTTGTGCCTTTGATCTCCATCTCCAAATCACCGTCATGATCACCATCGTCATCGGCTTGATACCTTGATCTCCATCGAAGCATCGTTGTCATCTCGCCAACTATTGCTTCTATGACTATCGCTACCGCTTAGTGATAAAGTAAAGAATTACATGGCGATTGCATTTCATACAATAAAGCGAAAACCATATGGCTCCTGCCAGTTGCCGATAACTGTTACAAAACATGATCATCTCATACAACAAATTATATATCATCATGTCTTGACCATATCACCTCACAACATGCCCTGCAAAAACAAGTTAGACGTCCTTTACTTTGTTGTTGCAAGTTTTACGTGGCTACTACGGGCTTCTAGCAAGAATCGTTCTTACCTACGGCATAAAAACCACAACGTGGTATAGTGATTACTTTTTGATCTTCAGAAAGAACCTTGTTCATTGAATCCGATTCAACTAAAGTTGGAGAAACTGACACCCGCCAGCCACCTGTGTGCAAAGCATGTCGATAGAACCAGTCTCATGAATGCGGTCACGTAATGTCGGTCTGGGCCACTTCATCCAACAATACCGCCAAATCAAGAAACAACTAGTGACGGCAAGCAATATGTATATACCCACGCCCACAACTCCTTTGTGTTCTACTCGTGCATATAACATCTACGCATAGACCTGGCTCGGATGCCACTGTTGGGGAACACAGTATTTCAATTTTTTACCTATGATCACGCAAGATTTATCTTGGAGATGCATAGCAATGAGAGGGGAGAGTGTGTCTACGTACCCTCGTAGACCGAAAGTGGAAGCATTAAGTAACGCGGTTGATGTAGTCGAACGTCTTCGCGATCCAACCGATCAAGTACCGAACGCACGACACCTCCGTGATCTGCACATGTTCAGCTCGGTGACGTCCCTTGAACTCTAGATCTAGGTGAGGCCGAGGGAGATTTTTGTCAGCACGACGACGTGGTGACGGTGATGATGAAGTTACTGATGCAGGGCTTTGCCTAAGCACTACGACAATATGACCGAGGTGGAAATCTGTGGAGGGGGCACCGTACACGACTAAGAGATCAACTTGTGTGTCTATGGGGTGCCCCCCCTCCATCGTATATAAAAGAGTAGAGGAGGGGGCCGACCGGCCTCATGGGGTGCGCCCCATGGGGGGAATCCTACTCCTACTAGGAGTAGGTTCCCCCCTTTCCTAGTCCAACTAGGAGGGGAAGGAAAGGGCAGAGGGAGAGAAGGAAAGGGGGGCCGACCCCCTTCCCAATTCGGATTGGGCTTGGGGGGGCGCCCCTCCTCTTGGGCGCCTCCTCCTCTCTTCCACTAAAGCCCATGAAGGCCCATTAACCCCCCGGGGGGTTCCGGTAACCCCCCGGTACTCCAGAAAATGCCAAAACCTATCTGAAACGTTTTAGGTGTCCAAACATAACCTTCCAATATATCAATCTTTATGTCTCGACCATTTTGAGACTCCTGGTCATGTCCGTGATCACATCTGGGACTCCGAACAACCTTCGGTACATCAAATCACATAACTCACAATACATATCGTCGTCGAACGTTAAGCATGCGGACCCTACGGGTTCGAGTACTATGTAGACATGACCGAGATACATCTCCGTTCAATGACCAACATCAGAACCTGGAAGCTTATATTGGTTCCTACATATTCTACGAAGATCTTTATCGGTCAAACCGCATAACAACATACGTTGTTCCCTTTGTCAACGGTATGTTACTTGCCCGAGATCCGATCGTCGATATCATTATACATAGTTCAATCTCGTTATCGGCAAGTCTCTTTACTTGTTCCGTAATGCAATGTCCCGCAACTAACTCATTAGTCATATTGCTTGCAAGGCTTATAGTGATGTGCATTACTGAGAGGGCCCAGAGATACCTCTTCGACAATCGGAGTGACAAATCCTAATCTCGATCTATGCCAACTCAACAAACACCATCAGAGACACCTGTAGAGAATATTTATAATCACCCGGTTACGTTGTCACTACAGGAGTCAGCTACTTTGCCGTCAGCCATGGCGGACGGCAAAGGCATGGATGGCTGACGGCAAAGGTCTTTGCCGTCTGCCGCGGACGGCAAAAGGTGACGGCAAAGTAAGGTTCGGCAAAGAGGTACTTTGCCGTCTGCTTCGGGTGGCTGACGGCAAAGGAGCCTTTGCCATCAGCAGCGGACGGCAAAGAGTGCAGACGGCAATAAGTGCGCTGTTACTCTGTTAGGTGGCTAACAGCAGGCCTTTGCCGTCCGCCGCTGACGGCAAACATCGGAAGGCCTTTGCCGTCCACCGTGTGATGTCAGCCGACGTCACTACACGACAGGCCTTTGCCGTCCGCCGCGGACGGCAAAGCCTTTGCCGTCAGCCACTGTAGGCAAACTGACCAAATTGGTCAACCTCCCAAGAAGCACAGCTGCCTGCCATGTGGCCTCTTTGCCATCCGCTGCTGATGGCAAAGAGCTCTTTGCCGTCGGTGGCAGACGGCAAAGAGCCTGCATATTGGCTCTTTTTTTCTGTTTTTTTTTTGAATGCAACAATTTTCAGAGCAAATATATATGACATATATAGATATATTTCCATATCAGATATCCATCACATAAGTTTCATATCACATAAGTTTCATGCATACACATTGTTCATACATAAGCAAGTTCCATCCATATACATATTACAATGCAAAGTTTCATCAAGATAGGAAGTTCCATCATAGCAAGCTAGATACAATGCAAAGTTTCATGAAAGGAAAAGCAAGCACTCCATCATAGCAAGCTAGGTTCCATGAAGTGAATGAAATCTGCAAAATGGTAAATAAGAAAGTTAGAAATAGGTGACTAGAACAAGAAGAAGACTAGAACAAGAAGTATATGTCATTTATGAGCTAACTTAGTTGAAATAGATCATATATGAGCTAACTAAGTTGAAATGGGTTGTTTATGAGCTAACTTAGTTGAAATGGATCATTTATGAGCTAACTTAGTTGAAATGGGTCATTTATGAGCTAACTAAGGTGAAGGGCATCGTTTTTGAGCTAACTAAGGTGAAATGAATAGTTTTTGAGCTAACTAAGGTGAAATGGATCATTTATGAGCTAACTTAGGTGAATGGATCATTTATGAGCCAACTTACTTGAAATGGGTCGTTTATGAGCTAACTAAGGTGAAATGGATCTTTTTGAGCTAACTAAGGTGAAATGGATTGTTTTTGAGCTAACTTAGGTGAAACGGATCATTTATGAGCTAACTTAGTTGAAATGGATCATTTATGAGCTAACTAAGGTGAAATGGATCGTTTTTGAGCTAACTAAGGCGAAATGGATCGTTTTTAGCTAACTTAGGTGAAATGGATCATTTATGAGCTAACTTAGGTGAAATGGATCATTTATGAGCTAACTAAGGTGTTTTTGAGCAAACTAAGGTGAAATGGATCTTTTTTGAGCAAACTTAGGTGAAATGGATCATTTAAGAGCTAATTTAGGTGAAATGGATCGTTTTTAGCTAACTTAGGTGAAATGGATCGTTTAGGAGCTACTGTAGGTAAATTGGGTCATTTTAGAGCTAACTTGGATAAACTGGATCATTTATAAGCTAACCTAGGTAAGATGGGTCATTTTGGAGCTAACCTAGGTGAAATGGGTCATTTTGGAGCTAACCTAGGTGAAATGGGTCATTTTAAAGCTAACATAGGTAAAATGGATCATTTAGGAGCTAATCTACATAAAATGGGTCATTTTAGAGCTAACTTGGATAAATTGGATCACTTATAAGCTAACTAAGGTAAAATGAGTCATTTTAGAGCTAACTTAGGTAAAATGGATCGTTTATGAGCTAAGTAAGTTAATTATGCAATTTTTGACATAAGTAAGCTAAGTACATATCGTTTTAGAGCTAACTTAGGTAGAATGGATGGTTTATGAGGTCAGTAAGCTTATTAAGTCATTTTGGAGGAAAAGAAGCTAACTCTAGGTCATTATGATAAGCATATTGGAGGAAATAAAGCTAAGTCTAGGTCTTTATGCATTTGTTAAGCAAAACACTAGAGAAACTTACCGTGATCACGGAGGTGTAGGACCGGGCTGGCTCGCGCCGGTAGCTGGAGAAGGAGCGGGCTGGCTCTCGCCGGTAGCTGGAGAAGGATCATGCGATGCGTTTCTGGAGTTAAGCTGCACCAAAGATCATTTCCAATGTCTCGTTAGCATTATGACACTCAAATGTTAAGACTAGCAAGTAATGTCCATTCAAATTAAACTCACCGTGCTCCCAGGAGCAATCACTCGCATCGGTGGAGCGGTCTGACCGGACTTCTCGCACACAGACTGCACATTTGGTTTTCACAACAGAGTCATACTAGTTAGTAATGAGACTCAAATGTTAAGACTAGCAAGTAATCTGCAGAAGAAACTTACCACAAGGAGCTCGTACATGGCCCTTGCCTGCATGTCATTCCGTGCCCTCTCCTCCTCCAACATCTTTGTCGTCCTCTCCTCCAACTCCCGCTGCCTCTCCGCCGCCTCCGCCAGAAGTTTCTCCATTCTATCTCTCTCACTCTGTATAGCAGCCTGCAACACCACTCACATGACCATTTGTAATCATTGATGGAAGCGCACACAATGTAATGGAGAAAGATAGCTGAGTACGTATAACTAACCTTGAAGGCGAGTTGGACTGGCCGGTCACGAGGCCTTATCTCAAGAGCGGAGCTCAACTGGCGCGCCTTAATCTCCGGGAGAGTGCTAGGACAACGGATAAGTCCATCTCCCATGGCTATGGAGCCATGGGACCTCCCACCACTAGATATCATCAGCAGCTTTGTATCAATGGGACCCTGGCTCGGGTTAAAGTCCTCCCCTTTCCTCGCCTTCCCCTGATCTCTATATTGCACGAGCTTGTCGTGGGCGGAGATGTTGGTGAAGTTCTTTGGATCATCAAGGTCAGACGCAGAGAATGCCTTGACTTTCTTGTAAGGGCTAGTGTGGGCCATGGCATACAGGTCGTACACCTCTGGCACCTTATCCGCCTTATTGTAGCGTGCCTGAAAGAGAGAAACAAAGTAAATTAGTAATTAAAGGGCTAAAGCTAGCATGATGAATGAATTGCATGAATCATGAAGCAAACCACATACCCAGTTCCGCCCGTACTGAAATAAGTTGGAGCTGCCTTGGTGGTGTGGCACACCTTCCATTTGGGCATGTTTGTCCTTGGCCTCTTTGTGGGTGGCCAGCCATTCTTCTGAGCACCACGCATTGACCAACACCTCCCAACAATCCATCCGATCCGCACACCATCTCGGAGGGGCCTAAGTTAGCAAATAGAAACTTGAGTCCTAAGGCTATGAATTACTAAATGATGGAAGTAAGTACAAGGCCTTAAGAATTACCTTCATGTACTTCTCCTTACTCAAGAACTTATCGCAGCACTCCTGCTTGGGCTTCTTGATACCACGCCCGGCGTAGTAGTCTCGAACAGCCTGCACCCGAACCTCATGCCGTAAGTTCTGAATTAGGCGCTTGCACTCCTTGTGGATAACATGATCCGCCTCCTCCTCATATCCCTCCTCACACCTGTAGAATGTCTGCAATCAAATGAGACAATATTGATTAGTACAATTAATAACTAGCTAGTTGAAGATTTTTAATTGTGTAAAGGAGCAATTACCCCGAACTTTCTGATCACGACGTCTGCCCTCGTCTTGCACAAGACACCGTCGATAATCTCACCCGGCGGGGCCGGGGCAGCCAAGTAGTGCTCCCAAGTCAATCCAACCTCTGGAAGCCGACCCTCACCAGGCAACGTGACAAACCACGGGAAGTTTTGCCGAATCAGAACTCCAAGGACGGAGTTGGGCCGGCGGACACTTTCATGGTGGTCCCAACCCCTACAGCATGACAAGGCCAACACATCAGTTATTTGAAGAAACGTGAATGCAGAAGGTACAAAAAGATTAAATGCACTTACCTCTCCCCATCAGGGAAAATCAACCACCTCTGCTCGCGGGTCGCCGGCACGGACGGGAGCCGTGTAGCACCACGCTAGTAGACATTGCCCCCTCCTCCCCCTCCTCATCAGTCGGCTCCCCGCCATCATCAGCATGGCCACTCGGCTCCCTGCCATCCTCAGGCTGACCCGACCAGGTACCCCATCCAGATGTGTGCTCCTCCGGGGTCTCGTGGGCTGAAGGCCCGTCGACCCGAGGCTCGTGGGCCGAAGACTCGTGGACCGGAGTCCGTGCAGCCTCCTCCTCAGACGAGTCCACCCTAGCAGTCACGTGCTCGGGTGAAACAGCTGGGGGCGGTGGCGAGGAAGGCGCCGTAAGAGTCACCCTACCTCCTCTCCCGCGACCACGTGCTCCACCTCCTCTCTTCTTCTTACCTCGTCCCCTGCTGGGCACCGCGGTCGACGAAGAAGGGCCCGGCGGTGTCGCCATACTGTCCAGCAACGCTCGGCGGAGAGGTGTGTGTGGAATGGAAGACCTCGCACCACGCGACGAAGAAGGGGCCTCGGCGCGCTCCCGACCAGCGCCCACCATCTTTCAACACCTGCCATGACAAAGAATAAACGAAATTAGTACAACATAAAAAAAAGTACCGACATGAATAATAATATGTATATCACTTAAGTGTATCATCATCAAGTAGAACATAAAAAAATTGAATACCTGACACTACTAATAATCTCGATCAGTATCATCAATAAATGCATAATCATCATCATCATCACTATAATCAATGATGGGCTCATAGGGTTCATTGGCATCAACATGTGCAAGGCCACCTTGACGTAATCGGTCAAGCATTGACAGGTCATCCGCAGCAGTAACCTCTTCTTGTTCCGGCTCTTCTTGTTCCTCCTCTGGGGTGATGTCGGATTCATTGTCGCTGTCTACTTCAATGTTTTGGGGTGAAGTATAGCGGTTCTTGAAACGCTTTTTGGAAAGACGTGTCTCTTGGAAGAATTCTCCTTCATATGTGTCTAGGTTAATGTGAGGTTCATAATCCTCTTCCTTTGGGGGAGAAAGTCTAGCATGTGGCGGCACTTCATAAACGACATCCCAACCTTTCAGATTTGGATTAGTTTGGCAGGCCCACGGTAGATAGAATACTTGGGTCGCCTGTTGAGCCATAATATAGACATCAGGAACATCTAAATAAGTGCTTTGGTTGATTTCAACTAGCCCTATATGTTCATGAGTCCTTCTAGTCTCCTTCGGCTGAAACCAATAACATTTGAAGACTACGACATTCGGTGGGTTTTCACCATAGAACAGAAGTTCATAAATTGCTTCAACTCTCCCATAATACTCGGTACCTCCTTCGCCGATAGCAGATACACAACAATTTGTAGACTTTCGGTCGGCCATAGATAGCTCTTTGCCATAGGTACGAAAGCGATACCCGTTGATATCGTACTTGTCAAATGAACGGACCTTATAGTCAAAACCATTAGCGACTTGTCTCAATTCGGCGTCCATAGACTCTGAATTAGCCTACAAGTTTAATATGAAAGGATTGTTGCATTATGCACAAATTAGCGAATGAAATGAAATTGTCTAATAGAAATTACCGTTTGTTTGAACCAAGAGATGAAACCGGGATAGCCACCTCCTTGCTTTGCGAGAAGCTCATACTCTTCGATGGAATCCTTTTGGATCTCCGCTCCATACGAGAATATGGCGATGTATCGACTATATGACATATGCAGGAATAAGAGTAGTTCAAAGGAAATAGAAGTTGTGAAACAATGTACCGAGAACTTACTCGATGTACGGCCGCACTTCTATCAGGTTGTTGAAGATATACAATGAAATGGTCCGCCATTCTTCGTTATCCAAAGATACTGGATGTGAAACACTAGCTGGTGCGAGATTCGCTTTGAATAGGCTGAGGTTGGATCCACCCTTTTTAGGCTCGTCAGCATTGTACCGAGGCTTCGGATTATGCAAATGACGATTTTTGGCTTCGTAGTGCACTGTTACGAAGTTTGTCGCCACCTCTGTGATGAATGCCTCAGCCATCGATGCTTCAATTCTACGTTTATTTTTACATTTTTCTTGAAGCGTCTTCTGCATCCTCTCAGTTGGGTAGCACCAACGATTTTGCACGGCCCCCCCAATCTTGCCTCGGTCGGGAGATGCAAAATCAAATGTTGCATTGGATTAAAGAAGCCCGGTGGAAAGATCTTCTCTAACTTGCAGATCAACTCCGGCGCCAACTCTTCCATTTCTTCTAGCACGCCAGGCGATAGTTCTTTCGCACAAAGAACACGGAAGAAATAGCTGAGTTCTGCCAGTACTAGCCATTCATCCTCAGGGATGAAGCCACGCAACATCACCGGCATTACCCGCTCAATCCATATGTGCCAATCATGACTCTTGAGACCAAATATCTTCAGTTTATCAAGATTCGCTGCATACCCATCGGGGAACATCAACTGCTGTTGCACCCACAAGAGAATTTCCCTCATAGCTGGCCTTCCAAGATTGAACCATGCCTTTGGCTTTGTCCAGTTCTGCTTTCCTTTCGGTTCTTTCATGTTTTGTAACGGCCTATCACATAGCGCCTCCAGATCGACTCTAGCCTTAGTATAATCCTTTGACTTCCCATCTATGCCGAACAATGTACCAAAAAGTGCCTCGGCGATATTCTTCTCAGTGTGCATCGCGTTGATGTTGTGTGGGCAAAGGAGGTCTTTGAAGTAAGGCAGATCCCATAAGCATGTTTTGTGAGTCCATGCGTGCTTAGTATTATACCCCTTGAAGTACCCTGGACGTTGTGGATCTGGCTCGAGAGCGTTTAACTGATCCAGGGTCTGTTGGCCTGTCAATGCAGGTGGTGCAGAGTTTTTGACAACTCTACCCCTGATGAAGTTCTTCTTGTCTTTCCTGAACTTATGGCGAGGATCCAGGAACTGTCTATGCATGTCGAAGCAAGAAAACTTGCGACGGGCCTGAAGCCAATGAAACTCAAGAGCTCCCTTGCATGTGGGGCACGGGAACCTTCCATGCACACACCAGCCAACGAATAGCGCATACGCCGGCAAGTCATGCGTCGAGTACATGTACCAGACACGCATTATGAAGTTCCGTTTGCTAAAGGCGTCGTATGTCTTGAACCCATTATCCCAGGCTTCTTGCAATTCGTCCTTAAGCGGCTGCATGTACACATTCATATTTTTGCCCGGATAGTTGGGTCCTGGAATTATCAACGTCAGGAAAATGTTCTTTCTTTGCATAATCTGTCCGGGGGGGGGGGGGGGAGATTGAGTGGAAAGACAAATACAGGCCAACAACTGTATTGGGCTGCCGTCATAGCAAACACACTTAACCCATCCGTGCTGATGCCGACTCGAGGATGCCTCGGATCTGCCGCTTTGTCAGCATGTAATTCATCAAACTTTTTCCACGCAACACCATCCGATGTGTGTACCATCATCAGATTCCCATCTGCATCTAGTTCGGTTCTTTTGCCTGTTTTGTGCCATGTCATCTGTTTGGCCGTCTCTTCGACCATGAAAAGACGTTGAAGTCTTGGTATGATTGGCATATACCGAAGAACACTAACGGGGATTTTGGTCTGTGTCTTCTCACCCATACCGTTGTCTACCACAATATACCTGGAAGACTTGCAAATGGGACAATAGTTCAAGTCCGCATAGTCAAGCCTAAATAAGGCACATCCTTTCTCACAGGCATGTATCTTCTCATAGGGCATCTTCAGTGCACGGAGGATTTTGTTCGACTGGTACAGGTTTGCAGGCATTACATGGCCTTTGGGTAGAAAGCGTCCAAATACTGTCATAATTGCGTCATAGCATTCTCTGCCCAAGTTGAACTGAGCCTTCAGAGCCATTACTTGTGAGATGGCATCCAACTGACAAAGCTCAGTGTGCTCGTGGAGCGGACGTTTCGAAGACTCCAACATTTCATTGAAGGCCTTTGCAGATTCCTCCATCTCCTCATCCGAATCCCGAGCATCATCATAGCCTTGCACCATGTTTTCCATCCCGGTACCATGCTCGTCGGTGCGACGACGATCCACCTCAGCTCGGTCACGTTGGGCAGACTCACCATGAAATGTCCACACCATATAATCGGGTGTAAAACCACTCTTCTGCAGGTGTCTGCCCATTTCAGCCTCTGTCTTCTTTTCCCAATTGCCGCACCGGAAACAGGGGCACTAGGTTTTCTTTTGGCCATTTGCAAATGCGGCTTGGACAAACCCCTTAGTTTTTGTGAACCATTCAACGCTCCATTTGTTCTGACCAGTGTGACCGGTATACATCCACGCATGGTCACTCATCTTGACTTTCAGAGCTACTGGACACACAACAATTATATATGTAATTCACCATGTATATATTCATCAGTTGATCTACTTTGTCAATTTTATTACGTCCATGCAACCTACACTCTAATAGGTAATGATAGTGTTGGGGAACGTAGTAATTTCAAAATTTTCCTACGCACACGCAAGATCATGGTGATGCATAGCAACGAGAGGGGAGAGTGTTGTCTACGTACCAACGCAGACCGACTGCGGAAGCGATAACACAACGTAGAGGAAGTAGTCGTACGTCTTCTTCCCGATCCGACCGATCCAAGCACCGTTACTCCGGCACCTCCGAGTTCTTAGCACACGTTCAGCTCGATGACGATCTCCGGGCTCCGATCCAGCAAAGCTTCGGGGAGGAGTTCCGTCAGCATGACGGCGTGGTGACGATCTTGATGTACTACCGACGCAGGGCTTCGCCTAAGCACTACAATGGTATGATCGAGGTGGAATTTGGTGGCAGGGGGCACCGCACACGGCTAAGGAACGATCTCAAGGATCAACTTGTGTGTCTATGGGGTGCCCCCTGCCCCCGTATATAAAGGAGCAAGGGGAGGGGTTTGGCCGGCCAAGGGAGAGGGGCGCAGGAGGAGTCCTACTCCTACCGGGAGTAGGACTCCCCCCTCCAATCCTATTCCAACTAGGACTCCAAGGGGGAAAGAGAGAGAGAGGTGGCCGGCCACCTTCTCCTAGTCCTAATAGGACTAGAGAGAGGGGGGAGGCGCACAGCCCTATGTGGGCTGCCCTTTCAACTTTCCACTAAGGCCCATGTTGGCCCATTTGGCTCCCGGGGGGTTCCGGTAACCCTCCCGGTAATCCGGTAAAATCCCGATTTCACCGGAACACTTCCGATGTCCAAACATAGGCTTCCAATATATCAATATTTATGTTTCGACCATTTCGAGACTCCTCGTCATGTCCATGATCACATCCGGGACTCCGAACAACCTTCGGTACATCAAAATGCATAAACTCATAATAACTGTCATCGTAACGTTAAGCGTGCGGACCCTACGGTTCGAGAACAATGTAGACATGACCGAGACACGTCTCCAGTCAATAACCAATAGCGGGACCTGGATGCCCATATTGGCTCCTACATATTCTACGAAGATCTTTATCGGTCAGACCGCATAACAACATACGTTGTTCCCTTTGTCATCGGTATGTTACTTGCCCGAGATTCGATCGTCGGTATCCAATACCTAGTTCAATCTCGTTACTGGCAAGTCTCTTTACTCGTTCCGTAATAAATCATCTCACAACTAACATCTTAGTTATAATGCTTGCAAGGCTTATGTGATGTGTATTACCGAGAGGCCCCAGAGATACCTCTCCGACAATCGGAGTGACAAATCCTAATCTCGAAATACGCCAACCCAACATCTACCTTTGGAGCCACCTGTAGTACTCCTTTATAATCACCCAGTTACGTTGTGACGTTTGGTAGTACCCAAAGTGTTCCTCCGGTAAACGGGAGTTGCATAATCTCATAGTCATAGGAACATGTATAAGTCATGAAGAAAGCAATAGCAACATACTAAACGATCGGGTGCTAAGCTAATGGAATGGGTCATGTCAATCAGATCATTCAACTAATGATGTGACCTCGTTAATCAAATAACAACTCTTTGTTCATGGTTAGGAAACATAACCATCTTTGATTAACGAGCTAGTCAAGTAGAGGCATACTAGTGACACTCTGTTTGTCTATGTATTCACACATGTATTATGTTTCCGGTTAATACAATTCTAGCATGAATAATAAACATTTATCATGATATAAGGAAATAAATAATAACTTTATTATTGCCTCTAGGGCATATTTCCTTCAGTCTCCCACTTGCACTAGAGTCAATAATCTAGTTCACATCGCCATGTGATTTAACAGCAATAGTTCACAACACCATGTGATTAACACCCATAGTTCACATCGTCATGTGACCAACACTCAAAGGTTTTACTAGAGTCAGTAATCTAGTTCACATATCTATGTGATTAACACCCAAAGAGTACTAAGGTGTGATCATGTTTTGCTTGTGAGAGAATCTTAGTCAACGGGTCTGCCACCTTCAGATCCACATGTATTTTGCAAATTTCTATGTCAACAATGCTCTGCATGGAGCTACTCTAGCTAGTTGCTCCCACTTTCAATATGTATCTAGATCGAGATTTAGAGTCATCTAGATTAGTGTCAAAACTTGCATCGGCGTAACCCTTTACGACGAACCTTTTGTCACGTCCATAATCGAGAAACATATCCTTATTTCACTAAGGATAATTCTGACCGCTGTCCAGTGATCTACTCCTAGATCACTATTGTACTCCCTTGCCAAATCAATGCAGGGTATACAATAGATCTGGTATACAGCATGACATACTTTATAGAACCTATGGCCAAGGCATAGGGAATGACTTTCATTCTCTTTCTATCTTCTGCCGTGGTCGGGCTTTGAGTCTTACTCAACTTCACACCTTATAATACAGGCAAGAACTCTTTCTTTGACTGCTCCATTTTGAACTACTTCAAAATCTTGTCAAGGTATGTACTCATTGGAAAAACTTATCAAGCGTCTTGATCTATCTCTATAGATCTTGAAGCTCAATATGTAAGCAGCTTCACCGAAGTCTTTCTTTGAAAAACTCCTTTCAAACACTCATTTATGCTTTATAGAATAATTCTACATTATTTCTGATCAACAGTATGTCGTTCACATATACTTATCAGAAATGTTGTAGTGCTCCCACTCACTTTCTTGTAAATACAGGCTTCTCCAAAAGTCTGTATAAAGCCATATGCTTTGATCAACTTATCAAAGCGTATATTCCAACTCCGAGATGCTTGCACCAGTCCACAGATGAATCGCTGGAGCTTGCACATTTTGTTAGCACCTTTCGGATTGACAAAACCTTCTCGTTGCATCATATACAACTCTTCTTTAATAAATCCATTAAGGAATGCAGTTTTGTTTATCCGTTTGCCAGATTTCATAAAATGCGGCAATTACTAACATGATTCGGACAGACTCAAGCATAGATACGAGTGAGAAGCTCTCATCGTAGTCAACACTTTGAACTTGTCGAAAACCTTTTGCGACAATTCTAGCTTTGTAGATAGTATCACTACTACCATCGTCCATTTTCCTCTTGAATATCCATTTATTCTCAATTGCTTGCCGATCATCGGGCAAGTCAACCAAAGTCCACACTTTGTTCTCATACATGGATCCCATCTCAGATTTCATGGCCTCAAGCCACTTTGCGGAATCTGGGCTCACCATCGCTTCTTCATAGTTCGTAGGTTCATCATGATCTAGTGGCATGACTTCCAGAATTGGATTACCGTACCACTCTGGTGCGGATCTCACTCTGGTTGATCTACGTGGTTCAGTAGAATCTTGTCCTGAAGTTTCATGATCATCATCATTAGCTTCCTCACTAATTGGTATAGGTGTCGCAGAAACAGTTTTCTGTGATGTACTATTTTCCAATAAGGGAGCAGGTACAGTTACCTCGTCAAGTTCTACTTTCCTCCCACTCACTTCTTTCGAGAGAAACTCCTTCTCTAGAAATGATCCATTATAAGCAACGAATGTTCTTGCCTTAGGATCTGTGATAGAAGGTGTATCCAACAGTCTCGTTTGGGTATCCTATGAAGACATATTTCTCCGATTTGGGTTTGAGCTTATCAGAATGAAACTTTTTTTTCACATAAGCATCACGACCCCAAACTTTAAGAAACGACTACTTTGGTTTCTTGCTAAACCACAGTTTAGATTGTGTCGTCTCAACGGACTTAGATGGTGCCCCTTTTTAACGTGAATGCAGCTGTCTCTAATGCATAATCCCAAAACGATAGTGGTAGATCGGTAATATACATCATAGATTGCACTATATCCAATAAAGTACGGTTATGACGTTCGGACACACCATTATGCTGTGGTGTTTCAGGTGGCGTGAGCAGTGAAAACTATTTCACATTGTTTTTACTGAAGACCAAACTCGTAACTCAAATACTCTTTTCTATGATCAGATCGTAGAAACTTTATTTTCTTGTTACGATGATTTTCCACTTCACTCTGAAATCCTTTGAACTGTTCAAATGTTTCAGACTTATGTTTCATCAAGTAGATATCCCCATATCTGCTCAAATCATCTGTGAAGGTCAGAAAATAATGATACCTGCTGCAAGCCTTAATATTCATTGGACCACATACATCAGTATGTATGATCTTTAACAAATCCGTTGCTTGCTTCATTGTTCCGGAGAACAGCGTTTTAGTCATCTTGCCCAAAAGGCACGGTTCGCAAGCATCAAGTGATTCCAAAATCCCATCAGCATGGAGTTTCTTCATGCGCTTTACACCAATATGACCTAAACGGCAGTGCTACAAATAAGTTGCACTATCATTATTAACTTTGCATCTTTTGGTTTCAATATTATGATTATGTGTATCACCATGATCGAGATCCAACGAACTATTTTCATTGGGTGTGTAACCATATAAGGTTTTATTCATGTAAACAGAACAACAATTTATTCTCTTACTTTAATGAATAACCGTATTGCAATAAACATGATCAAATCATATTCATGCTCAACGCAAAAACCAAATAACACTTATTTAAGTTCAACACTAATCCCGAAAGTATAGGGGAGTATGCGATGATGATCATATCAGTCTTGGAACTACTTCCAACACACATCGTCACTTTACCCTTAACTAGTCTCTGTTTATTCTACAACTCCCGTTTTGAGTTACTACTCTTAGCAACTGAACTAGTATCAAATACTGAGGGTTTGCTATAAACACTAGTAAAGTACACATCAATAACATGTATATCAAATATACTTATGTTCACTTTGCCATCCTTCTTATCCGCCAATCACTTGGGGTAGTTCCGCTTCCAGTAACCAGTCCCTTTGCAGTAGAAGCACTTTGTCTCAGGCTTAGGACCAGACTTGGGCTTCTTCACATGAGTAGCAACTTACTTGCCGTTCTTTTGAAGTTCCCCTTCTTCCCTTCGCCCTTTTCTTGAAACTAGTGATCTTGTCAACCATTAACACTTGATGTTTTTCTTGATTTCTACCTTCGTTGATTTCAGCATCACTAAGAGCTTGGGAGTTGTTTCTGTCATCCCTTGCATATTATAGTTCATCATGAAGTTCTACTAACTTGGTGATGGTGACTAGAGAATTCTGTCAATCACTATTTTATCTGGAAGATTAACTCCCACTTGATTCAAGCGATTGTAGTACTCAGACAATCTGGACACATGCTCACTAGTTGAGCGATTCTCCTCCATCTTTCAGCTATAGAACTTGTTGGAGACTTCATATCTCTCAACTCGGGTATTTACTTGAAATATTAACTTCAACTCCTGGAACATCTCATATGGTCCATGACGTTCAAAACGTCTTTGAAGTCCCGATTCTAAGCCATTAAGCATGGTGCACTAAACTATCAAGTAGTCATCATATTGAGCTAGCCAAACATTCATAATGTCTGCATCTGCTCCTGCAATAGATCTGTCACCTAGCGGTGCATCAAGGACATAATTCTTCTGTGCAGCAATGAGGATAAACCTCAGATCACGGATCCAATCTGCATCATTGCTACTAACATCTTTCAACACAATTTTCTCTAGGAACATATCAAAATAAACACAGGGAAGCAACAACACGAGCTATTGATCTACAACATGATTTGCAAAATACTACCAGGACTAAGTTCATGATAAATTTAAGTTCAATTTAATCATATTACTTAAGAACTCCCACTTAGATAGACATCCCTCTAATCCTCTAAGTGATCACGTGATCCAAATCAACTAAACCATAACCGATCATCACGTGAGATGGAGTAGTTTTCAATGGTGAACATCGTTATGTTGATCATATCTACTATATGATTCACGCTCGACCTTTCGGTCTCCGTGTTCCGAGGCCATATCTGCATATGCTAGGCTCGTCAAGTTTAACCTGAGTATTCTGCGTGTGCAAAACTGGCTTGCGCCCATTGTAGATGGACGTAGAGCTTATCACACCCGATCATCACGTGGTGTCTGGGCACGACGAACTTTGGCAACTGTGCATACTCAGGGAGAACACTTCTTGATAATTTAGTGAGAGATCATCTTATAATGCTACCGTCAATCAAAGCAAGATAAGATGCATAAAAGGATAAACATCACATGCAATCAATATAAGTGATATGATATGGCCATCATCATCTTGTGCTTGTGATCTCCATCTTCGAAGCACCGTCATGATCACCATCGTCACCGGCGCGACACCTTGATCTCCATCGTAGCATCGTTGTCGTCTCGCCAATCTTATGCTTCCACGACTATCACTACCGCTTAGTAATAAAGTAAAGCATTACATCGCGATTGCATTGCATACAATAAAGCGACAACCATATGGCTCCTGCCAGTTGCCGATAACTTGGTTACAAAACATGATCATCTCATACAATAAAATCAGCATCATGCCTTGACCATATCACATCACAACATGCCCTGCAAAAACAAGTTAGACGTCCTCTACTTTGTTGTTGCAAGTTTTACGTGGCTGCTACGGGCTTAAGCAAGAACTCATCTCACCTACGCATCAAAACCACAACGATAGTTTGTCAAATAGACTCTGTTTTAACCTTCTCAAGGACCGGGCGTAGCCACACTCGGTTCAACTAAAGTTGGAGAGACAGTCTTCCGCAAGCCATCTATGTGCAAAGCACGTCGAGGGAACCGGTCTCGCGTAAGAGTACGCGTAAGGTTGGTCCGGATCGTCTCGTCCAACAATACCGCCAAACCAAAGTATGACATGCTGGTAGGCAGTATGACTTGTATCGCCCACAACTCACTTGTGTTCTACTCGTGCAAATAACATCAAACCATAAAACCTAGGCTCGGATGCCACTGTTGGGGAACGTAGTAATTTCAAAATTTTCCTACGCACACGCAAGATCATGGTGATGCATAGCAACGAGAGGGGAGAGTGTTGTCTACGTACCAACGCAGACCGACTGCGGAAGCGATCACACAACATAGAGGAAGTAGTCGTACGTCTTCTTCCCGATCCGACCGATCCAAGCACCGTTACTCCGGCACCTCCGAGTTCTTAGCACACGTTCAGCTCGATGACGATCTCCGGGCTCCGATCCAGCAAAGCTTCGGGGAGGAGTTCCGTCAGCACGACGGCGTGGTGACGATCTTGATGTACTACCGACGCAGGGCTTCGCCTAAGCACTACAACGGTATGATCGAGGTGGAATTTGGTGGCAGGGGCACCGCACACGGATAAGGAACGATCTCAAGGATCAACTTGTGTGTCTATGGGGTGCCCCCTGCCCCCGTATATAAAGGAGCAAGTGGAGGGGTTCGGCCGGCCAAGGGAGAGGGGCGCAGGAGGAGTCCTACTCGTACCGGGAGTTGGACTCCCCCTCCAATCCTATTCCAACTAGGACTCCAAGGGGGAAAGAGAGAGAGAGGTGGCCGGCCACCTTCTCCTAGTCCTAATAGGACTAGAGAGAGGGGGGAGGTGCACAGCCCTATGTGGGCTGCCCTTTCAACTTTCCGCTAAGGCCCATGTTGGCCCATTTGGCTCCCGGGGGGTTCCGGTAACCCTCCCGGTAATCCGGTAAAATCCCGATTTCACCCGGAACACTTCCGATGTCCAAACATAGGCTTTCAATATATCAATCTTTATGTTTCTACCATTTCGAGACTCCTCGTCATGTCCGTGATCACATCCGGGACTCCGAACAACCTTCGGTACATCAAAATGCATAAACTCATAATAACTGTCATCGTAACGTTAAGCGTGCGGACCCTATGGTTCGAGAACAATGTAGACATGACCGAGACACGTCTCCGGTCAATAACCAATAGCGGGACCTGGATGCCCATATTGGCTCCTACATATTCTACGAAGATCTTTATCGGTCAGACCGCATAACAACATACGTTGTTCCCTTTGTCATCGGTATGTTACTTGCCCGAGATTCGATCGTCGGTATCCAATACCTAGTTCAATCTCGTTACTGGCAAGTCTCTTTACTTGTTCCGTAATACATCATCTCACAACTAACATCTTAGTTATAATGCTTGCAAGGCTTATGTGATGTGTATTACCGAGAGGCCCCAGAGATACCTCTCCGACAATCGAAGTGACAAATCCTAATCTCGAAATACGCCAACCCAACATCTACCTTTGGAGCCACCTGTAGTACTCCTTTATAATCACCCAGTTACGTTGTGACGTTTGGTAGTACCCAAAGTGTTCCTCCGGTAAACGGGAGTTGCATAATCTCATAGTCATAGGAACATGTATAAGTCATGAAGAAAGCAATAGCAACATACTAAACGATCGGGTGCTAAGCTAATGGAATGGGTCATGTCAATCAGATCATTCAACTAATGATGTGACCTCGTTAATCAAATAACAACTCTTTGTTCATGGTTAGGAAACATAACCATCTTTGATTAACGAGCTAGTCAAGTAGAGGCATACTAGTGACACTCTGTTTGTCTATGTATTCACACATGTATTATGTTTCCGGTTAATACAATTCTAGCATGAATAATAAACATTTATCTTGATATAAGGAAATAAATAATAACTTTATTATTGCCTCTAGGGCATATTTCCTTCAGATAGGTCCTAATCCCACCCGTGTATGTGTAGATTGGGTTCATTTTCCCATGCTATGCTCCGGATCCGACGCAAAATTTCAGCAGCACCTCCCCGCTGTTCTCCTGATACACGTCTCTGCAATAAATAGAGAGGATGTGTACCCGAAGAACAACAGGGGAGGCACTGATGAAATATATGCGTCGGATCCGGAGCAAAGCATATGGGAAAACGAACCGAATCTACACATACTCGGGCTGTCCATGGATAGCGTTGGACAATTCGAAAGAATCAAGGTTATAAATATGCAAATGCATGCATATTTATAACTATGACACTTTCGAACGGGAGACACATATTGGTTACGCATACTGATGATTCAAGACACATATATAGCTAGCTATCAAGTTTCATCGGAATAGATCAAATAATTAATGGGGGAGGAGGACTTGTCATTTGTGCTCACCCATGAACGAAGGGGCAGAGCTCGTCAAACGCACGGCGAGGTCGTCGAACACCAAACCTCGCAGCGATGAAACAACTGGACATTTAAAACTACACGATCAGCACAATCATATATGATGTTTTTCATAACAAAATTGAAAAATATATGAACTAACTAGTAATTCACAAATATATGACCCCGTCGGCCTCTGGAAGGCCAAAGAACACCTTTTCGGGAGGTGTCGGGGGTCGGGGTGTCCTGTCGGTGTCGGGGTGCCGTGTCGGGGTCGGGGTGTTGTTTCGGGGTCGGGGGGTCGGGGTGTCGTGTCGATGTCGGGGTAGTGCCGTGTCGGTGTCGGGGTGTTGTTTCGGGGTCGGGGTGTGGTGTCGGGGTCAGGGTGTCAGGTCAGGCTCGGGGTCGGGGTGTCGGGTCAGGCTCGGGGGGTTGGGGTGTCGGGGTCGATCGGGGTCGGGGTGTCGGGGTCGGGGTGTCGGGTCAGGATCAGGGTCGGGGTGTCGGGGTCGGGGTCGGGGTCGGAGTCGGGGTGTCGGGGTCGGGGTCTCGGGGTCGGGGTGTTGGGGTCGGGGTCTCAGGGTCGGGGTGTCGTGTCGGGATGCCGCGGGTCGGGGTCTGGGTACCGTGTCGGGTCGGTTTTTTTCCTTTTGTTCTTCTTCCTCTTCTTCCTTTTCTTCCTTTTTTCCTTCTTCTTCTTCTTCTTCTTCTTCTTCTTCTTCCTCCTCCTCCTTTCCTTTTTCCTCTTCTTCTCCTCCTCCTCTCCTCTTTCTTCTTCTTCTTCTTCTTCTTCTTCTTCTTCTTCTTCTTCTTCTTCTTCTTCTTCTTCTTCTTCTTCTTCTTCTTCTTCTTCTTCTTCTTCTTCTTCTTCTTCCTCTTCTTCTTCTTTTTTCTCCTCCTCCTCCTCTTCTTCTTCTTCTTCTTCTTCTTCTTCTTCTTCTTCTTCTTCTCCTCTCCTCTTTTTCTCTTCTTCTTCTTCTTCTTCCTAAAACTAAACTAAACCTAAACCTAAAACTAAAAAAACAGAAAAAGGAAAAAAGGAAGCAGAGACTCACCTGGGTGGAGGAGGGGGGCGGTGCGGCCTGGGGCGGCGGAGGAGGGGGGCAGGGCGGCCTGGGGCGGCGGGGCGCGGAGGTGCCGGGGCGCCGGGGCATGGCGGCGCCTAGATGGCAGGGTGGCGGGGGCGACGGGGTGGGGGGGGGGGGCGGGGCGGCGGCGGGGTGGTGGGGCGACGGGCGCTGGGGCGGCGGCGGGGTGGTGCGACGGGGCGGCGACGAGAGTTACTGGACCGTGTGAGAGAAAGAGAGAGAGAGAGGGGGGGGGGGGTGGGGCGCGGCCGTTAACGTTACGTGGGGCCCTCCCTCTTTGCCGTCCTCCTTCTTACTCTTTGCCGTCCGCTAGCGGACGACAAAGATGGGGGCCGTTAGGTTTTTTTTTGCAGCTCGTCAATGGGGCCCTCCCTCTTTGCCGTCCGCTAGCCGACGGCAAAGAACTGGCTGATGGCAAATTTGGTCTTTGCCATCAGCCAGTTCTTTGCCGTCTGCTTTTTGGAAGCTGATGGCAAAGAGCTTCTTTACCGTCTGCAAGCGGACGGCAAAGAACTGGCAGATGGCAAAGTAGCTGATTCCAGTAGTGTGTGACGTTCGATAGCACACAAAGTGTTCCTCTAGTATTCGGGAGTTACATAATCTCATAGTCATAGGAACATGTATAAGTTATGAAGAAAGCAATAACAATAAACTAAACGATCATAGTGCTAAGCTAATGGATGGGTCATGTCAATCACATCATTCTCTAATGATGTGATCTCGTTTATCAAATGACAACTCATGTCTGTGGTTAGGAAACTTAACCATCTTTGATTAACGATCTAGTCAAGTAGAGGCATACTAGTGACACTCTGTTTGTCTATGTATTCACACATGTACTAAGTTTCCGGTTAATACAATTCTAGCATGAATAATAAACATTTATCATGATATAAGGAAACATAAATAACAACTTTATTATTGCCTCCAGGGCATATTTCCTTCATTTACCTAATATTTTTGTGTGTTCACGTGATTAGGCTACTGTAGTAATCATGTTTTATTGCTTTTGTTTCAATAAAGTGCCAAGTAAGACCTTTGGGATGGCTTACGGTGATAGTTGATTTGATCTTGCTAAAAAACAGAAACTTTTGCACTCAGGAAAACAATTCTCATTTTTAACAGAAGCGTGATAAAATGCTGATTCTTTTTGCATAAGATTAATATACAAATTTCCAAGGTTGTTCTATTCTTTCAGAATTTTTGGAGTGGAATAAGTATGGTTGTAGTACATATTACTACAGACTATTCTGTTTTTGACAGATTCTGTTTTCAATGCATAGTTTGCTTGTTTCCTAATTTCCATGGCTTATATTGCTCAATATAAATTTTGGAAATGATGTGTATATTAGAAATTGTGTGAGAACAATTATTAATCTTGTCTTTGATAGTACCAAAAGTGGAATGGTTTGCTCTTTAACATACTAACCTATCTCACAAAGTTTCGTTAAGTTTTGTGTGTTGAAGTTTTCAAGTTTTGGGTGAGATCTCGATATGAGGAGAATAAGGAGTAACAAGACCCTAAGCTTGGGCATGTACAAGGCACCCCAAGGTAATATTCAAGGAATATCCAAGCAACTAAGCTTGGGGATGCCCCGGAAGGCATCCCCTCTTTCGTCTCCAACATTATCGGTAACCTCACTTGGAGCTATGTTTTCGTTCGTCACATGATATGAGTTTTGCTTGGAGCGTCATTTTATTTTATTTGTATTTGGTTTCTGTTATTTAGAATAATTTTTTTCATCTTTTATTTCAATAAAAATGTCAAGAATAGACTTTGCCATGCTTATTTTGCAAGTATACATGTTGCTGTTTGAAAACAGAAAGTTTACCGCTGTTGCAAAAATTCCCTAGAAAAGTCAGAATGTGATAAAATGTTGAAACTTTTTGAAAAATGAGTTCTGATAAATTTTCTACAGTGTGGAAAATTTTCATAACTTTTGGAGTTATGGAAGTATTGATACTCTTGCATTCTTTACATGTTGTATGGTTTTGGCAGATTGCTGTTATGTTTGCATTGTTTGCATATGTTTGCTTGTTTAATGATTCTATTTGAGGATAGGAGTATAATGATTCTATTTGAGGATATGAGTATTAAATATGCATAGGCATTTAGTATGCAATGTTTAATAATAATTTTAGTGATTTGCTACAGTAGAGAATGATAAGGTTTTTGCATTGGTTTATACTAACTTATCTCACGAGTTCTTGTTGAGTTTTGTGTGGATGAAGCTTTTGAGATTTAGGAAAACCATGATATGAGAAGAATTAAGGAGACACAAAAGCTCAACCTTGGGGATGCCCAAGGCACCCTAAGATAATATTTCAAGAAGTCTCAAGCATCTGAGCTTGCGGATGCCCCGCTAGGCATCCCACCTTTCTTCTTCAATAATTATCAGTTAGTATTAGTTGAGCCTAAGTTTTTGCTTCTTCACATGATGTGTGCTATTCTTAGAATGTCATTTTATTTTAATTTTGCTTTCTATTTTAATAAAATACTTAGATCTGAAAGTTTTTTAAATAAAATAGAGTCCTCAAATAGTTGCCAGGGAGGCTAGCTAAGCGGCATTCACACCCCGTCAACGAAGCTCTTTTCTATGGAATTGCTCTAGTGATTCACTTATGTCTTTTTGAGCATGGTGTGCTTTAGTATTTTTGCAGAAATTCTATCTTGCTTCACTTAAATTAATTTGAGAGAAATAATATTATGCTCATGATCTTCATTTATATATTTTTGGAGTAGCTTGTCATTTACTCTTATGCTTCACTTATATCCTATGAGTAAATTGTTGACTAAATTGAATGCCATGAAGTTGAAATCATACCATGCCTAGTGGTAGCTTCACATTGGGTTTATAAAGTGAAATCTTTTGAGGCTTGACAATCAAAATATTGGTCATACAAGCAATTCACGAATAATTAGTATAAGGAAGAGAACTTTCACATATAAATACACTATCATGGAAATCTTTTGTGATTGTGAGCCCCCATCAAAATATTATATGCCAAAATTGTTGATGTTGGTCAAGGAAGATAACATAATGGTTTATGTTTGTTCCTATTCACATAGAAGTTATATTGTGATAGATCCTTCAACATGTGGTGCTTGCCCCCCATCTTTGCTAGCCAAAAATTCCGCACCAAGTAGAGATACTACTTGTGCATCCAAAAACCCTTAAACCAAAATCTTATTTTCAAGAGTCCACCATACCTACCTAAGGATTGAGCAAGATCCTTCAAGTAATTTTTCATCGGTGCAATAAGGCAATAAAAATTGCTTCTAAAAGTGTTGGGTCACTTAGTGTAAGAGAAAATTGAGCATTGTGCAAACTAGTGATGGTAAATAATAAAAGCGACAGACTGCATAATAAAGGTTGCTATCATAAGGGGCAATATAACATGACGTTCTTTTGCACTAAGGGGTTGAGCATACAAACAAATAAGCGCATGGCAACCTATGCTTCCCTCTGCGAAGGGCCTATCTTTTACTTTTATGTATTTACTTTCATGCAAGAGTCAAAGTTCTTCTCTCTATTCCTTTTTATTGTTATCTTTTGGCAAGCATCATGTCGTGAGGAAAGATCTAGGCACATATATCCAGTTGGATATGGGTAGCATGAGTTATTATTGTTGACATCAGCCTTGAGGTGAATACATTGGCAGGCGAAATTATAAGCCCCTATCTTTCTATGTGCCCGGTTGAAACGTTTTTCTCATGTGTATGTGGTGAGTGTTAGCAATCATAGAATACTATATGATGGTTGAGTATGTGGAGCTCTTACTTAAACTATGTTGAATAAGTTGAATTACAATTGCTTGGTGACTGAGAACATAGGTTGTTGAGTTTCAAGAGAATTCATTGTTTGAACCTAAACATGTGAATTGGTTGCTACTTTAACATGAGAAGTTTTATAAGAAAGTATTGTTGTTAGATGCTAGGAAAAGTGGTTGAAATTGTCATTGATCCAACTTGTTCAATTTGCTAGCATTCACACTTCATAAATTATTTCTTTTATCATTTACCTACTCGAGGACGAGTAGGAATTAAGCTTTGGGATGCTAATACGTCTCCAATGTATCTATAATGTATGAAGTATTCATGCCAATATATTATCATTCATGGATGTTTTACAATCATTTTATAGCGACTTAACATTTTTTGGGACTAACCTATCGACCCAGTGCCCATTGCTGATTGTTGTTTTTTGCATTTTTTTTACATTGCAGGAAATCAATATCAAACGGAGTCCAAACACCGTGAAACTTTTTGTGGATTTTTTATGGACCAGAAGACCACCTTTGGGCCAGAGCAGCACCTGGGGGGTGCCCCGAGGGGGGCACAACCCACCAGGGCAATCTAGTACTACTTGGTTCAAACAAGGAAGAAAGGGGGTGGGGGTGGGGGAGGATTTGTTACCTGAATCTAGGACTTGGTCGAAAGAGGAAATAATGGGGGCGAAAAGTAGCAGAGACTGGCTATCCAACTGGTCTCTAGGTCTAATAGGGAAATAAAGGGAAACGCAATACAAACTCAATATAAACCCAATCTATTGGTTGAAAAAGGAAAGAAAGTGGGGACTGGGGGACAAGTCAACAGAGTAAGTCTAGCACTAGATTTGCTAGCCTCACACAGTATAAGGTGGCTATACCGAACAAAAATGGGACCAACCCAGATATCCTATTCTGATGTTTGTTGCCCCGAGCCACTCTTATGTAATTCCGCTGGTAAAATGTAGCAGTTGCACTATTAAAAGTAAGGACACATTAAACCAATGCTGTTTTCAATGTAATAATGCCTCCAGTAATATGAATCAATGGCACTTCTTTACATGTCCTGCTAAAATTTCCCATTAAGATAAGTTGGTTCTTTTTGTTAGAAATGCAACTGTCCTGGTCCGCCTACTCTCCCGTGCCCAAAGTAATGTCATATTTAATGGTTGTCATAGTTAATCCTAATGCCCACACTAATATCTAGCAATGCCAGTGCTTTAGAAATTGCTACTGTCCTTGTAGGATTGCCATTCAGATAAGGAACATGCTTCTTTTCATTTGATGCATGTTTCATCACTTGTTAGTCACCCTCCTTTCCACCTTTTTTATGCAAACAGAGATATACATTTCACGCTCGATCTTAGTTGAACTGCACAAATGATATCCAAATTATAGTTGAGCTTTCTAGGAGCTTCACAACCAACCTTGATGTTGCTCAATTTTATTGCAACTAATAAAGAATAAGCTCTGTGGGTTTCGTTTTCTGATGGAAATGGAACTGGGGCTGGAGCCCTTTTCTTAAAAAAATTGAAGAATAAGCTGCTAGCTCACGGGACATTGCTTCATTTTAGGTGAACTGCACCAAAAGGTCCCATGAATTGAATCATCCATGTTGGTGACTGAAAGAGCCAGCTTCAGCATCCCAGTCTAAGCACCCCCGGCCTCCATCCTTGCGACGCACGGTACACCTCGTTTGCCACCTGCTCGACCCTACTGTCACTGATAAAATGAAGTAATAATACAGTTAAAATAGAGCGAGTGTCATCTCTATCATTTCATTTCCAATGTAGATAAAGAAAATGCTTCTCTTTGTTAATGTATGTTTCATCAACTAGTCCCATCGTTAATGTTTAAGCGTTTCTGCAAACTAGGGTGCTTAATTTTAGTTGATATGTAAAAAATAGATATTTGAATGTCTCAAGGCGCCGCCTTGTACTACTGCTGTACACTGATGTTCATCACTGGCAGAAGGTGTATCTGGGAGACTTGGGACGATGTCCAGTATGAGGCGTACCGTATGAGGCGTCGCAGGGCCCATCTCGCCCTCGCAGCGTGGCATACTATGATACTATCGCAATATTTTCTTCTATTTATTTTGTGTGTTTCATCAACTAGTGCCACTATAATGTAATCACGCCTTTTCATTATCTGTGAAATAGGGTTATTCAGCTACATTTTGGTGGAACTGCACAAATGTACGTATGGAACCGGCATATATGCAGAGTGCGAGGTGGTTTTACAATGGAGAAGATCAGAAGAGGGAGAGGCGAGACGGTGGTTTTGGAATGAAGATGATGGAGAGGAGCGTGCGGCAGCGATTTAGGATTGGACGAGAGGGCCGACGTGCTGTGACTGGATCAAAATCAAAATCAATTTACCCTTCAATTAAGAAAGTGACCCCACATTAACTAGTCTCCCTTTTATTCTGGGTCATAATTGACCATGATTTTCGCACATAAAATATATGTTATACGTTGCAAAAATAATATAATTTGAAAGTACATTCAGATACGAACCAAACGATACAATTTTTGGTGACATGCATTCACATTTTGCTTGTCAAATACAGTACGTGTGGTCAAACTTTGACCCAAAATACGCAAAACAACAAAAAATACTTCCAGGACCAGCGCCGCTCTTTCGCTCTTCTGCTCTTAAACCACCGCCGTTCCTCTCATGTACCAATCTAAATGCAGCGCCGCTCCTCTCCTCTTCCATTTCAAACCCACCGCCCCTCCTCTCCTGTTCCAGTCCAAAACCAGTGTCGCTCCTCTCCTGTTCTAATCCAAAACTAGTGCTGCTCCTCTCCTCTTCCATTCAAAAACCATCGCCGGCGAGTGAAGGTGCCGTGGAGAAGTAGATCAATGGAGGAGTACAACCGATACGTGAGGATCGCAGACAGTGGCCCAGTGAAGCTAGCTAGGATGTTGGAGATACAGTCTTGGTTTGACAACAAGGACCAACTAGCGGCGACGGCGACATCCATGGCCAAAATCTGCAACAGAGCGAAAAGGCGGCGATACTCCTGGAGGGAGTCGCGCTGGAGTACATAGAGCTGCTCCTCTGGGCCATGGAGCAAACAGATTCACTGAATCCAATCGTGAGGGAGCAGTGGTGGGAGTATCGATCCCAGATGGAGCATCCACCAGAGATTGAAGGATTGAGCATCTACAGGGTGCCGTTTGTGAGGGTGTCCTGCCAGAGCGAGCCGGTGGAGTCTTCGTCGACCGAACCCAACTTCAAGAGGAGAAAAGCAGTTGGCCCGATGACGCTTCCCCTCCATCGTCTCCCTCACCGTTCACATCGTCTCACGGGGCGGCTGTCTGCCGCCGAGGAATAGAAGGGGACTCCCCCCCCAGCCCAATAGTCGGGCAGGTTGTGAATTGTCAGGAGGATCTTAGGGTTGTCAGTATTTGCAGGTTGTGAATTGTGTTCTATTTTGTGTATTTTGAGAGTACTTTCAGATATGAATGTCTTTTGAATTTCAGATTTGCAGTATTGAGCATATGAAGTATTTTATGAATTCTAGAGATCTATCTTTAGCACTTAAAAATATAGTTTCATAGGAGTATAAAAGTGCAGACAATGTGATTCTCAGAGAAGAAACTGCAAGTTTCAGTTTCAGATAAGAAATTGCAAGTTCAGTTTCAGATAAGAAACTGCAACTTTCAGAGGCAGAGCATTTATATTAACACGGCCTTTTCAAACAGGGTTAACATCATGTTGGAAGTTTTATTCATGGTCGAAAATGGAACTACCAGCCAGTTAACATCATGCTGATCAACATTCATGCATAGCGCATCTTCATATGATGCACAGTCAAAATCCCCACACAATGTCGAGTGTGCGAAACACAGAGAAAACGAGGGACGAAGTTTTGGCAAGTGTTGGACGTGGTTTTGGGCTGCCCCGTCTAGGCTTTCATTTTTAACATGCGCAGCCCACGACCTTGGATGGGAGGTCCATAGGCATGTTTGTATTTTCTTAGGGCCGTCATGTATCGACAGGCCTATGGACCTCCCATCCGAGGTTTTATTTTTGGCAGCCCAATTTATGTATTTTTTAAGAAAACGCGGAGGTCTATTATATTTTTCTATATAAGAATAGGAACGCCAGGTCCAACTTATGTTTCCCTTCTAACTATATTATATATATTTAAATTATTTTATATGTTATTATATATTATTTTTATTGTCATCATATATTTAACACATATTTACATATGTAAGAAAACAATATCCCACATCTTATTAACTTATAAAAATAATTTCTTAACAAATAAAATCCTGGATTGTTTTGGCATGAAAATCCTAGTGATTGTGTACAAAAGCTTGGTAAGATTTAAGGACGAATGTAATAATATCACTTATTATTTAAATATATTTATAACAAAATGCTCAGCCCCTTTTTATTTTTTGATAACATTGCTGGCCCAACCCAACATTATAATTAGAATCAGCCCAGCAAAATCGTGTATTTCGAGAAAGTGCAAATGGCCTGTAATTTTTTAGAAATAAAATAAATGGGCCACATGGACGCTACATTATTTGTTCACCCAGCCCAGCTAATGGCTGTAATTCAAAAAAAGATCAAATTGACTGTAAATTCTACCGCGCAAAAAAAAGACTGTAAATTCTAAAAAATGGGCTGAATACGTGCCACATTTTTGGAGGCTGAAATGTGGGCCAATAGGTCGAAGCCAACGCAAGTCGTTGTCAATTTAGTCAACAAATGACTCTGACATGTTAGCCGTTGGATTTACATCCAACGACCGGCATCCATCTTCAATCTCTCGTCTTCTTCCTCCAGCGTCGCCGGGACCACCTCCCGCCTCCTGCTGCTAGCTGCTCTGCTTAGCACGCTTCGCTATGAAGCACTACTCCACCGTTGGCCAGGCCATCCCTCCACCCCTCCACACCTCCTATTCTTCTCCACCGACTGCCGAACCACACCGCACTAGAACCAGTTAACCCCCGTACACCTCTCCGTCTGCGACTCTACTCCCGCGTCTTCCCATCTCTGGCTCGTTGCTGTCCGAGGCCTCGCCGTCGTCCACCACCTTGGATGCGCTCGGCGCACCGTGGTCAACATGGTCAACGAACGACACCATCGGAAGTAGACTGTGCGTGGAGAGGCTGACAGTTGGGTCCACGGCCGCACACAAGGAAATGCCTCCTTATTATGCGCAAAATAATGATTTCTCCACCTGACATCTGGGACCTACCGCAAGGGCCTCTGTATTTCGCGAAAATAACGCGCCCCCCGCTGACATGTCGGACCCACCAGCTATCTTCGCAAACAAGGAAGTGACTCCTTATTACCCACAAAAAATGAATATTCCCCCTGCCAGCTAGAACCCAGCATAGTGGGAGGCTGACTTGTGGGCCTACCAAGTTGATGGGGACGGAGGGCTTTGTCAACTTAGTAAATATGAACGATTCTAGCTCCTGTTACCGTATGATGTTCATCCAACGGCCGTAGTGCTTCTTCAACCTTTGGTCTTCTTGCTCCAGCCGCCCAAACCAGCGCCGGTCGTGCCGCGTGCTCCTGCCTCCCGTGGCCGGCTGTGATGCCGCAGAGGCCTCACCGCCGCTACTACTCCCACCGCTAGCCAGGCCATCCCTCTACTCACCCACACCCCCTGTTATTCTGCGGCGACAGCAGCCTCACACCGCAGCCGAACCAGTGAACCCTCGTACTCCTCTTCGCGTGGCCATCCACTCCTGCATCTTTCCCGGCTCCGAGTCATCCCCTTCCTAGTCCTCGCCGTCGTCCACCGCCGTGGTGCTCTCGGCGCGGCGTGGTCAACGTGGTCAAGGAACGACTTCCATCGGACGTGGACTGTACATGGAGAGGCTGACAGCTGGGTCCACGGCCGCAGCAAGGAAGTGCCTCCTTATTACGCGCAAAATAATGATTCCTCCACCTGACAGCGGGGACCCACCGGACGGGCCACCGTATTTCACGAAAAAAACGTTTCCCCCTGACTGCTGGGACCCACCAGCTACATCTTCGCATGCAAGGAAGTGCCTTCGGGCAAAAAAAAAACGATTCGCCCGCCTGACTGCTGGGACCCACCAGCTACATCTTCGCGTGGAAGGAAGTGTGTCCGGGCAAAAAAACAATTTGCCCCCCAGACTGCTGGGACCCACCAGCTACATCTTCGCATGCAAGGAAGTGCCTGACAGTCGGGACCCACCTGGTCGAAGCGTACGTAGCGTTATCATTTTAGTCGCGAACGTGTACGTACATATATACTGGTGGATGTAGAGGCGCGCATGTGTCTTCGTAGAGGCGCATACGTATCATAGCAGAGGCGCACACGTAGCATGTACACGTATGTACAACGGCCAGGGTGCAAGAAAGAAAATACGGCCACATACGTGTACATACGGGCGGGGTCTCGAACGCCTACTCGCGCATACGTACGGCCAGGGCTCGTGTACATGGCTGGGTCGGAACAGAGAAACAGCGTCATCGTCGTGTTCATGGGGAGGCAACGGAATGCGTCGTGTTCATGGGGAGGCAACGGAATGCGTCGTGTTCATGGGGAGGCAACGGAATGCGTCGTGTTCATCGGGAGGCAACGGAACGCATGGGAGCCAATCGGCTGGGTCGGAACGGAACGCGTGGTCGTGTTCATCGGGAGGGCTTGGACTGAACACGCAATGGAAATGAGGCCTGTCGTACCGCAAAACGGAGGAAACGGACCTCCTACGTTCGGAACGGGGTCTTGTTGATTGAGAGGGGTGTGGCGTACCGCAAAACGGAGGAAACAGACCTCCTATGGTCGAAACAGGGGTCCTGTTGATCGGGAGGGGCGTGGCATACCGCAAAACGGACGAAACGGACCTCCTACGGTCGAAACGGGGGTCCTGTTGATCGGGAGGGGTGTGGCGTACCGCAAAACGGACGAAACGGACCTCCTACGGTCGAAACGGGGGTCCTGTTCATCGGGAGGGGTGTGGCGTACCGCAAAACGGGACTCCACAGGATACTGTTCATCTCCACCGTCGACCTCCTCCAGCCTCCACGGGCTATCGTCGACCTCCTCCAGCCTCAACGGGCTCCTGTTCATCCAACCTCCACCGCGCGCTACTCTATGGGATACTGTTCAACCACCCTCCACCGTCTACTGTTCATCCAGCCCTCCAGACCACGGGGTCCTGTTCAACCACCCCTCCACGGGCACCCCTCCACCGTCTACTGTTCATCCAGCCCTCCACACCACGGGGTCCTATTCATCCAGAGGCAACGCCACCGCTCATTGTTCATCCACCCCCCCGCAACGCTCACTGTTCATCCCAGAGGCAGCATCGATCGGCTTCAGTTAGCAGCAGTAGCGAAGGAATCGCTCGATCAGGTTCAGTTAACAGCCATCGATCGATTGCTCGGGTTCAGTAACACGTAGCCTACAGTGCAATTGCTCGGGTTCAGTTAGAGCCCAACGCCTCGCTTGGGTTCAGTTAGAGCCAACGCCTCGCACACACGCGCGTACGTGTACGAGAGAAACGCGCATCGCTTGGCCCCCGTCCTCCCACCGTAACCGGGAACTCCCTGAAATTTTCCTCCCCCTCGCTTCTACCATGATTTTTTCTGTCATGGACGGCCCAAAGAATGTCATGCAGCTGCGTCTCTGGCCCGCCCAGGACGAAAAGCCCATTTTCTGTCATGATTTTTTGTCATAGAAGTAGGAGCCCACCACATCTATGATGATACCGAGTTTTGTCACAATTATCGTCATGGAAGTGTCATATGTATGACAGAAAAAAATTCGTTCGGCCCAAAATGTCACGGATGTGTCTTTTTTTATAGTGCAAAGCCACGCCATGGGCCGTAGGAAGGCAAGTATGGGGACCCCCGTTCCCAGAACACCAACAGTAGCCCCCGGGCCCAAGGTGCGCTCGGGCTTGGCTTCGAGGCGGAGCCAAAGGTCAAGGGCGGAGTGCCGCAGGCCCCAATAGCCTGCACCCTTGGTCGACGCATGGCGGTTGATTGGACGTGGGCGTCTCTGATATGTCTCCAACGTATCTATAATTTTTGATTGCTCCATGCTATATTATCTTATGTTTTGGATGTTTATGGGCTCTATTATACACTTTTATATTATTTTTGGGACTAACCTATTAACCCAGAGCCCAGTGCCAGTTTCTATTTTTTCTTTGTTTTAGAGTATCGCAGAAAAGGAAAACCAAACGGAGTCCAATGTGTTGGTTGAATAGATGAATATGAGATTGTGTGATGCATATCGTATAATCATACCCACGGATACTTGAGGTGACATTGGAGTATCTAGGTGACATTAGGGTTTTGGTTGATTTGTGTCTTAAGGTGTTATTCTAGTACGAACTCTAGGGCTGTTTGTGACACTTAAAGGAATAGCCCAACCGATTGATTGGAAAGAATAACTTTGAGGTGGTTTCGTACCCTACCATAATCTCTTCATTTGTTCTCCGCTATTAGTGACTTTGGAGTGACTCTTTGTTGCATGTTGAGGGATAGTTATGTGATCCAATTATGTTATTATTGTTGAGGAAACTTGCACTAGCGAAAGTATGAACCCTAGGCCTTGTTTCAATGCATTGCAATATCGTTTACGCTCACTTTTATCATTAGTTACCTTGCTGTTTTTATAATTTCAGATTACAAATACCTTTATCTACTATCCATATTGCACTTGTATCACCATCTCTTCGCTGAACTAGTGCACCTATACAATTTACCATTGTATTGGGTGTGTTGGGGACACAAGAGACTCTTTATTATTTGGTTGCAGGGTTGCTTGAGAGAGACCATCTTCATTCTACGCCTCCTACGGATTGATAAACCTTAGGTCATCCACTTGAGGGAAATTTGCTACTGTCCTATGAACCTCTGCACTTGGAGGCCCAACAACGTCTACAAGTATAAGGTTGTGTAGTAGACATCAAGATATTCTCTGGCGCCGTTGCCGGGGAGGTTAGCGCTTGAAGGTATATCTTTAGATCTTGCAATCGAATCTTTTAGTTTCTTGTTTTATCACTAGTTTAGTTTATAAAAGAAAATTACAAAAAATGGAATTGAGTTTGCCTCATACGCTTCATCTTTTTAATATCTTTCGTGAGTATGATGGAAATGAAAATTGTGCCAAAGTGTTAGAAGAAGATTGCATTAGAATGTTTGGCACTAAATATTTGTATGATGAGCATGATTGCAATGTTGTTAGTATGAATTCCTTGAATATCTATGATGGTAATGATATGCAAAGCCACAAGCTTGGGGAAGCTATGTTTGATGCAGATGATATTTTTTGTCCCCCAAGTTTGGATGAGCAAATTTATTATGATGAAATCATGCCTCCTATTTATGATGATTATATTTATGAAAGTGGATTTGGAGAGGTCACGACTTTATTTTGTGATGAATCCACTATTTCGGAAGAGGTTCCAATTGATTATGAGAACAAAGTTGCTATCTATGATGATTATTGTGATGACTTGTATGCTATAAAGAATAATGATATCCATGAAACTTGTCATCATGATTTTAACTTTCAATTAGATTATGCCTCACATGATAGTTATTTTGTTGAGTTTGCTCCCAATACTATTCATGAGAAGAAATTTGCTTATGTGGAGAGTAATAAAAATTCTATGCTTGTAGATCATGAAAATAGTGCTTTATGTGATACTTATATTGTTGAATTCATTCATGATGCTACTGAAAATTATTATGATGGAGGAACATATGCTTGTAGGAATTGCAATAATATCAAGTTTCCTCTCTATGTGCTTAAAGTTTTGAAGTTATGCTTGTTTTACCTTCCTATGCTAGTTGATTATTGTTCCCACAAGTTGTTTGCTCACAAAATCCCTATGCATAGAAAGTGGGTTAGACTTAAATGTGCTAGTCATATTATATATGATGCTCTCTTTATGTTTCAATTCTTATCTTTTATGTGAGCATCATTGAAATCATTGTGCCTAGCTAGGGGCGTTAAACAATAGCGCTTGTTGGGAGGCAATCCAATTTTATTTTTATTCCTTGCTTTTTTGCTCCTGTTTAGTAATAAATAATTCATATAGCCTCTGTTTAGATGTGGTTTTATGTCTTTAATTAGTGTTTGTGCCAAATAGAACCTTTGGGAAGACTTGGGGAAAGTCTTGTTGATCATGCTGTAAAAAACAGAAACTTTAGCGCTCACGAGAACTGTTGCCATTTTTTATTGGAGAGTGCTATTTAGTTAATTATTTTTGAAGATGATTAATAGATAAATTCCTCACGTACAGAAATTTATTTTAGAATTTTTAGGGTTCCAGAAGTTTGCGTTAGTTACAGATTACTACAGACTGTTCTGTTTTTGACAGATTCTGTTTTTCGTGTGTTGTTTGCTTATTTTGATGAATCTATGGCTAGTAAAATAGTTTATAAACCATAGAGAAGTTGGAATACAGTAGGTTTAACACCAATATAAATAAATAATGAGTTCATTACAGTACCTTGAAGTGGTGTTTTTTTTTCTTTCGCTAACGGAGCTTACGAGTTTTCTGTTAAGTTTTGTGTTGTAAAGTTTTCAAGTTTTGGGTAAAGATTCGATGGACTATGGAATAAGGAGTGGCAAGATCCTAAGCTTGGGGATGCCCAAGGCACCCCAAGGTAATATTCAAGGATGACCAAGAGCCTAAGCTTGGGGATGCCCCGGAAGGCATCCCCTCTTTCATCTTCGTTCATCGGTAACTTTACTTGGAGCTATATTTTTATTCGCCACATGATATGTGTTTTGCTTGGAGCGTCATTTTATTTTATTTTGCTTGCTGTTTGAATAAAATACCAAGATATGAAATTATTAAATGTTAGAGAATCTTCACATAGTTGCATAATTATTCGACTACTCATTGATCTTCACTTATATCTTTCGGAGTAGTTTGTTGTTTGCTCTAGTACTTCACTTATATCTTTTAGAGCGTGGTGGTAGTTTTATTTTGAAGAAATAGATGAACTCTCATGCTTCACTTAGATTATTTCGAGAGGCTTAAATAGCATGGTAATTTTCTTAAATAATCCTAATATGCTAGGTATTCAAGATTAGTAAAAACTTTCTTATGAGTGTTTTGAATACTAAGAGAAGTTTGATGCTTGATGATTGTTTTGAGATATGGAGGTAATAGTATCAAAGTCGTGCTAGTTGAGTAGTTGTGAATTTGAGAAGTGCTTGTGTTGAAGTTTGCAAGTCCTGTAGCATGCACGTATGGTAAACGTTGTGTAACAAATTTGAAACATGAGGTGTTATTTGATTGTCTTCCTTATGAGTGGCGGCCGGGGACGAGCGATGGTCTTTTCCTACCAATCTATCCCCCTAGGAGCATGCGCGTAGTGCCAATGTTTTTGATGACTTGTAGATTTTTGCAATAAGTATGTGAGTTATTTATGACTAATGTTGAGTCCATGGATTATACGCACTCTCACCCTTCCATCATTGCTAGCCTCTTCGGTACCGTGCATTGCCCTTTCTCACATTGAGAGTTGGTGCAAACTTCGCTGGTGCATCCAAACCCCGTGATATGATACGCTCTGTCACACATAAAACTCCTTATATCTTCCTCAAAACAGCCACCATACCTACCTATTATGGCATTTCCATAGCCATTCCGAGATATATTGCCATGCAACTTTCCACCATTCCGTTTATCATGACACATTCATCATTGTCATATTGCTTAGCATGATCATGTAGTTGACATAGTATTTGTGGCAAAGCCACCGTTCATAATTCTTTCATACATGTCACTCTTGGTTCATTGCATATCCCGGTACACTGCCGGAGGCATTCATATAGAGTCATCTTTTGATCTAGCATCGAGTTGTAATCATTGAGTTGTAAATAAACAGAAGTGTGATGATCATCATTTTCTAGAGCATTGTCCCAAGTGAGGAATAAAATAATAATAAAAAAGAGAAAGGACATAAAAAAGAGAAGGCCCAAAAAATGAGAGAAAAAGAGAGAAGGGACAATGCTGCTATCCTTTGACACACTTGTGCTTCAAAGTAGCACCATAATCCTCATGATAGAGAGTCTCTTGTTTTGTCACTTTCATATACTAGTGGGAATTTTCATTATAGAACTTGGCTTGTATATTCCAACAATGGGCCTCCGAAAGTGCCCTAGGTCTTCGTGAGCAAGCAAGTTGGATGCACACCCACTTAGTTTCTTTTGTCGAGCTTTCATACATTTATAGCTCTAGTGCATCCGTTGCATGGCAATCCCTACTCCTCGCATTAACATGAATCGAATGGCATCCCCATAGCTCATTGATTAGCCTCATTGATGTGAGACTTTCTCCTTTTTTGTCTTCTCCACATAACCCCTATCATCATATTCTATTCCACCCATAGTGCTATATCCGTGGCTCACGCTCATGTATTGCGTGAAAGTTTATAGGTTTGAGATTACTAAAGTATGAAACAATTACTTGGCTTCTCATCGGGGTTGTGCATGATGAGAGCATTCTTGTGTGACGAAAATGGAGCATGACCAAACTATATGATTTTGTAGGGATGAACTTTCTTTGGCCATGTTATTTTGAGAAGACATGATTGCTTAGTTAGTATGCTTGAAGTATTATTGTTTTCATGTCAATATTAAACTTTTGTCTTGAATCTTATGGATCTGAATATTCATGCCACAATTAAGAAGAATTACATTGAAATTATGCCAAGTAGCACTCCGCATCAAAAATTCTGTTTTTATCATTTACCTACTCGAGGACGAGGAGGAATTAAGCTTGGGGAAGCTGATACGTCTCCAACGTATCTATAATTTTTGATTGCTCCATGCTATATTATCTTATGTTTTGGATGTTTATGGGATTTATTATACACTTTTATATTATTTTTGGGACTAACCTATTAACCCAGAGCCCAGTGCCAGTTTCTGGTTTTTCTTTGTTTTAGAGTATCGCAGAAAAGGAAAACCAAACGGAGTCCAATTGACCTGAAACTTCACGGAACTTAATTTTGGAAGGAAAGCAACCCAGGAGACTTGGAGTCCATGTCAAGGAAGCTTTGTGGAAGCCACGAGGTAGGGGGGCGTGCCCTCCACCCTCGTGGGCCCCTCGTGGCTCCTCTGACGTACTTCTTCCTCCTATATATCTCCATATACCCTAAAACGATCGGGGAGCACAATAGATCGGGAGTTCCGCCGCCAGAAGCCTCCGTAGCCACCAAAAGCCAATCTAGACCCGTTCCGGCACCCTGCTGGAGGGGGAATCCCTCTCCGGTGGCTATCTTCATCATCCCGATGCTCTCCATGACGAGGAGGGAGTAGTTCTCCCTCGGGGCTGAGGGTATGTACCAGTAGCTATGTGTTTGATCTCTCTCTCTCGTGTTCTTGATTTGGCACGATCTTGATGTATTGCGAGCTTTGCTATTATAGTTGGATCTTATGTTTCTCCTCCCCCTCTACTCTCTTGTAATGGATTGAGTTTCCCCTTTGAAGTTATCTTATCGGATTGAGTCTTTAAAGATTTGAGAACACTTGATGCATGTCATGTCGTGCGTATCTATGGTGACAATGGGATATCACGTGATTCACTTGATGTATGTTTTGGTGATCAACCTGAGGGTTCCGCCCATGAACCTATGCATAGGGGTTGGCACACGTTTTTGTCGTGATTCTTCGGTAGAAACTTTGGGGCACCCTTTGAGGTTCTATGTGTTGGTTGAATAGATGAATCTGAGATTGTGTGATGCATATCGTGTAATCATACCCACGGATACTTGAGGTGACATTGGAGTATCTAGGTGACATTAGAATTTTGGTTGATTTGTGTCTTAAGGTGTTATTCTAGTACGAACTCTAGGGCTTTTTGTGACACTTATAGGAATAGCCCAACGGATTGATTGGAAAGAATAACTTTGAGGTGGTTTCGTACCCTACCATAATCTCTTCGTTTGTTCTCCGCTATTAGTGACTTTGGAGTGACTCTTTGTTGCATGTTGAGGGATAGTTATGTGATCCAATTATGTTATTATTGTTGAGGGAACTTGCACTAGCGAAAGAATGAACGCTAGGCCTTGTTTCAACGCATTGCAATACCGTTTACGCTCACTTTTATCATTAGTTACCTTGCTGTTTTTATAATTTTAGATTACAAATACCTTTATCTACTATCCATATTGCACTTGTATCACCATCTCTTCACCGAACTAGTGCACCTATACAATTTACCATTGTATTGGGTGTGTTGGGGACACAAGAGACTATTTGTTATTTGGTTGCATGGTTGCTTGAGAGAGACCATCTTCATCCCGCGCCTCCTATGGATTGATAAACCTTAGGTCATCCACTTGAGGGAAATTTGCTACTGTCCTACAAACCTCTGCCCTTGGAGGCCCAACAACATCTACAAGGAGAAGGTTGTGTAGTAGACATCAGTCTCCGCTTCCCCATGCTGCCTCAGCAATTTCTCAACTTGACAAGTCCCTGCGACATGCAAGGAAAACCATCATTACCTGTGACCGTGGGAGGTGCTAGTTGGCCTTCTGTGGGGACCCCGACTCATAAGTCGTGATCACCGAATGCACGTGTACAGTGATCCCAGAGATCAATGCTCACTGAACACACAGAAGCTGAATAACAAGAGTCTTACATCCATACATATCGTCTTACACAAATTATGACCATTATGGTCAAGTCTTACATAGATAAAGCCACAAGGGTTGAATACCAAATAAACTTTAGTAGCGGAAATCTTCGTCGGTAAGTAGAACCCATGCCATCTGCCTTAACCCTACAGGCATTCTGACTGGGAAACGCCCTAGCTCGCATGTTCGTCTCCAAAGAACTCTTCTTTGAACTCCTGTTCTTCCATGCCTGGCCAATTAAATAACCAGTGGCAAGCCAATGAGTACTTTGAATGTACTCACAAGCAACCCATGTTTTGGCTCAAGATACAACAATGCATGACATAGGTAAATTTTTGCAGAAAGCTAATTTTGTTGTGTTATGACATGTTCAACAACTGGTAAAACATGCATCTTATGAATTCCAGTAACCTTAGGAACTGGTTACAGATATCAACATAAAGGGAGTGGGCTCCAACCCAACTCATCCATGTCAAGTCCTTTGACTTGACCCAAGTAGTTCTTCCCACACACTGGTTTGTAAACAAGTGGACGTAGCCCAAGAGCGGTTACCCAACTGTCCTTGACCGTGGACATGGCTATTCGAATAGTTTTACACTCTGCAGAGGTTGCACACTTTACCCACAAGATCCAGGGAACTTCCGTGTCATCCACGACCCGCGGTACGTCAAGTACCCGGGGTAAGCACCGGATCATTACCTTTCCCTAGACGACACTAACATAGAGTCCACTCGATTGGTAGCAACCCTCGTGCCCAACGTTTCTCATCTTAAGAATTTGGAGCCACGCTCCCATATTCATCTCATACCACAAGCACGGGGTACCAACAGTGTGTCCGGTGCCCTGTAAAAACAGTCATGGCCGCCCTACCTGGCACGACCCCGTCCCGAGAGAGTGCAACAACAACTCTCTCGTCACTAGTAAAGCGGGCTCCAAGCTAGTATCGGCCTAGGTAATCAATAATGCCCTTTTCCATATAAGGGTAGAGCGGTTGTGCATGTAAGGTTGGAATAACGGTCGCAACTTAAACCAATCTGTTCAGAAACAACACACGCACTTGCCTCGGTACACCACTTCGTCATCAAGTGGTTACCCAACTCATTATCTCCCTCGGGCATAAGTGGCACCCGACGGGGTTTTCGAAAAGTTTTTGAAAACAATCTTGCTTCCATCACCATGCATATACCGAACCCATTTGCGTAGTAGCTACTTAGCATGCATAACTACACCCACTCGCATTAACCTCATAGAAAGGTAGGGTCATGCATCATGCAAGTGTCAACGAGAAAAACAGCGGAGGCAAACCACCTCAAGTGGTCACCACATTATCATGACTTCGATGCAAGCGATAAAAGTGCCATATGACTTGCATAAAAGGGTTTCTTAGACATGGTCAAAGGGCTGCTTGCCTTGGTCTTCAAAGTCTTCAAGTCTTCTGGTCCTTCTCCAAGTACTCCATCTACTTCATCAACTAACATCGAAAACAATCATAATGAGCAACACAACAAGGCAAAAATAAAACTGCTCTAAAAATGTGAGTTGGACTTTCCTAGGATACCTTTGGTCATATGAAAAATGACGAAAGTGGTTTTATTGGGAGGGGGTCAATGGATAATTATGAGCATTTCAATATGTTGGATTCAAAGGGTTTATGGATCTGCAAGAAGTGCACAGAAACATTATTTTGAAAAATGAGCAGAGGTACCCATTTAACAAGGAATGATTTTATAAGAATCTAGGAGTTGGTTTCACTTGATTTGGAGTTCAAATGATTTCTCTATGAATTTACAAATTTAGCAATATATGGATAAATGGGCCAATATTTCATGTGGCACAGAAAGTACTTGGAAAAATGTTCAACAACTAAGTTTCGAACTTACAAGTATATAGGAATTTGAATCATGACATTTGGATCAAAAATGGGCTCTCTGTGATTTTCTAAAGTTTATCACAAAAATGGAAAAAGGGGATGTCACAAATATTTCTGTAGGAAATGTTTCTGGAAAAATGTGCTAATTGCACCATTTGATAGATCATGATTTATGGAGTCACTAGAAATTTGAATCACCTAATTTGGACTTGAAATGAATTGATTATGGATTTTACAACATTTCTGGAAAAGAAAAGGAAGAAAAGGAATCAACCTTATAAAGCGCATTGCGTGAAGCCCAGCTAATCAGCGCCTACTGGGCTCAGCCCAGTGGCTCAGCTGCGCGAGGGAGATGGTGACGCCGAAGGTGCATTACGGGAGTACGCCACCCAACGGGGCAAGCGGAGTGAGGGGAAGCCATGTCCACTTAACCCAACTGGTGGGCCGGCTCGGTCGCCTCTGCCATTGACAGGCGGGGCCCCTGCCAGCTGGCGGGGTGGTCGTCTCCTACCTCGCGCCTGAGGCAGAGGAGCGACAGGGGAGGCGAGGCCGAGCATGTGCCGGCCTTGATCCCTGGTGACTCCGGCCGTCCCCGGTGGCGTACGGTGCACCGATGGAATCGGGATGCCGAGCCGCTTCCATCCAGGGGCTTCGTGCGGGCTGGGAGGATCTGGGGCGACGACGACCCTGGCGACAGCGGGTGACGTCTGGAGTGGATGGGCGCGACGCCATGGGCACAAGGGCAGGGGGGAGAAGGAGCGGGAGGGCTCTGCTTGGCCTGCTACACTTCTCCTGGTGGTCAAAGGAGAGGAGGGGAGGCTCTGGTTCGCCGGAGCCGGGCGGAGGCAGGCGGCGACCATGGCGGCCATGGAGAGGGAAAGAGAGCATGGAAGGGAGAGGGATGTTGTCTGGGAGGTTCGTGCGGGAGAGAGATAGCGAGGAGAGGCCGGAGAAGAGGTCGGGAGTAGCTTATATGGGTGTGGCCGTGGTGCACCGTGGGCAGTGTCCACAGACATGCTCGGGTGAGCCTGTAGGGGAAGAGGAGAGAGGTTCTGGAGGGGACCGGCAGCGTGCCGTGTTCCGGACGCCGAGGCCACCTCGGGAGACACCCCGACGCCCAAGGCTGTCGTATGCCCTTGACATGGGTGAGCTACAGTGCGGGAGAGCACGAGCTCTGCATGCACTGGCATTGTTTATGTGCCATGAGCCTGTCCTTTTGTGTCTGGAGGTTTTGGGGGTGATTAAACAATGTAGGAGTGGCATTGGATGCCCTAGAGAGCTAGTAAGAGAAGAGTGGGGTTGAGAGAGAGATGGAAATGGGCTGTCCAGAGGGGTAAATGAGGTGGTTTCACCCCTCAATCATTGAGCTGAGACGCAGCCATAGTTACTAGAGGTAGAAGAGGCTCAGGAGCAGCTGTGGTACAAATTTGAGCCCATAGAGATTAGTGGAAGAGGTCAAAAATGGAATTTTGGTAAAGTGGCAGAAGGTGTTTGATGCTTGTTTGGGTAAGCAAATGAACTCCATTTGGCATGAGACTCTAGAGGGCAAAAAGTAACACATAATTAGGGCCTTCCACCAATTTTGAGATCATTTGGGTAAAGTTGCCAATGCAACTTTTGTAAACCCTAGAAACCAGCAGAAATGCATTCACCAAGATCTAGTCATGCAAAACCATTCCCCTTGATGCACCACTTGGTGTAGTGTCATCATTTGGGCTTTTGAGCATGACCACAAAGTTTGGGGGCATTTGGAATAAGTTGGCAATGTAAAGTTGTTCAAACTTGAATCTGGACAAAGAGGGTTTTGGGGCACTTTGGTGAACCAAAATAGTTTGGATTGAGCTGAAACTTTGCTGGTCATCATATTATGCATATGTGACTTTCTAGAATTTTCCTAGATTTATTGGAAAATATTTCTTGTAGAAATATTTGAAATACTTGAAATGGACATAAATGGTTTTGGAGGATTTTGCCCAATATTTTGAACATGACCATGTGTTGAAACTCTTATATATGGAAAATATATGTCCACTCAGTTTCCCTGATTTTTTCAAATATTTATGAAACAATAAAATAATTTTTCCCTATTAAATACCATTTCTGGCCTTAAGAAAAAGCTTTTAAATAAAATAGGAAAATAACTTTTAAAATTATATTTTTGTGGTCTATGGGAATCCTATATCTAATAGGTTTCAAATATACTCTTTGAAATATTTTTCACACCCGAAATCAAGTACTTGCAGTGCAAACCTCAATTCAGGGGGTTTTGGAAAACTAATTTTAGAAAATACTTTTTGGCCAAATTATTTTTGTAAGAAAATACTATATTACACTATACACATGGCATGATCATTGGGCAGAAGCTTGGGGCAAGGAGATGAAGTATGTAAGGTGGAGTAGTTGACTTTAGAGAGCACTTGAAAAACACAAAGAGAAAACCAACTCAAAAAAATAAAAGCCAAATAATGCAAAAGTTTTTGTCAAACCACACTTTATCATGATTTATTAGCTTAAGTGTTGTGGCATGAAAATCAGGGTGTGACAGACCTACCCCCCTTACAAGAATCTCGTGCCCAAAGATTCCCAAACTAGGTGTGGAAAGGAATACAAAAACTGGACCTGGGGTATTCTTCACGCCCTCATACTTCTTGTGCTTCCGAGTGGTGCTTCATTGAACCTTGAAGTACTCAATGGCATGGCTTCGTGTATGATGTCCTGCTTGGTCCAGGATGCAATTGGGGTCTCTCGCATAGGTCATATTGGGCTGGAGGTCGATGGCTCGGTGATCGATGTCCTTGTAGAGACCAGACTAGTTAGGAAGTTGGAAACATTTTCGGAGTGGTGTTGTGTGGAAAAATGTTGTGCACAGTGGGTGACTCAGGTGGTAAGTCTAGCTGGTAGCTGTCTATTCTTCGTCTTGCAGTGATCTTGGAGAGGGACGATAAATCTTGGTGCGAGCTTCCCTTTGACATGGAAATGCTTGGTTCCTTTGAGAGAAGTGGCTTGCAGATACACCTGGTCTTCGACGAGAAAGCTCACTCCTTGATGATAGTTCTTCCTCCTTGGCATGGCGGTCTTCACATGTTTCCTAACTAGCTGAATGATTCTTCTTCCATCTTCAGTTAGAGAAGTAGGTCACCAAGTAAAAGTGACAACCAACGTGACCAAGTACTCCATGAAGTTTTTGTTCATGGGGTACATAAGGTAGGCTGGGGCATTGGTGGTGGTAACGGTTGAGTATGGCCCAAGGTGTTCTCGATCTAGAGTCAAGACCCATGGTCATGATACGACCATGTTGTAGCTTGGTAGGGCTTAAGGGTTTCAAGGATTCTAGGGTGCGAGTGAGCGTTTATCTTATCCTTGAGCACAATTCCTGAGATGCCAATTGTCTATCTAGCCCCTCAAACAAATAACCTTATACCACTGAAAGCATTATTTCGTATAGGTCAAATCCAATCATCACTCATGTGTTACATATTCTCGTGACTCCCGAGAGGAGTTCTAACAAAATCATATATGTCTACGATCCCCAAACTCATATGTATGGCTACCCCTAAAAATCCATGGGCACAGCATACAAGCTTCCAAGTGGGAATAAAACACAACAATCCAAGTGCTCATCCTATTATTCCAAGGTCCATGTTAGTGTATATCTATCCTAAGGAAACACGTCGTATGCCACTCCAAAATCTTGTTTCCTTCCTATGAATCAACTCCAACAACCCGTTAACTTCAATTAATCACTACATAGTCCTTTAATTCTACAAATCCTAGTGTCTATGGTGTTCCACATGATCTCCTAAAGTCCATATAATCCCAAAATACTTGAAAGGGTTGTCTCTACTATAGTAAGTCCACTAACTTCCATGGTCAAGTAAACTCCAAGGTCAAGCTTATATCAACTCTGACAAGTAATCCAATCTCCTAGTTTATTGTCCTCCAAGAAACATGGTATCATGATCAAGATCATCATTCTAAATCCAATTTACTCCGAACCATGTAGACTTACTCACCACCTATACTCAACTAGGATCACCTATTTAAATCCAAATCTCATGTCCAACGAGAATTCCTACATGTTTCCCCCCAAGTCATTTACGTGATATTAACTGTCTCCTATCAATATCCCATGGCTAAGTTAAATCCATATACTTCAAAGAATTCTAGCTTGCGATCATAATTGTCCTACTAAATCTAGTTTACTCAAGGGTAAGGAAAGTTATGCTACTCCATAATCATGATCCCACCAAGTTCATCTGCCAACATGAAAGCCTCATAATCCACCAAATAGTCTCATAATTTCTCAAAGTCATTGATATAAACTCATCAAGTCATTTGTCCTCTATTCCTATATCCTCAAACTGATCTTCCCTATGACATCGTCAATTCTGGTGCTATATTAGGATGATAATGTGCTTGTTCACTATGTCCGCTAGTTCCATAATGAACCCAGTGTTGTGCAAGGTTTACAGAGGCTTAAATGGTCCTCTTGCAATTCTGTGGGTTAAGCACATGGTTAAGGACTCGAGCTGGGGTATCTCATGAAGTCTTGAAGGGTCTAGGGATGGGGTTTCCAGTCATAAGGGGTAATACTACAGTTAGAAGTAATAAAGAAAGAGAGGTTCACATATAAATATACTATCTTGGACATCTTTTATGATTGTGAGCACTCATTAAAGTATGACATGCTAAGAGTTGACGTTGTACAAGGAAGACAACGTAATGGGTTATGTTTTCTTACATCTGAGATAAATTATATTGTCATGGATCATCCAACATGTTGAGCTTGCCTTTCCCTCTCTTGCTAGCCAATTTCTTTGCACCAAGTAGAGATACTACTTGTGCTTCCAAATATCCCTAAACCCAGTTTTGCCATGAGAGTCCACCATATCTACCTATGGATTGAGTAAGATCCTTCAAGTAAGTTGTCATCGGTGCAAGCAATAAAAATTGCTCTCTAAATATGTATGACTTATTAGTGCGAAGAAAATAAGCTTTATACGATCTTGTGATATGGAAGAAATAAAAGCGACGGATTGCATAATAAATGTCCATATCACAAGTGGCAATATAAAGTGACATTCTTTTGCATTAAGATTTTGTGCATCCAACCATAAAAGCACATTAAAACCTCTGCTTCCCTCCGCGAAGGGCCTATCTTTTACTTTTATCTTCTACCTCACGTAAGAGTCATGGTGATCTTCACCTTTACTTTTTACATTTTATCCTTTGGCAAGCACAATGTGTTGGAAAGATCCTGATATATATAGCTAAATGGATGTGAGTTATCATGAACTACTATTGTTGACATTACCCTTGAGGTAAAACATTGGGAGGCAAAACTATAAGCCCCTGTCTTTCTCTGTGTCCGATTAAAACTCCATACCCATAAATATTGCGTGAGTGTTAGCAATTGTGAAAGACTAAAAGATGGTTGAGTATGTGGACTTGATGAAAAGCTCTTATATTGACTCTTTCCTATGTTATGATAAATTGCAGTTGCCTCAATGACTGAGATTAGAGTTTGTTGGTTCTCATTGAAGTTTATGATTCATACTTGAAATTGTGATTGAATTGTTACTTTAGCATAAGAGATCATATAACAATATAAATATATGTTGCTGTTCCAAGAATGATCATGATTCCCTCATGTCCGTATTTTATTTTTATCGACACCTCTATCTCTAAACATGTGGACATATTTTTCGATTTCGGCTTTCCCTTGAGGACAAGCGAGGTCTAAGCTTGGGGGAGTTGATACGTCCATTTTGCGTCATGCTTTTATATCGATATTTACTGCATTATGGGTTGTTATTACACATTATGTCACAATACTTATGCCTATTCTCTCTTATTTTACAAGGTTTACATGAAGAGAGAGAATGCCGGCAGCTGGGATTCTAGGACGGAAAAGGAGCAAATATTAGAGACCTATTCTGCACAGCTCCAAAAGTCCTGAAACTTCATGGAAATTATTTCCAGAATATATAAAAAAATACTGAGTGCAAGAAGTTCCAGAGGGGGGCCACACCCTGGCAATGAGGGTGGGGGGCGCGCCCTACCCCCTGGGTGCGCCCCCTGCCTCGTGGGCCCCCTGGTGGCCCTCCGATGTCCATCTTCTGCTATATGGAGTCTTTTGTTGAGAAAAAAAAATCATAAGCAAGCTTTCGGGACGAGACTCCACCGCCACGAGGCGGAACCTTGGCGGAACCAATCTAGGGCTCTGGCAGAGCTGTTCTGCCGGGGAAACTTCCCTCCGGGAGGGGGAAATCATCACCATTGTCATCACCAATGATCCTCTCATCGGGAGGGGGTCAATCTCCATCAACATCTTCACCAGCACCATCTCATCTCAAACCCTAGTTCATCTCTTGTATCAAATGTTTGTATCCAAACCTCAGATTGGTACCTGTGGGTTGCTAGTAGTGTTGATTACTCCTTGTAGTTGATGCTAGTTGGTTTACTTGGTGGAATATCATATGTTCAGATCCATTATGCATATTAATACCCCTCTGATTATGACCATGAATATGCTTTGTGAGTAGTTACGTTTGTTCCTGAGGACATGGGAGAAGCCTTGCTATTAGTAGTCATGTGAATTTGGTATTCGTTCGATATTTTGATGAGATGTATGTTGTCATCCCTCTAGTGGTGTCATCTGAACGTCGACTACATGACACTTCACCATTGTTTGGGCCTAGGGGGAGGCATTGGGAAGTAAAAAGTAGATGATGGGTTGCTAGAGTGACAGAAGCTTAAACCCTAGTTTATGCTTTGCTTCGTAAGGGGCTGATTTGGATCCATATGTTTCATGCTATGGTTAGGTTTACCTTAATATTTCTGTTGTAGTTGCGGATGCTTGCAATAGGAGTTAATCATAAGTGGGATGCTTGTCCAAGTAAGGACAGTACCCAAGCACCAGTCCACCCACATATCAAATTATCAAAGTACCGAACGTGAATCATATGAACATGATGAAAACTAGCTTGACGATAATTCCCAGGTGTCCTCGGGAGCGCTTTCCTTCATATAAGAGTTTGTCTAGGCTTGTCCTTTGCCACAAAAAGGATTGGGCCGTCTTGCTGCAACTTATTTACTTTTATTACTTGCTACTTGTTACAAATTACATTATCACAAAACTATCTGTTACCGATAATTTCAGTGCTTGCAGAGAATACCTTACCGAAAACTGCTTACCATTTCCTTCTGCTCCTCGTTGGGTTCGACACTCTTACTTATCGAAAAGCTACGATAGATCCCCTACACGTGTGGGTCATCAGAGGCCCCCCTGACGTGGATCTTCCTTCCAGTATTTTTTTATATATTCCAAAATAATTCTCCGTTGATTTTCAGGTCATTTCGAGAACTTTTATTTCTGCACAAAAATATCACCATGGTAATTCTGCTGAAAACAGCGTCAGTCCGGGTTAGTTCCATTCAACTCATGCAAGTTAGAGTCCAAAACAAGGGAAAAAGTGTTTGGAAAAGTAGATACGACAGAGACATATCAACTCCCCCAAGCTTAAACCTTTACTTGTCCTCAAGCAATCCAGTTGATAAACTGAAAGTGATAAAGAAAAACTTTTACAAACTCTGTTTGCTCTTGTTGTTGTAAATATGGAAAGCCAACATTCAAGTTTTCATCAAAGATTATGAACTAACCATATTCACAATAACATTTAGATCTCATATCTGCTCATATCAATGACATAATCAACTAGCGAGCAATAATAATAAATCTCGGATGACAACACTTTCTCAAAACAATCATGATATGATATAACAAGATGGTATCTCGCTAGACCTTTCTGAGGCCGCAAAACATAAATGCAGAGCACCTTTAAAGATCAAGGACTGACTAGACATTGTAATTCATGGTAAAAGAGATCCAGTCAAGTCATACTCAATGTAAACTAACGGTAATGAATGCAAATGACAGTGGTGCTCTCCAACTGGTGCTTTTTAATAAGAGGAGGATGACTCAACATAAAAGTAAATAGATAGGCCCTTCGCAGAGGGAAGCAGGGATTTGTAGAGGTGCCAGAGCTCAATTTTGAAATAGATATGAATAATATTTTGAGCAGTATACTTTTGTTGTCAACATAACAACCAAGAGATGGCGATATCTTCCATGCTAAACACATTATAGGCGGTTCCCAAACAGAATGGTAAAGTTTATACTCCCCCTCCACCAACAAGCATCAATCCATGGCTTGCTCGAAACAGCGAGTGCCTCCAACTAACAACAGTCCCAGGTGAGTTTTGTTTGCAATTATTTTGATTTGATTTGATTTGCATAAAGCATGGGACTGGGCATCCCGGTGACCAGCCATTTTCTCGTGAGTGAGGAGCGGAGTCCACTCCTCTTGAGAATAACCCGCCTAACATGGAAGATATGGACAGCCCTAGTTGATACATGAGCTATTCAAGCATACAAAACAGAATGTTTATTTGAAGGTTTAGAGTTTGGCACATACAAATTTACTTGGAACGGCAGGTAGATACCATATATAGGTAGGTATGGTGGACTCATATGGAATAACTTTGGGGTTTATGGAATTGGATGCACAAGCAGTATTCCCGCTTAGTACAAGTGAAGGCTAGCAAAAGACTGGGAAGCGACCAGCTAGAGAGCAACAACAGTGATGAACATGCATTAAAATTAATCAACACCGAATGCAAGCATGAGTAGGATATAGTGCACCATGAACATAAATATCGTAGAGGCTATGTTGATTTTGTTTCAACTACATGCGTGAACATGTGCCAAGTCAAGCCACTCGAATCGTTCAAAAGAGGATACCATCCTATCATACCACATCACAACCATTTTAATAGCATGTTGGCATGCAAGGTAAACCATTATAAGCTCCTAGCCAATTAAGCATGGCATAAGCAACTACAATCTCTAATTGTCATTGCAAACATGTTTATTCATTATAGACTGAATCAGGAATGATGAACTAATCATATTTACAAAAACAAGAGAGGTCGAGTTCATACTAGCTTTTCTCATCTCAATAAGTTCATCATATAATCATCATTATTGCCTTTCACTTGCACGACCAAACGATGTGAATAATAATAATAGTGCTGTGCATTGGACTAAGCTGGAATCTGCAAGAATTCAATTCAAGAGAGAAGACAAGGTAATATGGGATCTTTGTCAGATCAACAATAATACATATAAGAGCCACTTTAACATTTTAATTATGGTCTTCACCTCTCGACCCCCAAAGAAAAGAAATAAAACTATTTACACGGGAAAGTTCCCAACAAGCAAAAGAAGAACGAGAAATCTTTTTTGGTTTTCTTTTTAATTACTATTACTACAGGCATGGAAAGTAAACTAGCTAAAAGCTACAACTAATATTTTTTGGTTTTTCTAAGGTTTATCAAACACACAAGAAGAAAGCATAAAAAGGAAAACAAACTAGCATGGATTTTACAATGAAAAAGTATGAGCACCGACAACTAGCATGAGTGTGTGAACATAAATGTAATGTCGGTGAGAAATACGTACTCCCCCAAGCATAGGCTTTTGGCCTAAGTTGGTTTATGGCCATGGCTGGTATGGCGGATATCCATAGTAATAGTTGGGGTCATACTGTGAAGAAGCCTCGGATTACCACTGGTTGGCAATCACCTCTAGATCCCAGTGGTAATCAGACTGTCATGGAGGATCAAATTGTGGTTCCGTCTCTGGCTCGGTAGCTGATGTAGGGTTCCGGTAAGCATGAATGGCCTCCAACGGAACAAGGTACTTGCCTGCAGATAAATCAAACAAGGAAGGAGCGGGCAAGGTAATAGTCTCAGGATGATTTTTACCAAATATTAATTTGTACTTAAGCGCCTTTTCCCTATTCTTAACAATAAAATCATGCGCTATCATACTCTTATAGTCTAGATAAACAAGAGGCACCAATTTTTCTTCTTTCTCATAATGCCTAATAGGTATGTTAAAATGTGTAGCGAGGCGCGAGGCGAAGATGCCTCCAAGGATAGGGCCCTTAGTACGATTAAGATTTAACCGCTTTGCAACAATAGCGCCCAAACTAAATGTATCATCACGAAATAAGGCATGGCACAAAATAACAATATCAGGGGCACTCAAGTTTCCACAGTTTCCGCGCCCAATTAAGCATCTACTAGCAAATATAGCAAAGTAACATAGAACAGGAAAGTGTATGCTAGTAATTCGTGCATCGGAAACCTTCCTCGTTTCCCCTACATCAATGGTATCAATAAACCCATCCACATCGTCACGATGTGGTTCCTCTACACTGCCCTCAAAAGGGATCAAACAAACCCGACAAAAATCATGAAGTGACATCTCCTTATGCTCATCATATATATATATATAATTCCACTGTAGGTGGTGAGCTCCTAGCATGGAAATGAAAGTTTTGCACAAAGATATTGGTGAGTAAGAGATAATGTTCGCGTTGGTCGTGGAGGAAGGCAGTGAGGCCTGCATTCTTAGCCAATTCATAGAAATCATCATAAATCCCGGCTGCTCTCAAGAAATTATCACAAGGCCATTCACAAGGCCAGACCTCCGCGGTGCGAGGGAGATTATACTTGGGGCTCTTATCCTCCTCACTTTGCTTATATTTCGAGCTTCGGCTTGTTGAGACCCTCAAAAATCTCTTCATCTTTTTCTGCAAATGTCTGAAATTTTTAGTAACTTCAAAATAAAAGTGAACCAAACTCAACAAGATTGATAGAAACTACTCCTACAAATGCCTAGAGGCAATATCATGCATTAAAACTACTTTTGACCATATAAATTTGACACGGAAGCTCAAGAATAGGGTCACCTAAGCAGCACAATTTTGCACTGAATAAAGCACTAGAACAAAAACTAATTGGATAATTTGAGGAGTCAGATACCAAGGAACAATCCCCCAAAGCAGTTTTGTGAGAGGTGCTTCAAGCAAGGAGATCGAAAATGGCAGCAAGATGAGCTTGGACTCAGGTTTGAGCTGGCTAGTGATGTTTGTAGGAGGAAGAAAGAGTGTGTGGTAGCTGGAATAAGTGGAGGGGAGCCACCGTGGGCCCATGAGGAAGGGGGGGCGCACCCAGGGGGGAGGGCACACCCTCCACCCTCGTGACCAGGTGCTTGCTCCCCCTACTGTGTTTTTAGTGCCAGATATTCTCAAATATTCCAGAAAAAACATATTTAAATTTTAGGGCATTTGGAGAACTTTTATTTTTGGGGTATTTTTTATTGCATTGATAATTCAGAAAACAGACAGAATATACTATTTTTGCTTTATTTAATATAAATAACAGAAAGTAAAAAGAAGGTACAGAGAGTTGTGTTTTCTAAATTTATCCATCTCATACTCATCAAAAGGAATCTACTAACAAGGTTGATTAGGTCTTGTTAACAAACTCATTCCGAATAACATGGAACCGGAGAATTTTCGAACAACGCTAGGTTACCTCAACGGGAATATGCACATCTCCAACAATAAGAATATCATATTTCTTCTTGACAGTAGGAAGAGGAAATTCAAAACCTCCAAAAATAATCGATGGGATTTTTCCAATAGAATTTATATTGTGGACTTGAGGTTGTTTCCTCGGAAAGTGTACCGTATGCTCATTACCATTAACATGAAAAGTGGCATTGCGTTTGATGCAATCAATAATAGCCCCCTGCAGTATTTAAAAAGGGTCTTGGAAGAATAATAGACATACTATCGTCCTCGGGAATATCAAGAATAACAAAGTCCATTAAAATAGTAATGTTTGCAACCACAACAGGCACATCCTCACAAATACCGACGGGTATAGAAGTTGATTTATCGGCCATTTGTAAAGATATTTCAGTAGGTGTCAACTTATTCAAATCAAGTCTACGATATAAAGAGAGAGGCATAACACTAACACCGGCTCCAAGATCACATAAAGCAGTTTTAACATAGTTTCTTTTAATGGAGCATGGTATAGTTGGTACTCCTGGATCTCCTAGTTTCTTAGGTATTCCACCTTTAAAAGTATAATTAGCAAGCATGGTGGAAATTTCAGCTTCCGGTATCTTTCTTTTATTTGTCACAATTTCTTTCATATACTTACCATAAGGATTCATTTTGAGCATATCAGTTAATCGCATACGCAAAAAGATAGGTCTAATCATTTCAGCAAAGCGCTCAAAATCCTCATCATCCTTTTTCTTGGATGGTTTGGGAGGAAAAGGCATGGGTTTCTGAACCCATGGTTCTCTTTCCTTACCGTGCTTCCTAGCAACAAAGTCTCTCTTATCATAACGTTGATTCTTTGATTGTGGGTTATCAAGATCAACAACAGGTTCAACTTGTACATCATTGTCATTACTAGGTTGAGCATCAACATAAGCATCATCATTGGCATTTTCACTAGATTCATGCTCATTAACAGATTGTGTTTCAACATCAGAAATAGAAATTTCATTGGGATTCTCAGGTGTGTCAACAACAGGTTCACTAGAAGCATGCAAAGTCCTATCATTCTTCTTTTTCTTCCTTTTAGAAGGACTAGGTGCATCAATATTATTTCTCTGAGAATCTTGCTCAATTCTCTTAGGGTGGCCCTCAGGATACAAAGGTTCCTGAGTTATTTTACCACCTCTAGTCATAACTCTAACAACACTATCATTTTTCTTATTTAATTCATTGAGCAAATCATTCTGAGCTTTAAGTACTTGTTCTACTTGAGTGGTAACCATAGAAGCATGTTTACTAATAAGTTTTAGTTCACCTTTAACATTAGCCATATAATCACTCAAGTGTTTAATCATATTACCAAAATAAGCATTGAAATCTTCTTGCTTAACCATAAATTTATCAAACTCATCCAAACATTGGCTAGAAAACTTAATAGGAGGGATTTCAGCTTTACCATATCTATAGAGAGAATTTACCTTTACTACATGTGTCGGTTTATCAAGACCATGTATTTCTTCAACACGCGGCAAATTAAGACCATGTATTTCTTCGGTAGGAGGTAAATTCTTAACATCTTCAGCTTTAATACATTTTTCCTTCATAGATTTCTTTGCCTCTTGCATATCTCCAGGACTGAGAAATAGAACACCCCTTTTCTTCGGAGTTGGCTTAGGAATTGGATCAGGAAGTGTCCAATTATTTTCATTAGTCAACATATTATTCAATAAAATTTCAGCTTCATCTGGTGTCCTTCCCCTAAAAACACAATCAGCACAACTGTCTAGGTGGTCTCTGGAAGCATCTGTTAGTCCATTATAAAAGATATCAAGTATTTCATTTTTCTTAAGAGGGTGATCAGGGAAAGCATTAAGTAATTGGAGAAGCCTCACCCAAGCTTGTGGGAGACTCTCTTCTTCAATTTGCACAAAATTATATATTTCCCTTAACGCGGCTTGTTTCTTATGAGCGGGGAAATATTTAGCAGAGATGTAATAAATCATATCATCGGGACTATGCACACAACCAGGATCAAGAGAACTAAATCATATCTTAGCATCACCCTTTAATGAGAACGGAAATAATTTAAGGACATGATAATAGCGAGTTTTCTAATCATTAGTGAACAGGGTGGCTATATCATTTAATTTAGTAAGATGTGCCACAACAGTTTCAGATTCATAGCCATAGAAAGGATCAAATTCAACCAAAGTAATTATATCAGGGTCGACAGAGAATTCATAATCCTTATCAGTAACAAAGATAGGTGAAGTAGCATAAGCAGGATCATATTTCATTCTAGCATTCAGAGTTTTTTGTTTCAGCTTAGCTAATAATTTCTTAAGATCACTCCTATCATTGCAAGCAAGAAAATCTCTAGCAGTTTCTTCATCCATAACATAGCCCTCAAGAACAACAAGACACTTCATATCTAGGGGGGAATCTTCATCATCACTTTCATCAATATTATCAGTTTCAATAATTTCATTCTCTCTAGCCCTAGCAAGTTGTTCATCAAGAAATTCACCAAGTGGCACAATAGTATCTAGCATAGAAGTAGTTTCATAATAAGTATCATGCACAGCAGAAGTGGCATCATCAATAACATGTGACATATCAGAATTAATAGCAGAAGCAGGTTTAGGTGTCGCAAGCTTACTCAAAACAGAAGGTGAATCAAGTGTAGAGCTAGATGGCAGTTCCTTACCTCCCCTCGTAGTTGAGGGATAAATCTTGGTTCTTGGATATTTCAAGTTCTTCATAATGATAAGCAGATATAAATCCCAAGTGACTCAAAGAATAGAGCTATGCTCCCCGGCAACGGCGCCAGAAAATAGTCTTGATAACCCACAAGTATAGGGGATCGCAACAATTTTCAAGGGTAGAGTATTCAACCCAAATTTATTGATTCGACACAAGGGGAGCCAAAGAATATTCTCAAGTATTAGCAGCTGAGTTGTCAATTCAACCACACCTAGATAACTTAATATCTGCAGTAAAGTGTTTAGTAGCAAAGTAATATGATAGTAGTGGTAACGATAGCAAAAGTAATATTTTTGGTGTTTTATAGTGATGATAACAATAGCAACGGAAAAGTAAATAAGCGAAGAACAATATATGGAAAGCTCGTAGGCAATGGATCGGTGATAGAGAATTATGCCGGATGTGGTTCATCATGTAACAATCATAACCTAGGGTGACACAGAACTACCTCCAATTTATCAATGTAATGTATCCATGTATTCCGAATATAGTCATACATGCTTATGGAAAAGAACTTGCATGACATCTTTTGTCCTACCCTCCCATGGCAGCGGGGTCCTATTGGAAACTAAGGGATATTAAGGCCTCCTTTTAATAGAGTACCGGACCAAAGCATTAACACATAGTGAATACATGAACTCCTCAAACTACGGTCATCACCGGTAAGTATCCCGATTATTGTCACTTCGGGGTTAACGGATCATAACACATAATAGGTGACTATTGACTTGCAAGATAGGATCAAGAACTCTCATATATTGATGAAAACATAATAGGTTCAGATCTAAAATCATGGCACTCGGGCCCTAGTGACAAGCATTAAGCATAGCAAAGTCATAGCAACATCAATCTCAGAACATAGTGGATACTAGGGATCAAACCCTAACAAAACTAACTCGATTACATGATAAATCTCATCCAACCCATCACCATCTAGCAAGCCTACGATGGAATTACTCAAGCACGGCGGTGAGCATCATGGAATTGGTGATGGAGGAAGGTTGATGATGACGATGGCAATGGATTCCCCTCTCTGGAGCCCCGAACGGACTCCAAATCAGCCCCCCCAAGAGAGTTTAGGGCTTGGCGGCGGCTCCGTATCGTAAAACGTGATGAATCCTTCTCCCTAGTTTTTTCTCCCCGAAAGTGAATATATGGAGTCAAGGTTGAGGTCGGTGGAGCGTTAGGGGGCCCACAAGATAGGGGGCGTGCCCAGGGGGTAGGGCGCGCCCCCACCCTCGTGGACAGGTGGAGGCCCCCCTGACGTCGATCTTCCTTCCAGTATTTTTTATATATTCCAAAATAATTCTCCGTTGATTTTCAGGTCATTCCGAGAACTTTTATTTCTGCAAAAAAATAACACCATGGCAATTCTGCTGAAAACAGCGTCATTCCGGGTTAGTTCCATTCAAATCATGCAAGTTCGAGTCCAAAACAAGGGCAAAAGTGTTTGGAAAAGTAGATACGACGGAGACATATCACGCCCAAGTCCCCCGCGGCTCCATCAGAAACTGCTCCTCGCCGGCCTTCCCTGCACGCCCGCCGTCGCAAGTCCCGTCGCCGCTCCACGCCAAGTTCCCTGTGCTGCGTCGCCTGCCTGCATCCTCCTCTGCTTTGAGCCGCATCTTGCATCGAGCGAACGCTCGTCCTCGAGCGTTGACCGCGCCCCCTCCTCCTCGTTCGATCCAGTCAAGACCCAATCCGCCCACTTCATCAGGCCCAGCCAGTGCCCCGCCGGCCTGCCTCTTCCACCAACTGGGTCTCAGCCCATGGTGACCCACCGCTGCGCCCCCTTCCACTGTTGGCCCAAGTGCAGATTCGGCCCGTAGATGTTTTTTCCAGTCCAGCGAATTTGCAAATTTTCGAAGGATTTCCTATTTCACAGAAAAGTCCCTCTAGATCATGCATTTAATAACTTCACAACCGTGCATCGGAATTAAAAAAACTTTATATGTAAAATGCTTAGAATTATGTGTAGATTAATGGCCTGTTTTGAACTCCTCCAACTTCACAAAACTTCTCAAAAACCAGCTTCTCACGCTAGCTTCTGCTCTGCCTGGCGATCACGATATGTTCAGCTCGATTGATAGCTTCTTCGAGTGCTCCATCGGCTGGCAGCCCACCTAACCAAAATCTGGCCTGTTCGGAGCATTTGGGCCGGTTGAAACAACCCATTTTGAGGGAGAAAGGAGAGCGAACAGTTTTCTTTACGTACCGATTCGTTTTCCTCACGAGCGTCGAGCGAACCGTTTTCTTTAGCGGTGGCAGTTTTGTCGTAATATCATCCAACTCCATCTTCTCGTTTTGGTGGAGCTGGGCTGACCTTGCTCCAAATTTTAACACCGCGATCGATCACAGCTTCCCGAAGCCAGCTTCTCGGGGCTAAATCATTCGGCACGACTTCGCTCCAGAATTTTGGGAAGCTAGGAGTGGGAGGAGATCAGAACAGGCCCTAATAATATCCAACTTTCACCCATGTTTAAAATGATGTTTGCATATTTCCATGTTAAAATGATTTAATTCATAACTAAATAACCGTAGCTCAATTTTAAATAAACTTTATATGTATTTGGGATAGAAAAATGCCTAGTTTAACTTGGTGCACTCATCTTGCGTGTTTAACAACTCAAAAGTATGGTTTAGGGCAGAACATCACCAAATTCATAATATGCATATGAGGATTTTCCAGAATTGTTGTTTGTTATTTCCGGCCTCATTTAAACTTGCCTAGATAGGTAATTTTCATATGCTTCACCTCTTGCCATGTTTAACAACATTTAATATTGTTGAGTACATAAACGAGAGTGAACTAAATGATTGAATGTCGTGTTTTGTCAATATGCAACTCGTTGCATATTGAGCTCCACTTAATTTGTAGTATTGTTTGTGCACTTTGCCATGCCATGCCTCATTAAACCGGACATGCATCATACTTGGTTGTGCATCATGCCATGTTTATGTGATGGTTGTTTACTATGTTTCTTGCTTCTTTCCAGGTTGCTTCTCTCGTTAGCTTCGGTTTCATTCCAGAGTTGTGAGGATTCCTCGTTCTTCTTCCTTGCGGGATCTCAGGCAAGATGAACATACCCTCGAAATCACTTCTATCTTTGCTTGCTAGTTGTTCGTTCTACCACTATGTGGCGCTACCTACCATTTGTTTATCATGCCTCCCATGTTGCCATGTCAAGCCTCTAACCCACCTTCCTAGCAAAACGTTGTTTGGCTATGTTACCGCTTTTGCTCAGCCCCTCTCATAGCGTTGCTAGTTGCAGGTGAAGCTGAAGTTTGTTCCATGTTGGAACATGGATAGGTTGGGATATCACAATATCTCTTATTTTAATTAATGCATCTATATACTTGGTAAAGGGTGGAAGGCTCAGCCTTATGCTTGGTGTTTTGTTCCACTCTTGCCGCATTAGTTTTCATCATACCGGTGTTATGTTCCTTGATTTTGCGTTCCTTACGCGGTTGGGTGTTATGAGAACCCCTTGATAGTTCGCTTTGAATAAAACTCCTCCAGCAAGGCCCAACCTTGGTTTTAACATTTGCCACCACCACCTATTACTTTTCCCTTGGGAGTCGCGCTCCCGAGGGTCATCTTTATTTTACCCCCCGGGCCAGTGCTTCTCTAAGTGTTGGTCCGAACCGAGCCGCCTGCGGGGCCACCTCGGGGAAACTCGAGGGCTGGTTTTACTCGTAGCTTGTCTCTTCTGGTGTTGCCCTAAGAACAAGATATGTGCAGGTCCTATCGAGATTGTCAGCACATCGGGCGGTCTTGCTGGTCTTGTTTTAGCATTGTCAAAATGTCTTGTAACCGGGATTCCGAGACTGATCGGGTCTTTCCGGGAGAAGGAATATCCTTTGTTGACCGTGAGAGCTTGTGATGGGCTAAGTTGGGACACCCCTGCAGGGTATAAACTTTCGAGAGCCGTGCTCGCAGTTATGTGGCAGATGGGGATTTGTTAATGTACGGTTGTAGAGAACTTGACACTTGACTTAATTAAAATGCATCAACCACGTGTGTAGCCGTGATGGTCTCTTTTCGGCGGAGTCCGGGAAGTGAACACAGTTTGGGTTATGTTTGAACAAAATTAGTTTCAGGATCACTTCTTGATCACTTCTAGCTTCACGACCGTTGCGTTGCTTCTCTTCTCGCTCTTATTTGCGTATGTTAGCCACCATATATGCTTAGTGCTTGTTGCAGCTCCACCTCATTACCTTACCCTACCCATAAGCCTAAATAGTCTTCATCTCGCGGGTGTGACATTGCTGAGTCCTCGTGACTCACGGATACTTCCAAATAGTTGCAAGTGCCGAGGATACCAGTGCAAGTGATGCTACCGAACTCAAGTGGGAGTTCGACGAGGATTCAGGCCGTTACTATGTTTCTTTTCCGGATGATCAGTAGTGGAGCCAGTTGGGACGATCGGGGATCTAGCATTTGGGGTTGTTTTCTTTTATTTTGGTTCCGTAGTCGAACCTTGTTTGTACTCTGGATGATGTATGTTTAACTTGTTATTTGTGTGAAGTGGCGAATGTAAGCCAACTCTTTATCCCTTTCTTATCCAGTACATGGGATTGTGTGAAGATTACCCCTCTTGCGACAAAACCACCATGTGGTTATGCCTCTAAGTCGTGCCTCGACACGTGGGAGATATAACCGCATCGTGGGTGTTACACTGAAAAACGGTTCAAAATAATGACCGGGCTGCGACATGATGTCACGCCATAAAAATTTGTCAGTGGATTAGACTCATGAAATATTATGCTCTCTACGGATATATGTGGTGCTTGTTTTGCAGAGCCGGACACGTTCTTTGTGTTCGAAAACAGTTTTGGAGTATTCGGAGGAGGAACCCGCCTTGCAATGCCGAAGATAATCTGCACGCCGGACACCTCATCATTGAAGCCTGGTTTAGGGGCTACTGAGGGAGTCCTGGACTAAGGGGTCCTCGGGCGTCCGACCTGTTGGCGTGGGCCGGACTGTTGGGCCATCAGGATACAAGACTAAATATTCTCTCACCCATGTCCGAATGGGACTCTCCTTGGCATGGATGGCAAGCTTGACGTTCGGATATGAAGATTCCTTTCTCTGTAACCGACTTTGTACAACCGTAGTCCCCTCCGATGTCTATATAAAGCGGAGGGTTTAGTCTGTAGAGGCAATCATAATCAGATAGGCTAGACTTCTAGGGTTTTAGCCATTACGATCTTGTGGTAGATCAACTCTTGTAACCCCCATACTAATCAATATTAATCAAGCAGGACGTAGGGTATTACCTCCATCGAGAGGGCTCGAACCTGGGTAAAACTTCGTGGCCCTTGTCTCCTGTTACCATCAACCTTAGACGCATAGTTTGGGACCCCCTACCGGAGATCTGCCGGTTTTGACACCGACACCCGTCCTCTTGCATGCGCCAGAACACTTAGATGCGCGTCACGAAGCTTCTGCTTGTAAAATGGGCATCCATAGCCGCTGTTCCAGGTCCTAATATGCCTGTTATGCATTCCCGCATGAAGCTCCCTCGGGATTTGCCTGTTGTACCTCCTCTGGACATCTTCATCCTCACTGTCCACATCGTCAGACAACACCTATGCAAATAGTAAAACAAATTTTGCATCAAATCAATGATTACATGCCATGAAGTAGGATTAGGAATTTATGGCTATTTATTTATACATATCTAGAGATTATGGTTCGATTTTCAAGCGCAGTCGTCTATGTACAGACCAATCTTGAAGAAAATAATGGCACAAACATATGTAGGTCATTGAAAATCAATTGTCAAGCCCTGGCTAGGAATTATTAGCACGAACACTAACCCTAGTTGGATTACTAGCAGAAATCATTTGCACAGATGAAACAACTAATCACTTATCACCCGTACCATTCAAACAATCAATACACTACACGGATCTAACGAAACTTACTCAGATTTAATGGATTGGGAGAACATAACCATAGGATTTCTATTCCAAAAAGGGGGAGGCAAGAGTAACCAGAGAAACCTTATGATCTATTTGACACATAAATGGGTATAGATGACTAACCAGTTGTCCGTCGTCATCGGAGTCGTCACCGGAGTGGTAATCGGAGTCGTCACCGGAGTGGTCGTCGAAGTCCTCGCCGGAGTGGTCGTCGGAGTCGGTGTGGAACTCCGCCTCCGGCTATGGAAGCTCGATGCTGTCGACGACATTAGGGTGCAGTGATAACTCACCAGCGGTGACGACAACCTCTCTGTCCATCTCCACGCCGTGCTCTGGTGCTTTTGCAACCCTACCGTCGCCACTCCCTCCAATGAGGCGCTTCGGCGGCATCCTCATACACTGACGGCTTTGAGGACTAAGAGCGGCGTCGAGGATGCAAGCGGAGAGAGAGGATTGTGTGTGCGTAGCGAGGATGGGGGGTGCGGCCGCTCGGGCGCACCATTAACATGGAGTAGTGGGAGTTGTGGGAGAAAGGCGGGCGGCGGTCAAACTGATGGCTCGCCTCCCAGTGAGCCTGCGCACCGGACTGCTGGCATGCCTACCAAAGTTTCACACAGCTACTCACACGCCTCCCGATGACACTGCGCAGCGAGCACGCCTCCGTCAATTCACACACCTGCACGCACGGCTCCCCTTTTGCCTGCGCGACGGACGCGTCCCGTCAACTCACGCCTGCTCGCACGCCACACGGGTCACGCGATGGCACATATATTGTTTTTCTATTTGGATGATTAATGTTGCGACTTTATTGCTTAACCGAAGCATGGCACGTATCCATTGTTGGTCTAACACTCACGGTTCGAATAAGTAATCCATTTGGGATATTGGTTCCCAATTATTAATAATCTCCTGTCTGTAATTAGATAAAGATTACATCAAAACTGGTCTCAAATTTGACCAAAAAAGTACAGTGCCACTTTGTATTGGTGTCCATATGAAAACACGATAAGTTTCATGAACTTCAAATAAGTTTTGGATGTACTAGAATTTAGAAATCAAGATTCTCAATGTTTGAAATTTGTTGCATGGGGAGTAAACATGCACCCAATGAGACACATGTGTTTTTGCAATCCATTAAGGTGCACTGTCATGTGTGCATGTAGCTCAAATTTGATTTTTGCACATTATACCCATAGAAAATCAATCAATCAATCAATGTACTAAAGCGTCTTAATGATCTCTGTGATTTTTTTGAAATTAAGATGTCCCTCATTTGGTAACATGTATGCTCACCGCGGGATAATTAATTTAACATGCATCGTAGTTGTGGTAGATTCACGGTGTGTGTGGGTGTGTGCGTCTGGGGGTGGCGGGTGGCTCGCAGTACACTACGAGTTGTGAGCCACCGTGTGGGTTGGCCATTTTGTTAGGCAGGTCGGTGCCACATCAGAGTCGTGAACTCGTTATTTAAAACATTACACAACCCTGTCATACATAAATGTTTTGGCCACATGCAGTCGATGGTTGTCCTACACGACACTTGATACTCGCTTGTGACGCTTTCTGTGGGCCCGCGAGGTCGTCGTCCATCACTTTGACGATTAGCCGGCAGTGAGGTTAATTTGACCAGCAAGGTGGAATCTTTTTTGTTTGTGTTATGGTGGTATATAGTACGCGTCGAAGAGGTGGGAGGGTACTAGCATATATACTATACATACGCGTCCGTGAACAAGTACACCTCACTCAGTGTCGGGACTTTTTGGTTTCTGAGGCACGTGCCACATCAAAATTGTGAAATTGGTTATTCAAACATCACACAACACCTTTTTTGGCCACATGCATATCCTAGCTAGGACACTCACATGTGACGCTTCCATTTGTGGGCCCACGAGGCCATCATCGATGCATGCATGCATCACTTTGACCTACATCGGGAGAGGTTAATTAATTTCACCATCGATGAGGATTCTTTTGGGTTACATATATTATGGCAGGAGCATATAGTATGCGGTGAAGAGGGGGGAAGGGGACCATCATATGTAGTACGCTTGATATGAACCTCGCTCTGTGTGGGTGCATGGTTTACGGTTTTTGAGGCATGTGGCACATCAAAGTTGTGCATTTTGGGTATTCAACATATATATGTTTGGCCCACATGCAAAGCGGTGGTGGTTGTCCTCTCGCACCCACTTAAGCGGTTATCAGCGATATCGATGCTTTCCATTTGTGGGCCCTCTTGGTCCATCACTACTTTTTGCCTGACAACAAGAGAGGTTAATTTGACTTAGGAGGGGATTATTATTTTTGCTCTGGGATGACATGCATGATACAGCTTGAGCACACACGCATGCAGGTGTACGCATGAATCCCTCCCATTGAGTCAAAGAGGCTAGTACAATGACACATCATGAACCGATCTCGCTCCATGTGGGAAGATAGTGTATGATTTTTGACACACGTGCCACATCAATGTTGTGTATTCAAACATGCATGCACGCATCACCTCCATACATATGCATGTAGTGGTTGCCTTCGAACGATACACTCCCTCACGTGGTTATCAGCGACAAGCCTATATATTCATGGGCCCGCGTGAGCATCCATGATCACCTGACCAACAACAAGATAGGTTACCATGGCGGATTCTTCATTTGGTTCGTGTTATCGTAGTATAGGTCATGGTGAGATTCAGACCTAATTAAGTTTGAGCGCATATACTATGCATGCATGCATGCATGAATCCCCATCATTGGCTTGAAGTGTGGTGTAACATATATATGCATCGTCAGCCTAACCCTCACTCAGTCTAGGGATTTCTAGTTCGAAATCACGGTGCCACATCAAAGTTGTTCCATTGTTACTCAAAAACACACCTCTCCATACATATGTTTGGGTCACACGCATGCAGTGGTTGTCTTTAGGGACTAGCTACCTGCGTGATTATTGGTGAGCTAGCCCATCTCCGGGGTCGCATGGACGGCCATCACTTTGACCAAAAACAAGAGAGAGGTTGTATGACCATGGTGGATTATTCTTGGTCCGTTTTACGATCCATGTTGGTGAGATATATGCCACTCTGGCCCGCCGACTGAAAGTGTGTGTGGGGGGGTGCTACTTCGCACTTTTCTAGGTGAACCTCGGTTGGGGCCATGCATTCATAGCATAGGATTCCCTTCGTGGCGACACGAGGGGGTGGGGGCTGCTAGCTACTTCGTAATTTTCTAGGGGAATCTCGGTTGGGGGGGAGGGGGCATGCATTCATAGCTTAGGATTCCTTTCGTGCCGACACAACAGGGGGGCTGCTACCTACTTTGCACTTTGCTAGGTGAACCTCGGTCGGGGGGGGGGGCATGAATTCATAGCTTAGGATTCCCTTCGTGCTGACACGAGGGAGGGGGGCTGCTAGCTACTTCGCACTTTGCTAGGGTGAACCTTGGTTGGGGGGAATGCATTCATAGCTTAGGATTCCCTTCGCCCGAACACGGGGGAGGGGGCTGCTAGCTACTTCACACTTTGCCAGGTGAACCTCGGTTGGGGGGCATGCATTCATAGCTTAGGAATCCCTTCATGCCGACACGAGGGGGGAGGGGCTGCTAGCTACTTCGCACTTTGCTAGGTGAACCTTGGTTGGGGGACATGCATTCATAGCTTAGGATTCCCTTCATGTCGACACGAGGGAGGGGGGCTGCTAGCTGCTTCCCACTTTGCTAGGGTGAACCTCGGTTGGGGGGCATGCATTCATAGCTTAGGATTCCCTTCGTGCCGACACGAGGGAGGGGGGCTTCTAGCTACTTCGCACTTTGCTAGGTGAATGAACCTCAGTTGGGGGGATGCATTCATAGCTTAGGATTCCCTTCGTGCCATCACGAGGGAGGAGGGGGGCTGCTAGCTACTTCGCACTTTGCTAGGGTAAACCTCTGTTGGGGGGAGGGGCATGCATTCATAGCTTAGGATTCCCTTCGTGCCGACATGAGGGGGGTGGGGGAAAGCAATACAGTGCGCTTTGCGAGAGAGGTGCCACATCGAAGTTGCATTTGGTATTTGAAAATCAAACTACCCTTTTGATACATAAATTTGGTCCACATGCAAGTGTGTTCGTGTTCTGACCCTCTCCCGTGTTATTTTTCACCAAATTTATGAACATTAGATACGTCGAATGACACAACAGACATGGTTCACTCAAACTAACCGTGTGCCATGCCGGTGCACCTATCACGCACACATCCGCACAGTACATTGGGCTCCACGAGGCTCCCCCTCTCAAAAATATTTGCCCGCGTCGAGGGTTTTTTTGTTTCATACCACACGGTTGTTATCTCCGGACCGTGTGCGATGTTTCTATCATCAAAATTTTCAATAGCCCGGCATTTCAATCCCGCGTTTGACTCCCGCGTAGTAAAATTTCCAGTACCCGCGTCATTTCCTCAAACACCCTGCGCCCCCTCCACACACACACACCAAAACCTTCTCTGGCGTGCGCACACACACACACACACCCTCCCTCACTCGAAACCCTAGCAAGGTCCCCGCCACCGCCGCCGCCGCCGCCACAAGGCCTCTATTGTCAACATCTTCCGGTTTGCCCGTGCAACTTACCCACCAATCTCCATACCCAGGCCGCCCTGAGTTTCTTAGATGACGCCTGCCAAATGCCCCCTTTCCCACAGATCCCCATCGCCATCCCCCACTCCAGAGCGTCGCAGCCTAAGCCCGGCTACGCTTCCCGTGGAGGTCGAGGAGCGACTGGCCCAAAAGAGGTGTATAGCGGTCTCTTCGCCCGACGTCGCCGAGGAAGCTGACGACCATTACTGGCGGCAGGAACTCAAGCAGCAAGCTAGAGTATGCGGGCATGTCTCGTCCGCCAGCTACGACATCGAGGTCATCGACAGCGATGGCATGAGGCGGGCTATGTCACAGGTTAAGTGGCCCACACCCTACCCCTCGGGTTCAACCGCCGTTGATCTAACCCATGGCCCCGCCGCTGATCTCCTCTCGCTCGCTGTCAACAATTTGCCATTCTACATCGCCATCAAGCCCCTTTTGTCATTTCTGAAGGACATGTTCTGCGACGCTGGCTTGGGATCCACAGCTTCCAAGTCAGACCTCATCGACCGCGACCACGAGGAGGGCACCCTCTCTGGCTCTTCCAAGGGGAAAGAGCCCATATGCTCTTCCAAGGGGAAAGCGCCCGTCTGCGACATCAGGGCGGGCAACCTACAGTTGTGCTCTTCCAAGGGGAAGGAGCCCATCTACGACAACATGGAGCGCATCCATGGTCCGTGCTCTTCCCACATGAACGAGCCCATTTGTGACAAGTGAGGAAACCCATGATTTGTTTTGCCGTGCCTCTTCACAGCGGGAAACCCATGAATTTTTTTGTCGAGTCCCTTTTGTAGTGTAGTGAGAATATGTCCAGTTTTAATTGCTATATCTGGTTGTTTGCAGTATGCCTTGTTTATTTTAGTTGTTCACAATGTGATGCTCTATATGTGCAATTATTCACTGTGCAGTACATTTCATCAATCCAGTTTTAAACATATCGATAGGAATGCATATATTTGCTTGCTGTTAAGCCTGTTATAGCTAGCATATGCCTCTTTTAAAGTTTTTTTTATTGTTTGGTTGTTTGTAGTTAGCATATGTCCAGTTTCAAATGCTATCTTTGGTTGTTCATAGTATGCCTTGTTTATTCCAGTTATTCACAACGTGATGTTCTATATGTGCAAGTATGAACTATTGTGCTTAACATTCTTCTGGATGTACCTACACAGGACAATTTTGGGAACGACTGCTATTTTCCATCGAGTTTAGTTTCATCCCATGGCTTATATCTGCTCACTGTTCAGGATATCCGTAGCTGGTACCATATAGGTCGGCGGCTGATAAGGGACTAATCAATGAATCATACTTTTAACTGAATATATCCGCAACCCATTTATCGTTAGGTTAACTAGGGCCATATGTAATATATCTGAGGCTACATAGCAACATGCACTGTACTTAATGTCTAAATATGCAATCCTAGGCTACATAGCAACAAGGAAGAGTGTTAAATTAATGTTCTAATGATGTCTAGATATACGTAGAAGAGCAGCAGCAGCAACAACAACAACAACACAACCCTGTTTGGATACTCAACTTAGATAGAGGTTAGAGTTAGTTCCTAGCTCATGACTGACCCTGAACTAACTCCATCCAAAGAGTTGTTTGGATGGCATGGTTAGATTGACAATAAATGCACTAGGAGAACTTGCTCCAATTAGCACCTCTTGGGTTGGATAGTTTATTTGGGTGGGTTATAGATGTAACTAGATCAAACTAGCCCTCATGTTTAGATATACTTTAGGGCTATTTGAGCCCGAACTAGCTCAAATTAATTGTAACCCCTGGATACGGCAACAGTTAATCAGCCGATAATTTGTAAGAATACACTAAACTCCTTCCGGCCCATAATATAATATGTATATGTTAATTCATCTAATATGTGAGTATATTGGATGTTATAAGATACTCCCTCCGTTCATAAATATTTGTCTTTTTAGAGATTTGAAATGGACTACCACATACGGATGTACATAGACATATTATAAAAGAGTGTCGTGCTACATCATTGTGCAATTGCTGTTTAGCTTCTAATATTAACTTGGTGCTTTTAGGTACATATGTCATTGGTAAAGATCCGCGCTTCGACCCTTTCTATGTATGGGGCAATGAGATATCGATGACCAGCATCAAGTGAGGAAGCTGATAAAGATTGTTAGTAAAATGGGTCCAAAGATGGCAATTAAACTATTTGTTTACACTTTATCCAAGACAACAGTGAACTGCAGGATGGTAAGTAAGAACTCTGCAACCTTCTTTTTACTGCCCATAATGAGTTGTTTTAGATGACAATGTCTGAATCTTTTTCCTTTGCAATGGTTGCCAAAGCAGTTTACTCAAGATTACCTCTCAAAGTACATGATTGGTGGGCATGCAAAGGTTAAAGTATTTCTACCAGAACACGATGATTATCTAGATGTTTTCATGAAGACCGTAAAGGATGGGCGGTCGGCCATCACAAGGGGTTGGACTAGAGTCATGCGTGCCTTCTACATGGAGGAGGGCACAATATGGGCGTTCCACTTCACCTTGTTCAGCAACCAGAATATATTTCGCCTCTTTCTTTATCGTCTTTAATAGTACAAGTATACAACTATGGTTCATCATTCTTTATTTGGTTCTTATGTAATTCTTGAACAGATGTACCTATGAATCAAATAATGCATTGGTTGTTTGAACCTGATGGATATGAATAAAGATGTAGCATACATTCAAATTCAAATTCAAATCCGGTACAATTTGGAAAAGCAGCAATTAAATTAGGGTGAAATTACGTTCTCCAGGTTGTTACGGCACACACGGTTGGTAAAACACAAATGCTTGCGATATGCACCATAATCCGAGATGGTTCACGGAGAGGAAATGTGTGCAAGCATGCACACAGTTGCCGTTTGCAAACCATGTACGATGTCAGATAATATCACAAACGGTGCGGGCAAACGAAACGTTTATGTTAGTTGCCTTATCATACACGATTCACAACCATGAACTGTTTCTGATGAAGTATGCATCGTAAAAGTTGCACCATGGGATAGCGTGTGCAATAGTTGTCGTGTATGACGATGTTACGACGGTCCGACATTTTGTAATCCCGTCCGACACTCGAACGACGATTAGCTAATCTTCTTAATGGTGAACCATTTGTGATTGGCCGTGCATCATACACGTTCTATAATAGTGAACCATTTGTGATGGGACGCGCATCATAAATGAAGCACCACAGAATACCAACTGCGATGGCAATGTGAGCAAAAACGAGTAGAAGTACTATAGGGGCTCTATCCCCGACGGTTTTTGGGTCGTGTGGGAAGGACCCCCTATCTCCCACACTCAGTTCGCGACGGTTCCAAATGCCATCGCGGAAAGGGGTTAAAAACTGTTTGTTTAGGACCGACGCGCACCAGTGTGATATGGTCAAGACGTGATGAGATATAAATTGTTGTATGAGATGATCATGTTTTGTTAAAAGTTATCGGCAACTCGCAGGAGCATTATGGTTGTCTCTTTATTGCATAAGATGCAAGCGCCATATAATTGCTTTACTTTATCACTATACGATAGCAATAGTTCCAAAAGCAATAGTTGGCGAGACGACCATGTGATGATACGTTGATAAAGATCAAGATAATAGAGATCATGGTGTCATGCTAGTGACGATGGAGATCATGACGGTACTTTGGAGATGGAGACCAAAGGCACAAGATGATGAAGGCCATATCATGTCACATATTTTGATTGCATGTGATGTTTATATTTTATGCATCTTATTTAGCTTAGTACGATGGTAGCATTATGAGATGATCCCTTACTAAAATTTCAAGGTATAAGTGTTCCCCCTGAGTATGCACCGTTGCGACAGTTCTTCGTGCTAAGACACCACGTGATGATCGGGTGTGATAAGCTCTACGTTCACATACAACTGGTGCAAGCCAGTTTTGGACATGCAGAATACTTGGGTTAAACTTGACGAGCCTAGCATATGCAGATATGGCTTGGAACACTAAGACCGAAAGGTCGAACGTGAATCATATAGTAGATATGATCAACATAATGATGTTCACCATTGAAAGCTACTCCATCTCACGTGATGATCGGACATGGTTTAGTTGATATGGATCAGGTGATCATTTAGATGACTAGAGGGATGTCTATCTAAGTGGGAGTTCTTAAGTAATATGATTAATTGAACTTAAATTTATCATGAACTTAGTCTTGATAGTATTTGCATATCCATGTTGTAGATCAATTGCTCGTGTATAGCTTCCCCATTTTATTTATGATATGTTCCTAGAGAAAACTAAGTTGAAAGTTGATAGTAGCAATGATGCGGACAAGGTCCGTGATCTGAGGATTATCCTCATTGCTGCACAAAATAATTATGTCCTTGATGCACCGCTAGGTGACAGAACTATTGCAGGAGCATATGCAGACGTTATGAACGTTTGACAAGCTCGGTATGATGACTACTTGATAGTTTAGTGCACCATGCTTTACGGCTTAGAACCGGGACTTCAAAAATGTTTTGAAATGTTGCGGAGCATATGAGATGTTCCAACAGCTGAAATTGGTATTTCAGACTCATGCCCGAGTCGAGAGGTATGAGACCTCTGACAAGTACTTTGCCTACAAGATGGAGGAGAATAGCTCAACCAGTGAGCATGTGCTCAAAATGTCTGATTACTACAATCGCTTGAATCAAGTGGGAGTTAATCTTCCAGATAAGATAGTGATTGATAGAGTTCTCTAGTCACTATCACCAAGTTACTAGAACTTCGTGACGAACTATAATATGCAAGGGATGACGAAAATGATTCCCCGAGCTCTTCGCGATGCTGAAATCGGCGAATGTAGAAATCAAGAAAAGCATCAAGTGTTGATGGTTGACAAGACCACTAGTTTCAAGTAAAAGGGCAAGGGAAAGAAAGTGAACTTCAAGAAGAATGGCAAGAAAGTTGCCACTCCCATGAAGAAGCCCAAAGCTAGACCCAAGCCTGAAACTGAGTGCTTCTACTGCAAAGGAAATGGTCACTAGAAGCGGAATTACCCCAAATACTTGGCGGATAAGAAGGATGGCAAAGCGAACAAAAGTATATATGATATACATGTTATTGATGTGTACTTTACTAGTATTCATAGTAGCCCTGGGTATTTGATACTGGTTCAGTTGCTATGATTAGTAACTTGAAACAGGAGTTACAAAATGAACAGAGACTAGTTGAGGGCAAGGTGGCGATGTGTGTTGGAAATGATTCCAAGGTCGATAAGATCACCATCGCACACTCCCTTTACCTTCGGGATTAGTGTTGGACCTAAAATAAATGTTATTTGGCGTTTGCATTGAGCATTAATATGATTAGATCATGTTTATTGCAATACGGTTATTCATTAAAGTCAGAGAAAAATTATTGTTCTGTTTATATGAATAAAATCTTCTATGGTCATACACCCAATGTAGATGGTTTATTGAATCTCGATCATAGTGATACACATATTCATCATATTGATGCCAAAAGATGCAAAGTTGATAATGATAGTGCAACTTGTTTGTGGCACTGCCATTTAGGTCATATTGGTGTGCGCATGAAGAAACTCCATGCTGATGGGCTTTTGTAATCACTTGATTATGAATCACTTGATGCTTGCGAACCATGCCTCTTGGGCAAGATGACTAAGACTCCATTCTCCGGAACAATGGAGCGAGCCACTGAGTATGCGGTCTGATGAGTGTTGAGGCTCGTGGCGGGTATCATTATTTTCTGACCTTCACAGCTGATTTGAGAAGATATGGGTATATCTACTTAATGAAACATAAGTATGAAACATTTGAAAAGTTCAAAGAATTTCAGAGTGAAGTAGAAAATCATCGTAACAAGAAAATAAAGTTTCTATGATCTGATCGTAGAGGCGAATATTTGAGTTACGAGTTTGGTCTTTATTTGAAACAATGTGGAATAGTTTCGCAACTCACGCCACCTGGAACACCATAGCGTAATGGTGTGTCCGAACGTCGTAACCATACTTTATTAGATATAGTGCGATCTATGATGTCTCTTACCAATTTACCACTATCGTTTTGGGGCTATGCATTAGAGACAGCTGCATTCACATTAAAAGGGCACCATCTAAATCCGTTAAGATGACACCGTATGAACTATGGTTTGGCAAGAAACCTAAGATGTCATTTCTTAAAAGTTTGGGGCTGCGATACTTATGTGAAAAAGCTTCAACCTAATAAGCCCGAACCCAAATCGGAGAAATGCGTCTTCATAGCATACCCAAAGTAGACTATTGGGTACACCTTCTATCAAGATCTGAAGGCAAGATATTCGTTGCTAAGAATGGATCCTTTATAGAGAAGGAGTTTCTCTCGAAAGAAGTGAGTGTGAGGAAAGGAAAACTTGATGAGGTAATTGTACCTGCTCTCGAATTGGAAAGTAGTTCATCACAGAAATCAGTTCTAGTGATTCCTACACCAATTAGTGAGGAAGCTAATGATGATGATCATGAAACTTTATATCAAGTTACTATGAAACCTCGTAGGTCAACCAGAATATGGTCCACACCAGAGTGGTATGGTAATCTTGTCCTGGAAGTCATGTTACTAGACCATGACAAACCTACGAACTATGAGGAAGCGATGATGAGCCCAGATGCCGCAAAATGGCTTGAGGCCATGAAATCTGAGATGGGATCCATGTATGATAACAAAGTATGGACTTTGATGGACTTGCCTGATGATCCGTAAGCCATTGAGAATAAATGAATCTTCAAGAGGAAGACAGACGCTGATAGTAGTGTTACTATCTAAAAAGCTCGAACTGTCCCAAAAGGTTTTCGACAAGTTCAAGGTGTTGACTACGATGAGATTTTCTCACTCGTAGCGATGCTTAAGTCTGTCCGAATCATGTTAGCAATTGCCACATTTCATGAAATCTGGCAAATGGATGTCAAAACTGCATTCCTTAATGGATTTCTTAAAGAAGAGTTGTATATGATACAAGAAGAAGATTTTGCCAATCCTAAAGGTGCTAACAAAGTGTGCAAGCTCCAGCGATCCATCTATGGACTGGTGCAAGCATCTCGGAGTTGGAATATACACTTTGATGAGTTGATCAAAGCATATAGTTTTATACAGACTTGCAGTGAAGCCTGTATTTACAAGAAAGTGAGTGGGAGCACTACAACATTTCTGATAAGTATATGCGAATGACATATTGTCGATCGAAAATAATGTAGAATTTTCTGGAAAGCATAAAAGGAGTGTTTGAAAGGAGTTTTTCAAAGAAAGACCTCGGTGAAGCTGCTTACATGTTGAGCATCAAGATCTATAGAGATAGATCGAGACACTTGATAATTGTTTTTCAATGAGTACATACCTTGACAAGTTTTTGAAGTAGTTCAAAATGGAACAGTCAAAGAAAGAGTTCTTGCTTGTGTTGCAAGGTGTGAAGTTGAGTAAAGACTCAAAACCCGACGACAATGGAAATAGAAAGAGAATGAAAAGTCATTCCCTATGCATTGGTCATAGGTTCTATAAAGTATGCTATGTTGTGTACCAGACCTATTGTGTACCTCACCATGAGTTTGGCAAGAGGGTACAATAGTGATCCAGGAGTGGATCACTGGACAGCGGTCAAAATTATCCTTAGTGGAATAAGGATATGTTTCTCGGTTATGGAGGTGATAAAAAGTACGTTGTAAAGGGTTACGTCGACGCAAGCTTTGACACTGATCCAGATGACTCTTTCTTAAAATAAGGAATAAGGAAGCCAAATAGCTAAAAAATGATAGTTTTGGTTTACTAGAACCATCCGCATATTGTTTTAGCTCAGTGGAAACACATTTCTTTTCCTCAGGATCTCTTGAATGAAATTAGGGAACGAAGTAAGTAGATTAGATGGATTTAGATAGAATTTCTATCTCCTACTCTATAAGGATCATCTAGAAAGCAAAGAGATTTGGTTCCATTCAAATAGAAAAGTTGACATAGATGTTAAGTGGCGAGAATATCCAGAAAGGAGCCGAATGAAATCAAAATTTCATGTTCGGTTTTGAAAAGTCTCAATCTGGATACATATTGAAAGTTGGAGCGATTAGCTAGAGTGGCACCGTGCAGAGCATTGTAGACATAGAAAATTTGCAAAATACATACGGCTCTGAATGTGGCAGACCCGTTGACTAAACTTCTCTCACAAAGCAAAACATGATCACTCTTTGGGTGTTAATCACATAGCGATGTGAACTAGATTATTGACTCTAGTAAACCCTTTGGGTATTAGTCACATGGAGATGTGAACTAATCACATAAAGATGTGAACTATTGGTGTTAAATCACATGACGATGTGAACTAGATTATTGACTCTAGTGCAAGTGGGAGACTCAAGGAAATATGCCCTAGAGGCAATAATAAAGTTGTTACTTGTATTTCCTTATATCATGATAAATGTTTATTATTCATGCTAGAATTTTATTAACCGGAAACTTGATACATGTGTGAATACATAGACAAACCAAAGTATCCCTAGTATGCCTCTACTAGACTAGCTCATTGATCAAAGATGGTTAAGTTTCCCGACCATAGACATGTGTTGTCATTTGATGAACGGGATCACATCATTAGAGATTGATGTGATGGACAAGACCCAACCATTAGCTTGGCATTATGATCGTTAAGTTTTATATCTATTGCTTTCTTCATGACTTATACATGTTCCTCTGACTATGAGATTATCCAACTTCTGAATACCGGAGGAACACCTTGTGTGCCATCAAACGTCACAACATAACTGGGTGATTATAAAGATGCTCTACAGGTGTCTCCGAAGGTATTTGTTGGGTTGGCATAGATCGAGATTAGGATTTGTCACTCCGTGTATCGGAGAGGTATCTCTGGGCCCTCTCGGTAATGCTCATCACTATAAGCCTTGCAAACAATGTGACTAATGAGTTAGTTGCGGGATGATGCATTACGGAACAAGTAAAGATACTTGCCGACAATGAGATTGAACTAGGTATGAGGATACCGACGATCGAATCTCGGGCAAGTAACATACCGATGACAAAGGGAATAACGTATGTTGTTATGCGGTTTGCCCGATAAAGATCTTCGTAGAATATGTAGGAGCCAATATGAGCATCTAGGTTCCGCTATTGGTTATTGACTGGAGATGTATCTCGGTCATGTCTACATAGTTCTCGAACCCGTAGGGTCCGCACGCTTAACGTTCGATGACGATTTGTATTATGAGTTATGCGATTTGGTGAACCGAAGTTTGTTTGGAGTCCCAGATGAGATCACGGACATGACAAGGAGTCTTGAAATGGTCGAGAGGTAAAGATTCATATATTCGAAGCTTGCATTTGGACATCGGAATGGTTCCGAGTGATTTGGGCATTTTCCTGGAGTACGGGGAGGTTACCGGCATCCCCCGGGAGAAGTTATGGGCCTTATGGGCCATAAGAGGGAAGTACACCAGCCCACAAGGGGCTGGTGCGCCTCCCCTTGGGCAGGAGACCGATTAGGACAAGGAGAAGGGGGCCGACCCCCTTTCCTTCTCCTTCTCCCTTCCCCCTTTCCTACTCCGTGTGGGAGGTGTAATCCTACTAGGACTAGGGAGTCCTAGTAGGACTCCACACCTTGGCGCGCGCCCCTAGGGCCGGCTGCCTCTCCCTCTCCCTCCTTTATATACGGAAGCAGGGGCACTCCAAACACACACAAGTTGATCTTTTAGCCGTGTGAGTTGCCCCCCTCCACAGTTACACATCTCGGTCATATCGTCGTAGTGTTAGGCGAAGCCCTGCGCCGATAACTTCATCATTGTCGGCGTCCCTGAGAACGAGGGTCCCCAGAATTGCCTGCCTGCGGCCCACGACGTGGCTCCGTTAGCGGCCCCGTATGGCCCATCTTCACCAGCAAACACTCAAGACCTTCATGAGGGGCCAAGCCTCGCGAGGCGGACGACATGAGACCTCCTCGGGGGCGGCCTCACCAGGCTGGCTCGCGAGGGGCGGGAGATCAAGGCAAGGGACACCTCGCGAGGTTCCTATGACATAAGCCATGACGACCAAGGCCAGGAGGGCACCAGGCGGGCGCCCGCGTGCGCAGTGTCCTCGTTTCCTCTTTGGTGCTAAAGAGGCAAGCACAGGCGAGGAGTCCCGAGGCAGTCGGCAAAGGTTTCCATATTGGTGCAATGAGACCAAGACCAGCAGGATGGCAGGACGGAGGTCACCGTGGAGCCCAGGACAGCGTCACCACCAGAGCCTTTGGCAGGCGAAGACCATCTTTCTCAGGATAGCTTGTACTAGTTGTTCCCCTTCAAATTGGCCGTTGTGGGATCCCTTCCCGCCTAATATTTGGGAAGAGGACCCGGGCCTCTATATATAGGGCTAGCCTCCACCAGGAGGAGGGGGATCTCATCTTGGACCGGATCCATTCCACCAAGACCACCACACAAACTCACCAAGCAAAAGAGCACCTCTCCTTAGGAGGCTATTCTTCCCTTGTAACTGTTCATCCTCAGCCCAAGAGGCAATCCACCGCACCACACTGGAGTAGGGTATTAAACCACATCGGTGGTCCGAACCAATATAAATCTTGTGTCCCTTTGTTCTGTGAGTTCGACGCGCTGAGTCTTGAGATTGCAATGAGGGCGTGAGCTAGAGGGAGGAGAGATATTCGTGCGCACCCCAATGTTCGAACCTCAAGGGTTTTGCCGAAACCCGAAATCCAACATTTGGCATGCCAGGTAGGGGTGCGCCGAAGCTTTCCTTCCGCTGATCCGCATCCCATCGCTCCACCGCATCCATGTCAGACGCACGTCGAGCCCGCGCCGAGCGTCGGGCCGCCCTCGCTGCCCGTGTTGCTCAGACAGCCCCTGTCGGCGGGCCTCCCCATCGTTCTCTGTCTCTTGTTGCCAACGCCGCTACCGGCCCTGCGGCTAAGAGCAGCAAGCATCCTCACTGCACCCGACCGTGCGGCGGGACGCCCGCATCGCCACCCCGTCGCTGACTCCGGCCAGCTCATCGTCTCACGCTCGCCACACACCCATGGAGGCACAGGCTGCGCTGCTCATGGCATGCAAGATCCTGCGCTACCGCCCGGTCGACGACCTCTATGAGGACTGGTTAGACCGCATCGCCGAGCTCGTCAGCCTCGTTGGGGACTCTCCTGCACCATCCATCTCGCTGCCTCGCCCACCTCCAGCCTCGGGCGATGTAGCTCACAGAGCGCCTCCGCCGCCTCCGCATCAAGACGACGCCCTTGCCCCGAGACGCACAGCTCACGGAGCGCCACTGCCCCGTCCGCGTGAAGACGATGTCCTCGCCCCAAGACGCACGGTCCCATGGCGTGACCCGCCAGGCCATGTGCCCGCGCACGAAGAAGGAAGCTGCCAAAAGGTTCCCCGGCCATAAGAAAACGCTCCAGCGCTCCCGGCGCCATGACAAGACCGTGTGCCGCCTGCGGCGGCGGTGCGCGGACATCAAGGGCAGGCTCCGCCCCTGAAGAGGGCCCCGGTGGCCACTGCAGACTGCCGCGCCTTCGCTCTTGAGCTCCGCACCGTCGTTTGGCTAGGCAAGTTCAAGCCGGATCTGCCTCCGTGCTACGACGGTACCCCCGACCCCGCGGAGTTCCTGCAGCTCTACGAGCTGAGCGTCGAGCCGGCCAACGGTGACGAAAAGGTCATGGCGAACTGGTTTCCCATGGCTCTCAAGGATGGCACCCGCTCATGGATCATGAACCTGCCCGCGGGATCGATCTCCTCCTGGGGTGAGATGCGCAACTGCTTCATTGCCAACTTCCAGGGCACTCGTGGCCGTCCTCCGGCCGTGGGTGACCTGCGCTGCATCAAACAACAGCTGGGAGAGACCCTGCAGAAGTACATCTAGTGCTTCAACAGCGTCTGCCTCAAGATCCCCAAGGTGACGGGCCAAGCCATCATCTCGGTGTTCTCCGATGGCGTCTGCGACGTCAAGATGAAGGACGAGCTCGCCATCCATGAGGAGCTGTGTACGACTCTGGAGTTGTTCAACATAGAGACCAAGTGCGCAAGAGCTGAGGAAGGGTGTCTCTCCCTCCTCGAGCTCCCTGCTGCCGACCCAGAAGAGAAGAAGGCCAAGGTCAAGGACATTGAGGGAGTCCTGGATAAGGGGGTCTCTGGACAGCCAGACTATCTCCATTGGCCGGACTGTTAGACTATGAAGATACAAGATTGAAGACTTCGTCTCGTGTCCGGATGGGACTCTACTTGGCGTGGAAGGCAAGCTAGGCAATACGTATATGGATATCTCCTCGTTTGTAACCGACCTTGTGTAACCCTAACCCTCTCCGGTGTCTATATAAACCGAAGGGTTTTAGTCTGTAGGACAACAATCACAACATACAATCATACCATAGGCTAGCTTCTAGGGTTTAGCCTCTTTGATGTCGTGGTAGATCTACTCTTGTACTACCCATATCATCAATATTAATCAAGCAGGACATAGGGTTTTACCTGAATCAAGAGGGCCTGAACCTGGGTAAAACTTCATGTCCCCTGCCTCCTGTTACCATCCGGCCTAGACGCATAGTTCGGGACCCCCTACCCGAGATCCGCCGGTTTTGACACCGACATTGGTGATTTCATTGAGAGTTCCTCTGTGTCGTTGCCGTTAGGCTTGATGGTTCCTACTATCATCGATAGCGATGCGGTCCAGGGTGAGACTTTTCTCCCCGGATAGATCTTCGTATTCGGCGGCTTTGCATTGCGGGCTAATTCGCTTGGCCATCTGGAGCAGATTGAAAGCTACGCCCCTGGCCATCAGGTCAGATTTGGAAGTTTGAACTAAACGGCCGACATCCACGGAGACTTGATCTTCGACAGATTTGAGCCACAGCCGGGCGCGCCACACTGTCGCGATGGGTATGACCTAGCTCTGCCGCCGAACAGTACCCCAGAGGCCGTGCCCGCATCAGCTCTGACCCTTAGTTCGGAGCCAACTATACCAATCGAGGATGGGTGGTTAGACACCGCCTCAGGGGCTGCAGTCTCAACGGCGATCGAGCCGAACACGAGCATAATCCTCTGCGCAGCCCGTGACTCCAATGTGCCGGACTCTTTTTCTGACTCTGAACCGCCCGCGCCCCTGCCAATCGAATCCGATTGGGCGACGACCATGGAATTCACTGCCACAGATATCTTTCAGCACTCGCCCTTTGGCGACATTCTGAATTCACTAAGGTCTCTCTCTTTGTCAGGAGAGCCCTGGCCGGATTATGGCCAACAGGATTGGGATGCAGACGACGAAGAAATTCGACGCCCACCCACCACCCACTTTGTAGCCACTGTCGATGATTTAACCGACTGTTGGGGAACGCAGTAATTTCAAAAAATTTCCTACGCACACGCAAGATCATGGTGATGCACAGCAACGAGAGGGGAGAGTGTTGTCTACGTACCAACGCAGACCGACTGCGGAAGCGATCACACAACGTAGAGGAAGTAGTCGTACGTCTTCTTCCCGATCCGACCGATCCAAGCACCGTTACTCCGGCACCTCCGAGTTCTTAGCACACGTTCAGCTCGATGACGTTCCTTAGGCTCCGATCCAACAAAGCATCGAGGAAGAGTTCCGTCAGCACGACAGCGTGGTGACGATCTTGATGTACTACCGACACAGGGCTTCGCCTAAGCACTGTAACGGTATGATCGAGGTGGAATTTGGTGGCAGGGGGCACCGCACACGGCTAAGGAACGATCTCAAGGATCAAGTTGTGTGTCTTGGGGTGCCCCCTGCCCCCGTATATAAAGGCCAGGGGCAGGGGGTTCGGACGGCTAGGAGGGAGGCGCAGGGAGGAAGCCTACTCCCACCGGGAGTAGGACTCCTCCCCTCCAATCCTATTCCAACTAGGATTCTTGGGGGGAAGGAGAAAGAGGGGGCCGGCCCACCTCTCCTAGTCCTATTAGGACTTGGGAAAGGGGGGCCGCCGGCTAGGCTTGTGGGCTGCCTCTTCTCTCTTTTCCACTAAGGCCCAATAGGCCCATTTACCTCCCGGGGGGTTCCGGTAACCCTCCCGGTAATCCGGAAAAATCCCGATTTCACCCGGAACGCTTCCGGTGCCCAAACATAGGCTTCCAATATATCAATCTTTACGTCTCGACCATTTCGAGACTCCTCGTCATGTCCGTGATCTCATCCGGGACTCCGAACAACCTTCGGTACATCAAAATGCATAAACTCATAATAACTGTCGTCGTAACGTTAAGCGTGCGGACCCTGCGGTTCGAGAACAATGTAGACATGACCGAGACACGTCTCCGGTCAATAACCAATAGCGGGACCTGGATGCCCATATTGGCTCCTACATATTCTACGAAGATCTTTATCGGTCAGACCACATAACAACATACGTTGTTCCCTTTGTCATCGGTATGTTACTTGCCCGAGATTCGATCGTCGGTATCCAATACCTAGTTCAATCTCGTTACCGGCAAGTCTCTTTACTCGTTCTGTAATACATCATCTCACAACTAACATATTAGTTGTAGTGCTTGCAAAGCTTATGTGATGTGTATTACCGAGAGGGCCCAGAGATACCTCTCCGACAATCGGAGTGACAAACCCTAATCTCGAAATACGCCAACCCAACATCTACCATTGGAGACACCTGTAGTACTCCTTTATAATCACCCAGTTACGTTGTGACGTTTGGTAGTACCCAAAGTGTTCCTCCGGTAAACGGGAGTTGCATAATCTCATAGTTATAGGAACATGTATAAGTCATGAAGAAAGCAATAGCAACATACTAAACGATCGGGTGCTAAGCTAATGAAATGGGTCATGTCAATCAGATCATTCAACTAATGATGTGACCTCGTTAATCAAATAACAACTCTTTGTTCATGGTTAGGAAACATAACCATCTTTGATTAACGAGCTAGTCTAGTAGAGGCATACTAGTGACACTCTGTTGGTCTATGTATTCACACATGTATTATGTTTCCGGTTAATACAATTCTAGCATGAATAATAAACATTTATCATGATATAAGGAAATAAATAATAACTTTATTATTGCCTCTAGGGCATATTTCCTTCAGTCTCCCACTTGCACTAGAGTCAATAATCTAGATTACATAGTAATGATTCTAACACCCATGGAGCCTTGGTGCTGATCATGTTTTGCTCGTGGAAGAGGCTTAGTCAACGGGTCTGCAACATTCAGATCCGTATATATCTTGCAAATCTCTATGTCTCCCACCTGGACTAAATCCCGGATGGAGTTGAAGCGTCTCTTGATGTGTTTGGTTCTTTTGTGAAATCTGGATTCCTTTGCCAAGGCAATTGCACCAGTATTGTCACAGAAGATTTTCATTGGACCCGATGCACTAGGTACGACACCTAGATCGGATATGAACTCCTTCATCCAGACTCCTTCGTTCACTGCTTCCGAAGCAGCTATGTACTCCGCTTCACATGTAGATCCTGCTACGACGCTTTGTTTAGAACTGCACCAACTGACAGCTCCACCGTTTAAAGTAAACACGTATCCGGTTTGCGATTTAGAATCGTCCGGATCAGTGTCAAAGCTTGCATCAACGTAACCTCTTACGTTGAGTTCTTTGTCACCTCCATATACGAGAAACATATCCTTAGTCCTTTTCAGGTATTTCAGGATGTTCTTGACCGCTGTCCAGTGATCCACTCCTGGATTACTTTGGTACCTCCCTGCTAAACTTATAGCAAGGCACACATCAGGTCTGGTACACAGCATTGCATACATGATAGAGCCTATGGCTGAAGCATAGGGAACATCTTTCATTTTCTCTCTATCTTCTGCATTGGTCGGGCATTGAGTCTGGCTCAACTTCACACCTTGTAACACAGGCAAGAACCCTTTCTTTGCTTGATCCATTTTGAACTTCTTCAAAATCTTGTCAAGGTATGTGCTTTGTGAAAGTCCAATTAAGCGTTTTTATCTATCTCTATAGATCTTTATGCCTAATATGTAAGCAGCTTCCCCGAGGTCTTTCATCGAAAAACTTTTATTCAAGTATCCCTTTATGCTATCCAGAAATTCTATATCATTTCCAATCAGTAATATGTCATCCACATATAATATCAGAAATGCTACAGAGCTCCCACTCACTTTCTTGTAAATACAGGCTTCTCCAAAAGTCTGTATAAATCCAAATGCCTTGATCACACTATCAAAGCGTTTATTCCAACTCCGAGATGCTTGCACCAGTCCATAAATGGATCGCTGGAGTTTGCACACTTTGTTAGCTTCCTTTGGATCGACAAAACCTTCAGGTTGCATCATATACAACTCTTCTTCCAGAAATCCATTCAGGAATGCGGTTTTTACATCCATTTGCCAAATTTCATAATCATAAAATGCGGCAATTGCTAACATGATTCTGACAGACTTAAGCATCGCTACGGGTGAGAAAGTCTCATCGTAGTCAACTCCTTGAACTTGTCGAAAACCTTTTGCGACAAGTCGAGCTTTGTAGATAGTAACATTACCATCAGCGTCAGTCTTTTTCTTAAAGATCCATTTATTCTCAATTTCTTGCCGATCATCGGGCAAGTCAACCAAAGTCCATACTTTGTTCTCATACATGGATCCCATCTCAGATTTCATGGCTTCAAGCCACTTTGCGGAATCTGGGCTCACCATCGCTTCTTCATAGTTCGTAGGTTCATCATGATCTAGTAGCATGACTTCCAGAACAGGATTACCGTACCACTCTGGTGCGGATCTTACTCTGGTTGATCTACGAGGTACAGTAGTATGTTGATCTAAAGTTTCATGATCATCATCATTAACTTCCTCTCTTATTGGTGTAGTTCTCACAGAAACAGTTTTCTGTGATGTACTATTTCCCAATAACGGAGTAGGTACAGTTACCTCGTCAAGTTCTACTTTCCTCCCACTCACTTCTTTGGAGAGAAACTCCTTCTCAAGAAAGTTTCCGAATTTAGCAACAAAAGTCTTGCCTTCAGATCTGTGATAGAAGGTTTATCCAATAGTTTCCTTTGGATATCCTATGAAGACACACTTCTCCGATTTGGGTTCGAGCTTATCAGGTTGAAGCTTTTTCACATAAGCATCGCAGCCCCAAACTTTAAGAAACGACAACTTTGGTTTCTTGCCAAACCATAGTTCATAAGGCGTCGTCTCAACGGATTTAGATGGTGCCCTATTTAACGTGAATGCGGCCGTCTCTAAAGCATAACCCCAAAATGATAGCGGTAAATCAGTAAGAGACATCATAGATCACACCATATCTAGTAAAGTACGATTACGACGTTCGGACACACCATTACGTTGTGGTGTTCCGGGTGGCGTGAGTTGCGAAACTATTCCACAATTTTTCAAATGTACACCAAACTCGTAACTCAAAAATTCTCCTCCACGATCAGATCGTAGAAACTTTACTTTCTTGTTACGATGATTTTCAACTTCACTCTGAAATTCCTTGAACTTTTCAAATGTATCAGACTTCTGTTTCATTAAGTAGATATACCCATATCTGCTTAAATCATCTGTGAAGGTGAGAAAATAACGATATCCGCCACGAGCCTCAATATTCATCGGACCACATACATCGGTATGTATGATTTCCAATAAATCTGTTGCTCTCTCCATAGTACCGGAGAACGGTGTTTTAGTCATCTTGCCCATGAGGCACGGTTCGCAAGTACCTAGTGATTCATAATCAAGTGGTTCCAAAAGCCCATCAGCATGGAGTTTCTTCATGCGCTTTACACCGATATGACCTAAACGGCAGTGCCACAAATAAGTTGCACTATCATTATCAACTCTGCATCTTTTGGCTTCAACATTATGAATATGTGTGTTACTACTATCGAGATTCAATAAGAATAGACCACTTTTCAAGGGTGCATGACCATAAAAGATATTACTCATATAAATAGAACAACCATTATTCTCTGATTTAAATGAATAACCGTCTCGCATGAAACAAGATCCAGATATAATGTTCATGCTCAACGCTGGCACCAAATAACAATTATTTAGGTCTAATATTAATCCCGAAGGTAGATGTAGAGGTAGCGTGCCGACCGCGATCACATCGACTTTGGAACCATTTCCCACGCGCATCGTCACCTCGTCCTTTGCTAGTGTCCGCTTATTCTGTAGTCCCTGTTTCGAGTTGCAAATATTAGCAACAGAACCAGTATCAAATACCCAGGTGCTACTGCGAGCATTAGTAAGGTACACATCAATAACATGTATATCACATATACCTTTGTTCACCTTGCCATCCTTCTTATCCGCCAAATACTTGGGGCAGTTCCGCTTCCAGTGACCAGTCTGCTTGCAGTAGAAGCACTCAGTTTCAGGCTTAGGTCCAGACTTGGCTTTCTTCTCTTGAGCAGCAACTTGCTTGCCGTTCTTCTTGAAGTTCCCCTTCTTCTTTCCTTTGCCCTTTTTCTTGAAACTAGTGGTTTTGTTAACCATCAACACTTGATGCTCCTTCTTGATTTCTACCTCCGCAGCTTTCAGCATAGCGAAGAGCTCGGGAATAGTCTTGTTCATCCCTTGCATATTATAGTTCATCACAAAGCTCTTGTAGCTTGGTGGCAGTGATTGGAGAATTCTGTCAATGACGCAATCATCCGGAAGTGTAACTCCCAATTGAATCAAGTGATTATTATACCCAGACATTTTGAGTATATGCTCAGTGACAGAACTATTCTCCTCCATCTTGCAGCTATAGAATTTATTGGAGACTTCATATCTCTCAATCCGGGCATTTGCTTGAAATATTAACTTCAACTCCTGGAACATCTCATATGCTCCATGACGTTCAAAACGTCGTTGAAGTCCCGGTTCTAAGCCGTAAAGCATGGCACACTGAACTATTGAGTAGTCATCAGCTTTGCTCTGCCAGACGTTCATAACTTCTGGTGTTGCTCTTGCAGCAGGCCTGGCACTCAGCGGTGCTTCCAGGACGTAATTCTTCTGTGCAGCAATGAGGATAATCCTCAGGTTACGGACCCAGTCCGTGTAATTGCTACCATCATCTTTCAACTTTGCTTTCTCAAGGAACGCAATAAAATTCAACGGAACAACAGCACGAGCCATCTATCTACAATCAACATAAACAAGCAAGATACTATCAGGTACTAAGTTCATGATAATTTTAAGTTCAGTTAATTTACTTAAGAACTCCCACTTAGATAGACATCCCTCTAATCTTCTAAGTGATCACGTGATCCAAATCAACTAAACCATAACCGATCATCACGTGAAATGGAGTAGTTTTCAATGGTGAACATCAATATGTTGATCATATCTACTATATGATTCACGCTCGACCTTTCGGTCTCCGTGTTCCGAGGCCATATCTGTATATGCTTGGCTCGTCAAGTATAACCTGAGTATTTCGCATGTGCAACTGTTTTGCACCCGTTGTATTTGAACGTAGAGCCTATCACACCCGATCATCACGTGGTGTCTCAGCACGAAGAACTTTTGCAACGGTGCATACTCAGGGAGAACACTTCTTGATAATTTAGTGAGAGATCATCTTATAATGCTACCGTCAATCAAAGCAAGATAAGATGCATAAAAGGATAAACATCACATGCAATCAATAGAAGTGATATGATATGGCCATCATCATCTTGTGCTTTGTGATCTCCATCTCCGAAGCACCGTCATGATCACCATCGTCACTGGCGCGACACCTTGATCTCCATCGTAGCGTCGTTGTCGTCTCGCCAATCTTATGCTTCCACGACTATCACTACCGCTTAGCAATAAAGTAAAGCATTACATCGCGATTGCATTGCATACAATAAAGCGACAACCATATGGCTCCTGCCAGTTTACGATAACTCGGTTACAAAACATGATCATCTCATACAATAAAATCAGCATCATGCCTTGACCATATCACATCACAACATGCCCTGCAAAAACAAGTTAGACGTCCTCTACTTTGTTGTTGCAAGTTTTACGTGGCTGCTACGGGCTTAAGTAAGAACTCATCTCACCTACACATCAAAACCACAACGATAGTTCGTCAAATAGACTCCGTTTTAACCTTCTCAAGGACCGGGCGTAGTCACACTTGGTTCAACTAAAGTTGGAGAGGCAGTCTTCCGCAAGCCATCTATGTGCAAAGCACGTCGAGGGAACCGGTCTCGCGTAAGAGTACGCGTAAGGTTGGTCCGGATCGTCTCAACCAACAATACCGCCGAACCAAAGTATGACATGCTGGTAGGCAGTATGACTTGTATCGCCCACAACTCACTTGTGTTCTACTCGTGCATATAACATCAAACCATAAAACCTAGGCTCGGATGCCACTGTTGGGGAACGCAGTAATTTCAAAAATTTTCCTACGCACACGCAAGATCATGGTGATGCACAGCAACGAGAGGGGAGAGTGTTGTCTACGTACCAACGCAGACCGACTGCGGAAGCGATCACACAACGTAGAGGAAGTAGTCGTACGTCTTCTTCCCGATCCGACCGATCCAAGCACCGTTACTCCGGCACCTCCGAGTTCTTAGCACACGTTCAGCTCGATGACGTTCCTCGGGCTCCGATCCAGCAAAGCGTCAAGGAAGAGTTCCGTCAGCACGACGGCGTGGTGACGATCTTGATGTACTACCGACGCAGGGCTTCGCCTAAGCACTGTAACGGTATGATCGAGGTGGAATTTGGTGGCAGGGGGCACCGCACACGGCTAAGGAACGATCTCAAGGATCAAGTTGTGTGTCTTGGGGTGCCCCCTGCCCCCGTATATAAAGGCCAGGGGCAGGGGGTTCGGCCGGCTAGGAGGGAGGCGCAGGGAGGAGTCCTACTCCCACCGGGAGTAGGACTCCTCCCCTCCAATCCTATTCCAACTAGGATTCTTGGGGGGAAGGAGAAAGAGGGGGCCGGCCCACCTCTCCTAGTCCTATTAGGACTTGGGAAAGGGGGGGCGCCGGCTAGGCTTGTGGGCTGCCTCTTCTCTCTTTTCCACTAAGGACCAATAGGCCCATTTACCTCCCGGGGGGTTCCGGTAACCCTCCCGGTAATCCGGAAAAATCCCGATTTCACCCGGAACGCTTCCGGTGCCCAAACATAGGCTTCCAATATATCAATCTTTACGTCTCGACCATTTCGAGACTCCTCGTCATGTCTGTGATCTCATCCGGGACTCCGAACAACCTTCGGTACATCAAAATGCATAAACTCATAATAACTGTCATCGTAACGTTAAGCGTGCGGACCCTGCGGTTCGAGAACAATGTAGACATGACCGAGACACGTCTCCGGTCAATAACCAATAGCGGGACCTGGATGCCCATATTGGCTCCTACATATTCTATGAAGATCTTTATCGGTCAGATCGCATAACAACATACGTTGTTCCCTTTGTCATCGGTATGTTACTTGCCCGAGATTCGATCGTCGGTATCCAATACCTAGTTCAATCTCGTTACCGGCAAGTCTCTTTACTCGTTCTGTAATACATCATCTCACAACTAACATATTAGTTGTAGTGCTTGCAAGGCTTATGTGATGTGTATTACCGAGAGGGCCCAGAGATACCTCTCCGACAATCGGAGTGACAAACCCTAATCTCAAAATACGCCAACCCAACATCTACCATTGGAGACACCTGTAGTACTCCTTTATAATCACCCAGTTACGTTGTGATGTTTGGTAGTACCCAAAGTGTTCCTCCGGTAAACGGGAGTTGCATAATCTCATAGTTATAGGAACATGTATAAGTCATGAAGAAAGCAATAGCAACATACTAAACGATCGGGTGCTAAGCTAATGAAATGGGTCATGTCAATCAGATCATTCAACTAATGATGTGACCTCGTTAATCAAATAACAACTCTTTGTTCATGGTTAGGAAACATAACCATCTTTGATTAACGAGCTAGTCTAGTAGAGGCATACTAGTGACACTCTGTTGGTCTATGTATTCACACATGTATTATGTTTCCGGTTAATACAATTCTAGCATGAATAATAAACATTTATCATGATATAAGGAAATAAATAATAACTTTATTATTGCCTCTAGGGCATATTTCCTTCACCGACATGCTTGACTTTGACTCCGAAGACATCGACGGTATGGACGACGGTGTAGGAGACGAACACGAACCAGCACCTATAGGGCACTGGAAAGCCACCTCGTCAAATGACATATACATGGTGGATACACCCAATGAAGGCAATGGCGACGAGATAGCGAAGGATGACCCCTCCATGAAGCAACCCAAGCACCGATGTCAGCGGCGCCGCTCTAAGTCCCGCCAAAGCAAAAGTGGTGATACCGGCATAGGAGATAATAATACTCCAGATAATGCCAAAGACAACAACAATCCCCTCCAGCAAGATTTAGAGCAGGAGGATGAAGGAGCCAGCTCCCCCGAGAGAGCGGCAGACGGAGAGAAGGAGGATGATCACATGCCCCTCCGAAGATGAGGCAAGCCTCGGGGACAATGAATTCGATGTCCCAGAGGATCCCGTCGAACAAGAGCGCTTCAAGCGCTGGCTTATGGCCACGGCAAATAGCCTGAAGAAAAAGTAGCAGCAGCTTCAAGCTGATCAGGATCTGCTAGTTGACAAATGGACTGAAGTCCTCGCGGCCGAGGAATATAAACTCGAGCGTCCCTCCAAGAGTTACCCAAGGCGCAGGTTACTTCCCTGACTGGAGGAAGAAGCGTATGATATGGCTGATCGGCCACCTCGTGGCCGCGATAGAGAGGCATTCCAGCCAAAAGCTCGGCCTCCACCCCAACGCCATTCAAATAAAAAGGCATGGGGAGATACACCAGACCTACGAGACATATCGGAGGACAAGGCAAAGCATTCAAGATCGATCTATGGATCACGAGGGCGCACCCCTCTGCGAGACGACAAACGTCACGCCGGATACAGTAAAAGCAAATCCGGCCGGGCCGAACACAGCGGGCAAGACCCATTCGAGTTGCGTCACGATATAGCCCAATATAGAGGCGCCGCACACCCCTTATGCTTCACAGACGAAGTAATGGAACATCAATTCCCAGAAGGTTTCAAACCTGTAAACATTGAATCATACGACGGCACAACAGACCCTGCAGTATGGATTGAGGATTTTCTCCTCCACATCCACATGGCCCGCGGCGATGACTTACACGCCATCAAATACCTCCCATTAAAGCTCAAAGGACCAGTGCGGCATTGGCTTAATAGCTTGCCAGTGGACTCCATTACTGTTGGGAAGATCTGGACGCCGCATTCCTCGACAACTTTCGAGGCACTTATGTGCGACCACCAGACGCCGATGACTTAAGCCACATAATTCAGCAGCCAGAAGAGTCGGCCAGACAATTCTGGACTCGGTTCCTTACAAAGAAAAATCAAATCGTCGACTGTCCGGATGCGGAGGCCTTAGCGGCTTTCAAGCACAACATCCGAGACGAGTGGCTAGCCCGGCACCTTGGTCAGGAAAAACTGAAATCTATGGCAGCTCTCACGACGCTCATGACCCGCTTTTGTGCGGGAGAAGACAGCTGGCTGGCTTGCAGTAATAACATATCAAAGAACCATGGTACCTCAGATACCAAGGACGGCAATAGTAGGTCACGTCGCAACAAGCATAAGCGCCGCATTAACAGCAAAAATACTGAGGATATGACAGTCAATGCCGGATTCAAAGGCTCTAAACCCGGTCAGCGGAAAAAGCCATTCAAACAAAGTATGCCGGGTCCGTCCAGCTTGGACCGTATACTCGATCGCTCGTGTCAAATACACGGCACCCCAGACAAGCCAGCCAATCACACCAACAGGGATTGTTGGGTGTTCAAGCAGGCCGACAAGTTAATTGCCAAAAACAAGGACAAGGGGCTGCATAGCGACGACAAGGAGGAACCCCGGCAGCCACACACTGGAGGACATAAGAGGTTTCCCCCGCAAGTGCGGACGGTGAACATGATCTACGCAACCCACATCCCCAAGAGGGAGCGGAAGCGTGTGCTCAGGGACGTATATGCGTTGGATCCAGTCGCCCCAAAGTTCAACCCTTGGTCCTCCTGCCCGATCACCTTTGATCGCAGGGACCACCCCACTAGTATCTGTCATGGCGGATTCGCCGCACTGGTCCTAGACCCAATCATCGACGGCTTTCACCTCACTCGAGTCCTTATGGACGGCGGCAGCAGCCTGAACCTGCTTTATCAGGCCACAGTGCGCAAAATGGGTATAGACCCCTCAAGGATCAAACCCACCAAAACGACCTTTAAGGGCATCATTCCAGGTGTAGAAGCCCATTGCACAGGCTCAATTACACTGGAAGTGGTCATCGGATCCCCGAATAACTTCCGAAGTGAAGAGTTAATCTTCGATATAGTCCCGTTCCGCAGTGGTTATCACGAGCTGCTCGGGCGAACCGCATTTGCTAGATTCAATGCGGTACCGCATTATGCATACCTCAAGCTCAAGATACCAGGACCTCGCGGAGTTATTACAGTCAATGGGAACACAGAGCGCTCTCTCCGAACTGAGGAGCACACCGCGGCCCTCGCAGCAGAAGCGCAAAGCAGCCTCTCTAGGCAATCAACCAGTTCAGCTCTTCAAAACTCGGACACCTTCAAGCGCGCTTGGGGCAATCGACAAATAGACCGCCTGGCGTGATCTAAGCTCGCGTAGCAATGCGGCGGCCACCCCAATCCCAACCCAACAGCGATATTCATACCGCGCGTACATAATTACGCTTTAAAAATACCATGGGCTCAGGTGGGAAGGGGGGCACAACTGCGAAACGCCCCAAAACGCGGCCTAAACTGCACTAGGGGCTTCCCGTTTGGTTATTTTTCTTTTTTCTTTCAGGACCTTAATCTCTGGAAACACTGTCCGGCAGCTATGTTGCCGAACACATGATGCAGCAACCAAGGAGGCAGACATCTACGTTATACCACGGAATTCCCAGGTTGATTAAAGTAACAAATGAAATATTCAATTCAATATCATTCCTCAGCTTGCCCTTGGAAGGGACATAGTCCTACTCTTTGCTTATCGCACTATCTGTATCACCCAGCCTTAACGCAATTTTTTAATAAATAATGCATGACATTGCGACTATTATTGCATTCTTGTTATATATATATATGTGTGTGTGTGTGTGTGTGTGTGTGTGTGTGTGTGTGTGTGTGTTCATTAATGACGCCTTGCAACCGTACACTCTGGTACGGCCAATACACCAGGGGCTTACGTACCCCACAATGCAGTGTGAAAAGTCCGAACACTTTCACAAGTGCGGCACCCCGAACTTATAGCATTATATGCATCAGCTCCGAATCATGTCTTTGGTCAAATGTTGGGTTTGCCCGGCTCCTATGTTTTGGTACCTTACGTTCCGCTCTATCGGCTAAGGTAGCGCTAGGAGAACTACTGCGATTGTGCCCCGGTTCTGCCGGGCTGAGCACCTCAGTAGAGAAAGCTAGAACTGACTGTCATGATAAGGCGGGAGACTGGTCACTGTTCGGCGAGGTTTTTCGAGTCCCTAAAGACTTATGCCGCTTAGGGCGAGGGGCCGGCCCTGCCCGGCTTACAGGCGTGTATCGCGCCCTGAATTCGGCCTTTCGAATACCAGGGGCTTCGCCGAAATTTAAAATTATAGAATTCTATGGCTAAGTGAGAGTGATAAAGCATTATTAGTCCAGTTGTCTTGTTCGTTGTGCTGAGCACCTCCCTCGAAGGACCCAAATATGGGAACAAGAGTGCTCAGGTTTATCCTGAACACCCCAGCACTTGTGGCATGGGGGCAGAAGCCGAGGACTAGCCATCTCTCAGATTGGATAAACAGCCAAACAGAAGGTAATATTTTAAATTCAAACAAGCGTTGCATAGTGCATATGAAACATGTTTTCATAAATACAGGATAAAATGAGCGAGTTTACTCAAATATTACATCTTTCGAGCACTCATCCGCGATGAGACGAGCACCCAGCAGAACACCCTCGTAGTACATCTCGGGGTGGCGGTGCTCCTTGCCCTCCGGCGGCCCTGTCGTGGTTCTAAGTCTGACAGTAATGTAAGGGGGTAAGTATGGAGAGGCAAGATCTTAGCTATGGAGAAGTTGTAAGCACACGAGGTTTACGAGTTCAGGCCCTTCTCGGAGGAAGTAATAGCCCTACGTCTCGGAGCCCGGAGGCAGTCGACTGAATTATGCGTGTATGAATTACAGGGGTGCGAACCCTTTACACTGAGGAGGGGGGTGGCTTATATAGAGTTTGCCGGCCCCCTCCGGCCCTCAGTTGTGTAGGGTCTTAAATACATTAAAGTCGGACGTTACTGGTAACGCCTCTAATAAAGTGCTATGATGACCATAAAGGCTACTCAATAACCGACCGTTAGCGTGCGGAGTGCCTTTAGGTCTCCTGGCCGTCGAGTGATTGGACCTTGGTTGTGACGCCCCGAGACCGATGCTCGAGAAGACCTCCATATATTCCGGGTTTCACTGTGTGTTTCATTTGTGCCTCCCCTTCTATTTTTTGCATTGCATCATGTCATCATGCCATCATCTCATAAATCTTTTGCAACTCAACTAAATAAATGGCATGGATCTTTGATCCTTTTAAATCGAGGGAATTCACATGGTGATTCTCTTTATAACATATCCTCCCGATATTAGGGAGCTATATTAAATATTTCATTTGTTGGAACTAACCGGAACACACTTGCAAAATAAATCTCAATGCCTTTGTTATCACAAACTCTTGGCCTCTAACTTTGCCCATATATCCTTTCTTCATTTTCCGGAGCTCCACCTAAATTCTCAACATTTTTGGAGACTTCCAAAACCTAGTCCTAGTTCAAACCCATTTGAACTAAATTCAAATGAGTTTGAATTTACATCTTCCAATCTTGGACTTTTATATTTTTCTTGGGACAAGCGCATTTTTGTGAGTCCGGGAAAATAATCCCCTTGCCCAAATTCTTGTCCACTCATTTCTTTTCTCTCCTTTTATTTCTTTGCTTTCCTGTTTTTGTGAGAGATTTGAAGAAGAGAGAGGTAGATGCCAGCAACAACAGCCGACCAGGCCTTTGGCCTTTCCCTCTCCATGGTCTGGCTCAGCAGATCGAGGTCCAACCAGCAGCCCCGCTGGCCTCTAAGGCCCATTTGGCCCAAGGCCATCTCGCAGCCCAGCCGCACTAACCCTAGCACCCCTAGCCTGATCTCTCCCGATTTCCTTCTCCCTCCGCCGCCAGGAGACCCATCTCCTCGATCCCCATCCCCATCGATCCCTCTCCTCGATCCCCCTCGTCCTCCTCCCAAGCGCCACCCACGGGACCCGACACGCCCCTTCTCTCCCTCCTCTTGCTATTTTCTTTGAGCAACAGGGAGTCACGACCACGCCGTGCCGCTCCGGTGACCGATCGCCAACCACCGCAGTCGGCGACCTCCAGGAGGGCCACCCTGCGAACGACCCCGAGCCTCTCCACATGCGCCTGCGCCCATCGCTTCGCTCCCGCAAGCGCGCATCCGCCCCATGGCCCCTGCGTTCCTCACCCCGTCCATCTCCTGCTCATCGCCGGAGTCCCAGCTCTACCGCCTCGGTTCGCCTCGCTGCTGCTCTGCTCCAGACCAGCCTCAACCTCCTTCCCTACGTGTGAGATGCGCTCCTCCATCAGCCACCTCGCGCCGGCTCCTTCTCCCTCGTGCCCGAAGCCTTGCCGCTGCCGGCGTACGTCTACGACTTGCAGCCGCCGGAGCAGGACCTCCTCATCGTGGCATTGCCTCCGCTAGCAGCCTCCTGCTGCCTGTCAACTCCATATCCTTGAGCAGCCCAAGCCGTCGGGTGTTCCGGCCTGTGCACATCACCGTTGACCCGAGGAGACCACCACTGTAGCTGTGCATCGCGAGGTTGCTGCACTGGATGCCACGTACCATGACCATCGCGTTCCGTTTCTTCACTGCCAAGACTGAGAGGACGCCAAGTACCATGACAATGAGGACCGCCAAGTTAGCCTACCGTCGTCAAGTGAACGACTACCATCACGCCAAGACCTGTAACCGGGACCGTCAGGCATCTTCGTTGAGATTTTTGCCAAGTACCACGACGTCCGTCGATCGCCAAGTACCCCTTCGTTTCGTCGAGACCGGCAAGTCCGAAGACCCCAAGTATCACAGTGACCGATGCCTAGGACCCCGGGCAGGACCTCAGTACGACTACACGGTGATGGCTCCAAGTACCAAGAACGCGTGTACCACTACCGATGACTGAGACCCTGGATTCGACAAGTTCCTCACGGTGACCCTGAACATCTATGGGACATGCTCGACTTCAAACCGTGTACCACGTCGAACACGTACGGCTACATGTCGAACCGCAAAGACCCTGAACGACTACTGCCGCCAAAGTCCGCGAGTACAACTACTTCCACAACGCGTCGTGTACGACTACCTCCACCACGAACGTCACGAGAACATCTACTTCCTCTACTTTGCACCGAACGAGAACCGTCCCGTTTGCACGCTTCGAAGGTATAACCCCGAGACGACGCCCGTGAACGAATGAATGTATCTTGTATGAGATGCACCCTTGTTTTGCCTCGAGTCTGAACTATCGGAATGTTGCCCCTCTTTTGCCTTGCCACCGACATGTGGGAACCCGGTTATCAGGATCACCCCACCATCTTTTGCACGCTCCCGTCACTTCCTTTTACACTGGTATCCCCGTGGGCTACCGGATAACCAATATGTTGCCGTGGCATCATTTTCGTATTCGTTGTCGTGGCACCCCTTTCATTTCCGCCACGATGACAAATGCTTCATAATATGCTCTTGTTAACATTTTCTTAAAATTGCATAAACTTGAACATGACATCCGCATCATGATAACAACATTTAATATGTTTAAAAATTGTTGTTGCATTAAATTGCTAATGCACATGAGGATTTATCAGAATTGTAGTTTGTTGTTCCGGCCTCATTTAAACTTGCCTAGATAGGTAGTTTTTCATATGCTTCACCTCTTGCCATGTTAACAAACATTTAATTTTGTTGAGTACCTAACCGATATCGAACTAAATAACTTGAATGTGGTGTTTCGTCAATATGCAACGGAGTTGCATATTGAGCTCCACTTAATCTGTAGGATTGTTTGTGCACTTTGCCATGCCATGCCATGTATCATTAAACCGGACATGCATCATACTTGTTTGCGCATCGTGCCATGCTTATGTGGTGGTTGTTTACTATGTTTTTGCTTCTTTCCGGTGTTGTTCCTTTGGGTTGGTTCCGATAACGTCGTTTTTGTGAGGACCCGTTTGACTACGTCCGTGTGTCTTCTTCATGGACTCGTTATTCTTCCTTGCGGGATCTCAGGCAAGATGACCATACCCTCGAAATCACTTCTATCTTTGCTTGCTAGTTGCTCGCTCTTTTTCTATGCCTATGTTGCGATACCTACCACTTGCTTATCATGCCTCCCATATTGTTGAACAAAGCCTCTAACCCACCTTGTCCTAGCAAACCGTTGTCTGGCTATGTTACCGCTTTGCTCAGCCCCTCTTATAGCGTTGTTAGTTGCAGGTGAAGATTGAAGTTTGTTCCTTGTTGGAACATGTTTACTTGTTGGGATATCACAATATATCTTATTTAATTAATGCATCTATATACTTGGTAAAGGGTGGAAGGCTCGGCCTTATGCCTGGTGTTTTGTTTCACTCTTGCCGCCCTAGTTTCTGTCATATCGGTGTTATGTTCCCGGATTTTGCGTTCCTTACGCGGTTGGGTAATAATGGGAACCCCTTGATAGTTCGCCTTGAATAAAACTCCTCCAGCAAGGCCCAACCTTGGTTTGACCATTCGCCACCTAGCCTTTTTCCCTTGGGAGTCGCGCATCCCGAGGGTCATCTTTATTTTAACCCCCCCCCCTCCCCGGGCCAGTGCTTGTCTAAGTGTTGGTCCGAACTAGAGTCCTTTGCAACGCCACCTCGGGGAAACTTGAGGGCTGGTTTTAGTTGTATGGAGCGCTCATCCGGTGTTGCCCTAAGAACGAGATATGTGCAGCTCCTATCAGGATGTCGGCGCATCGGGCGGTCTTGCTAGTCTTGTTTTACCTGTCGAAATGTCTTGTAACCGGGATTCCGAGCCTGATCGGGTCTTCCCGCTAGAAGGAATATCTTTCGTTGACCGTGAGAGCTTGTGATGGGCTAAGTTGGGACACCCCTGCAGGGATTTGAACTTTCGAAAGCCGTGCCCGCGGTTATGGGCAGATGGGAATTTGTTAATGTCCGGTTGTAGAAAACCTGAAGTTGACCTTAATTAAAATGCACCAACCGCGTGTGTTACCGTGATGGTCTCTTCTCGGCGGGCTCCGGGAAGCGAACATGGTGTTGGAGTTATGCTTGACGTAGGTTGTTCTAGGATCACTTCTTGATCATAGTTTCTCGACCGTGCTTTGCCTTCTCTTCCCGCTCTCATTTGCGTATGTTAGCCACCATATATGCTAGTCGCTTGCTGCAGCTCCACCTCATACCTTTTACCTTACCCATAAGCTTAAATAGTCTTGATCGCGAGGGTGTGAGATTGCTGAGTCCCCGTGGTTCATAGATACTTTCAAAACCAGTTTGCAGGTGCTGATGTTACCAAGCAGGTGACGCAACCAAGCTCAAGGAGGAGCTCGATGAAGATCTTGTCATTTGTGTTGTTCCGTTCTAGTTGATCAGTAGTGGAGCCCAGTTGGGGTCGATCAGGGACCTTGTCGCATTTGGGGTTCTTCTTTTATTTTGGTTCCGTAGTCGGACCTTGATTGTATTTGGTTGATGTAATGCTTTATTCATGTAATTGTGTGAAGTGGCGATTGTAAGCCAACTATGTATCTCTTTCCCTTATGTATTACATGGGTTGTGTGAAGATTACCTCACTTGCGACATTGCTTTCAATGCGGTTATGCCTCTAAGTTGTCCTTCGACCCGTAGGAGATATAGCCGCATCGAGGGCGTTACAAGTTGGTAATCAGAGCCTTCCCCGACCTTAGGAGCCCCATTGCTCGATCGAATTAGCGGACGAGTTGAGTCTAGAAAAATGTTTTCAGTCATTTAGGAATTATATATCGGAGAGCTTAGGAATTCTTTTTACTCCCCAGTCCCTTCATTGCTCTAGTAAGGCATCCTGACGTAGGGTTTTGACTCTTCTCTTCTCAAATTTCACTAATTTTTTTTAGGATCACGCGGGTATCTTGGAATCGTTCCGATGGTTTTGTGACGAGAACATTGTTCTTGGTGCCTCCTGACATTTAGGGGTTGTGGCAGTGTCCCGGGGAGTTGAGCTCCAAGGTGTTGTCGTCACAATTTTATCGTTGCAGTTCTGGAATACCTGAGTTTAGTTTCGCCGACATCGAAAATCTCTTTTGTGCAGTTGTTGGTGAGATAACCTCGACGCCACCCAGTACTGGGGCGGGAGTTCGGGAGTATTGCCATAACTTGTATAACGGATGCTTTTCGAAGGTTGAGGTAGACGATTTCCGAAGGTTTCTTGGTTATGTGTTGAAGGATGGATACAGCTGGATGTAGGATTTGCTAGTTTTGGGTGAGATATTATGCTTCCCCTGTATCCCCAACACCTGATTGCATAACCGGGAAAATTTCGGGAGTTTATAAGTGGGAATTCAAGTAGCTCTTAGGATATCTTTCCGACAGATGTATGATATGAAATTGGGGTTCGACGTCTAGTGGTCCGCCTATTCACGGTTGGTTTTACAATGGTCTCGTTGTGTCTTAAAGAGTCCTTGGCTATGCCGACTCGGGGACGCTTCGTATGTCATGTGCACTGCCTTGTACATGATGGTGCTGTACGATCGAGCCCGTGTAGGCCCCACCACGACAACTTCGGATGAAATCTCTATCATATGTTTGTTCCGGCTTATTTTGCAAGCCAATCCTTTGTTTTTGTTTGGAGTTGCGGTATTCGAGTTGCTTCAATGTCAAGTGTTGATTCCATACCTTCCCCAAAGGGTGTTCTCATACTCCGATGTGAATACTAATCCTTCTCGATAATCGAGATTGTTATGCCAATCTTGTTCTACCGGGGTGTCTCTCTTCAAGTGGATCCGATCACTTCAACATTCACAAGATCAATTATCAGTTCTTCTCAATGTTGTTTGTTTCATCCATCTCCAAGTTGCCTTTGTTTTTCCCCGCCCTTCCTCCCTTGTTTTTCTTTAAGGACTCAGATTTCTTAATCGAGTATCCATCTTATTGATGTGAAGCCTCTCCATTCTTTTCCTTCAATGTTCTTATCCGGTGATTCTCATGAAGATACTAATAGAGCTTCTAGTTCATCATTCTTCTTTCTTTTATCTTCTCCGGTGGTTTCAAGTCAAGCTTTGTTGATCTTACCCCTTTCCTCATTTCAATGCCTTCTCATACCGGTGTACCTCATAACAATTCACTTCTCACTATTCATTTGTTCTGGCATGCTCAAAGCTTTCTCAAAAGGCTCGTCTTGTCATTCAAGATCTGTTCAACCTATTTCGAGGTTGTTATCCCATTCAAGCCATTTAATTCAACCAGTGCAATATCTCCTTCAAATCGTTCAACGGTGTTTCTTTGAGTGGGCCCTAACCCACAGGTCTTTTCCTAGGATCTTACCTGACTCTTCCTATTTTCCCGGAGCTATCCTCAAAATTTCCTTTTGAAGTTTGACGTAAGTATGATTTATCATCAGTTAAATGTCTTTCTCCAAGATATTTCAAATTCATTTCATTGTTGATTCAACTTTTATATTCTTCTTTATTCCGGTGCCTCAATAATTCTTGGTGGTGTTTCTCGTTGTCATTCTCATCTTTTGAAGACCGAAGAAGAGTTTCTCTTTAATCTTGCTCCATTCTCTTCAAGATTCATGGTTCTAGCTTGTTGCCATCCTCTCATAATTATTTTTGATTGTGAGAATCTTTTTTCACCCATCAGGATATATTCAAGGGTATTTTCAGTTCGATTATCTGGAGCCCATCATTTCAGAAGACTTGTTCATTCTCAGCTTTCATCTCTCGTTCCCCAAATCTCACCGGTGCATCATTCAATATTCTTTAATCAGCACGTGATCTCTTCGTTTCAGTTGTATCTAAATTCTCTCAAGTATCTTCGTTCATTTTCATTTCTTACGGTGGTTCTTCCAGGTTTCTCTTCCTTATCAATCTATTCGTTGTCAATCCTACCAGTGGTTCAAAGAAGACCTTCCCAAGTTGGCGCTATATCTCTCTTAATCCTTGCTACGAGAATAAGTAGTGTGCCAAATCCATTGCTTGGCATCAATTTAATTGATGAAGGATAAGCATAATGTAATTCTTATTCTTGTTTCATCCAAGTGATTAATTCCTTACTCCGGAGGCTCATCAAATTCTTGATTTCATTTGTTCATCTTTCTTTTCTGGAGTTCCAAGCTTTTCCGCATTATCTCATCGCGAAGCTCCATCTAAATCATTGCAAGGCTTCACCTTGTGTTTTCAACTACCCTTTCTTTCCGTTTGATCATTCTTTTGTTTAATGGAGTTCTTCATGGAGGTTCTACATGATGGTTCATAAAGGATTTATTTCCTTCTCGAATTTTTCATCAAGATTCTTTTAAGGAGCTCAAGCATTCTTCTTCTTGTAATCCAGAGTGCAATTCTTTCTTCCGTACCATTGGAGGTGGTATTATGTCATTCTTGATAATTTTCCTTCGTGCTTCATGTTTCTCAAGCTATCAAGAATGGGGTATTTTAAATTCATAAACCTCTTCATCGGAATTATCTTGGGTTATGTTTCACCTAAGGCCTTCCCTAAGGATTGTTACTATTTATGGTGCTTATAAACGACCCTAGTTCTTCATCTATCCTCCCGGTGAAATAGCTTTCTCGTCTCCTTGTTCATATCAATCCATTTTCTTCCGTGAGTGGCAGGTTGTCACCTCATAATTTGAGATGTATTCCATAAGACCATTTCAAGCTTATTCTTTTAGTTGTTGGTTTTCCAACAACTCCGTTCTAGCATTTGTTGTAACCATGCTCTCTCAAGATCTTGTTTCCCTGCGTTCCGGAGGCATTGTGATGTTGCTCTCTGCAACCCATCTTCTTGTTTTGTCAGGATCGTGTTCTTTTCGTCCTTATCCTTTTAACCGGAGTGTCGTGCCCGCTTTTCGAGTTCTTCCCATCATGTCAAGTTTTTTGCCTCCCTTCTCAACCGGAGTGCCGCCTGAAATCGTTCTTACCCATTGTGCCATTCTTTCAATAGTTCCGGAGGCAGCGTATTGTTGTTTTCATCAAGTATCCCCTCATCTTGTCAAATTCATGTTCAATTCCTTCTGTTTACAGTCGGAGTGCTCTCCAAATTATATCATTCTTAATCCTTCTCTATCTTGTCTTAACCGGAGTGGTTTCAATATATATCTTGCCCTTCAACCTCAAGGTTTTTTTCGCAATGATTCTTTGTCCCTCTTTTCTAACGGAGTGTTTTCGACTTTGTTCACCTTTGTTGTATTCTTTTCTCGAATTTGCTCAACCTCGCAAGGTTCTTTGGTCTCACTCGTTTGTCAAAGAAGCAACTTAGGTTTACCTCTTCTCTTTCTCTTTCCTTTTCCCTCCGGTGCCATTCTAGATCTCGGGACGAGATCCTCTCGTAGTGGTGGAGTGTTGTGACGCCCCGAGACCGATGCTCGAGAAGACCTCCATATATTCCGGGTTTCGCTGTGTGTTTCATTTGTGCCTCACCTTTTATTTTTTGCATTGCATCATGTCATCATTCCATCATCTCATAAATCTTTTGCAACTCAACTAAATAAATGGCATGGATCTTTGATCCATTTAAATCGAGGGAATTCACATGGTGATTCTCTTCATAACATATCCTCCCGATATTAGGGAGCTATATTAAATATTTCATTTGTTGGAACTAACCGGAACACACTTGCAAAATAAATCTCAATGCCTTTGTTATCGCAAACTCTTGGCCTCTAACTTTGCCCATATATCCTTTCGTCATTTTCCGGAGCTCCACCTAAATTCTCAACATTTTTGGACACTTCCAAAACCTAGTCCTAGTTCAAACCCATTTGAACTAAATTCAAATGAGTTTGAATTTACATCTTCCAATCTTGGCCTTTTATATTTTCTTGGGACAAGCGCATTTTTGTGAGTCCGGGAAAATAACCCCCTTGCCCAAATTCTTGTCCACTCATTTCTTTTCTCTCCTTTTATTTCTTTGCTTTCCTGTTTTTGTGAGAGATTTGAAGAAGAGGGAGGTAGATGCCAGCAACAACAGTCGACCAGGCCTCTGGCCTTTCCCTCTCCATGGTCTGGCTCAGCAGATCGAGGTCCAACCAGCAGCCCCGCCGGCCTCTAAGGCCCATTTGGCCCAAGGCCATCTCGCAGCCCAGCCGCACTAACCCTAGCACCCCCCTGGCCCGATCTCTCCCGATTTCCCTCTCCATCCGCCGCCAGGAGACCCATCTCCTCGATCCCCATCCCCATCGATCCCTCTCCTCGATCCCCCTCGTCCTCCTCTCGAGCGCCACCCACGGGACCCGACACGCCCCTTCTCCCCCTCCTCTCGCTATTTTCTTCGAGCAACAGGGAGTCGCGACCCCGCCGTGCCGCTCCGGTGACCGATCGCCAACCACCGTAGTCGGCGACCTCCAGGAGGGCCACCCCGCGCATGACCCCGAGCCTCTCCACACGCGCCTGCGCCCATCGCTTCGCTCCCGCAAGCGCGGGGCCGCCCCATGGCCCCTGCGTTCCTCACCCCGGCCATCTCCTGCTCATCGCCGGAGTCCCAGCTCTACCGCCTCGGTTCGCCTCGGTTCGCCTCGCTGCTGCTCTGCTCCACACCAGCCTCAACCTCCTTCCCTACACGTGAGATGCGCTCCTCCATCAGCCACCTCGCGCCGGCTCCTTCTCCCTCGCGCCCGAAGCCTTGCCGCTGCTTGCGTACGTCTACCACTTGCAGCCGCCAGAGCAGGACCTCCTCGTCGTGGCTTTGCCTCCGCTAGCAGCCTCCTGCTGCCTGTCAACTCCATATCCTTGAGCAGCCCAAGCCGCCGGGTGTTCCGGCCCGTGCACATCACCGTTGACCCGAGGAGACCACCACTACAGTTGTGCATCACGAGGTTGTTGCACTGGACACCAAGTACCATGACCATCGTGTTCCGTTTCTTCACTGCCAAGACCGAGAGGGCGCTAAGTACCATGACGACGAGGACCGCCAAGTTCGCCTACCGTCGTCAAGTGAACGACTACCATCATGCCAAGACCTGTAACCGGGACCGTCAGGCATCTTCGTTGAGATTTTTGCCAAGTACCACGACGTCCGTCGATCGCCAAGTACCCCTTTGTTTCGTCGAGACCGGCAAGTCCGAAGACCCCAAGTATCAAAGTGACCGATGCATAGGACCCCGGGCAGGACCTCAGTACGACTACACGGTGATGGACCAAGTACCAAGAACGCGTGTACCATTACCGACAACTGAGACCCTGGATTCGACAAGTTCCTCACGGTGACCCTGAACATCTACGGGACATGCTCGACTTCAAACCGTGTACCACGTCGAACACGTACGGCTACACGTCGAACCGCCAAGACCGTGAATGACTACTGGCACCAAAGTCCGCGAGTACAAATACTTCCACAACGCGTCGTGTACGACTGCCTCCACCACGAACGTCCTGAGAACGTCTACTTCCTCTACTTTGCACCGAATGAGAACCGTCCCGTTTGCACGCTTCGAAGGTATAACCCCGAGATGACGCCCGTGAACAAATGAATGTATCTTGTATGAGATGCACCCTTGTTTTGCCTCGAGTCTGAACTATCGGAACGTTGCCCCTCTTTTGCATTGCCACCGACATGTGGGAACCCGGTTACCGGGATCACCCCACCATCTTTTGCATGCTCCCGTCACTTCCTTTTGCACTGATATCCCCGTGGGCTACCGGATAACCGATATGTTGTCGTGGCATCATTTTCGTATTCGTTGTCGTGGCACCCCTTTCATTTCCGCCACGATGACAAATGCTTCATAATATGCTCCTGTTAACATTTTCTTAAAATTGCATAAACTTGAACATGACATCCACATCATGATAACAACATTTAATATGTTTAAAAATTGGTGTTGCATTAAATTGCTAATGCACATGAGGATTTATCGGAATTGTAGTTTGTTGTTCCGGCCTCATTTAAACTTGCCTAGATAGGTAGTTTTTCATATGCTTCACCTCTTGCCATGTTAACAAACATTTAATTTTGTTGAGTACCTAACCGAGATCGAACTAAATAACTTGAATGTGGTGTTTCGTCAATATGCAACGCATATTGAGCTCCACTTAATCTGTAGGATTGTTTGTGCACTTTGCCATGCCATGCCATGTATCATTAAACCGGACATGCATCATACTTGTTTGCGCATCGTGCCATGCTTATGTGGTGGTTGTTTATTATGTTGTTTGCTTCTTTCCGGTGTTGTTTCTTCGGGTTGGTTCCGATAACGTCGTGTTTGTGAGGACCCGTTCGACTACGCCCGTGTGTCTTCTTCATGGACTCGTTCTTATTCCTTGCGGGATCTCAGGCAAGATGACCATACCCTCGAAATCACTTCTATCTTTCCTTGCTAGTTGCTCGCTCTTTTTGCTATGCCTATGCTGCGATACCTACAACTTGCTTATCATGCCTCCCATATTGTTGAACCAAGCCTCTAACCCACCTTGTCCTAGCAAACCGTTGTTTGGCTATGTTACCGCTTTGCTCAGCCCCTCTTATAGCGTTGTTAGTTGCAGGTGAAGATTGAAGTTTGTTCCTTGCTGGAACATGGCAATGTTGTTCCTTGTTGGAACATGTTTACTTGTTGGGACATCACAATATATCTTATTTAATTAATGCATCTATATACTTGGTTGTCGGTGTACTAGAGTAGGGGTACCCTAGTATCCCGAACTTGTGCACGGGCAGTCGCAGCATCCTGCGGCAAGGCTTGCCGGGTGACCGCCAGGGTCCTCCGTGGTTCCTTTGGAGCCATTCAAGAACAAAGTATCCAAGCCAGGGAGACAAGACCCCGGCAAGAGGAGCTTGCCGGGAAGGACAAGACCCCGGCAAGAGGAGCTTGCCGGGAAAGCCAACCAAGGCATCCCAAGAAACTTGCCATGACGCGCCACACGTCCCGGCAAGGCCCGGTGAGCGACAAGCTCCCGGACGCGACAAGACAATGACCACGGCAAGGCGCTTGCCGCGGCAAGCCTCCACTCTATACCTGCGCTCCAGCACATCCACCAACGTGTCGCTCTGGGACCCTTCCAGGCGTACGTGGCAGGAAGCTGTGCAGCCAGCGGTACACGGTGGCAAGCGGCGCTGACAAGATTGCCATCGTGGCGAGCGGTGGCGTCCCTGGCGGTCCCTTTTGCACTATTTAGGCGACACAGACGGGCATTTAATGCCCTTGTCCCCTGCCGTCAGGGTTAGGTATGATACACTGTAGTAGGCGGTGGTGCCAACCGCAACGTCTTTCCATTTTTACCCTTGTCTATGTTGCCACCTGTCGGTGACCCCTTGAGCATATAAAAGGAGGCCCATGCGCAACATAGAGAAGGGTCGGCCAAACAGAACACTCACGCTCGGTCTCGTTAGCTGTTGGTGTGTACTGTAGCACTCGGCGCTCCCGTGCAAGAACTCAATACAAACCACAAAGCAGGAGTAGGGGTTTACGCATCCGTGCAGCCCGAACCTGGGTAAACTGATCGTCTGCTCGTGCGCTTTGCCTCAATCTGCTCTTCGTGCGATCTCCGCCCCCTGCCGAACCGAAAGGGGCTCGGTCCGCCGGTCCCATAGGTGTTCGTGGATTAGCACCCCGACATCTTTGGCGCGCCAGGTAGGGGAGCGTCGAGGTTGTGTGAACCTGATCCGGCGTTCGCACGAGCTAAATCTTCATCGTCTTCATTGACATGCCGCCGAAGAAGAAGGCTTCGGAGGCGGCTGCTCCGTCCGCGCCGAACCCACCATCGCCGGAGCAAATGGCTGGTGGGGTAGACGCCAGCGGAAGAACGGGCGTCGACGAGGGAGCTCACAGTGCTGCCAGGTCCAAGGACAAGGCTGCGCTGCCCGTCGGCGGCGCAGTCGGCTCCCACAACGACCGGGCGCACTCCAAGACCTCGGCGTCCGTACATGCACCGCGCCCATCCCAGGAGGCGCGGGACCGGCAGCGTCATGATACTCATGGTACCATACGCCTGCTGGGCCAAGATCGAGCTGGTGGATCCCGGAGTGCTCAAGACCAGCATGCACGCCAACATGCTGGCGCGAGCGGGGCACGGTCGCCTGGATGAGATACTGCTCCTTCTAACATGGTTAGAAGGCCGAGCATATCCCGTTCCTCGCACCGTTCGCCGCTGCCGCCCGCAACTTCAGCATAAGCCTTGGCGCGAGCTCAACTACTCCTAGACTACCCTCCAGCAGCGGACAAGATCGACGACTGCAGGGCCACCATTCAGAGTCTCATCGGCTTCGCCAACGGCGACAATCCATGGCAGCCGAGTACATCGCAGCCGCGGCAAGTCAGCCAGGCACGAGCCGGTGACGACAAGACCGGTGGGGGTGCAACCACCGTGCACTCTCCGCCCCGAAGGCAAAGATCACCGACTCGCCGGATCCACCACGACAGCGACTCCACCGCGTCATCGGATCCACGAGCTCGTCGCGATCAGCGCCAAGTTCTTCACAAACGGCAGCAAGAAGACGCTCGTACTCGCATCAAGCGCCGAAGAGAAGCGCGACGTCAATCAGACCAGCGCGCTGGGCCCTCTGTCGACATGCATCCGCCAGGGGAACCAGGCGACTTGCCGTACGCGGTAGGTTGCCCTGCGTTTACTCCTGAGCTGCGGCAAGTCCAGTGGCCCAGCAAGAAGAATTTCAAGCCAGACGTACCAGAGAAGTACGATGGCAAGTCGCATCCGTCGGAGTTCCTCAGCATCTACACCATCGCGGTGCAAGCTGCCGGGGGGCGAGACGACAAGATCCTTGCCAACTACTTCCCGCTGGTGCTCAAGCCCAACGTCAGGTCCTGGCTCATGCATTTGCCGGAAAACTCCATATCCTCCTGGGCAGACCTATGCCATCAGTTTGTCGGCGCCTTTACAGGCGGCCACAAACCTCATGGCCAAGAGAGTGACCTTCACCTGCTCGCCCAGAAGGAAGGAGAGCCCCTGCGCAAGTACATTCAGAGATTCAGCCATGTACAGCACAACATCCCAGATGTCCACCCTGCCGCGGTCATCAGCGCGTTCCATCAGAACGTGCGTAACCGCAGGATGCGGGAAGAGATGGCGATGTGCAAGATCAGAGACGTCAGTGAGCTGTATGCCCAGGCCGACAAGTGTGCACGTGCTGAGGAAGGGAGGAAACTCCCCGGAGAAACTACAGGAGCAGGAGGATCTGACAGCGAGGATGCTGCCCCGGCAAAGAAAAACCGGCGGCGGAACAATAGGAAGAAGAAAGGCAAAGATGTGCTAGTCGTTGAGCAGTCCGGCAACGACGGTGGCGCCAAGAAAGCCAAAGTTGGTAGCTCCGGCAAGGAGATTGCCGCATGCACCAACTGCCAGGCTGTGGCGGTCGCCGACAAGCAGGACGGCACCGACAAGCAGTACTGCAAAATCCACCGCACCAAGGGCCATGACCTCCAGAGTTGCAAGAAGGTCGAGCAGCTTGTCCAGCAGCAAAAAGCTGAATACGAGCGACGCGACAAGGAGAAGGCCCAAGGAGGCGCTGGAGAATCTGGCAAGAAGTGCGCCGGCCGGGGAGGACGCCGCGGCAAGGCCAAGCAGCGGCAAGGAGACAGACCTCCCTGCGGCCGCGACAAGGATGAAGACGACAATGACGACAAAGACATGGATGATGTCGAGACCAGTGAGCAGGAATTCCAGAAAGCCACAGAGGTCTTGTGCGTTGACGGCGGTGCTTCTCTGCATACTTCGCACCGCCAACTCAAGCAGTGGGTGCGGGAAGTCAATGCGGCAGAACCACCTGTCGAGTCACGTAAGCTTCTGAAATGGTCCAGCACGCCTATTGTAACACCCTCGATGCAACTATATCTCCCACGTGTCGAGGCACGACTTAGAGGCATAATCGCATTGAAGGCATATGTCGCAAGTGAGGTAATCTTCACACAACCCATGTAATATAATAAGGAATAAGAGATACATAGTTGGCTTACACTCGCCACTTCACACAATTACATGAATAAAGCATTACATCAACCAATTACACTCATGGTCCGACTACGGAACCAAAATAAAAGAAGAACCCCAAATGCGACAAAGGTCCCCGATCGACCCCAACGGGGCTCCACTACTGATCAACTAGCATGAAACAACATAAAGGACAAGATCTTCATCGAGCTCCTCCTGAGCTTGGTTGCGTCATCGGCACGGTCTCATCGGCACCTGCAAACTGGTTTTGGAAGTATCTGTGAGCCATGAGGACTCAGCAATCTCGCACCCTCGCGATCAAGACTATTTAAGCTTATGGGTAAGGTAAAGGTATGAGGTGGAGCTGCAGCAAGCGACTAGCATGTATGGTGGCTAACATACGCAAATGGGAGCGAGAACAGAAGGCAAAGCGCGGTCGATAAAATGTGATCAAGAAGTGATCCTGGACTACCTACGTCAAGCATAACTCCAACAACCGTGTTCACTTCCCGGACTCCGCCGGAAAGAGACCATCACGGTTACACACGCGGTTGATTCATTTTAATTAAGGTCAACTTCAGGTTATCTACAACCGGACGCTAACAAATTCCCATCTGCCCATAACCACAGGCACGGCTTTCGAAAGTTCAAATCCCTGCAGGGGTGTCCCAACTTAGCCCATCACAAGCTCTCATGGTCAACGAAGGAATAGACCTCCACCCGAGACATTCCGATCAGACTCGGTATCCCAGTACAACAAGACATTTCGACAGGATAAAACTAAACCAGCAACACCGCCCGAATGTGCCGACAAATCCCGATAGGAGCTGCACATATCTCTTTCTCAGGGCACACTCAGATTGTCCAAACTTCCGGTAGGCCAGCCCAGAGTTGCCCCTGGTAGCCACCGGCGGCTGACGTTTCGGACCAACACTCAGAGGAGCACTGACCCGGGGGGTAAAATAAAGATGACCCTTGAGTCTGCAGAACCCAAGGGAAAGAAAAGGCTAGGTGGCAAATGGTAAAACCAATGTTGGGCATTGCTGGAGAAGCTTTACTTAAGGCGAACTGTCAAGGGGTTCCCATTATAGCCCAACCGCGTAAGGGACGCAAAATCCGGGAACATAACACCGATATGACGGAAACTAGGGCGGCAAAAGTGGAACAAAACACCAGGCATAAGGCCGAGCCTTCCACCCTTTACCAAGTATATAGATGCATTAATTAAATAAGATATATTGTGATATCCCAAGAGGTAAATAAATGTTCCCACAAGGAACGGTATCCATGTTCCAACAAGGAAGAAACTTCAATCTTCACCTGCAACTAACAACCCTATAAGAGGGGCTGAGCAAAGCGGTAACATAGCCAATCAACGGTTTGCTAGGACATAGGAAGGTTAGAGGCTGAACATGGCAATTTGGGAGGCTAACAAGAAGTGGTAGGCATCGTAGCAATGGCATAGCAAAAGAGCGAGCAAACTAGCATAGCAAAGATAGTAGTGATTTCGAGGGTATGATCATCTTGCCTGAAATCCCGCAAGGAAGAAGAACGAGTCCATGAAGAAGACAAACGGACGTAGTCGAACGGATCCTCACAAACTCGACGTTATCGGAACCAACCCGAGGAAGCAATCACCGGAAAAGAAGCACACAACATAGTAACCAACCACGGCATAAACATGGCATGATGCACAATCAAGTATGATGCATGTCCGGTTTAAATATGCATGGCATGGCAAAGAGCACAAACAATCCTACAAATTAAGTGGAGCTCAATATGCATCGGGATGCATATTGACAAAACACCACATCAATTATTTAGTTCTCTCTCGGTTATGTACCCAACAATATTAAATGTTGATTAACATGGCAAGAGGTGAAGCAAATGAAAACTACCTATCTAGGCAAGGTTAAATGAGGCCGGAAGCAACGAACAACAATTCCGGAAAAATCCCCATAGCATAATTTAAGGTTTGGTCCTGATCTGTCCTAAACACAATTTTAGAGTTGTTAAACATGCAAGATGAGGCCACCACGTTAAACTAGGCAAAATTCTACCCCATTTACATATAAAGTTTATTTAATTCGGAGTTACGGTTATTTAGTTATGAATTAAATCATTTTAGCATGGCATAGGGGCAAATATAAGCAAACAGCATTTTAAACATTTTAACCATGGATGAAAGTGGCATATTATGAAACTAGACACAATTTTAAGCAAGTTTCATATTAAGTTTGCTTAGATCCGATGCATGGTTTAGAAGTTGTTAAATGCATGATGAATAGGGGCTTTTCTGCAAATCTGCAGTGCTCTGGAAATTAGACAAATTCACAGGCGGGGAAAAAAACACCTCGGGCCAAAACTGGGCAGCCCAACAGTGCACAGGGGAGGCTGGGGGTCCTCACATGGGCCATGGCCCGGACGGTGGAGGAGGCCGGTAGCTGGGCCGGCCGAAGGACGTGGCTGGACCGGATCTGACCTGGCGGCCCTCATGCGCGGGAGGAAGCGGAGGCAGGCCGAGGCAGGGGCGCTGGGCCTGGAGGCGCTGGCTCGACGGCCCACATCCGCGAGAGGAGGCCCCGCTGGCTGGATCGAACGAGGAGACAGCGGGGCCGGCGCTGGAGAGGCAGGCTGGGCCTTGCGGCGCGGGGGCCCATGCACGTGCGGGCAGAGGAGGCACGTAGGGCGAGGAGCTCGTCCTCCTCTTGCACGGGAAGGCAGCGGCGGCGGCTCCGGTGGTCAACGACGACATGGGGTGGCGGATCCGCTTGGGGAGGCAAAGGGGAGGTCAGATCTGCGGTGATGGAGCTCAGATCCGGGGCGCCTGGCCCGGATCTGGCCAACGACGATGACGATGCAGGGAGGCAGCGACGGCGCGGCTCCATCTCCATGGACGGGAGGCCATGGTTTTTCCTCTCCTGCGAAGAGAAACGAGAGAGATGAGAGATTCCGAGAGCGAGGGAGGAGAAAGGAAGGAAGAGGAGAGGAGCGACGGGGCTCATCTGCTCGAAGCTCGTTGGCGGCGCGGAGACTAGGTGGGGTCAGGCCTTGATCGCTGCTGCACGGGGCGAGGAGGAGCTGCTGGTTGGCTCGGGCTGAAGACAAGGGGAGGTGGTGGTTAGTCTGATGGGAAAAATGAGGAAGGAGGTGGGCTCGGCTGGATCGGGAGGGATCCCGAGGAAAACAAAGTGGCGGCGGCTGCGGGAAAGGATGGATGGGATGGCTAGGTTTTTAGGGTTAGGTAGGCTGAATATATAGTAGGGATTTTTTTGGGTAGGGGCTACCTCGTCCCTCCGATCGAAATCAGACGGTTGCGAATAAAATAGCTAGGGGGCCCAAACAAGAAAACGGTGACGTTTTGTAGACGTTTGGGGATGTTCCGGACGCAGCGGTGGCAACAGTCCGGGTCGGGTCCGGGACAACTTTCGGACGCGCGCGAGGGGGGCTGCGGGCTGACGAGAGGGGTTAGGTAGGGCCTGGCGGTAGGTAATGGGCTGTGCAGAAGTCCTCGGGCTGAGACAAGAGAAGAGAGGGGAGCCCGGCATCTGTTTCCGGAGACCGAAAACGTCCGACGTTAGACCGGCTACTATTGCCGCTATATTTATCCGTTGGGGCGTCAAACGAACTCCGATTGCGATGAAACTTGACAGGCGGTCTGTCTTCACTATAATAAGACCACACGTCAAATCTCATCCCATTCCGAGAACATTTTCCGGCCACTTATAAAATAACATTTCGGACATGCCGCGGGCGCGTGCAAGTGGGGTTGGGCTCAGAACGGACAACGGAGAGAACGAGGAGGCCGGGACAGACGCAAGTTTTGAAATACATGATGATGCAATGCACATGATGACATGATGAAATGCAACACGCAAGCGAATGACACGGCAACGACAACGAATAACCGGAAGACACATGGCACATCGGTCTCGGGGCGTTACAACACTCCACCACTACAAGAGGATCTCGTCCTGAGATCTAGAATGGCACCGGGGAAACAACGAAAGAGAAAGAGAAGAGGTAAAACTAAGTTGCTCCTTTGACAAACGAGTGAAACCAAAGAACCTTGCAAGGTTGATCAAATACGAGAAAAGAATAGAACGAAGGAGAACAAAGTCGAAAACACTCCGTTAGAAAAGAGGGACAAGAACATTGCGAAACCTTGAGGTTGAAGGGCAAGATATATATTGAGAACACTCCGGTTACAGAAGTGGATCAAGAAAGACCAAATTCGGGCAGCACTCCGGTTAAAAAGAAAAGGAATTGAATAAGGTCTTGATAAGATGAGAAGATACTTGATGACATCACAACACCTGCCACCGGAACTATTGAATGAATGGAACAAGGGGTAAGAAAGATCTCAGACTGCACTCCGGTTGAGAATGGAGTCAAAATTTGATAAGATGAGAGAGCTCAAATGAAAACACGACACTCTGGTTGAGAAAGGGACGCAAGGCTTGATAAGGTGAAAAGAACTTGAACAAAGGGGCACAATACTCCGGTTAAACAAGATAGGGAAGGAATAAGAGTGATATAATTTGGACAGCACTCTGTCTGCAAATGAAAGGAATTGAACTTGACAAGAACAAGAAGAAGGTTGAACAGAACAACATCACAATGTCTCTGGAACAGAAGTAAGAATGGAATGGGATGAACGAAGGGAAACAATATCTTGAGAGAGCACGGTTACAACAGAAGCTAGAACGGAGTTGTTGGAAAACCAACAACGAAAATAATAGGCTTGATATGGTCTTATGGAATACCTCTCAAATTCAGAGATGAAAAACCCGCCACTCACGGGAAAAGAATTGGATTGCCAAGAACAAGGAGACGAGAAGGCTATACCGGGAGGATAAAAGAAGAAACTTGTATCATATATAAGCACCATAATAACAACCATCCTTAGGGAAGGCTTTAGGTGAAATATAACCCAAGATAACTCCAATGAAGAGATAGATGGATTTAAAATACATCATACTTAACAACATGTGAATCATGAAACATGAACCCAAATTATCAAGAATGACATAATACCACCTCCAGTAATATGGTAGAAAGAATAGCACTCCGGATTGCCAGATGAAGAATACTTGAGCTCCTTAGAAAAGAATCTCGATGAAAACTTCGAGAAGGGATTAAATCCTTTATGAACCATCATGTAGAGCCTCCATGAAGAACTCCGGTAATCAAAGAATGAACAAAAGAAAGAGAAGTTGAGAACATAAGGTGAATCCTTGCAATGATTTTGTTGGATCTCGCGATGAAATAGTTGAAAAAGGTTGGAACTCCGGGAAAAAAAGATGAGCACTTGAACCCAAGAATTTAATCATCGAGAACAAACTCCGGTAAACAAAAGGATGAACAAACGGAAGGAAAAAAAGAAGTTGAAAACACAAGGTGAAGCCTTGTAAAGATTTAGATAAATCTCCGTGGTGATATAATTGAAAGAGCTTGGAATTGCGGGAAGAGAAGATGAAACAAAAGAAATCAAGAATTTGATGAACCTCCGACATAAGGAATTAAATCACTTGGATGAAACAAGAGTAAGAATTACATTATGCTTATCCTTCACCAATTTAAATTGAATGAACCACTGTAAGAATTGAAATGAACAAAGAAAAGATAAAGAAACACCGGGAAGAATTAGCAAATGAACGAAGATGCTTGAGAGAATTTAGACCCATGAGAACGAAGAGATGACGAGCTGATTAGAGAACACTTGAACAAAGCACCGGTAAAATTGGAGAATGACAACTGAAAGCTGAGAATGAATACATCTAAATTGATGGACTCCGGGTAACAAACTGAGAAGACTCTTAAATTGCTCCGGAAGGGTGAAAAGAATATCTCACAATCGCAAATAATTATGAGAGGATGGCAACAAGCTAGAATCACGGATCTTGAAGAGAATGGAGCAAGATATGGGGGTAAAAAATCTTCTTCGGTCTTCAAATGATGAGAAAGACGACAAGAAACACCACCTTGAATTATTGAGGCACTCCAGAACGAAGAATGGAAAAGTTGAGCCCAACGATGAAAAGAATTTGAAAGATCTTGGAGAAATACATCTGACTGATGAAAAACTTCATTCTTACATCAAACTTTAGAAAAGAATTTGAAAAGCTCCGGAAAAATAAGAAGAGTCAGGTAAGATCCTGGAAAAAGACCTGTGGGTTAGGGCCCACTCAAAAGAAACACCGTAGAACGATTACTTGAGAAAGGAGATTGCACCGGTTGAATTAAATGACTTGAATAAGATAGGACCTCGAAATAGCTTGAATGAAAGAAGAGTGGATACACGAATCTTCGAGATATCTTGAGCACTCCGGAACAATTGAATAACAAGAAGTGAACGATTAAGAATTACACCAGCATGAGAAAACATTGTCATGAGGAAAGGGTATGATCAACAAAACTTGACTTGAAACCACCGGAGAAGAAAAGAATGAAAAAATGATGAACTTGCAACTCCGTTAGAATATTCAAGAGAATCACCGGATAAGAATATTGATAGAAAAGAATCGAGAGACTTCACATCAATAAGAAGGATACTTGAATAAGAAATATGGTTCCTCGAAGAAACAAGGGTGGGAGGGAGGGAAAAAACAAAGGCAGCTTGGGACGAATGAAACAAACACCGTTGAGAAGAAGTGATAATTGATCTTGCGGGAGTTGAAATGATCGGATCCACTTGAAGAGAAACACGCCGGTTTAAAAGAAATTGGCATGACAATCTCGACTATCATGAAGGATTTGTATTCACATAGAGGTATGAGAACACCATTTAGGAAAGGTATGGAATCAACACTTGACATTGAAGCAACTCGAATACCACAACTCAAAACAAAAACAAAGGGTTGGCTTGCGAAATAAGCCGAAACAATCATATGACAGAGATTTCGTCCGAAGTTTTCGTGGTGGGACCTACACGGGCTCGATCGTACAGCACCATCATGTACAAGGCAGTGCACATGACATACGAAGCGTCCCCGAGTTAGCATAGCCAAGGACTCTTTAAGACACAACGAGACCACTGTAAAATCGACCCTGAATAGGCGAACCACTAGACGTCGAACCCCAATTTCATATCACACATCTGTTGGAAAAGAAATCCTAAGAGCTACTTGAATTCCCACCTATGAAACTCCCGAAACTTTCCGGTTATGCAATCAGGTGTTGAGGATACAGGGGAAGCATAATATCTCACCCAAACTAGCAAATCCTACATCCAGCTGTATCCATCCTTCAACACATAACCAAGAAACCTTCGGAAACCATCTATCTCAACCTTCGAAAAGCATCCGTTATACAAGTTATGGCGATACTCCCGAACTCCCGCCCAGTACTGGGTGGCGTCGAGGTTATCTCACCAACGAACTGCATAAAGGAGATTTTCGATGTCGCGCACATATCTCAAGTATGCCAGAATTGCAACGATAGAATTATGATGACAACACCTCAGAGCTCAACTCCCCGGAACACTTCCACTAAACCCCTGACAGGAGGCACCAAGACAGTATTCTCATCATAAGCCATCGGAACAAAACTAAGATACTCACGTGATCCTAAAAAAAAATTAGTGAAATTTGAGAAGAGAAGAGTCAAAACTCTACGTCAGGATGCTTTACCAGAGCGATGAGGAGACTGGGAAGTAAAAAGAATTCCTAAGCTCTCCGATATATAATTCCTAAGGACTCAAAACATTTTTCTAGACACAACTCGGCTGCTAGAAACGATCAAGCAATGGGGCTCCTAAGGTCGGGGAAGGCTCTGATACCAACTTGTAACACCCTCGATGCGACTATATCTCCCACGTGTCGAGGCACGACTTAGAGGCATAATCGCATTGAAGGCATATGTCGCAAGTGAGGTAATCTTCACACAACCCATGTAATATAATAAGGAATAAGAGATACATAGTTGGCTTACACTCGCCACTTCACACAATTACATGAATAAAGCATTACATCAACCAATTACACTCATGGTCCGACTATGGAACCAAAATAAAAGAAGAACCCCAAATGCGACAAAGGTCCCCGATCGACCCCAACTGGGCTCCACTACTGATCAACTAGCACGAAACAACATAAAGGACAAGATCTTCATCGAGCTCCTCCTGAGCTTGGTTGCGTCATCGGCACGGTCTCATCGGCACCTGCAAACTGGTTTTGGAAGTATCTGTGAGCCATGAGGACTCAGCAATCTCGCACCCTTGCGATCAAGACTATTTAAGCTTATGGGTAAGGTAAAGGTATGAGGTGGAGCTGCAGCAAGCGACTAGCATGTATGGTGGCTAACATACGCAAATGGGAGCGAGAAGAGAAGGCAAAGCGCGATCGATAAAATATGATCAAGAAGTGATCCTGGACTACCTACGTCAAGCATAACTCCAACAACCGTGTTCACTTCCCGGACTCCGCCGGAAAGAGACCATCACGGTTACACACGCGGTTGATTCATTTTAATTAAGGTCAACTTCAGGTTATCTACAACTGGACGCTAACAAATTCCCATCTGCCCATAACCGCGGGCACGGCTTTCGAAAGTTCAAATCCCTGCAGGGGTGTCCCAACTTAGCCCATCACAAGCTCTCACGGTCAACGAAGGAATAGACCTCCACCCGAGACATTCCGATCAGACTCGGTATCCCAGTACAACAAGACATTTCGACAGGATAAAACTAAACCAGCAACACCGCCCGAATGTGCCGACAAATCCTGATAGGAGCTGCACATATCTCTTTCTCAGGGCACACTCAGATTGTCCAAACTTCCGGTAGGCCAGCCCAGAGTTGCCCCTGGTAGCCACCGGCGGCTGACGTTTCGGACCAACACTCAGAGGAGCACTGACCCGGGGGGTAAAATAAAGATGACCCTTGAGTGTGCAGAACCCAAGGGAAAGAAAAGGCTAGGTGGCAAATGGTAAAACCAATGTTGGGCATTGCTGGAGAAGCTTTACTTAAGGCGAACTGTCAAGGGGTTCCCATTATAGCCCAACCGCGTAAGGGACGCAAAATCCGGGAACATAACACCGATATGATGGAAACTAGGTCGGCAAAAGTGGAACAAAACACCAGGCATAAGGCCGAGCCTTCCACCCTTTACCAAGTATATAGATGCATTAATTAAATAAGATATATTGTGATATCCCAAGAAGTAAATAAATGTTCCCACAAGGAATGGTATCCATGTTCCAACAAGGAACAAACTTCAATCTTCACCTGCAACTAACAACGCTATAAGAGGGGCTGAGCAAAGCGGTAACATAGCCAATCAACGGTTTGCTAGGACATAGGACGGTTAGAGGCTGAACATGGCAATTTGGGAGGCTGACAAGAAGTGGTAGGCATCGTAGCAATGGCATAGCAAAAGAGCGAGCAAACTAGCATAGCAAAGATAGTAGTGATTTCGAGGGTATGATCATCTTGCCTGAAATCCTGCAAGGAAAAAGAACGAGTCCATGAAGAAGACAAACGGACGTAGTCGAACGGATCCTCACAAACTCGACGTTATCGGAACCAACCCGAGGAAGCAATCACCGGAAAAGAAGCACACAACATAGTAACCAACCACGGCATAAACATGGCATGATGCACAATCAAGTATGATGCATGTCCGGTTTAAATATGCATGGCATGGCAAAGAGCACAAACAATCCTACAAATTAAGTGGAGCTCAATATGCATCGGGATGCATATTGACAAAACACCACATCAATTATTTAGTTCTCTCTCGGTTATGTACCCAACAATATTAAATGTTGATTAACATGGCAAGAGGTGAAGCAAATGAAAACTACCTATCTAGGCAAGGTAAAATGAGGCCGGAAGCAACGAACAACAATTCTGGAAAAATCCCCATAGCATAATTTAAGGTTTGGTCCTGATCTGTCCTAAACACAATTTTAGAGTTTTTAAACATGCAAGATGAGGCCACCACATTAAACTAGGCAAAATTCTACCCCATTTACATATAAAGTTTATTTAATTCGGAGTTACGGTTATTTAGTTATGAATTAAATCATTTTAGCATGGCATAGGGGCAAATATATGCAAACAGCATTTTAAACGTTTTAACCATGGATGAAAGTGGCATATTATGAAACTAGACACAATTTTAAGCAAGTTTCATATTAAGTTTGCTTAGATCCGATGCATGGTTTAGAAGTTGTTAAATGCATGATGAATAGGGGATTTTCTGCAAATCTGCAGTGCTCTGGAAATTAGACAAATTCACAGGCGGGGAAAAAAACACCTCGGGCCGAAACTGGGCAGCCCAACAGTTCACAGGGGAGGCTGGGGGTCCTCACATGGGCCATGGCCCGGACGGTGGAGGAGGCCGGTAGCTGGGCCGGCCGAAGGACGTGGCTGGACCGGATCTGACCCGGCGGCCCTCATGCGCGGGAGGAAGCGGAGGCAGGCCGAGGCAGGGGCGCTGGGCCTGGAGGCGCTGGCTCGACGGCCCACATCCGCGAGAGGAGGCCCCGCTGGCTGGATCGAACGAGGAGACAGCGGGGCCGGCGCTGGAGAGGCAGGCTGGGCCTTGCGGCGCGGGGGCCCATGCACGTGCGGGCAGAGGAGGCACGTAGGGCGAGGAGCTCGTCCTCCTCTTGCACGAGAAGGCAGCGGCGGCGGCTCCGGCGGTCAACGACGACATGGGGTGGCGGATCCGCTTGGGGAGGCAAAGGGGACGTCGGATCTGCGGTGATGGAGCTCGGATCCGGGGCGCCTGGCCCGGATCTGGCCAACGACGATGACGATGCAGGGAGGCAGCGACGGCGCGGCTCCATCTCCATGGATGGGAGGCCATGGTTTTTCCTCTCCTGCGAAGAGAAACGAGAGAGATGAGAGATTCCGAGAGCGAGGGAGGAGAAAGGAAGGAAGAGGAGAGGAGCGACGGGGCTCATCTGCTCGAAGCTCGTTGGCGGCGCGGAGACTAGGCGGGGTCAGGCCTTGATCGCTGCTGCACGGGGCGAGGAGGAGCTGCTGGTTGGCTCGGGCTGAAGACAAGGGGAGGTGGTGGTTGGTCTGATGGGAAAAATGAGGAAGGAGGTGGGCTCGGCTGGATCGGGAGGGATCCCGAGGAAAACAAAGTGGCGGCGGCTGCGGGAAAGGATGGATGGGATGGCTAGGTTTTTAGGGTTAGGTAGGCTGAATATATAGTAGGGATTTTTTTGGGTAGGGGCTACCTCGTCCCTCCGATCGAAATCAGACGGTCGCGAAAAAAATAGCTAGGGGGCCCAAACAAGAAAACGGTGACGTTTTGTAGACGTTTGGGGATGTTCCGGACGCAGCGGTGGCAACAGTCCGGGTCGGGTCCAGGACAACTTTCGGACGCGCGCGAGGGGGGCTGCGGGCTGACGAGAGGGGTTAGGTAGGGCCTGGCGGTAGGTAATGGGCTGTGCAGAAGTCCTCGGGCTGAGACAAGAGAAGAGAGGGGAGCCCGGCATCTGTTTCCGGAGACCGAAAACGTCCGACGTTAGACCGGCTACTATTGCCGCTATATTTATCCGTTGGGGCGTCAAACGAACTCCGATTGCGATGAAACTGGACAGGCGGTCTGTCTTCACTATAATAAGACCACACGTCAAATCTCATCCCATTCCGAGAACATTTTCCGGCCACTTATAAAATAACATTTCGGACATGCCGCGGGCGCGTGCAAGTGGGGTTGGGCTCAGAACGGACAACGGAGAGAACGAGGAGGCCGGGACAGACGCAAGTTTTGAAAAACATGATGATGCAATGCACATGATGACATGATGAAATGCAACACGCAAGAGAATGACACGGCAACGACAACGAATAACGGGAAGACACGTGGCACATCGGTCTCGGGGCGTTACACCTATCATCTTTGATATTGAGGACCACCCTGATCGCACAACTGCGGTCGGGTGCTTGCCGATGTTGGTTTCACCAACTATCCGCAACCTCAAGGTCACTAAGATGCTAGTTGACGGCGGGGCCGGCTTGAACCTGATCTCCTCCGTTGTACTCCAGAAACTCCATATCCTTGACAGCGAGCTCGAAGAGACCGGCACATTCCAAGGAATCAACCCGGGAAGGAGCAAGCCGAAAGGGAAGGTCATGTTGCCGGTAACATTTGGCAGCGTGATGAACTTCAGGACTGAGAGGGTCACTTTTGACGTTGCCGATTTTCCATTGCCTTACAATGGGATACTCGGCCGTCCAGCACTCGCCAAGTTCATGGCAGCCTCTCACTACGCATACAACATGCTCAAGATGCCAGGCCCGATAAGCGTCATCTCTGTCCCTGGCGACAAGAAGGATGCTCTTATCTGCGCCGACAAGATCTACCGGGAAGCGGCAGCCACAACGGATCGCAAGTCACTTGCCGTTGAAGCTCCCGGGGGAAGAAGAAGACCAAGTCCAGCAAGAGTTCTGATGCCCACTCCGGCAAGCGCACCTCTTTGGAGTGCTGCGCTACCGTCGAGGACGCACCATCGAGCTCCACCGGCAAGTGTAAGAAGATAATGGTAGCTCCGCCAGAGACCAAAAAGGTGTACGCCAAGGAGGACGGCACTGGTGGTACCTTCACCATCAGTGCCACTCTTGACCCTAAATAGGAAAGTGCGCTCATTGCTTTCCTGCGGGCGAACATCGACGTGTTTGCGTGGCAACCGTCTGACATCCCCGGTTTTCCCAGGAAAGTAATTGAGCACCATCTTGCTGTTTGTCCTCATGCGCAGCCCGTCAAGCAGAAGGTCAGGAAGCAAGTAGTGGAGCGCCAAGAATTCATCGCAGAAGAGATCAAGAAATTGGAAGCAACAGGCCTTGTCAGAGGAGTGCTCCATCCTACGTGGTTGGCCAATCCTGTAGTCGTGCGCAAGGCAAACGGGAAATGGAGGCTTTGTATCGACTTTACCGATGTTAATAAAGCTTGTCCCAAAGACCCATTTCCCTTGCCGCGCATTGACCAGATTGTTGACTCCACGGCCGGATGTGACTTGCTTTCATTTCTTGATGCATACTTAGGATACCATCAAATCTTCATGGCAGAAGAGGACGAGGAGAAGACCGCATTCATTACTCCATGTGGCACGTACTGTTTCATACGAATGCCTTTCGGTTTAAAGAATGCTGGTTCAACATTTGCAAGGGTATTCCATGTCGCTCTTGAGCCACAAATACACAGAAATGTGGAAGCCTACATGGATGACATAGTGGTCAAGAGCAAGGACAGGGCAACTCTGATTCAAGATTTAGACGAGACCTTTGCAAATCTGCGCAAGATCAACCTCAAGCTCAACCCCGAGAAGTGTGTGTTCGGAGTCCCCTCTGGCAAGCTTCTCGGGTTCTTCGTGTCTCATCGGGGAATCGAAGCCAATCCCGACAAGATCAAGGCCATTGAGCAGATTGAAGCACCAAAGCGCGTCAAGGATGTACGAAGACTTGCCGGTTGCGTGGCTGCTCTCAGCGGGTTTATCTCTAGGTCTGCTGAGCGCGCCCTGCCGTTTTTCAAAATTTTGAAAAAGGCAGGTCCAATGAAATGGACTCCGGAAGCGGAGGCTGCGCTGCAGGACTTGAAGAGATACCTGTCCTCCACTCCAACACTTGTCGCACCTAAGCCGCAAGAGAAGTTGCTGCTGTATATAGCGGCAACCAACCAAGTGGTTAGTGCTGCGTTAGTGGCAGAGAGGGAGGCAGATGACGAGCCAGCAACCACTGCAGGCGCATCCAGCGACAAGCAGGGGGCTTCCCCGACAAGCTCTGGTCCCGACAAAGATGGATCTGCGCAGGTGCGCAAAGAGATACAGAAGAGAATGGTGCAGCGCCCAGTTTACTTTGTCAGTTCCCTTCGGCAGGGGGCTAGGTCAAGGTACTCTGGTGTGCAGAAATTGCTTTTCGGCCTTCTCATGGCCTCAAGAAAGCTGCGCCACTACTTCCAAGCACATGAGATCACAGTTGTCACTCGCTTTCTGCTGAAGAGGATACTGCAGAATCCAGAAGCAACAGGCAGGATTGTTGAGTGGGCACTGGAACTGTGAAGCTTTGGCCTCAAGTTTGAGAGTACTTCAACTATCCCAAGCAGAGCATTGGCAGAATTCAAAGCAGAGTGGACGCCAACACCAGATGAAGAAATTCCAGAAACGAGCATCCCCGTCAAAGAAGCAGGCAAAGAGTGGCTCATGTACTTTGACGGTGCCTTCTCGCTGCAAGGCGCCGGCGCTGGCGTGCTGCTTGTCGCACCCACCAGAGAGCACCTCAAGTACGTAGTCCAGATGCACTTTCCCAAGGAGCAAGCAACAAACAATACTGCAGAGTATGAAGGCTTGCTTGCCGGTCTCAGGATCGCGGCAGACCTTGGGATCAAGAAGCTCATTGTCAGGGGTGACTCGCAGCTTGTCGTCCGCCAAGTGAACAAGAGTTATCAGAGTCCGTTGATGGAAGCATACGTTGACGAAGTGAGAAAGCTAGAAGAGCACTTTGACGGCCTACAGATGGAGCATGTCCCAAGAGCTCAGAACGACATTGCCGATGGCCTGTCAAAGTGCGCCGCACTTAAGTTACCTGTGGAACCAGGGATCTTTGTGCTCAAGCTGACTCGGCCGTCCGTAACGCCATCAACTGGACAGAGCAAGAAGAGGAAGTTGATTTCTGGTGACTATTTTCCAGCAGAGCTTCCCGAAGCTGTCGCCAAGAAGGTCCCCAAGATCAACACCAAGAGTTCTGAGGAGTAGTCTGCTCTGGCAAGCCCTAGGGTTTGTTCCGTCAAAGCAGACGCTCCCGACAAGTTTTGCTCCGGCAAGCTTGCCGGGGAACGTCAAGCTCCGGGTGAGCCGCAGGCTCTCGCCGTAGAAGCGGATGTTCCCGCAGCAGCAGACATGCCTTTAGTCCTTGTTGTCGAGCCACAAGCTCCAGCATGGGCACAGCAGATTGTCTGTTTCCTTCAGACAGGAGAACTTCCCGAAGAGCAAGAAGAAGCGGAAAGAGTAGCCCGGCAGTCAAGTATGTACCAGTTTGTCGACAACACACTGTACAGAAGAAGACTCAACGGTGTGAAATTGAAGTGTATTCACCGGGAAGACGGACAAAAGCTGTTGGCAGAGATACATTGAGGCATATGTGGTCACCACATTGGCGCAAGAGCACTTGCCAGCAAAGCATTCCGGCAAGATTTCTTTTGGCCGACAGCCCTCCAGGATGCAACTGCACAAGTAACCAAGTGTGAAGCGTGCCAGTTCCATTCCAAGAAGATACACCAGCCAGCTCAAGCTCTCCAGACGATCCCTTTATCCTGGCCATTTTCGGTCTGGGGGCTCGATATCCTCGGCCCCTTTCCCCGAGCAGTCGGGGGCTTTGAGTACTTGTACGTTGCAATCGACAAGTTCACAAAGTGGCCGGAAGTGGAACCAGTGAGGAAGGTGACAGCACAGTCAGCAGTCAAGTTCTTCAGGTCAATTGTTTGCCGCTTCGGGATCCCTAACAGGATAATCACCGACAACGGTACGCAATTCACGAGCCGCACCTTCATGCAGTACGTCCAAGATCTTGGCGCCAAGGTCTGCTTCGCTTTTGTTGCTCACCCGAGAAGCAACGGTCAAGCGGAGAGGGCAAATGCTGAAGTGCTGCGTGGGCTCAAGACCAGAACTTTCGACAGGCTGCACAAGTGCGGAAGAAACTGGATTGAGGAGCTGCCGGTGGTTCTTTGGTCGATCAGGATGACGCCAAATCGAGCCACTGGCCAGACACCTTTTGCTCTAGTCTATGGAGCAGAGGCAGTTCTCCCCACGGAACTCGTATACGGGTCGCCTCGAGTGCTCGCTTATGATGAGCTTGAGCAAGAGCAGTTGCAACAAGATGACGCGCTGCTCCTTGAGGAAGACCGTCTTCAGGCTGCTGTGCGAGCTGCTCGCTACCAGCAAGCTTTGCGCCGCTACCATAGCCGCAAAGTTAACGCCAGAAGTCTCGAGGAAGGCGACCTTGTTCTTCGGCATGTTCAGTCCGCCAAGAATTCCAACAAGTTGACGCCGAAGTGGGAAGGCCCTTACCGGGTGAAACGGGTCACTAGGCCTGGCGCTGTCCGCCTTGAGACCGAAGATGGCATTCCAGTGAGCAACTCCTGGAACATTGAGCATCTTCGTAAGTTTTACCCGTAGGGCGCGGTTGCCGGAAACCGTTCTGGCAACCACCTTTTGTACAAGTCTTGCCGTTGTTGCATGTAATCCTTTGTACAAAGCCGGGCGCAGACCCCGTGCATAAAGCTTATGTGCTCCGCACACCTTGTCAATTTCATGCCTTTTATTTTTTTCATGTGTTATCTGATACTTTGTGCAGCACTTACCCCCGGTAAGCAACAATGAGCCATAAGGCTCCATATCTTTTTCTCCTCTTTCTTTTTTTCTCTCAAGGAAAGGAAGGTTCCCTCGCCCACAAGTTTGCCGGGGGGAAGGAGAAGATGATGGTATGGACCAGGCGTCGTTCAAGAAAGTTTCGCCTTGCCGGGAAGCAAACGACAGAAAAGCTAAGTTGCCAAAGTTTGAGCAATCAGACTTTTTAATTTTTTAAGTTATCTTCCTTGAACGACCGTACTTTGTATGGAAAACCTGTGCGCAGAGGAACCAACTTGTAGCTAGTTGCGCCCTTACTTTGTTTCGAGTCCGCTCAACAACTTAAGTGAGCTGCGACAAGGTTTCTTGTCGGCAGCGGCATCGCCAGCAGGCTGCTGACGTCCCGCACTCAGCACTCGCGGCCAAGGTGCCTGCGCCGACAAGTTCCCTAAAAGCGTAGGGCAAAAACATACAAAGAAAGGAATCAAGTAAAGGAAATAACATTGCAATCATTACACAGGATAAAGTTATATTACAAGATAGCTTGTCGCGGCTCTACAGATTGTTCTCATAACATGACCAGCAGCGACAAGAAAAGAAGAAAACGGGCGGCCTAGTCTACGCGATCGCCCTCAACCCTCTTGATCCCGCTCACCTTGTCCACAATGGGTGCGACAAGGGTCTTGAGCGCCTCCAGATCGGCATCCGGCGGCAAGGTCCTGAGGACGTTGGTGAGGTTGAGGCCCGGGTTGCGGAAAGCCACCTTCACCAACACCTTCTGAAGAGCTCCCGCGTAGATCTTGCGCGACTCGTCGGCCAGCTGCTTTGGGATCCTCTCCCGGAGTCGCTGGAGGGCCGTCGCCACGCCTTTGAAGAACGAGGTGAGCTTGGCGCTGGGTTGGAGGTTTTCGTCGGAGGGATACCCGAGATCCTCCATCCCCAGCTGCGCCAGCTCCCTGTCAATATCTACGGCAACATCCACGAGACCCTCCGTCCAGTGCTCCACATTCTCCCGGAAAGTGCTCTGGGCGGCAGCAGCACTCGCCAGCAGCGCCTTGCCAGCCTTGACCTCCTTCTTCAGGGCCGTCTCCTGCTCCTTAGCGCCGTCCAGCGTCTTAGTCAAAGTGGTTAGATTCAACTCAAGATCTGCGTTGGAGTCCTTGGCGGCACTAAGCTCCTGGCCCTTCTCGGCGAGATGGGCCTGCAGCTCCGAGTAGCTGTGGGCGTCCTTCTCCCGCTCACGCTTGAGCGCGGCAAGCTCGTCACCGCTCACCTTGAGATCGGCCTCCAGCTGTGCCACCTTCGTCTCCAGCTCCTTCTTGGCGGCCTCGGCAGCTGCGGCAGCATCTTCTGCTTGCTTGAGGGCTCCGCCGCATGTTCTCTCGCGCGCGGCAAGCTCCTCCTCGTGGGCGTCAAGGTTAACCTTCCGCTGCACCAGCTCGCCTTCCTGCACGGACAGCTTTTTAGCGGCAAGCCTTTGTTGCTCTTTGACTTCAGCCCGCTCGAGGAGGAAGGCCTCCCGCTCCTCAGCAAGTTGCTCCCGCTCCACTGCCAGGGACCGGAGAGCTTCCTGATTGTGACCCCGGAGCTCCTCCGCGCACTTCTCGATGTCCACTCCCGCCTTCGCGACAAGCGCCTCGCGGGATTCCAACTTGGCTTGTCGGGCGCGGTAGAGCGACACCAGCTTCCGCAGCAGCCGCTCCTCCTCAGGCTCGCCACTGCTGCTGCTTGGCGCGTCAACCAGCGCCAGCCCGGCGGAGGCGAGCACCTCTCCGTCGAAGCTCTCTCCTTCGACCGGCGCCCTGGAGCTTGACGCCCAGGGGAGGTTGATGAAGATGTCGTCGCCGGGCTTCAAGTAGACGCCTGGCTGGGGCTCTTTGGAGCCTGACGCTGCGGCAGCGGTGGAGGGATCGGCGGTCGGCGTAGCGCCTGGCGCTCCTGCGACCTCAGGGCCGTCAGTGCGATCGCCAGATCCCCCGCCTGCTTCTGCAGCGGCAGCTTTGGTGGCCTCTTCGCCGGCGGGATCGTCAGCGCCGGCTGCTTCCTCGACGGCAGCGGCGTCGTCAGCGGCAACCTCGGTGTCCATCGGCTCCGCAGCAGATGGATCTGACAGCCGGAAGAGGGAGAAGAATCAAGCAAATATCCAAAAAAAGAAGAAGATCACAAGAAGAAGAACCCAAGGGAAGTTCTGAAGCGAGAAGATTACCTGTGCCAGGTTCTGCAGTCATGGTCTCCACCGCCAGGGGGGCGCTGGTGCTGTCCCTTGCCGGAGAACCCTCCCTTGCCGGAGACTTCTCCCTTGCCGGAGAGCTCTCCCTTGCCGGGGACCTCTCCCTTGCCGGAGGACTCTCCCTTGGTGTTTCGGGGGCGGCCTCCGGGCGCTCCTGGTGGGGCTGCTCTGCTCCTACACAAACCAACAGTCAGATGTCAGCAAAGCAAGGATCTCCATGCGCGCCCAACAGCGGAGACCGAACCATATACTTACGTTGGGGGCTGCTCTAGAGAACGGTTGCCGGGTCCGACAAGATTGTCTCGGACGCATCCCCTGCTGTCGCGGTGGGTTCATCCTCGATAATAATCACCGGGGCCACGTCGCTCCAATCGCTGCCGCGTACTGCTGGGGTTTGGCGCCGGGCGGTAAATGGCTGCAGGTTCTCCTCGACAATCCAGCACCAGTCTGCTCTCCATTCCTCCCACTTGCCATGGAACTCGCCCTCCAGATAAGAGTCCTTCTTGCCGGCCCTCGAGATCCAGGCGATTCTGCCAGATAATGGTTCTCCTCTCTCTACTCGGGGCATAAAGAAGTGGCGGAAAAGGGCTACGTTGGGATGGACTCCGACAAAGTTTTCACAGAGATGTGCGAAAACTGCCATGGTCAGAACGGCATTGGGGGTGAAATCAAGGAGGCAGAACCCGTAGGTGTTCATGATGTCGCAGAAAAACTCCGAGAAGGGAGGGCAGAGCCCGCAGTAGAAGAACACGGCGAAGAAGGGATATCCATTTGGAGCCATTTTATAAGCGGCGGCTGGAAGTACCTTCGTGCTCGGATGCGCCCGTGTCTCCGTCGACCAGAAGAGGTAGTAGTACTCCCTCAGCTCCTTCGCGGCAAGCTTGGGGGGGGGGGAGATTGCCCGCTCCTTTCGTAGCGTCGCAAGCCGCTGCTCCTCGGTCGACTTCACAACCTTCCCCTTGTCGGCTTTCGGAGCCATGGCGGAAGTGGTGGAGGAGGTCGACGGCGTTGGTGGTGCTGGTGGTGATGGGGGGCAGGGCGCTGCTCTCTTTGCCTTGGGAAGACGGAGGAGTGGCGGAGGCTTCCGAGATTGGAGTGGAAAGGGGGCGAATGGGCGCACTACCCCTATTTCCCCTGCTTATAAAGAGGGAGGGGGCGGACGTTCCGCCTTTCCTAATAAAGAAACCACCCACGATCTCTCCCACGACGCCGCATTCAACGCGTGCCGTTCGGGGAGGGCGCGGTGGATACGGAGAGAGATGCGGCGTAACCCAGGCCGCGCGTGCCCGTGCCCTGTTTTGGGCCTGGCCCAACAGCGCTCAGCACCGTGTATGGCCCAGGCCCGGGGGCTCCTGTCGGTGTACTAGAGTAGGGGTACCCTAGTATCCCGAACTTGTGCACGGGCAGTCGCAGCATCCCGCGGCAAGGCTTGCTGGGTGACCGCCAGGGTCCTCCGTGGTTCCTTTGGAGCCATTCAAGAACAAAGTATCCAAGCCAAGGAGACAAGACCCCGGCAAGAGGAGCTTGCCGGGAAGTACAAGACCCCGGCAAGAGGAGCTTGCTGGGAAGGCCAACCAAGGCATCCCAAGAAACTCGCCACGACGCGCCACGCGTCCCGGCAAGGCCCGGTGAGCGACAATCTCCCGGACGCGACAAGACAACGACCGCGGCAAGGCGCTTGCCGCGGCAAGCCTCCACTCTGTACCTGCGCTCCAGCACATCCACCAACGTGTCGCTCTGGGACCCTTCCAGGCATACGTGGGGGGAAGCGGTGCAGCCAGCGGTACACGGTGGCAAGCGGCGCTGACAAGATTGCCATCGTGGCGAGCGGTGGCGTCCCTGGCGGTCCCTTTTGCACTATTTAGGCGACACAGACGGGCATTTAATGCCCTTGTCCCCTGCCGTCAGGGTTAGGTATGATACACTATAGTAGGCGGCGGTGCCAACCGCAATGTCTTTCCATTTTTACCCTTGTCTACGTTGCTACCTGTCGGTGACCCCTTGAGCATATAAAAGGAGGCCCATGCGCAACGTAGAGAAGGGTCGGCCAAACAGAACACTCACGCTCGGTCTCATTAGCTGCTGGTGTGTACTGTAGCACTCGGCGCTCCCGAGCAAGAACTCAATACAAACCACAAAGCAGGAGTAGGGTTTTACGCATCCGTGCAGCCCGAACCTGGGTAAACTGATCGTCTGCTCGTGCGCTTCGCCTCGATCTGCTCTTCGTGCGATCTCCGCCCCCCTGCCGAACCGAAAGGGGCTCGGTCCGCCGGTCCCATAGGTGTTCGTGGATTAGCACCCCCGACATTGGTAAAGGGTGGAAGGCTCAGCCTTATGCCTGGTGTTTTGTTTCACTCTTGCCGCCTTAGTTTCCGTCATATCGGTGTTATGTTCCTGGATTTTGCGTTCCTTACGCGGTTGGGTAATAATGGGAACCCCTTGACAGTTCGCCTTGAATAAAACTCCTCCAGCAAGGCCCAACCTTGGTTTTACCATTCGCCACCTAGCCTTTTTCCCTTGGGAGTCGCGCATCCCGAGGGTCATCTTTATTTTAACCCCCCCCCCGGGCCAGTGCTTGTCTAAGTGTTGGTCCGAACTAGAGTCCTTTGCAGCGCCACCTCGGGGAAACTTGAGGGCTGGTTTTAGTTGTACGGAGCGCTCATCCGTGTTGCCCTAAGAACGAGATATGTGCAGCTCCTATCAGGATGTCGGCGCATTGGGCGGTCTTGCTGGTCTTGTTTTACCTATCGAAATGTCTTGTAACCGGGATTCCGAGCCTAATCGGGTCTTCCCGCTAGAAGGAATATCCTTCGTTGACCGTGAGAGCTTGTGATGGGCTAAGTTGGGACACCCCTGCAGGGATTTGAACTTTCAAAAGCCGTGCCCGCGGTTATGGGCAGATGGGAATTTGTTAATGTCCAGTTGTAGAAAACCTGAAGTTGACCTTAATTAAAATGCACCAACCGCGTGTGTTACCATGATGGTCTCTTCTCGGCGGGGTCTGGGAAGCGAACACGGTGTTGGAGTTATGCTTGACATAGGTTGTTCTAGGATCACTTCTTGATCATAGTTTCTCGACCGTGCTTTGCCTTCTCTTCTCGCTCTCATTTGCGTATGTTAGCCACCATATATGCTAGTCGCTTGCTGCAGCTCCACCTCATACCTTTTACCTTACCCATAAGCTTAAATAGTCTTGATCGCGAGGGTGTGAGATTGCTGAGTCCCCGTGGCTCACAGATACTTTCAAAACCAGTTTGCAGGTGCTGATGTTTCCAAGCAGGTGACACAACCAAGCTCAAGGAGGAGCTCGATGAAGATCTTGTCCTTTGTGTTGTTCCGTTCTAGTTGATCAGTAGTGGAGCCCAGTTGGGGTCGATCGGGGACCTTGTCGCATTTGGGGTTCTTCTTTTATTTTGGTTCCGTAGTCGGACCTTGATTGTATTTGGTTGATGTAATGCTTTATTCATGTAATTGTGTGAAGTGGCGATTGTAAGCCAACTATGTATCTCTTTCCCTTATGTATTACATGGGTTGTGTGAAGATTACCTCACTTGCGACATTGCTTTCAATGCGGTTATGCCTCGAAGTCGTGCTTCGACATGTAGGAGATATAGCCGCATCGAGGGCATTACATTGGTAGAGTCATTACTTCTTGGTCGAGTGTCTTCGAGTCTGTCGAGTGAAACACCTTCAAGACGATTGAAAGGTGATTTCTTCTTGAGATGTCCTTGGGTAGGGCAGCTAGGACAGGTCCATGACCCTACCCTAGGTACATAGCTTCATCATTAGCCCCCGAATGGATCGAGGTTTGAGTGGGGAAGGAGTTGAGCACTTCTCCGACTCATTTTTCATGCTATGAGCATATCTTGTTTCGGATCAATGAACCTGAGTGATATCAGCAACTTCCTTTTCAGTTGCCTTGATCCATTCTTACTTTTTTGTCGAGTGAGTTTCCTTACTTGAGAGGCTCCGAGTGACGGTGTGGAGGAGATCTTCGGTCTGACAAGTTGTTCTGCTGCCCGCAAATTTCGCGGGATCCGAATTTTGGGAAGCGCGCGAGACGATGAAGGCCGCAGTAATCGAATGGGATAGGGCGGAGCCGCCTCGATCCCTGCGCCACCTTTTTCGCCACGTACCGTGCGCGCGATTGTTACGGGATTTGACAGGGCCGCCCGGGCCTACCAGTCAGCCACTCGGAAGCGGCCTCATATAAGGCGTTGAACCGGGGTCTCTTGAACAGTGTGTTCCCATTATCTCTTCTCCTCTTCAACCTCCTTCGTCGCGCTCGCTCTCGCCCCAGCACCACTGCTCCATATGCGTCTCACCGGAGATGATGGGGAAGCAGAAGACGGCGGCTCTGGAGCGGGCGAAGAAAGCGACAGCAAAGATGAAGGGGAAAGCGACCAGTCGGGGCGGATCTTCCTTGCGGACCGGCCTGCCGAAGGGCTGGATCCAGGGGGCTGGATCCGCTCGATGATCACCCAAGAGGATCTCGGCGACCTGGCCGAAGGAGGGCTGATCCCCCATGAATCAGCGGGGCTTCCGGGGAAGGAATCCAAGCCGCAACCTCGGGAGGGTGAGCGCGTTCTCCTCGCCACCCACGTCGACCGTGGATTTTCCTTGCCTCCTCACCCTTTCTTTCGGGGATTTATGAACTTCTTTGGGGCGCAACTCCACCACTTCACTCCCAACACAATCGTTTATCTCGCCAGTTTCATTTCTTTGTGCGAGAATTTTTTGGGTTGCCGGCCTCATTGGGGTCTTTTCAAGCACATTTTCACTTGTCGCTCTCAGACGGTGAAAAAGGCCAATCCGAGTGATGAGAGAACTCAAGTGATTCAGATGTGCGGGGGTCTTGGTGTTCAGATGAGAGGGAAAAGTTCCTTTCCGGCCATGATTCTTCCCGACTCGGTTCGCGGATGGCAGTCGACCTGGTTTTACTGCAAAGACCAGTCGACGCCAGGGCAGTCGACCGGCCTCCCTCCTTTTACCATGGACCGAGTGAGGAAACCCTCCTCTTTGAAGGTGCTCCCGGAGGAGAAGGCGCAGGTGAGGGTGCTGGTCGAGCGAGTGGTCCAGCTTATCCGTGACGGGGTCACCGGTATGGATCCCTTGGAGGTCTTCCTTCAACGGCGCATCCAGCCTCTTCAAGCTCGAGACCATCCGATGTGGATGTATTTGGGTCTTGACGACTCCACTCGGATTCACCTAGAGGAGGTCGACGACGAAACATTGGAGAAGTGGCTGTCGGGCATGACCGGAAACAAGGACAACCCCAGGGGAGCCAGGAGAGTTCCTCCATTCGACCAGTCCCATGTACCAGAGAAGGTCCGATTCCGAGCTTTTGATTGTAATCTGAATTCACTCGCACAGCCGTCTATACCACGTCGACTGACTTTATTCTTCCTGCTTTCTTTCAGGCCCTTATCGAAATGTATTCAATGCCCAACGGGGAGCAAGAGCAAGATCTGGAAGGCGAGGCGAGCGGCGGCGACAGTGGCGAATGGACTTCTGACGATGAAGGGGACGAAGAAAGCGATGACCCAGGTGACGAAGAAGAAGTCGAGTCACCTCCTCGCAGGGAGAGGCGATCCAAGCTTGACCAAGAACGACCGAGCGCCCGCGAAAAGGCAACTGCTCAGGCTAGTCAGTCTTCAAAGCATCCTCGGATCTCTTCACAAACCCCGACCGAAAAAGCACCAAAGCATCCCAAAGTTGCAGAGCCGAAGACTCGGAAGGCGTTGTTGAAGATTAAGATTGACATCCCCGTCGCTTCCGCGTGAGTGCCTCCCTTTGTATTCACTCGACGCCCCGCGCTGTTTGTTTTTCTTATTTTAATCAGACGAACTTTGGAACTGGCAGTGCTGCTACTTCCGGGACCTCAGCTTACAGGGACGAGGATGAGGTGATGGAGGATGTGGTCACTTCCAATCTGGGTATGATTTCTGCCATTCTGTCTTTGTTTGGTCGACTCAACTGCAATGTGCACCATTGGGTGATGTGATTTTGGCGATTGAACTTTGCACAGCTCCCAACATTATTGACCTTCCCGATGATGATGAAGAGCCCGAGAGGCCTTTGACGAGGAAGAATAGGCAAGCTCCTGCAAGCGAGGTGCTATAGTCGACGCCGAGGGCGGAACCAGTCGTTCAGGACACTAGCAACGCCAATCGGGGTTCTGTCACCTTCGCCATGCCACTGTCGAGTGCCTTGCCTTCTTCGTCGACTGCTCAGGCCTCTGTCGACCCACCTTCAGTTTTTGCGACCCATCATGTCCCAGAGGACGAAGTGAATGCTGCCAAGGAAGCTATACGCCAGGCGGGCATCATGATGGAGAAGATGAAGATGGTGCAGGACGCCAGTCAGGCTGCCTACGACGCCAGCTCGGCTCTCCAAAGCAACGTTCAGGTTAGTTGGTCGCCGCTTGTTCTATTAGGATATGCTATCTGAAGACTCTTTCCGAAAATCTTTGCATCTGCACACGCACTGGGTGCGTTGATTGAATTTTTGAATTAGTGGGGGCACGCTGAGTGCACCCACTGGGTGTAGTCCCCGAGACTACGGTGGACTGCTGGCAGTCGACTGTAGTCTTTGTATTTTGTCGAGTCTAAACCGAACTGGTAGTTTGTCTCTTCCACTCAGTCTGGTCGAGTGGGATCAGAACCGGTGGGGGCATGCCAAGTGCACCCATTGGGTGTAGTCCCCCGAGACCGCGGTCGACTGCTGGCAGTCGACTGTTTTCTGAGTTCTTTTTCTCTCCCTTTTTTTACTCCCTGCACTCGACTCCGGCGGGCCGGTCGAGTGGGATCAGAACTGGTGGGGGCACGCAAAGTGCACCCACTGGGTGTAGTCCCCGAGACTATGGTGGACTGCGGGCAGTCGACCGTAGTCTTAGTACTTATTGTCTTTGTCGTTTTTCGCTGTAAAATAACTTCTCCTCTTTGATTGCAGAAATCTTGTGATCTTGGAGCTCGCTTTGCTGACTTGGAGAACTCGCTTTGCTGACTTGGAGAAACAGCAGATCCAACTGAACCTTGACTTGGAGCTGGCCTAGACAGAGCTGCAAAAGGCCAAGGACGGTGCCAATGGTAAGACGAGTTTGTCGACTGGTTTGTCTTAGGCTTGAGTACCCTTCTGCTCTTTCTGAATCGAGCATCATTTCTTTGCAGAAAAACTGAGAGAAGCTCTGGCGAAGAAGGATCGGGATTTGGCTGCTGCTCGAAAGGAAGCTGGCGACAGAACCGCTCTAGCTGAACAAAAACTGGCTTCGATCGGCCAGTTGGAAGAAGAGAATACCAAGATAAAATCTGCTCTGGACGAAGACAACAAGGAGTGCATGCGCCTGAAGAAGGACAATCTCAATCTGTACGAGAAGATGGAAAGCATCGCTCGCAGGAGGGACGATCTGGAGGGCTATCTGAGGAGCCTTGCCAAGAAGTTGTTCATCAAGCTTGAAGGTACACATTTTGTTCCGACTTATTTTTTTTGTCGACTCAGCGTACGAAAATTGACTTATCCTTGGATCGTGAATGCAGAGTTTTGCCAGAACTTTGAGGAGGAGACTGGGCGAATTGAGCCAGGTTTGGACCCAATCAATTCTCCCGTGAAAGATGAAACTGCCATGAATCTGCTCCGACTGGAATCCCACATCGACGGTGTTGTGGACTACTTGGCTCGACTGAAGGTCGCCACGTCACGGATCGACCCGGCACTTTGGCCGGAGGCCACACTCTAGAATGATCTTGAGTCTCTGATGACTCGACTTAATGAGATCCCTGACCGAGTGCAGGAGTGGAAGAAATCTTCTGCCTGGTGTGGTGCTGATGTGGCTCTGTCTTTGGTTTGTGTCCATTGCAAGGAGGTGCATCAAGACAAGCTGGCAGCAATCAAGGTCGCCAACACCCAGAAGCATGACTTCCGATCATTTATGGAGACTTTCATCACTGCAGCCACTCGGATCGCCGACGGTGTCGACCTAGACGAGTTCGTCGAGCCTGCCAGTCCTCCTCCCGTGGAGTGAACAAACTTTTATGCCTCACCCAAAATTTGCCTCGGATTGCCGAGTGGTTTTTGTAACCGTTAAACTCTTTCGGGCTAAATGCCCGAGCACTTCGATCTGTGGTCCGGAACCTTTAGGATTTATCTGAGCTTGGTTTATCGTTGAATATCTTTATGAATCCTCCATCAAGTGGAAATCGTTCTTCACTCGAGACAACTTTTGTATTTGTGGCGCAGCTCCCAAGGAGAAGGTGGCAGTCGACCTGCACCTCGTCGTCCTTGCGGGTCGGCGATGGAGCGCACGTTGTATTTGTGGCGAAGCTCCCAAGGAGAAGGCGGCAGTCGACCTGCACCTCGTCGTCCTTGCGGAGTGGGATGGAGAGCACGTTGTATTTGTGGCGAAGCTCCCAAGGAGAAGGTGGCAGTCGACCTGCACCTCATCGTCCTTGCGGGTCGGCGATGGAGCGCACGTTGTATTTGTGGCGAAGCTCCCAAGGAGAAGGCGGCAGTCGACCTGCACCTCGTTGTCCTTGCGGAGTGGGATGGAGCGCACGTTGTATTTGTGGCAAAGCTCCCAAGGAGAAGGTGGCGGTCGACCTGCACCTCGTCGTCCTTGCGGGTCGGCGATGTGTTTCATACTTAGGCGAGTACTACACTGCAGCTAAGCCCCCGAGTGGGAGGGTCGCTCACCACTCGGTAGGATTTTTCAAACTTAGGCGAGTACTGGACCGCAGCTAAGCCCCCGAGTGGGAGGGTCGCTCACCACTCGGTAGGATTTTTCAAACTTAGGCAAGTACTGGACTACAACTAAGCCCCCGAGTGGGAGGGTCGCTCACCACTCAGTAGGATTTTTCAAACTTAGGCGAGTACTGGACTGCAGCTAAGCCCCCGAGTGGGAGGGTCGCTCACCACTCGGTAGGATTTTTCAAACTTAGGCGAGTACTGGACTGCAGCTAAGCCCCCGAGTGGGAGGATCGCTCACCATGGTAGGATTTTTCAAACTTAGGCGAGTACTGGACTGCAGCTAAGCCCCCGAGTGGGAGGGTCGCTCACCACTCGGTAGGATTTTTCAAACTTAGGCGAGTACTGGACTGCAGCTAAGCCCCCAAGTGGGAGGGTCGCTCACCACTCGGTAGGATTTTCAAATACTTAGGCGAGTACTGGACTGCTACTGAGCCCCCGAGTGGGAGGCTGGCTCACCACTCAGTAGGATTTTCAAACTTAGGCGAGTACTGGACTGCACCTGAGCCCCCGAGTGGGAGGCTGGCTCACCACTCGATAGGATTTTCAAATTTAGGCGAGTACTGGACTGCAGCTAAGCCCCCGAGTGGGAGGGTCGCTCACCACTCGGTAGGATTTTCAAATACTTAGGAGAGTACTGGACTGCAGCTAAGCCCCTGAGCGGGAGGCTCGCTCACTACTCGGTAGGATTTTCAAATACTTAGGCGAGTACTGGACTGCAGCTAAGCCCTCGAGTGGGAGGCTGGCTCACCACTCGGTAGGATTTTCAAATACCTAGGCAAGTACTGGACTGCAGCTAAGCCCCCGAGTGGGAGGATGGCTCACCACTCGGTAGGATTTTCAAATACTTAGCCGAAACGGGTTCGCAGCTAAGCCCCCGAGTGGGAGGCTGGCTCATCACTCGGTAGGAAATTATTTTTACAAACTTAGGCGAAACCGATTCACAGCTAAGCCACCCACTGGGGGATTTCTCACGCAAACAAAAACAATAACAATCACTGGGAAAATTATAACGCTCTTGTCTTTGATAAATAAACTACATGAGTTTTTCTTATTACATCTCATCCGAGTGAGAATTCAAGTATAAAAGGGGCGGAGGAGCTCCGCATTCCAGGCTCGTGGCTCATCAATCTGGCGATCGACATTATAGAGGTGGTACGCTCCATTGTGGAGGACTCTGGTGACTATGAAGGGGCCTTCCCAGGTAGGAGCGAGTTTGTGTGGTTTCTGCTGATCCACTCGGAGGACTAAGTCTCCTTCTTGGAAGGCTCGACTCTTCACATTTCTGGCATGGAATCGACGTAAGTCTTGATGATACATGGTCGATCGGATCATGGCCATTTCTCTTTCTTCTTCTAGGAGGTCAACTGCGTCCTGCCGGGCTTGTTCTGCTTCATCTTCAGAGTAGATCTCGACACGGGGGGCGTTGTGAAGCAGGTCACTCGGCAAGACTGCTTCGGCTCCGTAGACCAGAAAGAATGGGGTTCTTCCGGTCAATCGGTTCGGGGTTGTCCTTAATCCCCAAAGGACTGATGGAAGCTCGTCGACCCATGCACCTGCTGTGTGCTTGAGATCGCGCATCAATCGAGGTTTCAGTCCTTTGAGAATTAGGCCGTTTGCCCTTTCCGCTTGTCCATTCGACTGGGGGTGAGCGACCGAAGCATAGTCGACTCGTGTGCCCTGAGAGGCATAAAAGGCCCTGAATTTTTCAGAATCGAAGTTCGACCCATTATCAGTGATGATGCTATGCGGAACCCCATATCTGAATATCAACTCTCTGATGAAACTGATAGCAGTGGAAGCATCAAGATTCTTGATAGGCTTAGCTTCAATCCATTTGGTGAACTTGTCGACTCCTACTAGCACATGAGTGAAGCCGCTCTTGCCCGTTCTCAGTGGTCCAACCATGTCCAGCCCCCAAACAGCGAAGGGCCAGACGAGTGGAATGGTTTTCAGGGCTGACGTGGGCTTGTGCGACATATTGGAGTAATATTGACATCCTTCACATTTGTCGACTATCTCTTTTGCCATTTCATTGGCCCTTGGCCAGTAGAATCCCGCTCGGTATGCTTTAGCCACAATGGTCCGAGAGGACGCATGATGACCACAGGTCCCCGAGTGGATATCATCAAGGATCATCTGACCTTCTTCTGGTGTAATACACTTCTGACTGACTCCGGTCGCGCTTTCTCTATATAACTGTCCTTTTATGACTGTAAAGGCCTTGGATCGACGGACGATATGTCGAGCCTCTTCTTCATCTTCTGGGAGCTCTTTCCTTAGGATGTACACGATGTATGGTATTGTCCAGTCGGGAGTGATGACCAAGACTTCCATGATCAGGTCGACCACAGCTAGAACTTCAACTTCAGTCGGATCTATGGCACTTTTTGGCTGTGGGGCCTCTTCAGTGAAGGGATCCTCCTGAACTGATGGTGTGTGGATGTGTTCCAAAAACACATTGCTGGGAATGGCTTCTCTTTTGGAACCTATTTTTGCCAAATCATCAATTGCTTGATTTTTCAGTCGGGGTATGTGATGAAGCTCTAACCCCTCGAATTTCTTCTCCAGCTTTCTCACTACATTGCAATAACCAGTCATGGTTGGGCTTCTGACGTCCCACTCCTTCATCACCTGATTAACCACCAAATCTGAGTCGCCATAGACCATGAGGCGACGGACGCCGAGTGAAATGGCCATGCGCAACCCATATAAAAGTGATTCGTATTCTACCTCGTTATTGGAGGAATCAAAGTGGATTTGAAGAACATATTTGAGCTTATCTCCTCTGGGGAAGACCAACACCACTCCGGCACCGGAACCATTCAGCATCTTGGAACCGTCGAAGAACATGGTCAAATGCTCCGAGTGAACCTGAGTCGGTAGTTGATGTTCAATCCACTCGGCGATGAAATCTGCGATTTCTTGGGACTTGATAGCTTTCTTTGCCTCAAACTTGATATCTAGAGGAAGGAGTTCAATCGCCCAATTTGCCACTCGACTAGTTCCATCTCTGTTATGCAGGATCTCTGATAATGGAGCGTCGCTGACGACTGTAATGGAATGATCAGAGAAGTAGTGAGCAACTTTCTTTGTGGTCATATAAATCCCGTATACAAGCTTCTGATAATGAGGATATCTTTGCTTCGACGGGGTCAAAACTTCCGAAATATAATATACAGGGCGCTGAACTTTGAAGGCTTTCCCTTCTTCTTCCCGCTCGACCATAAGTACCATACTGACGACTTGTCCCGTGGCTGCGATGTAAAGCAGCAAAGGCTCCTTGCTGATTGGGGCAGCAAGCACCGGCTGGGTGGAGAGCAGAGCTTTGAGCTCTGCAAATGCTGCATCAGCTTCGGGAGTCCACTCGAACTTGTCGGACTTCTTCATCAATCGGTAAAGAGGCAATGCCTTTTCACCGAGACGAAATATGAATCGACTTAAAGCGGCCAAGCAACCAGTAAGCTTCTGGACGTCGTGCACTCACACAGGACTTTTCATTCGGAGTATAGTACCAACTTTTTCTGGATTGGCGTCGATTCCCCGTTCAGAAACAAGAAAACCGAGTAATTTTCCGCCAGGAACTCTGAATGTGCACTTTGATGGATTGAGCTTGATATCGTACCTCCTGACATTGGCAAAGGTTTCAGCAAGGTCAGTCAGCAGGTCAGAACCCTTCCGTGACTTGACCACAATATCATCCATGTATGCTTCCACATTCCGACTGATTTGAGTGAGCAAACACTTCTGAATCATCCTCATGAAAGTGACTCCGGCATTCTTGAGGCCGAACGGCATGGTAACATAACAGAAGCACCCGAATGGAGTGATAAAAGCTGTTTTTATCTCGTCGGGTCCATACAGACGGATCTGATGGTACCCGGAATAGGCGTCTAAAAAAGACAGTCGCTCACATCCCGCAGTCGAGTCGACTATCTGGTCGATGCGGGGGAGAGGAAAATGATCTTTCGGGCAGGCCCGATTGATATGTTTAAAGTCAATGCACATGCGAAGTGACTTGTCCTTCTTGGGGACCATGACAACGTTGGCGAGCCACTTAGAGTGGTAGATTTCTCGGATGAACTCTGCTACTAAGAGCCGAGCCACCTCCTCGCCAATAGCCTTTCTCTTCTGGACGGCGGACCGTCGGAGATGTTCTTTGACAGGTTTTACTTTTGAGTCGACTCTTAGGCAGTGCTCAGCCAGCTCCCTGGGAACACCCGGCATGTCAGAAGGCTTCCATGCAAAAATGTCCCAGTTCTCACGGAGGAACTGGATGAGCGCTTCTTCCTATTTGGAGTCGAGTGTCGTTGAGATATGAGTTGGAGCAGCGCTGGGATCGGTCGGGTGAATGTGAGCTGTCTTCGTTTCGCCAGACGACTGAAAAGATGATTCTATAGCGGGCTTCTTGGCTCGCAACAAATCACTCGGGTCTGTAGTCTTCTTGTATTCCTGCAGCTCCACCACCGCCATCTGAGCATCAGCGATCTTTGAACCTTTCTGAAAACATTCTTCTGCTTTCTTCCGATTGCCCGTAACAGTGATCACACCTTTGGGGCCAGGCATCTTCAATTTGAGATAGACATAACATGGTCGGGCCATGAAGCGTGCATAAGCCGGCCTGCCCAAAATAGCGTGATAGGCACTCTGGAAGTCTACAACTTCAAACATCAACTTTTCTTTGCGGTAATTCTTGGAATCACCGAAAACCACATCAAGAGTAATCTGGCCGAGTGATTCAGCCTTCTTCCCAGGAATGACTCCATGGAAACTCATGTTGCTGGTACTGAGTCTGGACATCGGAATGCCCATCCCTTTCAACGTCTCAGCATATAGTATGTTCAAACCACTGCCACCATCCATCAAGACTTTAGTCAGTCGAGTGCCTTCAACAACTGCGTCGACCACCAAAGCTTGCCTCTCGGGGTGGCAATGTGCGTTGGGTGATCTGACCGGTCGAATGTGATGGCAGTCTGAGACCACTTCAGATAACTGGGTGTCGCCGGAGCAACCATATTCACCTCTCGGTGGATAACTTTCAGTCGACTTTTGCTTTCAACATTAGCAAAAATCATCAGGGTGGAATTAACCTGGGGGTATCCATCATCACTATCTTCCTTGTCCTCAACTTTGTCCGACTCCTTTTCCTTATCTTTGGGCTGCTTGCCCTGGAACTGCTGGATCAAGAGTCGACACTGTCGAGTGGTATGTTTCGGGTAAATGAAATTACCCTCTTCATCTTTCTTGGTGTGGATGTGACATGGCGAATCCAACACATCATTTCCGTCCTGGTCTTTAACTTTCTGGGGGTTCCAAGGTCCTTTGGGTTTCCCCTTAAACTTTCCTTGAGTTACAACCAAGGCTTCCCCGGGAGCAGCTGGCTCGGCTTTCCGCTTCTGTTTCCGATTGGAATTTCCTCCGGTTTCTTGAGCGACTGACTTGAGCTTGCCACTCCTGAGTCGATCCTCATCTTCACAGTTAGCGTACTTGGTGGCAGTCTCCATCATCCGATTCAGAGACATATCTCCAGTTTGACCGAATTTCAGATTCAGTTCTCTGTACTTGACGCCTTCTTTGAAGGCACAGACTACTTGGTAGTCGGGCACATTCTCTACCATGTGATGTAACGTAATCCATCTCTGGATGTAATCCCTCAAAGTTTCATTTGGCTTCTGCACGCAAGACCGCAGTTCCGTCAGCCCTGCCGGTCGCTTGCATGTTCCTTCAAATGTGGTGACAAACACTCAGGCGAGATCTTCCCAAGTGTAAATGCTGCTGGGTGCTAACTGATTCAGCCATGCTCTGGCCGAGCCCTCCAACATGAGAGGTAGGTGCTTCATGGCCACTTCATCATTGTCGCCGCCAATCTGGACGGCCACTCGGTAGTCTTCAAGCCAAGTATCGGGCTTGGACTCACCAGTGAACTTACTGACTCCAGTCGCCAACCTAAAGTTGGGAGGAATCACAGCGGCCCTGATGGCTCTACTAAAGCACTCTGGCCCCGAAACACGTACTCTGCTGCTGGTAGGTGCATCTCCGTCGTGACCCTCTTGGTGAGCTCTGTTCCTGTCGACCAAACCTTGAACAAGAATGGATCTCGCATCAACGCCTGGTTCCCTGGGGTCGACTGGAATCCTTCGCCCAACACTATGAGGGCGCATGTCATCTTGCTGTCGAGGCGCTTACGACCCGCTCCTCGGGGGAGGGGTGGGCACTCGACGTCGATCATCACGATCGAATCGGTGATCGTACTGCTCATGGTTTCCGTACTAATTGCGCCGGTCCCCACGTCCCGCACGCCTCGGGGGCGATCTTGGGCTATGAGCCGACTGGACTGTGTCTGCAGCAACGGATCTTCTATGAATCCTGTTCCGCGACTGAGAAACAGCGGAATTTTGGTCTCCTGCTGCCCGAATTAACGCTCTGATCTGCAGCAAGCCTCTGCCAGCCTCCGACTGGGAAGGTTGAATCGACTCTGCTATATGGGCTGCAGCTGCTAAATTTTGAATCGGAGTTCGATATACCTGCGGGGGCGGAAAGAGCTGACGTCAACTGGATTCTGGAACCCGTTGTCGCGCACGCTCGTCGAGTGCTTGCTGGAGGTTCTCCAGTCGAGCGCGCTCGGCCAAGTTTGCCAGGCGTGCGTCCTCCAAGGCACGAGCCTCGGGGGTTTCTCCAACGATAGGAGTGTGAAGTGCATCCATGTTCCGGCGATGAAGTTCTTCCCTCTGCAGCGACGTGAGAGGCTCGGGGAGATATTCCTCATGGGGACGTGACGGCTCGCCTCCACCTGCGCCTCCGTCCGTGCGGGAAAAACCAGGAGGACTGGGTGGTCCATCGACCATCAGAACCTCCACCGCTGGATCAGTGCTGTCGCACTCGGATGCGGTCTCTGCAGAGCCAGCCGACAGGTCGAACAGGCCGTAGAGGGATTCGTCGGGCTCGAACGCCGCGACTTGAGGGGTGGCCGACTGGCGTGCCACCGCGTGTCTCACCCACCGCTGAAGTCTTGACCGACCGGAGTGCTTGCACCGGCGGGAAACAGGGAGGGAGGACAACACAGGAGCCGACTGATAGTGGGTCGAAGGTTGCCACAAGAGGACGCCGCGGACACACGCGCGAAAGTGCGTCGCCCCGCGGACAGGGAGTGCGTCCACGTCGAGCGGAGCCTCCTGAAGCCAAGCGGAGTCGTTGGCAATGAACGTGAGTGCGCCGAGACAGATCTCGTGGCCCTCCACCAAAACTCCGCCAGAAACCATGATGATTTGGATCGGAAAAGATCGCAACTCCTCCAACAAATCGCTAAAACACCGGCCCCACGATGGGCGCCAACTGTCGTGGTTCTAAGTCTGACAATAATGTAGTGGGGTAAGTATGGAGAGGCAAGATCTTAGCTATGGAGAAGTTGCAAGCACACGAGGTTTACGAGTTCAGGCCCTTCTGGGAGGAAGTAATAGCCCTACGTCTCGGAGCCCGGAGGCAGTCGACTGAATTATGCTTGTATGAATTACAGGGGTGCAAACCCTTTACACTGAGGAGGTGGGTGGCTTATATAGAGTTCGTCGGCCCCCTCCGGCCCTCAGTTGTGTAGGGTCTTAAATACATTAAAGTCGGGAATAAAGTGCTATGATGAACATAAAGGCTACTTAACTTAATAACCGGCCGTTAGCGTGCGGAGTGCCTTTAGGTCTCCTGGCCGTCGAGTGATTGGGCCTTGGTCGAGTGATTACTTCTTGGTCGAGTGCCTTCGAGTCTGTCAAGTGAAACACCTTCAAGTCGATTGAAAGGTGATTTCTTCTTGAGATGTCCTTAGCTAGGGCAGCTGGGACAGGTCCATGACCCTACCCTAGGTACATAGCTTCATCAGGCCCCTCCTTGACCAGCTTCACGGCGTCTAGCTTGACCCATTGCAATTTCACACGGGCAAAAGCCCGGCATGCAGACGGATCGCTTGACGACCTCCAGCCATGGGCAGGCATCCACAAGCCGCCTCACCAGGCCGAAGAAGCTGTTCGGAAGGGCGTCGCCACGCCACAACCGGACAATAAAGGCCTTCATGGCCTGATCGGTCGCCTTATGTAGCTCGACCATCCGCTTTAGTTGGTCGCTCATCGGCACCGGATGTTCGGCCTCAGCATACTGAGACCAGAACAGCTTCTCCGTCGAGCTTCCGTCCTCGCCTGGTAAAATCATGCGGCATCGGACACACTGCGGGGCAAATCTGGGAACGCTCCTGAAGAGCTCCAGATCCGGGTAAGTAATCGGTAATTTACTTTTACATCCTTGCTTTGCATATAGAAAGCCTTACCCGCCGCTATCTTCTTCATTGCGTCGATCTCCTGGAGGGCCTTCTGGGCCTCAGCCTTGGCACTCTTCGCGCTCTCAAGGGCCGCGGCAAGCTCAGGCTCTCGCGTCTTCGAGTCAAGCTCCAACGCCTCGTGCTTCGTCACGAGAGCCTGGAGCTCTTGCTGCACCTCGCCCACCCGAGCCTCGTGCTTCTCTTGCTCGGTGCGCTCCTGGGCCGCCTTATCTTCGGCCTGGGATAGCGCTTGCTTCAGGGTCGCCACCTCGGTCGTGGCCCCTGACAAACATACAATGATCCTGTCATTTGGCAATCGCGTCCTTCTTCTCATATATACATATCTATAGACGGGGTATTACTGACCCTTGTTCTCCTCGAGCTGCCTCTTAGCAAGGTCGAGCTCTTTTCGGGACCCCTCAAGGGCCTCCTTCAGTACAGGGACCTCCGTAGTTAGTGCGGCGGACGCCAGCAGTGAAGCCTGCATATGCATATTGACACACTTATATTAGACTCCTGCGATATTATTTGATCCTCTGTTCGGATTTTCTTTATGAACACCGAACAAAGCATCAGGGGCTACTGTCTATGCGGTAATATTCCTACTACATTTTAAAACACTTACCTCAAAGCCTGTTAAAAGGCTGGCATAGGCTTCAGTCAATCCGCTCTTGGCGGACTGAACCTTCTGGATGACCGCACTCATGATAGTGCGGTGCTCCTCGTCGATGGAAGCGCTGCGAAGCGCTTCCAGCAGATTGTCCGGTGCCTCTGGATGGGCAGAGGTCACCGGCACAGGCGTCTGGCCCCTCTTAGAAGGAGGCCGCCTGCCCGAGTCTGGAATCGCTGGAGGGTCCGGCACGGTGTTCGGCTGAGGGCCGAACTCGGAGCTCTCGGGGGCCCCGTCCCCGCGGCTCCCGGAGTCCGGAAGGTCGCCTTAAGGTGCCTCCGGAACTTTCTTCCCTCGATCCAGTGCCTCTTGAGACAACACCTCAGTGTCGTCGGCAGGATGAGGGGAGGTGGCGGTCAGGACTGGATCACTATCCATGTCCGACGAGCCCAGGGAGCCGTCCGATGATACCTCGATATTGGCTCGTGGCGGCCTATGTAATTATGTTTGGTGATTAGGGAAAGCAGTGCGACAAAGGAATCCTATGAGTTACTCTGGTATCCAAACACTTACGATCTCCCCAGGGGCTTGACCCTGGGCAACCACTCGCCTTCACCTTCATCGACGGCGGTGGAATTGTCCGGAAGGAGAGTCCTTCCCTTCTTGGACCCTCCGGCCTCCCCGGTTGGGGCAGCCTTCCTTTTCTTGTCTCCCCCAGTCGGTGGGGGAGCATCTTCTTCCACTTCTTCCTCGTCTTCGGGGGAAGAGTGCGCCGCAGAGTCATCGGACGGCGAGTCCGACGACGCCTGGCGTCGGGAACTCTTTCAAGCTCCCTTGGCCTTCTTGGTCTTCTCTGGTACCTTATAAGGGGCCGGAGTCAGCATCTTCGTCAGAAGAGCATCTGCGGGGCCTTCGGGCAAGGGAGCCAGATAGTCGATCTGTCCGGTCATCTTCTGCCAGTCCTGTCAAAGGTACAGGAGTTTAGATCCCGCATAGAGTCAATCTATATAAAAAAACAAGTATCCTGTAAAAGGTAAAGCAGCTTACCGCACTGGATTGGCGCTTCGCGCTGAATCCGCGATCCTCATTGATAGGGGGAGGGACCTCGACACTTTTGAACAACACCCTCCAGGTGTCTTCATGAGTCGTGTCGAAGAGCATGTTCAGAGTTCGGTGTTGCGCTGGATTGAACTCCCACAAGGTGAACTCCCGTTGTTGGCACGGGAGTATCCGGCGGATGAGCATGATCTGGACTATGTTGACCAGCTTGAGCTTCTTGTCCAACATGTTTTGAATACATGTTTGGAGTCCGGTTAGCTCCTTCAAACTACCCCAGGACAGGCCCTTCTCTTTGCAGGAGGTGAGCTGCATGGGGATGCCAGATCGGAACTCGGGGGCCGCTACCCATGCGGGTTCACGCGGCTCGGTGATATAGAACCTGTTGGGGAACGTAGTAATTTCGTAAATTTTCCTACGCACACGCAAGATCATGGTGATGCATAGCAACAAAGGGGAGAGTATTGTCTACGTACCAACGCAGACCGACTGCGGAAGCGATCTCACAACGTAGAGGAAGTAGTCGTACGTCTTCTTCCCGATCCGACCGATCCAAGCACCATTACTCCGGCACCTCCGAGTTCTTAGCACACGTTCAGCTCGATGACGTTCCTCGGGCTCCGATCCAGCAAAGCGTCGAGGAAGAGTTCCGTCAGCACGACGGCGTGGTGACGATCTTGATGTACTACCGACGCAGGGCTTCGCCTAAGCACTGCAACGGTATGATCGAGGTGGAATTTGGTGGCAGGGGGCACCGCACACGGCTAAGGAACGATCTCAAGGATCAACTTGTGTGTCTTGGGGTGTCCCCTGCCCCCGTATATAAAGGATGGAGGAGGAGGAGCTGGCCGGCCAAGGTGGGAGGCGCAGGAGGAGTCCTACTCCTACCGGGAGTAGGACTCCCCCCTCCAATCCTAGTCCAACTAGGTTTCCTCAAGTGGGAAGTGAAAGAGAGAGGTGGCCGGCCCCTCTCCTAGTCCTAATAGGACTAGGGAGAGGGGGGAGGTGCAGCCCTATGTGGGCTGCCTTCTCACCTTTCCACTAAGGCCCATGTTGGCCCATTTGGCTCCCGGGGGGTTCCGGTAACCCTCCCGGTAATCCGGTAAAATCCCGATTTCACCCGGAACACTTCCGATGTCCAAACATAGGCTTCCAATATATCAATATTTACGTCTCGACCATTTCGAGACTCCTTGTCATGTCCGTGATCACATCCAAGACTCCGAACAACCTTCGGTACATCAAAATGCATAAACTCATAATAACTGTCATCGTAACGTTAAGCGTGCGGACCCTACGGTTCGAGAACAATGTAGACATGACCGAGACACGTCTCCGGTCAATAACCAATAGCGGGACCTGGATGCCCATATTGGCTCCTACATATTCCACGAAGATCTTTATCGGTCAGACCGCATAACAACATACGTTGTTCCCTTTGTCATCGGTATGTTACTTGCCCGAGATTCGATCGTCGGTATCCAATACCTAGTTCAATCTCGTTACTGGCAAGTCTCTTTACTCGTTCCGTAATACATCATCCCGCAACTAACTCATTAGTTGCAATGCTTGCAAGGCTTAAGTGATGTGCATTACCGAGAGGGCCCAGAGATACCTCTCCGACAATCGGAGTGACAAATCCTAATCTCGAAATACGCCAACCCAACATCTACCTTTGGAGACACCTGTAGTACTCCTTTATAATCACCCAGTTACGTTGTGACGTTTGGTAGCACCCAAAGTGTTCCTCTGGCAAACGGGAGTTGCATAATCTCATAGTCATAGGAACATGTATAAGTCATGAAGAAAACAATAGCAACATACTAAACGATCGTGTGCTAAGCTAATGGAATGGGTCATGTCAATCAGATCATTCAACTAATGATGTGACCTCGTTAATCAAATAACAACTCTTTTGTCCATGGTTAGGAAACATAACCATCTTTGATTAACGAGCTAGTCAAGTAGAGGCATACTAGTGACACTCTGTTTGTCTATGTATTCACACATGTATCATGTTTCCGGTTAATACAATTCTAGCATGAATAATAAACATTTATCATGATATAAGGAAATAAATAATAACTTTATTATTGCCTCTAGAGCATATTTCCTTCAGTCTCCCACTTGCACTATAGTCAATAATCTAGTTCACATCGCCATGTGATTTAGCAGCAATAGTTCACATCACCATGTGATTAACACCCGTAGTTCACATCATCATGTGACCAACACTCAAAGGGTTTACTAGAGTCAATAATCTAGTTCACATCTCTATGTGATTAACACCCAAAGAATACTAAGGTGTGATCATGTTTTTGCTTGTGAGATAATTTTAGTCAACGGGTCTGTCACATTCAGATCCGTAAGTATTTTGCAAAATTCTTTGTCTATATTGCTCTGCACGGAGCTACTCTAGCTAATTGCTCCCACTTTCAATATGTATCCAGATTGTGACTTTAGATTCATCTGGATCAGTGTCAAAAACTTGCATCGACGTAACCCTTTACGACGAACCTTTTTGTCACGTCCATAATCGAGAAACACATCCTTATTTCACTAAGGATAATTCTGACTGCTGTCCAGTGATCTACTCCTAGATCACTATTGTACTCCCTTGCCAAATCAGTGCAGGGTATACAATAGATCTGGTACACAGCATGGCATACTTTATAGAACCTATGAATGAGGCATAGGGAATGACTTTCATTCTCTTTCTATCTTCTGCCGTGGTCGGGCTTTGAGTCTTTACTCAACTTCACACCTTGTAACACAGGCAAGAAACTTTTTCTTTGACTGTTCCGTTTTGAACTACTTCAAAATCTTGTCAAGGTATATACTTATTGAAAAACTTATCAAGCGTCTCGATCTATCTCTATAGATCTTGAAGCTCAATATGTAAGCAGCTTTACCCAAGTATTTCTTTGAAAAACTCCTTTCAAACACTCCTTTTATGCTTTACAAAATAATTCTACATTATTTCTGATCAACAATATGTCATTCACATATACTTATCAGAAATGCTGTAGTGCTCCCACTCACTTTCTCGTAAATACAGGCTTCACCGCAAGTCTGTATAAAACTATATGCTTTGATCAACTCATCAAAGCGTATATTCCAACTCTGAGATGTTTGCACCAGTCCACAGATAGATCGCTGGAGCTTGCATATTTAGTTAACACCTTTAGGATCGACAAAACCTTCTAGTTGCATCGTATACAACTCTTCTTTAGCAAATCCATTAAGGAATGCAGTTTTGTTTATCCATTTGCCAGATTTCATAAAATGCGGCAATTGCTAACATGATTCGGACAGACTTAAGCATAGATACAAGTGAGAAAATCTCATCGTAGTCAACACCTTGAACTTGTCGAAAACCTTTTGCGACAATTCTAGCTTTGTAGATAGTAACACTACTATCAGCGTCCGTCTTCCTCTTGAAGATCCATTTATTTTCTATGGCTTGCCGATCATCGGGCAAGTCAACCAAAGTCCATACTTTGTTCTCATACATGGATCATATCTCAGATTTCATGGCTTCAAGCCACTTTGCGGAATCTGGGCTCACCATCGCTTCTTCATAGTTCGTAGGATCATCATGATGTAGTAGCATGACTTCCAGAACAAGATTACCGTACCACTCTGGCGCGGATCTTACTTTGGTTGATCTACGAGGTTCAGTAGTGTCTTGTTCTAAAGTTTCATGATCATCATCATTAGCTTCCTCACTAACTGGTGTAGGTGTCACAGAAACATTTTTCTGTGATGTACTACTTTCCAATAAGGGAGCAGGTACAGTTACCTCGTCAAGTTCTACTTTCCTCCCACTCACTTCTTTCGAGAGAAACTCCTTCTCCAGAAAGTTTCCAAATTTAGCAACAAAAGTCTTGCCTTCGGATCTGTGATAGAAGGTGTATCCAATAGTTTCCTTTGGATATCCTATGAAGATGCACTTCTCCGATTTGAGTTTTGAGCTTATCACGATGAAACTTTTTCATATAAGCATCGCAACCCCAAACTTTAAGAAACGACAACTTTGGTTTCTTGCCAAACCATAGTTCATAAGGCGTCGTCTCGAGGGATATAGATGGTGCCCCTTTTTAACGTGAATGCAGCTGTCTCTAATGCATGACCCCAAAAACAATAGTGGTAAATCGGTAAGAGACATCATAGATTGTACTGTAACCAATAAAGTACGGTTATGACGTTCGGACACACCATTATGATGTGGTGTTCTAGGTGGCGTGAGTAGTGAAACTATTTCACATTGTTTTAACTGAAGACCAAACTCGTAACTCAAATATTTGTCTCCGCGATCAGATCGTAGAAACTTTATTTTCTTGTCACGATGTTTTTCACTTCACTCTGAAATTCTTTGAACTTTTCAAATGTTTCAGACTTATGTTTCATCAAGTAGATATCCCCATATCTGCTCAAATCATCTGTGAAGGTCAGAAAATAATGATACTTGCTGCAAGCCTTAATTTTCATCAGACCACATACATCAGTATGTATGATTTCCAACAAATCTGTTGCTTGCTTCATTGTTCTGGAGAACGGCGTTTTAGTCATCTTGCCCATAAGGCATGGTTCGCAAGCATCAACTGATTCATAATCAAGTGATTCCAAAAGCCCATCAGCATGGAGTTTCTTCATGCGCTTTACACCAATATGACCTAAACGGCAGTGCCACAAATAAGTTGCACTATCATTATTAACTTTGCATCTTTTGGTTTCAATATTATGATTATGTGTATCACTACGATCGAGATCCAATGAACTATTTTCATCGGGTGTGTAACCTTATAAGGTTTTATTCATGTAAACAGAACAACAATTTATTCTCTTACTTAAATGAATAACCGTATTACAATAAACATGATCAAATCATATTCATGCTCAACGCAAACACCAAATAACACTTATTTAGGTTCAACACTAATCCCGAAATTATAGGGAGTGTGCGATGATGATCATATCAATCTTGGAACCACTTCCAACACACATCGCCACTTCACCCTTAACTAGTCTCTGTTTATTCTGCAACTCCCGTTTCGAGTTACTAATCTTAGCAACTGAACTAGTATCAAATACTGAGGGTTTGCTATAAACACTAGTAAAGTATACATCAATAACATGTATATCAAATATACTTATGTTCACTTTGCCATCCTTCTTATCCGCCAATCACTTGGGGTAGTTCCGCTTCCAGTGACCGGTCCCTTTGCAGTAGAAGCACTTAGTCTCAGGCTTAGGATCAGACTTGGGCTTCTTCACTTGAGCAGCAACTTGCTTGTCGTTCTTCTTGAAGTTCCCCTTCTTCCCTTTGCCCTTTTCTTGAAACTAGTGGTCTTGTCAACTATCAACACTTGATGTTTTTCTTGATTTCTACCTTCGTTGATTTCAGCATCACAAAGAGCTTGGGAGTTGTTTCTGTTATCCCTTGCATATTATAGTTCATCACGAAGTTCTACTAACTTGGTGATGGTGACTAGAGAATTCTGTCAATCACTATCTTATCTGGAAGATTAACTCCCACTTGATTCAAGTGATTGTAGTACCCAGACAATCTGAGCACATGCTCACTAGTTGAGCGATTCTCCTCCATCTTTTAGCTATAGAACTTGTTGGAGACTTCATATCTCTCAACTCGGGTATTTGCTTGAAATATTAACTTCAACTCCTGGAACATCTCATATGGTCCATGACGTTCAAAACGTCCTTGAAGTCCCGATTCTAAGCTGTTAAGTATGGTGCACTAAACTATCAAGTAGTCATCATATTGAGCTAGCCAAACGTTCATAACGTCTGCATCTGCTCCTGCAATAGCTCTGTCACCTAGCGGTGCATCAAGGACATAATTCTTCTGTGCAGCAATGAGGATAATCCTCAGATTACGGATCCAATCCGCATCATTTCTACTAACATCTTTCAATACAATTTTCTCTAGGAACATATCAAAAATAAACACAGGGAAGCAACAATGCGAGCTATTGATCTACAACATAATTTGCAAAATACTACCAAGACTAAGTTCATGATAAATTTAAGTTCAATTAATCATATTACTTAAGAACTCCCACTTAGATAGACATCCCTCTAATCCTCTAAGTGATCACGTGATCCAAATCAACTAAACCATAACCGATCATCACGTGAGATGGAGTAGTTTTCAATGGTGAACATCAATATGTTGATCATATCTACTATATGATTCACGCTCGACCTTTCGGTCTCCGTGTTCCGAGGCCATATCTGTATATGCTTGGCTCGTCAAGTATAACCTGAGTATTCCACGTGTGCAACTATTTTGCACCCGTTGTATTTGAACGTAGAGCCTATCACACCTGATCATCACGTGGTGTCTCAGCACGAAGAACTTTTGCAATGGTGCATACTCAGGGAGAACACTTCTTGATAATTTAGTGAGAGATCATCTTATAATGCTACCGTCAATCAAAGCAAGATAAGATGCATAAAAGGATAAACATCACATGCAATCAATGTAAGTGATATGATATGGCCATCATCATCTTGTGCTTTGTGATCTCCATCTCTGAAGCACCGTCATGATCACCATCGTCACCGGCGCGACACCTTGATCTCCATCGTAGCATCGTTGTCATCTCGCCAATCTTATGCTTCCACGACTATCACTACCGTTTAGTAATAAAGTAAAGCATTACATCGCGATTGCATTGCATACAATAAAGCGACAACCATATGGCTCCTGCCAGTTGCCGATAACTCGGTTACAAAACATGATCATCTCATACAATAAAATCAGCATCATGCCTTTGACCATATCACATCACAACATGCCCTGCAAAAACAAGTTAGACATCCTCTACTTTGTTGTTGCAAGTTTTACGTGGCTGCTACGGGCTTAAGTAAGAACTCATCTCACCTACGCATCAAAACCACAACAATATTTCGTCAAATAGACTCCGTTTTAACCTTCTCAAGGACCGGGCGTAGCCACACTTGGTTCAACTAAAGTTGGAGAGACAGTCTTCCGCAAGCCATCTATGTGCAAAGCACATCGAGGGAACCGGTCTCGCGTAAGAGTACGCGTAAGGTTGGTCCGGATCGTCTCGTCCAACAATACCGCCGAACCAAAGTATGACATGCTGGTAGGCAGTATGACTTGTATCGCCCACAACTCACTTGTGTTCTACTCGTGCATATAACATCAAACCATAAAAACCTAGGCTCTGATACCACTGTTGGGGAACGTAGTAATTTCGAAAATTTTCCTACGCACACGCAAGATCATGGTGATGCATAGCAACGAAGGGGAGAGTATTGTCTACGTACCAACGCAGACCGACTGCGGAAGCGATCTCACAACGTAGAGGAAGTAGTCATACGTCTTCTTCCCGATCCGACCGATCCAAGCACCGTTACTCCGGCACCTCCGAGTTCTTAGCACACGTTCAGCTCGACGACGTTCCTCGGGCTCCGATCTAACAAAGCGTCGAGGAAGAGTTCCGTCAGCACGATGGCGTGGTGACGATCTTGATGTACTACCGACGCAGGGCTTCGCCTAAGCACTACAACGGTATGATCGAGGTGGAATTTGGTGGCAGGGGGCACCGCACACGGCTAAGGAATGATCTCAAGGATCAACTTGTGTGTCTTGGGGTGTCCCCTGCCCCCGTATATAAAGGATGGAGGAGGAGGAGCTGGCCGGCCAAGGTGGGAGGCGCAGGAGGAGTCCTACTCCTACCGGGAGTAGGACTCCCCCCTCCAATCCTAGTCCAACTAGGTTTCCTCAAGTGGGAAGTGAAAGAGAGAGGTGGCCGGCACCTCTCCTAGTCCTAATAGGACTAGGGAGAGGGGGGAGGCGCAGCCCTATGTGGGCTGCCTTCTCACCTTTCCACTAAGGCCCATGTTGGCCCATTTGGCTCCCGGGGGGTTCCGGTAACCCTCCCGGTAATCCGGTAAAATCCCGATTTCACCCGGAACACTTCCGATGTCCAAACATAGGCTTCCAATATATCAATCTTTACGTCTCGACCATTTCGAGACTCCTCGTCATGTCCGTGATCACATCCGGGACTCCGAACAACCTTCGGTACATCAAAATGCATAAACTCATAATAACTGTCATCGTAACGTTAAGCGTGCGGACCCTACGGTTCGAGAACAATGTAGACATGACCGAGACACGTCTCCGGTCAATAACCAATAGCGGGACCTGGATGCCCATATTGGCTCCTACATATTCCACGAAGATCTTTATCGGTCAGACCGCATAACAACATATGTTGTTCCCTTTGTCATCGGTATGTTACTTGCCCGAGATTCGATCGTCGGTATCCAATACCTAGTTCAATCTCGTTACTGGCAAGTCTCTTTACTCGTTCCATAATACATCATCCCGCAACTAACTCATTAGTTGCAATGCTTGCAAGGCTTAAGTGATGTGCATTACCGAGAGGGCCCAGAGATACCTCTCCGACAATCGGAGTGACAAATCCTAATCTCGAAATACGCCAACCCAACATCAACCTTTGGAGACACCTGTAGTACTCCTTTATAATCACCTAGTTACGTTGTGACGTTTGGTAGCACCCAAAGTGTTCCTCCGGCAAACGGGAGTTGCATAATCTCATAGTCATAGGAACATGTATAAGTCATGAAGAAAGCAATAGCAACATACTAAACGATCGTGTGCTAAGCTAATGGAATGGGTCATGTCAATCAGATCATTCAACTAATGATGTGACCTCGTTAATCAAATAACAACTATTTTGTCCATGGTTAGGAAACATAACCATCTTTGATTAACGAGCTAGTCAAGTAGAGGCATACTACTGACACTCTGTTTGTCTATGTACTCACACATGTATTATGTTTCCGGTTAATACAATTCTAGCATGAATAATAAACATTTATCATGATATAAGGAAATAAATAATAACTTTATTATTGCCTCTAGGGCATATTTCCTTCAGAACCACCCCGATTGCCACCCCTTTATGGTTGGGCATCTTGCCCACCATGGCGCCTCCGCACTCCGCCTGGCGGCCGCCCACCACCTTCGGCTTGACATTGAAGGTCTTCAGCCACAAGCCGAAGTGGGGCTTGATGCGGAGGAAGGCCTCGCACACGATGATAAACGCTGAGATGTTGAGGATGAAGTTCGGGGCCAGATCGTGGAAATCCAGGCCGTAGTAGAACATGAGCCCTCGGACGAAGGGATGGAGAGGGAATCCCAGTCTGCGGAGGAAATGGGTGAGGAATACTACCCTCTCATGGGGCTTGGGGGTGGGGATGAGCTGCCCCTCATCTAGGAGCCAGTGCGTGATGTCATCGGGCGGGTATCCGGCTCTCCTTAGTTTCTTAATGTCTCCCTCCGTGACGGAGGAGACCATCCACTTGCCTCCCGCTCCGGACATGGTTGGAGAAGGTTGAGGCGGAAGTGTGGGCTTGGGCGCTAGAGCTCGAGTGTGCGAAAACGGATGAGCAAAGGAGGAAGAAGGCGTGAATAGAAAGGTGAATCCTTATCCCTTTATATGGGCAGACGAAACTAAGCATCCCCACTTGCCTGGTAAAACTCGCTTATCCCCCAAGCGCCGCAATTGATGGCGCGGTTGGGTTACCCACGCCCGTATTGATGAGAATCCTGTAATAAGGGGACATGATCTTTGCCTTGACAAGACGTGTCGAAAAACTGCCTCGCATTATGTGCGGGCTAGTTAAAAGAAACGGTTCAGATAATCACCGGGCCATGACATAATGTCAATTTGCCAAAACAAGCCAGCAAATTAGATCTGCGAAAATATTATTCTCTCTACGGTGGAATGTGGAACTTATTTTGCAGGGTCGGACACTATCCTCGTATTCAAATTCTTCTGTGATATATTCGGAGAAGGAACCCACCTTGCAATGCCGAAGACAATACTGCACGCCGGACTCATCGTCATTGAAGCCTGGTTCAGGGGCTACTGAGGGAGTCCTGGATAAGGGGGTCTCCGGACAGCCGGACTATCTCCATTGGCCGGACTGTTAGACTATGAAGATACAAGATTGAAGACTTCGTCTCGTGTCCGGATGGGACTCTACTTGGCGTGGAAGGCAAGCTAGGCAATACGTATATGGATATCTCCTCCTTTGTAACCGACCTTGTGTAACCCTAACCCTCTCTGGTGTCTATATAAACCGAAGGGTTTTAGTCCGTAGGACAACAATCACAATATACAATCATACCATAGGCTAGCTTCTAGGGTTTAGCCTCTTTGTTCTCGTGGTAGATCTACTCTTGTACTACCCATATCATCAATATTAATCAAGCAGGACGTAGGGTTTTACCTCCATCAAGAGGGCTCGAACCCGGGTAAAACTTCGTGTCCCCTGCCTCCTGTTACCATCCGGCCTAGACGCACAGTTCGGGACCCCCTACCCGAGATCCGCTGGTTTTGACACCGACAGACGTGAAGCGTAAGGGAGTGGTCGTACTAGCGGCAGAGACGGACATGAAGCGCGGCCGGGGCCACCCCGAGTAGTCCTAGGACAGACATCCGTTCTGCGCCTTTCACAACATACACAGCCACAACACCAATGGTTGTCAAGAGCTCAGGGCCATCCGAGATGGGCGCTTCGGTCGATGCCCCGAGCACAATGACCGTGGCTACGACCGAGGAGGAGGACGAGGTGGAGGATGCTGGGACGACCGCGGCCCCTACCAGGAGTGGCATGACCGGCCTCGTGAGGACCACTGGCAGGAGCAGCCTCGCGAGGGCGCCTAGCGCGACCAGCCTCGTGAGGACCGTCCTCAGGGCAATCATGTTCTTCCTCCACTACCGCCACCACCAGGAAGGAACGACGACCACCATCAGGACGAGGGGGTTGGGGGCTTCCCTGAACCGCGCGCCATCGCTTGCATCTTGGGTGGTGCTCAGGCCCCGGCTTCCCAGCGCATCTTCAAGCAGTTCTCTCGCAAGGTGAATGCAGCCCTCCCCAGGCTCGAGGCCACGCACCCGCTCAGGTGGTCCAAGTACGCCATCACCTTCAGCTCGACAGACCAACTCAAGTGTGCGACGACCGCAGGCGTCCTCCTGATGCTCTGTTCACCCGTCATCAGCAATGTCCAAGTCACCAAGACCCTCATCGACTGTGGCGCAGGGCTCAGTGTCCTGTCCGTCGAGACGTTCGACAGCCTCCAAGTGCCATACGATCAGCTTCAGCCCACCAAGCCTTTCTCAGGAGTGACTGACGGCCCCACCACCCCGATAGGGCAAGTCCATCTCCTTGTCACCTTCGGTCAGCGCGACAACTACCACACTAAGCTCGTTGACTTCGACGTTGCTCACATCCGTCTGCCGTACAATGCCATCCTAGGGTATCCGGCCCTGGCCAAGTTCATGGCAGTGACCCACCATGGCTACAACGTCCTCAAGATGCTAGGAAGCGGTGGAATCATCACAGTCCCCTGCGAAGAAAGAGATGCAGTGTGCTCCCTCGAGTGCGCCTTCCAAGCCACAGCAATCGAAGACCCTGGCAGCAAGGGTGCGTACTCTCCTAAGGCCAGCCCAAGAAGAAGAAGTAGCTACTCCGCACAGGGCCTCAGGGGAGCGGCGCCTCTAGTAGTGCCACATCAGGATTGATGCCTACACCTGGGGCGCCTCCCTCCCTCGCATAGGAAGGCACGCCCGGCGCCCTCCTTGGGCAGGGCTCGGGGGCTCTCTTTTGGAGGGCCTCAGACCTGGCCAACATCACGAGGGAGGCGCTCGGGCACCACGTGGAGGCATGCTTCGCGGCACGTTTCCCTCAGGAGGGCACCGGGCGAGGAGCACCCGACGCTCAGGAGTTCATCGTCAAGACCACCCAGGATCTTCAGGAAGCAAGGGCAATACGCGGCGACCGCCGCCCACCTGGTGCAGCTCCCCATCCAGGCAAGGGTGGCGAGCTGCGCGTCTGCATCGACATCCCAAGGCTCAACAGGGCCGCATCTCAGGAGCGCTTCTAGCCTTCACGCACTGGCCGGTGCGAAGGTCCACCTCACAGCTACGTTCGCATGCCGTTTGGCCTGCCGAGCATGGCAGCTGCCTTCCAACGCAACCTATGGAGCATCCTGGCAACCCAGGAGGCCAGGCATCACGCGGTCCTGGCGGAGATGGAGACGGTCCTCAGGGAGCCAACTGAGCCCCCAGAGCCTCCCGAGTCTCAAGGTCTTGGCAGCTCATGAGAAGCGGCTTCTTCAGCGCGCGCCTTCAGCTACCCCAACGCTCCTTCGACAACAAAACCAGGTGACATTTTCCAAGTTCATTTAGCTGGGAGCGCCCCCCGGGCTGCATTATTCCCAGGTTGCGTGGGCCTATCCCTGCAGCATGTATCCTTTTTAAGTCTTTAGCTTACTTTACCGGGGGTGCCCCTCGGGCCGTATCATCCCCAGGCCGCTTGGGTCCGTCCCAGCGGCATGTATCGTTCCTGCATCTATCTAAGCTATCCGATTCCCATGCATGAGTTATTTATAGTCATCACCTGCTTGATTGCCGCCCACCACGAGAGTCGCGCGCCGATCATTTTTCTATAGGATCCTTCGCATGAGAAGACTAGGCACGGTGTCTGTGCTCGAGTCCGTCCCTGCAGCGTCGATAAACCCAACGGCCCAGCTCTGTCTGGTGGGCCGGCCCCGTTCATGTCATCTCCTGGGGTCATTGGTGCTTGGCCTCCTCATGCGATAGCCTCAGGAGATCCACTCGGCGCAGGTTGCCTAACCATCTCACAGGACCACCACAGCCATCAAGAGCCAAGACCAGGTGCAACCCGCCTTGAGGTAGGGCCTCGTGAGTCCCGCGCTGGCTCACGAGTGCCCAGACACACCTCGTCTAGCCCTGTCATGCAAGCCACATGTCAAGGCGGGGCTGTACACGCCTCGGGGGCTCCACATAGAGGGAGCCCTCACCCACGCACTAGTGGAAGCACCATGCTCCGCGCTGGCAGTCGACACCGCCGAGGAGCGGCTATGCCCGTGCAAGTGCGGAAGCGCTATGCTCCACATTGGTGATAAACAACTGAGGGCGGCCCCTGATAAACCACAAGTATAGGGGATCTCAACAATTTTCTAGGGTAGAGTATTCAACCAGAATTGATTCGGCACAAGGGGAGCCAAAGAATATTCTCAAGTATTAGCAGCTGAGTTGTCAATTCAACCACACCTGGAAACTTAATATCTGCAGCAAAGTATTTAGTAGCAAAGTAATATGATAGTAGTGGTAGTGGTGGCAAAAGAAACGGTAGCAGTTTTGGTTTTATAGTGATTGTAACATTAGCAACGAAAAAGTAAATAAGCAAAGATCAATATATGAAAAGCTCGTAGGCAATGGAGCAGTGATGGATAATTATGTCGGATGCAATTCCTCATGCAATAGTTATAACATAGGGTGACACAGAACTAGCTCCAGTTCATCAATGTAATGTAAGCATGTATTTCGAATATAGTCATACGTACTTACGAAAAAGAACTTGCATGACATCTTTTGTCCTACCCTCCCGTGGCAGTGGGGTCCTATTGGAAACTAAGGGATATTAAGGCCACCTTTTAATAGAGTACCGGACCAAAGCATTAACACTTAGTGAATACATGAACTCCTCAAACTACGGTCATCACCGGTAAGTATCCCGATTATTGTCACTTCGGGGTTAACGGATCATAACACATAATAGGTGACTATAGACTTGCAAGATAAGATCAAGAACTCACATATATTCATGAAAACATAATAGGTTCAGATCTGAAATCATGGCACTCAGGCCCTAGTGACAAGCATTAAGGATAGCAAAGTCATAGCAACATCAATCTCAGAACATAATGGATACTAGGGATCAATCCCTAACAAAACTAACTCGATTACATGATAAATCTCATCCAACCCATCACCGTCTAGCAAGCCTACGATGGAATTACTCACGCATGGCGGTGAGCATCATGAAATTGGTGATGGAGGAAGGTTGATGATGACGATGGCGACGGATTCCCCTCTCCGGAGCCCCGAACGGACTCTAGATCAGCCCTCCCAAGAGAGATTAGGGCTTGGCGGCGGCTCTGTATCGTAAAACATGTTGGAAATATGCCCTAGAGGCAATAATAAATTAGTTATTATTATATTATATTTCATTGTTCATGATAATCGTTTATTATCCATGCTAGAATTGTATTGATAGGAAACTCATATACATGTGTAGATACATAGACAACACCATGTCCCTAGTAAGCCTCTAGTTGACTAGCTCGTTGATCAATAGATGGTTACGGTTTCCTGACCATGGACATTGGATGTCATTGATAACGGGATCACATCATTAGGAGAATGATGTGATGGACAAGACCCAATCCTAAGCCTAGCACAAGATCATGTAGTTCGTTTGCTAAAGCTTTTCTAATGTCAAGTATCATTTCCTTAGACCATGAGATTGTGCAACTCCTGGATACCGTAGGAGTGCTTTGGGTGTGCCAAACGTCACAACGTAACTGGGTGGCTATAAAGGTACACTACAGGTATCTCCGAAAGTGTCTGTTGGGTTGGCACGAATCGAGACTGGGATTTGTCACTCCGTGTAAACGGAGAGGTATCTCTGGGCCCACTCGGTAGGACATCATCATAATGTGCACAATGTGACCAAGGATTTGATCACGGGATGATGTGTTACGGAACGAGTAAAGAGACTTGTCGGTAATGAGATTGAACAAGGTATCGGGATACCGACGATCGAATCTCGGGCAAGTACAATACCGCTGGACAAAGGGAATTGTATACGGGATTGATTGAATCCTCGACATCGTGGTTCATCCGATGAGATCATCGTGGAACATGTGGGAGCCAACATGGGTATCCAGATCCCGTTGTTGGTTATTGGCCGGAGAGTTGTCTCGATCATGTCTGCATGGTTCCCGAACCCGTAGGGTCTACACACTTAAGGTTCGGTGACGCTAGAGTTGTTATGGGAAATAGTATGTGGTTACCGAAGGTTGTTCGGAGTCCCGAATGAGATCCCGGACATGACGAGGAGCTCTGGAATGGTCCGGAGGTGAAGATCGGTATATTGGACGAAGGGTATTGGAGTCCGGAATTGTTCCCGGGGTACCAAGTGATGACCTGCGTGTCCGAAAGGGGTTTCGGAGGCCCCGACAAGTGTTGGGGGGCCTTATGGGCCAAGGGGGGAGGGCACATCAGCCCACTAAGGGGCTGAGCGCCCCTCCCACCCCATCTCACGTAACCAGGAGAGGTGGGGGCGCCACCCCTAAGGCAGCCGCCCCTCCCGGCTTGGGGGGCAAGTTTCCTAGGGGGTGGGGGCGCCCAAACCCATCTAGGGTTTCCCCTGTGGCCGCCGCCCCTCCCCTAGGGAACCCTAGGGCGCCTCCCCCTCCTCCCTTCCCCCTATATATAGTGAGGGAGAGAGAGGGCAGCCGCACCCTTTCCTGGCGCAGCCCTCTTCCTCCTCCAACACCTCATCCTCCTCCGTAGTGCTTGGCGAAGCCCTGCCGGAGAACCATGAGCTCCATCACCACCACGCCGTCGTGCTGTCGGAGTTTTCCCTCAACTTCTCCTCTCACCTTGCTGGATCAAGAAGGAGGAGACGTCTCCCAACCGTACGTGTGTTGAACGCGGAGGTGCCGTCTGTTCGGCGCTAGGATCATCGGTGATTTGGTTCACGACGAGTACGACTCCATCAACCCCGTTCACTTGAACGCTTCCGCTTAGCGATCTACAAGGGTATGTAGATGCACTCTCCTTCCCCTCATTGCTAGATTACTCCATGGATTAATCTTGGTGATGCGTAGAAAATTTTGAATTTCTGCTACAATCCCCAACAGTGGCATCATGAGCTAGGTCTATGCGTAGTTTCTATGCACAAGTAGAACACAAAGCAGTTGTGGACATCGATATTGTCAATTTACGTGCCGTTACTAGTCTTATCTTGATTCAGCGACATCGTGGGATGAAGCGGCCCGGACCGACCTTACACGTACTCTTACGTGAGACTGGTTCCACCGACTGACATGCACTAGTTGCATAAGGTGGCCAGCGGGTGTCTGTCTCTCCCACTTTAGTCGGATCGGATTCGATGAAAAGGGTCCTTATGAAGGGTAAATAGAAATTGGCATATCACGTTCTGGTTTTCGCGTAGGTAAGAAACGTTCTTGCTAGAAACCTATAGCAGCCACGTAAAAACTTGCAACAACAATTAGAGGACGTCTAACTTGTTTTTGCAGCATATGCCTTGTGATGTGATATGGCCAAAAGGATGTGATGAATGATATATGTGATGTATGAGATTGATCATGTTCTTGTAATAGGAATCACAACTTGCATGTCGACGAGTATGACAACCGGCAGGAGCCATAGGAGTTGTCTTAATTTATTTATGACCTGCGTGTCAATGTAAACGTCATGTAATTACTTTACTTTATTGCTAAAGCGTTAGCCATAGTAGTAGAAGTAATAGATGACGAGACAACTTCAAGAAGACACGATGATGGAGATCATGGTGTCATGCCGGTGACAACGATGATCATGGAGCCCCGAAGATGGAGATCAAAAGGAGCAAAATGATATTGGCCATATCATGTCACTATTTGATTGCATGTGATGTTTATCATGTTTTACATCTTATTTGCTTAGAACGACGGTAGCTTAAATAAGATGATCCCTCGCAATAATTTGAAGAAAGTGTTCCCCCTAACTGTGCACCGTTGCGAAGGTTCATCGTTTCGAAGCACCACGTGATGATCGGGTGTGATAGATTCTAACGTTCGAATACAACAGGTGTAAGCCAGATTTACACACGCAATACACTTAGGTTGACTTGACGAGCCTAGCATGTACAGACATGGCCTCGGAACACGGAAGACCGAAAGGTCGAACATGAGTCGTATAGAAGATACGATCAACATGAGATGTTCACCGTCGATGACTAGCCCGTCTCACGTGATGATCGGACACGGCCTAGTCGATTCGGATCATGTTTCACTTAGATGACTAGAGGGATGTCTATCTGAGTGGGAGTTCATTAAATAATTTGATTAGATGAACTCAATTATCATGAACATAGTCTAAATTGTCTTTGCAAATATGTTGTAGATAAATAGCTCACATTGTAGCTCCCTGTTTCAATACTTTCCCAGAGAAAGATTAAGTTGAAAGATATTGTAAGCAATGATGCGAACTAGGTCCGTAGTCCGAGGAGTGTCCTCACTACTACACAGAAGGCTTATGTCTCTGATACACCGCTCGATGTGCAAACCCCTACAACGTCGTCTGTGGATGTTTTAAACACCTGACAGACACGTCCTGATGACTACTTGATAGTTTAGTGCACCATACTTTACAGCTTAGAATCGGGATTCCAATGATGTTTTGAATGCCATAGAACATATGAGATGTTCCAAGAGCTGAAATTGGGATTTCAGGCTCATGCCCGTGTTGAGAGGTGTGAGACCTCTGACAAGTTCTTTTGCCAACAAGATGGAGGAGAATAGCTCAGCTAGTGAGCATGTGCTTAGAATGTCTGGGAGAATGTCTGGGTGCTACAATCACTTAAATCAAGTGGGAGTTAAACTTCCAGATAAGATAGTGTTTGATGGAGTTCTCTAGACACTATCACTAAGCTACTAGGTCTTCGTGATGAACTATGACATGCAAGGGATGGAGTTGATCCCGGAGCTATTCGCGGTGCTTACGAATGCAAAAGGTAGAAATCAAGAAGGAGCATCAAGTGTTGATGGTTTAACAAGACCATTGGTTTCAAGAAGGGCAAGGGCTAGAAGGGAAACTTCATGGATGGCAAACCAGTTGCCGCTCCAGTGAAGGAACCCAAGGTTGAACCCAAACCCGAGACTAAGTGCTTCTATTGTAAGGGGAACGGTCACTGGTAGCGGAATTACCCCAAATGCATGGTAGATAAGAAGGCTGGCAACTTCAAAGTATATACGTGTTATTAATGTGTACCTCACTAGTACTCCTGGTAGCACCTGGGTATTGGATACCGGTTCAGTTGGTATTATTGGTGACTTGAAGCAAAAGCTATGGACTAAACGGAGACTAGCTAAGGGTGAGGTGATGATGTGTGTTGGAAGTGTTTCCAAAGTTGATGAGATCACCATCGCGCGCTCCATCTGCCTTCGGGATTAGTATTGAACCTAGATAAATGTTATCAGGTGTCTACGTTGAGCATGAATATGATTAGATCATGTTCATTGCAATACGGTCATTCATTTAAGTTAGAGAATAATGGTTATTCTGTTTACATGAATGATACCTTTCATGGTCATGCACCCTATGTGAATGGTTCATTGAATCTCGGTCGTGGTAATACACATGTTCACGCCAAAAGATGTAGAGTTAATAATGATAGTACCACTTTCTCGTGGCACTGCCGCTTAGGTCATATTGGCGTAAGATGCATGAAGAAACTCCATGTCGATGGATGTTTGGAGTCACTTGATTTTGAATCACTTGACACATGCGAGCCATGCCTCATGGGCAGGATGACTAAGACCCCGTTTTCAGGTACAATGAAACTGGCAAGTGACTTGTTGGAAATCATGCATGCTGATGCGTGTGATCCAATGAGAATTGAAGCGTGCGGTGGATATCGCTATTTTCTCATGTTCACTGACGATTTGGGTAGATATAGGTATATCTACCTAATGAAGCACAAGTCTGAAACGTTTGAAAAGTTCAAGCGATTTCAGAGTGATGTTAAGAATCATCATAACAAAGAAGATCATGTTCCTATGATCTGATCAAAAGGGGATTTTCTGAGTTATGAGTTTGGCAATCACTTAAGACATTGTGGAATTGTTTCGCAGTTGAAGCCACCTAGAACACCACAAGGTAATGGTGTGTCCGGACGTCGTAATCAAACCTTATGAGATATGGTGCAATCTATGATGTCTCCTACCGATCTACCGCTATTATTTTGAGGTTATGCATTAGAGATAGCTGCATTCACTTTAGATAGGACACCATATAAGTCCGTTGAGACGACGTCGTATGAACATTGGTTTGGCAAGAAACCAAAGTTGTCGTTTCTTAATGTTTGGGGCTGCGATGCTTAAGGCTTCAGCCGGAGAAGCTCGAACCCAAAGCGAACAAACACATCTTCATAGGATACCCAAAGGTGACAGTTGGGTATACTTTCTATCTCAGATCCAAGGGCAAATTGTTTGTCACTAAGAACGGGTCCTTTCTCGATAAGGAGTTTCTCTCGAAAGAATTGAGTGGGAGGAAGATAGAACTTGATGAGGTTGTCGAACCTTTGTTTCAACCAGAGAGTGATGCAACACAGAAAGATGTTTTCTGCGGATCCTACATCTGTTGAATAGGAAGTTAATGATAGTGATCATGAAGCTTTGGATCAAGTTGCTATCGAACCCCGTAGGTCGACAAGGATATGTACTACTCCTGAGTGGTATGGTAATCTTGTCTTGGATATCATGTTGTTAGACAACAACGAACCTACGAGCTATGGAGAAGCGATGGTGGGCCCGTATTCCGACACATGGTTAGAAGCCATGAAATCCGAGATAGGATCCATGTATCAGAACAAAGTATGGACTTTGGTGGACTTGACCGATGATCGGCAAGCCATTGAGATAAATGGATCTTTAAGAAGAAGACAGACATGGGCGATAATGTTACCATCTATGAAGCTCGACTCGTGGGAAAGAATCTTTTCACAAGTTCAAGGAGTTGACTACGATGAGAATTTCTCACCCGTAGCGATGCTTAAGTCCGTCGGAATCATGTTAGCATTAGCTGTATTTTTCGATTATGAAATCTGACAGATGGGTGTCAAAACAAGTTTTCTTACCAGTTTTCGTAAGAAAGAGTTGTATGTGATACAATCAAAGTTTTGTCGATCCTAAGGATGCTAAAAGGTATGCTGGCTCCAGCGATCCTTCTATGGACTAGAGCAAGCATCTCGGAGTCAGACTATATGCTTTGATGGAGTGATCATAGCTTTTAGGTTTATACAATGTTTGCTAGAAACTTGTATTTACAAGAAAGTGAGTGGGAGCACTACAACATTTCTGATAAGTATATTTGGATGACATATTGTTGATCCGAAATAATGTAGAATTTCTGGAAAGCATAAACGGTTGTTCGAAGAGTGTTTTTTAAGGAAGACCTGGATAAAGCTGCTTACATATTGGGCATCAAGATCTATAGAAATAGATCAAGACGCCTGATGATACTTTTAGAGAACGCACACCTTGACATGTTTTTTAAGGAGTTCAAAATAGATCAGTCAAAGAAGGGGTTCTTACCTCAGTTGTAAGGTGTGAAGTTGAGTAAGACTCGAAGCTTGACCACGGCAGAAGAAAGAGGAAGGACGAAGGTCGTCCCCTGTGCTTTTTTCATAGGCTCTATATGATATGGCATGCTGAGTACCGCACCAGATGTGTGCCTTGCCACATGTCTAGCAAGAGGGTACAAAGGTGATCTGGGAATGGATCACCAGATAGCGGTCAAAATTATCCTTAGAGGAATAAGGAAATGTTTCTCGGTTATGGAGGTGATAAAGAATTTGACGTAAAGAGTTACGTCGATGCAAGCTTAACACCTATCTGGATAGCTCTGAGTAGAGATACCGGATATGTATAATGGAGCAACAATTTGGAATAGCTCCAAGTGGAACGTGGTAGCAGCATCTACGATATGACATAAAGTTTTGCGAAATACATAGGGATCTGAATATGGCAAGACCCGTTGACTACAACCTCTCTCACAAGCATAACATCATCAAACACAGAACTCATTGAGTGTTAAACATAGTGATGTGAACTAGGTTATTGACTCTAGTAAACTCTTTGGATGTTGGTCACATGGCGATGTGACCTGTGAGTGTTAATCACATGGCGATGTGAACTAGATTACTGACTCTAGTGCAAGTGGGAGACTGTTGGAAATATGCCCTAGAGGCAATAATAAATTAGTTATTATTATATTATATTTCATTGTTCATGATAATCGTTTATTATCCATGCTAGAATTGTATTGATAGGAAACTCAGATACATGTGTGGATACATAGACAACACCATGTCCCTAGTAAGCCTCTAGTTGGCTAGCTCGTTGATCAATAGATGGTTACGGTTTCCTGACCATGGGCATAGGATGTCGTTGATAACGGGATCACATCATTAGGAGAATGATGTGATGGACAAGACCCAATCCTAAGCCTAGCAAGATCGTGTAGTTCGTTTGCTAAAGCTTTTCTAATGTCAAGTATCATTTCCTTAGACCATGAGATTGTGCAACTCCTGGATACCGTAGGAGTGCTTTGGGTGTGCCAAACGTCACAACGTAACTGGGTGGCTATAAAGGTACACTACAGGTATCTACGAAAGTGTCTGTTGGGTTGGCACGAATCGAGACTGGGATTTGTCACTCCGTGTAAATGGAGAGGTATCTCTGGGCCCACTCGGTAGGACATCATCATAATGTGCACAATGTGACCAAGGATTTGATCACGGGATGATGTGTTACGGAACGAGTAAAGAGACTTGTCGGTAATGAGATTGAACAAGGTATCGGGATACCGACGATCGAATCTCGGGCAAGTACAATACCGCTGGACAAAGGGAATTGTATACGGGATTGATTGAATCCTCATCGTGGTTCATCCGATGAGATCATCGTGGAACATGTGGGAGCCAACATGGGTATCCAAATCCCGCTGTTGGTTATTGGCCGGAGAGTTGTCTCGGTCATGTCTGCATGGTTCCTGAACCCATAGGGTCTACACACTTAAGGTTCGGTGACCCTAGAGTTGTTATGGGAAATAGTATGTGGTTACCAAAGGTTGTTTGGAGTCCCGGATGAGATCTCGGACATGACGAGGAGCTCCGGAATGGTCCAGAGGTGAAGATCGGTATATTGGACGAAGGGTATTGGAGTCCGGAATTGTTCCGGGGGTACCAAGTGATGACCAGCGTGTCCGAAAGGGGTTTCAGAGGCCCCGACAAGTGTTGGGGGGCCTTATGGGCCAAGGGGAGAGGGCACATCAGCCCACTAAGGGGCTGAGCACCCCTCCCACCCCATCTCACATAACCAGGAGAGGTGGGGGAGCCACCCCTAGGGCAGCCGCCCCTCCCGGCTTGGGGGGCAAGTTTCCTAGGGGTGGGGGCACCCAAACCCATCTAGGGTTTCCCCTGTGGCCGCCGCTCCTTCCCTAGGGAACCTAGGGCGCCTCCCCCTCCTCCCTTCCCCCTATATATAGTGAGGGAGAGAGAGGGCAGCCGCACCCTTCCCCTGGCGCAACCCTCTTCCTCCTCCAACACCTCATCCTCCTCCGTAGTGCTTGGCGAAGCCCTGCCGGAGAACCACGAGCTCCATCACCACCACGCCATCGTGCTGTCGGAGTTTTCCCTCAACTTCTCCTCTCACCTTGCTGGATCAAGAAGGAGGAGACGTCTCCCAACCGTACATGTGTTGAACGCGGAGGTGCCGTCCGTTCGGCACTAGGATCATCGGTGATTTGGATCACGACGAGTACGACTCCATCAACCCCGATCACTTGAACGCTTCCGCTTAGCGATCTACAAGGGTATGTAGATGCATTCTCCTTCCCCTCGTTGCTAGATTACTCCATAGATTGATCTTGGTGATGCATAGAAAATTTTGAATTTCTGCTACAATCCCCAACAGTGGCATCATGAGCTAGGTCTATGCGTAGTTTCTATGCACGAGTAGAACACAAAGCAGTTGTGGGCGTCAATATTGTCAATTCACTTGCCGTTACTAGTCTTATCTTGATTCGGCGGCATCATAGGATGAAGGGGCCCAGACCGACCTTACATGTACTCTTATGTGAGACTGGTTCCACCGACTGACATGCACTAGTTGCATAAGGTGGCTAGCGGGTGTCTGTCTCTCCCACTTTAGTCGGATCGGATTCGATGAAAAGGGTCCTTATGAAGGGTAAATAGAAATTGGCATATCACGTTGTGGTTTTCGCGTAGGTAAGAAATGTTCTTGCTAGAAAACTATAGCAGCCACGTAAAAACTTGCAACAACAATTAGAGGACGTCTAACTTGTTTTTGCAGCATATGCCTTGTGATGTGATATGGCCAAAAGGATGTGATGAATGATTTATGTGATGTATGAGATCGATCATGTTCTTGTAATAGGAATCACAACTTGCATGTCGACGAGTATGACAACCGGCAGGAGCCATAGGAGTTGTCTTAATTTATTTATGACCTGCGTGTCAACATAAACGTCATGTAATTACTTTACTTTATTGCTAAAGCGTTAGCCATAGTAGTAGAAGTAATAGATGACGAGACAACTTCAAGAAGACACGATGATGGAGATCATGATGATGGAGATCATGGTGTCATGCCGGTGACAACGATGATCATGGAGCCCCGAAGATGGAGATCAAAAGGAGCAAAATGATATTGGCCATATCATGTCACTATTTGATTGCATGTGATGTTTATCATGTTTTACATCTTATTTGCTTAGAACGACGGTAGTTTAAATAAGATGATCCCTCGCAATAATTTCAAGAAAGTGTTCCCCCTAACTGTGCACCGTTGCGAAGGTTCATCGTTTCGAAGCACCACGTGATGATCGGGTGTGTTCGATTCTAACGTTCGAATACAACGGGTGTAAGCCAGATTTACACACGCAATACACTTAGGTTGACTTGACGAGCCTAGCATGTAAAGACATGGCCTCGGAACATGAAAGACCGAAAGGTCGAACATGAGTCGTATAGAAGATACGATCAACATGAGATGTTCACCGTTGATGACTAGTCCGTCTCACGTGATGATCGGACACGGCCTAGTCGATTCGGATCATGTTTCACTTAGATGACTAGAGGGATGTCTATCTGAGTGGGAGTTCATTAAATAATTTGATTATATGAACTCAATTATCATGAACATAGTCTAAATTGTCTTTGCAAATATGTTGTAGATAAATAGCTCACGTTGTAGCTCCCTGTTTCAATACTTTCCTAGAGAAAGATTAAGTTGAAAGATATTGTAAGCAATGATGCGGACTAGGTCCATAGTCCGAGGAGTGTCCTCACTGCTACATAGAAGACTTACGTCTTTGATACACTGATCGGTGTGCAAACCCCTACAACGTCGTCTGTGGATGTTGTGAACACCTGACAGACACATCCTGATGACTACTTGATAGTTTAGTGCACCATACTTTACAGCTTAGAATCGGGATTCCAATGACGTTTTGAATGCCATAGAACATATGAGATGTTCCAAGAGCTGAAATTGGGATTTCAGGCTCATGCCCGTGTTGAGAGGTGTGAGACCTCTGACAAGTTCTTTTGCCAACAAGATGGAGGAGAATAGCTCAGCTAGTGAGCATGTGCTCAGAATGTCTGGGTGCTACAATCACTTAAATCAAGTGGGAGTTAAACTTCCAGATAAGATAGTGTTTGATGGAGTTCTCTAGACACTATCACTAAGCTACTAGGTCTTCGTGATGAACTATGACATGCAAGGGATGGAGTTGATCCCGGAGCTGTTCACGGTGCTTATGAATGCAAAAGGTAGAAATCAAGAAGGAGCATCAAGTGTTGATGGTTTAACAAGACCATTGGTTTCAAGAAGGGCAAGGGCTAGAAGGGAAACTTCATGGATGGCAAACCAGTTGCCGCTCAAGTGAAGGAACCCAAGGTTGAACCCAAACCCGAGACTAAGTGCTTCTATTGTAAGGGGAACGGTCACTGGTAGCGGAATTACCCCAAATGCATGGTAGATAAGAAGGCTGGCAACTTCAAAGTATATACGTGTTATTAATGTGTACCTCACTAGTACTCCTGGTAGCACCTGGGTATTGGATACCGGTTCAGTTGCTATTATTGGTGACTTGAAGGAAAAGCTATGGACTAAACGGAGACTAGCTAAGGGCGAGGTGACGATGTGTGTTGGAAGTGTTTCCAAAGTTGATGAGATCACCATCGCACGCTCCATCTGCCTTCGGGATTAGTATTGAACCTAGATAAATGTTATCAGGTGTCTACGTTGAGCATGAATATGATTAGATCATGTTCATTGCAATACGGTCATTCATTTAAGTTAGAGAATAATGGTTATTTTGTTTACATGAATGATACCTTTCATGGTCATGCACCCTATGTGAATGGTTCATTGAATCTCGGTCGTGGTAATACACATGTTCACGCCAAAAGATGTAGAGTTAATAATGATAGTACCAGTTTCTCGTGGCACTGTCGCTTAGGTCATATTGGCGTAAGATGCATGAAGAAACTCCATGTCGATGGATGTTTGGAGTCACTTGATTTTGAATCACTTGACACATGCGAGCCATGCCTCATGGGCAGGATGACTAAGACCCCGTTTTCAGGTACAATGAAACGGGCAAGTGACTTGTTGGAAATCATGCATGCTGATGCGTGTGATCCAATGAGAATTGAAGCGTGCGGTGGATATCGCTATTTTCTCATCTTCACTGACAATTTGGGTAGATATAGGTATATCTACCTAATGAAGCACAAGTCTGAAACGTTTGAAAAGTTCAAGCGATTTCAGAGTGAAGTTAAGAATCATCATAACAAAGAAGATCATGTTCCTACGATCTGATCAAAAGGGGATTTTCTGAGTTATGAGTTTGGCAATCACTTAAGACATTGTGGAATTGTTTCGCAGTTGAAGCCACCTGGAACACCACAAGGTAATGGTGTGTCCGGACGTCGTAATCGAACCTTATGAGATATTGTGCAATCTATGATGTCTCTTACCGATCTACCGCTATTATTTTGAGGTTATGCATTAGAGACAGCTGCATTCACTTTAGATAGGACACCATATAATTCCGTTGAGAAGACGTCGTATGAACATTGGTTTGGCAAGAAACCAAAGTTGTCGTTTCTTAATGTTTGGGGCTACGATGCTTAAGGCTTCAGCCGGAGAAGCTCGAACCCAAAGCAGACAAACACATCTTCATAGGATACCCAAAGGTGACAGTTGGGTATACCTTCTATCTCAGATCCGAGGGCAAATTGTTTTTCACTAAGAACGGGTCCTTTCTCGAGAAGGAGTTTCTCTCGAAAGAATTGAGTGGGAGGAAGATAGAACTTGATGAGGTTGTCGAACCTTTATTTCAACCAGAGAGTGATGCAACACAGAAAGATGTTTTCTGTGGATCCTACATCTGTTGAATAGGAAGTTAATGATAGTGATCATGAAGCTTCGGATCAAGTTGCTATCGAACCCCGTAGGTCGACAAGGATATGTACTACTCCTGAGTGGTACGGTAATCATGTCTTGGATATCATGTTGTTAGACAACAATGAACCTACGAGCTATGGAGAAGCGATGGTGGGCCCGTATTTCGACAAATGGTTAGAAGCCATGAAATACGAGATAGGATCCATGTATCAGAACAAAGTATGGACTTTGGTGGACTTGCCCGATGATCGGCAAGCCATTGAGATAAATGGATCTTTAAGAAGAAGACGGACGTGGGCGGTAATGTTACCGTCTATGAAGCTCGACTTGGGGAAAGAATCTTTTCACAAGTTCAAGGAGTTGACTACGATGAGAATTTCTCACCCGTAGCGATGCTTAAGTCCGTCGGAATCATGTTAGCATTAGCTGTATTTTTCGATTATGAAATCTGACAGATGGATGTGAAAACGAGTTTTCTTACCAGTTTTCGTAAGAAAGAGTTGTATGTGATACAATCAAAGTTTTGTCAATCCTAAGGATGCTAAAAGGTATGCTGGCTCCAGCGATCCTTCTATGGACTAGAGCAAGCATCTCGGAGTCAGAATATATGCTTTGATGGAGTGATCAAAGCTTTTAGGTTTATACAATGTTTGCTAGAAACTTGTATTTACAAGAAAGTGAGTGGGAGCACTACAACATTTCTGATAAGTATATGTGGATGACATATTGTTGATCCAAAATAATGTAGAATTTCTGGAAAGCATAAACGGTTGTTTGAAGAGTGTTTTTTAAGGAAGACCTGGATAAAGCTGCTTACATATTGGGCATCAAGATCTATAGAAATAGATCAAGACACCTGATGATACTTTCAAAGAACACACACCTTGACATGTTTTTAAAGGAGTTCAAAATAGATCAGTCAAAGAAGGGGTTCTTACCTGAGTTGTAAGGTGTGAAGTTGAGTAAGACTCAAAGCTTGACCACGGCAGAAGAAAGAGGAAGGACGAAGGTCGTCCCCTACACTTTTTTCATAGGCTCTATATGATATGGCATGCTGAGTACCGCACCAGATGTGTGCCTTGCCACATGTCTGGCAAGAGGGTACAAAGGTGATCTGGGAATGGATCACCAGATAGCGGTCAAAATTATCCTTAGAGGAATAAGGAAATGTTTCTCGGTTATGGAGGTGATAAAGAGTTTGACGTAAAGAGTTACGTCGATGCAAGCTTAACACCTATCCGGATAGCTTTGAGTAGAGATACCGGATACGTATAATGGAGCAACAATTTGGAATAGCTACAAGTGGAACGTGGTAGCAGCATCTACAATATGACATAAAGTTTTGCGAAATACATAGGGATCTGAATATGGCAAGACCCGTTGACTACAACCTCTCTCACAAGCATAACATGATCAAACCCAGAACTCATTGAGTGTTAATCACATAGTGATGTGAACTAGGTTATTGACTCTAGTAAACTCTTTGGATGTTGGTCACATGGCGATGTGACCTGTGAGTGTTAATCACATGGCGATGTGAACTAGATTACTGACTCTAGTGCAAGTGGGAGACTGTTGGAAATATGCCCTAGAGGCAATAATAAATTAGTTATTACTATATTATATTTCATTTTTCATGATAATCGTTTATTATCCATGCTAGAATTGTATTGATAGGAAACTCAGATACATGTGTGGATACATAGACAACACCATGTCCCTAGTAAGCCTCTAGTTGACTAGCTCGTTGATCAATAGATGGTTACGGTTTCCTGACCATGGACATTGGATGTCGTTGATAACGGGATCACATCATTGGGAGAATGATGTGATGGACAAGACCCAATCCTAAGCCTAGCACAAGATCGTGTAGTTCGTTTGCTAAAGCTTTTCTAATGTCAAGTATCATTTCCTTAGACCATGAGATTGTGCAACTCCCGGATACCGTAGGAGTGCTTTGGGTGTGCCAAACGTCACAACGTAACTGGGTGGCTATAAAGGTACACTACAGGTATCTCCGAAAGTGTCTGTTGGGTTGGCACGAACCGAGACTGGGATTTGTCACTCCGTGTAAATGGAGAGGTATCTCTGTGCCCACTCGGTAGGACATCATCATAATGTGCACAATGTGACCAAGGAGTTGATCACGGGATGATGTGTTATGGAACGAGTAAAGATACTTGCCGGTAACGAGATTGAACAAGGTATCGGGATATCGACGATCGAATCTCGGGCAAGTACAATATCGCTGGACAAAGGGAATTGTATACGGGATTGATTGAATCCTCGACATCATGGTTCATCCGATGAGATCATCGTGGAACATGTGGGAGCAAACATGGGTATCCAGATCCCGCTGTTGGTTATTGGCCGGAGAGTTGTCTCGGTCATGTCTGCATGGTTCCCGAACCCGTAGGGTCTACACACTTAAGGTTCGGTGACGCTACAGTTGTTATGGGAAATAGTATGTGGTTACCGAAGGTTGTTCGGAGTCCCGGATGAGATCCCGGACATGACGAGGAGCTCTGGAATGGTCCGGAGGTGAAGATCGGTATATTGGACGAAGGGTATTGGAGTCCGGAATTGTTCCGGGGGTACCAAGTGATGACCAGCGTGTCCGAAAGGGGTTTCGGAGGCCCCGACAAGTGTTGGGGGGCCTTATGGGCCAAGGGGAGAGGGCACATCAGCCCACTAAGGGGCTGAGCGCCCCTCCCACCCCATCTCACGTAACCAGGAGAGGTGGGGGCGCCACCCCTAGGGTAGCCGCCCCTCCGGCTTGGGGGGGGCAAGTTTCCTAGGGGGTGGGGCGCCCAAACCCATCTAGGGTTTCCCCTGTGGCCGCCGCCCCTCCCCTAGGGAACCTAGGGCGCCTCCCCCTCCCCCTTCCCCCTATATATAGTGAGGGAGAGAGAGGGCAGCCGCACCCTTCCCCTGGCGCAGCCCTCTTCCTCCTCCAACACCTCATCCTCCTCCGTAGTGCTTGGCGAAGCCCTGCCGGAGAACCACGAGCTCCATCACCACCACACCATCGTGCTGTCGGAGTTTTCCCTCAACTTCTCCTCTCACCTTGCTGGATCAAGAAGGAGGAGACGTCTCCCAACCGTACGTGTGTTGAACGCGGAGGTGCCGTCCATTCCGCGCTAGGATCATCGGTGATTTGGATCACGACGAGTACGACTCCATCAACCCCGTTCACTTGAACGCTTCCGCTTAGCGATCTACAAGGGTATGTAGATGCACTCTCCTTCCCCTCGTTGCTAGATTACTCCATAGATTGATCTTGGTGATGCGTAGAAAATTTTGAATTTCTGCTACAATCCCCAACAAAACGCAATGAATCCTTCTGTCTTATTTTTTCTCCCTGAACGTGAATATATGGAGTTGGAGTTGAGGTCGGCGGAGCACCAGGGGGCCCACGAGGTAGGGGGCGCGCCCAGGGGGTAGGCGCTCCCCCCACCCTCGTGGATAGGGTGTGGGCCCCCTGGCCTTGATTCTTTTGCCAGTATTTTTTATATATTCCAAAAATATTCGCCGTTGATTTTTTGGTCATTCCAAGAACTTTTATTTCTGCACAAAAATAACACCATAGCAATTCTGCTGAAAACAGCGTCAGTCCGGGTTAGTTCTATTCAAATCATGCAAGTTAGAGTCCAAAACAAGGGCAAAAGTGTTTGGAAAAGTAGATACGTTGGAGACGTATCAAATCCCCCAAGCTTAAACCTTTGCTTGTCCTCAAGCAATTCAGTTAACAAACTGAAAGTGATAAAGAAAAACTTCTACAAACTTTGTTTGCTCTTGTTGTTGTAAATATGTAAATCCATCATTAAAGTTTGAGCAGAGATTATGAACTAACCATATTCACAATAACATTTAGGTCTCATGTTTACTCATATCAATGGCATAATCAACTAGTGAGCAATAATAATAAATCTCGGATGACAACACTTCCTCAAAACAATCATAATATGATATAACAAGATGGTATCTCGCGAGCCCTTTCTGAGACCGCAAAACATAAATGCAGAGCACCCCTGAAGATCAAGGGATGACTCAAAATTGTAATTCATGGTAAAAGAGAAACAGTCACAGTCATACTCAACGTAAACTAATAATAATACATGCAAATGACAGTGGTGCTCTCCAACTAGTGCTTTTTAATAAGAGGGTGATGACTCGACATAAAAGTAAATGGATAGGCCCTTCGCAGAGGGAAGTAGGGATTTGTAGAGGTGCCAGAGCTCGATTTTGAAATAGAGATGAATAATATTTTGAGCGGTATACTTTCATTGTCAACATAACAACGGAGAGATCTCGATATCTCACATGCTACACACATTATAGGCGGTTCCCAAGCAGAATGGTAAAGTTTATACTCCCCCACCACCAACAAGCATCAATCCATGGCTTGCCCAAAACAACGGGTGCCTCCAACTAACAACAATCCTGGGGGAGTTTTGTTTAGAATTATTTTGATTTGATTTGAGCATGGGACTGGGCATCCCGGTGACCAGCCATTTTCTCATGAGTGAGGGGCCGAGTCTACTCCTCTTGAGAATAACCCGCCTAGCATGGAAGATACAGACAGCCCTAGTTGATATATGAGCTATTCGGGCATACAAAACATAATTTTTATTTGAAGGTTTAGAGTTTGGCACATACAAATTTACTTGGAATGGCAGGTAGATACCGCATATATAGGAAGGTATGGTGGACTCATATGGAATAACTTTTGGGGTTTATGGAGTTGGATGCACAAGAAGTATTCCCGCTTAGTACAAGTGAAGGCTAGAAAGAGACTGCGAAGCGACCAGCTACAGAGCGACAACAGTCATGAACATGCATTAAAATTAATCAACACTGAATACAAGCATGAGTAGGATATAAATTACCATGAACATAAAACTCATGGAGGCTATGTTGATTTTGTTTCAACTACATGCATGAACATGTGCCAAGTCAAGCCACTCGAATCGTTCAAAGGAGGATACCACCCTATCGTACCACATCACAACCATTTTAATAGCATGTTGTCACGCAAGGTAAACCATTATAAACTCCCAGCAAATTAAGCATGGCATGAGCAACTATAATCTCTAATTGTCATTGCAAACATGCTTCATTCATAATAGGCTGAATCAGGACCGATGAACTAATCATATTTACAAAAACAAGAGAGGTTGAGTTCATACCAGCTTTTTTCATCTCAATCAGTTCATCATATATCGTCATTATTGCCTTTCACTTGCACGACCGAACGGTGTGGATAATAATAATAGTGCACGTGCATTGGACTAAGCTGGAATCTGCAAGCATTCACTACAAGGGAGAAGACAAGGTAATATGGGCTCTTTGTTAGATCGGCAATAATGCATATGAGAGCCACTCAACATTTTCATCGTGGTCTTCTCCTCTCGACCCCATGGAAAAGAAAGGAAATAAAACTATTTACACGGGAAAGCTCCCAACAAGCAAAAAAAAGAACGAGAAATCTTTTGGGTTTTCTATTTAATTACTACTACTACAGGCATGGAAAGTAAACTAGCTAAAAGCTACAACTAATTTTTTGGTTTTTCTTAAGGTTTGTCAAACACACAAGAATAAAGCTTAAAAAGAAAATAAACTAGCATGGATTACACAATGAAAAAGTATGAGCACCGACAACTGGCATGAGCGTGTGAACATGAATGTAATGTTGGTGAGAAATACGTACTCTCCCTAGCTTAGGCTTTTGGCCTAAGTTAGTCTATGCCCATGGATCAAAACTGCCCTCTCCGGTGTACCGAGGAGGGCCTTCGGGGTGCCAGTGGTTGGCGATCTCCTCCGGATCCCAGTGATAAACACACTGACGGTGAGGTTCAGATAATGGCTCCGGCTCTGGAGCTGATGTCAGGCTCTGGTATGCCTGAACGTCCTACGGAAAAACAAGGTACGTGCCTGAAAATATGTTGAACAAAGAGGGAGCAGGCAAGGTAATAGTCTCAAAGTGATTCTTACCAAACATCAGTCTATAGTTAAGCATCTTCTTCTTATTCTTAACATTAAAATCATGTGCTACCATGCTCTTATAATCTAGAAAAATATGAGGCAACAACTTTTCCTCTTTCTCATAATGCCTAATAGGTATGTTAAAGTGTGCAGCAAGGCGCGAGGCGAAGATGCCTCCTAAGAAGGGACCCTTTGTACGGTTCAGATTTAACCGTTTAGCAACAATAGCGCCTAAACTGAAAGTGGTATCATGAAACAAAGCATGGCGCAAAATAACAATATCAGGGGCACTAAGATTTCCACAGTTCCCGCGACCAATTAAGCATCTACTAGCAAATATTGCAAAGTAACGTAGAACAGGAAAATGTATGCTAGTGATTCTTGCATCAGAAACTTTCCTCGTTTCCCCTACAGCAATCATATCAATAAATCCCTCCACATCATTACGATGTGGTTCCTCTATGCTTCCCTCAAAGGGTATCCTACAAACCCGGCAAAAATCATAAAGTGACATCTCCTTATGTTCATCATATAAATAAAATTCCACCGAAGGTGGTGATCTCGTAGCATGGAAATGAAAATTTTGCACAAAAATATTAGTGAGTAAGAGATACTGTTCACGCTCGTCGTGGAGGAAGTCGGTGAGCCTGCATTCTCAGCCAAATAATAAAAATCTTCATAAATCCCGGCTTCTCTCAAGAACTCATCACAAGGCCATTCACACGGCCGAACCTCCATAGTACGAGGGAGATTATACTTGGGCTTCTTATTTTCTTCACTTTGCTTATCCTTAGAGCTTCGGCTCGATGAGCCCCTCAAAAATCTCTTCATCTTTTTCTGAAAATTTCTGAAAATTTTAGTAACTTAAAATAAAAGTGGACCAAACTCAACAAAATTGATAGAAACTACTCCTACAAGTGCCTAGAGGCTATATCATGCATTAAAACTACTTTTGACCAAAAAATTTGACATGCAAGCTCAAGAACAGGGTCACCTAAGCAGCAAAAATTTGCAATAAACAAAGCACTAGAACAAAAACTAATTGGACCATTGGAGGAGTCACATACCGAAGAACAATCCCCCAAAGCAGTTTTGTGAATGGAGCTTTGAGCAAGGAGATCGAAAATGGCAGCAAGATGAGCTAGAACTCTGGTTTGAGCTGGTGGATGATTTTTTTTCTGGAGGAAGATGAAGTGTGTGGGTGCAAGAATAAATGGAGGGGACCCACGGGGGGTCCACGAGGCAGGGGGCGCCCAGGGGGTAGGGTGCGCCCTCCACCCTCGTGGGCACATGGTGAGGCCCCCTGGTGTGTTCTCAGTGCCAATAATTCTTAAATATTCTGGAAAAAATCATATTAAATTTTCAGGGCATTTGGAGAACTTTTATTTTCAGGGTATTTTTTATTGCAAGGATAATTCAGAAAACAGACAGAAAATACTATTTTTACTTTATTTAATATAAATAACATAAAGTAAAAAGAGGGTACAGAAGGTTGTGCTTTCTAACTTCATCCATCTCATGCTCATCAAAAGGAATCCACTAACAAGGTTGATCAAGTCTTGTTAGCAAACTCATTCCGAATCGCATGAAATCGGAGAAATTTCGAATAATACTAGGTTACCTCAACGGGGATATGCACATCCCCAACAATAATAATATCATATTTCTTCTTGACAGTAGGAAAAGGAAATTCAAAACCTCCAATAATAATCGTTGAAATTTTCCAATAGAATTGATACTATGGACTTGAGGTTGTTTTCTCGGAAAGTGTACCGTATGCTCATTACCATTAACATGAAAAGTGACATTGCCTTTGTTGCAATCAATAACAGCCCCTGCAGTATTCAAAACGGGTCTACCAAGGATAATCGACATACTATCATCCTCGGGAATATCAAGAATAGCAAAGTCCGTTAAAATAGTAACGTTTGCAACCACAACAGGCACATCCTCACAAATACCGACATGTATAGCAGTTGATTTATCAGCCATTTGCAAAGATATTTCAGTAGGTGTCAACTTATTCAAATCAAGTCTACGATATAAACAAAGAGGCATAACACTAACACCGGCTCCAAGATCACATAAAGCATTTTTAATATAGTTTCTTTTAATGGAGCATGGTATAGTTGGTACTCATGGATCTCCAAGTTTCTTAGGTCTTCCACCCTTAAAAGTGTAATTAGCAAGCATGGTTGAAATTTCAGCTTCCGGTATCTTTCTTTTATTAGTAACAATATCTTTCATGTACTTAGCATAAGGATTCATTTAAGCATATCAGTCAAACGCATATGCAAATAGATAGGTCTAATCATTTCAGCAAAGCGCCCAAAATCCTCATCATCCTTTTTCTTGGATGGTTTAGGAGGAAAAGGCATGGGTTTCTGAACCCATGGTTCTCTTTCCTTACCATGGTTCCTAGCAACAAAGTCTCTCTTATCATAACGTTGATTCTTTGATTGTGGGTTATCAAGATCAACAGCAGGTTCAATCTCTACATCATTGTTATTGCTAGGTTGAGCATCAACATGAACATCATCATTAACATTATCACTAGGTTCATGTTCATTACCAGATTGTGTTTCAGCATCAGAAATAGAAATATCATTGGGATTCTTGGGTGTGTCAACAACAGGTTCACTAGAAGCATGCAAAGTCCTATCATTTTCTTCTTCTTCTTCTTAGAAGAACTAGGTGCATCAACATTAGTTCTTTGAGAATCTTGCTCAATTCTCTTAGGATGGCCCTCGGGATACAAAGGTTCCTGAGTAATTTTACCCCGTCTAGTCATAACTCTAACAACATTATCATTTTTCTTATTATTTAATTCATTGAGCAAATCATTCTGAGCCTTAATAACTTGTTCTACTTGAGTGGTAACCATAGAAGCATGTTACTAATAAGTTTAAGTTCACCTTTAACTCTAGACATATAATCACTCAAGTGTTCAAGCATATTAGCATTGCGTTTCAATTGTCTACCAACATAAGCAGTGAAGTTTTCTTGTTTAACAATAAAATTATCAAACTCATCTAAGCATTGGCTAGCAGACTTATTACGAGGAATATCACCTTCATTAAATCTATAGAGAGAATTTACCTTTACTACTTGTGTCGGGTTATCAAGACCATGTATTTCTTCAATAGGTGGTAAATTCTTAACATCTTCAGCTTTAATACCTTTTTCTTTCATAGATTTCTTTGCCTCTTGCATATCTTCAGGGCTAAGAAATAGAATACCCCTTTTCTTCGGAGTTGGCTTAGGAGTTGGTTCAGGAAGTGTCCAATCATTTTTGTTACTCAACATATTATTCAACAGCAATTCAGCTTGATCGATAGTTCTTTCCCTGAAAACACAACCAGCACAACTATCCAGGTAGTCTCTAGAAGCATCGGTTAGTCCATTATAAAAGATATCGAGTATTTCATTTTTCTTGAGAGGATGATCAGGCAAAGCATTAAGTAATTGGAGAAGCCTCCCCCATACTTGTGTGAGACTCTCTTCTTCAATTTGCACAAAAATATATATTTCCCTTAAGGCAGCTTGTTTCTTATGAGCGGGGAAATATTCAGCAGAGAAGTAATAAATCATATCCTGGGGACTACGCACACAACCAGGATCAAGAGAATTAAACCATGTTTTAGCATCACCCTTTAATGAGAATGGAAACAACTTAAGGATAAAGTAATAGTGAGTTTTCTCATCATGAGTAAACAGGGTGGCTATATCATTTAATTTAATAAGATGTGCCACAACAGTTTCAGATTCATAGCCATAAAAAGGATCAGATTCAACCAAAGTAATTAACTCATGATTGACAGAGAAATCATAATCCTTATCAAGTAATAAAGATAGGTGAAGTAGCAAAAGCAGGGTCATGTTTCATTCTAGCATTCAAGGATTTTTATTTAAGCTTAGCTAATAATTTCTTAAGATCAGACCTATCATTGCAAGCTAAGAAGTCTCTAGCAGTTTCTTCATCCATAACATAACCCTCAGGCACAACAGGCAATTCATATCTAGGGGGAGAATCTTCATCATCACTTTCATCAATATTATCAGTTTCAATAATTTCCTTCTCTCTAACCCTAGCAAGTTGTTCATCAAGAAATTCACCTAGTGGCACAGTATTATCAAGCATAGAAGTAGTTTCATCATAAGTATCATGCAAAGCAGAAGTGGCGTCATCAATAACATGCGACATATTAGAATGAATAGCAGGAGTAGGTGTTGCAAGTTTACTCAAAATAGAAGGTGAATCAAGTGCAGAGCTAGATGGCAGTTCCTTACCTCCCCTCGTTGTTGAGGGAAAAATCTTGGTTCTTTTATCTTTCGAGTTCTTCATAGTGATCAGAAGATATAAATCCCAAGTGACTCAAAGAATAGAGCTATGCTCCCCGGCAACGGCGCTAGAAAATAGTCTTGATAACCCACAAGTATAGAGGATCGCAACACTTTTCTAGGGTAGAGTATTCAACCCAAATTTATTGATTCGACACAAGGGGAGCCAAAGAATATTCTCAAGTATTAGCAGCTGAGTTGTCAATTCAACCACACCTGGAAACTTAATATCCGCAGCAAAGTATTTAGTAGCAAAGTAATATGATAGTAGTGGTAACGGTGGCAAAAGTAATGGTAGCAGTTTTGGTTTTATAGTGATTGTAACAGTAGCAACAAAAAAGTAAATAAGCGAAGATCAATATATGAAAAGCTCGTAGGCAATGGATCAGTGATGGCTAATTATGTCGGATGCGATTCCTCATGCAATAGTTATAACATAGGGTGACACGGAACTAGCTCCAGTTCATCAATGTAATGTAGGCATGTATTCCGAATATAGTCATACATGCTTACAGAAAAGAACTTGCATGACATCTTTTGTCCTACCCTCCCGTGGCAGCGGGGTCCTATTGGAAAGTATCTTGTCCTAAGGGATATTAAGGCCTCCTTTTAATAGAGTACCAGACCAAAGCATTAACACTTAGTGAATACATGAACTCCTCAAACTACGGTCATCACCGGTAAGTATCCCGATTATTGTCACTTTGGGGTTAACGGATCATAACACATAATAGGTAACTATAGACTTGCAAGATAAGATCAAGAACTCACACATATTCATGAAAACATAATAGGTTCAGATCTGAAATCATGGCACTCGGGCCCTAGTAACAAGCATTAAGCATAGCAAAGTAATAGCAACATCAATCTCAGAACATAATGGATACTAGGGATCAAACCCTAACAAAACTAACTCGATTACATGATAAATCTCATCCAACCCATCACCGTCCAGCAAGCCTGTGATGGAATTACTCACGCACGGCGGTGAGCATCATGAAATTGGTGATGGAGGAAGGTTGATGATGATGATGGCGACGGATTCCCCTCTCCGGAGCCCCAAACGGACTCCGGATCAGCCCTCCCAAGAGAGATTAGGGCTTGGCGGCGGCTCCGTATCGTAAAACACGATGAATCCTTCTCTCTTATTTTTTTCTCCCCAAACGTGAATATATGGAGTTGGAGTTGAGGTCGGTGGAGCACCAGGGGCCCACGAGGCAGGGGGCGCGCCCAGGGGGGTAGGCGTGCCCCCACCCTTGTGGACAGGGTGTGGGCCCCATGGCCTTGATTCTTTCGCCAGTATTTTTTATATATTCCAAAAATATTCTCCGATGATTTTCATGTCATTCCAAGAACTTTTATTTCTGCACAAAAATAACACCATAGCAATTCTGCTGAAAACAGCGTCAGTCCGGGTTAGTTCCATTCAAATCATGCAACTTAGAGTCCAAAACAAGGGCAAAAGTGTTTGAAAAAGTAGATACGTTGGAGACGTATCATCCCCATGGCCGTATCAACCTCAGGGAGCCTCCGAGCTTAGTGTCTGGCCTCATCGCAACGCCTCCCCTCGGGAGAGTCACGCGAGGGGGCTAGGCACGGGGGATGCGCTCGGGTCACGCCCGAGCGTACGCCACCCTGTCAGGTCCCTCGGACCTGGTCGTCACGTGCCCTTCCAAGCGGAGCCAAGGTATGAAGGTCGTTTGGACGTCAAGGGGGACTCCTGAGCATCGCGACTCAGGAGCCTAACTAGCCATGTAGCCCCTCACTCCTTGGTCCGTCCTGGTGACCCGAACGGCCCAACGACGGATGAGGTATGCGCGGGGTCGGGCCCTGCCGATGTAGAACACTAGGCCTACTCTCACATCTCCTTTCCATATGTTGTTTGCGCGACAAGGGGGGCTCCTGAGCATCGCGACTCAGGAGCCTAACTGGCCACGTAGCCCCTCACTCCTTGGTCCGTCCTGGTGATCCGGACGGCCCAATGGTGGCTGAGGTATGCGTGGGGTCGGGCCCTGTCGACGCAGAACACCAAAGCAAACGGAAAGGAAATCGTGGAATTTCAAAAAAATATTACACGACATACTGTTTCTCAAATACCAAGCACAAGTTTAAACGCCTCCACGAGGCATGGTTCATGTTGCAGAAGCAAAGCAGGAAAAGGAGCCGCCGGCAAGTAACCCCATCATCCATGTACGCCGCCGTCACTTGCAAGAGGTGTCCCTTCGACGGTGATGCCGCCCTCACCTGAGCCGCCAGCTGGAGTTGCAGGTTCGGCAGCGTCACCAGTTGGGGGCACAGGGTCGAAGGCGCGAAACTTCCTCAGCAGAGCCTCCACCTAGCCCTTCACGGCTTCGGCAGCGGCTGCACAGCGCTCGTCGTTCACAGGCTCTAGCAGCTCATCGAGATTGGCGGCAGGGTCATGAAGATGGAGGTGGCTGAAGACACGTGTCAGCGCGGCCGAGGAAAGTATGCGGGCCTCTCCCTCTACCAAGGGGCCGATTCCGTCCACGACCTCTTCAAGCGCCCCGACCAGATGAGGAAGCAGCTGGGTGGGGCCCTCGTCGATGGTGGCTAGTGGCTCCTCCAAGACCTTCTCGTAGAGTGCCCGCAGCGCCACGCGGGACCTCTCCTCGAGGTACTTGAAGGTCACGCGGTCCTCGGCCAGGACCATCGCCTTGGCGTCAAGCTCGGCTTTCTCCGTTTCCATCTTCTACTTCAGCTTCTCCAATTCGGCTGTGCTCCGCGGCATGCGCCTTCCCCAACAGCTCTAGCTCAGCGTCCCGACCCTTGACGGCATCCTCCCAGGCCTTCATCTTCTCATCCTCTGCCTTGCGGCCTCGCGCCTCGGCTGCACGCTCGTTGCGCATCGCCTCCAGCTCGGCCTCCAGTGACTGACAGCGATCCTGGGCAGCCCCGGCGTCTTTCAGTGCCACCTCGTGAGCGGCCGCGGCCTGGGCTACTTGTCCTTCTCGGAGGTTGCTGCCGCCTGGCTCAACGCTGCCCGAACGGACATGTCTGAGTGAAGCCAGCCAGAGACCAGCTCCAGGCGCCCAGCTACCAGGCGGGGGTCTGTGCCTTGAAGATCTTCTCTCAGCAGGGTCATCGTAGAAAGAGCGCGCTCCAGGACGCCAGGGGAAGCAGAAGGGTCTGATGTCAGCAGTGCGGCAGGAGGAGAAGGAGCCAGCATCGCCACCATGGCCTGGGAGGGTGGGGGCTCCTGAGCCTTGGTGACCCCAACAACCGAGCCAGGCGTTGGCACCTCCGGAGCCAGTGGGACAGCAGGGGCCACCTCCTCTTGAGGACGCTCCCCCAAGCCTCGCGAGGACGATCGTGCCGGAGAAACGCGAGCGTTGTCACTGCCTTTCTCCACGAAGAGGGGCGCAGCCGCCGCTGGCGATGGGGTCCCGGGCAATACCACCACTTCGTCCTTCCTCCTCTTCACCGCGGGTGTAGGCCTGCTACCGCAGCAAAGAAGCATTAAGAGTCAACAGGAGAAGTATAAACAAGACAGGACAAGAGTACTTACTAGTCCACCACAGTGTAATCTCTCTGCTTCCTGAGCTTGAAGCCTGAAAGCTTCACGGCCTGAGGCGTGGCGCGCGAGCACCAGGAACGGAAGAAGAAGAAGCAGGTGGGTTGGAGGCAGCTCCGGGCAGCATCAGAGCAGGGGCGTCGCCTCAGGAAATCAGCGTCGACCTCCCTCTCATCGGAATCGCAGCCGGGGACCTCCTTCGGGGACTGGCCTTGGACCTCGAGGAGCCACTGGCCGCATGAAACTGCCTACTTTCCAGAAGGGCATCGGCCTCGTCATCGTCATCAGGCAGGGTGCGGAGGATGTCGGCCTTGCGCAAAGGGGAGGTCTCCCCCGCCCCTTCGCGGGTCGCCTCCGTGTCGCGCTCCTCCTCTTCTTCCTCCTCTTCCTCCGCCTGAGACTCGTCGAAAGACAAGTCCACCTGAGCCGCCGTTGCCGGGACGTTTGAGGGCACAGGCGGCACGATCCCACGCTCGTTGAAGACAGGCAGAGCGGCGACAACCTTTGCCCCATCAGGGCGGCGGTACAAGGGAACACAGGAGTCCGGCGGGTACCCTTGGTCGTCCCCAACCAAGGAGTGGAGAGCCGAGCGCAGCTCCTCGTCAGAAAGGGCCTCCGGGCGCAGGCGGAGGTCGTCCCCTTCGTCTCCAAGCTTCCACAAGGGGCGTGGGCGCGACTGGAGGGGAGCTACGCGCTGCTTCATGAATTCTTTGACGATCATGGCCCCCGTCAACTTCGCCGCCCTTGAATCACCAAGCCTCAGGTCGGAGGTCATCCTCTCCAACACCTGCGCCGCCCGGGCGTCAGTGAGCTTCGCGCGAAGCCACCCCTCGTGGGACATAGGAATCTCCGTCAGCAGCACCAGCCGGGGGTGGACGCGCTTGGCGTCCATCATGCCCCACTTGCCCCTGAAGCCCTCGGCCTTCTTCCCGGCCTTCGAGATGGCATTGGTCTTGTTGGCTGCGACGAAGCCAACACACCTAGAGCAGGGGCCCTCTTTGATCCGAAGGAAGAAGAAGTGGCCCAGTAGCGCCACGGATGGCATCACTCCGACATACGCCTCGCAGTAGAAGGCGAAGATCGACAGAAGGAGTATGGAGTTGGGATGAAGATGGAGAGCGTGGATCTTATAATGGCTAAGGACGGAGTAGAAGAAGTCGGAGAAAGAGGGAACCAGCCGACGACGATGTTGTTCATGAAGAAGGGGTAGAATGTGCTGCCTGAGGCCTCTGGCTCGTCGGAGCCAGCCCGGAGCACAGTCTTCCTCTTCTTATCACCCTCCGCTGTCATCAGAAGCACAGTGGCAAGATTCTTCTCCAAAACGCTCGGCGCATCAAGCGCCAGCTCGTACCAAGACGACGAGGAAGTGGCCCGAGCTTTCTTGGGCGCCATCTACGGCAAGCTCGAAGGAGGATCTGGGCAGATCTGGAGTCTCTGGGAGCGAATGGCAAGAAAGGGGATCTGGAGCAAGACGAAGGAAAGCAATGAAGGCAAACGCAACCCACGCCAGCCTTTTGTCAGGAGGGCAGTTGTTGAGGCAGCATGGGAAAGCGGAGACGCCCACGTTCCATCAATCGCCACACGTCGACCAAAGCTGCAGGCTATTGGGGCCCGCGGCGCTCCGCACTTGCCCCTTGGCTTCGCCTCGATGTCAAGTCCGAGCGTGCCTTGGGCCCAGGGGCTACTGTCGGCGTCCTGGGAACGGGGGTCCCCAGACTTGCCTGCCTACGGCCCATGACGTGGCTCCATCAGCGGCCCCGTACGGCCCATCTTCACCAGCAAACACTCGAGAACTTCGCAAGGGGCCGAGCCTCGCGAGGCGGACGACGCGAGACATCCTCGGGGACGGCCTCACCAGGCTGGCTCGCGAGGGGCGGAGATATCAAGGCAAGGGACACCTCGCGAGGTTCCTGTGATGCAAGCCATGACAACCAAGGCCAGGTGGGTGCCAGCGCGCGCAGTGTCCTCGTTTCCTCTTTGGTGCTAAAGAGGCAAGCACAGGCGAAGAGTCTCGAGGCAGCAGACAAAGATTTCCATATCGGTGCAACGAGACCAGGACTAGCAGGACGGCAGGACGGAGGCATTGTGGAGCCCAGGACGGCGTCACCACCAAAGCCTTTTGCAGGCGAAGACCATCTTTTGTCAGGATAGCTTGTACTAGCTATCCCCTTTCAAATTGGCCGTTGTGGGATCCATTCCCGCCTAATATTTGGGAAGAGGTCCCGGGCCTCTATATATAAGGCTAGCCTCCACCAGGAGGAGGGGGATCTCATCTTGGACGGGATCCATTCCACCAAGACCACCACACAAACTCACCAAGCACAAGAGCACCTCTCCTCAGGAGGCTATTCTTCCCTTGTAAATATTCATCCTCAGCCCAAGAGGCAATCCACCATACCACACTGGAGTAGGGTATTACACCACATCGGTGGCCCGAACCAGTATAAATCTTGTGTCCCTTTGTTTTGCGTTTCGACGTGCTGAGCCTTGAGATCACGGTGAGGGCGTGAGCTAGAGGGAGGAGAGATCTTCATGCGCACCCCAGTGTTCGAACCTCAAGGGTTTTGCCGGAACCCAAAATCCGACAATCATCACCGTCACCACGCCGTCGTGCTGACGGAACTCTCCCTCGGCCTCAACTGGATCAAGAGTTCGAGGGACGTCACCGAGCAGAATGTGTGGAAATCGCGGAGGTGCCGTGCGTTCGGTACTTGGATCGGTTGGATCACGAAGACGTTCGACTACATCAACTACGTTACTAAACGCTTCCGCTTTCGGTCTACGAGGGTACATAGACACACTCTCCCCGCTCATTGCTATGCTTCTCCTATATAGATCTTGCATGATCGTAGGCAAATATTTTGAAATACTACATTCCCCGACATGAAGAGGGCGGACATGAGAGGTAGGCCTCGCCACCGGCGTGGTAGAAGGAGGATGACCGTCGGTAAGCGACAACGACTCCTTATCCTCCTCAAGGCAGTTCTGATGTGGGTGCTCCTAACCCACGGCCTTCTCAAGCTAGATCATGGTGGATTTTGCAACATCAGCAACAACAACTTGTCCAAATTCGACAATAAAAACCCCAACCCCAACATTAGCAACAACCCTAGATCCAGTTGAAACAATAGGGGGGAGATCTGTGGCATGCTGGGGTGAGGCACGCGGGCCGGGGACCCTGATCCGCGCCAAGATTCAAAAATTAGTTTATGTATATATTTCATCTATTTCACATTGTATAGCGATCCGTAAGAGCATCTCCAGCTGCGCCCCCAACAAGGCCCCCCAGGCGACTTTTCGGCCGTCGACGCCAAAAAATCGGCCCAGTCGCGCCCCCAAGGGCCCAATTTTCGCCGGCTCGGGCCGAAATTGGCGCCGGCGGACCCAACCCAACCCCGGCGTGCTGGGGGCGCTCGGGGCGCTGGGCGAATCATTTTTGGCGCGAAAGAGCCGCGGGCCCTCCTTGCTAGCGACTCGTCTCGCTTCTCGCCACTTCGTCGTCCTCATCGCCTCGTTTCCCATGGCGAATCAATGCCAAAGATGTCGCGCGCTGCCGCGCCGGTCAGCCTCCGCCATTGATGCCTCACGGGCGGCACAGTGAAGGCGTGACGACGCGCGTCCCCGCGCATGCCACGCGTAAACGTGGCGGCCACACGTGCGTGCGGCGCCTCCGCCTATATAAGCCGACCCCCGACGCGCCGGCGGCACGCACAAAGTCTCCACCGCCGACGCGCCCTCTCTCCCCCTTCCTCTCTCTACCCTCGCCGTCTCCAGTTTAAAGAAATGGCCAAACGCTTCCCGGGCGACGGCGCGGCGGCGAACGGTTTCGGCCGCCGCCACCTTCACGAGGACGAAACTCGGCTCCTCTTCGAGGCCGAGTACCCGGTCCCGCCGGACATGCGGGTGCCCGGGGCATGGAGAATCAGCGCCGGCGGGGTCCCGGTGCCACCACCGCCCACCGGGGCGGTACGGCGTGCGGAGATCGCGCGTATCCGCGCCTCCCTGCCGCGGGCGGCGAGGGAGGGGCCGCGCTACGTCCCCGACAGCCCGCTCTGGGAGCCGTACTTCCGCCGCTGCCACGCCGAGCAGATGGTCCGACTGCGCCGGGCGCTAGAGGAGATAGCCGCCCGCAAACGTGAGCGCGAGGACGAGCACGGCGTCGTGATCCTCGATAGCGACGACGACAAGGACGCCGCCGGACCGTCCAACCCGCCACGCTAACCGGGAGAGGGCTGCAGCAGGGACGGCGGCCGCGGCGAAGGCGACGACGACGACAGCGGCAGCGACGACTACACGCGGTTGTACAGCCTCCTCGGCATGTAGAACTGCAAGGGCGGCAGGCGGCGAGCAGCGGCGAGGGAGACGGCGAGGAGCAGACTAATAGCAGTTTTTTTAAAAAAATAATTTAAATATGAACAAACAGGGGCGATTTTTAGCGTCTGCTGGGAGCCAACGGCTGGAGATGCTTTAAGTATCTATTTGACCGCGGAGAAATCTGACTTGCACCATTTGTATTCAGTCTACTCCATAGTTGGTCCCGTATTTCCAATCGTGAGTCGTCCGTTGTCATGAGTTTCATGCTCTTCTAGTCTCTCAGACCACATCACATAGTACTGTACCTATCTACAAACTGAACTGAGGCGGTATCATTCAGCAACGATCTAGCTTTGCTGCGTTCCTGATGTGGTTTGATGATTTTTAACGTCGCCGGCCGGAGTTGAACCCACGCCTCGCATCACGCCAGCGTCAGGTTCTGCAGCGTCCGCGGCATCGGCGGCATGTCGACGTGCACGACGCCCTCCAGCGCCTGCACGGCCTGCGCCATGGTCGGCCGGTGCGCCTCCTGGTCCTGGATGCACCAGCACGCCACCCTGCACGCCCGCTCCAGCTCCTCCCCGCTCACGTCGCCGCGCAGCCGCGGGTCCGCCACGGCGCCCGCCTCCCCCGCCGCCACCTTCCCCGCGGCCCACACCGGGAAGAACGTCGACACAGGCCGCCCTGCCTCCGCCTCCGCCTCCGAGGCGTCGCTGCCATCATCGCCGCCGCGGCCGTCGCCGGAGCTGTCGGTGTTGCGTCGGCCCGAGATGAGCTCGAAGAGCACCATCCCGAAGCTGTATACGTCCGCCTTGGCGCTGATGGGCAGCCCAGAGATCCACTCCGGCGCCAGGTACCCGATGGTGCCCCGCATCGTCGTCAGGGCGCGGCTGAAGTCCCTCCCCACCAGCTTCGCCATCCCGAAGTCGGCGAGCTTCACGCACAGGTCCTTGTCCAGCAGTATGTTCTCCGGCTTCACGTCGCAGTGTATGATGCAGTCGCGGCAGCCGTCGTGCAGGTACGCCAGCCCCCTGGCGACGCCGAGCATGATGCCGTAGCGGTCGCGCCAGCTCGGGCACGAGCCGCCGCCGCCGCCCTTGAAAAGGTAGCCCTCGAGGGAGCCGTTGGGCATGTACTCGTAGACGAGCAGCTTCTCGTCGGCCGACGAGCAGAAGCCCAGGAGCCGGACGAGGTTGACGTGCTGGATGCGCCCGAGCGTGTTCACCTCCGTTCGAAACTGCTTGTCGCCCTGCCGGAGACCTTCCAGCTTCTTGACCGCCACCTCGGTGATGGTGTCCCCGCTCCTCAGGACGCCGCGGTACACGGAGCCGAAGCCTCCGCCGCCGAGCCGGTCCGAGAAGTTCTTGGTGGCGGCGCGGAGGTCGCCGTAGCTGTACACGGCCAAGCAGGAGCCCGCCTCGTTCGCCATGTTGTCCAGCCGACGCCGCCGCCTTCTCCTGGAAAGGAGGAACCAGGCCAGCAGCGCCAATGTGATCAATGCCGCTGCCACACATGCCAACACGATTCCGACGACAAGCTGCAGTGGTAGCCCCCCTTCGTTCTTCTTGTTTGCTCTGCTCAAATCTCGCAGCCCTGATTCTGAAAGCCGGAGATACAGGTCCGGCGACCCCGAGGCCCCAGAGTCGTCGGTGTAAAGCTGCTGAAGGTTGCGGAACTCGCCGTGCCAGACGGCGCACCGGCCGCCGCCGGAGAAGCTGTAGGCCTGGCAAGAGCAGTTGTCGAGGCAAGCCGACTCGCACTCTGTTTTGCTCAGGGCGCGGCCCACGGCGAGCGAGTCGTCGGGGAGCTTAACGTTGGGCAGCGCCAGGAACCCGTCCGTGGACGTGGACGTGGACGACGACCCGTTGCCGTCGCGCGCGCACGCGAGCGACGAGTTCCGGCGGCACCCGCCGGTCCAGTCGCTGAGTGCCCAGTCCCGCTCCGACGCCGGCACGAACCCCGGCGGGCACCGGCAGGACGGCTGGCTCCTCTGGTCGCAGACGCCGAAGGCGCCGCAGACGGCGTAGGCATCGCACTGCACGGTGGGCGCGGCCCAGAAGAACTGCCAGCGCTGGCTGGCGGGCACCCAGATGTACTGCTTGGCCTGCCCCGTCCCCTCGAACACCTGGCGCGTGATGGTCGCGTTGTCGTAGAGCGCCCAGCTGAGCCGCCGGTACGCCGGCGTCTCGACGTAGGTCTGGTTGAAGAGCACGTTGTTGACCGCCTCCGGCACGAGCGCGAAGACGCGGCCCGTCCAGACGCCGCTCCGCCAGTAGACGCGCGTCCGGTTCCAGAGGTAGAAGAACTCGCTGGTGCCGTTGCGGTCGACGGTGTTGCTGAACATGCCCGGCGCGGGGTCCTCGGCGTTCCGCCACGCCGTGAGCCCCTGGTACTCGCCGGTGAGCTTCTTCTCCCCGAGCCACGCCCCCGGCACCAGCGTGTCCGTCGGGTGGTCGAAGCTCTGCCAGAGCACGTCGGAGGAGTTGCCGCCGCCGAGGAGGACCAGGTTGCCGTCGTCGCGGATCACTGCAGTGTTGTTGTTGTTCGACTCCTCCGCCGACAGGTTCGATCTCGACGACGACCACACGACGCCCTCGCTGGCGCCGACGAGCTCGAGGCCGCCGTCGTCGGGGGACACCCGGAGCTCGGCGGAGGCGGCGCTGGACAGGGGGCTCGCGCGGTTGGCGACCCAGATGACGGTCTGGACGGGGATGTTCTTGTACCATACGCCGAGGTAGAACCGGCCGGAGCTGCCGGGGCTGAAGAGCCCGGCCGCGAACTTGCCCTGCGCCGAGACCACCGTGTCGTCGCCCCGCAGCGGCCGCCGCGCCGAAACGGCGTCCGTCTCCGCCGCCGCCGCCGCCGCTACCGGGCAGGAATGAGCGAAGCAGAGCGCAACGAGAGCGAAAGCGGCGACCGTCGGCGACATGTTTTTTCTCAGGTGAATTGAATTCTCGATCGATCAGGAGGAGAGGTGGATGGCGACCGCGAGCGAGTGACACGCAGGCAGTTGCTGTCGCGTTTGCACGCAGCTATACGCTGTCGCGTACTGGCCGCCCGATGAGCCGCCCGCCTCGTCGTCTGGATGACTTTATAGTCGTCATGGAGTCTGTGTCTATCCGTGAATATATAGCCACTATTTTCCCTGGCGAGCGACCAAAACGGCACATTGTCACCTCCCACAAATGTAAAATGTCAATGTGAAGAGGTAAAAAGGCTGCACGGTTGGTGTTGAGCCGGTCCGTGGCTTTTCTGGAGCTGGCGGGAGCAGGACAGGAGTCTTCCACGGTGACGTACGTGGAGACAGATTTGTCACCTTTGGCTGCACCACGGATGCTCGCCTGGTTGGCTGCACCCCCCTTAATTTCCTGCTTGCTTTCGTGCACGGTCCGAAATATATTAGTTTAAAGAAAAAGAAAGTGTAGCAGATTCGTAGCAAAAAGCCGGAGAAATTTGGCTGGCTTTGGTTACCGTCTCGAGTGGCCGTGCGTTCAAACCGTCGTCCTGCTACGGCAGGCGGACGTGAAAAGGATAGATCTCCTGCAACAAAACAAAAGCAGAGCCATCAATCAAATCATGAATGGAATGGGTGGTATTCGCCAATGCGTGTGAGTCTTTCTTTTCTTCTTCAGGCTCGCTGACAGGAACTCCCTACGGTGTTCGTGGTACGTACGAATATAGCTGGGCGTTGCCAGACGTACGTACTTTGTGGTTTCGATTTAGAAATTAATTACGTACATGTGGAACATATCTGTGTATTCTTTCCCAGCTGTTGATTCGATGACAAGTACAGCAGCTGGGTCGGTGACTACTCTGCGTCATTGATCATTGATACAACGCCCATCCTAGGAGCGCAAGCAATCGTAATGCGACACCAAAATTTATAAACAGCGTTGGTTCATGTCATCCGCTCCTCGGAGCAATGACTACGGGTGACCGGACGTCTAGCTGTTTCATACCGTAAAAATCCGAAATACAAGGTGCCTTGCGTTGCACCATTCATTTGGATAATTTTTTTAAAGATTTGATTAGATTTACTTACATTAGGCAAGCTTCTCTATTTTTTCATGTCAATTAGTCAGGTGTAACCTCGTCCAAAACTTGTGAATTTTTCACTCCACGTGCGTTTTTTAATTTCCGTGTCAAAAACTATACACCATATATTTAAGAATAGAGGGAGTATTATATTTTTGAGATTTATTTTCTATCCAAGATGGTACTATTTTTATGGTCTGTCCTAAAAATTATACCAAAAACGTTTAGAAAAACTGCATGGGCCACGTTGATACACCATATCTGTGTATTCTTTCCCAGCTGTTGATTCGATGACAAGTACAGCAGCTGGGTCGGTGACTACTCTGCGTCATTGATCATTGATACAACGCCCATCCTAGGAGCGCAAGCAATCGTAATGCGACACCAAAATTAATAAACAGCGTTGGTTCATGTCATCCGCTCCTCGGAGCAATGACTATGGGTGACCGGACATCTAGCTGTTTCATACCGTAAAAATTCGAAATATAAGGTGTCTTGCGTTGCACCATTCATTTGGATAATTTTTTTAGAGATTTGATTAGATTTACTTACATTAGGCAAGCTCCTCTATTTTTTCATGTCAATTAGTTAGGTGTAACCTCGTCCAAAACTTGTGAATTTTTCACTCCACGTGCGTTTTTTAATTTTCATGTCAAAAACTATACACCCTATATTTAGGAACAGAGGGAGTATTATATTTTTGAGATTTATTTTCTATCCAAGGTGATATTATTTTTATGGTCTGTCCTAAAAATTATACCAAAAACGTTTAGAAAAACCGCATGGGCCACGTTCGCAGCACGCACTTAAGCCTGCTCCCGCACCACAACAGATTGGGCCTCAGCCTGCTCTCTACGGCCCGTCTATGTCCCTGATTGACATCCCACAAATGTGTCAGAAAATAAAGGCCAAGCAAGGATTCGAACCGAAGACCTCTTACTTCATAAGTAACTTAATAACTTAATGCAACAACCAACTAAGACAACTAACTATCATGGCTACAACTAGGTTGTATTATATTTCTATGATTTCAAACGGGATTGGGCCTGCTCTGGCTGCTGGGTGAGCTCCACCAGCGCACGTATATACATATAGCATCAATGTACAAAAAAGTCCTACCACTAAAATAGTATGCCGTGATAAAAAAACAGTATGTATTGATGTAGTGTTGCACCGCTGGGCCTACTCAGCATAAAATCACCGCAAAAAAAGCATAAAATCACCGCAATAATGGGCCTTCTTTTATGCGTAGGGAGCCACACAACCATATTTCATGTTAAATTGTCCCACCTCGCTTGTTTAGACCGTCTCTTTCCAGTTTATATATGTTTGCAGTTGAGTTTTAGTATCAACAAGATTGCTAAAATAGACAATCAGGATCGCTGATTAAAGGAATCATTAGCTGTCTTGGAGGGTGAATTAAAGGAATGATGGATAGAGGATTGTGCAATGGAAAGATATTCACGTGTACATGCAAGAATGGATCGTGCACGGGCAGGATTTGTGGGCTGATGTGATGCAAGGCCCTTATGAGAAGGAATCGACTATGGAATTAATGGGATTGAGAAATCTATATATCTACCGCTTTCGTGAATTTAAAAAAAATCCACCAATTTCTAAAAAATGTTCGTCTATTCTAGAATTTTTCGCCCATTCAAAAGAAAATGCTTAAAGACTGTTCGTAATATATTTTTTCATATTTATAAAAATGTTTGTAAATAGTAAAAAATGCTTCCAAATTTGTAAAAATGTTCACAAATCACGTACATGCAAGAATGGATCGTGCACGGGCAGGATTTGTGGGCTGATGTGATGCAAGGCCCTTATGAGAAGGAATCGACTATGGAATTAATGGGATTGAGAAATCTATATATCTACCGCTTTCGTGAATTTAAAAAAAACCCACCAATTTCTAAAAAATGTTCGTCTATTCTAGAATTTTTCGCCCATTCAAAAGAAAATGCTTAAAGACTGTTCGTAATATATTTTTTCATATTTATAAAAATGTTTGTAAATAGTAAAAAATGCTTCCAAATTTGTAAAAATGTTCACAAATGATCGAAGCTATGTAATTAAACAATAATGCTTCTCAGTCTTTGCGACTATATACCCGTGTGGATTTTAAAGAATTAACTGCCGGGGTGGATCGGAATATTATAGTATGTTTTTTTAAATGTTTCTTGAAATTTAGAATAATTCTTTCTATTTTTTTGACAACCACGATATTTTTTCGAAAATGTGAACATTGCTTCAATTTGTGAATAAACTTGAAAAAAGAAACATTTTCTTGCATTTGTGAACAAATTTTCAAAATCATGCGATGAGATGTGAACAAAATGTGGTCATCGCCAGTGAAGATTATGAAAAAAAGTTCCTCCGTTGCAACGCACGGGCCCTTTTGCCAGTTGTATATTATACAGGGCATCTCGACATCCGCAACCATTCGGACCGTGCGTATAGACGTGTTTTGTCATCCAACACGGTTCTGTATTGGTCCTCTCGGCGGTTCGGACGTATTTTTTCATAAACCGGAGACAAATAGGGGTGGGCTTTGCAGACACATGGTCGTCGTCACATCCATGTCTAACTAACCTGGCCCACCAAACAACCTCACCCGCATTTCCCATGTTTTTCGTCCGATGCACGAGCCGCTTCTTGCGTCGCATCAATGTCGGCCCAAAGCACGCAGTCGCCGGCATTGATGCCACGTGATGTGACCGGAGGGGAGGGCGGCACTGACCGATGTGACCTCTCGGGAGCAGCCGCTTCAATGCGGACACAGTTTCCCGAGGAACCAACTCCGGCCACTCCGCCGTATTGAATCGGCTGGCCATCCATTCGCATGGCCTGGCCGAGGCTATATAAGTCGTGCTCCGGCGTCCACATCGCACTCACCGAATCGCTCCGCACATCCTCGTCCTCACCTCCCCTCTTCCTCCACAACTTAGGTGATGGGCAAGTCATGGAACTTGGCACCGGCTCCGGAGGTTCGTGGTGACGCCGCCCTCGAAATCAGGGGTCGACGTCCTTATCAGCGACCGGCTCCTCGGCGAAAGAGGAGATTATCATCTCCTTTGGCGACGAGAAGGACCAGCCGCCGGCGACGCAGGGCGCGGTATAAGCCGCCACTTACGAGGAGTACGAACAACATATGGAGGTCATGCTTCATCGCTCCGTGCTCCAAGTCAATGGCCCAGCGGCGCTGACGCTCCTCCACATCAAGCCAGAGCCCGCATCCCCTCCCAGCTCTCCCCCGCGCAACCGAAGTGTCCAAATCAGAAGCCGCTTCAAGGAGGAGCCCGTCTCGCCGCCTCCCAAGTGCGTCAAGGAGGAGCGGCGCTCTCCGTCGCCCCGCCACGTCAAGGAGGAGCAAAGCTCACCACTGCCCTACGCCATGTGATCACCGTCAAGGTGTGCGGCCACCCTTGCTACTACCTCGGCAGCGGCAGCAACTCGTCCTCCCGTAACACCCTAACGGAAAGGAGTACGTCGACAGGGAGGGGCAACGGCGGGACAGGCGCAACACCACGCTGTTGGAAATATGCACTAGAGGCAATAATATTGTATTATTATATTTCCATATTCATAGCTAAGAGTTTATATTCCTGCTATTAAGGATAACAAGATGAAGGAAATATGCCCTAGAGGCAATAATAAAGTTGTTATTTTATATTTCCTTATTCATGATAAAGGCTTATTATTCATGCTATAGTTGTATTGATCAGAAACCTAAATACATGTGTGAATACATAAACAAACATCGTGTCCCTAGTGAGCCTCTACTAGACTAGCTCGTTGATCAAAAGATGGTTAAGGTTTCCTAACCATGGACATGAGTTTTCATTTGATAACGGGATCACATCATTAGGAGAATGATGTGATGGACAAGACCCATCCGTTATCTTAGCGTAATGATCGTTCAGTTTTATTGCTATTGCTTTCTTCATGTCAAATACATATTCCTCTGACTATGAGATTATGCAACTCCCGTATACCGGAGGAATGCCTTGTGTGCTATCAAACATCACAATGTAACTGGGTGATTATAAATATGCTCTACAGGTATCTCTGAAGGCGTTTGTTGGGTTGGCATAGATCGAGATTGGGAGTTGTCACTCCGAGTATCGAAGAGGTATCTTTGGGCCCTCTCGGTAATACACATCATAAGCTTGCAAGCAAACGACTAAGGAGTTAGTCACGATGTGATGTATTACGGAACGAGTAAAAGAGACTTTCCGGTAACGAGATTGAACTAGGTATGAAGATACCGACGATCGAATCTCGGGCAAGTAACATACCGACAGACAAAGGGAATAACGTATGTTGTCATAACACTTCGACCGGTAAAGATCTTAGTAGAATATGTGGGAGCCAATATGGGCATCCAGGTTCCGCTATTGGTTATTGACGGAGAGGTGTCTCGGTCATGTCTACATAGTTCTTGAACCTGTAGGGTCCGCATGCTTAACGTTCGTTGACGATATAATATTATATGAGTTATGTGATTTGGTGAACGAATGTTGTTCAGAGTCCCAGATGAGATTACGGACATGACGAGGAGTCTTGAAATGGTCGAGAGGTAAAGATTCATATATAGGACGATAGTATTCGGGCACCGGAAGTGTTTCGGGGGTACCGGGTACTTATCGGGTCACCGGACACCCCCGGGGGAATATATGGGCCATATGGGCCGTGAGTGGGGAGCACACCAGCCCACAAGGGGTGGCGCGCCCCCTATGGAAGGAGGTCGATTGGGAGAAGCAAAAGAGGGGGTTCGGCCCCCCTTCCTTCTCTCTTCCCCTTCCCTTTTCTCTCCGGTGTATTATGGAAGGGGGGCACCACTTGGGGAAACCCCTAGTAGGATTCGGATCCTACTTGGGGCGCACCCTGGCTGCCTCCCCTCTCCTCCCCCCCCACACATATATATATATATGGGGGGGGGGGAAGCACCCCTAGCACACACCAGATAATTGCCTAGCCGTGTATGACGCCCCCCTCCACTGTTTACACCCTCGGTCATATTTTCGTAGCGCTTAGGCGAAGCCCTGCGGAGATCACTTCACCATCACCGTCACCACATCGTCATGCTGACGGAACTCATCTACTACCTTGACATCTTGCTGGATCAAGAAGGTGAGGGACGTCACCAAGCTGAACATGTGCAAAACGCGGAGGTGCCGTGCGTTCGGTACTTGATCGGTTGAAGTGCGAAGAAGTTCGACTACATCAACCGCATTGTTTAACGCTTCTGCTTACGGTCTACGAGGGTACGTAGACACACTCTCCCACTCGTTGCTATGCATCTCCATGGATAGATCATCGCGTGTGCATAGATTATTTTTTGTTTTCCATGCAACGATTCCCAACAGTGCTATCAAGCCAGGTTTATGTGTAGATGATATGCATGAGTAGAACACAAAGAGTTGTGGGAAGTGATAGTCATACTGCTTACCACCAACATCTTATTTTGATTCGGCGGTATTGTGGGATGAAGCGGCCCGGACTAACCTTACATGTCCACGCACATGAGACCGGTTCCACTGACAGACATGCAACTAGTTTTGCATAAAGGTGGCTGGCGGGTGTCTGTTTCTCCTACTTTAGTTGAATCAAATTTGAGTGCGTCCGATCCTTTAAGAAGGTTAAAATAGCAAACTTGACACAACACCGTTGTGGTTTGATGCGTAGGTAAGAACGGTTCTTGCTAGAAGCCCGTAGCAGCCACATAAAACTTGCAACAACAAAGTAGAGGATGTCTAACTTGTTTTTGCAGGGCATGTTGTGATGTGATATGGTCAAGATATGATGTGATATATGTTATGGTATGAGATGATCATGTTTGGTAAAAGTTATCGGCAACTGGCAGGAGCCTTATGGTTGTCTCTTTACTGTATGAAATGCAAACGCCATGTAATTGTTTTACTTTATCACTATGCGTTAGCGATAGTTGTAGAAGCAATAGTTGGCGAGATGACCACGACGCAATGACGGAGATCAAGGTGTCGAGCCAGTGACGATGGAGATCATGACGATGCTTTGGAGATGGAGATCAAAAGCACAAGATGATGGCCATATCATGTCAGATATTTTGATTGCATGTGATGTTTATCTTTTATGCATCTTATTTTTCTTAGTACGGCAGTAGCATTATAAGATGATCCCTTAACTAAATATCAAGGTACAAGTGTTCTCCCTGAGTATGCACCGTTGCTACAGTTCGTCGTGTTGAGACACCACGTGATGATCGGGTGTGATAGACTCTACGTTCACATACAACGGGTGCACGACAGTTTTGCGCGTGCAGAATACTTGGGTTAAACTTGACGAGCCTAGCATGTACAGACATGGCCTCGGAACACTGGAGACCGAAAGTTAGAACGTGAATCATATAGTAGATATGATCAACATAGAGATGTTCACCATTGATGACTACCCCATCTCACGTGATGATCGGACATGGGCTAGTTGATTTGGATCACGTATCACTTAGATGACTTGAGGGATGTCTATTTAAGTGGGACTTCTTTAGTAATTTGATTAATTCAACTTCATTTGTCATGAACTTAGTCTTATAGTTTTGCATATCTATGTTGTAGATCAATAGCGATATATATAGCTCCTATATTTTTTTGATATGTTCCTAGAGAAAACTAAGTTGAAATATGATAGTAGCAATGATGCGGACTGGGTCGTGATATGAGGATTATCCTCATTGCTGCAAAGAAGAATTATGTCCTTGATGCACCGCTAGGTGAGAAACCTGTTGCAGGAGCAGATGCAGACGTTATGAACGTTTCGCAAGCTCGATATATGATAACTACTTAATAGTTTAGTGCACCATGATTTACGGCTTAGAACCGGGACTTAAAAAACATTTTGAATGCCACGGAGCATATGCGATGTTCCAAGAGCTGAAAATTGGTATTTCAGATTCATGCCAGTGTCGATAGGTATGAGACCTAAATACTCGGCGGATAAGAAGGATGGCAAATTGAACAAAAGTATATTTGATATACAGGTTATTGATGTGTACCTTACTAGTGTTCATAGTAGCCCCTGGGTATTTGATACCGGTTCAGTTGCTAAGATTAGTAACTCGAAACAGGAGTTGCAGAATAAACAGAGACTAGTTAAGGGTGAGGTGACGATGAGTGTTGGAATTGATTCCAAGGTTGATATGATCAACATCGCACACTCACTCTATCTTCAGGTTTAGTGTTGAACCTAAATAAATGTTATTTGGTGTTTGTGTTGAGCATGAATATGATTAGATCATGTTTATTGCAATACGGTTATTCATTTAAGTCAGAGAATAATTGTTCTTTTGTTTACATGAATAAAACCTTCCATGGTCATACACCCAATGTCAATGGTTTATTGAATCTCAATCGTAGTGATACACATATTCATAATATTGATGCCAAAAGATGTAAAGTTCATAATGATAGTGCAACATACTTGTGGCACTACCGTTTAGGTCATATTGGTGTAAAGCGCATGAAGAAACTCCATGTGGATGGACTTTTGGAATCACTTGATACTTGCGAACCATGCCTCATGGGCAAGATGACTAAAATACCGTTCTCCGAAACAATGGAGGGAGCTAATTGTAGGATCGAAAGTATGTCTAGAGGGGGGTGATTAGACTACTTGACCAAATAAAAATCTAGCCTTTTCCCAATTTTAAGTCTTGGCAAATTTTAACAACTTAGCACAAGTCAAGCAATCAACCTACACATGCAAGTCTAAGAGTATATCAGCGGAATGTAAAACATTTGCATATGAAGGTAAAGGGAGGAGTTTGGAGGGAGCAAACGCAATGTAGAAACGGAGATTTTTGGCATGGTTTCGATAGGTGGTGCTATTGTACATCCACATTGATGGGACTTCAACCCACAAAGGGTAACAGTTGTGTGAGTCTACGGAGGGCTCCACCCACGAAGGGTCCACGAAGAAGCAACCTTGTCTATCCCACCATGGCCATCGCCCACAAAGGACTTGCCTCACTTGGGTAGATCTTCACGAAGTAGGCGATCTCCTTGCCCTTACAAACTCCTTGGTTCAACTCCACAATCTTGTCGGAGGCTCCCAAGTGACACCTAACCAATCTAGGAGACACCACTCTCCAAAAGGTAATAGATGGTGTGTTGATGATGAACTCCTTGCTCTTGTGCTTCAAATGATAGTCTCCCCAACACTCAACTCTCTCTCACAGATTTGGATTTGGTGGAAAGATGATTTGAGTGGAAAGAAACTTGGGGAAGCCTAGAGATCAAGATTCATATGGTTGGAATGGAATATCTTGGTCTCAACACATGAGTAGGTGGCTCTCTCTCAGAAAATGAATGCTGGAAGTGTAGGCACGTTCTGATGGCTCTCCTCCATAATGAAGGAAGGGTGGAGGGGTATGATACATCTCTAACGTATCTATAATTTTTGATTGCTCCATGCTATTATATTATCTGTTTTGGATGTTAATGGGCTTTATTTTACACTTTTATAACATTTTTGGGACTAACCTACTAACAGGAGGCCCGACCCAAATTGCTGTTTTTTTGCCTATTTTAGAGTTTCACCGAAAAGGAATATCTAACAGAGTCCAAATGGAATGAAACCTTCGGGAACATGCTTTTCTCAACAAACGTGATCCAGGAGACTTGGAGTGGGCGTCAAGAAACAATCGAGGAGGCTACGAGGCAGGGGGCGCGCCTACCCCCCCCCCCCCCCTGGGCGCACCCTCCACCCTTGTGGGGCCCTCGTTGCTCCACTGCAGTACTTCTTCCTCCTATATATATCCACATACCCCCAAACATCCAGGAGCACCACGAAAACCTAATTCCACCGACGCAACCTTTTGTACCCGAGAGATCCCATCTTGGGGCCTTTTCCGGAGCTCCGCCGGAGGAGGCATTGATCACGGAGGGCCTCTACATCAACACCATAGCCTTTCCGATGATGTGTGAGTAGTTTGCCTCAGACCTTTGGGTCCATAGTTATTAGCTAGATGGCTTCTTCTCTCTCTTTGGATCTCAATACAAAGTTCTCTTCGATCTTCTTGGAGATCTATTCGATGTATTCTTATTTTGCGGTGTGTTTGTCGATATCCGATGAATTGTGGGTTTATGATCAAGTTTATCTATGAACAATATTTGAATCTCCTCTGAATTCTTTTATGTATGATTGGTTATATTTGCAAGTCTCATTGAATTATCAGTTTGGCTTGGCCTACTAGATTGATCTTTCTTGCAATGGCAGAAGTGCTTAGCTTTAGGTTCAATCTTGCGGTGTCCTTTCCCAGTGACAGCAGGGGCAGCAAGGCACGTATTGTATTGTTGCCATCGAATATAAAAAGATGGGGTTTATATCATATTGCATGAGTTTACCCCTCTACATCATGTCATCTTACTTAAAGCATTACTCTGTTCTTATGAACTTAATACTCTAGATGCATGCTGGATAGCGGTCGATGTGTGGAGTAATAGTAGTAGATGCAAAATAGTTTCGGTCTAGTTGTCACGGACGTGATGCCTATATACATGATCATACCTAGATATTCTCATAACTATGCTCAATTCTATCAATTGCTTGACAGTAATTCGTTTACCCACAGTAATACTTATGCTCTTGAGAGAAGCCACTAGTGAAACCTATGGCCCCCGGGTCTATCCTCCATCATATTAATCTTCCAACACTTAGCTATTTTTATTGTCGTTTATTTTACTTTGCATCTTTATTTCTCTTTATCATAAAAATATCAAAAATATTATCTTATCATATCTACCAGATCTCACTCTCGTAAGTGACCGTGAAGGGATTGACAACCCCTTATCGCGTTGGTTGCGAGGTTCTTATTTGTTTGTGTAGGTGCGTGGGACTCGAGCGTGATCTCCTACTGGATCGATACCTTGGTTCTAAAAAACTGAGGGAAATACTTACACTACTTTACTGCATCACCCTTTCCTCTTCAAGGGAAAACCAACGTAGTGCTCAAGAGGTAGCAAGAAGGATTTCCGGCGCCGTTGCTAGGGAGATTCGCGCCAAGTCAAGTCAAGATTTGACTCCCAGCAACGATCGATTTCTGGCGCTGTTGCCGGGGAGATTTGCGCCAAGTCTAGTCAAGATTTGACTCCCAGCAACGAGCCATTTCTGGCGCCGTTGCCGGGGAGATACGCACAGGTCAAGACATACCAAGTACCCATCACAAACTCTTATCCCTCGCATTAAATTATTTGCCATTTGCCTTGCGTTTTCCTCTCCCCCACTTCACCCTTGCCGTTTTATTCACCCTTCTTCTGTTCGTCTTTTCGTTTGCTTTGATGTCTTACTTGGCTCATTTGCTCGTTTGGTTGGAATAGTTGTTTATTTATTGCTAAACAGAGAACCTAAGATCTATGGATCCTCATCTGCTTGCTAATCTTTTTAAGAGATCCAATTATGATGAACCAATTTCTAGTGAGTTTTGTGCACTAGATTATCTTTATGAAGCTTTGCTTGAAATTCGTGAATCTGAAAATTGTGATGAAATATTTTATGGAGTGATTCACGATGAATCTTTGAATAAAAAGCATGATTGCAATGATGATAATATAAATTCTATTAATGTCAATTGTGCTTATAATATGCAAAACCCTAAGCTTGGGGATGCTAGTTTTGCTATGTCTACTATTTGTTGCAATGATCATGATTGGGGTGATTCTTCTTATGATCTTGAAAATTTATTTAAGCCCCATGATGAATATGATATTGATTATAATGTTTGAAATAATATTTAAAGTGGGTTTGGAAGAGTGTCAACTTTAGATTCCACATATTTGGAGAATGTTCAATCTTATGAAGTTTTTGATAAAAGTGGGTTTGGAGAGGTCATGACTTTAGTTAATGTTAATCCCACTATTTTGGAAGAGTGTCAACCTTGCATGCATGTGGATCGTGTTAATAATATGTTTTGTGATAGCTATATTGTTGAATTTTCTTATGATCCTACATGTAATTATTATGAGAGAGGAAAATGTGGTTGTAGAAATTTTCATGTTACTAAATTACCTCTCGTTATGTTGAGATTGCCATCGTTTCTTTCCGCTTCCTTGCATATGCTAGTTTTTGCTTGCCTTGATAATTTGTTTGCCTATAAGATACATATGCATAGGAAGTATGTTAGACTTAGATGTGCTCGTCACGTGTTTTATGATGCTCTCTTTGTGCTTCAATTCTTGTCTTTCATGTGAGCATCGTTGAAATCTTATGCCTAGCTATAAGGCTTTAAAGAAAAGCGCTTGTTGGGAGACAACCCAATATTTTTCCTTGCTGTTATTCAATAAATAATTTATCTAGCCTCTGTTTTGGTTGTGTTTTTTGTGTTTAATTAGTGTTTGTGCCAAGTAGAACCATTGGGAAGACTTGGGGAAAGTCTTTTTGATCTTGCTGTAAAAAACAGAAACTTTAGCGCTCACGAGAATTGCTGCCATTTTTTATTGGAGAGTGATATTTAGTTAATTATTTTTTCAGATGATTAATAGATAAATTCCTCACGTCCAGAAATGTATTTTAGAATTTTTGGTTTCCAGAAGTTTGCGTTAGTTACAGATTATTACAGACTGTTCTGTTTTTGACAGATTCTGTTATTCGTGTGTTGTTTGCTTATTTTGATGAATCTATGGCTAGTAAAAGAGTTTATAAACCATAGAGAAGTTGTAATAAAGTAGGTTTAAAACCAATATAAATAAGGAATGATTTAAATACAGTACCTTGAAGTGGTGTTTTCTTTTCTTTCGCTAACGGAGCTCATGAGATTTTCTGTTGAGTTTTATGTTGTGAAATTTTCAAGTTTTGGGTAAAGATTTGATGGATTATGGAATAAGGAGTGGAAAGATACTAAGCTTGGGGATGCCCATGGCACCCCAAGGTAATCTAAGGACACCAAAAATCCAAAGCTTGGGGATGCCCCGGAAGGCATCCCCTCTTTCATCTTCGTCCATCGGTAACTTTACTTGGAACTATATTTTTATTCACCACATGATATGTATTTTGCTTGGAGCATCTTGTATGATTTGAGTCTTTTCTTTTTAGTTTACCACAATAATCCTTGCTGTACACACCTTTTGAGAGAGACACACATGATTCGGAATTTATTAGAATACTCTATGTGCTTCACTTATATATCTTTTGAGCTATATAGTTTTTGCTCTAGTGCTTCACTTATATCTTTTAGAGCATGGTGGTGGATTTGTTTTATATAAACTATTATTCTCTCATGCTTCACTTATATTATTTTGAGAGTCCTATAAAACAGCATGGTAATTTGCTTTAATCATAAAAATTAGTCCTAAAGTGATAGGCATCCAAGATTAGTAAAAAAATATGAGTGTGTTGAATACCATGAGAAGTTTGATGCTTGATAATTGTTTTGAGATATGAAGATGGTGATATTAGAGTCATGCTAGTTGAGTGGTTATGAATTTGAGAAATACTTGTGTTAAAGTTTGTGATTCCCGTAGCATGCACGTATGATGAACCGTTATGTGATGAAGTCGGAGCATGATTTATTTATTAATTGCCTTCCTTATGAGTGGCGGTCGGGGACGAGCGACGGTCTTTTCCTACCAATCTATCCCCCTAGGAGCATGCGCGTAATACTTTGCTTTGATAACTTGTAGATTTTTGCAACAAGTATATGAGTTCTTTATGACTAATGTTGAGTCCATGGATTATACGCACTCTCATCCTTTTACCATTGCTAGCCTCTCTAATACCACACACTTTTCGCCGGTATCATACACCCACCATATACCTTCCTCAAAACAGCCACCATGCGTACCTACCATGGCATTTCCATAGCCATTCCGAGATATATTTCCATGCAACTTACCACCGTTTCGTTTACCATGACACGCTTTATCATTGTCATAATTGCTTTGCGTGATCATGTAGTCGACATCGTATTTGTGGCAAAGCCACTGTTCATAATTTTTATACATGTCACTCTTGATTCATTGCATATCCCGGTACACCGCCAGAGGCATTCACATAGAGTCATATTTTGTTCTAAGTATCGAGTTGTAATTCTTGAGTTGTAAGTAAAAAGAAGTGTGATGATCATCATTATTAGAGCATTGTCCCATGTGAGGAAAGGATGATGGAGACTATGATTCCCTCACAAGTCGGAATGAGACTCCGGACGAAAGAAAAGAGGCCAAAAAAAAGAAAAGAAAAAAGAAGAAGAAGGCCCAAATGAAAAAAATGAATGAAATGAGAGAAGAAGAGAGAAGGGACAATGTTACTATCCTTTTTCCACACTTGTGCTTCAAAGTAGCACCATGATCTTCATGATAGAGAGTCTCCTATGATATCACTTTCATATACTAGTGGGAATTTTTCATTATAAAACTTGGCTTGTATATTCCAATGATGGGCTTCCTCAAAATGCCCTAAGGTCTTCATGAGCAAGCAAGTTGGATGCACACCCAGTTAGTTTCTTTTGTTGAGCTTTCATATACTTATAGCTCTAGTGCATCTGTTGCATGGCAATCCCTGCTCACTCACATTGATATCTATTAATGGGCATCTCCATAGCCCGCTGATACACCTAGTTGATGTGAGACTATCCTCTCCTTTTTGTTTTCTCCACAACCACCATTCTATTCCACATATAGTGCTATATCCATGGCTCACGCTCATGTATTGCGTGAAGATTGAAAAAGTTTGAGAACATCAAAAGTATGAAACAATTGCTTGGCCAGTCATCGGGGTTATGCATGATTTAAATATTTTGCGTGGCGAAGATAGAGCATAGCCAGACTATATGATTTTGTAGGGATAACTTTCTTTGGCCATGTTATTTGATAAGACATGATTGCTTAGTTAGTATGCTTGAAGTATTAATATTTTTATGTCAATATTAAACTTTTATCTTGAATCTTTCGGACCTGAACATTCATGCCATAATAAAGAAAAATTACATTGAGAAATATGTTAGAAAGCATTCCACATCAATTTTTTTATCATTTACTTACTCGAGGACAAGCAGGAATTAAGCTTGGGGATGCTTGATACGTCTCCAACGTATCTATAGTTTTTGATTGCTCCATGCTATTATATTATCTGTTTTGGATGTTAATGGGCTTTATTTACACTTTTATATCATTTTTGGGACTAACCTACTAACCGGAGGCCCAACCCAAATTGCTATTTTTTTGCCTATTTTAGAGTTTCACCGAAAAAGAATATCAAACGGAGTCCAAACAGAATGAAACCTTCGGGAACGTGATTTTCTCAACAAACATGATCCAGGAGACTTGGAGTGGGTGTCAAGAAACAATCGAGGAGGCCACGAGGCAGGGGGCGCGCCTACCCCCTAGGCGCGCCCTCCACCCTCGTGGGCCCCTCGTTGCTCCACCGACGCACTTCTTCCTCCTATATATATCCACATACCCCCAAACATCCAGGAGCACCATGAAAACCTAATTCCACCGCCGCAACCTTCTGTACCCGAGAGATCCCATCTTGGGGCCTTTTCTGGAGCTTCGTCGGAGGGGCATTTGTTGGGGAACGTAGTAATTTAAAAAAAAAATCCTACGCACACGCAGGATCATGGTGATGCATAGCAACGAGAGGGGAGAGTGTTGTCTACATACCCTCGTAGACCGTAAGCGGAAGCGTTTATCAACGCGGTTGATGTAGTCGTACATCTTCACGATCCGTCCTGATGAAGTACCGAACATACGGCACCTCCGCGTTCAGCACACGTTCAGCTCGATGACGTCCTCGCCTTCTCGATCCAGCAAGAGGGGCGAAGTAGTAGATGAGTTCCGGCAGCACGATGGCATGGTGATGGTGTTGGTGAATAACAATCTCTGCAGGGCTTTGCCTAAGCACTACGAAAACTATAACGGAGGATAAACTAGAGGGGACGGGGTAGCCAGCACACGGCTTGGTGTTTCTTGATGTGTCTTTGGTGCTAGCCCTGCCCCTCTATTTATATGTTGAGCCCTGGGGTCGAAACATGGAGCAAAAGCCTCCTCAAAGTCAGTTTTTCCCGAAAGGCAAGAGTCCTACTCGGACTCCAGGACCAAACGCCACAATCCAGATGCCATGGTCTCCGGCGTTTGGCCCCTTGGCCTCCGCAAAACTCCTTTTTGTACTCACTTATAGCCCCGTGGGCCTGACCCCTTGGCCTAACCATATCATCCAATATATGAATCTTTACCTCCGGACCATTTCGGAGCTCCTCGTCATGTCCGTGATCTCATCCGGGACTCCGAACAACATTCGGTTTCCAACATACATAACTCATAAATACTATATCGTCAACGAATGTTAAGCGTGCGGACCCTACGGGTTCGAGAACTATGTAGACATAACCAAGACACTTCTCTGGTCAATAACCAATAGCGGAACCTGGATGCCCATATTGGCTCCTACATATTCTACGAAGATCTTTATAGGTCGAACCGCATAACAACATACGTTGTTCCCTTTGTCATCGGTATGTTACTTGCCCGAGATTCGATCGTCGGTATCTTAATACCTAGTTTAATCTCGTTACCGGCAAGTCTCTTTACTCGTTCTGTAATACATCATCCTGCAGCTAACTCATTAGTTACAATGCTTGCAAGGCTTATAGTGATGCGCATTACCGAGTGGGCCCAGAGATACCTCTCCGACAATCGGAGTGACAAATTCTAATCTCGAAATACGCCAACCCAACAAGTACCTTCGGAGACACCTGTAGAGCACCTTTATAATCACCCAGTTACGTTGTGACGTTTGGTAGCACACAAAGTGTTCCTCCGGTAAATGGGAGTTGCATAATCTCATAGTCATAGGAACATGTATAAGTCATGAAGAAAGCAATAGCAACATACTAAACGATCAAATGCTAAGCTAACAGAATGGGTCAAGTCAATCACATCATTCTCCTAATGATGTGATCTGATACGTCTCCAACGTATCTATAATCTTTGATTGCTCCATGCTATATTATCTACTGTTTTGGACTATATTGGGCTTTATTTTCCACTTTTATATTATTTTCGGGACTAGCCTATTAACTGGAGGCCCAGCCCAGAATTGTTGTTTTTTTGCCTATTTCAGTGTTTCGGACAAACAGAATATCAAACAGAGTCCAAGTGGAATGAAACCTTCGGGAACATGATTTTCTCATCAGATAAGACCCAGGAGACTTGGACCCTCCATCAAGAAAGCCACGAGGCGGTCACGAGGGTGGAGGGCGCCCCCCTAGGGTGCGCCCCTGCCTCGTAGGCCCCTCAAAGCTCCACCGACGTACTTCTTCCTCCTATATATCCACGTACCCCCAAATGATCAGAACAGGAGCCAAAAACATAATTCCACCGCCGCAACTTCCTGTATCCACGAGATCCCATCTTGGGTCCTGTTCCAGAGCTCCGCCGGAGGGGGCATCGATCACGGAGGGCTTCTACATCATCATCCAAGCCCCTCCGATGAAGTGTGAGTAGTTTACTTCAGACCTACGGGTCCATAGTTAGCAGGTAGATGGCTTCTTCTCTCTTTTTGGATATCAATACAATGTTCTCCCCCTCTCTTATGGAGATCTATTCGATGTAATCTTCTTTTTGCGGTGTGTTTGTTGAGACTGATGAATTGTAGGTTTATGATCCAGTCTATCTATGAATAATATTTGAATCTTCTCTGGATTCTTTTATGTATGATTGGTTATATTTGCAAGTCTCTTCGAATTATCAGTTTGGTTTGGCCTACTAGATTGGTTTTTCTTGCCATGGGAGAAGTGCTTAGCTTTGGGTTCGATCTTGCGGTGCCCTTTCCCAGTGACAGAAGGGGCAGCAAGGCACATATTGTATCGTTGCCATCGAGGATAACAAGATGGTTTTTTTATCATATTGCATGAAACTATCCCTCTACATCATGTCATCTTGCTTAAGGTGTTACTCTGTTTTTAACTTGATACTCTAGATGCATGTTGGATAGCGGTCGATGAGTGGAGTAATAGTAGTAGATGTAGAATCGTTTCGGTCTACTTGTCTCGGATGTGATGCCTATATACATGATCATACCTAGATATTCTCATAACTTGTCACATCCCTAGTTCTGGTATGACCTAGGCTAGCCCTTCATGCTTGCATCATGTTTAAACTCCATTTAAATTTGAAATGGGGAGTTGTGAACCCTCAGATATCATTATTGAAAATGACCCAGATAAAAAGTGCTCCAAAAGGGTCCAAGAAAATGTTCATGTCTCTCTCTGAAAATATTGGGGAGAGGTAAAATTCAAACCAATATTTTTCAGGAGCTCATAGATAATTATTTTGGGCATTTGGATTTAATGAATAATTATTTTCTTTGGATATATATTTGTTATATATATAATATATGTCCAAAAATTATGTTAGTTGTTGAGGAGCTCTGGAATAATACCACTAGCTCCTGCAAAAATTGACATAAGTAAATTAATTGATTTAGTATTTCTATTAAATCAAAACAAATGTCAGAAAAATAGAAAAGAAAAACAAAAATGGAAAAACCTACCTGGCGCTTACCTGCCTGGCAGCCCAGCTGGCGGCCCAGCTCCTGTGCCGGCCCAACACTGTTGGCCCAGGCCAGGTCATCGCCAACCTCCTGCCAGGAGGACGGCACGCGTGTGCTCGCCGCGCGCGAGCACGCACCGGCCACCTCCTGCTTCCTCGATCGTCGCTGGAGGCCGCTGCGAGCGCCACGCACCACCCCTACTCCTTCACTCTCTCCCCGTGCCCTCCCCTTTCCTCTGTCTCTCTCACTCGCCCTCCCCTCACGCGGCCGAGCGCTGCTGTCGCCGCCGTTTGCCATTGCCGCGGCCACTGCCTCCCCCTCGTCACTTGTTACTGTCCAGGAGCACCGCCGCCCTCGACTACGCCTCCTCGTCGAGCTGGACGACACCAGGAGCACTGCAGCATCGCCACCGCCATCATCCCCTTCGTCGGAGCCGCGGATCGCCGCCGCTAAATTCGCCGCCGACTGGTCCTCCCCGAGCCCGCTGACCATCCCGTCGCCTCCGCTATGAGCTTCCGCGCCGAACCCCTCTCCCCCTCCTCGCGTTTGCACCGTCTAGGCCTCAGCTCCGCCATGGCCGAAGCTCGCCTCCACTCGAGCTTGTCGCCGGCGTTGCTCCGGCGACCCTTTGGCCACGCCAGTGCACCTAGCACTCTCGCCGCACCTCGTAGTGCCCCGCTAGTGTTTTAGTTGGCGCGTTTGCACGCTGCAGCCGCGTCCTCGAACACAGCCGAACTCCGGCGGCCGCCAACGTGGTCGCCGACGTCGTTCTCGGCCACCCCAGCTCCGGCCGAGGGCACTGCTCGACGCGCCGCATCGCCAGCTCTTCGAAGAGCCTAACCACGCCTCGAACGGAGCCCTGTGGACGATTTCCGCGGCGCTCCGCCGTCTCGGGCCTCGCCGGCGGCTTCACGCTGGTGGGGTTTGACCCTTTGACCTCGCCGGCCTGACGTGCGGGCCCGGCCTGGCAGGTGATTAGCTTAAGGCTAATGCCTATTTAACTAATCCCTGACACTGACAGTGGGCCCTGGCATCCTAATCCTTTAATTAGATTAGTTTAATAACCCCTGTCAACTAACCAGTCACTGACGTGTGGACCCCACACGTCAGGTTTGACTCGGACAGCTCCGTTGACCACTGACGCAACGCTGATGTCATGCTGACGCAATATCTCATTTTCTGGAATTATAATAAATCAGGAAATTCCAGAATATATTCAAAACTTCAAAAATTCATAGAAATTTAACCGTAGCTCAGATTGAAATAATTTATATATGAAAAATTATCAGAAAAATTCAATCTACCCATCTGTACCATTTTCATGCTTGACAAACCAACCTATACATGCTGTATATGTGAAAACACACTTATGGCATATATAAAGAGCTTATTTGGAGATGCATTTGAATCTTTGGTTCAAATGGACTTCATGCAAATGAATACTAGTTGCATTAGCCCAAACAGCATCACATCTTCATGCCATGTTCATGCATCATAATGTTGCATATGCTTGTGTTTGATTGCCGACACCGTTCCTTCTCGATAGGTCCTGCTCCGGAGACCGTTCCAGAGTACCTGTCTGAGGAGCAGTGCCTTCCTTGTTGTTCTACCAGGCAAGCACCCCCCCCTTGTTCATTCCGATACAACCCCACTCTCTCGCTCCTGCTCTCTTTTATTGCATTAGGACAACCACGATTCAACTGCTACTTTATGCTGCGGTAGTTGAACCCATTCCTCTGCATGACCTGTCATTGCCACAGTAAATAGTTGAAACCCACTAGCATGTGTAGGGGTTGATTGAGCCATGTTGTGTTCTTACCATGCCATGCCTGCTATTGCTTAGAGTTGTGTCAGGTCTGATTCATCGGGAATGAATTGGAGTGTTATGATATGTTCTAGTGCTGAGAGTTAAACGTGTGAACACGATTTGGTAAAGGTAGCGGTGAGAGGCCATGTAGGAGTACATGGTGGGTTGTCTCATTGGGACCGTCCTTAAGAACTGAGTTCTGTGTAAGTTGTCCAATGACTAGCTACTACCACACATTGGGCTCCGGGCGCTCCAAGCTCTCTCGACTTATTAACCGCCTTGAGCTCTGTCCAGGAGTTGCAAATAGTTTCTGGTGTTTGTAGGTAGTGCTATTTTTCTACCGAGTGGCACCCGGCAGGGTGGACTTGGGACAGACTAGGCACACGTGGCCCGGTGTACCGAGTGGCACCCGGATGGTGGGCTCGGGAACCCTGTACACATCGTTTGGGGCCGTGAGCGAAACCTCGGCCGGATCTCCTTGCGGATGGAACCCGAATAGGCGATAAACCTGGACTAGAGTCTTGCGTGGTTAGTCAGGTCATGGCCGACACCCTCGCCAGGCTTCCGCTTGAAGGTTCCCGAGATACATGACGTGTACATGGCGGTAAGTGGCAAGAGCGTGTGAGAAGAAGTACCCCCTGCAGGGTTATCATGATCTATTCGAATAGCCGTGTCCTCGGTTATGGACTTCTTGGATGCTTACGTGGTACATAGACAACTTAAAGTGGATACTCTAAAATGCTCAAGACAAGTGTGAGTGCTATGGATGGCCTCCTCGTAGGGAGACGAGGATGAGTCCTTAGTGGTGTATTGATGTGGTGATTAGTGGACTCGTGTGCGCTGCCTCATCTCAAAGAAGTTTCTCGTTGTCGTAGAACAGGATAGCCACTGAGTCAAAGCTGGCTTGCTGCAACTAAACCCCACATTACCTTCTTGATACTAATGCATATATGATAGGATCTGATGTAAGTCTTGCTGAGTACCTTTGTACTCACGTTTGCTTTATTTATGTTTTGCAGACGAGACATCTGTCTTACTAGTAGTTCCGCTTGGACTTCGACGGGTAGCTTGTTACCTCAGCTACGATCTTGTACCCTTGGGAGGGTCTTGTAGATAGTCAGGCTTTCCAGCTCTTTTCTTTTGTAGTTGTCTGTACTCAGACATGTAATGCTTCCGTTGCTTGTATGCTCTGAATGATGGGTCATGTGACCCCTGCTTGTATTTATGCTATGTGGCTCTTCTGAGCCTTTATCTATATGAGTTTGCGTTATGTTGTGATGCCATGTTGTACAGCACATACTTGCATGTTATGCGTACGTGTAGCGTGTATTGCTATGTGTGGGGTCCGACAATCTAGTTGTTTATCCTTGGCAGCCTATCATATGGGGAAATGTAGTCTAGTGTCTTCTGAGCGATAGTAGTCCGCTACAGCCCGGTCCACCGGAGCCCTGCTAGCCCAGCACTACTGCTCGGAACACCTGACTGGCCGGCATGTGTTTCACTTCGTTCCTATGTCTGTCCCTTCGGGGAAATGTCACGCGGTGACGACCGGAGTCCTGCCTAGCCTGCTACAGCCCGGGTTACCGGAGTCCTGTTAGCCTAGTGCTACAGCCCGGATTCACACGCTGTTGACCGACATGCTCGAGGTTGATTCATGTATGCCTGTCCCCATGGGTTAGTGCCGCTTTGGGTTCACGACTAGCCATGTCGGCCCGGGTTCTTTGTCATATGGATGCTAGCGACACTATCATATACGTGAGCCAAAAGGCGCAAACGGTCCCGGGCGAGGTAAGGTGGCACCCGTGGGAATACCGTGCGTGAGGCCACAAAGTGATATGATGTGTTACATGCTAGATCGGTGTGACCTAGGATCGGGGTCCCGACAGCCTTAGTATCAGAGCCTGACTGCGTGTAGGATTTCCAAGCCAACCTGGTCAAAGTTGTGTCTAGAAATTCTTTAGTTATGTAAGGGAATTGATTGTGGAAGGGAACGTAAGGCTCTTTTTACTCCTTATACCTCATGCCTTCTGATCTGAGTCATCCTATCTTTCCTACGGGGTTAAGGAACTAGGCTTCTTCTTCTGTCTATCAGGATCATGTGTTACTACTCCGTAGTCTCTTAGGATGGGTTGATCAGAGTCATATCCCAGTTGAGTACCTCTGGTGTAGCTTGTTTAGTAATATCTCAGAATCTTGAGTAATGATGTTGAGCATGGTGCTACCCCATCTTTTGCAGAATGTCTCATTTTGAGCAGTTTGCTGCCGTTATGCTGCCGGATTTATCCTAGGAGTTCAAGAGATTGTATTTTTTCCCGTACTATAATCTACATCCTTATGATGATGCTGAATCCATCCTTGTTTCCTTGGTTGGCTCTCAGGATGTTGCCGGTTAACCGAAGTTCTGTTGCTCATATCCGGAACCACGGAGATGGTAGGGATGAGGATCCTCCTGACCAGTCTTCATTGGCAGAGTTCATGTTAGAAATGGAGAAGAACAAGCGAGAGTCAAACCACTTGTTAGCACGTATTGAGGAGAACACCTCCCGCCAGCACAAAGAGTTTGTGTCCATCCATGACTTCATTGGTCTGAAACCACCCACCTTCCATCATTCCATTGAGCCACTCGATGCAGATGACTGGCTCCGTAGTATTACACACAAGATGCGTTCTGCGAACGTAGCTGAAAGTGACAGGGTCACCTATGCTACTTATCACCTGGAAGGTCCTGCCAGTATTTGGTGGCAGAACTACGAGGCTATGCTTCCAACTGGCCAGATAATCACCTGGAGAGATTTCACCGAGGCTTTCCGTGAGCATCACATTCCTCAGGCTCTCGTTGATCGCAAGAGAGAAGAGTTTTGTAGTTTAACCCAGAGTAAGATGGCTGTAGATGCTTACAGTAGAGAGTTTGAGAACCTCGCCCGCTATGCTACAGAAGAAGTGGCCACAGACACCAAGAAGCAGGCTAGGTTCCGGAAGGGTCTCAACCCCAAGTTGCGTCGTGATCTCCACCTGCACCATTGCAATACATTCCAGGCTCTTGTGAACAAGGCCATTAATGCGGAGACAGCTCAGCTCACTTACGAGGAGTCTCGTAAGCACACCCGTGATTTGGTTCCTTCCTCTGGCTCTACCTTGCAGAAGCGCCGGTTTTGGGTTCCGAACTCCGCTCTTCCACCCGGTTACTCACCGAGGCCCTATTATGTGGCACCTCACCCAGTTCAGTTACATGCTCCACCCAGGCCTACTGGTAGACCGCTTGTCAAGGCGGGCCCACGTCCTACTTCAGGGACTTGCTTCACATGCGGAGAGCCAGGACACTATGCACGTGACTGCTCTCAAACCAGCTATGCCCCACCCCAGCCTGAGAAGTCTGTTGGCCGTGATAAGCCATCACGCAAGATGAGTAGTGTCAAGTCAGCTCCCCCTGAACGTGGATGTGTGCATCACGTCTCAGCTAAAGACACTCGTGATGATCCGGATGTCGTTCTTGGTACCCTCCTTGTCAATTGCCATCCAGCTTCGGTTTTGTTCGATACCGGAGCATCTCACTCCTTCATCTCTAAAGGCTATGCTCGTTTGCACGACATGTCATTCTGTGATATGCCAACTCCACTTGAAATCCAAACTCCAGGGTCTAGATGGCAAACTACCCGAATAAGCCATGGTAATGAAATCCTTGTTGACAGACTTGTATTCCTTGCATCACTTATAGCCCTCAAGTCTACAGATATTAACATCATCTTGGGTATGGACTGGATGAAAGCTCATCATGCTAAGATTGATTGTTACACAAGGTCTGTTTAGCTTACACACCCATCTGGCAAGACAGTCACCGTCTCCACTAGAGTTGCAAAGCGTCAACTCTATTCTCTTAATGCCAACCCTCTACCAGACCTTGAAGATATCCCGGTAGTCCGTGACTTTCCGGATGTCTTTCCAGAGGAACTGCCAGGTATTCCACTTGACAGAGATGTAGAATTTGTCATAGATCTTATCCCAGGAACCGCTCCAATCTCTAGGAGACCTTACAAGATGGCACCCTTAGAACTAGCTGAGCTTAAGAAACAACTCGATGAATCCTTGCAAAAGGGTTTCATCCGTCCCAGTTCTTCTCCCTGGGCTTGCCCCGTTCTCTTCGTCAAGAAGAAGGATGGTACGGACCGGATGGTTGTAGATTATCGTCCCGTTAATTTGGTCACGATAAAGAACAAGTATCCGCTCCCCAGGATCAACGATCTGTATGATCAGCTCGCTGGATCCTCAGTCTTTTCCAAGATGGATTTGAGGTTAGGCTACCACCAAATCAAGATCAGAAATGGGGACATTCCTAAGACGGCTTTTGTCACTCGTTATGGTCAGTACGAGTACACCGTCATGTCCTTTGGTCTAACCAACGCTCCAGCTACTTTCTCTCGCTTGATGAACTCGATCTTCATGGAGTACCTAGACAAGTTTGTCGTGGTTTACCTCGATGATATCCTTATTTACTCGAAGAACGAGGAAGAGCATGCCGAACATCTTAGACTTGTGCTAGAAAAACTCAGAGCACACCGCCTTTACGCCAAGTTCTCCAAGTGCGAATTTTGGTTACCAGAAGTGACCTATCTCGGCCACGTGATCTCTGGTAAGGGCATTGCGGTCAATCCCGAAAGAGTTCAGGCCGTTCTTGATTGGACTCCGCCTGAAACAGTTAAGCAAGTTAGGAGTTTCCTTGGTCTAGCCAGTTATTGTCGCCGCTTCGTTGAGAACTTCTCCAAAGTGGCCAAACCTCTCACGGAACTTCTCAAGAAAGATAAAAAGTTTGAGTGGTCCCCACAGTGTGAACACAGTTTTCAGGAACTGAAAAGATGTCTTACTTCTGCTCCCATACTCGTGCCACCGGACTTCACTAAAGACTTTGTTATCTACTGCGACGCCTCATGACAGGGACTAGGTTGCATTCTTATGCAAGATCGCCATGTGATTGCCTATGCATCTCGACAGTTGCATCCACATGAGGAGAATTATCCTACCCATGATCTAGAGCTTGCAGCCGTAGTCTATGCACTTAAGACCTGGCGACATTACCTTCTTGGTAAACGTTGCGAGATTTACACCGATCACCAGAGTCTCAAGTATATCTTCACCCAACCAGATTTGAACCTTAGGCAAAGACGTTGGTTGGAGTTGATCTCAGATTACGACTTAGGGATTACCTACACCCCAGGCAAGGGGAATGTCATGGCTGATGCGCTAAGTCGTAAGTCCTATTGCAACAATCTCATGTTGCAGCAGGGCCAACCACTTCTCCATGAGGAATTATGTAAGCTTAACCTTCACATTGCTCCTCATGGATTCCTTTCTACCTTGGTGGCGAAACCTACTCTTGTGGATCAGATTATCTCTGCTCAGAGGCAGGATACGGGAATTTCCCGGATCAAGAGAAACATTAACAAGGGAGTTGGTGGTAGTTTTTCTATAGATGGTCGCGATGTTGTTTTCTTTGAGAGTCGCTTGGTGGTTCCCAAGAATCAACATCTTCGACAGTTAATCCTTAAGGAGGCGCATGAATCTCCTCTCACGATTCATCCCGGTAGTACTAAGATGTATCAGGACCTACGCCAGAGGTTCTGGTGGACTAGGATGAAGAGAGAAATTGCTCAGTTTATTGCTAACTGTGACGTTTGTCGCCGCGTTAAGGCAGAGCATCAAAGACCTGCTGGCACTCTTCAGCCTTTAGCTATTCCTGAATGGAAATGGGATAAAGTTGGTATGGACTTCATCACCGGCTTTCCCAGGACCAAGAAAGGGAATAACGCTATCTTCGTAGTCATTGATCGTCTTTCCAAAGTGGCTCACTTCCTACCTGTTCGAGAGAGTATCACTGCTAGTCAGCTCGCTGACTTATATATTTCTCGAATAGTGTCACTTCATGGTGTTCCACTAGAGATCAATTCAGACCGTGGTAGTCTTTTCACTTCTCATTTCTGGGAGAGTTTCCAAACTACCATGGGCACCCACCTTTCTTTCAGTACCGCTTTCCACCCTCAATCAAGTGGTCAGGTGGAAAGGGTCAACCAGATTCTTGAAGACATGCTTAGAGCTTGTGTTATCTCATTCGGTATGGATTGGGAGAAGTGTCTTCCTTTTGCCGAGTTTGCTTATAACAATAGCTATCAATCCATCCTCAAGAAAGCTCCTTTTGAGGTTCTGTATGGACGAAGGTGTCGAACACCTTTGAACTGGTCAGAAACCGGTGAACGGCAATTCTTTGGACCGGATATGATCCAGGAGGCAGAAGAGCAAGTTCGCATCATTCGTGAGAATTTGAAAATAGCCCAATCTCGTCAAAAGAGCCAGTATGACCGTAGTCATAAGGAAGTGGCTTATGAAGTTGGCGATAAGGCTTACCTTCGGGTTACTCCTCTAAAGGGTACCCATCGATTCGGTATCAAGGGCAAGTTGGCTCCTCGTTACATTGGTCCCTTTCTCATTCTCGCTAAACGAGGAGAGGTTGCCTACCAGTTGGAACTACCACCACATCTTTCTCGGGTTCATGATGTCTTCCACGTCTCTCAACTCAGGCGTTGCTTCTCGGATCCCATCCGCGAAGTGGACCACGAAACGCTTGATCTCCAAGACAACCTCACCTATCGAGAGTACCCTGTATGCATCCTTGATCAAGCAGAGCGTGTCACCCAACGTCATAACATCAAGTTCCTCAAGGTTCAGTGGTCTCATCATTCTGAGAGAGAAGCCACTTGGGAGCGTGAAGATCGTCTTCGACTTGAGTACCCCGCTTTCTTCCCGCCGACTCCTGAATCTCGGGACGAGATTTCTTCGAGTGGGGGCGAGTTGTCACATCCCTAGTTCTGGTATGACCTAGGCTAGCCCTTCATGCTTGCATCATATTTAAACTCCATTTAAATTTGAAATGGGGAGTTGTGAACCCTCAGATATCATTATTGAAAATGACCCAGATAAAAAGTGCTCCAAAAGGGTCCAAGAAAATGTTCATGTCTCTCTCTGAAAATATTGGGGAGAGGTAAAATTCAAACCAATATTTTTCAGGAGCTCATAGATAATTATTTTGGGCATTTGGATTTAATGAATAATTATTTTATTTGGATATATATTTGTTATATATATAATATATGTCCAAAAATTATGTTAGTTGTTGAGGAGCTCTGGAATAATACCACTAGCTCCTGCAAAAATTGACATAAGTAAATTAATTGATTTAGTATTTCTATTAAATCAAAACAAATGTCAGAAAAATAGAAAAGAAAAACAAAAATGGAAAAACCTACCTGGCGCTTACCTGCCTGGCAGCCCAGCTGGCGGCCCAGCTCCCGTGCCGGCCCAACACTGTTGGCCCAGGCCAGGTCATCGCCAACCTCCTGCCAGGAGGACGACACGCGTGTGTCGCCGCGCGCGAGCACGCACCGGCCACCTCCTGCTTCCTCGATCGTCGCTGGAGGCCACTACGAGCGCCACGCACCACCCCGACTCCTTCACTCTCTCCCCGTGCCCTCCCCTTTCCTCTGTCTCTCTCACTCGCCCTCCCCCTCACGCGGCCGAGCGCTGCTGTCGCCGCCGTTTGCCATTGCCGCGGCCACTGCCTCCCCCTCGTCCCTTGTTACTGTCCAGGAGCACCGCCGCCCTCGACTACGCCTCCTCGTCGAGCTGGACGACGCCAGGAGCACTGCAGCATCGCCACCGCCATCATCCCCTTTGTCGGAGCCGCGGATCACCGCCACTAAATTCGCCGCCGACTGGTCCTCCCCGAGCCCGCTGACCATCCCGTCGCCTCCGCTGTGAGCTTCCGCGCCGAACCCCTCTCCCCCTCCGCGTTTGCGCCGTCTAGGCCTCAGCTCCGCCATGGCCGAAGCTCGCCTCCGCTCGAGCTTGTCACCGGCGTTGCTCCGGCGACCCTTTGGCCACGCCAGTGCACCTAGCACTCTCGCCGCACCTCGTAGTGCCCCGCTAGTGTTTTAGTTGGCGCGTTTGCACGCTGCAGCCGCGTCCCCGAACACAGCCGAACTCCGGCGGCCGCCAACGTGGTCGCCGACGTCGTTCTCGGCCACCCCAGCTCCGGCCGAGGGCACTACTCGACGCGCCGCATCGCCAGCTCTTCGAAGAGCCTAACCACGCCTCGAACGGAGCCCTGTGGACGATTTCCGCGGCGCTCCGCCGTCTCGGGCCTCACCGGCGGCTTCACGCCGGTGGGGTTTGACCCTTTGACCTCGCCGGCCTGACGTGCGGGCCCGGCCTGGCAGGTGATTAGCTTAAGGCTAATCCCTGTTTAACTAATCCCTGACGCTGACAGTGGGCCGTGGCATCCTAATCCTTTAATTAGATTAGTTTAATAACCCCTGTCAACTAACCAGTCACTGACGTGTGGACCCCACACGTCAGGTTTGACTCGGACAGCTCCGTTGACCACTGACTCAACGCTGATGTCATGCTGACGCAATATCTCATTTTCTGGAATTATAATAAATCAGGAAATTCCAGAATATATTCAAAACTTCAAAAATTCATAGAAATTTAACCGTAGCTCAGATTGAAATAATTTATATACGAAAAATTATCAGAAAAATTCAATCTATCCATCTGTACCATTTTCATGCTTGACAAACCAACCTATACATGCTGTATATGTGAAAACACACTTATGGCATATATAAAGAGCTTATTTGGAGATGCATTTGAATCTTTGGTTCAAATGGACTTCATGCAAATGAATACTAGTTGCATTAGCCCAAACAGCATCACATCTTCATGCCATGTTCATGCATCATAATGTTGCATATGCTTGTGTTTGATTGCCGACACCGTTCCTTCTCGATAGGTCCTGCTCCGGAGACCGTTCCAGAGTACCTGTCTGAGGAGCAGTGCCTTCCTTGTTGTTCTACCAGGCAAGCAACCCCCCCTTGTTCATTCCGATACAACCCCACTCTCTCGCTCCTGCTCTCTTTTATTGCATTAGGACAACCACGATTCAACTGCTACTTTATGCTGCGGTAGTTGAACCCATTCCTCTGCATGACCTGTCATTGCCACAGTAAATAGTTGAAACCCACTAGCATGTGTAGGGGTTGATTGAGCCATGTTGTGTTCTTACCATGCCATGCCTGCTATTGCTTAGAGTTGTGTCAGGTCTGATTCATCGGGAATGAATTGGAGTGTTATGATATGTTCTAGTGCTGAGAGTTAAACGTGTGAACACGATTTAGTAAAGGTAGCGGTGAGAGGCCATGTAGGAGTACATGGTGGGTTGTCTCATTGGGACCGTCCTTAAGAACTGAGTTCTGTGTAAGTTGTCCAATGACTAGCTACTACCACACATTGGGCTCCGGGCGCTCCAAGCTCTCTCGACTTATTAACCGCCTTGAGCTCTGTCCAGGAGTTGCAAATAGTTTCTGGTGTTTGTAGGTAGTGCTATTTTTCTACCGAGTGGCACCCGGCAGGGTGGACTTGGGACAGACTAGGCACACGTGGCCCGGTGTACCGAGTGGCACCCGGATGGTGGGCTCGGGAACCCTGTACACATCGTTTGGGGCCGTGAGCGAAACCTCGGCCGGATCTCCTTGCGGATGGAACCCGAATAGGCGATAAACCTGGACTAGAGTCTTGCGTGGTTAGTCAGGTCATGGCCGACACCCTCGCCAGGCTTCCGCTTGAAGGTTCCCGAGATACATGACGTGTACATGGCGGTAAGTGGCGAGAGCGTGTGAGAAGAAGTACCCCCTGCAGGGTTATCATGATCTATTCGAATAGCCGTGTCCTCGGTTATGGACTTCTTGGATGCTTACGTGGTACATAGACAACTTAAAGTGGATACTCTAAAATGCTCAAGACAAGTGTGAGTGCTATGGATGGCCTCCTCGTAGGGAGACGAGGATGAGTCCTTAGTGGTGTATTGATGTGGTGATTAGTGGACTCGTGTGCGCTGCCTCATCTCAAAGAAGTTTCTCGTTGTCGTAGAACAGGATAGCCACTGAGTCAAAGCTGGCTTGCTGCAACTAAACCCCACATTACCTTCTTGATACTAATGCATATATGATAGGATCTGATGTAAGTCTTGCTGAGTACCTTTGTACTCACGTTTGCTTTATTTATGTTTTGCAGACGAGACATCTGTCTTACTAGTAGTTCCGCTTGGACTTCGACGGGTAGCTTGTTACCTCAGCTACGATCTTGTACCCTTGGGAGGGTCTTGTAGATAGTCAGGCTTTCCAGCTCTTTTCTTTTGTAGTTGTCTGTACTCAGACATGTAATGCTTCCGTTGCTTGTATGCTCTGAATGATGGGTCATGTGACCCCTGCTTGTATTTATGCTATGTGGCTCTTCTGAGCCTTTATCTATATGAGTTTGCGTTATGTTGTGATGCCATGTTGTACAGCACATACTTGCATGTTATGCGTACGTGTAGCGTGTATTGCTATGTGTGGGGTCCGACAATCTGGTTGTTTATCCTTGGCAGCCTATCATATGGGGAAATGTAGTCTAGTGTCTTCTGAGCGATAGTAGTCCGCTACAGCCCGGTCCACCGGAGCCCTGCTAGCCCAGCACTACTGCTCGGAACACCTGACTGGCCGGCATGTGTTTCACTTCGTTCCTATGTCTGTCCCTTCGGGGAAATGTCACGCGGTGACGACCGGAGTCCTGCCTAGCCTGCTACAGCCCGGGTTACCGGAGTCCTGTTAGCCTAGTGCTACAGCCCGGATTCACACGCTGTTGACCGACATGCTCGAGGTTGATTCATGTATGCCTGTCCCCATGGGTTAGTGCCGCTTTGGGTTCACGACTAGCCATGTCGGCCCGGGTTCTTTGTCATATGGATGCTAGCGACACTATCATATACGTGAGCCAAAAGGCGCAAATGGTCCCGGGCCAGGTAAGGTGGCACCCGTGGGAATACCGTGCGTGAGGCCACAAAGTGATATGATGTGTTACATGCTAGATCGGTGTGACCTAGGATCGGGGTCCCGACAGCCTTGGTATCAGAGCCTGACTGCGTGTAGGATTTCCAAGCCAACCTGGTCAAAGTTGTGTCTAGAAATTCTTTAGTTATGTAAGGGAATTGATTGTGGAAGGGAACGTAAGGCTCTTTTTACTCCTTATACCTCATGCCTTCTGATCTGAGTCATCCTATCTTTCCTACGGGGTTAAGGAACTAGGCTTCTTCTTCTGTCTATCAGGATCATGTGTTACTACTCCGTAGTCTCTTAGAATGGGTTGATCAGAGTCATATCCCAGTTGAGTACCTCTGGTGTAGCTTGTTTAGTAATATCTCAGAATCTTGAGTAATGATGTTGAGCATGGTGCTACCCCATCTTTTGCAGAATGTCTCATTTTGAGCAGTTTGCTGCCGTTATGCTGCCGGATTTATCCTAGGAGTTCAAGAGATTGTATTTTTTTCCCGTACTATAATCTACATCCTTATGATGATGCTGAATCCATCCTTGTTTCCTTGGTTGGCTCTCAGGATGTTGCCGGTTAACCGAAGTTCTGTTGCTCATATCCGGAACCACGGAGATGGTAGGGATGAGGATCCTCCTGACCAGTCTTCATTGGCAGAGTTCATGTTAGAAATGGAGAAGAACAAGCGAGAGTCAAACCACTTGTTAGCACGTATTGAGGAGAACACCTCCCGCCAGCACAAAGAGTTTGTGTCCATCCATGACTTCATTGGTCTGAAACCACCCACCTTCCATCATTCCATTGAGCCACTCGATGCAGATGACTGGCTCCGTAGTATTACACACAAGATGCGTTCTGCGAACGTAGCTGAAAGTGACAGGGTCACCTATGCTACTTATCACCTGGAAGGTCCTGCCAGTATTTGGTGGCAGAACTACGAGGCTATGCTTCCAACTGGCCAGATAATCACCTGGAGAGATTTCACCGAGGCTTTCCGTGAGCATCACATTCCTCAGGCTCTCGTTGATCGCAAGAGAGAAGAGTTTTGTAGTTTAACCCAGAGTAAGATGGCTGTAGATGCTTACAGTAGAGAGTTTGAGAACCTCGCCTGCTATGCTACAGTAGAAGTGGCCACAGACACCAAGAAGCAGGCTAGGTTCCGGAAGGGTCTCAACCCCAAGTTGCGTCGTGATCTCCACCTGCACCATTGCAATACATTCCAGGCTCTTGTGAACAAGGCCATTAATGCGGAGACAGCTCAGCTCACTTACGAGGAGTCTCGTAAGCACACCCGTGATTTGGTTCCTTCCTCTGGCTCTACCTTGCAGAAGCGCCGGTTTTGGGTTCCGAACTCCGCTCTTCCACCCGGTTACTCACCGAGGCCCTATTATGTGGCACCTCACCCAGTTCAGTTACATGCTCCACCCAGGCCTACTGGTAGACCGCTTGTCAAGGCGGGCCCACGTCCTACTTCAGGGACTTGCTTCACATGCGGAGAGCCAGGACACTATGCACGTGACTGCTCTCAAACCAGCTATGCCCCACCCCAGCCTGAGAAGTCTGTTGGCCGTGATAAGCCATCACGCAAGATGAGTAGTGTCAAGTCAGCTCCCCCTGAACGTGGATGTGTGCATCACGTCTCAGCTAAAGACACTCGTGATGATCCGGATGTCGTTCTTGGTACCCTCCTTGTCAATTGCCATCCAGCTTTGGTTTTGTTCGATACCGGAGCATCTCACTCCTTCATCTCTGAAGGCTATGCTCGTTTGCACGACATGTCATTCTGTGATATGCCAACTCCACTTGAAATCCAAACTCCAGGGTCTAGATGGCAAACTACCCGAATAAGCCATGGTAATGAAATCCTTGTTGACAGACTTGTATTCCTTGCATCACTTATAGCCCTCAAGTCTACAGATATTAACATCATCTTGGGTATGGACTGGATGAAAGCTCATCATGCTAAGATTGATTGTTACACAAGGTCTGTTCAGCTTACACACCCATCTGGCAAGATAGTCACCGTCTCCACTAGAGTTGCAAAGCGTCAACTCTATTCTCTTAATGCCAACCCTCTACCAGACCTTGAAGATATCCCGGTAGTCCGTGACTTTCCGGATGTCTTTCCAGAGGAACTGCCAGGTATTCCACCCGACAGAGATGTAGAATTTTTCATAGATCTTATCCCAGGAACCGCTCCAATCTCTAGGAGACCTTACAAGATGGCACCCTTAGAACTAGCTGAGCTTAAGAAACAACTCGATGAATCCTTGCAAAAGGGTTTCATCCGTCCCAGTTCTTCTCCCTGGGCTTGCCCCGTTCTCTTTGTCAAGAAGAAGGATGGTACGGACCGGATGGTTGTAGATTATCGTCCCGTTAATTTGGTCACGATAAAGAACAAGTATCCGCTCCCCAGGATCAACGATCTGTATGATCAGCTCGCTAGATCCTCAGTCTTTTCCAAGATGGATTTGAGGTTAGGCTACCACCAAATCAAGATCAGAAATGGGGACATTCCTAAGACGGCTTTTGTCACTCGTTATGGTCAGTACGAGTACACCATCATGTCCTTTGGTCTAACCAACGCTCCAGCTACTTTCTCTCGCTTGATGAACTCGATCTTCATGGAGTACCTAGACAAGTTTGTCGTGGTTTACCTCGATGATATCCTTATTTACTTGAAGAACAAGGAAGAGCATGCCGAACATCTTAGACTTGTGCTAGAAAAACTCAGAGCACACCGCCTTTACGCCAAGTTCTCCAAGTGCGAATTTTGGTTACCAGAAGTGACCTATCTCGGCCACGTGATCTCTGGTAAGGGCATTGCGGTCAATCCCGAAAGAGTTCAGGCCGTTCTTGATTGGACTCCGCCTGAAACAGTTAAGCAAGTTAGGAGTTTCCTTGGTCTAGCCAGTTATTGTCGCCGCTTCGTTGAGAACTTCTCCAAAGTGGCCAAACCTCTCAGGGAACTTCTCAAGAAAGATAAAAAGTTTGAGTGGTCCCCACAGTGTGAACATAGTTTTCAGGAACTGAAAAGACGTCTTACTTCTGCTCCCATACTCGTGCCACCGGACTTCACTAAAGACTTTGTTATCTACTGCGACGCCTCACGACAGGGACTAGGTTGCATTCTTATGCAAGATCGCCATGTGATTGCCAATGCATCTCGACAGTTGCATCCACATGAGGAGAATTATCCTACCCATGATCTAGAGCTTGCAGCCATAGTCTATGCACTTAAGACCTGGCGACATTACCTTCTTGGTAAACGTTGCGAGATTTACACCAATCACCAGAGTCTCAAGTATATCTTCACCCAACCAGATTTGAACCTTAGGCAAAGACGTTGGTTGGAGTTGATCTCAGATTACCACTTAGGGATTACCTACACCCCAGGCAAGGGGAATGTCATGGCTGATGCGCTAAGTCGTAAGTCCTATTGCAACAATCTCATGTTGCAGCAGGGCCAACCACTTCTCCATGAGGAATTATGTAAGCTTAACCTTCACATTGCTCCTCACGGATTCCTTTCTACCTTGGTGGCGAAACCTACTCTTGTGGATCAGATTATCTCTGCTCAGAGGCAGGATACGGGAATTTCCCGGATCAAGAGAAACATTAACAAGGGAGTTGGTGGTAGTTTTTCTATAGATGGTCACGGTGTTGTTTTCTTTGAGAGTCGCTTGGTGGTTCCCAAGAATCAACATCTTCAACAGTTAATCCTTAAGGAGGCGCATGAATCTCCTCTCACGATTCATCCCGATAGTACTAAGATGTATCAGGACCTACGCCAGAGGTTCTGGTGGACTAGGATGAAGAGAGAAATTGCTCAGTTTATTGCTAACTGTGACGTTTGTCGCCGCGTTAAGGCAGAGCATCAAAGACCTGCTGGCACTCTTCAGCCTTTAGCTATTCCTGAATGGAAATGGGATAAAGTTGGTATGGACTTCATCACCGGCTTTCCCAGGACCAAGAAAGGGAATAACGCTATCTTCGTAGTCATTGATCGTCTTTCCAAAGTGGCTCACTTCCTACCTGTTCGAGAGAGTATCACTGCTAGTCAGCTCGCTGACTTATATATTTCTCGAATAGTGTCACTTCATGGTGTTCCACTAGAGATCAATTCAGACCGTGGTAGTCTTTTCACTTCTCATTTCTGGGAGAGTTTCCAAACTACCATGGGCACCCACCTTTCTTTCAGTACTGCTTTCCACCCTCAATCAAGTGGTCAGGTGGAAAGGGTCAACCAGATTCTTGAAGACATGCTTAGAGCTTGTGTTATCTCATTCGGTATGGATTGGGAGAAGTGTCTTCCTTTTGCCGAGTTTGCTTATAACAATAGCTATCAATCCAGCCTCAAGAAAGCTCCTTTTGAGGTTCTGTATGGACGAAGGTGTCGAACACCTTTGAACTGGTCAGAAACCGGTGAACGGCAATTCTTTGGACCGGATATGATCCAGGAGGCAGAAGAGCAAGTTCGCATCATTCGTGAGAATTTGAAAATAGCCCAATCTCGTCAAAAGAGCCAGTATGACCGTAGTCATAAGGAAGTGGCTTATGAAGTTGGCGATAAGGCTTACCTTCGGGTTACTCCTCTAAAGGGTACCCATCGATTCGGTATCAAGGGCAAGTTGGCTCCTCGTTACATTGGTCCCTTTCTCATTCTCGCTAAACGAGGAGAGGTTGCCTACCAGTTGGAACTACCACCACATCTTTCTCGGGTTCATGATGTCTTCCACGTCTCTCAACTCAGGCGTTGCTTCTCGGATCCCATCCGCGAAGTGGACCACGAAACGCTTGATCTCCAAGACAACCTCACCTATCGAGAGTACCCTGTATGCATCCTTGATCAAGCAGAGCGTGTCACCCAACGTCATAACATCAAGTTCCTCAAGGTTCAGTGGTCTCATCATTCTGAGAGAGAAGCCACTTGGGAGCGTGAAGATCGTCTTCGACTTGAGTACCCCGCTTTCTTCCCGCCGACTCCTGAATCTCGGGACGAGATTTCTTCGAGTGGGGGCGAGTTGTCACATCCCTAGTTCTGGTATGACCTAGGCTAGCCCTTCATGCTTGCATCATGTTTAAACTCCATTTAAATTTGAAATGGGGAGTTGTGAACCCTCAGATATCATTATTGAAAATGACCCAGATAAAAAGTGCTCCAAAAGGGTCCAAGAAAATGTTCATGTCTCTCTCTGAAAATATTGGGGAGAGGTAAAATTCAAACCAATATTTTTCAGGAGCTCATAGATAATTATTTTGGGCATTTGGATTTAATGAATAATTATTTTCTTTGGATATATATTTGTTATATATATAATATATGTCCAAAAATTATGTTAGTTGTTGAGGAGCTCTGGAATAATACCACTAGCTCCTGCAAAAATTGACATAAGTAAATTAATTGATTTAGTATTTCTATTAAATCAAAACAAATGTTAGAAAAATAGAAAAGAAAAACAAAAATGGAAAAACCTACCTGGCGCTTACCTGCCTGGCAGCCCAGCTGGCGGCCCAGCTCCTGTGCCGGCCCAACACTGTTGGCCCAGGCCAGGTCATCGCCAACCTCCTGCCAGGAGGACGGCGCGCGTGTGCTCGCCGCGCGCGAGCACGCACCGGCCACCTCCTGCTTCCTCGATCGTCGCTGGAGGCCACTACGAGCGCCACGCACCACCCCGACTCCTTCACTCTCTCCCCGTGCCCTCCCCTTTCCTCTGTCTCTCTCACTCGCCCTCCCCCTCACGCGGCCGAGCGCTGCTGTCGCCGCCGTTTGCCATTGCCGCGGCCACTGCCTCCCCCTTGTCCCGTTACTGTCCAGGAGCACCGCCGCCCTCGACTACGCCTCCTCGTCGAGCTGGACGACGCCAGGAGCACTGCAGCATCGCCACCGCCATCATCCCCTTCGTCGGAGCCGCGGATCGCCGCCGCTAAATTCGCCGCCGACTGGTCCTCCCCGAGCCCGCTGACCATCCCGTCGCCTCCGCTGTGAGCTTCCGCGCCGAACCCCTCTCCCCCTCCTCGCGTTTGCGCCGTCTAGGCCTCAGCTCCGCCATGGCCGAAGCTCGCCTCCGCTCGAGCTTGTCGCCGGCGTTGCTCCGGCGACCCTTTGGCCACGCCAGTGCACCTAGCACTCTCGCCGCACCTCGTAGTGCCCCGCTAGTGTTTTAGTTGGCGCGTTTGCACGCTGCAGCCGCGTCCCCGAACACAGCCGAACTCCGGCGGCCGCCAACGTGGTCGCCGACGTCGTTCTCGGCCACCCCAGCTCCGGCCGAGGGCACTACTCGACGCGCCGCATCGCCAGCTCTTCGAAGAGCCTAACCACGCCTCGAACGGAGCCCTGTGGACGATTTCCGCGGCGCTCCGCCGTCTCAGGCCTCGCCGGCGGCTTCACGCCGGTGGGGTTTGACCCTTTGACCTCGCCGGCCTGACGTGCGGGCCCGGCCTGGCAGGTGATTAGCTTAAGGCTAATCCCTGTTTAACTAATCCCTGACGCTGACAGTGGGCCGTGGCATCCTAATCCTTTAATTAGATTAGTTTAATAACCCCTATCAACTAACCAGTCACTGACGTGTGGACCCCACACGTCAGGTTTGACTCGGACAGCTCCGTTGACCACTGACGCAACGCTGATGTCATGCTGACGCAATATCTCATTTTCTGGAATTATAATAAATCAGGAAATTCCAGAATATATTCAAAACTTCAAAAATTCATAGAAATTTAACCGTAGCTCAGATTGAAATAGTTTATATATTAAAAATTATCAGAAAAATTCAATCTATCCATCTGTACCATTTTCATGCTTGACAAACCAACCTATACATGCTGTATATGTGAAAACACACTTATGGCATATATAAAGAGCTTATTTGGAGATGCATTTGAATCTTTGGTTCAAATGGACTTCATGCAAATGAATACTAGTTGCATTAGCCCAAACAGCATCACATCTTCATGCCATGTTCATGCATCATAATGTTGCATATGCTTGTGTTTGATTGCCGACACCGTTCCTTCTCGATAGGTCCTGCTCCGGAGACCGTTCCAGAGTACCTGTCTGAGGAGCAGTGCCTTCCTTGTTGTTCTACCAGGCAAGCAACCCCCCCTTGTTCATTCCGATACAACCCCACTCTCTCGCTCCTGCTCTCTTTTATTGCATTAGGACAACCACGATTCAACTGCTACTTTATGCTGCGGTAGTTGAACCCATTCCTCTGCATGACCTGTCATTGCCACAGTAAATAGTTGAAACCCACTAGCATGTGTAGGGGTTGATTGAGCCATGTTGTGTTCTTACCATGCCATGCCTGCTATTGCTTAGAGTTGTGTCAGGTCTGATTCATCAAGAATGAATTGGAGTGTTATGATATGTTCTAGTGCTGAGAGTTAAACGTGTGAACACGATTTGGTAAAGGTAGCGGTGAGAGGCCATGTAGGAGTACATGGTGGGTTGTCTCATTGGGACCGTCCTTAAGAACTGAGTTCTGTGTAAGTTGTCCAATGACTAGCTACTACCACACATTGGGCTCCGGGCGCTCCAAGCTCTCTCGACTTATTAACCGCCTTGAGCTCTGTCCAGGAGTTGCAAATAGTTTCTGGTGTTTGTAGGTAGTGCTATTTTTCTACCGAGTGGCACCCGGCAGGGTGGACTTGGGATAGACTAGGCACACGTGGCCCGGTGTACCGAGTGGCACCCGGATGGTGGGCTCGGGAACCCTGTACACATCGTTTGGGGCCGTGAGCGAAACCTCGGCCGGATCTCCTTGCGGATGGAACCCGAATAGGCGATAAACCTGGACTAGAGTCTTGCGTGGTTAGTCAGGTCGTGGCCGACACCCTCGCCAGGCTTCCGCTTGAAGGTTGCCGAGATACATGACGTGTACATGGCGGTAAGTGGCGAGAGCGTGTGAGAAGAAGTACCCCCTGCAGGGTTATCATGATCTATTCGAATAGCCGTGTCCTCGGTTATGGACTTCTTGGATGCTTACGTGGTACATAGACAACTTAAAGTGGATACTCTAAAATGCTCAAGACAAGTGTGAGTGCTATGGATGGCCTCCTCGTAGGGAGACGAGGATGAGTCCTTAGTGGTGTATTGATGTGGTGATTAGTGGACTCGTGTGCGCTGCCTCATCTCAAAGAAGTTTCTCGTTGTCGTAGAACAGGATAGCCACTGAGTCAAAGCTGGCTTGCTGCAACTAAACCCCACATTACCTTCTTGATACTAATGCATATATGATAGGATCTGATGTAAGTCTTGCTGAGTACCTTTGTACTCACGTTTGCTTTATTTATGTTTTGCAGACGAGACATCTGTCTTACTAGTAGTTCCGCTTGGACTTCGACGGGTAGCTTGTTACCTCAGCTACGATCTTGTACCCTTGGGAGGGTCTTGTAGATAGTCAGGCTTTCCAGCTCTTTTCTTTTGTAGTTGTCTGTACTCAGACATGTAATGCTTCCGTTGCTTGTATGCTCTGAATGATGGGTCATGTGACCCCTGCTTGTATTTATGCTATGTGGCTCTTCTGAGCCTTTATCTATATGAGTTTGCGTTATGTTGTGATGCCATGTTGTACAGCACATACTTGCATGTTATGCGTACGTGTAGCGTGTATTGCTATGTGTGGGGTCCGACAATCTGGTTGTTTATCCTTGGCAGCCTATCATATGGGGAAATGTAGTCTAGTGTCTTCTGAGCGATAGTAGTCCGCTACAGCCCGGTCCACCGGAGCCTTGCTAGCCCAGCACTACTGCTCGGAACACCTGACTGGCCGGCATGTGTTTCACTTCGTTCCTGTGTCTGTCCCTTCGGGGAAATGTCACGCGGTGACGACCGGAGTCCTGCCTAGCCTGCTACAGCCCGGGTTACCGGAGTCCTGTTAGCCTAGTGCTACAGCCCGGATTCACACGCTGTTGACCGACATGCTCGAGGTTGATTCATGTATGCCTGTCCCCATGGGTTAGTGCCGCTTTGGGTTCACGACTAGCCATGTCGGCCCGGGTTCTTTGTCATATGGATGCTAGCGACACTATCATATACGTGAGCCAAAAGGCGCAAACGGTCCCGGGCCAGGTAAGGTGGCACCCGTGGGAATACCGTGCGTGAGGCCACAAAGTGATATGATGTGTTACATGCTAGATCGGTGTGACCTAGGATCGGGGTCCCGACATAACTAGGCTCAAGTCTGTCGATTGCTCAACAGTAATTTGTTCACCCACCGTAGAATACTTATGCTCTTGAGAGAAGCCAGTAGTGAAACCTATGGCCCCCGGGTCTCTTTCTCATCATATCAATCTCCATCACTTTATTATTGCTTTGCTTTTACTTCGCTTTTACTTTTTACTTTGCATCTCTATACCAAAAATACCAAAAATATTATTTATCATCTCTATCAGATCTCACTTTCGTAAATGACCGTGAATGGATTGACAACCCCTAAGCGCGTTGGTTGCATTGAGCTATTGTGTTTGTGTAGGTACGAGGGACTCGAGCGTAGCCTCCTACTCGATTGATACCTTGGTTCTCAAAAATTGAGGGAAATACTTACGCTACTTTGCTGCATCATCCTCTCCTCTTCGGGGAAATCCAACGCAATGCTCAAGAGGTAGCAAGAAGAATTTCTGGCGTCGTTGCCGGGGAGTCTGCGCAAAAGTCAACATACCAAGTACCCATCACAATCCCTATCTCCCGCATTACATTATTTGCCATTTGCATCTCGTTTTCCTCTCCCCCACTTCACCCTTGCTGTTTTATTCGCCCTCTCTCTCTATTTGCTTTTTTTCCCATTTGCTTTTTGTTTGCTTGTGTGTTAGTTTGTTTGCTTGTCGTTATGGCTAGTCCCTTATCTTCTCCGTCGATCCCTGAGTTCGAAATCTTTCACTTTAAACAAAGGTTAGGAGAAAACCTAAAAGATGCTTGGTTGAGAATAATGGAATCTCATCATAATTGTACCTCTGAAATAAATCTGAGAATTTTGCTTCACAATTTTTATGTTGGATTAAATATGTCTCATAGACAACTCTTGGATTGCGTTGCCAAAGGCAATTTTATTGAAATTGATCCCCATATTGCACTTGAAATTATAGAAGGTATAGTGGGAACACTACCTCAACAAAAGGGGCCTCATCCTACTCAGGAAGAGACACAAGTTTTTGAAAAAAATTGTGAAGTTACTAAAATCTTGCAGAAATCTCTTGAACCTCTTAAGAACATTAGTGGAAATATTCACCGCACGAATATGTCGATTACCCTTTGCAATAAGTGGTTGGATTCTTTAGATATAAAAATTTAAGAATATGAGGGAAATGTAAAGAACCTCCCGGATTCGAGCTTGATTCCGCTAAAAAATTGAAAACCAAAGATGGCAATACCTAGATCTATTCTTGCTTGTTATGCCTAGCTAGGGGCGTTAAACGATAGCGCTTGTTGGGAGGCAACCCAATTTTATTTTTATTCCTTGCTTTTTGCTTCTTTTTAGTAATAAATAAATTATTTATCCTCTGTTTTTTTGTGTTTTTTGTGTTTAATTATGTGCCAAGTAGAACCGTTGGGAAGACTTGGAGAAAGTCTTGTTGAACTTGCTGTAAAAAACAGAAACTTTAGCGCTCACGAGAACTGCTTCCATTTTTATTTGGAGAGTGATATTTAGTTAATTCTTTTTTCAGATGATTAATAGATAAATTCCTCACGTCCATAAAGTTATTTTAGAATTTTTGGGGTTCCCGATCTTGCGCTAGCTACAGATTACTACAGACTGTTCTGTTTTTGACAGATTCTGTTTTTCGTGTGTTGTTTGCTTATTTTAATGAATCTATGGCTAGTAAAATAGTTTATAATCCATAGATAAGTTGGAATACAGTAGGTTTAACACCCATATAAATAAATAATGAGTTCATTACAGTACCTTGAAGTGGTCTTTTGTTTTCTTTCGCTAACGGAGCTCACGAGTTTTCTACTTTAAGTTTTGTGTTGTGAAGTTTTCAAGTTTTGGGTAAAGATTTGATGGATTATGGAACAAGGAGTGGCAAGAGCCTAAGCTTGGGGATGCCCATGGCACCCACAAGATAATCTAAGGACACCTAAAATCCAAAGCTTGGGGATGCCCCAGAAGGCATCCCCTCTTTTTCGTCTACTTCTATCGGTAACTTTACTTGGAGCTATATTTTTATTCACCACATGATATGTGTTTTGTTTGGAGCATCTTTTATGATTTGAGTCTTTGCTTGTTAGTTTACCACAATCATTCTTGCTGTACACACCTTTTGAGAGAGCCATACATGATTTGGAATTCGTTAGAATACTCTATGTGCTTCACTTATATCTTTTGAGCTTTATAATTTTGCTCTAGTGCTTCACTTATATCTTTTAGAGTACGGTGGTGGATTTGTTTTATATAAACTATTGATATCTCATGCTTCACTTAGATTATTTTGTGAGTCTTATTAGCATGGTAATTTTCTTAAAATCCTAATATGCTTGGTATGCAAGATTAATAATAAACTTTCGTATGAGTGTGTTGAATACTAAGAAAAGTTTGATGCTTGATGAATGTTTTAGATATGGAGGTAATAATATCAAAGTCATGCTAGTTTAGTAGTTGTGAAATTGAGAAATACTTGTGTTGAAGTTTGCAAGTCCCGTAGCATGCATGTATGGTAAACGTTATGCAACAAATTTGAAACATTAGGTGTTATTTGATTGTCTTCCTTATGAGTGGCGGTCGGGGACGAGCGATGGTCTTTTCCTACCAATCTATCCCCCTAGGAGCATGCGCGTAGTGCCAAGGTTTTTGATGACTTGTAGATTTTTGCAATAAGTATGTGAGTTATTTATGACTAATGTTGAGTCCATGGATTATACGCACTCTCACCCTTCCATCCTTGCTAGCCTCTTCGGTACCGTGCATTGCCCTTTCTCACATTGAGAGTTGGCGCAAACTTCGCCGGTGCATCCAAACCCCGTGATATTATACACTCTTTCACACATAAACCTCCTTATATCTTCCTCAAAACAGCCACCATACCTACCTATTATGGCATTTCCATAGCCATTCCGAGATATATTGCCATGCAACTTTCCATCATTCCATTCATCATGACACATTCATCATTTTCATATTGCTTAGCATGATCATGTAGTTGACATAGTATTTGTGGCAAAGCCACCGTTCATAATTCTTTCATACATGTCACTCTTGGTTCATTGCATATCCCAGTACACCGCCGGAGGCATTCATATAGAGTCATCTTTGTTCTAGTATCGAGTTGTAATCATTGAGTTGTAAATAAATAGAAGTGTGATGATCATCATTATTAGAGCATTGTCCCAAGTGAGGAATAACAAAAAAAGGGAAAGGCCATAAAAAAGAGAAGGCCCAAAAAAAGAGAAAGGCCATAAGAAAAAGGCCCAAAAAATGAGAGAAAAAGAGAGAAGGGACAATGTGACTATCCTTTTACCACACTTGTGCTTCAAAGTAGCACCATGATCTTCATAGTAGAGAGTCTCTCATGTTATCACTTTCATATACTAGTGGGAATTTTTCATTATAGAACTTGGCTTGTATATTCCAACAATGGGCCTCCTTAAGTGCCCTAGGTCTTCATGAGCAAGCAAGTTGGATGCACACCCACTAGTTTCTTTTGTTAAGCTTTCATACATTTATAGCTCTAGTGCATCCGTTGGATGACAATCCCTACTCCTTGCATTAACATCAATCAGTGGGCATCTCCATAGCCCATTGATTAGCCTCGTTGATGTGAGACTTTCTCCTTTTTTGTCTTCTCCACATAACCCCCTCATTATATTCTATTCCACCCATAGTGCAATGTCCATGGCTCGCGCTCATATATTGCGTGAAAGTTTATAGGTTTGAGATTACTAAAGTATGAAACAATTGCTTGGCTTGTCATCGGGGTTGTGCATGATGAGAGCATTCTTGTGTGACGAAAATGAAACATGACTAAACTATATGATTTTGTAGGGATGAACTTTCTTTGGCCATGTTATTTTGAGAAGACATAATTGCTTAGTTAGTATGCTTGAAGTATTATCATTTTTATGTCAATATGAACTTTTGTCTTGAATCTTTCAGATCTGAATATTAATACCACAATTAAGAAGAATTACATTAAAATTATGCCAAGTAGCACTCCGCATCAAAAATTCTGTTTTTAATCATTTACCTACTCGATGACGAGCAGGAATTAAGCTTGGGGATGCTTGATACGTCTCCAACGTATCTATAATTTTTGATTTCTCCATGCTATATTATATATTGTATTGGACTATATTGGGCTTTATTTTCCACTTTTATATTATTTTTGGGACTAACCTATTAACCGGAGGCCCAACCCAGAATTGCTGTTTTTTTTGCCTATTTCAGTGCTTCGGAGAAACAGAATGTCAAACGGAGTCCAAACGGAATGAAACCTTCGGGAACGTGATTTTCTCATCAGATAAGACCCAGGAGACTTGGACCCTCCGTCAAGAAAGCCACGAGGCGGTCATGAGGGTGGAGGGCGCCCCCCTAGGGCGCGCCCCCTGCCTCATGGGCCCCTCGAAGCTCCACCGACGTACTTCTTCCTCCTATATATATATATCCATGTACCCCCAAACGATCAGAACAGGAGCCAAAAACCTAATTCCACCGCCGCAACTTTCGGTATCCACGGGATCCCATCTTGGGGCCTGTTCCGGAGCTCCGCCGGAGGGGGCATCGATCACGGAGGGCTTCTACATCATCATCCAAGCCCCTCTGATGAAGTGTGAGTAGTTTAATTCAGACCTACGGGTCCATAGTTAGTAGCTAGATGGCTTATTCTCTCTTTATAGATATCAATACAATGTTCTCCCCCTCTCTTGTGGAGATCTATTCGATGTAATCTTCTTTTTGCGGTGTGTTTGTTGAGACCGATGAATTGTGGGTTTATGATCCAGTCTATCTATGAATAATATTTGAATATTCTCTGAATTCTTTTATGTATGATTGGTTATATTTGCAAGTCTCTTCAAATTATCAGTTTGGTTTGGCCTACTAGATTGGTTTTTCTTGCCATGGGATAAGTGCTTAGCTTTGGGTTCGATCTTGTGGTGTCCTTTCCCAGTGACATAAGGGGCAGCAGGGCACGTATTGTATCGTTGCCATCGAGGATAACAAGATGGTTTTTTTTTATCATATTGCATGAAACTATCCCTCTACATCATGTCATCTTGCTTAAGGCCTTACTCTGTTTTTAACTTAATACTCTAGATGCATGCTGGATAGCGGTCGATGAGTGGAGTAATAGTAGTAGATGTAGAATCGTTTCGGTCTACTTGTCTCGGACGTGATGCCTATATACATGATCATACCTAGATATTCTCATAACTATGCTCAATTCTGTCAATTGCTCAACAGTAATCTGTTCACCCACCGTAGAATACTTATGCTCTTGAGAGAAGCCACTAGTGAAACCTATGGCCCCCGGGCCTCTTTCTCATCATATCAATCTCCATCACTTTATTATTGCTTTGCTTTTACTTTTTACTTTGCATCTCTATACCAAAAATACCAAAAATATTATTTACCATCTCTATCAGATCTCACTTTCGTAAGTGACCGTGAAGGGATTGACAACTCCTAAGCGCGTTGGTTGCATTGAGCTATTGTTTTTGTGTAGGTACGAGGGACTCGAGCATAGCCTCCTACTGGATTGATACCTTGGTTCTCAAAAACTGAGGGAAATATTTACGCTACTTTGCTGCATCATCCTCTCCTCTTCGGGGAAATCCAACGCAGTGCTCAAGAGGTAGCATGATCCCGTTAATCAAATGACAACTCATGTCTATGGTTAGGATACATAACCATCTTTGATCAACGAGCTAGTCAAGTAGAGACATACTAATGACACTATGTTTGTCTATGTATTCACACATGTATCATGTTTCCGGTTAATACCATTCTAGCATGAATAATAAACATTTATCATGATATAAGGAAACAAATAACAACTTTATTATTGCCTCTAGGGCATATTTCCTTCAGTCTCCCACTTGCACTAGAGTCAATAATCTAGTTCACATTGCCATGTGATTTAATACCAATAGTTCACATCACCATGTGATTAACACCCATAGTTCACATCATCATGTGACCAACACCCAAAGGGTTTACTAGAGTCAATAATCCAGTTCACATCGCTATGTGATTAACACCCAAAGAGTACTAAGGTGTGATCATCTTTTGCTTGTGAGAGAACTTTAGTCTATGGGTCTACCACATTCAGATCCGTATGTATTTTGCAAATTTATATGTCAACAATGCTCTGCACAGAGCTACTCTAGCTAATTGCTCCCACTTTCAAAATGTATCCAGATTAAGAGTTTAGAGTCATCTGGATCAGTGTCAAAATTTGCATCGACGTAACCCTTTACGACAAACCTTTTGTCACCTCCATAATCGAGAAACATATCCTTATTCCACTAAGGATAATTTTGACCGCTGCCCAGTGATCTACTCCTAGATCACTATTGTACTCCCTTGCTAAACTCAGTGTAGGGTATACAATAGATCTGGTACACAACATGGCATACTTTATAGAAACTATGGCTGAGGCATAGGGAATGACTTTCATTCTCTTTCTATCTTCTGCCGTGGTCGGGCTTTGAGTCTTACTCAATTTCACACCTTGTAACACAGGTAAGAACTCTTTCTTTGACTGTTCCATTTTGAACTACTTCAAAATCTTGTCAAGGTATGTACTCATTCAAAAAACTTATCAAGCGTCTTGATCTATCTCTGTAGATCTTGATGCTCAATATGTAAGTAGCTTCACCAAGGTCGTTATTGAAAAAACTCCTTTAAAGTACTCCTTTATGCTTTCTAGAAAATTCTACATTATTTCTGATCAACAATATGTCATTCACATATATTTATTAGAAATGTTGTAGTGCTCCCACTCACTTTCTTGTAAATACAGGCTTCACCATAAGTTTGTATAAAATTATATGCTTTGATCAACTCATCAAAGTATATATTCCAACTCCGAGATGCTTGCACCAGTCCATAGATGGATCGCTGGAGCTTTCCCACTTTGTTAGCATCCTTAGGATTGACAAAACCTTCTGGTTGCATCATATACAACTCTTCTTTAATAAATCCATTAAGGAATGTAGTTTTGATATCCATTTGCCAGATTTCATAAAATGCGGCAACTGCTAACATGATTCGGACAGACTTTTAACCATCGATACGAGTGAGAAATTCTCATCGTGGTCAACACCTTGAACTTGTCGAAAACATTTTTGCGACAATTCGAGCTTTGTAGATAGTAACACTACTATCAACGTCCGTCTTCCTCTTGAAGATCCATTTATTCTTAATGACTCAACGATCATCAGGCAAGTCAATCAAAGTCCATACTTTGTTCTCATACATGGATCCCATCTTAGATTTCATGGCCTCAAGCCATTTCGTGGAACCTGGGCTCATCATCGCTTCCTCATAGTTTGTAGGTTCGTCATGGTCAATTAACATGACCTCCAAAACATGATTACCGTACCACTCTAGTGCGGATCTCACTCTGGTTGACCTACGAGGTTCGGTAGTAACTTGATCTGAAGTTACATGATCATCATCATTAGCTTCCTCACTAATTGGTGTAGGGGTCACAGAAACAGATTTCTATGATGAACTACTTTCCAATAAAGGAGCAAGTACAGTTACCTCATCAAGTTCTACTTTCCTCCCACTCCCTTCTTTCGAGAGAAACTCCTTCTCTAGAAAGGATCCATTCTCAGCAACAAATATCTTGTCTTCAGATCTATGATAGAAGGTGTACCCAACAGTTACTTTTGGGTATCCTATGAAGACACACTTCTCCGACTTGGGTTTGAGATTATCAAGATGAAACTTTTTCACATAAGCATCGCAACCCCAAACTTTAAGAAATGACAGCTTAGGTTTCTTGCTAAACCATGGTTCATGCGGTGTCGTGTCAACGGATTTAGACGGTGCCCTTTTTAATGTGGATGCAGCTGTCTCTAATGCATAACCCCAAAACGATAGTGGTAAATCGGTAAGAGACATCATAGATTGCACTATATCAAATAAAGTACGATTATGATTGTAACATCCCAAAATTCTAAATTTTGGAATGTTATATTAAATAAATAATTGTGATTGTTTGTTTGATTTTTGTGTGAAACAGAGTGGAAATTGAAACTTTTTGAAAGTTGAATGAGAGGGAATAAAAGGACTTTCCCAAAATTTTCATCTTGCATTTTGATCTCGAAGAATTCAAATTCATTTCATCACAAGATCCTAGAGTGAAGATAATATGACTTCTTCCATTTAAAGAAATGAAAAGGGGTTTGAAAATGATTTGAATTCCATTTGAAATATTTCAAACTTAGAAACTTTAAGCAACTCAATGAGTTCATGAGGGAAGATAAAATGACTTCTTCAAAATTGAAGAAAGAGAGTTGGGAGTTTCAAATAAATAATTTGGAATTCACTTTGAAGTTATTTGGAACTCATTTTCCTTTTGAAGTTGTTCGAAATTTCAAATTCAAAATCCTCTTGGAAGTTATCTAGTTTTAATTCAAATTATTTATCTCCTAAAAATAAATGAATGGAAATAAGGGTAAAATGATTCCCTTCAATGGAAAATTAGGAGAAAATAAATTTGAAATCAGTTTGCTATTTTAAAAATGATGTTTATTGATTTTAAAAGCAACAGTAGCACCCTTTGACTTTTATGAATTTTTTTGGAATTTAGTTGAACTTGAGAAATAGTTCATCTTATTCGAGGTATTTTTCTGAACATTTTGGTATATAATATGAGTATGTAATTTTTTTGTTTTATTTATATTTATTTTTTGTTCTGTAAAAAACGCACGCACGCGCTGGCCAGCCGGCCGGGCAGCCACCCAGCCGCGTGGCCCACTGGCGAACTAGCCAGCTGGCCCAGAGCCCCGACCGGCCAGGCCGTCCCAGGCCTGCCCGCGCCCGACCACCAGCGCCCGAAGGCCTCCGCCTCGTCCGTCCGCTCCTCGTCCCCCTTCGCACGCTACGTGTTGTTGCCGCTGACGCATGGGGCCCGCCCCATCGTCCCCAACCTCCCGTTCATCCCGCTCGGGATAGAACACGAGCTCACCGCCCGCAACAGCCGGCCGCTCCGCTCAGGATAGAGCTCATCCGGAGTCTCCGCAGCCCCTTCTCACACCTATAAATTCCCCCGACGCCCCTCGTTCAATTCTGCCACTCTGCAATGACTCTCACCACTCGTGGCCGCTGCCCCGTCGTTTCGCATCTCGCCGGAGCCGGAGATTCTCGTCGTCGTTTACATCACTGGTAGCGTACCCGAACCCTCTTATTCTTTGTCAATCAACTTGCCTCGCCGTCCCGCATCTTGTTGACGCTTTTCCTCGCCTAGGTCCTGCCGGAGACGGCGCCCCGACGACCTGCGTCCTTGCCGGAGCACGGAGACGCCGCCCTTCGCTCCGCCCGTTCGGGTCACCCCGACGCGCGCCAGCGCCACCACCGGACTGCCCACGTTGTGCCCGTCCCGTTTGTATACTTCCCTGCCGCCGAGGAGCACAGCCGCCACCGCCCGTCCGCCGCCTGACGCCAGCGCCGCCGCCCCCTGTTCGCCGTCCTCGCTCGCTGTGAGCCCTTGCTTTCCCCCCTCGTTCTGTTAGTTTTCCAAATTAAACCGGTTAATCTCGGTTTTATTAAAGCTGTGAGGTTTTAGTGAAAACAGGTCTTGGTTTTTTAGCCGCGGTAGTGTTTTCTTATTTAATGGCCGTTCGTCATGTAAGCTTCTGCAGGGAACGCTGCCCAGCCTCTCACAGTGCGTGTCGGCGTTCTGGGAACGGGGGTCCCCAGACTTGCCTGCCTGCGGCCTGCGGCGTGGCTCAAAGGGGGGCCCAGCACGGCCCATCTTCGCCAACACAAACCCAAGACCCTCGCGAGGGGCCAAGCCTCGCGGGGCGGACGACGCGGAGCTTCCTCAGGCACGGCCTCATCAGGCAGGCTCACGAGGAGGCGGAGAGATCAAGGCGGGGTACCTCACGAGGTGCCCGTGACGCGAGCCATGACGACTCAGGGCGCCAGGCGGGTGCCAGCCCGCGCAGCGTCCTCCTTTCCTCTTTGGTGCAAAGGGGGCAAGTGCAGCCGCGGAGTACCGAGGCATCAGGCAAAGGTTGCCATTTCAGTGCAACGAGACCAAGACCAGGAGGACTACAAGACGGAGGTCACCGTGGAGCCCAAGACGGCGTCATCACCAGAGCTTTGCGCAGACGAAGACTACTTTTGTCAGGATAGCTGATACTTGCTGTCCCCTTTAAAATTAGCCCGCCATTGTTGGCTCCCTTCCCGCTCGATATTTGGGAAGAGGACCAGGGCCTCTATAAATAGGACCGGCCACCCACATGGCAAGGGGGTCGGTTGGTTGGAAGCAGAGAGAGAGAGAGAGAGAGAGAGAGAGAGAGAGAGAGAGAGAGAGAGAGAGAGAGAGAGGTGACTGAACTCCTCCCAGGAGTTCATCGCCTCAGCCAAGAACAGACCCTCGCGAGGCTGTTCTTCCTGGTATTGTTCATCATCATCAGCCCAAGAGGCAATCCACCACACCACACACTGGAGTAGGGTATTACACCACAATGGTGGCCCGAACCAGTATAAACCCTATGTCTCTTGTGCTGTTCTTCCCATAGTTTAGATCCTAGTGTGGCGGAGGGGTGCAGGTAGGTAGGAGGCGGAATCTCCGCGCGCACCCCAGTGTTCGAACCTCAAGGGTTTGCCGGAACCCGAAATCCGACATTTGGCGCGCCAGGTAGGGGTGCGCCGGAATTCATCTTCCACCACCCCGTTCTCCTCCGACCATCACGCTCATGTCTGGCGCTCGTCGGGCCCGCACGGAGCGCCGGGCCGCCCTCGCTTCCCGCGTCGCCCAGATGGCCCCTGTCGGCGGGCGTCCTCGCCGTTCCCCGTCACCTGCCGTCAACGCCGCCACCGGCCTGGCGGGGGACAAGCAGCAAGCATCGTCCCAGCATCTGTCCGTGCGGCAAGACGGCCGCACCGCAACTCCTTCGCTCACCCTAGCTGATTCTTCGTCCCGCGCGCTCCCCGCGCCCATGAAGCCCTGCAACCTCTCCCCCGCCTATCGCGCTAAACCAACACCCCCGGTCATCGCGGCCCTCCTGGGCGGCTCGCAGGTGCCGCCCACAAGTCACCGCGTCAACCCGTTCATCTGTCGGGTAGGCGCCGCTTCCACGCGGCAGGGGGCTCCCCTGGATCAGGTGGCGCCCGAGACCGGCCTGACCTTCAGCTCGGAAGACCACCCCTCCAACTCAGCCAGCTCGGGTGCGCTCCCCATGCTGTGCACCCCCACCATCTGCCAGGTGGCCGTCACCAGAACTCTCATCGATGGCGGTGCGGGCCTCAGCGTGCTCTCAGTTGAGGCCTTCAACCTCCTCTGCATACCCCTGGAACGGCTGCGGCCCAGCCGGCCCTTCTCAGGCGTTGGGGGCAGGTCGTCCAGCTCCTTGGGACAGATCCAGCTCCCAGTGACCTTCAGCACCTACGACAACTTCCGCACAGAGCTGTTTGACTTCGACATCGCCCCCATCGGCCTCCCCTATAACGCCATCCTCGGCTACCCAGCGCTGGCCCAGTTCATGGCTGCGACGCACACGGCGTAGAACCTCATGAAGATGCCCGGGAGTAGCGGTGTCCTCACCGTGCACGGGGACACTGGGGATGCTCTGCGGGTGCTCAAGCTTGTCTTCAAGACAGCGGCGTCGGCACAGCCCGCCGCCTTGGAGGCCCCCGAGCCCAAGGGGGCTGCGCCCGCCAAGAAGAAATAGTTGTTCACCCAAGACAAGGCAGAAACCAAGCAGATACCCGTCAATGAGGACGGGTCCACCAACGCCACTTTCACCATAGGCGCCCACCTCAAACCCGAGCAGGAGGAGGCCCTAGTCGGGTTCCTGCGCGCAAACAAGAAGGTATTCGCTTGGGAGCCAGACCAGTTGGCAGGGATCCCCAGGAGTGTAATCGAGCATCACCTCAACGTGTGCCCCAACGTGCGCCCTGTGAAGCAGAAGGCCAAGCGAAAGGTCCACAGAAACCGCCACAGCGGCTGAGGAGGATCAGCCGCCGCAGAGGGGTGCACCAGAGGCGGAAGAGGCCCCTCTCCCAGGTGGCCAGTCTCAAGAGGCCTCATTATCTCAAGAGGCGCCATGGTCTCCAAAGGGAGCCACCAGCATTGACGCACTCCACCTCGTTGAGCACCCAATGTACTTCGTCAGCACAGTGTTGCGGGATGCAAGGGCGCGGTACCCTATGCCTCAGAAACTCCTCCTCGCGCTACTGGTGGCCTCGCGCAAGCCGCGGCACTATTTTCAGGGTGACCCCATCAAGGTCGTCTCGTCATACCCCCTAGAGAGAGTGCTCAGGAGCCCCAATTCAGCTGGGAGGGTCGCTGAGCGGAACATAGAGCTGCAAGCGTTTCAGCTCGAATTCAGCACGACCAGAGTCATCAAGGGAGCAGCGTTGGCGGATTTTGTGGTAGAATGGACGGAGGCGCCAGGCCTCAAGGCCGACGAGGATCGGTCCCTGTCCCCGGGAAGCGAGGCGCCAGAAGTCTGGGTCATGTACTTCAATGGGGCGTTCTCCAGACACGGCGCTGGGGCTGGGGCGGTGCTTATATCGCCCACCCAGGACAAGCTCTATTACGCCGTGCAGCTCTGTTTCCAGCAAGGTGAAAATGTCTCCAACAACATAGCGGAGTATGAAGGTTTAATAGCGGGCTTGAAGGCCGCAGCTGCCCTGGGGGTGAAACGCCTCACCATCAAGGGCGATTCGCAGCTCCTTGTCAATTTCTCCAACAAGGTGTACGAGCCGAAGGATGAGCACATGGAAGCCTACCTTGCGAAGGTCTGCAGGATGGAGAAGCACTTCTGGGGGTTGGAGTTGCAGCATGTGCCCCGTGGCACCAATTAAGAAGCCGATGACATCGCCAAACGCGCGTCCAGGCGGTTACCTCAGGAGCCTGGCGTTTTCGAGGAGTGGCTCTTCAAGCCTTCAGCCTTACCGTCATTATCAAACACGGCTCAGCCCCGGGAGGAGCTCCCCCAGCCACCTGCCTCAGGAGCTCCGACCTGTGGCCCGGCCTCAGGAGCACGCCTGCTCCTGACGATGGAACCTCAGGAGGGATGTTGGATCACGGAGCTCCGGAGCTACTTAACGCAAGGGACCCTGCCGGAGAAGGAGGAGGAAGCAGAGCGAGTGGCACGCCAGGCCACGACATACTGCATCAAACATGGAGAGCTCTACCAGAAGCGACCAAACGATGTATCCCTGCGCCGCATCTCCAAGGAGCAAGGGAAGGAACTACTAGAAGATATACACGGCGGGGACTGCGGACATCATTCATCATCACGGACCCTCATCGGCAAGGCGTTCTGCAGTGGGTTTTTTTTGGCCCACCGCGCTCAATGACGCCGTTGAACTAGTGAAAGCTTGTGAGGCCTGCCAGTTCCACGCCAAGCAGATCCATCAGCCGGCAGGGGGCTTGCAGACTATCCCCCTTTTGTGGCCATTCGCAGTCTGGGGGCTCGACATCTTGGGTCCGTTTCCTTGGGCGCCAGGGGGCTACCGCTACCTTTACGTTGCCGTGGACAAGTTCACCAAGTGGGCTGAAGTGGAGGCTGTCCGCACCATTCCTGCGGGTTCCGTGGTCAAGTTCATCAAGGGCATCGTGAGCCGGTTTGGGGTGCCGAATTGCATCATCACGGACAACAGTTCGCAGTTCACCAGTAACCTCTTCAAAACATACTGTGCTAACCTTGGAACGCAGATATGCTACGCTTCAGTGGCGCACCCCCGAAGCAATGGCCAGGCCGAGCGAGCCAATGCGGAGGTCCTGAGGGGCCTCAAGACCAGGACGTTCAAGAAGAAGCTGGAGGCCTGCGGCAGAGGTTGGTACGATGAGCTTCAGTCCGTGTTGTGGTCCATCCACACAACCGCGACCAAGCCGACTGGGGAGACCCCGTTCTTCCTGGTCTATGGAGCCGAAGCGGTCCTCCCTCACGAGGTCAGACGTCACTCCGCATGGGTCCTGGCGTTCGACGAGGCACAACAGGACGCCATGCGGGGGATGGACCTCGTGCTGGGGGAGGAACCTCGCCGAGAAGCCGCGCTGCGAGCGGCGAGGTACCAACAAGCGCTGCGGCGATATCACTGCCGCAACATCCGCCCCAGAACTCTCGAGGTAGGAGACCTCGTGCTCAGGCGGGTCCTCTCTAGGGAGGGGCTGCACAAGCTCTCTCCCATGTGGGAGGGTCCGTTCAAGGTTGTTAATGTTTCCAGGCCCGGCTCAGCGCACTTGGAGACTCAGGAGGGAGTGCTGGTCCAGAACGCATGGAACATCCAGCACCTCCGGAGGTTCTACCCCTAAAAAGGCCTGGAGCCTGTGAAGCTATCGCGTTTTGGAAAAGTCCCGGAGCCTATGAAGCAGAATGCCTGTAAAGCTATCGCGTTTTGGAAAAGGCCCAGAGCCTGTGAAGCAAGGCGAATGCCTGTGAAGTTATCGCGTTATGGAAAAGGCCCGGAGCCTGTGAAGCAAGGCGAATGCCTGTGAAGCTATCGCGTTTTGGAAAAGGCCCGGAGCCTGTGAAGCTATCACGTTTTGGAAAAGGCCCGGAGCCTATGAAGAAGGCCAATGCCTGTGAAGCTCGCCGCCCGTGACACTCTCACGTAATAATGAGTTGGGGCTGTACACGCCCTGGAGTCTCAGGAGCGCCGGCCTCAGGCCCTGGGGCTCCCTTCCACGCCTAGTGGCAGCACTTAGCTCCGCGCCGGTGAGAAGACGTCGAAGACTAGACTAGGTGCCGGACACGGCTTTTGATTTGCTTTCCGCAGTTGGCTTGCTCCTTCTCAGTCGAAGTTTTATTGAAGTTGTTGCCATCTTTGGCTTGTGGTTCTTCGGCTTTTCATTCTCCTGCCTCCATTTCTCTTGTGCAAGGCCTCGCGAGGGGGGCAGCCGAGCATCCTCGCGAGTATCCCTATCCTAGTCATTCAAAGGGTTCGCGACCTGGGCCCCTTGCAGGAGCACCCCTCCAGTCCGTGCCCCTCAGGCACCGCGACACAAACACAGGGCCTGGGTCGGTCACCCCCACGGCTGGGGCCTGGAACCATCCACGCGCGGGCACGTAGCCGGAAGGTACGATAAAGAAAGCAAAACGATGATTAACAGCAATAACCCATACACGCCCCCGCGGGGCACCACACTACTGTCCTTTTTACGCAGGAAAAGGGAAGAGAAAGAACAAATCTGGTGCGGCTCGCCTCACACCGGCCCGCAGGGAAGCCCGAGGTGCCTCCGGAGCTCAGGCGGACTCCCTCTCGCGCTTCACCAAGGCGCGACGGTGGGCGGACACGCTACCACCTCCCAAGCAGATACGTCAACGTGGGGGTTGACTGCGGCCACCACTAGAAGAGTCGCCGCCTGAAGAAGAATCAGAGAAGCTTGAGGAACCCTGAGCGCCGCCAGCCCCGCGAGCGCCGTCCTCTCCATCATCGCCAGAGCCAGGTTCCCAGCCGCGGTCGTCGCCCTTGGGGCAACACCCTGCGCGGCGACCATCTTCCCCAAACACCCTCACATAGAGGGTGGCATCACCGTCGAACCTGAAGTGTAGGGAGCACCGACGGCCCAGGCCACGCGCGCGGGCAAACGTCTGCCAACCGCGGGCCAAGGCCAGGCTCCCGGCTGCGGAGACCTCCAGTGAAACCCATGAGGCCTGGCTACAGCAGTCGTTGGCCTGAAGCCAGAGGCCGCCCGGGGCGCCGGCCGGGAGCTTGCCAAGGAGGAAGCGAGGAAGTGGAAGCCGGGTGCTAGTCGGCTCCGCCGACCACACGACGAACTCCGACAGCACCTCTACAGCGTGAAAGCGCGGCATAGGGGGACGCGCAGCCGGAGCGCACCCCCCGGCCGCAGCAATCCGCCCGCCACCACGCTGGGAAGCGTCTCCGCGGCCGCGGGGAGCTGCCGTGGTGGCCACAGGATGTTTGCGGGGGCGCCCTCGGCCGCGCTTGGGCGGGGGAGAGGCATGCTCAGCCTGGCAAGCCTTCCCCTTCTCCGCGGCCGAGAACCTCCTCGATGGGGCCATGAAGAAGAAGGAGAAGCAAGGGGAGATGAACCGGAAGGGCGCACGCCGTTCCGTACTTATAGCCGGCGAAGGCCAACCGCCGACCTCCACGATCGCAGGTAATCATGACCCGTTTTGCATGCAGGGACTTGTCCAATCCGTGTAGTTGCCTAGGCGCCATGGGGAAGTGGAGACGCCCACGTCCAATCAACTGCCACGCGGCGCCTAAGGCCGCAGGCTGTTAGGGCCCGCGGCGCTTCGCTCTTGCCCTTCCGCCTCCTTGCACGGCCAAGTCTGGGCGCGCCTTGGGCCCATGGGCTACTGTCGGCATTCTGGGAACGGGGGTCCCCAGACTTGCCTGCCTGCGGCCTGCGGCGTGGCTCAAAGGGGGGCCCATCATGACCCATCTTTGCCAACACAAACCCAAGACCCTCGCGAGGGGCCAAGCCTCGCGGGGCGGACAGCGCGGAGCTTCCTCAGGCACGGCCTCGTTAGGCAGGCTCACGAGGAGGCAGAGAGATCAAGGCGGGGTACCTCACGAGGTGCCCGTGACACGAGCCATGACGACTCAGGGCGCCAGGCGGGTGCCAGCCCGCGCAGCGTCCTCCTTTCCTCTTTGGTGCAAAGGGGGCAAGCGCAGCCGCGGAGTATCGAGGCATCAGGCAAAGGTTGACATTTCAGTGCAATGAGACCAAGACTAGGAGGACTACGAGACGGAGGTCACCGTGGAGCCCAAGACGGCGTCATCACCCGAGCTTCGCGTAGACGAAGACTACTTTTGTTAGGATAGCTGATACAAGGATGTAACGGAGCAAAAACTTGGGAGCAATTCAAGACGACTCTACTGAGATCTCGTCTTATTCAGAAACCCTATGGCTATAAAATGAGGAAACCTTGTGCGTGCAAGATTTGTGGTGAGATAGGACATACCCATGAGGAACACAAGGATGGATGCCCTCATTGTGAAGCAAATCACTGAGTTGAAGAATGCCCAACTAGGCAGGTTACTTGTTTCTTGTGTGAAGGAACTACGCACTACCCTGCCCAGTGTCATATTTACCCCAAGGTACAAGAAATTTCCAAGCAACAGAAGGAAGCAATGAAAGAAGCCCTCGGGGAAAGTTTAAGAAAACCGGTGATGAAAGAAGATGTTGACGACCCTGATGGAGAAAGCCTAAACAGATTTTACTCCAATGCTTGCTATTCATGTGGAGAAGAAGGACATTTTTCACAGTATTGCACGAAGGAAAGCGAAGAGTATCTGGGAGACTTCCCGACGGAAGAAGTGGAGTTTGATCGACAAGAGGTAGAGGAATTGATCAGAACGAAGAAGTCAAGGAAGAGAAAGAGCATGTATCCCCAGAACAATCCAATTTATGCAGAAAAGGACCTGAGTCAAATCACTTGTTACAGGTGCAAGGATTTAGGTCATTACGCTAGCAAATGCCCAGCAAGGAAGCCAAGAACCCAAGGAGCCAAGATAACCACCAGGAAGCCCCTGGATTTGTCTAAAGTCATTTGTTTATGCTGCAAAGGAGTAGGACATTTTTCCGGAGAATGTTCAGACCCGAGGAGAGCTTGAGCAGAGTAGTTGAGATCTTGATATTGGAATAAAGCATGTAATAAAGTTGGAACACACTTTTATTTTCATTGGGGATGTTGAGTTGAGTTGTGAATGGAATTGTAATAGCTCATGAAGTAATAAAAGTTGAGGTGTTTGGAATCTCATATGAAATGTTATGAGTTGTTGGTTGATTGTGAGGGCCTCTCTCACTATGTCACCCAGACTTAAACCTTGAACCCATGGACAAGCTGACCCCAAACCTTTCCTTGAAAAATAACCACATTTCACCCAAGGAAATGTATACAGCATACTGAGTACCCCTTCTATCTTATACCTGCAGATGACAACCCTTTACGAGTCTTTTCTGAAGGGCCCAGAAACGATCATGACCCTGACCAGTGATCAGGATTACCCAAAAATCCTGAAGGACATGATGAAGCATATTCATCTTGAAGGAGATGCAGTTTACAAGGGTTATCCTTTCATGGATAAGGGAGTTGAACTTTGGTATGTGGAGGTACACCTCCACCGCATGAAGGGAGTTTGCGCAAAGACTATGGGACAATACTTTTTCATTTCTTGAGTACCACGAGCAACATTCTTCGACTCTGTTCGTGAAGCTTCTATGGAAGCCATACATCAGTTTGGCGAAATACTTGAAGCAAGACTTCGTCACACTCAGGAATACCTGAGAGAGGTCCATGCAGAGATGATGGAGATGAAGCTCATGGCCACCACGATGAAGCAAAACATCGACGATTTGAAGGATCACATCGCACAATTCTAGTGGGACTGAAGCATCTTCAAGAAGGACGAATGAATAAAGATGGAAGTAATGCTTGACCATACCAAACTGTGTGGATGGTAGCTTTTGTAATAGACTACTTTTGAACTTTGAGTTTTGAGTAGTGGTTAGGGATGTAATAAAGGATTTGATATGAAGAGAATATGGATTATGGATGAACCAGTGCATTTTTTGGGCGATACTTGTTTGTGTGAACACTTGACCAATGGAAAAGAAAATGTATTCCATAGAGTGGAGTTTGGACAAATGAGTTGGAGTTTTGTTTACCCCAAGAGTACGAGGGAATGAAGTACTATTGGATTTAAAGGAGATGTAATGTTAGAATATGGAACAATAGTAGCTCCAATGATGAGTTAAAGTTATACAAGTGTTGAAGTGGGCCATAACCCACACGACCCAGGATTTGATAAGGAAACAAGCACAATCTTGTTGAAGAAAAGAATTATGGAAGAAGCTGTGAGTTCATCATCAGACGTTTCATACGAGGTTACAAAAACCCGAGAGTTGTGAAGAAACAATAGAGGTTTGTTTGGCTTGCAGAACAAATGGATTTACCCGAACTCAGTTCAAGGAGAAGAGAAGTTCTGCAATGCTTGTGAGGATGCCCAAGTGTTAGAAAACGTGATTCACTATCTGCGTATGTAGTAATGATTCAAGTATGGGATGGATTGGCCCCCATACCGGAGACTTCTATCATGAGCTATCATACGTTGATGGAAAATCAGAGAGACTTGAAATCCTTTGAAGAGTGTCGACGCGATAGGCCATACAACCATAGAATGGTTGGACAATGGAACCCTTTACAAGCAATCGTTGCCATTCGTAGGTTCTACGGTGAGATTCAACCCAGACCCATTTCCTACAGGAGGAACCAGAATTTGTTGACCACCATGAGATTCTGATAGTTGTTTAGCATTGGCGACAGCTTGACAGCTAAGAAGACCCAGACTCGGAAGGACCTTATTTGATGCAAGGACTCAAGATTTTGAGGAAAAGGCCATGCCCTTACCAGAAGAGCAAAAGTGAAGGAGTTATCTCGGAGAATATGAGAAGACCGGCACCGTCAATGCAAAGGACGGAGTACATGAGTTTTGTCGGAACCATAACCATGATTCTAAGGGTGGTAGTACCCCAGACCTTGTGATGATCAATGGATTTTCAAGAAGACCCCCAAACCTAACCTTCTTTCTAGCCTCTCCGAATCTCGAGGACGAGATTCATTTTAAGGGTGGTAGTTTGTAACATCCCAAAATTCTAAATTTTGGAATGTTATATTAAATAAATAATTGTGATTGTTTATTTGATTTTTGTGTGAAACTGAGTGGAAATTGAAACTTTTTGAAAGTTGAATGAGAGGGAATAAAAGGACTTCCCCAAAATTTTCATCTTGCATTTTGATCTCGAAGAATTCAAATTCATTTCATCACAAGATCCTAGAGTGAAGATAATATGACTTCTTCCATTTAAAGAAATGAAAAGGGGTTTGAAAATGATTTGAATTCCATTTGAAATATTTCAAACTTAGAAACTTTAAGCAACTCAACGAGTTCATGAGGGAAGATAAAATGACTTCTTCAAAATTGAAGAAAGAGAGTTGGGAGTTTCAAATAAATAATTTGGAAGTCACTTTGAAGTTATTTGGAACTCATTTTCCTTTTGAAGTTGTTTGAAATTTCAAATTCAAAATCCTCTTGGAAGTTATCTAGTTTTAATTCAAATTATTTTTCTCCTAAAAATAAATGAATGGAAATAATGGTAAAATGATTCCCTTCAATGGAAAATTAGGAGAAAATAAATTTGAAATCAGTTTGCTATTTTAAAAATGATTTTTATTGATTTTAAAAGCAATAGTAGCACCGTTTGACTTTTATGATTTTTTTGGAATTTAGTTGAACTTGAGAAATAGTTCATCTTATTCGGGGTATTTTTCTGAACATTTTGGTATATAATATGCCTATGTAATTTTTTGTTTTATTTTTATTTTTGTTTTTGTTCTGTAAAAAAACGCATGCACGCGCTGGCCAGCCGGCTCAGCAGCCACCCAGCCGCGCGGCCCACTGGCAACTGGCCAGCTGGCCCAGAGCCCCGACCGGCCAGGCCGTCCCAGGCCTGCCCGCGCCCGACCACCAGCGCCCAAAGGCCTCCGCCTCGTCCGTCCGCTCCTCGTCCCCCTTCGCTCGCTACGTGCTGCTGCCGCTGAAGCATGGGGCCCGCCCCATCGTCCCCAACCTCCCGTTCATCCCGCTCGGGATAGAACACGAGCTCACCGCCCGCAACAGCCGGCCGCTCCGCTCGGGATAGAGCTCATCCGGAGTCTTTGCAGCCCCTTCTCGCGCCTATAAATTCCCCCGACGCCCCTCGTTCGATTCTGCCACTCCGCAACGACTCTCACCACTCGTGGCCGCTGCCCTATCATTTCGCATCTCGCCGGAGCCGGAGCTTCTCGTCGTCGTTTACCTCGCTGGTAGCGCACCCGAACCCTCTTATTCTTTGTCAATCAACTTGCCTCGCCGTCCCGCATCTTGTTGACGCTTTTCCTCGCCTAGGTCCTGCCGAAGACGACGCCCCGACAACCTGCGTCCTCGCCGGAGCACGGAGACTGCAGCGAACGCTGCCCAGCCTCTCACAGTGCGCCACGTGGCCAGGGACTTGATCGCTATATTTTTTCACTGTTAGGTCCCTGTAAATTTCAGTTTAGCCCCTAAACTTGGATTAGCCACAACTTTTTAACCGTAGATCCAAATCCGACGAAACCAGCGGCAAAATGTTTGTCTCGAATAGCTTTATCCAGAGAGCCAACTTTGAAAACTTTTGGACAAATTCAAATTTGAATTTATTCTGATTTGAATTCAAACTTCAAATGGCCATATCTCCTAAACCGTAGCTCCGATTGATGTGATTCTTTTTGCACCATGTCATCGTTGCCAAACCCCATCACTTGGACCTATCTCACGATATTTTTCACACATTAGGATCTGTCCATAGTCGTTTTACTCGTATGCCTAGTATGCACTGTGGTCCACGTCACAATTTTTTTCGCACCCATGCCCTATGTTGTTTTGCACTTAGTATTTTCTTTTGATAGTTAAGTGTGTTGTGTGTTCATTTGGATTTTTCGAGTCTTTTCATGTTGCATGTTATTTGGTTCTCCAAAATGATTGCTTATGTGAATGCAATGTTTGACCTTATAGATTTTCATCGGAGAGTGACGAATAGCTCTATTAAGTAAATTTCTGAGAGCCATATAATCTTCATCAACTATTACCAGGCAAGTTCACATTTGACCATTCTTCCAATTACCTATGTTTATATTATGCACTTAGTCCTTTTGTGGTAGGATTGCATGGTAGGATTTATTGTTGCCAGATGGCTATGCCGTTACCTAAGAGTTCATTTGAGGTAGGTCTGATCTATACATCCTTGTCACCACCGTGTAAGTTTATTTTTGCCTCGCTAAATGTAGACGTGGTTTGGGAAGTGAACATGGCGAGACATGAGTGACAATGTAGTAATTAGGACCAAGACTTGTAAATGAACTACCTGGGCGGTATTTGGTTTGAATGGTGGCGAAGTACAGTGGGAGCATGCATGGTTAGTCCATGGTGGTGCACCACTAGTGGTCGGCCGCCCAGGCTCAAAGAGATCAATCGTATTCCCATGTCTAGAAGCTTACGTGTGCAGCCACAAGCCAATATGGGCTCTGGCTTAGTTGAGTAGTTAGTGTATCCCCTTCCGGGATTGGATAGCATATGTAGAATGATGTAGGTGTACCGGCCTATCCGTGGGTTAAGGGGGAACATTTTCGAAAGACTATGTCTCAGTCATCCTATTCTCAAATGCCAGGCAGTGCGAGAACTTCAAGGGAGGCGATCGAGTCTTGTGGGGAAAAGTGCGCAAACCTCTGCAGAGTGTTAAAACCTAATCGATAGTCGTGTCCCCGGTTACGGACAACTTGAGCATCTAGTAGTGGAAATACTGGGAGATCTCATCACTCTTAATTAAACAGTTTGGTTTTAAATGAAACCTTGGGAATGGATTGAGTTGGGTTTACCAACTCATCCTATGCTATGCAATAGTGGTAGAATAATATCTTTTATTCTAGGGAAAACTAGCTTTATGCAAAAAAAACTAAACTTAGAGCTTTCCACCAGCCAAATTGCATGTACAAATAGGTTCATTATTCTTATGATGTGACTTGCCGGTACATTCAATGTACTGACCTACAGGGCTGCAACATCTTATGTTGCAGGGATTTTCCTATGACGAGTAAGAGTTACGTTGTAGGGTTACGGTCTACACTCAACTTGCCGTTGGCGTTGATGGACTCCGCACCCTTATGTTTGTTTCCGCTGAGACTTGTGAGGTATATATCAGTTTTACGTTATTTATACATGTGATTACACGTGATCCAAATCAACTAAACCATGTCCGATCATCACGTGAGATGGAGTAGTTTTCAATGGTGAACATCACTATGTTGATCATATCTACTATATGATTCACGCTCGACCTTCCGGTCTCCAGTGTTCCAAGGCCATATCTGCATATGCTAGGCTCGTCAAGTTTAACCTTAGTATTCCGCGTGTGCAACTGTTTTTCACCCGTTGTATTTGAACGTAGAGCCTATCACACCCGATCATCACGTGATGTCTCAGCACGAAGAACTTTCGCAACGGTGCATACTCAGGGAGAACACTTTTATATTGAAATTTAGTGAGAGATCATCTTATAATGATACCGTCAAACAAACCAAGATAAGATGCATAAAAGATAAACATCACATGCAATCAATATAAGTGATATGATATGGCCATCATCATCTTGTGCTTGTGATATCCATCTCCGAAGCACCGTCATGATCACCATCGTCACTGGCACGACACCTTGATCTCCATCGTAGCATCATTGTCGTCTCGCCAACTTATGCTTCTACGACTATCGCTACCGCTTAGTGATAAAGTAAAGCATTACATACAATAAAGAGACAACCATATGGCTCCTGCTAGTTGCCGATAACTCAGTTACAAAACATGATCATCTCATACAATATAATAAAGCATCATGTCTTGACCATATCACATCACAACATGCCCTCCAAAAACAAGTTAGACGTCCTCTACTTTGTTTTTGCAAGTTTTACGTGGCTGCTACGGGCTGAGCAAGAACCGTTCTTATCTACGCATCAAAACCACAACGATAGTTCGTCAAGTTAGTGTTGTTTTAACCTTCTCAAGGACCGGGCGTAGCCACACTCGGTTCAACTAAAGTTGGAGAAACTGACACCTGCCAGCCACTGATGTCTACTACACAACCTTCTTCTTGTAGACGTTGTTGGGCCTTCAAGTGCAGAGGTTTGTAGGACAGTAGCAAATTTCCCTCAAGTGGATGACCTAAGGTTTATCAATCCGTAGGAGGCATAGGATGAAGATGGTCTCTCTCAAGCAACCCTGCAACCAAATAACAAAGAGTCTCTTGTGTCCCCAACACACCCAATACAATGGTAAATTGTATAGGTGCACTAGTTCGGCGAAGAGATGGTGATACAAGTGGTATATGGATGGTAGATAAAGGTATTTGTAATCTGAAAATATAAAAACAGCAAGGTATCTAATGATAAAAGTGAGCGTAAACGGTATTGCAATGATAGTAAACAAGGCCTAGGGTTCATACTTTCACTAGTGTAAGTTCCCTCAACAATGATAACATAATGGATCACATAACTATCCTTCAACATGCAACAAAGAGTCACTCCAAAGTCACTAATAGCGGAGAACAAATGAAGAGATTATGGTAGGGTATGAAACCACCTCAAAGTTATTCTTTCCAATCAATCCGTTGGGCTATTCTTATAAGTGTCACAAACAGCCCTAGAGTTCGTACTAGAATAACACCTTAAGGCACAAATCAATCAAAACCCTAATGTCACCTAGATACTCCAATGTCACCTCAAGTATCCATGGGTATGATTATACGATATGCATCACACAATTTCAGATTCATCTATTCAACCAACACAAAGGACCTCAAAGAGTGCCCCAAAGTTCTACCGGAGAATCACGACGAAAATGTGTGCCAACCCCTATGCATAGGTTCATGGGCGGAACCTGCAAGTTGATCACCAAAACATACATCAAGTGAATCACGTGATATCCCATTGTCACCACAGATACGCACGGCAAGACATACATCAAGTGTTCTCAAATCTTTAAAGACTCGATCCGATAAGATAACCTCAAAGGGGAAACTCAATTCATTATAAGAGAGTAGAGGGGGAGGAGAAACATAAGATCCAACTATAATAGCAAAGCTCGCGATACATCAAGATCGTATCACCTCAAGAACATGAGAGAGAGAGAGAGATCAAACACATAGCTATTGGTACATACCCTCAGCCCTGAGGGAGAACTACTCCCTCCTCGTCATGGAGAGCACCGGGATGATGAAGATGGCCACCGGAGAAGGATTCCCTCCTTCGACAGGGTGCCGGAACGGGTCTAGATAGGCTTTCGGTGGCTACGGAGGCTTCTAGTGGCGGAACTCCAGATCTATTGTGCCCTTCGGTAGTTTTAGGATACGTGGGTATATTTGGGTGAAAGGAGTATGTCGATGGACCGAAGGGGTGGCCACGAGGCAGGGGGCGCGTCCCAGGGTGGTGGGTGCGCCCCCTACCCTCGTGAGCTCCTCCTTCATCTTCTGACGTAGGGTCCAAGTCTATCCGGTAGGTTTCCTTCCAAAAATAACTTCTCTAGTTGATTTCGTTCCGTTTCGACTCCGTTTGATATTCCTTTTCTTCGAAACACTGAAATAGCCATAAAACAACAAATCTGGGTTGGGCCTCCGGTTAATAGGTTAGTCCCAAAAATAATATAAAAGTGGAAAATAAAGACCAATATTGCCCAAAACAGTAGATAATATAGCATGGAGCAATTAAAAATTATAGATACGTTGGAGACGTATCAAGCATCCCCAAGCTTAATTCCTGCTCATCCTCGAGTAGGTAAATGATAAAAAGATAATTTTTGATGTGGAATGCTAGTTGGCATAATTTCAATATAATTCTTCTTACTTGTGATATGAATATTCAGATCCAAAAGATTCAAGACAAAAGTTCATATTGACATAAAAATAATAATACTTCAAGCATACTAATAAAGCAATTATGTCTTCTCAAAATATCATGGCCAAAGAAAGCTATCCCTACAAAATCATATAGTCTGGCTATGCTCCATCTTCACCACACAAAATATTTAAATCATGCACAACCCCGATGACAAGCCAAGCAATTGTTTCATACTTTTGATGTTCTCAAACTTTTTCAATCTTCATGCAATACATGAGCGTGAGCCATGGACATAGTACTATAGGTGGAATAGAATGGTGGTTGTGGAGAAGATAGTCTCACATCAACTAGGCATATCAACTTGTGATGCCCCCGATTTGACCGTACACTAATCATACACGCAAACATGTACGATCAAGATCAGGGACTGGCGGGAAGATATCACAACACAACTCTACAAATAAAGTAAGTCATACAAGCATCATATTACAAGCCAGTGGCCTTGAGGGCTCGAATACAAGAGCTCGATCAAAGACGAGTCAGCGGAAGCAACAGTATCTGAGTACAGACATAAGTTAAACAAGTTTGCCTTAAGAAGGCTAGCACAAACTGGGATACAGATCGAAAGAGGCGCAGGCCTCCTGCCTGGGATCCTCCTAAACTACTCCTGGTCGTCGTCAGCGGGCTGCACGTAGTAGTAGGCACCTCCCGAGTAGTAGTAGTCGTCATCGACAGTGGCGTCTGGCTCCTGGATTCCATCGTCTGGTCGCAGCAATCGGGTATAGGAAGGGGAAAAAGGGGAGCAAAGCAACCGTGAGTACTCATCCAAAGTACTCACAAGCAAGGAGCTACACTACATATGTATGCATTGGTATCAAATGGAAAAGGGGTATCATATGTGGACTGAACTGCAGAATGCCGGAATAAGAGGGGGATAGCTAGTCCTGTCGAAGACTACGCTTCTGGCCACCTCCATCTTGCAGCATGTAGAAGAGAGTAGATGATAAGTTCACCAAGTAGCATCGCATAGCATAATCCTAACCAATGATCCTCCCCTCATCGCCCTGTGAGAGAGCGATCATCGGTTGTATCTGGCACTTGGAAGGGTGTGTTTTATTAAGTATCTGGTTCTAGTTGTCATAAGGTCAAGGTACAACTCCAAGTCGTCCTGTTACCGAAGATCACGGCTATTCGAATAGATTAACTTCCCTGCAGTGGTGCACCACATAACCCAACACGCTCGATCCCCTTTGTCCGGACACACTTTTCTGGGTCACGCCCGACCTGGGAAGATCAACACGTCGCAGCCCTACCTAGGCACAAAAGAGAGGCCAGCACGCCGGTCTAAATCCTATGGCGCAGGGGTCTGGGCCCATCGCCCATTGCACACCTGCACGTTGCGTACGCGGCCGGAGAGCAGACCTAGCAACCTCCATTACAAAGGAACTTGCGTTACGCGGTCCAACCCGGCGCGCGCCGCTCAGTCGCTGACGTCATGAAGGCTTCAGTTGATACTACGACGTCGAGTGCCCATAACTGTCCCCGCGTAGATGGTTAGTGCGTATAGGCCAATAGCCAGACTCAGATCAAATACCAAGCTCTCGTTAAACATGTTATTTTGAAATAACCACGGACGCCGACCAGGGCCAGGCCCACCTCTCTCCTAGGTGGTCTCAACCTGCCCTGTCGCTCTGCCACAAAGTAACCATCATGGGGTTATCGGGAACCCAGGCCCATCACTACCTGGATGGAACCACCTGCCCCTTCAGCCCCCATCTCCGAACAGTAACCTAAGTATGTAAAAGTATATAGTATTTGTACCCGTGATCACCTCCCGAAGTGATCACGGCCCAGTAGTATAGCATGGCAGACAGACAAGTGTGTAAGGCCACTGATGATAAACTAGCATCCTATACTAAGCATTTAGGATTACAGGTAAGATATCAACAACTGTAGCAATAATGACAGGCTATGCAGCAGAATAGGATTAACGAAAAGCAGTAACATGCTACACTACTGTAATGCAAGCAGTACAGAGAAGAATAGGCGATATCTCGTGATCAAAGGGGGGCTTGCCTGATTGCTCTGGCAAGAGAGAGGGGTCGTCAACTCCGTAGTCGTACTAGGTAGCAGCAGCGTCGGTCTCGGTGTCTAGCGAGAGAGGAGGGGGGAATAAACAATAAATATTAAGCAAACAGATGCATGACGATGCATGACAAGACAAAGCATGATGCTAGGTGTGCCCTAACGCGGTACGAGGCGGTACCGGTGAAGGGGGGAAACATCCGGGAAAGTATTCCCGGTGTTTCGCGTTATCGGATAGATGAACCGGAGAGGGAAAGTTGCATGTTTGCTATGCTAGAGATGCGTGGCGGATGAACGGGCTGCATATCCGGATTCGTCTCGTCGTTCTGAGTAACTTTCATGTATGAAGTTTTTTCATCCGAGCTACGGTTTATTTTATATTAATTTTTAAAGTTTTAATAATTTTCTGAATTTATTATTAATCCGAATTACAACAGCAAGTTGCTATGGGTACCCGTTATGGACTAGTCACACTGGCTTACAGGTGGGGGCAGTGGGCCTAGTTGACCCAGTCAACAATTTATGGGTCAACAGGTGAATAGTAACAGTGGGTCCCGCATGTCATAGGCTTGGCCATTTTCAATCAGATTTAACCTTCTAATTATCAGCAGGGTCCACAGGTCATAGGGTATAACTAAAACAAAACTAAAATAGTCTAACAGGAGCTTGTTTTAGTTGGGGATTAGCACCTAATCTAAACAAAGGGGCCGGCCCCAACGTGCATTAGCCAAAGGCCATGGCTGTGACGCACGCACGGGCACAGAGGCCACGGCGGCCAAAGCTAGCAGCGGTAGTAAGCTAAGAAGCAGCAACGCTAGGAGCGACGGCGGCGTTAGCATCAGAAGCAGTGCCGGCAGCAGCGGCAAGGCAGCAGCCGGCCAGGCGCGCGTGCAGCAAACAGCAGTCAACAACAGAAGGCAGCCACAGGATGGGGCAGGCGCACACGGAGGGGGGGGGGACGCGGCCGACTAGCAGGGTGCACGGGAGCACATCCACGGGCGCGCGCGGCCACGGCGACCTTTGGCTACGGCAAAACAACGACGGATCGGAGGGCGAACGAGGGGAATGGGAGTGGTGCTCACGAGGGGACGCGGAGGACGCGGCTGGCGTGGCGGTGGAGCTCCGATGAGGTAGATCGGGTGCCGGGCAGCGATGGCCGTAGGCGAGGAAGACGCGTCGAACCCGTCGGTGAGGTGCCGCCGAGCTCGATGTGGTGGTCGGAGAGGACGAGGTGGACGATGGCGAGGCTCCTGGCGCGGTCCTAGGCAGCGGGGGCGACAGTGAGCACGTAGACGACGACAACCATGGTGACGGTGGCGGTGGTCTCACGCGGGGGAGGAAGAGGGTGACGCATGGGGGAGATGAGGTAGCTAGGGTTCATAAGGGGGTCCATGGCATCTTATCCATCGGGTGAATCGCAGGATGGCCGACACGCACGCCCAGCGGCGGCCATGGTAGTTGGATGTGTGCCACGATCTCTGTCTCGTACAGGGAAAAGGGATGACCCCCATTGGGCTGGGCCAGTGCATAGTAGCGGTTGGGCTAAAGTGAAAGAGAGTCTTTTCTTTTCTGATTTGTATTTTCTCAGATGTTTTGCATATAAGTTGTGTACTTAAATGAATTTTGCCAGGGTTGAAACTTGGCACATAAATACTAGATGTTATTCTTGGACTACACAAAAAGTTTGGGCTCAAAAACAACTATCTAAGTTTGTGTTTGAATTTAAAAGGTTTGTTTGAGTGATGTTGGACCACTTAAATATTACTAGGGATTTATCTATGAGTCAAAGGATGTTTGTTTCTACATCATAATTCCTTAGTGAATATTTGCGACCCATCAAACATTTTTGTTTTACTGTTACCAGAAATAATAATTTCACTTGCAATTTAAATTTGAATTTGACTTTGATTTTTGAACAAGTGGAAATTTGCATAGTAATCATGATGACATGGCCACCATTAGGGGGAGATTACTATAGCATGATTCTCGGGGTGTTACAACTCTCCTCCACTTCAAGAAATCTCGTCCCGAGATTTAGGAGGTGGAGTAAGGGAGAAAGATCTGGTTACGAAATTCTAACGAATCTTCTCGGTCTTGGTTTCCCTTCTCGAAGAGGTCGACCCATAGCGTCGATGTCTTCATTCCTATGCATCAATGCGACATGATGAAGTTGTCATCCTTTCTTCGGGGTCTTCATCGTACTTACGAATAGGTAAGGGCAGCTCGGCAACGATAGAATGCTAAGAGGGTATTCATCCGGGCTTAACCCATGAATGAACATATTAGTATCTCTCAAGTTGGAACTCAGAAAATGCATCGAGAGAAATAATAATAGGCATGAGAATTTTCAAGCAGGTAGGCAAACGTTCGATGCCTGAAACGGAGTGAGAGAGGGGTTGAGAACAACGGAATATGTATGGCGTATGATACCAGAATAAAGCACTAGGAAGGTGGCACGTGAATTAAATACGAAGCCAAGCGTGAGGAATAACCATTAGAAACAGGGTTGAACAGGAGAGTCAGGTTTCAATCCTGTGGAACTGTGGGTTATGGGTCCACCATGTGGTTTAAAGTAGAAAGGGGGCCGACATCTTGCACGATCATGATAGAAAGGCATGTTAGAGAGTAGCCTGTCAGTTATGTCGGCAGCAACATCGATACCAAGGGCGAGGGATGAAGAGAACTATTCTCCTGCTCATTTGAACGAGGTGGACCAATAGGTAAAGTTCTCGTCCATCGGTGGCTATCGGAATGTCATCAACAATAGTAACAGGGTCTTACCGACATGAATGTACACCGAGGTGTTTACATAGGTAGTAGACTATAACTGCTTAGATCATATTGATCACAAGAAAGGTTAAACCAAACAATGAAAAGGAAAATGTGATTATCATATTAAACAGAACAATGGAAAGGAAAATGTGTTTAAACACATATTTCAGGGGTATATCCTTCGCAAGGACAAGCAGAGCATGATATCCATGTCGGGATATAAAGTAGAAAACCATTTAGGAAGGGGAGAGAAATTTCATGACATTACCCATACAACGGTGTTTGGATAATTGATAAGGAAAATTTAGCATTTGTGCTCCCAATGTTTTTATTGGAAATCAGAGTACCACTGACATGCTTCGAGATAGCATTAACATGGTCTTCAAGCAAGGCCGGACCTTGGATATACAAAGGATTCATCAGGAACAACTTATAGAATAAGTCTTAAAATTTCCTCACGGAAGAATGGTTAACTTTGCTAAAAAGAGAGAACTATAACAATAGGTCCTCTGGCCAGGGGTGCTAGGCATGACATCACCTTACCGGAACATTTAAAGACCAATGTTAAAACTCTTGCGAATATGTTCCAGCCATTATATCTGACTGAGATTCAGATCTGATTGGTGTTGGGATACCTCGGGCTCAGGATGCCTGAGAAGAAAAGGTGCGACACAAATTAACAAGGTGACATCGTAAGACTCTCGGGGAACGAACTATGGAAGAGAGTTCAGAAACAAGAGCTCATCATTAAACTAAGGAGAGAACGAGGGGTGGCTGAGGGTTTCAGCGACAATCCTCAAGATTTCCAAAAAGATGGATTCCCACAATTATGTGAACAAGGAGATAACATTTGTCAGATCAAATGATATAATGAGTTATGCTCGAGGAAAACATTCACAATTAAACATTGTTTGAAAGGTGCCCCCGAAACATGGGCGTAGGTAGCAAGACCGATGTTATAATGGTGATTCAATAACCAATGATCTAAGAATGAAATGTCAACCATTAACTTCAAAGCAATAGGGTTGCTAGAAGGAAGGAATCCAAACAACACCGTTCACTTGTTAGTATCCCGGTTAGAGTCAACACGGGAACCAAGAAAGAATGGTGATGGTGAGAAGTATCACTATTTCAAAAATTTTTAAGGGGTGGAGCAATTCTCATAATCTCCTTGACGTAAAAGTTGGCAATACTCCAAGGTAGAACATAACATAAGCTGGATAGCAAGGAATTCAAGGTACTACACGAAAAATGAACAAGTTTGTGTTGGAGGGAGGGCAATAAAGATGCCGATGATAACACCAATCATTGAGGGGCAAGGATGGTATTTCTCATCAAGAATTCGATAGATATCCCGGAAAGGGTCAAAATGTTGATGATGATCACGACACACTTGTCGAGGGGGTTTCACGAGGATATAATCAATCATCAATGACATCAAGCGAAACGAAGGTGAAGCGAAAGTTATCAGAACCATGGGTATGAAACAAACTCGAAATCAAGTTTGCTATTCAAGGAGAAATGATATGACCAGGAAGATCGACGTAAGATTAGCTCACTGTCGAAATTTGTGCTCCATGAAGAAGGACCAGGTAGCACAGTTAAAAATTAGCCCAATAATGGTATAGCCGATCAGACTAGGAATGATTTGAAGGATTATTAAACTCATAAGCAACGAAAATTACACTACACCACAACACTGATGCAAGGACAGAAAAACTGCCGGGAAAAGGCACTTTAGAGTGCAGATAAACTACCGGGACAGTGTTTCTCCCGGCAGATAGAACCGCCACGAGAACGGCTGCCGAGGATTACTTGTCCCGGCAGATAAACTTCTCCCGGCAGTTTCTTTGCCCTTGCCCATCTACTTGCCGGCAGTCCATTTTATCCCGGCAGATTAGTCAAGGCACATGCAACTACAATTACCGGCAATTCTACTGCCAGCACAAGTATCTTTACCCGGCAGTTTTTATGCCAGTACATTGATTTAACTAGCAAACTGTTCTATGCATCCCTAATGTAATATCCGTTCATTATGTTCAAGCAATCATGACGTACAATTTATACATTCACTTCATCAATCAAAGTAACATATAGGCCTCATCAAAAACCTTAAAATTGATTCAATAAACATTTATAACAATCATATATAAGGAGGTTGTGCCATAAAAGGAGAAGTACATATATGTTTCTAGATGTGCCACACAAAATGTAGTGCCACAAAAGGAGAAGTACGTATATTTCTAAATGTGCCACACAACCAAAATGAGCAGAGCAAGTCTCCCTGTTCAACAAATAAGGCATATCACATTATCACTCCACCAACTTAATTATAGGTCTTCCAAATCTTCAACGGCTTGAAGGCCTTTCAAACCTCCATCAACTTGTGTACCTTTCGAACACCTGCAACAGATTGGAAATTCAAAATGGAGCTCTTGTTTCAGATTTTTGAAGAGACAAATTAAAGATTTTGACATGTAGCAATTTAACTCATCGGCATAAATAAAACTCTTCTAAATGTGTTGCACTTCATCATCACAGCAAGCAATATTACATAATTAGATCAAGCAAGAATCATTTGCACTGTACATACAAAAATTATCCATGGTCAAATATCACAAACCAGAAATTCATACATAATTGATTTACACCGAACATACCGGGAGCTAATTCTAAGTAGACAAAGTAATACCTAGTGAATATAAGCAGGATTCCATGGCAAAACAGTATGTCAAGTTACAACTTACTAGTGAAAGCTTTTTTTAATCAGTGGCATAGAACTGCTTTTGGGATTTAAATGACATTAGTGGATGTAGGATAGGCTGATATTACTTCCTGTTACTACTTCTGACATCGATATTGTTCCCTTCTAAAAAAACACGACCACAAGTTAATATTCACTGCAGAGAATCTCCATAGAACAAATGTACAGTACAGATCACACAACCCAGAGCAGAAGGGACCTACTCATAGAGAAAAATTTAGGAAATAAGCAAAGCATCGCTATCTAGATAGACTGCCATTCAAATCTGCAGTTTATCACTTCCAATTTGATTCTACAAGGTAATACTTGCAGTAAGCTAACAGAGCAGGGTTCCGATGGGACAAGCAAAACTAAGAGGTTTGACTTGGCCAATATTTCCTGCTTCAATATTTTAAATCACCTAACATCACAAACAAAGGTGCATGCAGTATAAACAATGCATCTTATAAGCTTAGCTCTTTCTGAAGTGATCAATGCATCTTATACGGTACTCCTTATAAGAAATAGTATTATGAAGATTGCGAGGCTTTGAGTTCCTTCCAAATTTACCAAGATAACGATTGAATGTCAAACAACAAAGAAATAGTACCACATGGCGATAGCCAAGAGAAACATGTATATACCTCCTTAGCTTGCTTGTGGTCACATTCCTGCTTTTGCCATGTATTTGTCCTCAACATCTCTAGTCGTTTTGGACCTAAGAACTCGAGTTACTTCAATGGTAGGCATTAATTCAGTGCGCTACAAATAACCAAACAAGATGGTGTATGAAGTGCCTCAAAACTGAAGTAGATGCAGTTTTATAATTGATGCAGTAACCAAACAGAAGCATGTTATATCACCTTCCTCCTATTAGTTTGTCATTGACCGGCTCGGCCTCCAGAATCTTCATTTATATTTGAAATTTTTTAGGACCCAAAACGTTCAAAGTCCGCACCATTCCTTGCTTTAAGTTTTGCTAGCCTTTCTCGCACTCATGCTTCAGCATCATCTTCATCTCTTCCCTTTTTCCATTATTTTTCCTTAAAAGAAAATTTATGGCACATTATAATTGAAAGACTAGATTTCAAGTAGACAAGCAAGTAACCGTGGAAGGAAAAGGAACACACTTTGGTTGTTGAATTGTAAGAACAAGTGTTCCATCTATATATGTCCTACTACGAGGTATATTTCTAACACCAACAGAACTACATTAGAATCCCAGTAGGGTGGTAAAAATTGAACTTTGGCTTTTAGAAACCTAATGCCACAGTTATCATGATTCAACATGTGTAGTCCTACAATCAAGCACTCTACGATATAGCAAAGTAAAACTTAAACAAGATAGCACTTGTTTGCCCCTGATGCAACAGAAGGCTAAATACAAAAGTTATAGACGTTATGTTACATAGAGCAAACATCTATTTAGGCTACTAGCCTCACTTGGGTTCAAAGGGATTAAATCAGAATCGTCACCTTCAGAGAATACAAATATTACATCAATGCAATCAACAGAACCACCACTGATTTGACTTCCCTGGAGAAAAAAATGTCCACATACTCCAACACTATTGCACTCACCAATTCCATCTGAAGAACTCCTGGCTCCATCGACTGCACGAGGATCATTAAGAAAAGTAGTAGCATCAACAATATCATCTAGGACAAAAGCATAATATGAAGGCAACAAGGTATTCGTCGCGCGTGCCATACCGGTAACAATTTTTGCGCCCTCGATTCTGCTCCGTGGCCACGCACCTAGGGAGGAGGCCTGCTCAGGGGAGGGGAGGGGGGAGGGGGACTCGCAAAGTAGAGTGGTCATGAGGGAATGCGTTCGCGGAGGAGGGTCGTCGCCGGTGGAGTGGCTCAGCGGCAATGGTTGTCCATGTCAGTTGGGTGCTCGGCGGCGCTGCTGTGGGGTGCTTGGGGGCGACGACGACAGTGGTCGGGGTGGAGGCCGGTCAGTGGTGGTGGGGTGGTAGGGGCCGACGGCGGGGCTGCAGTGGTGGGAGGCGACGATGCCTCTGGCTGGGTGGAGGACGGCCGGCGGCAGTGGGATGGTTGGGGGCGGCGGTGCTTGCCGGCGCTGCTGTGGGGTGGTTGGGGGCGACAACGGCGGTGGTAGGGGTGGGGGGCGACGGCGGCTGTGGTTGGGTCGCGCGGGGGGGGGGGGGGGGGGGCAGATGCGATCTAGTCGAAGGTAGGAGTGGGACGTCGATTTGGGGGCGGCTGCGGCCTCTGTGGAGGGCCGGCGCGTCTAATAATTCATTTGGGCCAGAAAATTTCATTTCTCGCGCGCTTTCCCTCGCCAGCGCGCGGTCAGGCCCGCTATATTTTCGGTCTCGCACCCAATAGGGTCCCGGGCAGTAAATGGGCCAGGTTTGAGTTGTCCCGGCAGATAGTCTGCCTTAAAATGTACCGACAGTGTTTGTGCCTGCATTGCTCAGGTTCTAACGGCAGTTTTTGTGCCTCAAGGTACTCCTGCTGGCAGTAACAAATGTCCCGGCAGTTCATTTTCCCTTGTTCAGCTACTTCTCCCGGCAGTTAACTGCCCCCAATTAAGTGTTGTGGTGTAGTGTTAATTAGGGTTATCGAACCGGAATGCGGAATCGGTTCACATATCGGTGTTCTCGGTTGATGACAACCCAGAACCCAGAAAAATTGGAATCGGTGAGAAATAATAGTTAATAAGAACCCATAATAAGTTATGCAGTCCCATAACATTATCAAGATATCATAGTGTAAAACTCGACAATAGATCAAAGTAAAGGTTGGACAGGTGCAATGATCTGCACAAGACAAGTACTCCAACTTGTCCGAGAAATGGTATTAAGGGGAAAATATGGTCGGAAGCTTGATTGCAAAGGACCAAACATAGATACAGGACGAACTTATAACAAGGGGATTATTATCATTTTCAAGAAGCTTTGATGATGAGTTCCACATCGGGTCCATGGGCATGAACGCAAAGGCTCAAGGTCGACTCCCACTTCTTCAATGCATAACCTTTCATTTTACTTCTCGCTTTTGATGAGGCTGTAGTGTAGAAATTTTATCTGGCAAAACAACATAAGAGTATGACTCACGAAAACTTTCGGGTTCATACGGTTTGGGGAAGTCATAGGTTCAACCCATCGAGGCATCTTAGGAGCATATACCACAATTTCAGGAATAAATAACATAAGCTCGATAGTAGAGCACACTAGAGAAAGCAGATGATACAATTTACCAAAGGCATTATGTATCCGAGGAAAGGCTCACAAGCTTATAGAATATGAAGGACGTTGTCGGATAAAATCCAACAAAGGATCTGGTGGTCCATAAGGGATCTGATGTGAGCATCGATACTCAATCAGAGGAAGAAGGAATGCAATGAGATTAGTTTATAGAAACAACTGACTAACTCAATGCTCAAATGCAAAGGAATTATCAATTCCAAGACAAGGGATCATAATTAATGCTCTGATTAGGGATGGATAAGTTGAATAGCCTTAGAGGTACAATCGATGGCAAAATTTGATTGGTCGAGATCCAGCTCATGTTTAAAATGGCGTCTGAGCCGGAAGGATGAATTCTACGATCTGATTAAGGATTGCGAGCATTCGCAACTTATTGAACCAACGGACTCAAAATGATAATGACAAGGGATGCCAATAAGGCTACGAGACTTCTGGGATTAACCATAATACAGGAAGGCAAGGAAATCCAGAGCAATGGGCTGCTTAGGATTTCTAGAAAATCGAATGGTATTTCGAGGACTTTTGTGAAACACATGAACAACTAGGGATGAGCGGATACTCAGCAAGTGCAAGCAATTATCCGTATATGTATTAAAGTAGAAATGGAGCTGCAAGGCAGCAGGCATAATGGATTCTCGAGATATTGGAATGTTTCAGGAAATCTTGTAATAACAAGAGCAATTGGGGATGAAGGTATGAACGACAATTGCAGGTAGTTATTCATAATGATTTATCGGCGGTAGGGATGGCAACGGCAAAGGGCACCAGGGTCTCGGGAGAACATCAGAGAGTATCTTCGGAATCTTCTGGTGCAGCAGGTGATCCTCTGCAATAAGGGGCTCTCCTGGAGGAAGTAGTTACGAGAACCTAGAGTCAGATTTAGTAAAAAAAACCGTTTAACCCGAATAGGAGAGAGATCAGAGTCCCAGATTATATACGAGGAGTCAAAGATTCTAATACCACCCAATGGCGACGTGGGCCCACGGGCCGCACAGCCATGTTAGTAAAACAGTTTTCATCGACTAGACTCAACTTAGGCCAAGGAGTGTGGAAGGGGGATTCCTACAGGCAGTCTGCTCTGATACGAACTTGTGACGCCCCCGACTTGACCGTACACTAATCATACACGCAAACGTGTACGATCAAGATCAGGGACTCACGGGAAGATATCACAACACAACTCTACAAATAAAATAAGTCATACAAGCATCATATTACAAGCCAGTGGCCTCGAGGGCTCGAATACAAGAGCTTGATCAAAGACGAGTCAGCGGAAGCAACAATATCTAAGTACAGACATAAGTTAAACAAGTTTGCCTTAAGAAGGCTAGCACAAACTGGGATACAGATCGAAAGAGGCGCAGGCCTCCTGCCTGGGATCCTCCTAAACTACTACTGGTCGTCGTCAGCGGGCTGCACGTAGTAGTAGGCACCTCCCGAGTAGTAGTAGTCGTCATCGACAGTGGCGTCTGGCTCCTGGATTCCATCGTCTGGTCGCAGCAATCAGGTATAGGAAGGGGGAAAAGGGGGAGCAAAGCAACCGTGAGTACTCATCCAAAGTACTCGCAAGCAAGGAGCTACACTACATATGTATGCATTGGTATCAAATGGAAAAGGGGTATCATATGTGCACTGAACTGAAGAATGCCGGAATAAGAGGGGGATAGCTAGTCCTGTCGAAGACTACGCTTCTGGCCACCTCCATCTTGAAGCATGTAGAAGAGAGTAGATGATAAGTTCACCAAGTAGCATCACATAGCATAATCCTAACCGATGATCCTCCCCTCGTCGCCCTGTGAGAGAGCGATCATCGGTTGTATCTGGCACTTGGAAGGGTGTGTTTTATTAAGTATCGGGTTCTAGTTGTCATAAGGTCAAGGTACAACTCCAAGTCGTCCTGTTACCGAAGATCACGGCTATTCGAATAGATTAACTTCCCTGCAGGGGTGCACCACATAACCCAACATGCTCGATCCCCTTTGTCTGGACACACTTTTCTGGGTCATGCCCAGCCTCGGAAGATCAACACGTCGCAGCCCTACCTAGGCACAACAGAGAGGCCAGCACGCCGGTCTAAATCCTATGGCATAGGGGTCTGGGCCCATCGCCCATTGCACACCTGCACATTGCATACGCGGCCAGAGAGCAGACCTAGCAACCTCCATTACAAAGGAAGTTGCGTTACGCGGTCCAACCCGGCGCGCGCCGCTCAGTCGCTGACGTCACGAAGGCTTCGGCTCATACCACAATGTCGAGTGCCTATAACTGTCCCCGTGTAGATGGTTAGTGCGTATAGGCCAGTAGCCAGACTCAGATCAAATACCAAGCTCTCGTTAAACGTGTTATTTTGAAATAACCACGGACACCGACCAGGGCCAGGCCCACCTCTCTCCTAGGTGGTCTCAACCTGCCCTGTCGCTCCGCCACAAAGTAACCATCATGGGGCTATCGGGAACCCAGGCCCATCACTACCTGGATGGAACCACTGTAACATCCCAAATTTTCAATTTGGAATGTTATACACTAGATCATCATGCATATAATATTTCTTGCATTTTGTCGATCCTAGAAATTTCACGCAACTCAAGGACCCTCGGAGAGAGTTGGAGATTTCGTTATTTTCATATTTGAGTTCTTCTCAAATTTTGAAGAAAGGATCATTGGTTTTGTCGGAGTTTATTTGCCTTTTTTTGGATAGGGAAAAATGCGTGTTTTCAAAATTTGCATTTTAGGCCCGGAGAAAAGTTCATTTTGTTCGACTCATTTTTAGGAGTCGGGGAAAATTGACTTTAGAAGTTTTGGAGTTTGTTTAGTTCTCTTTTCCTTTGTTTTTTTTTCTGCGAGCGAAACCGTTTAAAAATAAGAAAAAAAAAACCCCCCGCAGCGCCCCTGGGCCAAAGGCCCAGCAGGCCGGCTCCCTCCCCTCGCGCGCGCGCAGCCGCGCAGGCGCCCAAGCCGCCGCAGCCTAGGAGTCCTAGTTGGACTCCGTTTGTTTTTTTAGGACTCCCTCTCCTTCTCTTTTCCCTCCTCTTATTTCTTGCCCCCTACCCCAAGCAATCTCTCCCCTCACTTATATAAATACCCAAGCCCCCCCTCTAAATCACACACCAAGCCCCAAGCTCCCCAAGCCGCACCTTGTCCCGCGCCCGTGCCCTGCGTCACCGCCGCCGCCGCCCTTAGTCACCGCGCCGCCGCCGCCCCTAGTGCCCCCCCGCCGCCGCCCTTAGCCGCCACCGCCGCCCTTGCTCGCCGCTGCCGGAGCCCCTCGCCGGAGACCTCGCCGAGGTACCGTGCCGCATCTCTATTTCTTTTCCTCGGATCGGTTTTCTTCTAAATCTTTCCGATTCTTTTCTTCTCTAAACCGTTCCGGTTTTCTAGATCGGTCTTTCGTTCGGTTTTCTTTTCTCGAAACCCTAGATCGGATTCGTTTTCTTTTCCGATTTAGTTGCCTAGAGACCGTTCGCCGGACCGTTCGTCCTAACGAACGTGATCACCGGATTCTTCTAGGTTAACGAACGTCCGTTCGTCTAACCGTTCTTCTTTTTCTTCTTGTCGGATTTATTCCGCGATCGTGATCTCAGATCCGATCTTCGTTCTGGTTTATCTTCTCGCTCGTTTATCGGAATCAGGTGATTCAAGCGCCTGGAGTTTCGTTTCGAAACCGCCGTTCTGACTAATCAACTTTAACTAAGTTTTGCTACGGTAAAATTTGACCTAGTTTCAACTTGCTAGAATCGAGTTGTTTTCCGCCGTTTGTTTTCGGTTTCTTTGTTCGGTTCTTTCTTTCTTTGCAACCGGAGTTCTTAAGTTGAACTTTCTGGTTCGATCTCTTGTTCGAGTTTTACCTGTGCATTAGATGAGTACTTATTGTATGCTTGTTGTTTTTCTGCGATAGATTACCCGGATTGTGCCGCCTGTTACTTCAAATCTCTAGGACTCGCGGATCATCAGCAAGGCAAGTAACACTTTGATCATACCTTTTCTACAACCCAGTTTTATTGCATTAGATCCATCCTCACACATTGCATGATTAGGATCTAATTAAATTGTGGGATGGGAAGTAGATGAGGTAGTACCTATTACTTGTTTATTATGAAACCTTTGGGAGTTACTTCTACATTTGCTTATTATGCCATGCTATGCTAGTAGACGTGGATTGGGTGAGTGATATCCATGACAGATGTGAGATTGATAATTTTAATGGTTTATCTAAGGTGGCAACTTAAACACACATCTGGGTGGATTGAGGCACCTGATGTCTATCAGGACTTGCCTGTTTTATTTTGGACTGCCACCCAGGCTCAAAGGGATCATAAGATCTTTCATGCTAAATACTTACGTGTGCAGCCACAAGCCAATATGGGCTCCGGCATAGTTGACTAAGTCGTGCGAACTCTTATAGGGGTAGACTAGCAGATGTAGGGGATGTAGGTGGTACGGTCTACTCCATCGTAAGGTGCTAGCGCTTCTGAAAGACTATGTCTCAGTCATCCGTTTCTCAAACACCATGTAGTGCGAGAAATCCAACGGAGGCGATCGAGTCTTGTGGGGAAAAGTGCGCAAACCTCTGCAGAGTGTAATAAACTAATCATGATTAGCCGTGTCCCCGGTTATGGACAATCTTGAGTATCTAGTACTTGAATATCATGTGAATCTCATCATGTTACTTCTAATTAATATTGTTGGGTTATTAATGACTACTTTTAATTGGGATTGAGAATGCTGTCAACCATTCTCAATGTTTAACAACCACCATGATAGTTAAATAAATTTATTCCTTTGCAGTAGGGAAAAACTGGCTTTACGCAAAACAGTAACCATAGAGCTTTCCACCAGCCAAATATGCATATAGTATAGCTGTTTCATTCCATTACTCTCTATGTGTTACATTGCCAGCATATTCCATGTGCTGACCCGTTTCGGGTTGCAACGTTAATGTTGCAGACTTTTCAGACGATGATTAAGGTGCTTTTAGGTCGTGGTTCTATACTCAGTGATGCCGTTGGAGTTGATGGACCCATTTATCTTCTAAGTCTTCCGCTGTTATCGATCTTAGATGGCCTTAAGCCATATTTATGTAATATGTTCTCTTCGGAGACATCGATGTAATAAGTGTGTGATTGCCACTCTGCTATAAATCCTTCGATGTACTGTGTGGTGCCAGCATTACTGATCCAGGGATGACACCGGAGCACAGTAGACTTGACCATTCGGGTCTGGTCGCCACAGAGATGGTATTAGAGCACACGCTGACTGTAGGACACGAGCACTAAGTTAAAGCCATAGATCACTATTCTCCCCTCATTTTCTAACTCCTCATCTTTTCTACTCTTTAGGATGAAGGACGCGAAGATTAAGTACGCTCAACTGGATGAAGGCACACCTTTTGGATTTCACTTGAAGGAAGTCACCAAGTACCTAAACATTGGATTACCAAGTTTCACGGGAACCTTCAACGCCACTTTGCCTGAAGAGGAGCGCTGGAAGATTCAAGCTCACGTTCTGGGAAGGACATTTGCGCCAATCACGAAGCCCATAGATAGTGTTTTCAACGCACCAACTTGGAGTCTAGGAAGGAGCATGGCAGCCCATATCACCATAGGACGCATTGGAGAAGTTTATCAAGAAGACCTCAAGGATACTATCTACCAGATTTGCGGGCGCCGAGATGAACAATGGGAGTTAGTCAGCACCAAGAAGGATAGATCCATTGCAGCTTCTATCCAGGAGTTAAACCAGCACATTCGACGCCATGAGAACCAGATGTGCAATGATATGATAGAGTTGAAGAATGTGAAGGCAAGGATCATCGAGCTAGAAGGAGAACTGAAGGCTACACGCAAGGACTACATGGACGAGATAGTAGCTCTAGCAAGACACAACTGCGATCTTAAGCAAGAGATTGAAGAACTCAAGAGGGAGTTAGCATCCAGGAAGGAAGACATGTACGTCGCATGTCCAAACAACTACATCATCATCGACGACACCGATTCGGATCCAAGTGAACCCGACTTTGAAGACGAAGCTGGAGCGGACATCATGGAGTCTTCCACCGGTTCAAATTTCTAGATGATCACCAAAATATTAGTAGTATTTTCCCCCATGTAAACACTATAGTTCGAGCACTTTTGCGATAGCTTGATCGATTGTAAGCCCTTGTTTGATTGAATGAAGTGATTTTGTGTGAAATTTGCTCATGTGCATTGCGGTAGTGTTTTCTCTTTGGACCTCCATCTATTCTTATTTCTCATCTTTTCTAAACCATCAAATGCCTCTGAGACGTGACCCCGGATTTACCATTAAGGATTGGTAACTATGTTTTTCCCTCAGACCTAATAGTATTGGAATCTCAAGGATTGGATGTGATATTAGGCATGGATTGGTTGTCGAAGTATGGAGGAAACATGGATTGTGCTAGTAAGTCAATTTTGCTTACAACGCGAGAAGGAAGAAGGATCAAGTATTTATCCCGACATGTGCCAAATAGGACACAAGTAAATTGCCTAACAGGAGTTGTGCAGGAGGAAGTACCAGTGGTAAGGGATTTTCCTGATGTATTTCCTGAAGAGTTGCCAGGCATGCCACCGGATAGAGACATTGAGTTTTTGATTGAGTTATTGCCAGGTACAGGCCCAATATCAAAGAGACCATACCGGATGCCAGCAAAGGATTTGGTAGAGATTAAGAATCAGATTAAGGAGTTATTGGAGAAAGGTTACATTCGCCCAAGTTCTTCGCCTTGGGGATCACCCATACTTCTAGTGGAGAAGAAGGATGGATCATTACGGATGGTTGTTGATTACCGTGGATTGAATGAAGTAACCATCAAAAACAAGTACCCACTGCCAATGATTAATGATCTGTTTGATCGTTTGCAAGGAGCTAAAGTGTTTTCCAAGATCGATTTGCGATCAGGGTACCACCAGTTGAAGATTCGAGAACAGGACATTCCTAAGACAACTTTTACCACAAGATATGGATTGTATGAGTATACCGTTATGTCATTTGGATTGACTAACGCGCCTATCTATTTTATGAACCTGATGAACAAAGTTTTTATGGAGTTTTTGGATAAGTTCGTCGTAGTGTTCATTGATGATATCCTGGTTTATTCAAAGAATGAAGAAGAGCATAAGGAACATTTGCGTTTGGTTTTGGAGAAACTAAGGGAACATCAGTTATATGCCAAATTTAGCAAATGTGAGTTTTGGTTGAAGGAAGTAGGATTCCTCGGACATGTTATATCCGGAGAAGGGATAGCAGTTGACCCCGCCAAGGTTGAGACCGTAACCGAATGGGAAGCACCAACAACAGTTGGAGAGATCCGGAGTTTTCTTGGACTCGCAGGATACTACCGGAGATTCATTGAGAATTTTTCAAAGATTGCGAAGCCTATGACGGAGTTGTTGAAGAAGGATAATAAGTTCAAATGGACTGAGGAGTGTGAGGCTAGTTTCCAGGAGTTGAAGAAACGTTTGGTTACCTCACCAGTGTTGATTTTGCCAGATCAAACCAAGGATTATGAGGTGTATTGCGACGCTTCACGTCGAGGACTTGGAGCAGTGCTTATGCAGGAAGGGAGAGTTGTTTCGTACGCTTCACGACAACTAAAGCCTCATGAGTTGAACTATGCCACCCATGATTTGGAGTTAGCAGCCGTAGTGCATGCATTGAAGACATGGAGACATTTCCTCATTGGAAATCATTGTGAGGTGTACACGGATCACAAGAGTTTGAAGTACATTTTCACGCAGAAGGAGTTGAATCTCAGACAAAGGAGATGGTTGGAGCTCATTAAGGATTATGATATGAGATTGCATTACCATCCCGGTAAAGCTAATGTAGTAGCTGACGCATTGAGCCGCAAGAGCCATGTCAATACGATAATGACGGGAAGTATACCAAAGGAGTTAGCAGAAAACCTTCGTGAACTAAGTTTAGAGATAGTTCTGAAAGGCTATGTAGTAGCATTGAGATTCAGTCAACATTGATGGATAAAAATCAGAGCAGCTCAGAAATCTGACGAGGAGATTGCTGCTATAAAGGAGAAACTAAGCGAAGGAAAAGCAAAGGGATTTCGTGAGGATGAGCACGATACCCTATGGTTTGAGGACCGTGTTTACGTGCCAAATGACCCAGAGATCAGGAAGTTGATTCTACAAGAGGCACATGATTCACCCTATTCGATTCACCCAGGAAATACCAAGATGTATTTAGATTTAAAGGAAACATTCCGGTGGACCGGAATGAAGAAGGATATTGCAGCATATGTAGCAGTTTGTGACGTATGTCATAGAGTAAAGGCAGAACATCAGAAGCCAGCCGGATTGTTACAACCATTGCTGATACCCAAATGGAAGTGGGATAAGATAGGCATGGATTTTATCACAGGACTGCCCAGGACGAAAGCAGGATATGACTCGATATGGGTAGTAGTTGATCATTTGACGAAGGTAGCACATTTCATTCCAGTTAAGACCACTTACACCAGTGCTAAGTTGGCAAAGATATACATGACTAGGATCATTTGTTTGCATGGAGTTCCAAGGAGATTTGTATCAGACAGAGGAACCCAATTTACCTCAAACTTTTGGAATCAGTTGCATGAAACTTTGGGAACCAGGCTAGAGTTCAGCACCGCTTTTCATCCGCAGATAGATGGACAGACTGAGAGAGTCAATCAGATTTTGGAGGATATGCTGAGAGCCTGTGCACTAGATTATGGATCTAGTTGGGACGATAATTTGCCGTATGCGGAGTTTTCGTATAACAACAGTTACCAAACTAGTTTGAAGATGGCACCTTTCGAAGCTTTATACGGAAGGAGGTGCAGGACACCGTTGTCATGGGACGAAGTTGGAGACCGTCAGTTGTTTGGACCAGATTTGATTAAGGAGTCTGAACAGAAAGTTAAGTTGATTCGCGATAGGCTCAAGGTAGCCCAGTCCAGGCAGAAGAGCTACGCCGATTCTAAACGCAAGGAGATAGTTTACGAAACCGGAGACAGAGTGTATCTTCGAGTATCCCCACTTCGAGGAGTTAAGCGATTTGGAGTTAAGGGAAAGTTAGCACCGCGTTTCGTTGGACCATATAAGATCTTGCAATGTATGGGAGAAGTCGCGTATAAGTTGGAATTACCAGAGGGACTGTCAGGAGTTCATGATGTATTCCATGTTTCTCAGCTGAAGAAATGTCACGCCGAGATGGCGGAGGTACCGTTAAGAGATACAGTGCTGCTTGAAGCAATTCAGTTGAAGGACGACTTAACGTATGAAGAGAAACCAATCAAGATTCTCGAGTTTGCCAGTAGAGTTACCCGCAGCAAGGTTATCAAGTTTTGCAAGGTTCAGTGGAACCACCACTCAGACGATGAAGCCACCTGGGAGAGAGAAGAAGATTTGCTCAAGGACCACCCTCACCTATTTTCTAGCCAACCCGAATCTCGAGGGCGAGATTCATCTTAAGGGGGGTAGGTTTGTAACATCCCAAATTTTCAATTTGGAATGTTATACACTAGATCATCATGCATATCATATTTCTTGCATTTTGTCGATCCTAGAAATTTCACGCAACTCAAGGACCCTCGGAGAGAGTTAGAGATTTCGTTATTTTCATATTTGAGTTCTTCTCAAATTTTGAAGAAAGGATCACTGGTTTTGTCGGAGTTTATTTGCCTTTTTTTGGATAGGGAAAATGCGTGTTTTCAAAATTTGCATTTTAGGCCCGGAGAAAAGTTCATTTTGTTCGACTCATTTTTAGGAGTCGGGGAAAATTGACTTTAGAAGTTTTGCAGTTTGTTTAGTTCTCTTTTCCTTTGTTTTTTTTTCTGTGAGTGAAACCGTTAAAAAAAACCCCGCAGCGCCCCTGGGCCAAAGGCCCAGCCGGCCGGCTCCCTCCCCTCGCGCGCGCGCAGCCGCGCAGGCGCCCAAGCCGCCGCCGCCTAGGAGTCCTAGTTGGACATCATTTGTTTTTTTAGGACTCCCCCTCCTTCTCTTTTTCCTCCTCTTATTTCTTGCCCCCTACCCCAAGAAATCTCTCCCCTCACTTATATAAATACCCAAGCCCCCCCTCTAAATCCCACACCAAGCCCTAAGCTCCCCAAGCCGCACCTTGCCCCGCGCCCGCGCCCTGCGTCACCGCCGCCGCCGCCCTTAGTCACCGCGCCACCGCCGCCCCTAGTGCCCCGCCGCCGCCGCCCTTAGCCGCCGCCGCCGCCGGAGCCCCTCGCCGGAGACCTCGCCGAGGTACCGCGCCGCATCTCTATTTCTTTTCCTCGGATCGGTTTTCTTCTAAATCTTTCCGATTCTTTTCTTCTCTAAACCGTTCCGGTTTTCTAGATCGGTCTTTCGTTCGGTTTTCTTTTCTCGAAACCCTAGATCGGATTCGTTTTCTTTTCCGATTTAGTTGCCTAGAGACCGTTCGCCGGACCGTTCGTCCTAACGAACGTGATCACCGGATTCTTCTAGGTTAACGAATGTCCGTTCGTCTAACCGTTCTTCTTTTTCTTCTCGTCGGATTTATTCCGCGATCGCGATCTCAGATCCGATCTTCGTTCTAGTTTATCTTCTCGCTCGTTTATCGGAATCAGGTGATTCAAGCGCCTGGAGTTTCGTTTCGAAACCGCCATTCCGACTAATCAACTTTAACTAAGTTTTGCTACGGTAAAATTTGACCTAGTTTCAACTTGCTAGAACCGAGTTGTTTTCCGCCGTTTGTTTTCGGTTTCTTTGTTTGGTTCTTTCTTTCTTTCTTTGCAACCAGAGTTCTTAAGTTGAACTTTCTGGTTCAATCTCTTGTTCGAGTTTTACCTGTGCATTAGATGAGTACTTATTGTATTCTTGTTGTTTGTCTGCGATAGATTACCCGGATTGTGCCGCCTGTTACTTCAAATCTCTAGGACTCGCGGATCATCAGCAAGGCAAGTAACACTTTGATCATACCTTTTCTACAACCCATTTTTATTGCATTAGATCCATCCTCACACATTGCATGATTAGGATCTAATTAAATTGTGGGATGGGAAGTAGATGAGGTAGTACCTATTACCTGTTTATTATGAAACCTTTGCGAGTTACTTCTACGTTTGCTTATTATGCCATGCTATGCTAGTAGACGTGGATTGGGTGAGTGATATCCATGACAGATGTGAGATTGATAATTTTAATGGTTTATCTAAGGTGGCAACTTAAACACATATCTGGGTGGATTGAGGCACCTGATGTCTATCAGGACTTGCCTGTTTTATTTTGGACCGCCACCCAGGCTCAAAGGGATCATAAGATCTTTCATGCTAAATACTTACGTGTGCAGTCACAAGCCAATATGGGCTCTAGCATAGTTGACTAAGTCGTGCGAACTCTTATAGGGGTAGACTAGCAGATGTAGGGGATGTAGGTGGTACGGTCTACTCCATCGTAAGGTGCTAGCGCTTCTAAAAGACTATGTCTCGGTCATCCGTTTCTCAAACACCATGTAGTGCGAGAAATCCAACGGAGGCGATCGAGTCTTGTGGGGAAAAGTGCGCAAACCTCTGCAGAGTGTAATAAACTAATCATGATTAGCCATGTCCCCGGTTATGGACAATCTTGAGTATCTAGTACTTGAATATCATGTGAATCTCATCATGTGACTTCTAATTAATATTGTTGGGTTATTAATGACTACTTTTAATTGGGATTGAGAATGCTGTCAACCATTCTCAATGTTTAACAACCACCATGATAGTTAAATAAATTTATTCCTTTGCAGTAGGGAAAAACTGGCTTTACGCAAAACAGTAACCATAGAGCTTTCCACCAGCCAAATATGCATATAGTATAGCTGTTTCATTCCGTTACTCTCTATGTGTTACATTGCCAGCATATTCCATGTGCTGACCCGTTTCGGGCTGCAACGTTAATGTTGCAGACTTTTCAGACGACGATTAAGGTGCTTTTAGATCGTGGTTCTATACTCAGTGATGCCATTGGAGTTGATGGACCCATTTATCTTCCAAGTCTTCCGCTGTTATCGATCTTAGATGGCCTTAAGCCATATTTATGTAATAAGTTCTCTTCGGAGACATCGATGTAATAAGTGTGTGATTGCCACTCTGCTATAAATCCTTCGATGTACTGTGTGGTGTCAGCATTACTGATCCAGGGATGACACCGGAGCACAGTAGACTTGATCCATTCGGGTCTGGTCGCCACAACCACCTGCCCCTTCAGCCCCCATCTCCGAACAGTAACCTAAGTATGTAATAGTATATAGTATTTGTACCCGTGATCACCTCTCGAAGTGATCACGGCCCAGTAGTATAGCATGGGAGACAGACAAGTGTGTAAGGCCACTGATGATAAACTAGCATCCTATACTAAGCATTTAGGATTGCAGGTAAGGTATCAACAACTGTAGCAACAATGACAGGCTATGCAACAGAATAGGATTAACGAAAAGCAGTAACATGCTACAGTACTCTAATGCAAGTAGTAGAGAGAAGAATAGGTGATATCTCGTGATCAAAGGGGGGCTTGCCTGATTGCTCTGGCAAGAGAGAGGGGTCGTCAACTCCGTAGTCGTACTGGGTAGCAGCAGCGTCGGTCTCGGTGTCTAGCGAGAGAGGAGGGGGGAAGAAACAATAAATATTAAGCAAACAGATGCATGACAAGACAAAGCGTGATGCTAGGTGTGCCCTAACACGGTACGAGGCGGTACCGGTGAAGGGGGGAAACATCCGGGAAAGTATTCCTGGTGTTTCGCATTATCGGACAGATGAACCGGAGAGGGAAAGTTGCGTGTTCGCTATGCTAGGGATGCGTGGCGGATGAACGGGCTGCGTATCCGGATTTGTCTTGTCGTTGTGACTAACTTTCATGTATGAAGTTTTTCCATCCGAGCTACGGTTTATTTTATATTAATTTTTAAAGTTTTAATAATTTTCTGAATTTATTATTAATCCGAATTACAACAGTAAGTTGCTATGGGTCACAGTGGCTTACAGGTGGGGGCAGTGTGCCTAGTTGAACCAGTCAATAATTGACTGGTCAACAGGTCAATAGTAACAGTGGGTCCCGCATGTCATAGGCTTGGCCATTTTCAATTAGATTTAACCTTCTAATTATCAGCAGGGTCCACAGGTCATAGGGTACAACTAAAACAAAACTAAAATAGTCTAACAGGAGCTTGTTTTAGTTGGGGATTAGCACCTAATCTAAACAAAGGGGCCGACCCCAACGTGCATTAGCCAAAGGCCATGGCTGTGACGCACGCACGGGCACAGAGGCCACGGCGGCCAAAGCTAGCAGCGGCAGTAAGCTAAGAAGCAGCAACGCTAGGAGCGACGGCGGCGTTAGCATCAGAAGCAGTGTCGGCAGCAGCGGCAAGGCAGCAGCCGGCCAGGCGCGCGCGCAGCAAGCAGCAGTCAGCAACAGAAGGCAGCCACGGGATGGGGCAGGCGCACACGGAGGGGGGGGGACGCGGCCGACTAGCAGCATGCACGGGAGCACATCCACGGGCGCACGCGGCCACGGCGACCTTTGGCTACGGCAAAACAACGACGGATCGGAGGGCGAACGAGGGGAATGGGAGTGGTGCTCATGAGGGGAGGCGGAGGACGCGGCTGGCATGGCGATGGAGCTCCGATGAGGTAGATCGGGTGCCGGGCAGCGATGGTCGTAGGCGAGGAAGACGCGTCGATCCCGTCGGTGAGGTGCCGCCGAGCTCGATGTGGTGGTCGGAGAGGACGAGACAGATGATGGCGAGGCTCCTGGCACGGTCCTAGGCGGCGGGGGCGACAGTGAGCACGTAGACGACGACAACCATGGTGACGGTGGCGGCGGTCTCACGCGGGGGAGGAAGAGGGTGACGCATGGGGGAGATGAGGTAGCTAGGGTTCGTAAGGGGGTCCATGGCATCTTATCCATCGGGTGAATCGTAGGATGGCCGACACGCACGCCCAGCGGCGGCCATGGTAGTTGGATGTGTGCCACGATCTCTGTCTCGTACAGGGAAAAGGGATGACCCCCATTGGGCTAGGCCAGTGCATAGTAGCGGTTGGGCTAAAGTGAAAGAGAGTCTTTTCTTTTCTGATTTGTATTTTCTCAGATGTTTTGCATATAAGTTGTGTACTTAAATAAATTTTGCCAGGGTTGAAACTTGGCACATAAATACTAGATGTTATTCTTGGACTACACAAAAAGTTTGGGCTCAAAAACAACTATCTAAGTTTGTGTTTGAATTTAAAAGGTTTGTTTTAGTGATGTTGGACCACTTAAATATTACTAGGGATTTATCTGTAGTCAAAGGATGTTCGTTTCTACATGATAATTCCTTAGTGAATATTTGCAACCCATCAAATATTTTGTTTTACCGTTACTAGAAATAATAATTTCACTTGCAATTCAAATTTGAATTTGACTTTGATTTTTGAACAAGTGGAAATTTGCATAGTAATCACGATGACATGGCCACCATTAGGGGGAGATTACTATAGCATAATTCTCGGGGTGTTACACAACGGGCTATGGAGATGCCCATCAATAGATATCAATGTGAGTGAGTAGGGATTGCCATGCAACGGATGCACTAGAGCTATAAATGTATGAAAGCTCAACAAAAGAAACTAGTGGGTGTGCATCCAACTTGCTTTCTCATGAAGACCTAGGGCATTTTGAGGAAGCCCATCATTGGAATATACAAGCCAAGTTCTATAATGAAAGATTCCCACTAGTATATGAAAGTGACAACATAGGAGACTCTTTATCATGAAGATCATGGTGCTACTTTGAAGCACAAGTGTGGTAAAAGGATAGTAGCATTGCCCCTTCTCTCTTTTTCTCTCATTTTTTTTATATTTATATTTATATTTTTTTGGGCCTTCTTTTTTATGGCCTCTTTTCTCTTTTTTTTATTTGGGCTTCTTTGGCTCTTTTATTTATTTATTTTCGTCCGGAGTCTCATCCCGACTTGTGGGGGGATCATAGTCTCCATCATCCTTTCCTCACTTGGACAATGCTCTAATAATGATGATCATCACACTTTTTATTTTTCTTACAACTCAAGAATTACAAATCGATACTTAGGACAAAATATGACTCTATATGAATGCCTCCGGCGGTGTACCGGGATGTGCAATGATGCATGAGTGACATGTATGAAAGAATTATGAACGGTGGCTTTGCCACAAATACGATGTCAACTACATGATCATGCAAAGCAATATGACAATGATGAAGCGTGTCATAATAAACGGAATGGTGGAAAGTTGCATGGCAATATATCTCGGAATGGCTATGGAAATGCCATAATAGGTAGGTATGGTGGCTGTTTTGAGGAAGGTATATGGTGGGTTTATGGTACCGGCGAAAGTTGCGCGGTACTAGAGAGGCTAGCAATGGTGGAAGGGTGAGAGTGCGTATAATCCATTGACTCAACATTAGTCATAAAGAACTCACATACTTATTGCAAAAATCTATTAGTTATCGAAACGAAGTACTACGCGCATGCTCCTAGGGGGATAGATTGGTAGGAAAAGACCATCGCTCATCCCCGACCGCCACTCATAAGGAGGAAACTCAATAAATAAATCATGCTCCGACTTCATCACATAACGGTTCACCTTACGTGCATGCTACAGGAATCACAACCTTCAACACAACTATTTCTCAAATTCACAACTACTCAACTAGCATGACTCTAATATCACCATCTCCATATCTCAAAGCAATCATCAAGCATCAAACTTCTCTTAGTATTCAATACTCTATATGAAAGTTTTTACTAATCTTAAATACCTAGCATATTAGGATTTTAAGCAAATTACCATGCTATTTAAGACTCTCAAAATAATCTAAGTGAAGAATGAGAGTTCATCTATTTCTTTAAAATAAAACTACCACCATGCTCTAAAAGATATAAGTGAAGCACTAGAGCAACAACAAACTACTCCGAAGGATATAAGTGAAGATCAATGAGTAGTCGAATAATTATGCAACTATGTGAAGACTCTCTAACATTTAATAATTTCAGATCTTGGTACTTTATTTAAACAGCATGAAAAACAATATAAAATGACATCTAAGAATAGCAAACATCATGTGAAGAAGCAAAACTTAGGATCAATCGAAACTAACCGATAGTTGTCGAAGAAGAAAGGTGGGATGCCAACCGGGGTATCCCCAAGCTTAGATGCTTGAGAATTCTTGAAATATTATCTTGGGGTGCCTTGGGCATCCCCAAGCTTGAGCTTTTTTTGTCTCCTTAATTCCTCTCATATCACGGTCTCCCTAAATCTCAAAAGCTTCATCCACACAAAACTCAACAAGGACTCGTGAGATAAGTTAGTATAAACCATTGCCAAAACCTTATCATACTTTACTGTAGCAAATCACTAAAATTATTACTCAACATTGCATACTAAATTACTCTGCATATTTAATAGTCCTATCCTCAAATAGAATCATTAAAGAAGCAAACATATGCAAACAATGCAAACATAACAGCAATCTGCCTAAAGAGGATAGTCTGTAAAGAATGCTGCAACATACATACTTCCCTAGCTCCAAAAATTATGAAAGAAAATTCCCACTATAGTAAATTTATCAGATCTTAATATGCAAAAGGTTTCAACATTTTATCACATTCTGACTTTTCTAGGGAATTATTGCAACAGTGGTAAACTTTCTGTTTTCAAACAGCAACATGTATACTTGTAACATAGGCATAGTAAAGAATATCAATGCCACTTTTATTGAAATAAAAGATTCAAAACATTGTTCTAAATAACAGCAAGCAAATACTAACAAAATAAATTGACACTCCAAGCAAAACACATATCATGTGGCGAATAAAAATATAGCTCCAAGTAAAGTTATCGATGAATTAAGACGAAAGAGGGTGTCGGATTTCGGGTTCCGGCAGACCCTTAAGGTTCGAACACTGGGATGCGCGCGGAAATCATGCCCTCAACCTCCCCGTCTCGCAAAGATCTAAACTACTAAGGGAATCACACAAGAGACACAAGGTTTATACTGGTTCGGGCCACCATTGTGGTGTAATACCCTACTCCAGTGTGTGGTGGATGGATTGCCTCTTGGGGGCTGGTGATGATGAACAATACAAGGAAGAACAGCCTCGCGAGGGTCTGTTCTTGGCAGGTGTGATGAGCTGCTGGGAGGAGTTCGGTCACCTTCTCTCTCTCTCTCTCTCTCTGTACTTGCTAGTCGGATCGACCTACTCTGTGTGCTTCCCTATGAAAATCGAACCCTTTGCTACGTGGGTGGCTGGTCCCTATTTATAGAGGCCCTGGTCCTCTTCCCAAATATCGAGCGGGAAGGGAGCCAACAATGGCGGGCTAATTTGAAGGGGGACAACAAGTACTCTTATCCTGACTAAAGGTGGTCTTCGCCTGCGAAAGACTCTGCGGTGACGCCGTGCTGGGATCCATGGTGACCTCCGTCTCGTAGTCCGCTTGGTCCTGGTCTTGTTGCACCAAAACGACAACCTTTGCCTGATGCCTCGGTACTCCGCGGCTGTGCTTGCCCCCTTTGCACCAAAGAGGAAAGGAGGACGCTGCGCGCGCTAGCGCCTGCCTGGCGCCCTCGATCGTCATGGCTTGCGTCACTGGCACCTCGCGAGGCACCCCGCCTTGATATCTCCGTCTCCTCGCGAGCCAGTCTGAGGAGAATGCGCTTGAGGATGCGCCATGCCGTCTGCCTCGCGAGGCTTGGCCCCTCGCGAGGGTCTTGAGTCTTGTGCTTGATGAAGATGGGCCATGTTGGGCCCCCACTCGAGCCACGCCGCAGGCCGCAGGCAGGCAAGTCTGGGGACCCCCGTTCCCAGAAGGCCGACAGTAGCCCCCGGGCCCAAGGCGCGCATGGGCTTGGCCGTGCCGAGAGGCGAAAGGGCAAGGGCGAAGCGCCGCGGGCCCTAACAGCCTGCGGCCTTGGGCGCCGCGTGGCGGTTGATGGGACGTGGGCGGCACTGTCCCCCCCCCCACGCCCCCTTATTCTGCGCCTTGCCAGACGGACTTGTGTTTGCACACAGCCGCTCCCCTTCTTGTTGCTTGGGCGCCTCCTGCTCTTCCTTCCTTCGCACGCCGGCTCCCGCCTCCAATCCAATCTCAAATCTTCCCCCTCCTTCCCATCGCCATGACTCCGACGAGGAAAGAGAGAGAGAGAGAGGGGAAATCCACGCCTCCGTCTTGTGTGCCGCCATCGGCGGCACCCGCCGTCGGCCAGTCGTCCGTACACAACCAAGAGTGCCTGGGCAGGGACAGCTTGGCCCTGGCCTCCGTCTTCAACGAGTGCGGGAGGACGACAGCTTGGCCCGCGTCCCACTTCTCCATCAACAGGATAGCAACCGAGGTTCCATGTTTCACTGACGCCTTGTGGGCGGGTCTGGTTCCCCCCTTCTCCGATTTCTTCAATGCCGTGCTCTCCCATTATCAGATCCACTTGATGCACCTAAGTCCTGAGTCCATCACCCTTCTTTTGGTCTTTGCTTTCGTTTGCGAAGCCATGGTGGGCATCCATCCTTTGGTTGCCTTGCTGCGCCACTTCTTCTCACTGCGTCTTGTCGATCCTTCCCAACGCTGGGCATGCGTGAGCTTTGCTACCGAGCCTGCGACCGAGGCCTCTGGGATTGACTTCAAACTCCCCCAGCCCGCGGTCGGGTGCCGTGAGCGGTGGTTGTATGTTGACGCAGGGGTGCCCAGCCCCCTGCTATCGGAGCCGACCTCGCCTGTTGTCCCCAATTCGGGTTGGGGCCAGGAGACGCTCAAGAGCCCCCGGCTCGTCTTCGTCTGGAGCCGCTTCACGCTCCTGAGGAAGCTTGGCGTGACAGCGCCCAAAGTGGTGAAAGAGTTTCTGTTGTGCCGCGTCGCTCCCCTGCAGCGCCACTTTCGCCGGATGTGGGCTTTCGGTGGAAGCGAGGATAACATGAGGCTTTAGGAGGAGGACCTAGCTCTGGCGGTGTTGAAGTCGATGCTCTTGACCTTAGCCGGTGACCTCAACCCTGGCAACATCCGGCAGGGAGGGGCCCTGCTGTACCTCTACTAGAGCAGGGCCGACTTCGTGAAGCAGATGCCCGTCTTCGATGAATGGGGGCTGCGCCCGGCCGGCCTCCAGGGACCTCGCGAGAACCCGGTGGTGGTGACTGCCCTTCCAACCGGCCATGGAGGCTCCTCCTCAAGTGGCGGAGCAGGGAGGCAGGAGACGCCTGAGGCCGAGAGTGCCCCTGATGAGGTGGCAGCGCCGGGTGGCGCTCGCGAGGGGACAACTCCTGACGCCCGCGCTGCTGCGGCTGAAGGTGGCAAGCAGCCGCTCCCGGCGCCTGGGGCTGAGGCCTCGGAGGCCCTAGTCGCGTCCTCCGACGTGGCAATGGAAGGCAGGCGCCAGGCAGGCGCCCCTGACGCGGACCGCTCTGATGCTCCATCCTCGCGGCAGGATGATCCTTGTGCTCTTCACTTGGGCCGCTTCCGCATGGACTTTGAGGCCCTCCGGAGGAAGAGGGAGGCCCTAGGTGATGACTTCCCTTGTCGCGCGCTGAAGCGCAGGAAGTACTTCGCCACTGACGAGTAAGTCCTCTTTCTCTCTGGCTCCTGATCCGATTGCTGCTTCCGCTGATCCTTGTTCTGTAGGCCCCTCCCGACTGAGCTTGCGGAAATCGCCGAGGTGCCGTCTCCCTTAGCCTCGTCCCCTCTATTGTCTTCAAGTGCTCCGAGCAGCTCTGCCCTGGTGGTGAGGGCGTGTGAAGGAGCAGACCATCCCGAGGTGCATCGCGGCCCTTCATTCCCCACGATCTTCCTTCGCGGGCCTTCTCTAGGAATAGCCAGCCTGCCGTGGGCTTCTCGTCTGGTCGGGGACCACGACTGGTTGAGGCGCCTCCTGCGCCCCTCATCTGGAGACGGGCTGGCTCTAGGCCGGGCTTCCGACGTGACATGCCCGGCCATCACGAGAGCGCCAGCCCCCAGTCCCATGCCCGGAGGAGGAACAATGACTCGCGGCCCCCGGCGCTTGCTTGGGGCGGATGATGGTGTGGAAGATGTGCTTGAGCGCGCCCGGGAGCGCCGCACTCGCCGCCAAGGGTTCCTTCGAAGAGCGGCCGACGCGGTGAACTTGCTTGGGGAGGAGCTCGCTGATGAAGACGCGCGCCTGGAGGCCGAGGGCCTGCGCTTGGCTGCGGGGAGGCGCGAGCTGGAGGCCACCATCACCCTCGCGCGCCGCCAACGTGACCTTGATGATGAAGAGGCAAAGGCGTCGCTGGAGGCCTCTCGAGTGGCCCGCTCCCAGGCCATCGAGGAGGCCCGGAGAGCTGACGGGTGGCGAGAGGCAGCGGAGGAGCGGGCTCACGAGCTCCTGGCCCGATGCCACTCACTGGAGGAGCAAGCGGAGCTGCGCGAGGCAGCCCTTGCATCGATGGAGGTGGCTTCCGGTGACCCAGCCGAGCTCCAGAGGCGCGAAGATGCGTTGATGCTGGAAGCCGATGAACGCACTCACGAGTACGAGCGGCTGGAGACGAGGGAGCGCCTAGTGACACAGGCGGAAGACAATGTCGCTGCGCGGGAAGCGCGTGCCCTGGAGGAGGTTTGCCGTCGGGTGGCGACGGTGCGCCAAGGCCTCGAACGAGAGTTCGAGGGGAAGCTGGGGATGATCCGGGTCGAAGCCGAGGGCAGAACCGCAGCCCTGAGGGCCCAACGGGACGAGGCGACGCGGTTGGCCGACGCCTCCCGAGCCGCCCTTGAGGCAGCACAAAAGGAGCTGGCTGCCTCCCAGGCCGAGGTGCTCCGTCTTCGCCGGCGGACGGAAGAGGCTGAGACCATTGAGCGCCAGAACACCGACGAAATACGCCGGCGGCGACTCCTAGAGCACGCGCATGGCTCCATGCTCACCACGCTCAGGGAGAGGGCTAATGTGGCCTTAGGCAACATCTGCGAGGCGTCCGTCGGTGAACCACACACGATCAATTACGCCTGTTACTTGCAGTTCTTGACCGCCGTGGTGACGCAGCTGGAGGCACGGTCGGTCAGGGCCGACAGGTTGGTGGAGGAGAGGAGTTGCGCCTTGCTCAAGTGCGCCTTTTCCCGTGTCTTCAGCCATCTCCAGAACATGAATCCCCGCTTCGATTTTGATGCTGTCATCGCCCCAGTATCCCAGGACGTCCGAGATGACTTGGCGCGCTGGGTGGAGGATAACGTGGACGCCCTTGTCAGGGCCTTCGCTTCGGACGACAGCGACGTTGTCGTGGGTGCTGACGAGGACGGCGCGGCGAGCGGCCCTGACGCTGCCGGCAGCGACACAGGCGGCGATGGCGAGCTCGGCGACTCCGGCGAAGGCTTAGAAGGTGCCTCCGGGGACGCATTGGGGGATTGGTCCGACTGAGTGCGTATCGCTCCTATCTTTTTCACCATGCATGAATAGAACTCAGGCTTTTGACCCGGTGGCTTGTGAGAGCATTTTGGGAGGGGAAGCCCCTCATGTAAAAACCTGTGTCCATCGTATCAGTAGTAATCAAATTGCGCTCGTGCCTGACGGTGGGCTGGTTTACCTTTACCCCACGCTGGTTCTGAGGCGGCTTGCAGGAGGGCGCGATGCCTTGGGCGCTCTCTAGTTGGGTCCCCATGATGTGAGATCGTTGCTGATGAAAACCTTCACACGCGTTGGCCTTCTTCACAGGCTCTGGGCCTTCTCCTGAGCGTAAGGGCTTCACAGGCACTCGCCTTGCTTCACAGGCTCTGGGCCTTTTCCTTAGCGCGAGGGCTTCACAGGCACTCGCCTTGCTTCACAGGCTCTGGGCCTTTTCCTTAGCGCGAGGGCTTCACAGGCACACGCCTTGCTTCACAGGCTCTGGGCCTTTTCCTTAGCGCGAGGACTTCACAGGCACTTGCCTTGCTTCACAGGCTCTGGGCCTTTTCCTTAGCGCGAGGGCTTCACAGGCACTCGCCTTGCTTCACAGGCTCTGGGCCCTTTCCTTAGCGCGAGGGCTTCACAGGCACTCGCCTTGCTTCACAGGCTCTGGGCCTTTTTAAACAGGAGTGCCTCCGTAGGCACCCGAAAATCCTCCCGAGGGGAAGTAACAGTGGCAGTCTGGGTTGCGCGCGAGCCAGGCCTGACCCGACTCGCGAGGGGCTCGCGAGGGGAGGCAGCTGTGACAGAGCGGTAACCAGAATGCGAGAAACGGCTCGAGCGAGAATAAGCACCCCTTCCCCAAACACACGCAAATCTCAAATTCGAATCCAACTTAAATCCAGCGGGGGAAAGCAACAACCAAAGGGGAATGCAACGAAAAGCAGACAAAAAGCCGCGTCCGGCACCTAATCTAGTCTTGGACGTCTTCTCACCAGCGCGGAGCTAAGTGCTATCCACTGGGCGTGGGAGGGAGCCCCAGGGCCTGAGGCCGGCACCCCTGAGACTCTGAGGCGTGTACAGCCCCACTTATTATTACGTGAGAGTGTCACGGAGAGGCGAGCTTCACAGGCACTGGGCCTTCTTCACAGGTACTGGCCTTGCTTCATATCGCCAGACGAGGGCCCCGCTTGCGCCACACTCTAGTGCCATCAGCAACGACCGGAACCCAGGACGCCGCCCGATGGGGTAGAGCGGTTGCCAGCGGTTCCCCCGACGACCACGGGTCCTCCGCCAGAGGCAGGCCCTAAGGCACCTCCCCAGCAGAGGGCCTACCTCCTGAGAACGCCTTGCTCCGAACGCCGCGGTGGTGATGTAGGATCTCGACCCCTCTCCCGCAGCCCACTGCGCCCTCCTCCTGAGGGGTAGGAGACCGTGGGAGCGGGGCAGCTGCTTGCCGCGGGGACCTGCACCTCCTGCGATCCATGGTTAGCATATACCTGCCCCTGAAGAGTTAGCGGTGCCGGATAGTCGCTGCCTCCAGCGTGGCCAGCGGGCCCGTCCATGGGCTCCTGGAAGGGCTCGGCTTCTACTGCCTCGTCCCCCCCAGCTTGGGCCGAGGAGCGAGCCTTGCCTGCTCTCGCGAGGGTGTCCTTGGTCCAGCATGAGGGGCACGCATTCCTCCGTCTTCGTCATCCCGAATGCCACGCCATGCTGCCCCGCACGCCACGCGGTCCCACCTGCCGTGCCTGCCGCGGGGTGGCAGTGCGGCAGCCCTCCGGGGCCGCGGGTCGCGTCGGGTCCTTCTTCTTCGCGGGCCGGGGGCGGAGGCAGCGCCGCCGCCGGTCCGGTGCTGACAGCTTCGCTGGCGTTGGAGTAGCCTTGGAGTCCGTGGGCGCGCGCGGAGCCCCTGCGCGGAACGCCCTGGGCCTGAGATGGGAGCTGGGTGGAGAAGGGGTGAGCCCCCGAGGCGGCGAAGCCCAGGAGCTCTGCCACCCGCTCCAGCAGCACGTCGTGGCCGCCCTCCAGCAGTCTGCACCGCAGCAGCTCCCGGGCCACCGTGAGTGCGGCCCTTGAATTCGCCTGCTCCCGGTGGGTGTACGGCGTCGTGGTCGCGGCGTGGTTGGAGGCCCTTGCCGCCGACCGAGCCTGCCGCGGCGTAAGAGTTGCCGAAGTCTGTCCGCGTCGCCCGCGGCCCGCAGCGCCCTGCGGACCATGAGCTGCCTGGGGCGCGGGGTCGCCCGAGGCGGGTGGTTCCGCGCGTTTGGGCCACGCAGCCCACGGGTCGGGGTTGCCCTCCTAGTCGCCGGGCATGGTGATGAAGACGCGACGGGGCACGGAGTGGTGGAAGACGAACTCCGGCGCACCCCTACCTGGCGCGCCAAATGTCGGATTTCGGGTTCCGGCAGACCCTTAAGGTTCGAACACTGGGGTGCGCGCGGAAATCATGTCCTCAACCTCCCCGTCTCGCAAAGATCTAAACTACTGAGGGAATCACACAAGAGACACAAGGTTTATACTGGTTCGGGCCACCATTGTGGTGTAATACCCTACTCCAGTGTGTGGTGGATGGATTGCCTCTTGGGGGCTGGCGATGATGAACAATACAAGGAAGAACAGCCTCGCGTGGGTCAGTTCTTGGCAGGTGTGCTGAACTGTTGGGAGGAGTTTGGTCACCTTCTCTCTCTCTCTCTCTCTACTTGCTAGTCGGATCAGCCTACTCTGTGTGCTTCCCTACAAAAACCGAACCCTTTGCTATGTGGGTGGCAGGTCCCTATTTATAGAGGCCCTGGTTCTCTTCCCAAATATCGAGCGGGAAGGGAGCCAACAATGGCGGGCTAATTTGAAGGGGGACAACAAGTACTCTTATCCTGACTAAAGGTGGTCTTCGCCTGCGAAAGACTCTGCGGTGACGCCGTGCTGGGCTCCATGGTGACCTCCGTCTCGTAGTCCGCTTGGTCCTGGTCTTGTTGCACCAAAACGGCAACCTTTGCCTGATGCCTCGGTACTCCGCGGCTGCGCTTGCCCCCTTTGCACCAAAGAGGAAAGGAGGACGCTGCGCGCGCTGGCGCCCGCCTGGCGCCCTCGATCGTCATGGCTTGCTTCACTGGCACCTCGCGAGGCACCCCGCCTTGATATCTCTGTCTCCTCACGAGCCAGCCTGAGGAGGCTGCGCCTGAGGATGCGCCGTGTCGTCCGCCTCGCGAGGCTTGGCCCCTCGCGAGGGTCTTGAGTCTTGTGCTTGATGAAGATGGGCCATGTTGGGCCCCCACTCGAGCCACGCCGCAGGCCGCAGGCAGGCAAGTCTGGGGACCCCCCGTTCCCAGAACGCCGACAGAGGGGATGCCTTCCGGGGCATCCCCAAGCTTAGGCTCTTGGCTATCCTTGAATATTACCTTGGGGTGCCTTGGGCATCCCCAAGCTTAGGCTCTTGCCACTCCTTATTCCATAGTCCATCGAATCCTTACCCAAAACTTGAAAACTTCACTACACAAAACTTAACAGAAAACTCGTAAGCTCCATTAGCGAAAGAAAACAAAACACCACTTCAAGGTACTGTATTGAACTCATTCTTTATTTATATTGGTGTTAACTCTACTGTATTCCAACTTCTCTATGGTTTATAAACTATTTTACTAGCCATAGATTCATCAAAATAAGCAAACAACACACGAAAAACAGAATCTGTCAAAAACAGAACAGTCTGTAGTAATCTGGATCAAACGTATACTTCTGTAACACATAAATTTCTCAAATAAATTGCTGTACATGAGGAATTTATCTATTAATCATATGAAAAAATAATTAACTAAATATCACTCTCCAATAAAAAATGGCAGCAATTCTCGTGAGCGCTAAAGTTTCTGTTTTTGACAGCATGATCAACAAGACTTTCCCCAAGTCTTCCCAAAGGTTCTACTTGGCACAAACACTAATTAAAAGCATAAAAGAACATCTAAACAGAGGCTAGATGAATTATTTATTACTAAACAGGAACAAAAAGCAAGGAACAAAAATAAAATTGGGTTGCCTCCCAACAAGCGCTATCGTTTAACGCCCCTAGCTAGGCATGATGATTTCAATGATGCTCACATGAAGGATAAGAATTGTAACATAAAGAGAGCATCTTGAAGAATATGACTAGCACATTTAAGTCTAACCCACTTCCTATGCATTGGGATTTTGTGAGCAAACAACTTGTGGGAACAAGAATCAACTTGCATAGGAAGGTAAAACAAGCATAACTTCAAAACTTCAAGCACATAGAGAGGAAACTTGATATTATTGCAATTCCTACAAGCATATATTCCTCCCTCATAATAATTTTCAGTAGCATCATGAATGAATTCAACAATATAACCAGCTCCTAAAGCATTCTTTTCATGATCTACAAGCATAGAACATTTACTACTCTCCACACAAGGAAGATTCTTCTCATGAATAATAGTGGGAGTATCATAAGAGACTCGAATACTATAAATTGTTTCCACATTAAAAGAGTAATGTTCAGAGAAGGGGTAATCATAATCATGACAAGTTTTATAAATATAATCACTACTTTTCATTGCATAAGTATCATCACAATAATCATCATATGTAGGAGGCATGCTATCATCATTATAAACTTGCATATCAAAACTTGGGAGACTAAAAATATCATCTTCATTAATCATAGCTTCCCCAAGCTTAGGACAAACATTAAGTGCAGCAAATATATTCTCAAAAACATCATCTTCATCAAACATAGCATCCCCAAGCTTGGGCCTTTTCATATCATAAGCATAATCACTCTCATAATTAATAGTATGGATAGCACCAACATTATAGCAATTATCATATTCTTCCAAGCGAGTGCCAAAAAGATTTTCAAGATCATAAGAATTATCATTATCTTCCACAATTATATTTTCATGAGGCACAATAGTAATAGGAGCAGCATTATTTGGGAGAGATATCTTTTTACCTCTCTTCCTTTTTCTTTTCTTCTTCTTCACCACATCATGTGTGGGTTCAATCCTCTTTTTGGAGCTCCTTATTAATGAGATTGGTTGAATAGGAGGCTCCTCCTCGTTACCTGATTCATCATAAGAAATAATAGGAGGATATTGGGAAGTCTCTTCCCTTTCATTAGTATTCTCTTCATCTTCTATTTGTTTTCTTTTCTTTATGTAGTTGGCAATATAAGGATTTTCAATACAATTCACCGCACAATACATATAAATATTCTCTAGATCAAAATGAAGAACTTTATCAAGATTAAATTTTGGAATACCCTTAGTTATACGTTTCATTTCTTCATAACCCAAGATCAAACTAAGTTCATTATGATGTGCAAGGGAAATCAAGTCATCACAATTTTTGGACACGATACGGTCATGAAACAATTTGCATTTGATATTTAAATGACCATGTTCATTGCAAAGTTCGCAAGTATGGGTAAGATATCTTAAATTTTCAGCACATTCATCTAGCTCTTCTTGCAACAATTTGGTTTCTAAGTACTTATGCCCCTTGCAATATCTATCTTCCCTATTTGGTGTGTACTTGCAAACATGCACTCCACAAAAATTGACATGTTTATAGGAGGCATTTTCATCATAACTAGTGCAATCATCATTATCATCATGGGTATTCAAAGAATTCATACTAACAACATTGCAATCATGCTCATCATTCACATATTTTATGCCAAGCATTCTATGTAATTCTTCTTCTTGCATTTGAGCACAATTTTCCTTTCCATCATACTTACAAAAGATATTAAAAAGGTGAAGCGTATGAGACAAACTCAATTCCATTTTTTATAGTTTTCTTTTATAAACTAAACTAGTGCTAAAACAAGAAAAAAAGATTCGATTGCAAGATCTAAATATATACCTTCAAGCACTCACCTCCCCGGCAACGGCGCCAGAAAAGAGCTTGATGTCTACTACACAACTTTCTTCTTGTAGACGTTGTTGGGCCTCCAAGTTCAGAGGTTTCTAGGACAGTAGCAAATTTCCCTCAAGTGGATGACCTAAGGTTTATCAATCCATAGGAGGCGTAGGATGAAGATGGTCTCTCTCAAGCAACCCTACAACCAAATAACAAAGAGTCTCTTATGTCCCCAACACACCCAATACAATGGTAAATTGTATAGGTGCACTAGTTCAGCGAAGAGATGGTGATACAAGTGGTATATGGATGGTAGATAAAGGTATTTGTAATCTGAAAATATAAAAACCGCAAGGTAAATAATGATAAAAGTGAGCGTAAACGGTATTGCAATGATAGTAAACAAGGCCTAGGGTTCGTACTTTCACTAGTGTAAGTTCCCTCAACAATGACAACATAATTGGATCACATAACTATCCCTCAACATGCAACAAAGAGTCACTCCAAAGTCACTAATAGCGGAGAACAAACGAAGAGATTATGGTAGGGTATGAAACCACCTCAAAGTTATTCTTTCCAATCAATCCGTTGGGCTATTCCTATAAGTGTCACAAACAGCCCTAGAGTTCGTACTAGAATAACACCTTAAGACACAAATCAGTCAAAACCCTAATGTCACCTAGATACTCCAATGCCACCTCAAGTATCCGTGGGTATGATTATACGATATGCATCACACAATCTCAGATTCATCTATTCAACCAACACAAAGGACCTCAAAGAGTGCCCCAAAGCTCTGCCGGAGAATCACGAGGAAAACGTGTGCCAACCCCTATGCTTAGGTTCATGGGCGGAACCCGCAAGTTGATCACCAAAACATACATCAAGTGAATCACGTGATATCCCATTGTCACCACAGATACGCACGGCAAGACATACATCAAGTGTTCTCAAATCTTTAAAGACTCGATCCGATAAGATAACCTCAAAGGAGAAACTCAATTCATTACAAGAGAGTAGAGGGGGAGGAGAAACATAAAATCCAACTATAATAGCAAAGCTCGTGATACATCAAGATCGTATCACCTCAAGAACACGAGAGAGAGAGAGAGAGAGAGATCAAACACATAGCTACTGGTACATACCCTCAGCCCTGAGGGAGAACTACTCCCTCCTCATCATGGAGAGCACCGGGATGATGAAGATGGTCACCGGAGAAGGATTCCCCCCTCCGGTAGAGTGCCGGAACGGGTCTAGATTGGCTTTCGGTGGCTACGGAGGCTTCTGGCGGTGGAACTCCCGATCTATTGTGCCCTTCGGTAGTTTTAGGATACGTGGGTATGTATGGGTGAAAGGAGTACGTCGGTGGACCGAAGGGGTGGCCACGAGGCAGGGGGCACGCCCCAGGGGGGTAGGCGCGCCCCTACCCTCGTGAGCTCCTCCTTCATCTTCCGACATAGGGTAGAAGTCTATCCGGTAGGTTTCCTTCCAAAAATAACTTCTTCAGTTGATTTCGTTCTGTTTCGACTCCGTTTGATATTCCTTTTCTTCGAAACACTGAAATAGGCATAAAACAGCAAATCTGGGTTGGGCCTCCGGTTAATAGGTTAATCCCAAAAATAATATAAAAGTGGAAAATAAAGCCCAATATTGCCCAAAAACAGTAGATAATATAGCATGGAGCAATCAAAAATTATAGATACGTTGGAGACGTATCAGCCACTTATGTGCAAAGCACTTCAGTAGAACCCGTCTCGCGTAAGCGTACGCGTAATGTCGGTCCGGGCCGCTTCATCCAACAATACCGCCGAACCAAAGTAAGACATGCTGGTAAGCAGTATGTCTTGTATCGTCCACAACTCACTTGTGTTCTACTCGTGCATATAACATCTACGCATAAAGTCTGGCTCGGATGCCACTGTTGGGGAATGTAGTAATTTCAAAAAAATCCTATGCACACGCAGGATCATGGTGATGCATAGCAACGAGGGGGGAGAGTGTTGTCTACGTACCCTTGTAGACCGTAAGCGGAAGCGTTTATCAACGCGGTTGATGTAGTCGTACATCTTCACGATTCGTCCCGATGAAGTACCGAATGTACGACACCTCCGCGTTCAGCACACGTTCAGCTCAATGACGTCCTCGCCTTCTCGATCCAGCAAGAGGGGCGAAGTAGTAGATGAGTTCCGGCAGCATGACGGCGTGGTGACAGTGTTGGTGAATAACAATCTCCGCAGGGCTTCGCCTAAGCACTACGAAAACTATGACGGAGGATAAACTAGAGGGGCGGGATAGCCGGCACATGGCTTGGTGTTTCTTGATGTGTCTTTGGTGCTAGCCCTGCCCCTCTATTTATATGTTGAGCCCTGGGGTCGAAACTTGGAGCAAAAGCCTCCTCAAAGTCGGTTTTGCCCGTAAGGCAAGAGTCCCACTCGGACTCCAGGACCAAACGCCACAATCCTTGGTGTCTGGCCCAGACGCCATGGGCCTCGGCGTCTGGCCCAGGGCTAGACGCCAGGGTCTCCGGCGTTTGCCCCTGGCCTCCGCAAAACTCCTTTTGTACTGACTTATAGCCCTGTGGGCCTGACCCCTTGGCCTAACCATATCATCCAATATATGAATCTTTACCTCCGGACTATTCCGGACCTCCTCGTCATGTCCGTGATCTCATCTGGGACTCCGAACAACATTCGGTTACCAACATACATAACTGATAAATACTATATCGTCAACGAACGTTAAGCGTGCGTTCCCTACGGGTTCGAGAACTATGTAGACATGACCGAGACACTTCTCTGGTCAATAACCAATAGCGAAACCTGGATGCCCACATTAGCTCCTACATATTCTACGAAGATCTTTATCGGTCGAACCGCATAACAACATACATTGTTCCCTTTGTCATCGGTATGTTACTTGCCCGAGATTCAATCGTCGGTATCTTAATACCTAGTTTAATCTCGTTACTGGCAAGTCTCTTTACTCATTTTGTAATACATCATCCCGCAACTAACTCATTAGTTACAATGCTTGCAAGGCTTATAGTGATGTGCATTACCGAGTGGGCCCAGAGATACCTCTCCGGCAATCGGAGTGACAAATCCTAATCTCGAAATACGCCAACCCAACAAGTACCTTCGGAGACACCTGTAGAGCACCTTTATAATCACCCAGTTACGTTGTGACATTTGGTAGCACACAAAGTGTTCCTCCGATAAACGGGAGTTGCATAATCTCATAGTCATAGGAACATGTATAAGTCATGAAGAAAGCAATAGCAACATACTGAACGATCAAATGCTAAGCTAACAGAATGGGTCAAGTCAATCACATCATTCTCCTAATTATGTGATCCCGTTAATCAAATGACAACTCATGTCTATGGTAAGGAAACATAACCATCTTTGATCAACGAGCTAGTCAAGTAGAGGCATACTAGTGACACTATGTTTGTCTATGTATTCACACATGTATCATGTTTCCGGTTAATACAATTCTAGCATGAATAATAAACATTTATCATGATATAAGGAAATAAATAATAACTTTATTATTTCCTCTAGGGCATATTTCCTTCAACATTGATCATGGAGGGCCTCTACATCAACACCATAGCCTCTCCGATGATGTGTGAGTAGTTTACCTCAGACCTTCGGGGCCATAGTTATTAGCTAGATGGCTTCTTCTCTCTCTTTGGATCTCAATACAAAGTTCTCCTTGATCTTCTTGGAGATCTATTCGATGTAATCTTATTTTGCCATGTGTTTGTCGAGATCCGATGAATTGTGGGTTTATGATCAAGTTTATATATGAACAATATTTGAATCTCCTATGAATTCTGTTATGTATGATTGGTTATCTTTGCAAGTCTCTTTGAATTATCAGTTTGGTTTGGCCTACTAGATTGATCTTTCTTGCAATGGAAGAAGTGCTTAGCTTTGGGCTCAATCTTGTGGTGTCCTTTCCCAGTGACAGTAGGGGAAGCAACGCACATATTGTATTGTTGCCATCGAGGATAAAAAGATGGGGTTTATATCATATTGCATGAGTTTATCCCTCTACATCATGTCATCTTACTTAAAGCATTACTCTGTTCTTATGAACTTAATACTCTAGATGCATGTTGGATAGCAGTCGATGTGTGGAGTAATAGTAGTAGATGCAGAATCGTTTCGGTCTACTTGTCACGGACGTGATGACTATATACATGACCATACCTAGATATTCTCATAACTATGCTCAATTCTATCAATTGCTCGACAGTAATTCATTTACCCACCGTAATACTTATGCTCTTGAGAAAAGCCACTAGTGAAACCTATGGCCCCTGGGTCTATACTCCATCATATTAATCTTCCAACACTTAGCTATTTTTATTGCCGTTTATTTTACTTTGCATCTTTATTTCTCTTTATCATAAAAATACCAAAAATATTATCTTATCATATCTATCAGATCTCACTCTCGTAAGTGACCATGAAGGGATTGGCAACCCCTTTATCGCGTTGGTTGCGAGGTTCTTATTTTTTTGTGTAGGTGCGTGGGACTCGAGCGTGATCTCCTACTGAATTGATACCTTGGTTCTCAAAAACTGAGGGAAATACTTACGCTACTTTAATGCATCACCCTTTCCTCTTCAAGGGAAAACCTATGCAGTGCTCAAGAGGTAGCAGGGTATATATAGCCTCCACAAAAAATCTAACAGTTACACACAATTTACCAAACTCAGTGGGACCGAATCAGAAAACTCGGTCAGACCGATTCAGTTCAAAATGTGAATGTTAGGCTTTTCGGTGGGACCGACATGTCAACTCGGTGGGACCGATTCCATTAGGGTTAGGGCATAACGTAATCTTGGTGAGACCGATTGCACAAACTCGGTGGGACCGATTTTGGTAATAAGCTAACTAGAGAGTTGGTCAGGCAAACTCGATGGGACCGAATCACTCATTTTTGTGAGACCGAAACATTACGAAAGGGAAACAAAGAGTTTGCATTGCAAACTCGGTGGGACCGATCGCTCATCTTGGTTGGACCGAAACGTTACGAAGGGAAACCGAGAGTTTGCAATCCCATCTCGGGACCGAGATCCCTATCGGTGAGACTGAAATGACTAGGGTTTCTGGCAGTGGCTATGTCAAGTGAACTCGGTGGCACCGGATAGAACATTTCGGTGGGGCCGAGTTTGACTTTTGGTTTGGTACATATGTGGATATGAGAAAATGGTTGAGGGTTTTTGGAGCAAGTAAGTCATTAAGCAACATCTCATCCCCTTTTAATAGTATTGGCTTTTCCTATGGACTCAATGTGATCTTGGATCACTAAAAATGAAAATGTATAGTCTTGAGCTTGAGTCAATGTGTGTCCTTAGCATTTTTAGGGGTCCACATTTCTAATCCATGCCATGCCAATCATTGAACTTTCTGAAATAATCATCTTGAAATAGTATTAGTTCAATGAGCTATATGTTGTTAGTAATTACCAAAACCACCCAGGGATAGTTTCACTTTCAGTCTCCCCCTTTTTGGTAATTGATGACAACATATAGATCAAAGCTTCGACAAATGATAATAAGATTTAAATACATCGTCGCTTTGAGAAGTATGTGATAAGCAATAGCTCCCTCTAAATTTGTGCATTATTTAAGATTTGCTTTTGAATGCAAATGCACAATCGATTAGGATCATGGGTCACTCTTCCATGTCACATACATCTTGGTGGAGCGCTCAAATTGATAGGAATTAAAAATATGCACTCATCACCAAGCAAAGTGAAATGATCATATAGGGATATAGAAGATAATATCATCCAAGCAAACATTAAAGTATAATATGATCAAACACATGATCATATAAGTATCTCACATAGACATAAAAAGTATCAACCGAGCACAATAAAGGTTCAACCAAATAGAAAGAGAGCCAAAGCAGCAAAACACTCTCTCTCGAAGCCTGTGATCTATACATTTCTCCCCCTTTGGCAACAAGTTACCAAAAAGTTTGAAAATGCATAGTGCTATGCGTCTCTTAGGCTTGGTCTTCGAGAGGTGGTATAGAGAGAACTCCAAGGACGAAGGCATCAGTGGATGATGTTGGAGCTGGTGGAGTGGTTGCTGGAGGTGGCACACAGACTGTTGCTGGTGTAGATGAAGTAGCTCTTGTATCTGGCGCTGGCACTGCAGCTGACCTCTGACTTCTTGGCACTCACTGAAAAGCATCCATAGTTGCCTTCCCTCTCTTCTCCTCTGCTTCCTCCTGGAGCAGGTCAACTGCAGTCTGTATCTCAGTCACTTTCAGATCAAGATCGTAAAACTTTGTCTCAACGATCCTCTCCAAGCTCTCCTGATTTTGAGTCAGGGTGGCCAAGCCCCACTCAATCCTCAAAGTTGCCTGAATCAGTACTTGGCTGATCTTGTTTGCTCTTTAAGAACACCTAAGATGCTTCCTCAGCACTTGGCATCCTTGTAGCCTTTTTTGCCTTTGCCTTTGCCCTCTTCTCTTGTGCTTGTGCTGATGAAGGATCATCCTCATTCATCACAACTACGTTATTCTTAAATTCAGGGTGCAACGGTAAATGCTCCTTGTGTTGCGAACGCAGTAATTTCAAAAAAATTCCTATGCACACGCAAGATCATGGAGATGCATAGCAACGAGAGGGGAGAGTTTCGTCTACGTACCCTCGTAGACCATAAGCGAAAAGTGTTATGACAACGCGGTTGATGTAGTCATACGTCTTCACGATCGATCGATCGTAGTACCGAAAGTACGGCACCTCCGTGATCTGCACACGTTCATCTTGGTGACGTCCCACGAACTCATGATCCAGCAGAGTGTCGAGGGAAAGTTTCTTCAGCACGATGGCATGATGATGGTGATGATGATGCTACCGAAACAGGGCTTCGCCTAAGCACCACTATGATATGACCGATGTGCATTATGGTGGAGGGGGCGCCGCACACGGTTGGAAACAATCAACTTGTGTGTCTATGGGGTGCCCCCTGGCCACGTATATAAAGGATGGAGGGAGGAGGATGCCGGGCCTCATAGGGCGCGCCCAAAGTGTGGAGTCCTACTAGGACTCCCTAGTCCTAGTAGGATTCCACCTCCCACATGGAATAGGAAAAAGGGAAGGGAGCAGGAGAAGGAAGGAAGGGGGCGCCCCTTTCCCTAGTCCAATTCGGACTAGTCCATGGGGAAGGGGCGCGACCACCCTTGAGGCCTTTCTCTCCTTTCCCGCATGGCCCATTAAGGCCCAATACGAATTCCCGTAACTCTCCGGTACTCCGAAAAATACCTGAATCACTCAGAACGTTTCCGATGTCCGAATATAGCATTCCAATATATCGATCTTTACATCTTGACCATTTCGAGACTCCTCGTTATGTCCCTGATCTCATCCAGGACTCCAAACAAACTTCGGTACATCAAAACACATAAACTCATAATACCGATCGTCACTGGACGTTAAGCGTGCGGACCCTCCGGGTTCGAGAACTATGTAGACATGACCGAGACACGTCTTCGGTTAATAACCAATAGCGGAACCTGGATGTTCATATTGACTCTCACATATTCTATGAAGTTCTTTATCGGTCAAACCGCATAACAATATACGTTGTTCCCTTTGTCATCGGTATGTTACTTGCCCGAGATTCGATTGTCGGTATCCTCATACCTAGTTTAATCAAGTTACCGGCAAGTCTCTTTACTCATTCCGTAATGCATCATCCCACAAATAACTCATTAGTCACAATGCTTGCAAGGCTTAGAGTGATGTGCATTACCGAGAGGGCCCAGAGATACCTCTCCGATACACAGAGTGCAAATCCTAATCTCGATCTATGCCAACCCAAGAAACACCATCGGAGACACCTGTAGAGCATCTTTATAATCACCCAGTTACGTTGTGACGTTTGATAGCACACAATGTGTTCCTCCGGTATTCGGGAGTTGCATAATCTCATAGTCAGAGGAACATGTATAAGTTATGAAGAAACTAGTAGCAATAAAACTGAATGATCATTATGCTAAGCTAACGGATGGGTCTTGTCCATCACATCATTCTCTAATGATGTGATCCCATTCATCAAATGAAAACACATGTACATGGCTAGGAAACTTAACCATCTTTGATTAACGAGCTAGTAAAGTAGAGGCAGACTAGGGACACTCTGTTTGTCTATGTATTCACACATGTACTAAGTTTCCGGTTAATACAATTCTAGCATGAATAATAAACATTTATCATGGTATAAGGACATATAAACAACAACTTTATTATTGCCTCTAGGGCATATTTCCTTCAGTCTCCCACTTGCAATAGACTCAATAATCTAGTTCACATCGTCATGTGATTTAACACCAATAGTTCACATCTTTATGTGATTAGTTCACATCTCCATGTGACTAACACCCAAAGGGTTTACTAGAGTCAATAATCTAGTTCACATCGCTATGTGATTAACACCCAAAGAGTGATCATGTTTTGCTTATGAGAGAAATTTAGTCAATGGGTCTGCCACATTCAGAGCCGTATTTATTTTGCAAATTTTCTATGTCTACAATGCTTTGCACGGAGCTACTCTAGCAAATTGCTCCCACTTTCGATATGTATAGAGTCATCCAGATCGTTGTCAAAGGTTGCATCGACGTAACTCTTTACGACGAACTCTTTGTCACCTCCATAACCGAGAAACATTTCCTTATTCCACAAAGGATATTTTTGACCGCTGTCCAGTGATCCACTCCTGGATCACTATTGTACCCTCTTGCCAAACTTATGGTGGGGTACACAATAGGTCTGGTACACAGCATATCATACTTTATAGAACCTATGACTGAGGCATAGGGAATGGCTTTTCATTCTCTTTCTATGTTCCGCCATGGTCGGGTTTTGAGTCTTTACTCAACTTCACACCTTGCAACACAGGCAAGAACTCCTTCTTTGACTTTTCCATTTTTAACAACTTCAAAATCTTGTCAAGGTATGTACTCATTGAAAATATATCAAGCGTCTTGATCTATCTCTATAGATCTTGATGCTCAATATGTAAGTAGCTTCATCGAGGTCTTTCTTTGAAAAACTCTCTTCAAACACTCCTTTATGCTTTCCAGAAAATTCTACATAATTTCCGATCAACAATATATCATTCGCATATACTTATCAGAAATGCTATAGTGCTCCCACTCACTTTCTTGTAAATACAGGCTCCACCGCAAGTCTGTATAAAACCATATGCTTTGATCACTTTATCAAAGTATATATTCCAACTCCGAGATGCTTGCACTAGTCCATAGATGGATTGCTGGAGCTTGCACACTTTGTTAGCACCTTTAGGATTGACAAAACCTTCTTGTTGCATCATATACAACTCTTCTTTAAGAAATCCATTAAGGAATGCAGTTTTGACATCCATTCGCCAGATTTCATAAAATGTGGCAATTGCTAACATGATTCGGACAGACTTAAGCATCGCTACGAGTGAGAAAATCTCATCGTAGTCAACATCTTGAACTTGTTGAAAACCTTTTGCGACAATTTGAGCTTTGTAGATAGTAACACTACTATCAGTGTCCGTCTTCCTCTTGAAAATCCATTTATTCTTAATGGCTCACCGATCAATGGGCAAGTCAATCAAAGTCCATACTTTGTTCTAATACATGGATCTCATCTCAGATTTCATGGCTTCAAGCCATTTCGCGGAATCTGGGCTCATCATCGCTTCCTCATAGTTTGTAGGTTCGTCATGGTAAAGTAACATGACCTCCAGAACAGGATTACCGTACCACTCTGGTGCGGAACGTATTCTGGTTGACCTACGAGGTTCGGTAGTAACTTGATCTGAAGTTTCATGATCATCATTAACTTCCTCACTAATTGGTGGAGGAATCACTAGAACTGATTTCTGTGATGAACTACTTTCCAATTTGGGAGAAGGTACAATTACCTCATCAAGTTTTTACATTCCTCCCAATCACTTCTTTCGAGAGAAACTTCTTCTCTAGAAAGGACCATTCTTAGCAACGAATATCTTGCTTTCGGATCTGTGATAGAAGGTGTACCCAACAGTTTGCTTTGGGTATCCTATGAAGACACATTTCTCTGATTTGGGTTCAAGCTTATCAGGTTGAAACTTTTTCACAAAAGCATCATAGCCCCAAACTTTAAGAAACAACAGCTTAGGTTTCTTGCTAAACCATAGTTCATATGGTGTCGTCTCAACGGATTTAGATGGTGCCCTATTTAACATGAATGCAACTTTCTCTAATGCATAACCCCAAAATGATAGTGATAAATCGGTAAGAGACATCATAGATTGCACCATATCTAATAAAGTACGGTTATAACGTTCGGACACACCATTACGTTGTGGTGCTCTAGGTGGCGTGAGTTGCGAAACTATTCCGCATTGTTTCAAATGAAGACCAAACTCGTAACTCAAATATTCTTCTCCACGATCAGATCACAGAACCTTTATTTTCTTGTTACGATGATTTTCCACTTCACTCTGAAATTCTTTGAACTTTTCAAATTTTTCAGACTTATGTTTCATCAAGTAGATATACCCATATCTGCTCAAATCATCCGTGAAGATCAGAAAATAACGATACCCCCACGAGCCTCAACACTTATCGGATTGCATATATCAGTATGTATTATTTCCAGTAAGTCAGTTTCTTGCTCCATTGTTCCGGAGAACAGAGTTTTAGTCATCTTGCCCTCGAGGCATGGTTCGCAAGCATCAAATGATTCATAATCAAGTGATTCCAAAAGCCCATCAGCATGGAGTTTCTTCATGCGCTTTACACCAATATGACCTAAACGATAGTGCCACATATAAGTTGCACTATCATTATTAACGTTTCATCTTTTGGCTTTAATATTATGAATATGTGTATTAATATGATCGAGATTCAATAAAACATTCACCTTGGGTGTATGACCTCAGAAGGTTTTATTCATGTAAACAGAATAACAATTATCCTTGACTTAAATGAATAACCGTATTGCAAAACATGATCCAATCATATTATGCTTTACGCAAACACCAAATAACATTTATTTTAGGTTCAAGACTAATCCCGAAGGTAAAGGGAGTGTGCGATGGTGATCTTATCAACCTTGGAATCACTTCCAACTCACATCATCACCTCTCCCTTAACTAGTCTTTGTTTATTTTGCAACTCTCGGTTCGAGTTACTACTCTTAGTAACTGAACCAGTATCAAATACTGAGCTATTGTTATAAACACTAGTAAAGTACACATCAATAACATGTATATCAAATATATACTTTTGTTCGTTTTTCCATCCTTCTTATCCGCCAAGTATCTAGGGCAGTTCCACTTCAAGTGACCATTTCCTTTGCAGTAGAAGCACTCAGTTCCAGGCTTGGGTCTAGCTTTGTGCTTCATCATGGGAGTGGCAACTTGCTTGCCTTTCTTCTTTGAAGTTCCTCTTTGTTTCCCTTTGCCCTTTTTTGAAACTAGTGGTATTGTTAACCATCAACACTTGATGCTATTTCTTGATTTCTACCTTCACCGATTTCAGCATCACGAAGAGCTTGGGAATTACTTTTGTCATCCCTTGCATATTATAGTTCATCACTAAGTTCTAGTAACTTGGTGATAGTGACTAGAGAACTTTATCAATTACTATCTTATCTGGAAGATTAACGCCCACTTGATTCAAGCAATTGTAGTACCCAAACAATCTGAGCACATGCTCACTGGTTGAGCTATTCTCCTCCACCTTGTAGGCAAAGTACTATCAGAGGTCTCATACCTCTCGACACGGGCATGAGTATGAAATACCAATTTCAACTTTTAGAACATCTTATATGTTCCGTGGTGTTCAAAATGTTTTTGAAGTCCCGGTTCTAAGCCGTAAAGCATGGTGCACTAAACTATTAAGTAGTCATCATACCAAGCTTTGTCAAACGTTCATAACGTGTGCATCTGCTCCTGCAATAGGTCTGTCACCTAGCGGTGCATCAAGGACATAGTTCTTCTGTGCAGCAATGAGGATAATCCTCAGATCACGGACCCAGTCCGCATCATTGCTACTATCATCTTTCAACTTATTTTTCTCTAGGAACATATCAAAAAATAAACGGGGAGCTACATCGCAAGCTATTGATCTACAACATAGATATGCAAATACTATCAGGATTAAGTTCATGATAAATTAAAGTTCAATTAATCATATTACTTAAGAACTCTCACTTAGATAGACATCCCTCTAGTCATCTAAATGATCATGTGATCCAAATCAACTAAACCATGTCTGATCATCATGTGAGATGGAGTAGTTTTCAATGGTGAACATCACTATGTTGATCATATCTACTATATGATTTATGCTCGACCTTTCGGTCTCCAGTGTTCTGAGGCCATATATGCATATGCTAGGCTCGTCAATTTTAACCCGAGTATTCCGCATGTGCAAAACTAGCTTGCACCCGTTGTATGTGAACGTAGAGCTTATCACACTCGATCATCACGTGGTGTCTCGGCATGATGAACTGTTGCAACGGTGCATACTCAGGGAGAACACTTATACCTTGAAATTTAGTGAGAGATCATCTTATAATGCTACCGCCAAACTAAGCGAAATAAGTTGCATAAAGGATAAACATCACATGCAACTAAAATATGTGACATGATATAGCCATGATCATCTTGCGCCTTTGATCTCCATCTCCAAAGTATCGTCACGATCTCTATCGTCACCGGCATGACACCATGATCTCCATCATCTTGATCTCTATCAACGTGTCATCACATGGTCGTCTCGCCAACTATTGCTCTTGCTACTATTGCTATCGCATAGCGATAAAGTAAAGCAATTATTTGGCGCTTGCATCTTATGCAATAAAAGACAACCACAAGGCTCCTGCCAGTTGGCGATAATTTTAACAAAACATGATCATCTCATACAACAATTTATATCTCATCACTTCTTGACCATATCACATCACAACATGCCCTGCAAAAACAAGTTAGACGTCCTCTACTTTGTTGTTGCAAGTTTTATGTGGCTGCTACGAGCTGAGCAAGAACCGTTCTTACCTACGCATCAAAAACCACAACGCGGTATAGTGATTGCTTTTTGATCTTCAAAAAGAACCTTGTTCATTGAATCCGATTCAACTAAAGTTGGAGAAACAGACACCCACTAGCCACCTGTGTGCGAAGCACATCGGTAGAACCAGTCTCGCGTAAGCGTACGCGTAATGTCGGTCTGAGCCGCTTCGTCCAACAATACCGCTGAATCAAGAATCAACTAGTGACGGCAAGCAATATGTATATACCCACGCCCACAACTCCTTTGTGTTCTACTCGCGCATATAACATCTACGCAAAGACCTAGCTCGGATGCCTCTGTTGGGAACGCAGTAATTTCAAAAAATTACCTATGCACACGCAAGATCATGGTGATGCATAGCAATGAGAGGGGAGAGTTTTGTCTACGTACCCTTGTAGACCATAAGCGGAAGCATTACGGCAACGCGGTTGATGTAGTCGTACGTCTTCATGATCGACCGATCCTAGTACCAAAAGTACGGCACCTCCGCGATCTGCACACGTTCAGCTCGGTGACGTCCCACGAACTCACGATCCAGCAGAGTGTCAAGGGAGAGTTTCTTTAGCACGACGGCGTGATGACGGTGATGATGATGCTACCAAAACAGGGCTTCGCCTAAGCACCACTACGATATGACCGAGGTGGATTATGGCGGAGGGGGGCACCGCACACGGCTGGAAACAATCAACTTGTGTGTTTATGGGGTGCCCCCTGGCCACGTATATAAAGGATGGAGGAAGGAGGAGGCCGGCCCTCATTGGGCGCGCCCAAAGTGTGGATTCCTACTAGGACTCCCTAGTCCTAGTAGGATTCCACCTCCCACATGGAATAGGAAAAATGGAAGGGAGAAGGAGAAGGAAGGAAGGGGGCGCCCCCTTTCCTAGTCCAATTCGGACCAGTCTTCTATGTAGTTATCAAAATGTGTATGTCAGATGTTCGCAACATCCACAGACGACGTTCGTGGTTCAGCACACTGAGCGGTGCATTAAGGACATAAGCCTTCTATGAAGCAATGAGGACAATCCTCAGTTTACGGACCTTGTCCGCATAATTGCTACTATCAACTTTCAACTAAATTTTCTCTAGGAACATAACTAAACAGTAGAACTGAAGCGCGAGCTACGACATAATTTGCGAAGACCTTTTGACTATGTTCAGGATAAACAAGTTCATCTTATGAACTCCCACTCAGATAGACATCCCTCTAGTCATCTAAGTGATTACATGATCCGAGTCAACTAGGCCGTGTCCGATCATCACGTGAGACGGACTAGTCAACATCGATGAACATCTTCATGTTGATCGTATCTGCCATACGACTCATGCTCGACCTTTCCGTCTTCTGTGTTCCGAGGCCATGTCTGTACATGCTAGGCTCGTCAAGTCAACCTAAGTGTTTTGCATGTGTTCCAAGGCCATGTCTATACATGCTAGGCTCGTCAACACCCGTTGTATTCGAACATAAGAATCTATCACACCCGATCATCACGTGGGGCTTCGAAACGACGAACTTTCGCAATGGTGCACAGTTAGGGGGAACACTTTCTTGAAATTTTAATGAGGGATCATCTTATTTACGACCGTCGTTCTAAGCAAATAAGATGTATAAACATGATAAACATCACATGCAATCAAATAGTGACATGATATGGCCAATATCATATTGCTCCTTTTGATCTCCATCTTCGGGGCTCCATGATCATCATCGTCACCGGCATGACACCATGATCTCCATCATCATGATCTCCATCATCGTGTCTTCATGAAGTTGTCTCGCCAACTATTTCTTCTACTACTACAGCTAACGGTTAGCAATAAAGTAAAGTAATTACATGGCGTTGTTCAATGACACGCAGGTCATACAATAAATAAAGACAACTCCTATGGCTCCTGCCAGTTGTCATACTCATCGACATGCAAGTCGTGATTCCTATTAGAAGAACATGATCAATCTCATACATCACATATAATTCATCACATTCTTCTTGGCCATATCACATCACATAGCATACCCTGCAAAAACAAGTTAGACGTCCTCTAATTGTTGTTTGCATGTTTTACGTGGCTGCTATGGGATTCTAGAAATAACGTTTCTTACCTACGCAAAACCCACAACGTGATATGCCAATTGCTATTTACCCTTCATAAGGACCCTTTTCATCGAATCCGATCCGACTAAAGTGGGAGAGACAGACACCCGCCAGCCACCTTATGCAACTAGTGCATGTTAGTCTGTGGAACCGGTCTCACGTAAGCATACGTGTAAGGTTGGTCTGGGCCGCTTCATCCCACAATGCCGCCGAATCAAGATTGGACTAGTAACGGTAAGCATATTGAACAAAATCAACGCCCACAACTACTTTGTGTTCTACTCATGCATAGAATCTACGCAATAGACCTAGCTCTGATACCACTGTTGGGGAACGTAGCAGAAATTCAAAATTTTCTTACGTGTCACCAAGATCTATCTATGAAGAGACCAGCAACGAGGGCAAGAAGAGTGCATCTACATACCCTTGTAGATCGCTAAGCGGAAGCGTTCAAGTGAACGGGGTTGATGGAGTCGTACTCGTCGTGATCCAAATCACCGATGATCCTAGTGCCGAACGGACGGCACCTCCGTGTTCAACACACGTACAGCCCGGTGACGTCTCCTACGCCTTGATCCAGCAAGGGGAGAAGGAAAGGTTGGGAAGAGTCCATCCAGCAGCAGCACAACGGCGTGGTGGTGGTGGAGGAGTGTGGCAATCCTGTAGGGCTTCGCCAAGCACCGCGGGAGAGGAGGAAGGAGAGATGCAGGGCTGCGCCATGGAGAGAGATCAAATCGCGTATTAGGCAGCCCCTAGGCCTCAAGTATATATAGGGGAAGGGGAGGGGGCTGCGCCCCCTCTAGGGTTCCCACCCCTAGAGGGGCGGCAGCCCTAGATGGGTTTGGGGGGGGGGGGGGGGGGGGCGGCCAAGAGGGGAGGAGAGGGAGGCGCAGGGAGCATGGGCCTTAGGGCCCATCTGCCCTTAGGGTTTGCCCCCCCTTCTTCCCTTAGGCGCCTTGGGCCTTGTGGGAGGCGCACCAGCCCACTCAGGGGCTGGTCCCTTGCCACTCTTGGCCCATGCAAGCCTCCGGGGCTGGTGGCCCCACTTGGTGGACCCCGGGACCCTCCCGGTGGTCCCGGTACGTTACCGATAAACCCCGAAACTTTTCCGGTGACCAAAACAGGACTTCCCATATATAAATCTATACCTCCGGACCATTCCGGAGCTCCTCGTGATGTCCGGGATCTCATCCGGGACTCCAAACAACATTCGGTAACCACATACAAACTTCCTTTATAACCCTAGCGTCATTGAACCTTAAGTGTGTAGACCCTACGGGTTCGGGAGACATGCAGACAAGACCGAGACGTTCTCCAGTCAATAACCAATAGCGGGATCTGGATACCCATGTTGGCTCCCACATGCTCCACGACGATCTCATCGGATGAACCACGATGTCAAGGACTTAATCAATCCCGTATACAATTCCCTTTGTCTATCGGTACGATACTTGCCCGAGATTCGATTGTCGGTATCCCGATACCTTGTTCAATCTCTTTACCAGCAAGTCTCTTTACTCGTTCTGTAACACATCATCCCGTGATCAACTCCTTGATGACATTGTGCACATTATGATGATGTCCTACCGAGTGGGCCCAGAGATACCTCTCCGTCACACGGAGTGACAAATCCAAGTCTCGATTCGTGCCAACCCAACAGACACTTTCGGAGATACCTATAGTGCACCTTTATAGCCACCCAGTTACGTTGTGACGTTTGGCACACCCAAAGTATTCCTACGGTATCCGGGAGTTGCACAATCTCATGGTCTAAGGAAATGATACTTGACATTAGAAAAGCTTTAGCAAACGAACTACACGATCTTGTGCTAGGCTTAGGATTGGGTCTTGTCCATCACATCATTCTCCCAATGATGTGATCCCGTTATCAATGACATCCAATGTCCATGGTCAGGAAACTGTAACCATCTATTGATCAACGAGCTAGTCAACTAGAGGCTTACTACGGACATGGTGTTGTCTATGTATGCACACATGTATCTGAGTTTCCTATCAATACAATTCTAGCATGGATAATAAACGATTATCATGAACAAGGAAATATAATAATAATCAATTAATTATTGCCTCTAGGGCATATTTCCAACAGTCTCCCACTTGCACTAGAGTCAATAATCCAGTTCACATCGATATGTGATTAACACTCAAGGTCACATCCCCATGTGACTAACACCCAAAGAGTTTACTAGAGTCAATAATCTAGTTCACATTACCATGGGATTAACACTCGATGAGTTCTGGGTTTGATCATGTTATGCTTGTGAGAGATGTTATAGTCAACGGGTCTGAATCTTTCAGATCCGTGTGTGCTTTACAAATCTCTATGTCATCTCCTAGATGCAGCTACCACATTCTATTTGGAACTATTCCAAATAACTGTTCTACTATACGAATCCAGTTTACTACTCAGAATAATCTGGATTAGTGTCAAAGTTAGCATCGGCGTAACCCTTTATGACGAACTCTTTTACCACCTCCATAATCGAGAAAATTCCTTAGTCCACTAGTTACTAAGGATAAATTTGACCGCTGTCCTGTGATCCATTCTTGGATCACTCTTGTACCCCTTGACTGACTCATGGCAAGGCACACTTCAGGTGCGGTACACAACATAGCATACTGTAGAGCCTATGTCTTAAGCATAGGGGACGACCTTCGTCCTTTCTCTCTATTCTGCCTTGGTCGAGCTTTAAGTCTTAACTTCATACCTTACAACTCAGGCAAGAACTCCTTCTTTGATTGATCCATCTTGAACACCTTCAAGATCATGTCAAGGTATGTGCTCATTTGAAAGTACCATTAAGCATTTTGATCTATCCTTATAGATCTTGATGCTCAATGTTCAAGTAGCCTAATCCAGGTTTTCCATTGAAAAACACTTTTCAAATAACCCTATATGCTTTCCAGAAATTCTACATCATTTCTGATCAACAATGTGTCAACAACATATACTCATCAGAAATTCTATAGTGCTCCCACTCACTTCTTTGGAAATACAAGTTTCTCATAAACTTTGTATAAACCCAAAAATCTTTGATCATCATCAAAGCATACATTCCAACTCCGAGATGCTCACTCGAGTCCTTAGAAGGATTGCTGGAGCTTTGCATACTTGTTAGCATCTTTCAGGATTGACAAAACCTTCCGGTTGTATCACACACAACCTTTCCTCAAGAAAAAACGTCAAGGAAATAATGTTTTGATATCCTATCTGCAAGATTTCATAAATAATGCAGTAATCGATAATATAATTCCAACAGACTCTTAGCATCGCTACAAGTGAGAAAGTTTCATCATAGTCAACTCCTTGAACTTGTCGGAAAACATCTTAACGACAAGTCGAGCTTTCTTAATGGTGATACTTATTATCATTGTCCGTCTTCCTTTTAAAATCCATATGTACTCAACAGCCTTACGACCATCGATCCGTTCCGCCAAAGTCTACACTTTGTTTTCATATATGGATCCTCTCTCGGATTACATGGCCTCGAGCCATTTTGGAATCCAGGCCCACCATCGCTTCTCCATAGCTCGTAGGTTCATTGTTGTCTAGCAACATGACTTCCAAGACACGATTACATACCACTCTGAACTAGTACGCATCCTTGTCATCCTACGAGGTTTGGTAGTGACTTGATCTGAAGTTTCATGATCACTATCATAAGCTTCCACTTCAATTGGTGTAGGTGCCACAGGAACAACTTCATGTGCCCTGCCACACACTAGTTGAAGAGACGGTTCAATAACCTCATCAAGTCTCCACCATCCTCCCACTCAATTCTTTCGAGAGAAACTTTTCCTCGAGAAAGGACCCGATTCTAGAAACAATCCCTTATTGATTTCGGATCTGAGACAGGAGGTATACCCAACTGTTTTGGGTGTCCTATGAAGATGCATTTATCCGCTTTGGGTTTGAGCTTATCAAGCTGAAACTTTTTCACATAAGCATCGCAGCCCCAAACTTTTAAGAAATGACAGCTTAGGTTTCTCTAAACCACAGTTCATACGGTGTCATCTCATCAGAATTACGTGGTGCCCTATTTAAAGTGAATGTGGTTGTCTCTAATGCCTAACCCATAAACTATCGTGGTAATTCGATAAGAGACATCATGGTATGCATCATATCCAATAGGGTGCAGTTATGATGTTCGGACACACCATCACACTATGGTGTTCCAGGCTGTATTAGTTGTGAAACAATTTCCACAATGTCTTAATTCTGTGCCAAACTCGTAATTCAGATATTCATCTCTATGATCATATCATAGATATTTTATCCTCTTGTCACGACGATCTTTCAACTTCACCCTGAAATTACTTGAACCTTTCAATAATCCAGACTCGTGATTCATCAAGTAAATATACTCAACATCTACTCAAATCATCTGTGAAGTAAGAACATAACGATATCCACTACACGCCTCAGCACTCATTGGACTGCACACATCAAAATGTATTACTTCCAACAACTTGCTTTCTAGTTCCATTTTACTGAAACCGAGGCTTTCAGTGATCTTGCCCATGTGGTATGATTTGCATGTCTCAAGTGATTCAAAATCAAGTGAGTCCAAATGGTCCATTTGCATGCATATACACCAATAGACATGGTTCGCATGTCTCAAACTTTTCAAAAATGAGTGAGCCCAAAGATCCATCAACATGGAGCTTCTTCATGCGTTTTATACCGATATGACTTAAGTGGCAGTGCCACAAGTAGGTGGTACTATCAATACTATCTTATATCTTTTGGCATGAACATGTGTATCACTACGATCGAGATTCAATAAACCATTCATTTTAGGTGTAAGACCATTGAAGGTATTATTCAAATAAACAGAGTAACCATTATTCTCCTTAAATGAATAACCGTATGGTGATAGACGTAATCCAATCATGTCTATGCTCAACGCAAACACCAAATAACAATTATTTAGGTTTTAATACCAATCTCGATGGTAGAGGGAGCATACGATATTTGATCAACCTTGGAAATACTTCCAACACATATCGTCATCTCACCTTTTAGCTAGTCTCCGTTTATTCCGTAGCCTTTTGTTTCGAGTTACTAACACTTAGCAACCGAACCAGTATCTAATACCATGGTGCTACTAGGAGTACTAGTAAAGTACACATTAACACAATATATATCCAATATACTTCTATCGACCTTACCAGCCTTCTCATCAACCAAGTATCTAGGGTAATACTGCTCCAGTGGTTGTTCCTCTTATTACAGAAGCACTTAGTCTCGGGTTTGGGTTCAACCTTGGGTTTCTCCACTAGAGCAGCAGCTGATTTTCCGTTTCATGAAGTATCCCTTCTTGCCCTTGCCCTTCTTGAAACTAGTGGTTTCACCAACCATCAACAATTGATGCTCCTTCTTGATTTCTACTTTTGTGGTGTCAAACATCGTGAATATCTCAAGTATCATCATATATGTCCCTAATATATTATAGTTCATCACGAAGCTCTAGCAGCTTGGTGGTAATGACTTCGGAGAAATATCACTATCTCATCTGGAAGATCAACTCCCACTCGATTCAAATGATTGTTGTACTCAGACAATCTGAGCACAAGCTTCAACAATTGAGCTTTTCTCCCTTAGTTTGCATGCTAAGAAAATCGTTGGAGGTCTTATACCTCTTGACGTGGGCACGAGCCTGAAATCCCAATTTCAGTCCTCGAAACATCTCATATGTTTCGCGATGTTTCAAAACGTCTTCGGTGCCTCAACTCTAAACCGTTTAACTGAACTATCACGTAGTTATCAAAATGTGTATGTCAGATGTTCGCAACATCCACAGACGACGTTCGTGGTTCAGCACACTGAGCGGTGCATTAAGGACATAAGCCTTCTATGAAGCAATGAGGACAATCCTCAGTTTACGGACCATGTCCGCATAATTGCTACTATCAACTTTCAACTAAATTTTCTCTAGGAACATAACTAAACAGTAGAACTGAAGCACGAGCTACGACATAATTTGCAAAGACCTTTTGACTATGTTCAGGATAAACAAGTTCATCTTATGAACTCCCACTCAGATAGACATCCCTCTAGTCATCTAAGTGATTACATGATCCGAGTCAACTAGGCCGTGTCCGATCATCACGTGAGACGGACTAGTCAACATCGGTGAACATCTTCATGTTGATCGTATCTGCCATACGACTCATGCTCGACCTTTCGGTCTTCTATGTTCCGAGGCCATGTCTGTACATGCTAGGCTCGTCAAGTCAACCTAAGTGTTTTGCATGTGTTTCGAGGCCATGTCTGTACATGCTAGGCTCGTCAACACCCATTGTATTCGAACGTAAGAATCTATCACACTCGATCATCACGTGGTGCTTCGAAACGACGAACTTTCGCAACGGTGCACAGTTAGGGGGAACACTTTCTTGAAATTTTAATGAGGGATCATCTTATTTACTACCGTTGTTCTAAGCAAATAAGATGTATAAACATGATAAACATCACATGCAATCAAATAGTGACATGATATGGCCAATATCATATTGCTCCTTTTGATCTCCATCTTCGGGGCTCCATGATCATCATCGTCACCGGCATGACACCATGATCTCCATCATCATGATCTCCATCATCGTGTCTTCATGAAGTTGTCTCGCCAACTATTGATTCTACTACTACAGCTAACGGTTAGCAATAAAGTAAAGTAATTACATGGCGTTGTTCAATGACACGCAGGTCATACAATAAATAAAGACAACTCCTATGGCTCCTGCCAGTTGTCATACTCATCGACATGCAAGTCGTGATTCCTATTAGAAGAACATGATCAATCTCATACATCACATATAATTCATCACATTCTTCTTGGCCATATCACATCACATAGCATACCCTGCAAAAACAAGTTAGACGTCCTCTAATTGTTGTTTGCATGTTTTACGTGGCTGCTATGGGTTTCTAGCAAGAACGTTTCTTACATACGCAAAACCCACAACGTGATATGCCAATTGCTATTTACCCTTCATAAGGACCCTTTTCATCGAATCCGATCCGACTAAAGTGGGAGAGACAGACACCCGCCAGCCACCTTATGCAACTAGTGCATGTTAGTCGATGGAACCGGTCTCACGTAAGCGTACGTGTAAGGTTGGTCCGGGCCGCTTCATCCCACAATGCCGCCGAATCAAGATTGGACTAGTAACGGTAAGCATATTGAACAAAATCAACTCCCACAACTACTTTGTGTTCTACTCATGCATAGAATCTACGCAATAGACCTAGCTCTGATACCACTATTGGGGAACGTAGCAGAAATTCAAAATTTTCTTACGTGTCACCAAGATCTATCTATGGAGAGACCAGCAACGAGGGGAAGAAGAGTGCATCTACATACCCTTGTAGATCGCTAAGCGGAAGCGTTCAAGTCAACGGGGTTGATGGAGTCGTACTCGTCGTGATCCAAATCACCGATGATCCTAGTGCCGATCGGACGGCACCTCCGTTTTCAACACACGTACAGCCCGGTGACGTCTCCTCCGCCTTGATCCAGCAAGGGGAGAAGGAGAGGTTGGGAAGACTCCATCCAGCAGCAGCACAACGGCGTGGTGGTGGTGGAGGAGCGTGGCAATCCTGTAGGGCTTCGCCAAGCACCGCGGGAGAGGAGGAAGGAGAGATGCAGGGCTGCGCCATGGAGATAGATCAAATCGCGTATTGGGCAGCCCCTAGGCCTCAAGTATATATAGGGGAAGGGTAGGGGCTGCGCCCCCTCTAGGGTTCCCACCCCTAGAGGGGCGGCAGCCCTAGATGGGTTTGGGGGGCGGCCAAGAGGGGAGGAGAGGGAGGCGCAGGGAGCATGGGCCTTAGGGCCCATCTGCCCTTAGGGTTTGCCCCCCTTCTTCCCTTAGGTGCCTTGGGCCTTGTGGGAGGCGCACCAGCCCACTCAAGGGCTGGTCCCTTACCACTCTTGGCCCATGCAAGCCTCCGGGGCTGGTGGCCCCACTTGGTGGACCCCGGGAACCTCCCGGTGGTCCCGGTACGTTACCGATAAACCCCGAAACTTTTCCGGTGACCAAAACAGGACTTCCCATATATAAATCTTTACCTCCGGACCATTCTGGAGCTCCTCATGATGTCCGGGATCTCATCCGGGACTCCGAACAACATCCGGTAACCACATACAAACTTCCTTTATAACCCTAGCGTCATCGAACCTTAAGTGTGTAGACCCTACGGGTTCGGGAGACACGCAGACATGACCGAGACGTTCCGGTCAATAACCAACAGCGGGATCTGGATACCCATGTTGGCTCCCACATGCTCCACGATGATCTCATCGGATGAACCACGATGTCAAGGACTTAATCAATCCCGTATGCAATTCCCTTTGTCTATCGGTACGATACTTGCCCGAGATTCAATCGTCGGTATCCTGATACCTTGTTCAATCTTGTTACCAGCAAGTCTCTTTACTCATTCTATAACACATCATCCCGTGATCAACTCCTTGATCACATTGTGCACATTATGATGATGTCCTACCGAGTGGGCCCAGATACCTCTCCGTCACACGGAGTGACAAATCCCAGTCTCGATTCGTGCCAACCCAACAGACACTTTCGGAGATACCTGTAGTGCACCTTTATAGCCACCCAGTTATGTTGTGACGTTTGGCACACCCAAAGTATTCCTACAGTATCCGGGAGTTGCACAATCTCATGGTCTAAGGAAATGATACTTGACATTAGAAAAGCTTTAGCAAACGAACTACACGATCTTGTGCTAGGCTTAGGATTGGGTCTTGTCCATCACATCATTCTCCCAATGATGTGATTCCGTTATCAATGACATCCAATGTCCATGGTCAGGAAACTGTAACCATCTATTGATCAACGAGCTAGTCAACTAGAGGCTTACTAGGGACATGGTGTTGTCTATGTATCCACACATGTATCTGAGTTTCCTATCAATACAATTCTAGCATGGATAAAAAACGATTGTCATGAACAAGGAAATATAATAATAGTCAATTAATTATTGCCTCTAGGGCATATTTCCAACATAAGCGTGCGGTGATGAAGCTTTGTACCTAGGGTAGAGTCATGGACCTGTCCAAACTAACCTACCCAAGGACATCTCCAGAAGAAATCATCTTTCAACCGACTTGAAGGTGTCTCACTCGACAGACTTGAAGATACTCGACCAAGAAGCAATCACTCGACCAAGACCAAGCCACTCGACGGTCATGTGACCTAAAAGCACTCCGCATGCTAACAGTTGGTTATTAAGTAGCTTTTATGGTCATCAAAGCACTTTATTACTAGCGTTACCAGTAACGCCCTGCCTTAATGTACATTGAACCCTTTGTAACGTGGGCTGGCTGGGGTCCTGGCGCACTCTATATAAGCCACCCCCCTCCTCCGAGACAAGGGTTCGCACGCCTGTAATTCACACACGCATAATCCAGTCGACCGCCTCCGGGCTCCGAGACGTAGGGCTATTACTTCCTCCGAGAAGGGCATGAACTCGTAAACCTTGCGTTCCTACAACTCCTCTATAGCTAAGAAATTGCCTCTCCATACTTACCCCCCTACATCACTGTCAGACTTAGAACCACGACAGTTGGCGCCCCCCGTGGGGCGGGTGTTTTAGCGTTTTGTTGGAGGAGTTGCGATATTTTCCAACCCAAATCATCATGGTTTTTGGCGGAGTTTTGGTGGAGGGCCGCGAGATCCGTCTCGGCATGCTCACGTTCATCGCCGACAACTCCGCGTGGCTTCAGGAGGCTCTGCTCGACGTGGACGCACTCCCTATCCGCGGGGCAACGCATTTTAGCGCGTGCGTCCGCGGCGTTCTCCTGCGGCAACCGTCGACCCCCTACCGGTCCGCTCCTATGTTGTCCTCCCTCCCAGTTTCCCGCAGGCGCAAGAGCTCTGGTCGGTCGAGACTCTAGCGGTGGGTCAGACATGCGGTGGCACGCCAGTCGGCCACCCCTCAAGTCGCGGCGATCGAGCCCGACGAATCCCTCTACGGCCTGTTCGACCTATCGGCTGGCTCCGCAGAGACTGCATCCGAGTGCGACAGCAGTGATCCGGCGGTGGAGGTTCTGATGGTCGATGGACCACCCAGTCCTCCTGGTTTTTCCCGCACAGACGGAGGCGCAGGTGGAGGCGACCCGTCACGTCCCCATGAGGAATATCTCCCCGAGCCTCTCACATCGCTGCAGAGGGAAGAACTTCGTCGCCGGAACATGGATGCACTGCACACTCCTATCGTTGGAGAAACCCCCGAGGCTCGTGCCTTGGAGGACGCGCGCCTGGCAAACTTGGCCGAGCGCGCTCGACTGGAGAACCTCCAGCAAGCACTCGACGAGCGTGCGCGACAACGGGTTCCAGAATCCAGTCGACGTCAGCTCTTTCTGCCCCCGCAGGTATATTGAAGTCCGATTCAGAATTTAGCAGCTGCAGCCCATATAGCAGAGTCGATTCAGCCTTCCCAGCCGGAGGCTGGCAGAGGCTTGCTGCAGATCAGAGCGTTACTTCGGGCAGCAGGAGACCAAAATTCTGTTGTTTCTTAGTCGCGGAACAGGATTCATAGCAGATCCGTTGCTGTAGACATAGTCCAGTCGGCTCATAGCCCAAGATCTCCCCCGAGGCATGAGGGACGTGGGGACCGGCACAATCAGTGCGGAAACCATGAGCAGTACGATCATCGATTCGATCGTGATGATCGATGTCGAGTGCCCACCCCTCCCCTGAGGAGCGGGTCGTACGCGCCTCGACAGCAAGATGACAGGCGCCCTCATAGTGTTGGGCGAAGGATTCCAGTCGACCCCAGGGAACCAGGCTTTGATGCGAGATCCATTCTCGTTCAAGGTTTGGTCGACAGGAACAGAGCTCACCAAGAATGTCACGACGAAGATGCACCTACCAGCAGCAGAGTACGTGTTTCGGGGCCAGAGTGCTTTAGTAGAGCCATCAGGGCCGCTGTGATTCCTCCCAACTTCAGGTTGGCGACTGGAGTCAGTAAGTTCACTGGTGAGTCCAAGCCCGATACTTGGCTTGAAGACTACCGAGTGGCCGTCCAGATTGGCGGCGGCAATGATGAAGTGGCCATGAAGCACCTACCTCTCATGTTGGAGGGCTCGGCCAGAGCATGGCTGAGTCAGTTAGCACCCAGCAGCATTTACACTTGGGAAGATCTCGCCCGAGTGTTTGTCACCACATTTGAAGGAACATGCAAGCGACCGGCAGGGCTGACGGAACTGCGGTCTTGCGTGCAGAAGCCAAATGAAACTTTGAGGGATTACATCCAGAGATGGATTATGTTACATCACACGGTAGAGAATGTGCCCGACCACCAAGCAGTCTGTGCCTTCAAAGAAGGCGTCAAGTACAAAGAACTGAATCTGAAATTCGGTCAAACCGGAGATATGTCTCTGAATCGGATAATGGAGACTGCCACCAAGTACGCTAATTGTGAAGATGAGGATCGACTCAGGAGTGGCAATCTCAAGTCAGTCGCTCAAGAAACCGGAGGAAATTCCAATCGGAAACAGAAGCGGAAAGCCGAGCCAGCTGCTCCTGGGGAAGCCTTGGCTGTAACTCAAGGAAAGTTTAAGGGAAAACCCAAAGGACCTTGGAACCCCAAGAAAGTTAAAGACCAGGACGGAAATGATGTGTTGGATTTGCCATGTCACATCCACACCAAGAAAGATGAAGAGGGTAATTTCATTTACCCGAAACATACCACTCGACAGTGTCGACTCTTGATCCGGCAGTTCCAGGGCAAGCAGCCCAAAGATAAGGAAAAGGAGTCGGACAAAGTTGAGGACAAGGAAGATAGTGACGATGGATACCCCCAGGTCAATTCCACCCTGATGATTTTTGCTAATGTTGAAAGCAAAAGTCGACTGAAAGTTATCCGCCGAGAGGTGAATATGGTTGCTCCGGTGACACCCAGTTATCTGAAGTGGTCTCAGACTGCCATCACATTCGACCGGTCAGATCACCCAACGCACATTGCCACCCCGGGAGGCAAGCTTTGGTGGTCGACCCAGTTGTTGAAGGCACTCGACTGACTAAAGTCTTGATGGATGGTGGCAGTGGTTTGAACATACTATATGCTGAGACGTTGAAAGGGATGGGCATTCCGATGTCCAGACTCAGTACCAGCAACATGAGTTTCCATGGAGTCATTCCTGGGAAGAAGGCTGAATCACTCAGCCAGATTACTCTTGATGTGGTTTGCGGTGATTCCAAGAATTACCGCAAAGAAAAGTTGACGTTTGAAGTTGTAGACTTCTAGAGTGCCTATCACGCTATTTTGGGCAGGCCGGCTTATGCACGCTTCATGGCCCGACCATGTTATGTGTATCTCAAATTGAAGATGCCTGGCCCCAAAGGTGTGATCACTGTTACGGGCAATCGGAAGAAAGCAGAAGAATGTTTTCAGAAAGGTTCAAAGATCGCTGATGCTCAGATGGCGGTGGTGGAGCTGCAGGAATACAAGAAGACTGCAGACCCGAGTGATTTGTTGCGAGCCAAGAAGCCTGCTATAGAATCAGCTTTTCAGTCGTCTGGCGAAACGAAGACAGCTCACATTCACCCGACCGATCCCAACGCTGCTCCAACTCATATCTCAACGACACTCGACTCCAAATAGGAAGAAGCGCTCATCCAGTTCCTCCGTGAGAACTGGGACATTTTTGCATGGAAGCCTTCTGACATGCCGGGTGTTCCCAGGGAGCTGGCTGAGCACCGCCTAAGAGTCGACTCGAAAGTAAAACCTGTCAAAGAACATCTCCGACGGTCCGCCGTCCAGAAGAGAAAGGCTATTGGCGAGGAGGTGGCTCGGCTCTTAGCAGCAGAGTTCATCCAAGAAATCTACCACTCTGAGTGGCTCGCCAACGTTGTCATGGTCCCCAAGAAGGACAAGTCACTTCGCATGTGCATTGACTTTAAACATATCAATCGGGCCTGCCCGAAAGATCATTTTCCTCTCCCCCGCATCGACCAGATAGTCGACTCGACTGCGGGATGTGAGTGACTGTCTTTTTTAGACGCCTATTCCGGGTACCATCAGATCCGTCTGTATGGACCCGACGAGATAAAAACAGCTTTTATCACTCCATTCGGGTGCTTCTGTTATGTTACCATGCCGTTCGGCCTCAAGAATGCCGGAGCCACTTTCATGAGGATGATTCAGAAGTGTTTGCTCACTCAAATCAGTCGGAATGTGGAAGCATACATGGATGATATTGTGGTCAAGTCACGGAAGGGTTCTGACTTGCTGACTGACCTTGCTGAAACCTTTGCCAACGTCAGGAGGTACGATATCAAGCTCAATCCATCAAAGTGCACATTCGGAGTTCCTGGCGGAAAATTACTCGGTTTTCTTGTTTCCGAACGGGGAATCGACGCCAATCCAGAAAAAGTCGATACTATACTCCGAATGAAAAGTCTTGTGCGAGTGCATGACGTCCAGAAGCTTACTAGTTGCTTGGCCGCTTTAAGTCGATTCATATCTCGTCTCGGTGAAAAGGCATTGCCTCTTTACCGATTGATGAAGAAGTCTGACAAGTTCGAGTGGACTCCCGAAGCTGATGCAGCATTTGCAGAGCTCAAAGCTCTGCTCTCCACCCAGCCGGTGCTTGCTGCCCCAATCAGCAAGGAGCCTTTGCTGCTTTACATCGCAGCCACGGGACAAGTCGTCAGTATGGTACTTATGGTCAAGCGGGAAGAAGAAGGGAAAGCCTTCAAAGTTCAGCGCCGAGTATATTATATTTCGGAAGTTTTGACCCCGTCGAAGCAAAGATATCCTCATTATCAGAAGCTTGTATACGGGATTTATATGACCACAAAGAAAGTTGCTCACTACTTCTCTGATCATTCCATTATAGTCGTCAGCGACGCTCCATTATCAGAGATCCTGCATAACAGAGATGGAACTGGTCGAGTGGCAAAATGGGCGATTGAACTCCTTCCTCTAGATATCAAGTTTGAGGCAAAGAAAGCTATCAAGTCCCAAGCAATCGCAGATTTCATCGCCGAGTGGATTGAACATCAACTGCCGACTCAGGTTCACTCGGAGCATTGGACCATGTTCTTCGACGGTTCCAAGATGCTGAATGGTTCCGGTGCCGGAGTGATGTTGGTCTCCCCCAGAGGAAATAAGCTCAAATATGTTCTTCAAATCCACTTTGATTCCTCCAATAACAAGGTAGAATACGAAGCACTTTTATATGGGTTGCACATGGCCATTTCACTCGGCGTCCGTCGCCTCATGGTCTATGGCGACTCAGATTTGGTGGTTAATCAGGTGATGAAGGAGTGGGACGTCAGAAGCCCAGCCATGACTGGTTATTGCAATGTAGTGAGAAAGCTGAAGAAGAAATTCGAGGGGTTAGAGCTTCATCACATACCCCGACTGAAAAATCAAGCAATTGATGATTTGGCAAAAAGAGGTTCCAAAAGAGAAGCCATTCCCAGCAATGTGTTTTTGGAACACATCCACACACCATCAGTTCTGGAGGATCCCTTCACTGAAGAGGCCCTACAGCCAAAAAGTGCCATAGATCCGACTGAAGTTGAAGTTCCAGCTGTGGTCGACCTGATCATGGAAGTCTTGGTCATCATTCCCGACTGGAAAATACCATACATCACGTACATCCTAAGGAAAGAGCTCCCAGAAGATGAAGAAGAGGCTCGACATATCGTCCGTCGATCCAAGGCCTTTACAGTCATAAAAGGACAGTTATATAGAGAAAGCGCGACCGGAGTCAGTCAGAAGTGTATTACACCAGAAGAAGGTCAGATGATCCTTGATGATATCCACTCGGGGACCTGTGGTCATCATGCGTCCTCTCAGACCATTGTGGCTAAAGCATACCGATCGGGATTCTACTGGCCAAGGGCCAATGAAATGGCAAAAGAGATAGTCGACAAATGTGAAGGATGTCAATATTACTCCGCGTGGCTTCAGGAGGCTCTGCTCGATGTGGACGCACTCCCTGTCCGCGGGGCAACACATTTTAGCGCATGCGTCCGCGGCGTTCTTCTGCGGCAACCATCGACCCCCTACCAGTCCGCTCCTGTGCTGTCCTCCCTCCCAGTTTCCCGCCAGCGCAAGCGCTCTGGTCGGTCGAGACTCCAGCGGTGGATGAGACACGCGGTGGCACGCCAGTCGGCCACCCCTCAAGTCGCGGCGATCGAGCCCGACGAATCCCTCTACGGCATGTTCGACCTGTCGACCGGCTCCACAGAGACCGCATCCGAGTGCGACAGCAGCGATCCGGCAATGGAGGTTCTGATGGTCGATGGACCTGCCAGTCCTCCCGGTTTTCCCCGCACCGACGGAGGCGCGGGTGGATGCGACCCGTCACGTCCTCATGAGGAATATCTTCCTGAGCCTCTCACGTCACTGCAGAGAGAAGAACTTCGCCACCAGAACATGGAAGCATTGCACACTCCTATCATTGGAGAAACCCCCGAGGCTCGTGCCTTGGAGGACGCACGCGTGGCAAACTTGGCCGAGCGCACTCGACTGGAGAACCTCCAGCGAGCACTCGACGAGCGTGCGCGACAACGGGTTCCCGAATCCAGTCGACGTCAGCTCTTCCTACCCCCGCAGGTATATCGAACTCCAATTCAGAATTTAGCAGCAGCAGCCCGCATAGAAGAGTCGATTCAGCCTTCCCAGTCGGAGGCTGACAGAGGCTTGCTGCAGATCAGAGCATTGCTCGGGGTAGCAGGAGACTAGAATTCCGCTGTTTCTCAGTCGTGGAACAGGATTCACAGTAGATCCGTTGCCGCAGACACAGTCCAGTCGGCTCACAGCCCCCGAGGCATGAAGGACGTGGGGACCGGCGTAATCAGCATGGTAACCGTGAGCAATATGATCACCAATTCAATCGTGATGATCGACATCGAGTGCCCACCCCTCCCCCGAGGAGCGGGTCGTATGCGCCTCGACAACAGGATGATAGGCGCCCTCGTAGTGTGGGGCGAAGGATTCCAGTCGACTCCAGGGAGCCACGCTTCGATGCGAGATCCATTCTCGTTCAAGGTTTGGTTGACAGGAACAGAGCTCACCGGGAAGGACAGGACAGAGATGCTCCTACCAGCAGCAGAGCACATGTTTCGGGGCCAGAGTGCTTTAGTAGAGCCATCAGCGCCGCTGTGATTCCTCCCAACTTTAGGTTGGCGACTGGAGTCAGCAAGTTCACTGGCGAGTCCAAGCTCGATACTTGGCTTGAAGACTACCGAGTGGCCGTCCAGATTGGCGGCGGCAATGATGAGGTGGCCATGAAGCACCTGCCTCTCATGTTGGAGGGCTCGGCCAGAGCATGGCTGAACCAGTTAGCACCCAGCAGCATTTACACTTGGGAAGATCTCGCCCGAGTGTTTGTCACCACATTCGAAGGAACATGCAAAACGACCGGCAGGGTTGACGGAACTGCGGTCCTGCGTGTAGAAGCCGAATGAAACCTTGAGGGATTACATCCAGAGATGGATCACGTTGCACCACATGGTAGAGAATGTGCCTGACCACCAACCAGTCTGTGCCTTCAAAGAAGGCGTTAAGTACAGAGAACTGAATCTGAAATTCTGTCGAACCGGAGATATGTCTTTGAACCGAATGATGGAGATTGCCACCAAGTATGCTAATGGAGAAGATGAGGATCGACTCCAGAGTGGCAAGCTGAAGTCAGTCGCCCAAGAAACCGGAGGAAATTCCAATCGGAAACAGAAGCGGAAAGCCGAGCCAGCTGCTCCTGGGGAAGCCTTGGTTGTGACTCAAGGAAAGTTTAAGGGGAAACCCAAAGGACCTTGGAACCCCAAGAAAGTTAAAGACCAAGACGGAAATGATGTGTTGGATTTTCCGTGCCTCGTCCACACTAAGAAAGATGAAGAGGGTAATTTTATTTACCCAAAACATACCACTCGACAGTGTCGACTCTTGATCCAACAGTTCCAGGGCAAGCAGCCCAAGGATAAAGAGAAGGAGTCAGACAAAGTTGAGGACAATGAAGATAGCGACGATGGATACCCCCAAGTCAATTCCACCCTGATGATTTTTGCTGATGTTGAGAGCAAAAGTCGACTGAAAGTCATCAACTGAGAGGTGAATATGGTTGCTCCGGCGACACCAAGTTATTTGAAATGGTCTCAGACTGCCATCACGTTCGACCAGTCCGATCACCCAACGCATATTCCCACTCCAGGGAGGCAAGCTCTGGTGGTCGACCCAGTGGTTGAAGGCACTCGACTGACCAATGTCTTGATGGATGGTGGCAGTGGTTTGAACATATTGTATGCTGAGACGTTGAAAGGGATGGGCATTCCAATGTCCAGACTCAGTGCCAACAACATGAGTTTCCATGGAGTCATTCCTGGGAAGAAGGTTGAATCACTCGGCCAGATTGCTCTTGATGTGGTTTTCGGTGATTCCAAGAATTACCGCAAAGAAATGTTGACATTTTAAGTTGTAGACTTCCAGAGTGCCTACCACGCCATTTTGGGCAGGCCGGCTTATGCACGCTTCATGGCCCGACCATGTTATGTGTATCTCAAATTGAAGATGCCTGGCCCCAAAGGTGTGATCACTATTACGAGCAATCGGAAGAAAGCAGAAGAATGTTTTCAGAAAGGTTCGAAGATCACCGATGCTCAGATGGCAGTGGTGGAATTGCAGGAATACCAGAAGACTGCAGACCTGAGTGGTTTGTTGCGAGCCAAGAAGCCCGCTACGGAATCAGCTTTTCAGTCGATTGGCGATACGAAGACAGCTCACATCCACCCGACCGACCCCAGCGCTGCTCCAACTCATATCTCGACAACACTCGACTCCAAATAGGAAGAAGCGCTCATCCAGTTCCTCCGTGAGAAGTGTGAAATTTTCGCATGGAAGCCTTCTGACATGCCGGGTGTTCCCAGGGAGCTGGCTGAGCACCGCCTAAGAGTCGACTCAGAAGTAAAACCTGTCAAGGAGCATCTCCGACGGTCCGCTGTCCAGAAGAGAAAGGCCATTGGCGAGGAGGTGGCTCGGCTCTTAGCAGCGGAGTTCATCCGAGAAATCTACCACTCCGAGTGGCTCGCCAATGTTGTTATGGTCCCCAAGAAGGACAAGTCACTTCGCATGTGCATTGAATTTAAACATATCAATCGGGCCTGCCCGAAAGATCATTTTCCTCTCCTCCGCATCGATCAGATAGTCGACTCGTCTGTGGGATGTGAGTGACTGTCTTTTTTAGACGCCTATTCCGGGTACCATCAGATCCGTCTGTATGGACCAGACGAGATCAAAACAACCTTCATCACTCCATTCGGGTGCTTCTGTTATGTTACCATGCCGTTCGGCCTTAAGAATGCAGGAGCCACATTCATGAGGATGATTCATAAGTGTTTGCTCACCCAAATCAGTCGGAATGTGGAGGCGTACATGGATGATATTGTGGTCAAGTCATGGAAGGGTTCCGATCTGCTGACAGACCTTGCTAAAACCTTTGCCAACCTCAGGAGGTATGATATCAAGCTTAATCCATCAAAGTGCACATTCGGAGTTCCTGGCGGAAAATTACTCAGTTTTCTCGTTTCTGAACGGGGAATCGACGCCAATCCAGAAAAAGTCAGCACTATACTTCGAATGAAAAGTCCTGTGCGAGTGCACGACGTCCAGAAGCTTACTGGTTGCTTGGCCGCTTTAAGTCGATTTATATCTCGTCTCGGTGAAAAGGCATTACCCCTTTACCGATTGATGAAGAAGTCTGACAAGTTCGAGTGGACTCCTGAAGCTAATGCAACATTTGCAGAGCTCAAAGCTCTGCACTCCACCCAGCCGATGCTTGCTGCCCCAATCAGTAAGGAGCCTTTGCTGCTTTACATTGTAGCCACGAGACAAGTCGTCAGTACGGTACTTACGGTCGAGCGGGAAGAAGGAAAGGCCTTCAAAATTCAGCGCCCAGTATATTATATTTCTGAAGTTTTGACCCCGTCAAAGCAAAGATATCCTCATTATCAGAAGCTTGTATACGGGATTTATATGACCACAAAGAAAGTTGCTCATTACTTCTCTGATCATTCCATTACAGTCGTCAGCGATGCTCCATTATCAGAGATGCTGCATAATAGGGATGCAACCGGTCGAGTCGCAAAATGGGCGATTGAACTCCTTCCTCTAGATATCAAATTTGAGGCAAAGAAAGCTATTAAGTCCCAGGTAATCGCAGATTTCATCGCCGAGTGGATATAACAGCAGCTACCAACTCAGGTTCACTCGGAGCACTGGACCATGTTCTTCGACGGTTCCAAGATACTGAATGGTTCCGGTGCCGGAGTAGTGTTGGTCTCCCCCAGAGGAGATAAACTCAGTTATGTTCTTCAAATCCACTTTGATTCCTCCAACAACGAGGCAGAATACGAAGCACTTTTGTATGGGTTGCGCATGGCCATTTCACTCGACGTCCGTCGCCTCATGGTCCATGGCGACTCAGATTTGGTGGTTAATCAGGTGATGAAGCAATGGGACGTCAGAAGTCTAGCCATGACTGGTTATTGCAATGCAGTGAGAAAGCTGGAGAAGAAATTTGAGGGGTTAGAGCTTCATCACATACCCCGACTGAAAAATCAAGCAGCTGATAATCTGGCAAAAATAGGTTCCAAAAGAGAAGCCATCCCCAGCAATGTGTTTTTGGAACACATTCACATACCATCAGTTCAGGAGGATCCCTTCAGTGAAGAGGCCCTGCAGCCAAAAAGCGCCACGGATTCGACTGAAGTTGAAATTCCAGCTGTAGTCGACCTGATCATGGAAGTCTTAGTCAGCACTCCCGACTGGACAGTACCGTACATTGCATACATCCTGAGGAAAGAGCTCCCAGAAGACGAAGAAGAGGCTCGATAGATCGTCCGACGATCCAAGGCCTTTACAGTCATAAAAGGACAATTATATAAACAAAGTGCGACTGGAGTCAGTCAGAGGTGTATTACGCCAGAAGAAGGTCGGATGATCCTTGATGATGTCCACTCGGGGACCTGTGGTCACCATGCGTCCTCTCGGACCATTGTGGCTAAAGCATACCGAGCGGGATTCTATTGGCCAAGAGCCAATGAAATGGCAAAAGAGATAGTCGACAAGTGTGAAGGATGTCAGTATTACTCCAATATGTCACACAAGCCCGCGTCAGCTCTGAAAACCATTCCACTCGTCTGGCCCTTCACTGTTTGGGGGCTGGACATGGTTGGACCACTAAGAACGGGCAGGAGCGGCTTCACTCATGTGCTAGTAGCAGTTGACAAGTTCACCAAATGGATTGAAGCCAAGCCTATCAAGAACCTTGACGCTTGCACTGCTATCTGTTTTGTCAGAGGGTTGATATTCAGATATGGAGTTCCGCACAGCATCATCACCGACAATGGGTCAAATTTTGATTCTGACAAATTCAGGGCCTTTTGCGCCTCTCAGGGTACCCGAGTCGACTATGCTTCGGTCGCTCACTCCCAGTCGAATGGGCAAGCAGAAAGGGCAAACGGCATAATTCTCAAATGACTGAAACCCCGGTTGATGTGCGATCTCAAGCACGCAGTAGGTGCATGGGTCGACGAGCTTCCGTTAGTCCTTTGGGGATTGAGGACAACCCTGAACCGATCGACCGGAAGAACCCCATTCTTTTTGGTCTACGGAACCGAGGCAGTCTTGCCGAGTGACCTGCTTCACAACGCTCCTCGAGTCGAGCTCTACTCTGAAGATGAAGCAGAACAAGCCCGGCAGGACGCAGTCGACCTCCTGGAAGAAGAAAGAGAAATGGCCATGATCCGATCGACCGTCTACCAACAAGACTTGCGCCGATTCCATGCCAGAAATGTGAAGGGTCGAGCCTTCCAAGAGGGAGACTTAGTCATCCGAGTGGATCAGCAGAAACCACACAAACTCGCCCCTACTTGGGAAGGCCCCTTCATAGTCACCAGAGTCCTTCGCAATGGAGCATACCACCTCTACAATGTCGATCGCCAGATTGATGAGCCGCGAGCCTGGAATGCGGAGCTACTCCGCCCCTTTTATACTTGAATTCTCACTCGGATGAGATGTAATAAGAAAAAAAAACTCCTGTAGTTTATTTTTCAAAGACAAGAGCGTTATAATTTTCTCAGTGATTGTTATCGTTTTTTGTTTGCGAATGAAATCCCCCAGTGGGTGGCTTAGCTGCGAATCCGTTTCGCCTAAGTTTTAAAAAAAATCCTACCGAGTGGAGAGCAATCCTCCCACTCGGGGGCTTAGCTGCAGTCCAGTACTCGCCTAAGTTCTCTCACTGGAGGACTTAGCTGCAGTCAGGCACTCGCCTAAGTTTGAAAAAATCCTACCGAGTGGAGAGCAGTCCTCCCACTCGGGGGCTTAGCTGCAGTCCAGTACTCGCCTAACTTCTCTCACTGGAGGACTTAGCTGCAGTCAGGCACTCGCCTAAGTTTGAAAAAATCCTACCGGGTGGAGAGCAGTCCTCCCACTCGGGGGCTTAGCTGCAGTCCAGTACTCGCCTAAGTTCTCTTACTTGAGGACTTAGCTGCAGTCAGGCACTCGCCTAAGTTTGGAAAAATCCTACCGAGTGCAGAGCAGTCCTCCCACTCGGGGGCTTAGCTGCAGTCCAGTACTCGCCTAAGTTCTCTCACTTGAGGACTTAGCTGCAGTCAGGCACTCGCCTAAGTTTGAAAAAATCCTACCGAGTGGAGAGCAGTCCTCCCACTCGGGGGGCTTAGCTGTAGTCTAGTACTCGCCTAAGTTCTCTCACTGGAGGACTTAGCTGTAGTCAGGCACTCGCCTAAGTTTGAAAAATCCTACCGGGTGGAGAGCAGTCCTCCCACTCGGGGGCTTAGCTACAGTCCAGTACTCGCCTAAGTTCTCTCACTTGAGGACTTAGCTGCAGTCAGGCACTCGCCTAAGTTTGGAAAAATCCTACCGAGTGCAGAGCAGTCCTCCCACTCGGGGGCTTAGCTGCAGTCGAGTACTCGCCTAAGTTCTCTCACTTGAGGACTTAGCTGTAGTCAGGCACTCGCCTAAGTTTGAAAAAATCCTACCGAGTGGAGAGCAGTCCTCCCACTCGGGGGCTTAGCTGCAGTCCAGTACTCGCCTAAGTTCTCTCACTTGAGGACTTAGCTGCAGTCAGGCACTAGCCTAAGTTTGAAAAAATCCTACCGAGTGGAGAACAGTCCTCCCACTCTAGGGCTTAGTTGCAGTCCAGTACTCGCCTAAGTTCTCTCTCTTGAGGACTTAGCTGCAGTCAGGCACTCGCCTAAGTTTGAAAAAAATCCTACCGAGTGGAGAGTAGCCCTCCCACTCGGGGACTTAGCTGCAGTACAGCACTCGCCTAAGTTTGAAACACATCCTGCTTTGCAGCAACAAGGGGCAGGTCGACTACCGCCTCCTCCTAGGAGAGCTTCGCCACAAATACAACGCGCACTTCATCCTGCTCTGCAGTAACAAGGGGCAGTCGACTGGCCTGCTGCCTCCTCCTTGGGGAGCTTCGCCACAAATACAACGTACGATCCATCGCCGACCCGCAAAGACGATGAGGTGCAGGTCGACTGCTACCGTCTCCTTCAGAGCTGCACCGCAAATACAAAAGTTGTCTCGAATAAAGAACGATTTCCACTCGGCGGGGAACGCATAAAGATATTTGAGATAAACAAAGTTCGGATAAATCCTAAAGGTTTCTGGACCACAGATCTAAGTACTCGGGCATTCAGCCCGAAAGAGTTTAACGGTTACAAAAACCACTCGGCATTCCGAGGCAAATTTAAGGTGAGGCATAAAAGTTTGTTCACTCCGCAGGAGGAGGGCTGGCAGGCTCGACGAACTCATCCAGGTCGACGCCGTCAGCTATCCGAGTGGCTGCAGCGATGAAAGTCTCCATAAAAGTTTGGAAGTCATGTTTCTGGGTGTTGGCGACCTTGATTGCTGCCAGTTTGTCTTGTCGCACCTCCTTGCAGTGGACACGAACCGAAGACAGAGCCACGTCAGCACCACACCGAGCAGCAGACTTCTTCCACTCCTGCACTCGGTCTGGGATTTCGTTTAGTCGAGTCATCAGGGACTCAAGATCATTTTGGAGCACAGCCTCTGGCCAAAGTGCCGGGTCAATCCGTGACATGGCGACCTTCAGTCGAGCCAAGTAGTCCACGACACCATCAATGCGGAATTCCAGTTGGAGTAGATTCATGGCAGTTTCATCTTTCACAAGAGAATTGACTGGATCCAAACCAGGTTCGATCCGCCCAGTCTCCTCCTCGAAGTTCTAGCAAAACTCTGCATCACGATCCAAAGAAAAGTCAATTTACATACGCCGAGTCGACAAAAAAAAAAATAAGTCGGAACAAAATGTGCACCTTCAAGCTTGATGAACAACTTCTTGGCAAGACTCCTCAGGTAGCTCTCCAGATCGTCCCTCCTGCGAGCAATGCTTTCCATCTTCTCACCCAGGATGAGTTTCTCCTTCTTCCAGCGCGAGCACTCCCTGTTGGCGTCATTCAGAGCAGACTTCAGCCTGGTATTCTCTTCTTCCAACTGGCCGACTGAAGCCAGTTTCTGTGCAACTAGAGTGGTTTTGTCGTCAGCCTCCTTTCGAGCAGCATCCAAATCCTGGTCCTTCTTCGCCAGAGCTTCTCTCAGTTTTTCTACAAAGAAACGATGCCTGATTCAGAAAGAGCAGAAGGGTACTCAAGCCTAAGACAGACCAGTCTACAAATTCGTTTTACCAGTGGCGTCGTCCTTGACCCTTTGCAGCTCTGTCTTGGCCAGCTCCAAGTCAAGGTTCAGTTGGATCTGCTGCTTCTCCAAGTCAGCAAAGCGAGCTCCAAGATCACAAGATTTCTGAAATCAAAGGGGAGAAGTTATTTTCATAGCGAAAAACAACAAAGTCAATAAGTACTAAGGCTACGGTCGACTGCTCGCAGTCCACCATAGCCTCGGGGACTACACCCAGTGGGTGCACTTTGTGTGCCCCCACCGGTTGTGATCCCACTCGACCGGCCCGCCGGAGTCGAATGCATGGAGTAAAAAAACAGAAGAAGAGAGAAAGAACTCAGACCACAGTCGACTGCCAGCAGTCGACCGCGGTCTCGGGGACTACACCCAGTGGGTGCACTTGGCGTGCCCCCACCGGTTCTGGCCCCACTCGACCAGACCGAGTGGAAGAGACAAACTATCAGTTCGGTTTACACTCGACAAAATGCAAAGACTACAGTTGACTGCCCGCAGTCCACCGTAGTCTCGGGGACTACACCCAGTGGGTGCACTCAGCGTGCCCCCACTAATTCAAAGTTCAACCAACGCACCCAGTGGGTGTACTAACGCAAAGATTTTCGGAAAGAGTCTTCAGATATCATATCCTAACAAAACAAGCGGCGACCAACTAACCTGAACCTTGCTTTGGAGAGCCGAGCTGGCGTCGTAGGCAGCCTGACTGGCGTCCCGCACCATCTTCATCTTCTCCATCATGACGCCCACCTGGCGTATAGCTTCCTTGGCAGCATTCACTTCGTCTTCTGGGACATGATGGGTCGCAAAAACCGAAGGAGGGTCGACAGGGGCCTGAGCAGTCGACGAAGAAGGCAAGGCACTTGACAGTGGCACGGCGAAGGTAATAGAACCCCGATTGGCGTCGCCAGTGTCCTGAACGACTGGTTCCGCCCTCGGCATCGACTGTAGCGCCTCGCTTGCGGGAGCTTGCCTATTCTTCCACTTCAAAGACCTCTCGGGCTCTTCATCATCATCGGGGAGGTCAATAATGTTGGGAGCTGTGCAAAGTTCAATTTCCAAAATCACGTCACCCAATGATGCACATTGCAGTTGAATCAACCGAACAAAGACAGTATGGCAGAAATCATACCCAGATTAGAAGTGACCGCATCCTCCATCACCTCATCATCGTCCCTGTAAGCTGAGGTCCCGGAAGTGGCAGCGCTGATAGTTCCAAAGTTCGTCCAGTCAAAACAAGAAAAACAAACATCGCGAAGCATCGAGTGAATACAAAGACAGACACTCACACGGAAGCGACGGGGATATCAATCTTGATCTTCGGCAACGCCTTCTGAGTCTTCGGCTCTGCAACTTTGGGGTGCTTTGGCGCCTTCTCAGTCGGGGTTGGTGAAGAGATCCGAGGATGCTTCGAAGACTGACCAGCCTGAGCAGTTGCCTTTTCACGGGCGCTCGGTCGTTCTTGGTCAAGCTTGGATCGCCTCTCCCTGCGAGGGGGCGACTCGACTTCTTCTCCATCGCTTGAGTCGTCGCTTCCTCCATCCCCTTCACTGTCGGAAGTCCACTCGCCACTGTCGCCGCCACTCGCCTCGCCTTCCAGAGCTTGCTCTTGCTCTCCGTTGGGCATTGAATACATTTCAGTAATGGCCTGAAAGAAAGCAGGGAAACAAAGTCAGTCGACACAGCATAGGCAGTTGCGCGAGTGAATTCGGATTACAAGCAAAAACTCAGAATCAGACCTTCTCTGGTGCATGAGACTAATCGAATGGGGGAACTCTCCTGGCTCCCCTGGGGTTATCCTTGTTTCTGGTAATGCCCGACAACCACTTCTCTAGTGTGTCGTCATCGACCTCCTCCGGGTGAATCCGAGTGGAGTCTTCAAGGCCCGAATACATCCACATCGGATGGTCTCGGGCTTGAAGAGGCTGGATGCGCCGCTGGAGGAAGACCTCCAAGAGATCCATACCGGTGACCCCGTCACGGATAAGCTGGACCACTCGCTCGACCAGCACCCTCACCTGCGCTTTCTCCTCCGGGAGCACATTAAAAGGGGATGGTTTCCTCACTCGGTCCATGGTAAAGGGAGGGAGGCCAGTCGACTGCCCTGCCGTCGACTGGTCTTTACAGTAAAACCAGGTCGACTGCCATCCGCGAACTGAGTTGGGAAGAATCATGGTTGGAAAGGAGCTTTTCCCTCTCATCTGGATACCAAGACCCCCACACATCTGGATCACTTGGGTCCTCTCATCACTTCACTCAGATTAGCCTTTTTTACTGTCTGGGAGCGATAAGAGAAAATATGCTTGAAAAGACCCCAGTGAGGCCGGCAACCAAGGAAATTCTCACACAAAGAAATGAAAGCGGCGAGATAAACAATTGTGTTGGGAGTAAAATGGTGGAGTTGTGCCCCAAAGAAGTTCAGAAACCCTCGAAAGAAAGGGTGAGGAGGCAAGGAAAATCCACGGTCGACATGGGTGGCAAGAAGAACACGCTCACCCTCCCGAGGTTGCGGCTCAGATTCCTTCCTCGCAAGCCGCTCCGAGTCATAGGGGATCAGCCCCCCCTTCGGCCAGGTCGTCGAGGTCTTCTTGGGTGATCCTCGAGTGGATCCAGTCGCCCTGGATCCAGCCCTTCGGCAGGCCGGTTCGCGAGGAAGATCCGCCCCGGCTGGTCACATTCCCGTTCGACCTCGCCGTCGCCTTCTTTGCCCGCTCCAGAGCCGCGGTCTTATCCTTCCCCATTGTCGCGGGTGAGACGCGTACGGAGTGGTGGTGCTGGGGCAAGAGCGAGCGCAGCGGAGGGGCGTGAAGAGGAGAAGAGGTAATGGGAACGCACTGTTCGGGACACTCCGGTCCAACGCCTTATATGAGGCCGCTTCCGAGTGGCTGACGGGTAGGCCAAGGCGGCTCTGTCAAATCCTGTAACAATCGCGCGCGCGATACGTGGTGAAAAAGGTGGCGCGGGGATCAAGGCGGCTCCGCTCTATCCCATCCGATTACTGCGGCCTCCCTCGTCCCGCGCGCTTCCCAAAATTCGGATCCCACGAAATCCGCGGACAGCAGAACAACTTGTCAAACCAAAGATCTCCTCCGCACTGTCACTCGGAGCCTTTCGAGTAAATAAACACACTTGACGAAGAATTAAGAATGGATCAAGGCGACTGGAAAGGAAGTCGCTGTCAGCACTCGGGTTCCTTGATCCGAAACAAGGTATGCTCGTGGCATGAAAAATGAGTCAGAAAAATGCTCAAACCCTATCCCACTCAAACCTCGATCCATTCGGGGCTAATGATGAAGCTATGTACCTAGGTAGGGTCATGGACCTGTACAAACTAACCTACCCAAGGACATCTCCAGAAGAAATCATCTTTCAATCGACTTGAAGGTGTCTCACTCGACAGAGTTGAAGATACTCGACCAAGAAGCAATCACTCGACCAAGACCAAGCCACTCGACGGTCAGGTGACCTAAAAGCACTCCGCATGCTAACGGTCGGTTATTAAGTAGCTTTTATGGTCATCATAGCACTTTATTACTAGCGTTACCAGTAACGCCCTGCCTTAATGTACATTGAACCCTTTGTAACATGGGCTGGCTAGGGTCCTGGCGCACTCTATATAAGCCACCCCCTCCTCCGTGACAAGGGTTCGCACGCCTGTAATTCACACACGCATAATCCAGTCGACCGCCTCTGGGCTCCGAGACATAGGGCTATTACTTCCTCCGAGAAGGGCCTGAACTCGTAAACCTTGCGTTGCTACAACTCCTCTATAGCTAAGAACTTGCCTCTCCATACTTACCCCTCTACATCACTTTCAGACTTAGAACCACAACATGCGGACCCTACGGGTTCGAGAACTATGTAGACATGACCGAGACACGTGTTCGGTCAATAACCAATAGCGGAACGTGGATGTTCATATTGGCTCCCACATATTCTATGAAGATCTTTATCGGTCAAACCGCATAATGATATACGTTGTTCCCTTTGTCATCTGTATGTTACTTGCCCGAGATTCGATCGTCGGTATCCTCATACCTAGTTCAATCTCGTTACCAGCAAGTCTCTTTAATCGTTCCATAATGCATCATCCCGCAACTAACTCATTAGTCACAATGCTTGCAAGGCTTAGAGTGATGTGCATCATCAAGAGGGCCTAGAGATACCTCTCCGATACACGGAGTGACAAATCCTAATCTCGATCTATGTCAACTCAATAAACACCATCAGAGACACCTGTAGAGCATCTTTATAATCACCTAGTTACATTGTGACGTTTGATAGGACACAATGTGTTCCTCTGGTATCCGGGAGTTGCATAATCTCATAGTCAAAGGAATATGTATAAGTTATGAAGAAAGCAGTAGCAATAAAACTGAACGATCATTATGCTAAGCTAACAGATGGGTCTTGTCCATCACATCATTCTCTAATGATGTGATCCCGTTCATCAAATGACAACACATGTCCATGTCTAGGAAACTTAACCATCTTTGATTAACGAGCTAGTGAAGTAGAGGCATACTAGGGACACTCTATTTTTCTATGTATTCACACATGTACTAAGTTTCTGGTTAATACAATTCTAGCAAGAATAATAAACATGTATCATGGTATAAGGAAATATAAATAACAACTTTATTATTGCCTCTAGGGCATATTTCCTTCACCTTGTCCAACAAGTAAGTGCCTATGCCCATCTTGGAGTTGATGAGCACCTGAATGTGTGGAGCATACCCACAAGATCTTTTTGGATCTGCAGCAGTCCTCTTGATTGTCTCAACAATCAGATTCATGACCTATTTTTTAGGAACTTGAAATATCTACAACAGGTTGATTGAATGTCCTTTGATCTTTGATGATCTCCAGATTTGGGTAGTATGCCTTAAGATTGTGTTGATTGTAGGAAGACCAGACAACAGATAATGCATAGATCCAAGCTTTAGTGTCTCCAAATCTTTGTCTGGGATCTCCTTGTACATGTTTTCCATTGATTTGTGGTCTTTATTCTTCTTGACATACACATCTAAATCATCCTCATACTCTTTTGGGGCATTGATCAACTTGGCCCACTCATCAATAGTTGATTGGTACCTTGTACCCTCAGACATCCATATAATTCTACCATCTAGCTAGAAATGAGCTGTAGAATAGAACTGCATAATGAGCTCATGATTCCATTTGGTAAGCTTCTATCCCACAAACTTGTCAACACCACAAGCTTTGAAGCTTTCATGTACTCCTGGGAAATAGTCTTCATTCTCATCAATGAATTTCCAATCAACCCATTTCATATCACAGACTATAGGCTTCTTGTCAAGAAAAATAGTCTCATAGAAGTCTTGCTGTTCTTTGGTGTGGAACCTATAGTCCACTGTAGTCCTCCTCCTCATAGCATAGGGACCAGACTGTCTCCAAAGTCTCAATCCTACATCCTTCCTGATGTTCATGTCCTCAGCCATTGGATGAGTGTCATTGTGTTCTGGAATCTTTGGTTTCGGCTTTCTCAGACTTGGGCTTCTGGATCTTCTTCTTCAACTTCAGGCACTGGGGCCTTGTTCTTCTCTTTAGCTGGATGTTCCTGGTGCTTCTCTTGGGCTTAGAAGGCTTTTGAGCTTGAGGTGCAGCCTTGGGGGTAGTCTTGGGCTTTGAAGTGGCACCTCATGACTTAATGGCATCCCCCATAAGCTTCTGGGACTTGGGTGCTGGTGCAACATCCTCTTCCTCTTCATCTTCTTCTGGATCTCTCATTATAGAGGATCTACCAATGACTCTAGCAGTGGTCTTATTGACCCTCTCTTTCCTTTTCTTTCCCTCTCCAGCAGCCTCTTCAGTTGGCTTAGAGATTTCAGAAGTTGAGGCTCTGGCCTTTAAAGTTGGCACCCTCTTGGCAGGGGTCTTCTTGCACTGGTACAACGATGTGCTAATCAAACGGGTTTTAACCCCTTTCCGCAACGGCACTTGGAGCCGTCGCCAAGTGAGTGTGGGCGATAGGGGGGTCCTTCCCACACGACCCAGAAATCATCAGGGATAGGCCCTCCTGGGACCCAGGTTGGGGCCATGTGTGATCGGGTGAGGCATCAAAACCCAATCATTTCCGTAGGTATGTACATCCGACACGATGAATCCCAGAAATCATTTCCGTAGGTATGTACATCCACACGATGAATCCCAGAAATCATTTTCGTAGGTATGTACATCCCACACGGTGAATCACAGAAATCATTTCCGTAGGTATGTACATCCCACACGGTGAATCCCAGAAAATCATTTTCGTAGGTATGTACATCCCACACAGTTCTTTGTGTGGAAACATTTGTGCAAGGTGGCCTAACACAAATAGTTCACTGCCGGAAGCCGTGTGTGATTGTTAGTTGATCGAACACGCCTACTTTCTAGAAACCATGCGGGTTGTTTGAGTTCATCGCCCACGGTGCTGTCTGAGTAACCATTTGCAATAGAAAACCCCAATAAGCAGGGTAATTAGCCTATTATTGATAATCCATGTACTAATCAAACTGATATTTCTTATAAAACACGCCAGATATTTCATATCCATATAAAAGCAACCAGAATTTCATAATCGAATTACATCACATAGCTTCGACACTCAGTTAAGCCATTACACAATAGCACCAAGTTTCACATCCAGCATCAAAAACCTTTGGAAAGTAGCATCATACACGGTAAATAGACAGACGAATCTCATCTGGGAAACTGCAGAAGCGGAAGGCAAATATTGAGCCTTCAGTGATGTTGAATGTCCTTGCAACTTTAGGCCAGTGGCTATGGATAATTGCCCGCCCAACCTTCGTCCTCTTCAGCAAGACTTCAATATTGTACCGCGGGTGTTGAATGAATACCTTCCTCGCCTCTTGACCATGCAGGTGGTTTGAGAGGTAATCATCGGTCAAATGCTTAGAAAAGTACTACAAACAAAGCTATGCATAAATCGCTGTTGTAAATTTTGAAATGATGCAAGGGGTAAAAACAAGGTAAAAGAGTTGGTACCATCCTATAGTTGACCGATTTCTTCTTCATTGTGCAAACAAAGATCTTGCTGTTATTCATCGCAAGTTTCTTCATCCTAACAATCTTTCTGAGTTTCTTGACTTGAATGATATTCATGGACATCTCATTTCCCCATATGCAAAATGGGTCGAACAGTGGGTCTAAGCCTCTGACAGTAGGACCTGCATGTGCAAGACCAAATTGTAAGAAACCTAAATATTAGAATGATTCCTACAACTGCACAATAATGTGCTATTAGCCAAAGGACCCTGCTTGAACAAACCTTGATGGTAAACCGCAGTGTCTCCCATTGTTTCCCTGCAACACACATAAGGAAGATCTTGATCAGGTTAACTGAGAGTTGCCATACTATCAGTAGAATATGTATTGAGTACAGCCAAATTGCAGAACTAAACCAAAAAGTTAAATGGACAGCAGACCAAATCAACCAAAATAGTTAACTGAGCACGACATTGCAGAGTAGAAACATGTATGAGAAGATAAGACAGTTAACAAAACAAAGAATGCTTGAGAACAGTACTACGAAATGTAGCAATTGTTGGACCAAAGTGTTAACTGAACATTACATTTCAGAGGACCAAACTGTTAACGGAACATCAGGTTGCATATTAACATTACATAGGACAAATCACTAGAAGGCACTGGCGGTGGTCTCGAGAGAACATCATGAACTGTATTTTAAAGTAGACAACCGTGTGACGGTGTCGACGGTGAACTCAAAGATGAGGTGCTCCTCCAAGATCTGATGGTTGACAAGCATGGCACCCACAGTGACCTCGTTCACGCGTGCGGCGACATGCTACTGAGATACACATTATACTGCGTGCAAAATGGCTATGGGCGGCGCTTAATTGGAGTAGGGGGCAGTTATTTCAGTGGAAGGTGTCGCTCCATCGGTCTGGGCATGTGGGACGGGAAAGGGGGAGGATGGTGTGGGTGGGGTGTGGATTACCTGACCATATCGATGAGGCCGCGTAGCAAGAAGAAGGGTCACCAGCGAGGAGGCGGCGCTGCAAGAAGAAGGGTTGCGGGAGAGGAGGCGGCGCTGCAAGAAGAAGGGTAGCCGGCAAGGAGGCGGCGTTGCAAGAAGAAGGGTAGCCGGCGAGGAGGCGGCGCTGCAAGAAGAAGGGTCGCTGGTGAGGAGGCTGAGCTGCCAGTAAGCAGCAGTGAAGGTTTGAACTTGGAAAGCAAGGAGGAACAGTGGAAATGTGACTTTTGGTAGGAGGTAGGGCGGGGAGATAGATATTTCCGCGGTGGCAATTTTTTTTCGCTCGGTGCCGCGAGAAACTGGCGCGCAAGTGTGGTTCAAGTGGGGGCGGTGGACTGTAGACGACGGAGCTTCCTGCGTAAGACAGACAAGACGGTGCACCAAGATATTTTATATCGCATCCCACGCGATTCTTTCTAGTAAACGGTTTGTGGTATACCTGATTTTCTTCATTATGTTTTTAAAGACAAAATGGTGTTACAGAGGGAAAGGATGATGTTTGAATTGCTAGAACATTTACATACAGTGAACATGCAACTAGTACATGAGTGTCATGTCTAAATTTGGAATTATTCCGGGTTCGTTTGGCAGTTTTATGCATTAATTGAGTTTCTAGACATTTAATGTGCATAATTCAAATTTGAACTACAAGCACCTTCTCCAATGCACCAAAGTTTGTTGAAAAATCACATGTGTGTCTTTGGGTGAATTTATAGGTCCCATGCAAGAAATGGGAATGAAATTCAAACATCTGGGCGTCATGGCTCGGCCGGAATGATTGAGAAACTTGTTTTTTTAATTCCTGTAAATCCAAAACAAGCCTAAAAATCATTAAACTTGGCATGGTGTCATGACATGGCACCAACATGCTGCGGTAATATTTTTGGCCCAATTGGGACAAGCTTTGGTGTAAGCTTCTTGCAAACCGAAGCTTCCGCCAAGAAGGCTCGTGGTTCCGAGAGGGAACGTGCCACCTCCGTGTGCGAAACGACATATGTACACTGCCTTCTCCCGCCTTAATTTTTTTACACTAGCAGAGTAGACCAAATAGAAGTATCGTGCTAAATTTTGGAATTATTTCGGGTTCGTTTGGCATTTTTATGCATTAATTGAGTTTCTAGGCATTTAATGTGCATAATTCAAATTTGAACTACAAGCACGTGCTCCAGTGCACCAAAGTTGTTTGAAAACCACATTTGTGTCCTTGGGTGAATTTCTAGGTCCCATGCAAGAAATGGGAATGAAATTCAAACATCTAGGCGTCGTGGCTCGGTCGGAAAGATTGAGAAACTTGGTTTTTTAATTCCTGTAAATCCAAAACACGCCTGAAAATCATGAAACTTGGCATGGTGTCATGACATGGCACCAACATGCTGCAGTAATATTTTTGGCCGAATTGGGACAAGCTTTGGTGTAAGCTTCTTGCAAACCGGAGCTTCCACCAAGAAGGCTCGTGGTTCCGAGAGGGAACGTGCCACCTCCGTGTGTAAAACGACATACGTACACTGCCTTCTCCCACCTTAATTTTTTTACACAGGCAGATTAGACCAAATAGAAGTATCATGCTAAATTTTGGAATTATTCCGGGTTCGTTTGGCATTTTTATGCATTAATTGAGTTTATGCGCATTTAATGTGCATAATTCAAATTTGAACTACAAGCACAGGCTCCAGTGCACCAAAGTTGTTTGAAAAACCACATGTGTGTCCTTGGGTGAATTTCTAGGTCCCGTGCAAGAGTTGGGGATGAAATTCAAACCTCTGGGCATCGTGGCTCATCCGGAAAGATTGACAAACTTGGTTTTTTAATTCCTGTAAATCCAAAACATGCCTAAAAATCATGAAACTTGGCATGGTGTCATGACATGGCACCAACATGTCGCGGTAATTTTTTTGGCCGAATTGGGACAAGGTTTGGTCTAAGCTTTTCGCAAACCGGAGCTTCCACCAAGAAGGCTCGTAGTTCCGAGAGGGAACGTGCCACCTCCGTGTGTGAAACGACATACGTACACTGCTTTCTCCCGCCTTTATTTTTTACACAGGCATATTAGACCAAATATAAGTAAGGTGCTAAATTTTGGAATTATTCTGGGTTCGTCTGGCTTTTTTATGCATTAATTGAGTTTATGCGCATTTAATGTGCATAATTCAAATTTGAACTACAAGCATAGGCTCCAGTGCACCAAAGTTGTTTGAAAAACCACATGTGTGTCCTTGGGTGAATTTCTAGGTCCCATGCAAGAGATGAGAATGAAATTCAAACATTTGGGCATCGTGGCTCTCCGGGAAAGATTGAGAAACTTGGTTTCATAATTCCTGTATATCCAAAACATGCTTGAAAATCATGAAACTTGGCATGGTGTCATGACATGGCACAAACATACTGTGGTAATTTTTTTGGCTGAATTGGGACAAGCTTTGGTGTAAGCTTCTTGCAAATCGGAGCTTCCATCAAGAAGGCTCGTGGTTCCGAGAGGGAACATGCCACCTCCGTGTGCGAAACGACATACGTACACTGCCTCCAGCATGCATCACGTATATAGGCATCACGTCCACGACAAGTAGACCGAAACGATTCTGCATCTACTACTATTACTCCACACATCGACCGCTATCCAGCATGCGTCTAGAGTATTAAGTTCATAAGAACAGAGTAACGCATTAAGCAAGATGACATGATGTAGAGGGATAGACTGAAGCAATATGATATAAACCCCATCTTTTTATCCTCGATCGGAACAATACAATACGTGCCTTGCTGCCCCTGATGTCACTGGGAAAGGACACCGCAAGATTGAACCCAAAGCTAAGCACTTCTCCAATTGCAAGAAAGATCAATCTAGTAGGCCAAACCAAACTGATAATTCAAAGAGACTTGCAAAGATAACCAATCATACATAAAAGATTTCAGAGAAGAATCGAATATTGTTCATAGATAAACTTGATCATAAACCCACAATTCATCGGATCTCGACAAACACACCGCAAAAAGAGTTACATCGAATAGATCTCCAAGAAGATCGAGTAGAACATTGTATTGAGATCCAAAGAGAGAGAAGAAGCCATCTAGCTAATAACTATGGACCCGAAGGTCTGTGGTAAACTACTCACACATCATCGGAGAGGCTATGGTGTTGATGTAGAAGCCCTCCGTGATCGATCCCCCCTCTGATGAAGCTCCGGAAAAGGCCCCAAGATGGGATCTCTTGGGTACAGAAGGTTGCGGCGGTGGAAATAGGGTTTTGTGGTGCTCGTAGATGTTTTCGGGGTATATGGATATATATAGGAGGAAGAAGTAGGTCGGTGGAGCTGCGAGGGGCCCACGGGGGTGGGGACGCGCCCAAGGGGGAAGGCATGCCTCCCTGCCTCGTGGCCACCTCGTTTCTTTCTTGACGTCTACTCCAAGTCTCCTGGATCACGTTTGTTCCAAAAATAACTATCCCGAAGGTTTCATTCCGTTTGATATTCCTTTTCTGCGAAACACCGAAATAGGCAAAAAAACAGCAATTTGCACCAGGCCTTGGGTTAGTAGGTTAGTCTAAAAAATAATATAAAAGCGTATAATAAAGTCCATTAAACATCCAAAACAGATAATATAGTAGCCCGGAACAATAAAAAATTATAGATATGTTGGAGACGTATGACGCATCCCCAAGCTTAATTCTTGCTCGTCCTCGAGTAGGTAAATGATAAACACAGAATGTTTGATGTGGAATGCCACCTAGCATAATTCTCAATGTAATTTTCTTTATTGTGGCATGAATGTTCAGATCCGAAATATTCAAGACAAAAGTTTAATATTGACATAAAAATAATAATACTTCAAGCATACTAACTAAGCAATCATGTCTTCTCAAAATAACATGGCAAAAGAAAGTTCATCCCTTCAAAATCATATAGTTTGGTCATGCTCCATTTTCATCACACAAGAATGCTCTCATCATGCACAACCCCGATGACAAGCCAAGCAATTGTTTCATACTTTAGTAATCTCAAACTTTTTTCAACTTTCACGGATATAGCACTATGGGTGGAATAGAATATAATGATGGGGGTTATGTGGAGAAGACAAAAAAGGAGGAAGTCTTACATCGACGAGGCTAATCAACGGCTAGGGAGATGCCCATCAATTTATGTCAATGCAAGGAGTAGGGATTGCCATGCAACGGATGCACTAGAGCTACAAATTTATGAAAGCTCAACAAAAGAAACTAAGTGGGTGTGCATCCAACTTGCTTGCTCACGAAGACCTAGGGCATTTGAGGAAGCCCATTATTGGAATATACAAGCCAAGTTCTATAATGAGAAATTCTCACTAGTATATGAAAGTGACAAAACAAGAGACTCTCTATCATAAAAATCATGGTGCTACTTTGAAGCACAAGTATGGAAAAAGAGGATAGTAGCATTGTCCCTTTTTATTTCCTTTTTTGGGTCTTTTTTGGCCTTTCTCTTTTTTGGGGGATGATGCTCTATTAATGATGATCATCACACTTCTATTTATTTACAACTCAATGATTACAACTCGATACTAGAACAAAATATGACTCTATATGAATGCCTCCGGCGGTGTACCGGGAAGGGCAATGAATCAAGAGTGACATGTATGATAAATTATGCATGGTGGCTTTGCCACAAATACGATGTCAACTACATGATCATGCAAGGTAATATGACAATGATGAAGCGTGTCATAAATGAAACGGTGGAAAATTGCATCGCAATATATCTCAGAATGGCTATGGAAATGCCATAATAGGTAGATATGGTGGCTCTTTTGAGGAAGATATAAGGAGGTTTATGTGTGACAGAGCGTATCAAATCACGGGGTTTGGGTGCATCGGCGAAGTTTGCACCAACTCTCAAGGTGAGAAAGGGCAATGCACGATACCGAAGAGGCTAGCAATGATGGAAGGGTGAGAGTGCGTATAATCCATGGACTCAACATTAGTCATAAAGAACTCACATACTTATTGCAAAAATCTACAAGTCATCAAAAACCAAGCATTACGCGCATGCTCCTAGGGGGATAGATTGGTAGGAAAAGACCATCGCTCGTCCCCAACCACCACTCATAAGGAAGACAATCAACGAAAGCGTCATGTTTCAAATTAGTTACACAACGGTTACCATACGTGCATGCTATGGTACTTGCAATCTTCAACACAAGTATTTCTCAAATTCACAACTACTCAACTAGCACAACTTTAATATCACCATCCTCATATCTCAAAACAATTATCAAGTATCAAACTTCTCATAGTATTCAATGCACTTTCTATGATAGTTTTTATTATACCCATCTTGGATGCCTATCATATTAGGACTAATTTTATAACCAAAGAAAATTGCCATGCTGTTCTAAAGGACTCTCAAAATGATATAAGTGAAGCATGAGAGATCAATAATTTCTATAAAATAAAACCACCACCATGCACTACAGGAATCAGCTACTTTGCCATCTGCCACGGCAGACGGCAAAGGCATGGATGGCGGACGGCAAAGGTCTTTGCCGTCCACCGTGGACAGCAAAAGGGGACGGCAAAGTAAGGTACGGCAAAGAGCTACTTTGCCATGTGCTTTCTGCGGCTGACGGCAAAGGGGCCTTTGCCATCAGCAGCTGACGGCAAAGAAAGCAGACGGTAATAATTACACTGTTAGTCCGTTAGGTGGCTAACGGCAGCCTTTGCCGTCAGTCGTTGACGGCAAAATTTGTCCGGCCTTTGCCGTCTGCCAGCAGATGGCAAAGAGGCTTTGCCATTTTGCCATCTGCTGGCAGACGGCAAAGAGCGTATATTGCCCCATTTAATTTTTTTCTTATATCAATTCATTTTCATAGAAAATCACACACACATATGCACGCACGCGCGCACACACACACACACACACATGAACAAAAACTAAATATCTATACATATACATAGTTTCATCAATATTACACAGTTTCATCCATAGGTAGCAAGTTTAACAAAGTCAAAACAAAACTAAAGACAAGCACTCCATATCTGAAATTACAAGAAATGACCTAAAACTAAATATCTATTTTCCTAAATAATATCTAATTACTAAGATCTTCTCTGGATCTTCTTCTTTTCTTCCAACCTGCATAACAAAACCACTAAGAAATAGAGAATGGGTTAGGAGTAGAAATGTAGCATTTCACTTGGTGAAATGCAATGTTCAGTTTTTATGTAAGTTTAACACATGGAAAGCTGGAGAGCATGCTGAGAGTTTTCTTGCCTGAGGACCACCAATGGGCCAGCCAACGGGCCAGTTCACATCCTTCTGGAGGAGAGTGTACTCCTGCTCAATTCCATACCTGTTTGGGTTCAGAGATAAGCCTAATCAATGCTCTAATCGTAAGCAGATAAGGATACAAATGTGGAAACCGCCAAATTTTGTGGTCCTTTAACCCATTTTTGGTACCGTTTTCTGTCTGTATCTGCTAAATAAATCAGTAATTCTAGGGACATCAATTTTACTCTTATCTTCCTAACTCATTTCCATCTGATGCAAAGTGGGTGTGGTGTGGTACTAATCTATATTGTACAACTTGTTATGTTCTCACATGTGTATGTGTGTTAAGACACAAGAGCACTACTACAACTTTTATATGAAACACCGCAACAATAAAAAACTTGAAATATCGACGGAGGTATTCGTACCATGTCTCCTCAGCTGCAACCTTCGGGGTGTTGAAGATCTTGGCAGCACTGTGCCTCTTGTTGATGGGGATTGGAACACCTTGTGGTGTGTAGCAGTCGCACATAACCTACAAGGGAGTAATAAATAGGAAAATATCAACAAACCAACGACTTTGCGCCAAATACAGTAGAAACTTGGCCTCTGATTTAGCTGAAGCTTTTTTTCTCAGTTCAAGTATTTAAGATTTGTGTTAGTCAAACAGTTGTCTGACAGGCCAAGTTGTTTCTCTGAAGAGACAGTCTCATAAGCAATTAATTATGAGCCAAGTAGGTCAACTAGTGGAATTTTAGGGTGTTTACACAACAGGGCGCAAACATCTGGTTATTTTGTCCACCAGGTCACACATATGTCCAAGCACATCAAACAACTACAAAATTCAGTTTTCATTTTTAAATTTAAGCCACAAAATTCAGTTTTTATTTTTCAAATTTAGCAGTGCCCAGAAACAATGTTTTCCTGTGATTTTTTTCAAAGACCCATCTGCATCTTACTTTTCCTACTTTATGGCATCTAGGATCTTTGGTGCATAAAAAGTTTGAAAGAAGCATGGAAGATAAAAAGTAGCGAGGAGTTACAAGGAGGTTGTCACCCCTCCTGAGCGGGTCCTTGAAAATGGCCTGGGGGATTCATCAGAGTCAAAAAGAAAAAACAGCTTGTAAGCAAACAAGGAAAGTAGAAATACTGTAAGTAAAATAAATAAAAGCATTAGAGAAGGCGACATAATCGTTTTATTAGTCTTGCTAAGTCTCGGTCGACTAAAACTTGGTCATGTCTCAGTTGATGCTATATACGTGAGACCAAGGCTGAGCTAGTGATCAAGAAATTAGGAAACATGTTACTCTTCCGGTGTGCTGGTGGTTAGCATGCATGAATCGAGACATGTGATAGGTAGTTTTGATTAGTAGATGTATTTCACTATATATACCATCAGTTCTGTTGGTCCTGGAGTTGCCTTGCAAAATTTCTTACCGAAAACCCAAAGCCCATATCTTACATTCTTACCTCAGGTCGAATCGATTGTGTTTCTCATGAGTATATTGAGTAGTTTTGTATTTCCATCTCTTGGGATTGCCAGAAAATTAACATGAATGTGATGGAATATGAGGTTTGTCAGCATTCATGCAATATACACAGGGCCACTAACGCACAAATTTTGCTCCCACACACAAATCAAAAAACAATATATATCCTCCGCTGGGGAATTGCCGGGACCATACCTCCTTATCCAGCATGGAGTCTTTGGATTGGGCTTGACCGCCGACTCGCCGGACTATGCAGGGCCGCTGTCTCTGCTTCCTCGCCCTCGTGGCCATCGCAACTGTCATGTGCAGCCACCTATGAATTTCTCGCACTACCACCCATCCTTCACGCCACCTCGATCCTATTGTCATGACGGTGGCGCGCGACGACCGGAATATCGGCAAGCTGGGCGAAGATTTGAGATTACAGAGGTTATTGCCAGAGGGGAATCGAGGGGGCAAGGGCAGGGGCGGGGGAGGGGGCACCTGCAGACCGGATCCAGTGGGAAATTGACGACGCCACCCCCGGCCGCCGCCGACTCCGTTCCAACCGCCTTGGTCTCCATCCGCCTCTCGTGTCCCATCCGAGCAGCATCCCGGCGTAGCTCCTCCCTAGCACGTCACTGTGCCCGCAGCAATAGCAGCTCAATGCCGCTGGGGCCTCCTTGCGGTGCACCACCACCAGTGCCTGGGCGAGGAGAGAAACCGGTCGGTGGAGATGGTGAGCGGGGAGAGGTGACCTCGGGGAGGAGAGCTGGGCGGTGGCGAACGGCAGGGATCGCCGAAATCTGGCGGCGGCGTGGGGTGGAGAAAGGGGATCGAGGAAGACGAGAGAGATGGGATCCAACGTGGGTGTGTGTGCACGTGGGTTGGGCGTGTGTGCATCGTGGGTGGGGCCTGAGGCTGTGTGGGTCGTGGGTGGGTGTGTGCCGGGGGCGGCCGTTAGATACGTTAGGTTATTTTCTTTGCCGTCTGCTTTCAGGCTCTTTGCCGTCCGCTAGCAGACGGCAAAGAAAGTGGCCGTTAGTTTTTTCGTTAGTGGGTGCCACCTCCGTCTTTGCCGTCAGCCAGCGGATGGCAAAGATTATTTGCCGTCAGCCAGCGGACGGCAAAGAAATGGCAGATGGCAAAGACCTTCTTTGCCGTCTGTCATTTGTTTGCTGTCAGCTTTTTGGTAGCTGATGGCAAAGACCTTCTTCGCCGTCCGCTTGCTGACGGTAAAGAATTGGCAGACGGCAAATTCCCTGATTCCAGTAGTGATGCTCTAAAAGGTATAAGTGAAGCACTAGAGCAAAATTATCTAGCTCAAAAGGTATAAGTGAAGCACATAGAGTATTCTAATAAATTCCAATTCATGTGTGTCTCTCCCAAAAGGTGTGTACAGCAAGGATGATTGTGGAAAACTAAAAAGCAAATACTCAAATCATACAAGACGCTCCAAGCAAAACACATATCATGTGGTGAATAAAAATATAGCCTCAAGTAAAGTTACCGATGGAAGAAGACGAAAGAGGGGATGCCTTCCGGGGCATCCCCAAGATTAGGATTTTGGTTGTCCTTGAATTTTACCTTGGGGTGCCTTGGGCATACCCAAGATTAGGCTCTTGCCACTCCTTGTTCCATAATCCATCAAATTTTTACCCAAAACTTGAAAACTTCACAACACAAAACTCAACAGGAAATCTCATGAGCTCCGTTAGTATAAGAAAATAAACCACCACTTAAGGTACTGTAATGAACTCATTCTTTATTTAAATTGGTGCTAAACCTACTGTTTTCCAACTTCTCTATGGTTCATACCCTCCGATACTAGCCATAGATGCATCAAAATAAGCAAACAATACACGAAAAACAGAATCTGTCAAAAATAGAACAGTCTGTAGTAATCTGTAGGTTTCGAATACTTCTGTAACCCCAAAATTCTGAAATAAATTGGTGGACGTGAGGAATTTGTCTATTAATCATCTTCAAAAAGAATCAACATAATATCACTCTCAAGTAAAAAAATGGCAGCAAATCTCGTGAGCGCTAAATTTTCTGTTTTTTACAGCAAGATCGCTAAAACTTCCCCCATGTATTCCCAAAGGTTCTACTTGGCACAAACACTAATTAAAAGCATAAAAACACATCTAAACAGAGGCTATATGAATTATTTATTACTAAACATAACCAAAAAGCAAGAAACAAAAATAAAATTGGGTTGCCTCCCAACAATCGTTATCGTTTAACGCCCCTAGCTAGGCATAAAACAAGAATAGATCTAGGTATTGCCATGATGATGATAAGGTAGATCGCGAAAACTCATCTCATACTCCCTATGTTCAGCAGCAAGCTTTATTTGTGGAAAGAAAAAGTAATCAAAAGGGCTAAATTTAATGGGACAAAAGTCCCCAAGATCAAGCTCGGGAGGTATTGGTTCCTCCTTTGGCCCCTCATATTGCACAACCAATTCATCATTATAAGCATTCTTTTGGCAAAAAGTCATGAACCTTTGTTCAAGGGAAAAACCCAACCCATTATTTTGGATGGAAAAATTATTATTAAGTTCATAAATACTGTCAACAAGAACATCGGTAGGAACCTTCTTTCTAAGGTTTTCATTAAAGGCAACATGATCTATGGATCGTAAGCACATTATGTCTTCTTGACAAAAAAGATTTCTTCTATGGGAGGACGGCCCGCCTCCACCCTATAATGTGCAAAAATTTCATTGGCTTCTTTCATTATAAATCTGAACTCATGACATAAAAAGATAGTAGCTGCTCGCTTAACAGAAGAGTGCTCAATATTAGAAAATTCTAGAAAAAAGTTTTGGATGCAAGGGTGCATATGAATAAATTGTCTTTCAAGTTCAACTATGAGCAAAGATATAGCATCCGCAAAACTACTAGTTCTATAGAGAATAGACCCTCCCATAGTAGGTAAAGCACCGACACAAGTAAAGAAATCTTGAATAACTCCCTTTCCAATAATACTACCACCATCAATCCGAAACTTTTTAGTGTGTAAAATAGTAGGTTCTTCAGGAGGATCAACAAAAGCATCAAAGTTTTCCATGTTATTACCACTATCCTTATCAACGATGACCTCCCCAATTTCAAACATGGTGGCAGCAAGAGGCAAACAAAAGAGGCAAACAGAAAAGAGGCGAGGGGGAAAAGAGGGGGAATAAAACGGCAAGGGTGAAGTGGGGGAGAGGAAAACGAGAGGCAAACGGCAAATAATGTAATGTGAGGGATAAGAGTTTGTGATGGGTACTTGGTATGTCTTGACTTGATGCGACCTCCCTGGCAACGGTGCCAGAAATCCTTCTTGCTACCTCTTGAGCACTGCGTTGGTTTTCCCTTGAAGAGGAAAGGGTGATGCACTAAAGTAGCATAAGTATTTCCCTCAATTTTTGAGAACCAAGGTATCAATCCAGTAGGAGACTACATGCAAGTCCCTCGTACCTACACAAACAAATAAGAACCTCACAACCAACGCGATAAAGGGGTTTTCAATCCCTTAATGGCCACCTACGAGAGTGAGATCTGATAGAGATAATAAGATAAATATTTTTGGTATTTTTATGATATAGATAGGAAAATAAAGATTGCAAACTAGATGGGAAACTTATATGATAAAAGATAGATCCTAGGGCCATAGGTTTCACTAGTGGCTTATCTAAAGATAGCATAAGTATTACGGTGGGTGAACAAATTACTGTCGAGCAATTGATAGAAAACTGCATAATTATGAGAATATCTAGGCATGATCATGTATATAGGCATCATGTCCGTGACAAGTAGACCGAAACGATTCTACATCTACTACTATTACTCCACACATCGACCACTATCTAGCATGCATCTAGAGTATTAAGTTCATAAGAACAGAGTAACGCATTAGGAAAGATGATATGATGTAGAGGGATAAACTCAAGCGATATGATATAAACCCCATATTTTTATCCTCGATGGCAACAGTACAATACGTGCCTTGCTGCCCCTAATTTCACTGTGAAAGGACACCGCAAGATTGAACCCAAAGCTAAGCACTTCTCCCATTGCAAGAAAGATCAATCTAGTAGGCCAAACCAAACTAATAATTCAAAGGGACTTGCAAAGATAACCAATCATACATAAAAGATTTCAGAGAAGAATCAAATATTGTTCATAGATAAACTTGGTCATAAACCCACAATTCATCGGATCTCGACAAACACACCGCAAAAAGAGTTACATCGAATAGAGCTCCAAGAAGATCGAGAAGAACATTGTATTGAGATCCAAAGAGAGAGAAGAAGCCATCTAGCTAATAACTATGGACCCGAAGGTCTATGGTAAACTACTCACACATCGTCAGAGAGGCTATGGTGTTGATGTAGAAGCCCTCCATGATCAATTCCCCCTCCGGCGGAGCTCCGAAAAAGGCCCCAAGATGGGATCTCTTGGGTACAGAAGGTTGCGGCAGTGGAAATAGGGTTTCGTTGTGCTCCTGGATGTTTTCGGGGTATATGGATATATATAGGAGGAAGAAGTAGGTCGGTGGAGCTGCGAGGGGCCCAAGAGGGTGGGGGCGCGCCTAGGGGGGCAGGCGCGCCTCCCTGCCTCATGGCCACCTCGTTTCTTTCTTGACGTCTACTCGAAGTCCCCTGGATAATGTTTGTTCCAAAAATAACTCTCCCGAAGGTTTCATTCCGTTTGATATTCCTTTTCTGTGAAACACTAAAATAGGCAAAAAACAGCAATTTGCACTGGGCCTTGGGTTAGTAGGTTAGTCTCACAAATAATATAAAAGTGTATAATAAAGCCCATTAAACATCCAAAACAGATAATATAATAGCATGGAAAAATAAAAAATTATAGATACGTTGGAGACGTATCAAACTACAAGCACGGGCTCCAGTGCACCAAAGTTTGAAAAACCACATGTCTATCCTTGGGTGAATTTCTAGGTCCTATGCAAGAGATGAGAATGAAATTCAAACATCTGGGCGTCGTGGCTTGGCCGGAAAGATTGAGAAACTTGGTTTTTTAATTCCTGTAAATCCAAAACACGCCTGAAAATCATGAAACTTGGCATGGTGTCATGACATGGCACCAACATGCTGTGGTATTTTTTCTATCTGATTTACCAAGGCGCACACATTAACAATCAACAAAGTCATTTTGGTACAAGTGTTGTCGCGTTACAAATCAGAAACACAAGTATTATTGAAACCGTGAGCATTCTACTTACCAATTACGTGCTGCCACGCGTCCCCTTTTTTATTGGCTAGGAGGTGCCGTGCGGGGTAGCTAATTGAGTACGGGAGGCATGTGATCAGACCCCTGCGCGTGCTCATCGGGAGGAGAGCCCTTTCACAGCTACCCGTCGCGCACCTCCCTCCCAACGTCCCCATTAATGGCGCCCAAGCACATGTTCTACGGCGTGGCTATATGTCTCACTGGACTGAGATTTAAGAAAGAAAAATGAAAATCTGAAAAGAAAGTTTTGCACAGATCTTGATGTAAGATCCAACGGACCTATATAGCATCGACTGCGACTTATAGCAAGCATGTTGAATATAAGGACGATGACAGTGGATAATAATTGCCTTACATATTTAGGAACATAATTAAAAAGCCACATGCGGCAACGCCCGGAATACACAAGGGCAAAAGAAGAAGGAAGACAACAATCTGGCTCGCTGATCTCTACTTTGTTGATGCATTGCTGCAGGCCGCGGGAACTAGTCTCTGCGGCGAGCGGTGATGATCTCTTTCTTGTCCTCAAGATGCTGCTTGAGAGCATCCATGGATTCTTCCACCAGCCTTCTGCGCTCGATGCGCAGCATGGCATTCTCGTCCATAAGTTGCTCGACGATGGCGCCGGTCCTCTCCAACAAGGTAGTGGTCTGCTCCTGCTGCCCCGCACTTCCGACGATCTTCGCCCTCAGCAGGTCGCGCTCGGCCTAGAGCTTCACATTGCTCTCATTTAGTTGTCGGATGACGCCGGTAGACTATTCAAACGAGTCCTTTAGGTCATCCTGCAACCTCGCCCACCTAGAGATCTGATCCATCTGCCTAAGGATGAGGGCACGCATGCGCCTGTATCCCAGGCCGCCGCGGCGAGGGAGGACATCTCTGCTACAATCGCAGCACGGCGGGACATCTCTTCTGCTTCCACGGCACAGCCGGGCCAGTCTGCTGCATCAATGGCGCGGCGGAACCTCCGTGATGCTTCGGCGGCATGGTGGGACCTCTCTGCTGCTACGACCGCGCGCGGGACATGTTGGCTGCTTTCGCGGTGAGGCAGGACATCTCTCGTGTTTCCACTTCCAGGCTCGCATCTCCCTGGTGGCAATCTCTCGACCCAGAACACACGCTGGCCATGGCAGATGCAAGGGAACGATGATGAATGACTTGCTTGTTTTTGTGGATGAGGAGTTGAGGGAATGTGTAGTCATCTTGGAGTAGTAGTATTTATAAATGAGTAGTAATACACTCCTAAGTGAGAAACCATTTAGGTTTTGATCAGTGTGAACAGGTTTGCAATTTGATATGTGACGGGACGCGGCCTCCCTGTTCTTCTAAAAAAATTGTGATGGGACACATGCTCAAAATTTACTGACAGTTATAAGTGCGGCACTATTCTCGGAAGGCGTAACGTGGGCACGTACGCCTTCTCGGCCGCGCACGTGGTGTTTGCACCATAGGGTGCACCGCAATAGGCAATGTCAGCACCATTGCGCACGGTTCTTTTAATTAGAATGTGTGTGCCCGTCTAGCGAACACACGTTGATCTATCTAACTATTTCATTTTGTTGTGGCTAATCGCAAACAGTTCATCCATGTGAAGTGTATGCCATCAATCGCAGACACTTTGATCTGGCTGACCCATTTCTGTTCTGTTGCCTAATCGCAAACAGTTAATCCTTCTTAAGCGTATGCCCTCAATCACACACACCTTGATCTGTCTGACCGTTTCTTTTGTGTTGCCTAATCACAAACAGTTCATCCAAGTGAACTGCATGCTGTGTATCGCACCTTCATCTGGTTGCCCGTTTCTTTTGTTCGTCCTCGTCGCAAACAGTTAATTGAACTGAACCGTATGCCCTTCATCACACACGCAACAAAAACCTGAACCGTGTTTGATGCATCCATCATCGCAAACATTTTGTACATTCCTGATGGTTTTCATACAACACCGTTTGCGATTATTGCATCGCACATAGTTTCTCGAAGGGTCTCTGATCGTACTGTCGCGTTAGCAGCATCCTGCAGTAGTGTTGTGCAATCCAGGCTTAGTTGTTGCAGCAGTACCATACTCTTTCTTCAGCAATTTCTCTTTGGAGCTAACTTCCTCCTCAACAGCCACATAGTCCTCATCTTCAGAATCTGAGGTTTTCTTCTTCCTTGTTTTGGTGGCTGCCTTGGGAAAATTACTAGGAGTGCTCCTACTGCCCTCATCATAGCTGCTTGAGGGACTAGTGCCCTCACTCAATTGCACTTGCTCTTCTGACTTGTTCTGACTGTCACTTTGGTCAGACATCCTAGCAAACACACTGACAGCAAACCCTGTGAATAGATATAGATGAGGTATAATAGATGAGCATCACAAAGTGCAGAGTTTTTGCAAAACAAATGAGTCAAAAACTTAGTTTTAGTTCTCCACATAAATCATTTCGGAGCTACCGATTTGTTAAACTCGGTGATACCGAAGCAACTGTTGGAGTCTAACCTAGTGAACTCGGTTAGACCGAGTCACAGTTCGGTGGCTCCGAGATTGCTAGGGTTTCACGAACAGTCGTATTTGGTCGCACTGATTTGCAATTTTCGGTCAGACCAAAAAGCGCATGTGCAATGGCCTAAGCCAAATTGGTGGGACCGATTTCTACAACTCGGTCGGTCCGAGATGAGTTCGGTGGAGACCTAACCCTAAATTTTTGAATCAAATCTAACCTAAGGGGAGTTTTCTCTGGATAGATTGATTTCATACGTGGTAATGATCATGACAAAGAAATGTGCTAAGAATCAGAGTAAGGAATTAGCACACAAGATCAAACTCATAACCTAGTTCGGCGGGAGTTCTCTACGGTGACAACAGCGGGGCAGAATCCCGTTGACGGTGATGGAAACTAGAGGCAGGAGGACGCTGGCGATGAGGAGACGATACGGATACCCAAGGGGGCAGAGCAGGACACGTGCGGGCTGAGGAGGTTTGAAGAAATTTCCAAAATCTCACCCATGGGTATATATATCCTGACCCTGTCTGTGTGATCGAGTGGAACAACTCGGTGGCACTGAGATGAAGAATCGCAAGCGGTTACTGCAACTCAGTGTGACCGAAACATTCAAGTTGGTTGCACCGATATTGAAAACCTACATCAACTCAGTGAACTTGGTGTGACCGAAATGGATGGATCGGTCAGACCGAAATGCACAGAGAGGTTTTGGAAGTTTAAGTCTATGACGAATCGGGGACTCCAAGTGCTCCTCACACAGAGTGGTTCGAATCTGACTTGATCAAGCTTTGTGATGTATCATGAATAGATTTTGAGACGAGAAAAACATAGATAGCTAGAGGAGGTTCTTAGGCATTCTTGTCCATCCACTTGGTAAAAGAGAAAATGCCAAATAGTCAAAAGAACAAGTGGATGTCCTCGAATGAGGAAAATATGCAATCAACATGCTCACACAATAAAATGGCAAATGAAATATGTGGCAAAGCATGCACAAACAGTCTAGCATCTATCAAGCAATTGGTGATGACTAGGTCATCTATATATGAGTATATTGACTTAGGAGTCAAATGAGAACATTTGATCGTAGGTCATACTCATCGTTTAAGCACAAGTGGGGTTACCACTTTTATATAAAGCATTGTTGTGTTCACACCATTAGAGTTGCTTTAGCTCAATTGATTAGAGTAAAGCTCCCCCTAGATGTGATATCCCCCCTAAGAGGGATGAACTAACCTTGGGTTTTGTCGATGATGACTTCATGTAGATGTTGAAGATATGGATGCTCAATGTTGATGTAGATCATTTGGAGCAATCCATTGGAGTGAGTTGCACTTTCAATACCTACACGGGTTAGTCCCACAAGGAACAAACAAGAATATACACAGACATAGAGTGATGTTCACACAATATGATGTCCATGAAGGCAATAGGTTACCTTGTCCCTTGTCTTACCAACAAGAGGGTTTGTGACTCCTTGAAGTAGTGTAAGATGTGGAAGTTGTTTGCACTTATCCTCGCCAAAATGATATGAGTGAAGTATGTTGGCGGAGTCATCCTCAAGAACTCTCTAGTTCTTCTTCTTCGGGATCCACATCATCTTGATGGGAATCCTTGGAGTTGTAGTCATACTTGATGAAGTAGAACTTGATGTAGTCTTGGGAACCCACTTGACCAAGGCCTTAGGAGCTTCTTCAAATGCATCAATCTCCTCTTGAAGCTTGTCCTTGCCCTTTTGCTTGTGGTCTTGTGGTGGAAGATCATCTTGAGCTTGTGTCCCTTGGAAGGAAGTAGGATCATACTTCTCTTATTGCGGAACAAACTTCACGTTGGGGTATTGATCTTCTTCCCACTAGACTCCATTGGCATTGAACTTTCGTTGAAAACCAATACCTTGATTCTTCCGGCGCCTTCCTTGCTTGCGTACAATTTCCTCAAATTGCTTACTCCCAGCAAGGTTCTTGTAAACACCTTTCTCTATATTTCCCTTCAGTAAGCTATTTTCTTGCTCAAGTGTAACTTGGATAAGAGAATCATTAGTGGAATCAAGGGAACTACTAGAAGCAACAACATTGGATTTAACATGATTGTTGTTACTACTAGAAGAAGAATCTTTCTTACTCTTGTTGCTAGATTTAACTTGTGGCATGTAAATAGACAAGAGTAAATGCTTGGTAATGTAAGAAGAACTTTTCTTGTGAAGATCGTCATTGATTGCTTTTAAGAACCCTTGCTCTTGCTCAAGGTTGAGCTTTTCAAAGCGTAACTTCTCATGAGTCTTTAAAAGCTCTCAATGATTTTCCAAGGTAGTTTCATGAGCTAACTTAAGAGTGTTTAGTTCTTTAGTTAGACGCTCAATGTCCTTCTTATCATCATCATTCCTTTTATCTTGATTACATTATTAATAGCAAGTTCATCATAGTTTTCATACCTTTAACCCGATAGTCGTGGGGCCATCGCTATGGGTTAGCTTAAAGGGGTTAAACCGGACAAGGGACACGAGGGATTTTATACTATTTTGGCCCCTTCGATGAAGGTGAAAGCTTACGTCTAGTTGTGATTGGTATTTCTAGGGTTTCAATGACCAGGGAGAGAATCCGCTTTGCCTGGTTCTCGAGTTGTTGTCTGTTGTCCTCAAACCGCGGTCGGGTCGTCCCTTTATATACATAGGTTGACGCCCGCCGGTTTATAGAGTCCCGAGGTCGGATCATAAATGTATCCGGCTCGGTCTCTATTCCTCTAACTTACAATACAAGTTACATGACAGAGTCGGTTTACATCTACAGACTTTAACCCGCCTTTCGGCCTTGGGCCTTCGTAAAGCGCCACCATCCTCACGTCTTCATGGGCTTCTATCTTCATGGAGCTAACCCGGCCACTCCTAGCCAGTTTACCTCCAGTAATCATATCGCCAACAGTAGGCCCCAGATTGATTTGAACTTGTTCATGTCAATATTCAATACTTAGAAAAATTCTTGCCCTGGCATCTTCGCATGAATCTGGTAAACCGTCGTGATGTCATCTTTTAGATTCGTAGTAAACCGTCATGACGTCATCTATCCGGTGAAGCCAAAGATACCCTTCATTAATGAATATCCAACCCTCGAGGAGACATCCTTATTAACTATCTATATTAAGCTCCTCGATTTACGCACTTGTCGCTTATCGGTTCACCTTATAAATAGGCCCAAGGGCCATCCACTTTGTCCCCCTTCGCCTCATTCGCTTCTTCTTCCTCCTTGCGACGTCTCTACACCCGAGCGCCGCCGCCATTGCCGAGCTTCGCCTCCGCCTCTCCATTGCCTGTTGCATCAACCTGATTGCACTAGAAAATTGCGGCGTGCCTCCGTTGCTTCAACAGTCGCTGTAAGTCCTTTCCTTTCCCCCTTTGTAGATCTGTCTAGAGTTTCCTTGTTCTTCGCAGTTCATTGAAGTTCATCAGGGCTCCGGTGCTGCTCTTCCCGGTTCCTCCTTAGTCCATGGATAAAGAACCTCTAGCTTGATATATTCCGCATAATGGTTTATCTTCCGCTACCACAACAAACCCTTGTGTGCGTAAAAACTGATCTGAACCTTTACGAACTGCTTTGGGACCAACCCTTTTAGGTCAAAATATTTTTGCTTTCCTGGCTTTCGGTAGATCCAAAATATCCATGTCCCCCTGTCGAACCTGTTTTACCTTACTTAGTCATTCTTGCCTTAGATCTATATCCTCTTTATCACTTCGGCGATTTACCTTTGTAAAAGCAATCTATCACATACCATTAGTCCCCTGTGAACCGGCAAGTACTTTATCTCCATTCTCATACTCCGGTTTAACAGTATGCATATACCTTTGTCCCGATGTTGCCTTATCATTCCTTATTGTATCAGTCTTCGGTTTGTGAAATTTTACATACTTGTATATCTTTATTCTGGTCACCTTATGCACCACCATGAATGAATTGTAAACTGGTATTTCTTTTCAGCTTTTCAGTTGTGATGGCCAAACAGTTTTACGCCTGTAACTGGGCTCCTTCTCGAGTTACTGAGGAGCAGCTTAATGGAATGGTCAGAATTGGTATCTTACCAAAAAAGAATGAGATCCGGTGGCGAGTTCCTGGACCGGAGAACCCTCCCACCCCTAAGCAGGGTGTGGTAGTGGTATTTGTTGATCACATAGGCCGTGGTTTCAAACCGCCCGGGTCAAAGTTTTTCCGGGATGTGCTTGCCAGTTTCCAGCTCCATCCTCAAGATATTGGACCCAACTCGGTGTCCAATATATGCAATTTCCAAGTCTTCTGTGAAGTGTATTTACAAGAAGAACCAACTGCTGAGCTATTCCGGGATTTTTTCCATCTGAACCGGCACACGGAATTTGTAGACAGACCCAACACTAAACTTGGTGGCATCTCTATTCAAAAAAGAAAAGAGGTTGAATTCCCTCATGCCAAGCTGCACAGTCACCCCAAAGAGTGGAACCAAACATGGTTCTACTGTAAAGACACTTCCCCTGAAGACGAGAACCCTCTGCCGGGTTACCATGCCCAGCGGCTTTCCAACACTCATCCACTGCCGCAACGTCTAAGTGCCCAAGAACGGGCCTCATATGCCCCTCAACTCGCCAAGCTCCGAGCCTTTATGGCCAACGGTTTATCAGGCATCAACTTTGTGCATTGCTGGATATCCTGGAGCATCTTACCATTAAGTCGCCGCTCCGGTTTAATGTGTGAGTACACTAGTGAAGTAAAGACCCCCAACATCACATCAATATTCAGTTAACTGATGAAGAAGTCACTGAGGGTGTCAAGAAGATTTTGAATGAATCAGAGGCGGTCTGTTGCCAAACCGGATTAAACCCCTTCTATACTAAAAACAAACCGCCAGCTGTAAGTACCATCTTCCACTTTACACTTGATATCCTTGTACTGTACAGGCTTGAATATCCTTTGCTCCTCTTTAAAATAGGGTGCTGATCCGTTCTAGAAGAAGAAACCTCAAGAAAAAGTGGCAAAGCCATCCCGTCCTAAAACAAAAGTCGTCAAGAGAACCTCAAAACGGAAGGCAGCCGAACGCATCAGCATGGAACTGGATGATGACACGGATGAACCGGAAGTTGAGGTAGAACTTGATTCAATTGGCTTCCTTTTCATGCATCTCATTAACAATGATACTTATCAGGAGGACGTGGAGGGCAGCCAAGCTGATGATGTAGAGGTAATTACCCTTTCCTCCGGTTCAGACTCTATGCCAACACAAAAAAATTGTCAAGCGGTCCGGAAATAAGCTTTTCTCATCCTCTTGCTTACTTGGATCCAACATTTATTTTGAAGAAGCAGCAGCACGAGGCTCGCCGCACAACCCGGCACAGCGGCCAAAAGGTCACTTCGGCCGGTTTACCTGACACCCCGGTTCGAAAGCGCCGATCTGAGGTCTCATCTCCTTCTGACAATTCTTACCCCAAGGCAGGTTATTTCCGACAACCTCTTAATCCGTCCGATTCAAATTATCAGGTGACACCTCCGTCATCTTCTGGCGAGTCACAGCGACCCAACTTCCTCCCCTCAAAACTGTAGCTGGGTAAGTACTTAAACCCCTTCTTTGAATGTTTCCATACCTTGTATACTATGCTTAACTTTATCATCTTTTCTTGTTTTTAGAGCCCAAGCCAGACCCAGCAAAAAGGCTCGGGTGAACAATCCGCCCGAAGACCAGGCGACTCATGAACCGGAGCAAACAGTTGAACCGGAACAAGCTATGGAACCAGAGGGTCCCAATCCTGAAGCTACCTTTGATGAGCCACCCCCTCAAGATCGCAATCTCGATGAACAAACATAAGTTGACATTGCTGCGCCTGATGCTGAACGGCCGATCCAATCCGAGCTGATGAAAGGCATTCTAGTCCGGCGAGAGCTACTGAAACCCCATCAACTCCAGAAAAAACTGCTGGAGATAAAGAAGGCGATGTTATCATTACCGGCATGGGCCACAGCTCTCCTGGCCTTCCTATAATCTTGGCCAAACATAGTGCCAAGGAAGAGCGTGCTGCCATGGAAAAAGGCAAATGGAGCACTGACTTGTCAAGCTACGCCCATCTCAGCGCCGAAGAACTCCACTCCGGTTCTTTAAACCGTCTGGACTCAAACCGTCATTATGAAGCCGGTTTGGTGAACATTATGAAAGAACGCTATGAGGTATTTTCATCACCTTTCCTTTCTTGATTTCAAAGTATAAATATCAGCCCAAGTAGCCCCCAAGGGCCGGTTTATGATGTTAATCGTAAGCTGAGACTTCGTAATATCTTAATCCTTGCATGCTGATCCTCCATATGCCAAGTCCTCGTTTAGAAACAAACCGCCACTTTATCATTGTATTCATGTAGTTTTCATCGGTGTAGCCCCCAAGGGCCGGTTTAGCTTTGCGAGGTAAATCGGATCTTTAATCCATGCGTCAGTTTTGAACAGATGTACATTAGCCCCCAAGTGTTAAGGATAATGCTTGCATTGTACTTGAGACTTGTGAAAAATATGTTGATGATAGAGCAAATAAGCATTAGCCCCCAAGTACAAAGTGCATAACTTGTTATATGCTTGGTACTTAGAAAATACACATCTCACTATCGATATGTCTTCGCCTTTGCAGGTCAAGCTGAGTAAAAGGGATGCTCAAACCGCCGATCTTCAAGAGAACATCAAATCTCAGCAAACAGAGGCTGCCAAAGCCAAAGAAGAGCTGGCCAACACCTTAGCAGCTATGGAGAAGCTGAAAGCAGCTTTTGATAAAGAGCGTGCAGACTAGGAAACAGAGAAGGCCGGTTTAACAAAAAAGGCCGAGGACGCAGAAGCAGCCCTGAAGCCGGTGGTTGACGAACTGACCGGCTTGAAGCGGCAAATTAACGACATGACATCCACTGTGTTTGGTAAGTACCTCCTTGTGTAGTTTGTCTAAGTCATAAGATCTTATCCATGACCGGTTTACTGATGCTGAACCATCATAGGGACCCACATTGCTCATCTGGGCTCTGATATGCGGATGAAACTAAAAGCGGCCTACACTTTGATAGAGCAGTTGTTCTCTGTATCCCAACGTGCCATTTGCACTGCAACCTATAACAAGCCGGCGCCATCATTGATAAAGGAAACAATTGAGAAGTTGGCCATGCTACCTGCCCGGATCAATGAACTGAAGAGATCAGCCGCAAGATTAGGAGCGCTGACCACGCTAATCCGGGCCAAGGCATGGATTCCGGATCTTGAACCGGCAGATATCATCAAAGGGTATCCTGGCGTGAAAGAAGATGGCTCAGACTTCAACAATGACGATCTGCGAAGGCTGACAAAGGAGATGTGGCCAATAGCAAGCAAACTGGCGGAGGACACCGATTTATCTCATTTCCAACCGGTTTATGATGCTGAGGGAAAGAGACAGCCCACGGTGGTCCATGATGTTGAAGATCTTGTACCTCCAATCCGTAAGCATACTTACGCTCCTGACATTGACCCCTCCAGCCTTATCCATAAAGAGGCCATGTTTCAAGTTTAATTGGAATCGATTGGTCGATGGTTGATTTCCAGCGTCTAGGGAGGGATGAAGATGATGTAACCACGCAAGATGACCCTCAATTGTCAAGCCGTCCCAATGAAGAGTCCTAAACCGGTGGCTGGTTTATCAGCTATAGTCTGTCACTTCTTGAAAACAATGACTCAATTTGGGTCATTTTGATACGTCTTGTAATAGGATAGCAGAAACGCCTTTATCTTTCATGCCATCAAGCATGTTTAGGTTGCTTGATACTTTGAAAACTCGTTTCACTTATGGGATCTATTTATGCATAGTCCATTATGATTTGTGTTCCTGCATACAAGAACTTGAAAGCGTCCTAGTGGTTTACCACTGGATGGGTCATGATGCCCAAAAAAATATATACATAACTTGGATGAATAACCAAGATTTGTATTAACCAGATAAAATAAATAATATTTGTGACATACCCCGTTGGCTGACCAACTGCTTGTATGGTAAAGGTGAAAAACATCAATCCGGAGTATTGATGACTCCTTGCCCTCTTGCCGGTTCATATAAAAACCATACTGGGCTAGAATAGCCGTTGATTTGTTTGTATAATGCTGGTGACATCTAGTCAAAACCAGACCGGAGCAGTACGCTACTGGTTTAAAAACTGATCATGTACTGGCAACTAAGCATTGAAAGTCATGCGGGGTTGTAATGAACACCGGTTTATCAGAAAAATATTCATAAATCCCTTATCATAAAAAACAGCAAAGACAAAAGAAATATGCAAGGCTTTTCATGGGCTGCCAGGCCCTAAATCGAGGCTTTTCATGGGCTGCCAGGCCGCTGAGTTAAACCATTTTGCAAATCCTTTTAAGATGGACCTCAATCTTTAACCAATCACCGTTTTAACTTTGACAAGTTCAGGGTCCATGGGATTGACTTGTCAAACGTTTGATGGGTCATACCAGGTTTACCTGGACGGAGTGTCTAACTTAAAGAGGCATGATAACTCGGGGTTTTAGGTGAATACACCTGGCTTCCAAGACTGGCTTGATAGCCTATTACAAGGGTTCAAGATCATTGTTCTTTGAGAAGCAAGGAGCCCCCAGGTAATATTGGAGCTGTGCTCAGTGGTTACCTATGCTTGAGTTGTGCTTAATACAACAGACTCTCTTTGGCTCCACATAATTTCCTTTAGGCTTAAAGCCTATCAAGTGGTGTAGCTATGGTGGGAAGACAACCAAGCCCCCTAGTGATTTTCTTTACATCTGTGTGGCCGTATAGGCCGGGTTAATAAAATGTTGCTTTGTCAGTAGAAGCTCTTGTATGCTCACACATGATGTAAAAAGAACAGAGACCCCGCTTTATTCGAGGCTCGAGTTTATTATATAATATATACATTGTCATAAGTATGTCCATAAGAAGAGCCTGTGGCTCAAGTATAGTAAGGCCGAAGAAGAGCTATATTCCACGGCCGCTTGGTCTCCTCCTTCGATTTACGTGAGTCTTTGTGCTCTCGAACATCAATGAGGTAGTATGACCCGTTGTGCAGATTTTTGCTGACCACAAAAGGTCCTTCCCAAGGTGGGGATAACTTGTGCATATCAGTCTGATCCTGGATGAGCTGGAGCACCAGATCGCCCTCTTGAAAAGTTCTGATCTTAACCCGACGGTTGTGATAACGTCAGAGATCTTGTTGATAAATCGCCGAACGTGCTACTGCGAGATCACGCTCCTCATCTAACAGGTCCAGTGAGTCCTGACGTGCCTTCTCATTATCAGCTTGAACATAAGCTGCCACACGGGGCGAGTCGTGACGGATGTCACTAGGAAGAACCGCCTCTGCTCCATAAACCATGAAGAAAGGCGTGTAACCCATAGATCTGTTAGGTGTGGTGTTGATGCTACATAACATAGAAGGTAACTCCTCCACCCAACAACCTGGTGTCCACTTTAAAGGAACCATAAGCCGGGGTTTAATACCTCTCAAAATTTCTTGATTTGCCCTCTCAGCTTGACCATTAGACTGGGGGTGAGCCACTGATGCTACATCAAGCCGGATGTGCTCACGTTGGCAAAATTCCTCCATCTCACCCTTTGATAGATTAGTACCATTGTCAGTTATAATACTGTGTGGGAAACCAAACCGGAATATCACCTTTTTGATGAATTGAACCGCCGTGGCTGCATCACACTTACTAACTGGCTCTGCTTCCACCCACTTGGTGAACTTGTCAACTGCCACTAACAGGTGGGTCTTTTTGTCCTTGGATCTCTTAAAGGGTCCAACCATATCAAGCCCCCAAGTCGCAAACGTCCAAGTTATTGGAATCATCCTCAACTCCTGAGCCAGAACATGAGCGCGGCGTGCAAATTTTTTACAACCGTCACACCTTTTGACTAAATCCTCAGCATCAGCATGAGCTGTTAACCAATAGAAACTGTGACAAAACTCTTTAGCCACCAACGATTTTGAACCAGCGTGGTGACCACAATCTCCTTCATGGATTTCTCGCAAAATCTCACAACCCTCTTGAGGAGATACACAACGCTGAATTGCCCCTGTGATGTTGTAACGATGTAACTCCCCATTGATTATGGTCATGGACTTGGAACGCCGGATTATCTGCCGGGCCAAGGTTTCGTCCTTTGGTAACTCGCCCTGGGTCATGTAAACCAAGTACGGGATCATCCAATCTGGTATAACATGCAAAGCTGCCACCAATTGGGCCTCTGGGTCGGGAATAGCCAACTCCTCCTCTGTTGGTATCTTGACCGACGGATTATGTAGTACGTCGAGGAAGACAGTAGGTGGGACCGGTTTACGCTGAGAGCCAAGGCGGCTTAAAGCGTCCATCGCTTCATTCTTTCGCCGGTCTATATGGTCAACTTGATAACCCTTGAAATGACCAGCCACTATGTCCACCTCTTGTCGATATGCAGCCATGAGTGGGTCCTTATAATCCCAAGTGCCAGATACCTGTTGGGCCACCAAGTCCGAGTCACCAAACCACTTAACCCGACTTAAGTTCATCTCATTAGCCATCCGAAGACCATTCAGTAAGGCCTCGTACTCAGCTGCATTGTTAGTACAAGGAACATTAAGCGGAGAACATAACAAAACTTGTCACCTCATGGGGAAGTTAATATGACTCCAGCCCTCGAGCCCTCCAATTGTCTGGACCCATCAAAGTGAATAGTCCAATACGTGTTATCTGGCTTTTCCTCTGGTGCCCGCAACTATGTCCAATCATTGATGAAGTCCACGAGTGCTTGGGATTTGATCGCTGTGCGAGGTGTATATTTGAGCCCGTGAGGTCCAACCTCAATAGCCCACTTGGCAATCCGGCCAGTTGCTTCTCTGTTTTGAATGATATCTCCCAGAGAGGCTGAACTGACCACTGTGATAGGATGACCCTGAAAATAATGTTTGAGCTTCTGGCTTGCCATAAACACCCCATACACCAGCTTCTGCCAATGTGGATATCTCTACTTTGATTCGATAAGCACCTCACTAATATAATAAACCTGCCGTTGAACCGGATATTCCTTTCCAGCCTCCTTGCGCTCCACAAAAATAGCCACACTAACAGCCCTGGCATTGGCAGCCACATACATCAGTAAAGGCTCTTTATCGGTCGGAGCCGCAAGCACAGGCAGTTCAGCTAACTGCCTCTTCAGATCCTCGAATGCTTTATCAGCTGCATCGCTCCAGACAAAGTCATCTGTTTTCTTTAACACCTGATATAATGGGATAGCCTTCTCCCCTAGATGACTGATAAGCCGGCTCAAAGCCGCAATCTGGCCTGCCAAACGCTGAACGTCATTGATACATGCCGGTTTAGCCAAAGAGGTGATAGCTGTGATCTTCTCCGGATTAGCTTCAATACCCCTATTAGATACCAGAAAACCCAAGAGCTTGCCTGCCGAAACACCAAAGACACATTTGTCCGCATTAAGCATCATCTTATAAACCCGGAGGTTATCAAATGTTTCTCCTAAGTCATCTATCAATGTTTCCTCCTTCCTGGACTTTACGACAATATCATCCACATTTGCGTGAACATTGCGCCCAATCTGCTTATGAAGACAATTCTGAACACAGCGTTGATAAGTCACCTAGGCACTCTTGAGCCCAAAGGGCATGGAGACATAGCAGAAGGCTCCAAAGGGAGTTACAAAAGTTGTCTTCTACTGGTCCTTAACTGCCATTTTAATCTAATGATAACCAGAATAAGCATCCAGAAAACACAAACGGTCACATCCCGTCCTGGCATCAATAATCTGATCAATACGGGGGAGGGCAAAGGGATCTGCTGGGCAGGCCTTGTTCAAATCTGTGTAGTCCACACACATACGCCAAGTGTCGTTTTTCTTAAGAACCAGCACCAGATTAGCCAACCACTCCGGGTGAAAGACCTCTACAATAAACCCTGCGGCCAACAGCCGAGCTACCTCCTCACCGATAGCCTTGCGCCTTTCTTTGTTGAAGCGGCGGAGAAACTGTCTGACCGGTTTAAACTTAGGATCTATATTAAGTGTGTGCTCAGCAAGTTCCCTCGGTACACCTGGCATGTTAGAAGACTTCCATGTAAAGATGTCCCGGTTCTCATGGATGAACTCGATGAGCGTGCTTTCCTATTTGGGATCCAGGTTAGCACTGATGATGAACTGCTTGGACGAATCGCCAGGAACAAAGTCAACCATCTTAGTGTATGTGGCCGATTTAAACTTCAACGCCAGATCGTGTTCTGTAGTTGGCTTTTTCAAAGAAGTCATGTCTGCCGCATCAACTTTTTCTTTATAAAACTTTAGCTCTTCCGTGGCACAAACCGACTCAGCATAAGCTGCATCACCTTCCTCACATTCCAAAGCAATCTTCCTGCTCCCGTGTATTGTGATGGTCCCCTTATGACCTAGCATCTTAAGATGCAGGTAGAGATAACATGACCGTGCCATGAACTTGGCATAAGCCGGTCACCCAAACAGGGCGTGATACAGAGTCTTGATTTTCACCACCTCAAAAGTCAATGTTTCTGACCTTGAATCATGATCATCTCCAAAGGCCACCTCTACAGCTATCTTGCCCACTGGATATGCAGACTTACCGGGCACCACACCATGAAAAACGGTGTTCGACGGTTTAAGATTCTTATCTGTCAACCCCATACGGCAGAAGGTATCATAGTAGAGAATATTGATACTGCTTCCCCCATCCATGAGCACCTTGGTGAACTTATACCCCCCAACCTGGGGTGCCACCACTAAGGCCAAATGACCCGGATTATCAACCCGGGGTGGGTGATCCTCTCTACTCCATAAAATGGGTTGCTTAGACCAGCACAGATACTGAGGCACTGTCAGTTCAACAGAATTCACAGCCCTCTTGTGAAGCTTTCGATCACGCTTGCACAAGCTAGCGGTGAAGACATGATACTGCCCACTATTCAACTGCTTCCGATTGCTCTGATAACCCGACTGCTACTGCTGCTGATTCCCCTGATGGTTATTACCTCCCTGGTTGCCTGGTTCCCTATATTGCTATGGCCGGTTTGATTGCCTTGAAATCCTGAACCGGAGCTACCACCTCCATAACCCGGTCCATGGAAACCACCTCCTGAACCGCCGGGAGGGCCATTGTCGTATTGAAACATATTGGAATTCTTGAACTCTCGCATGATATAACAGTCCTTCCAAAGATGTGACGCTGGCTTCTCCTTTGATCCATGCTTTGGACAAGGTTGATTTAACATGCGCTCCAGATTGGGGCCTGAACCTCCGCCCCTCTGGGGTTGTTTGCCCTTACGACGCTGAACGTTATCCTGAGCATTGGTGTTAGCCACAAAGTCCAAACTATTGTCGGCCTTGTGCTTACCATTATTCCCATGACCTGCCGGGTTATGCTGCTGTCCCTTGGTGTTACCGTTCTTCTTTCCTTTCCTTGGTTTGTCCTCCTCTGAGTCAGGGTCTTTGGTATTATCTGAATCGACATATTTAACCAAAGTGGCCATAAGCGTTTACATATCATTGCAGTGACATTTGAGCCTTCCTAACTTCTGTTTTAGCGGCAGAAACCGGCAATTGCCCTCCAACATTAACACTGCGGTATCCGCATTGATGCGATCTGACGAATGCAGAATAGCTGAGACCCGCTTCACCCAATGGGTTGTGGACTCCCCATCCTCTTGAACACAAGCGGCCAAGTCCACAATCGACATAGGCTGCTTACTAGTATCCTTAAAATTATGGATAAACCGGTGCTTTAATTCGGCTCATGATCCGACAGAGTTAGCTCGCAAGCTCTTTAACTAAGTACGAGCTCTCCCCTCCAACATCATGGTGAAGTATTTAGCACACACCGCTTCATCCACATCTAACATCTCGATTGCCATCTCATAACTTTCAACCCATGCCTCTGGTTGCAAATCGGCGATGTAATTGGGCACTTTACGAGGTCCCTTGAAATCCTTGGGCAGTCGTACATTACGTGAAGCGGGGGTAAGACACGATACCCCTAAAGAACTGAATACCACACCTGGCTCTACTGAAGCGGTAGGGCGAACCGGAGTAGGTTGATGAGCTGCATACAGAGCTGCTAACTCAGCTTCCCGACGTGCACGGCCATGATCCACCACATCCTGCGCATTAGCACCACCACCTGCCAGGTTGTATCCTCGCGGCGAGTTACGGTGACGTGCACTGCTTGATATGGCCGGTTCATCCTCAACGTGCCTGCTGTAGCTCCGGCTCGGATGGGGGGGTGGAATGAATCCTCTCGCGACTATGCGAATAAGCCTGCTACTGGTTCAAAGCTGTTTGAAGGAGCTCTCTGGCCCGTCGTGTCTCAATTGCAACTGGCGACTCACCGTCAGCTGGGAGTGCTGCTAATCGTGAAGCGGTGGCCACAATGTTGTCTAACGGGTTGGAGTAATTCCCCGGGGCGTCGGAACATACTGCGGTACAACATTGTTCTAATGATGCGGGTCCATCGTGCGCGGCTGAAACGGCGCTCCTGTTCCCGGCGCCTCCGTCCGATTTACCACTGGCTGGTTACTGGTCCCGGCTCCTGGCATGTTGAAGAGATTTCTTGGCTCATAACCCAGTGGGAGGTGCGACCGGTATCTTCTTCTCATGACCTCCTCTGAGGCATTATGGTCCAACCTAAGCCGATAGGCCTGAGCTTCCAACTCGGCCCGTTCTGTAGCCATCCAGGCGTTCTCTGCTGCCAAGTCCCCTTTAGCCTGAGTTATTTGATCTTTTACCTTTGCAATCTCCGCATTATGCTAATCTCAGGCTGCTGCGTCCACCTCTGCGGCCATCAATATTGCCAAAGCGTCGAACAAATCAGACAAAACTTGAGCGGGAGGCAGCGCTGAGCCCCCTCCTCCCGCTGGCATTGCTGTTGTTGAACCGGAAAGCATTGCCGCAGTGGTGGATGAATGATGCGCTAGTTGTGTACCGTCCATGAAGATAGCGACCCGGTTTGGCAGATCGAGGTGGTCCGGAATATTGTTGCCATCGGAACCTCCACTAATCTGGCCGTCCTGCAACTGATACAGCGATTCAATCTCTTTGGTTGAAGACTCATCCTCAGAACAGACAACGGTTTCTCCATCAGATGCCGGTCCATCCTCATATTCCGCCCCATGGATGACACCTACGAAAACATGCCTTGCTGCGGGCTGAACCGGGGAAGGGCTTGCATGTTGAGCCGTCTCGATGATGTCGGTGCAGGTGTCCGGCTCAGGGCCCGGTTCACCGATCTTGCCGATGAAGACGTGGATCCCACCAAAGGGGACCCGGTACCCGTATTCGATTGAACCGGCCTCGGGACCCCATCCTGCGTCGTCGATGTAGAGCTTGCCGCGACGAATCTTTGTCATCCGGCCCACAACGTATCCCTTGAGTCCATCAAAGCTGCCCTTCAAGAACTCGAAACCATCGTGCGGTAGCCCCACAATGGGCGCCAACTGTCGTGGGTTTGTCACGGCAGATGTCCTCATGAAAGGACTTAGTCGTGGGGCCATCGCTACGGGTTAGCTTAAAGGGGTTAAACTGGACAAGGGACACGAGGGATTTTATACTAGTTCGGCCCCTTCGATGAAGGTGAAAGCCTACGTCTAGTTGTGATTGGTATTGGTAGGGTTTCGATGACCAGGGAGCGAATCCGCTTTGCCTGGTTCTCGAGTTGTTGTCTGTTGTCCTCAAACCACGGTCGGGTCGTCCCTTTATGTACATAGGTTGACACCCGCCGGTCTACAGATTCCCAAGGCCGGATCATAAATGTATCCGGCTCGGTCTCTATTCCTCTAACTTACAATACAAGTTACATGACAGAGTCGGTTTACATCTACAGGCTTTAACCCCCCTTTGGGCCTTGGGCCATCGTAAAGCGCCACCATCCTCACGTCTTCATGGGCTTCTATCTTCCTGGAGCTAACCCGGCCACTCCTAGCCGGTTTACCTCCAGTAATCATATCCCCAACACTTGGTAATGTAAGTAGAACTTTTCTTGCAAAGATCATCACTGATTGCTTTTAAGAACCCATGCTCTTGCTCAAGGTTGAGCTTTTCAAAGCGTAACTTTTCATGAGTCTTTAAAGCTCTCGATGATTTTCCAAGGTAGTGTCATGAGCTAACTTAAGAGTGTTTAGTTCTTTAGTTAGACGCTCAATGTCCTTCTTATCATCATCATTCATTTTATCTTGATTAGCATGATTAATAGCAAGTTCATGATAGTTTTCATGACTAGAGTTGTCAACAAGTAAATCATCATCACCTAGCAAATCATCTTCATCACTATTGAGACCAACATACTCGGGGTGTGATACCTTTGAGCCTTAAGCCATGAAGCATCTTCCAATTCCTTCATTTGGTGAGTCAAATATGTCGTAGGAGTTGGTTGACACAAGTGCTAGACCGGCAACACATTCATCTTGAGTATATTTCGAGTCGGGGTGATAAATTCTCTCGGAGTGATTGTCGGAGTCGGAGCCAGATACCCATTCACCAAAAAGAGCTTGATGTGTTTGTTTTGTGTAGCTCCTTGATGTCTTGTCCTTCATTTCTGAATCCTTGCTTCTCCGTGATGTTCTTCATTCATAACAATCATCTCTACTCCTTCTCTCTCTTGGTGGTGATTCTTCTCTTCTACTTCTCCTTTTGGGTGAACCTTCTCTTCTTATGTAGGGGGTCGTACACTCATTGGAATAGTGTCCGGGTCTTCCACAATTGTAGCAATTTCGTTCACGACTTGAAGATCTTTTGTCATTGTACGACCTTGACCTGGAACTTCTTTCCTTGCTTCTACTCTTGTAGAACTTGTTGAAGTTCTTCACCATTAGGCTCAATTCTTCATTGAAGGCTTGTTCCTCACTTGATGATGTAGGAGCATCACATGAGGCTTTGTAAGCACCGCTTGACTTGTTGTGAAGCTCTTCCTTATCCTTGAGTGACATTTCATGAGCAGCAATTCTTCCAATGACTTTCGTTGGCTTGAGATCTTTGTAGTTGAGCATCATTTGGATCAATGTACACACGGTATAATATTTTCCATCCAAGGCTCTTAGGATCTTCTTGATGATGAATCTATCGGTCATCTCTTCACTTCCTAAGCCGGCAATCTCATTTGTGATGAGAGCAAGCCTAGAGTACATTTCGGCGACACCTTCACCATCCTTCATTTTGAACTTGTCAAGTTGACTTTGAAGCACATCCAATTTGGATTCCTTGACGGAGTCGGTACCCTCATGCATATCAAAGTATCCCAAATTTCCTTTGCATTCTCAGGATGGCTGATTTTCTTGAATTCTTTGGGGCACAATCCGTTGAAGAGGATAACACAAGGTTGAGCGCTGTATTGCACCATCCTCAACTCTTCCGCGCTAGCTTCACGGTTCGGTTCTCTCCCATCAAAGAATTCACCTTGCAAGCCAATACACACAATAGCCCAAACGACGGGGTTATGTCAAAGAATATCCATTTTCATCTTTTTCTTACAACTAGCAAAATTTGTACCATCAAAGTAAGGACCTCTACGGTGGTAATTTCCCTCGCTAGATGCCATACTCTCCTAGGTTGTGAAACCAAGGTTGTGATCACCAAAAGCTATGGAAATCAAGGCAAATGGAGACCAGAGGTCTGATACCACTTGTAGGATCGAAAGTATGTCTAGAGGGGGGGTGATTACACTACTTGACCAAATAAAAATCTAGCCTTTTCCCAATTTTTAGTCTTGGCAGATTTTAGCAACTTAGCACAAGTCAAGCAATCAACCTACACATGCAAGTCTAAGAGTATAGCAGCGGAATGTAAAAAAATTGCATGTGAAGGTAAAGGGAGGAGTTTGGAGGGAGCAAACACAATGTAGACACAAAGATTTTTGGCATGGTTCCGATAGGTGGTACTATCGTACATCCACGTTGATGGAGACTTCAACCCACGAAGGTACCGGTTGCGCTAGTCCATGAAGGGCTCCACCCACTAAGGGTCCACGAAGAAGCAACCTTATCTATCCCACCATGGCCATCGCCCATGAAGGACTTGCCTCACTTGGGTAGATCTTCACGAAGTAGGCGATCTCCTTGCCCATAGAAACTCCTTGGTTCAACTCCACAATCTTGTCGGAGGCTCCCAAGTGACACCTAACCAATCTAGGAGACACCACTCTCCAAAAGGTAATAGATGGTGTGTTGATGATGAACTCCTTGCTCTTGTACTTCAAATGATAGTCTCCCAACACTCAACTCTCTCTCACAGATTTGGATTTGGTGGAAAGATAATTTGAGTGGAAAGCAACTTGGGGAAGGATAGAGATCAAGATTCATATGGTTGGAATGGAATATCTTGGTCTCAACACATGAGTAGGTGGCTCTCTCTTAGAAAATGAATGTTGGAAGTGTAGGCATGTTCTGATGGCTCTCCTCCATAATGAAGGAAGGGTGGAGGCGTATATATAGCCTCCAAAAAAATCTAACCATTACACACAATTTACCAAACAAGGTGGGACCGAATTAGAAAACTCGGTCAGTCCGATTCAGTTCAAAATGTGAATGTTAGGCCTTTCGGTGGGACCGATTCCATTAGGGTTAGGGCATAACATAATCTCGGTGAGACCGATTACACAAACTCGGTGGGACTGATTTTGGTAATAAGCTAACCAGAGAGTTGGTCAGGCAAACTTGGTGGGACCGAATCACTCATTTCGGTGAGACCGAAACGTTACGAAAGGGAAACAGAGAGTTTGCCTTGCGAACTCGATGGGACCGATCACTCATCTTGGTTGGACCGAAACGTTACGAAGGGAAACAGAGAGTTTGCAATCCCATCTCGGTGAGACCGAGATCCCTAGCGGTGAGACCGAAATGACTAGGGTTTCTGGCAGTGGCTATGTCAAGTGAACTCGGTGGCGCCGGATAGAACATTTCGGTGGGGCTGAGTTTGACTTTTGGTTTGGGATATATGTGGATATGAGAAAGTGGTTGAGGGTTTTTGGAGCACATCACTAAGAATTTTGATCAAGTAAGTCATTAAGCAACACATCATCCCCTTTTAATTGTTGGGGAACGCAGTAATTTAAAAAAAATTCCTACGCACACACAAGATCCATCTAGGTGATGCATAGCAATGAGAGGGGAGAGTGTTGTCCACGTACCCTCGTAGACCGTAAGCGGAAGCGTTATGACAATGCGGTTAATGTAGTCATACGTCTTCACGATCCGACCGATCCTAGGACCGAAAGTATGGCACCTTTGCGATCTGCACACGTTCAGCTCGGTGATGTCCCACGAACTCCAGATCCAGCTGAGGTCGAGGGAGAGTTTCGTCAGCACGACAGCGTGATGACGGTGATGATGTAGTTACCGACTCAGGGCTTCGCCTAAGCTCTACAACGATATGACTGAGGTGGAAATCTATGGAGGGGGCACCGCACACGGCTAAACAATAAACTTGTGTGTCTATGGGGTGCCCCTTCCCCTGCATATAAAGGAGTGGAGGAGGGGGAGGGCCGGCCCTCTCATGGTGCCCCCTTCCCCCGCATATAAAGGAGTAGGAGAGAAAGGAAGGGGGAGAGAGAGGGAAGGAAGGGGGGTCGTCCCCCCACCCAGTTTGGATTGGGCTTGGGGGGCGCGCCCTCCACCTTGGCCGCCTCCTCCTCTCTCTCCCACGAAGGCCCAATAAGGCCCATACACTCCCCGGGGGGTTCCGGTAACCCCCCGGTACCCCGGTAAATGCCCGAACTCACCGGGAACCATTCCGATGTCCAAACATAGCCTTCCAATATGTCGATCTTGACGTCTCGACCATTTTGAGACTCCTTGTCATGTCTGTGATCACATCTGGGACTCCGAACTACCTTCGGTACATAAAAACACATAAACTCATAATACCGATCGTCATCGAACGTTAAGCGTGCGGACCCTACGAGTTTGAGAACTATGTAGACATGACCGAGACTCATCTCCGGTCAATAACCAATAGCGGAACTTGGATGCTCATATTGGTTCCTACATATTCTACGAAGATCTTTATTGGTCAAACCGCATAACAACATACATTGTTCCCGTTGTCATCGGTATGTTACTTGCCCGAGATTCGATCGTCGGTATCTCAATACCTAGTTCAATCTCGTTACCGGCAAGTCTCTTTACTCGTTCCATAATGCAACATCCCACAACTAACTCATTAGTCACATTGCTTGCAAGGCTTATAGTGATGTGCATTACCGAGAGGGCCTAGAGATACCTATGTGATACGCGGAGTGACAAATCCTAATCTCGATCTATGCCAACTCAACAAACACCATTAGAGACACCTGTAGAGCATCTTTATAGTCACCCAGTTACGTTGTGACGTTTGATAGCACACTAAGTGTTCCTCCTATATTCGGGAGTTGCATAATCTCATAGTCATCGGAACATGTATAAGTCATGAAGAAAGTAATAACAACAAACTAAATGATCATAGTGCTAAGCTAACGGATGGGTCTTGTCCATCACATCATTCTCTAATGATGTGATCCCGTTCATCAAATGACAACACATGTCTATGGCTAGGAAACTTAACCATCTTTGGTTAACGAGCTAGTCAAGTAGAGGCATACTAGGGACACTTTGTTTGTCTATGTATCCACACATGTATCAAGTTTCTGGTTAATACAATTCTAGCGTGAATAATAAACATTTATCATGATATAAGGAAATATAAATAACAACTTTATTATTGCCTCTAGGGCATATTTCCTTCAGTGTCCCACTTGCACTAGAATCAATAATCTAGTTCACATCATCATGTGATTTAACACCAATAGTTAACATCTTTATGCGATTAGTTCACATCTCCATGTGACTAATACCCAAAGGGTTTACTAGAGTCAATAATCTAGTTCACATCGCTATGTGATTAACACCCAAAGAGTGATCATCTTTTGCTTGTGAGAGAAGTCTAGTCAACGGGTCTGCCACATTTAGAGCCGTGTGTATTTTGCAAATTTTTCTATGTCTACAATGCTCTTCACGGAGCTACTCTAGTTAATTGCTCCCATTTTCAATATGTATCCAGATTGAGACTCAACGTCATCCAGATCGGTGTCAAAACTTGCATCGACGTAACTCTTTATGACGAACTTTTTGTCACCTCCATAACCAAGAAATATATCCTTATTCCACTAAGGATAATTTTTACCGATGTCCAGTGATCTACTCCTAGATTACTACTGTACCCTCTTGCCAAACTCTTGGTGAGGTACACAATAGGTCTGGTACACAGCATAGCATACTTTATAGAATCTATGGCTGAGGCATAGGGAATGACTTTTCATTCTCTTTCTATTTTCTGCCGTGGTCGATTTGAGTCTTTACTCAACTTCACACCTTGCAAGACACGCAAGAACTCCTTCTTTGACTGTTTCATTTTGAACTACTTCAAAATCTTGTCAAGGTATGTACTCATTGAAAAATATATCAAGCGTCTTGATCTATCTCTATAGATCTTGATGCTCACTATGTAATTAGCTTCACCGAGGTCTTTCTTTGAAAAATTCCTTTCAAAACACTCTTTATGCTTTCCCGAAAATTCTACATCATTTCCGATCAACAATATGTCATTCACATATACTTATCAGAAAAGCTGTAGTGCTCCCACTCACTATACAGGCTTCACCAAAAGTCTGTACAAAACCATATGCTTTGATCACTTTATCTAAGAATATATATTCCAACTCCGAGATGCTTGCACCAGTCCATAGATGGATCGCTGGAGCTTGCACACTTTGTTAGCACCTTTAGGATTGACAAAAACTTCTTGTTGCATCATATACAACTCTTCTTTAAGAAATGCATTAAGGAATGCAGTTTTGACATCCATTTGCCAGATTTCATAAAATGTGGCAATTGCTAACATGATTCGAATAGACTTAAGCATCGCTATGAGTGAGAAAATCTCATCGTAGTCAACATCTTGAACTTGACAAAAACCTTTTGCAACAATTCGAGCTTTGTATATAGTAATACTACTATCAGTGTCTGTCTTCCTCTTGAAGATCCATTTATTCTCAATGGCTTGCCGATCTCTCAGCAAGTCAACCAAAGTCCACACTTTGTTCTCACACATTGATCCCATCTTAGATTTCATGGCCTCAAGCCATTTTGCGGAATCTGGGCTCACCATCGCTTCCTCATAGTTCGTAGGTTTGTTATGGTCTAGTAACATGACTTCCAGAAAGGATTACCATACCACTCTGGTGCGGACCATACTCTAGTTAACCTATGAGGTTTGGTAGTAACTTGATCTGAAGTTTCATAATCATCATCATTAGCTTCCTCACTAATTGGCGTAGGAATCACTAGAACTGACTTCTATGATGAACTACTTTCCAATTCGGGGAAGGTATAATTACCTCATCAAGTTCTACATTCCTCCCACTCACTTCTTTCGAGAGAAACTTTTTCTCTAGAAAGGATCCATTCTTAGCAACGAATATTTTGCCTTCGGATCTATGATAGAAGGTGTACCCAACAGTTTCCTTTGGGTATCCTATGAAGACGCATTTCTCCGATTTGGGTTCGAGCTTATCAGGTTGAAACTTTTTCACATAAGCATCATAGCCCCAAACTTTAAGAAAGGTGCCCTATTTAACATGAATGCAGTTGTCTCTAATGCATAACCCGAAAACAATAGTGATAAATCGGTAAGAGACATCATAGATCGCAGCATATCTAATAAAGTACGGTTATGACGTTCGGACACACCATTACACTATGGTGTTCCACGTGGCGTGAGTTGCGAAACTATTCCACACCGTTTCAAATGAAGACCAAACTCGTAACTCAAATATTCGTCTCCGTGATCAGATTGTAGAAACTTTATTTTCTTGTTACGATGATTTTCCACTTCACTCTGAAATTCTTTGAACTTTTCAAATGTTTCAGACTTATGTTTCTTCAAGTATATATACCATATCTGCTTCAAATCATCTGCGAAGGTCAGAAAATAACGATACCCGTCGTGAGCCTCAACACTCATCGGATCGCATACATCAGTATGTATTATTTCCAACAAGTCAGTTGCTTGCTCCATTGTTCCAGAGAACGGATTCTTAGACATCTTGCCCATGAGGCATGGTTCAGAAGTATCAAATGATTCATAATCAAGTGGTTCCAAAAGCCCATCAGCATGGAGTTTCTTTATGCGCTTTACACCAATATGATCTAAACGGCAGTGCCACATATAAGTTGCACTATCATTATTAACTTTGCATCTTTTGGTTTCAATATTATGAATATGTGTATCACTACGATCGAGATTCAATAAACCATTTATATTGAGTGTATGACCATTGAAGGTTTTATTCATGTAAATAGAACAACAATTATTCTTTGACTTAAATGAATAATCGTATTGCAATAAACATGATCCAATCATATTTATGCTCAACGCAAACACCAAATAACATTTATTTTAGGTTCAACACTAATCCCGAAGGTAAAGCGAGTGTGTGATGGTGATCTTATCAACCTTGGAATCACTTCCAACACACATCGTTACCTCGCCCTCAACTAGATTCTGTTCATTTTGTAACTCCTGTTTCAAGTTACTAATCATAGCAACTGAACCAGTATCAAATACCCTGGGTTTACTATGAACACTAGTAAAGTACAGTAACATGTATATCAAATATACTTTTGTTCACTTTGCCATCCTTCTTATCCTCCAAGTATTTGGGGTAGTTCCGCTTCTAGTGACCATTCCCTTTGCAGTAGAAGCACTCAGTTTCAGGCTTAGGTCTAGCTTTGGGCTTCTTCACGGGAGTGGCAACTTGCTTGCCATTCTTCTTGAAGTTCCCTTTCTTTCCCTTGCCCTTTTACTTGAAACTAGTGGTCTTGTCAACCATCAACACTTGATGCTTTTTCTTGATTTCTACCTTTGCCAATTTCAGCATCGCAAAGATCTTGGGAATCGTTTCCGTTATCCCTTGCATATTATAGTTCATCATGAAGTTCTAGTAACTTGGTGCTAGTGACTAGAGAACCGTGTCTATCACTATCTTATCTGGAAGATTAACTCCCACTTGATTCAAGTGATTGTAGTACTCAGACATTCTGAGCACATGCTCACTAGTTGAGCTATTCTCCTCCATCTTGTAGGCAAAGTACTTGTCAGAGGTCTCATACCTCTCGACTCGGGCATGAGTCTGAAATACCAATTTCAGCTCTTGGAACATCTTATATGCTCCGTGGCGTTCAAAATGTTTTTGAAGTCCCAGTTCTAAGCCGTAAAGCATGGCACACTAAACTATCAAGTAGTCATCATATCGAGCTTGCCAAACGTTCATAACATCTGCATCTACTCCTGCAATAGGTCTGTCACCTAGCGGTGCAACAAGGACATAATTCTTCTGTGTATCAATGAGGATAATCCTCAGATCATGGAACTAGTCAGCATCATTGCTACTAACATCTTTCAACATAGTTTTCTCTAGGAACATATCATAAATAAAACGGGGAAGCTATACACGAGCAATTGATCTACAACATAGATATGCAAATACTATCAGGACTAAGTTCATGATAAATTTAAGTTCAATTAATCATATTACTTAAGAACTCCCACTTAGATAGACATTCCTCTAATCATCTAAGTGATCACGTGATCCATATCAACTAAACCATGTTCCATCTTCACGTGAGATAGAGTAGTTTTCCATGGTGAACATCACTATGTTGATCATATCTACTATATGATTTACGCTCGACCTTTCGGTCTCAGTGTTCCGAGGCCATATCTGCATATGCTAGGCTTGTCAAGTTTAACCTGAGTATTCTGCATCTGCAAAACTGGCTTGCACCCATTGTATGTGAACGTAGAGCTTATCACACCCGATCATCATGTGGTGTCTCAGCACGAAGAACTGTCGCAACGGTGCATACTCAGGGAGAATACTTATACCTTGAAATTTTAGTAAGGGATCATCTCATAATGCTACCGTCGTACTAAGCAAAATAAGATGCATAAAAGATAAACATCACATGCAATCAAAATATGTGACATGATATGGCCATCATCATCTTGTGCCTTTGATCTCCATCTCCAAAGTACCGTCATGATCTCCATCGTCACCGGCATGACACCATGATCTCCATGATCTTGATCTCTATCAACGTGTCGTCACATGGTCGTCTCGCCAACTATTGAGCTTGCTACTATTACTATCGCATAGCGATAAAGTAAAGAAATTATTTGGCGCTTGCATCTTATGCAATAAAAGACAACCATAAGGATCCTGCCAGTTGCCGATAATTTTAACAAAACATGATCATCTCATACAACAATTTATATCTCGTCACATCTTGACCATATCACATCACAACATGCCCTGCAAAAACAAGTTAGACTTCCTCTACTTTGTTTTTGCAAGTTTTACGTGGCTGCTACGGGCTTCTAGCAAGAACCATTCTTACCTACGCATCAAAACCACAACGTAGTATAGTGATTGCTTTTTGATCTTCAGAAAGAACACTGTTCATTGAAACTGATTCAACTAAAGTTGGAGAAATAGACACCCACTAGCCACCTGTGTGTGAAGCATGTCAGTAGAACCAGTCTCGCGTAAGCGTACGCATAATGTTGGTCTGAGTCGCTTCATCCAACAATACCGCTGAATCAGGAATCAACTAGTGACAGCAATCAATATGTATATACCCACGCCCACAACTCCTTTGTGTTCTACTTGTGCATATAACATCTACGCATAGACCTAGCTCGGATGCCACTGTTGGGGAACGCAGTAATTTCAAAAAATTCCTACGCACATGCAAGATCCATCTAGGTGATGCATAGCAATGAGAGGGGAGAGTGTTGTCCACGTACCCTCGTAAACCGTAAGCGGAAGCATTATGACAACGCGGTTGATGTAGTCGTATGTCTTCACGGTCGGACCGATCCTAGCACCGAAAGTACGGCACCTCCGTGATTTGCACACGTTCAGCTCGGTGACGTCCCATGAACTCTAAATCCAGCTGAGGTCGAGGGAGAGTTTCATCAGCACGACGGCGTGATGATGGTGATGATGAAGTTACCGATGCAGGGCTTTGCCTAAGCTCTACAACGATATGACCGAGGTGGAAGTCTGTGGAGGGGGGCACCCCACATGGCTAAACAATCAACTTGTGTGTCTATGGGGTGCCCCCTTCCCATGTATATAAAGGAGTGGAGGAGGGGGAGGGCCGACCCTCTCATGGCGCGCCCAAGGGGGGAGTCCTACTCTCGGTGGGAGTAGGATTCCCCCTTCCCTTGTTGGAGTAGGAGAGAAAGGAAGGGGAAGAGAGAGGGAAGGAAGGGGGCCGGCTCCCCACCCAATTCAGATTGGGCTTGGGGGGCACGCCCTCCACCTTGGCCACCTCCTCCTATCTCCCACTAAGGACCAATAAGGCCCATACAATCCCCGGGGGGTTCCGGTAACACCCCCCCCCCCCCGGTACTCTGGTAAATGCCCCAACTCACCCGAAACCATTTCGATGTCCAAACATATATAGCCTTCCAATATATCGATCATTATGTCTCGACCATTTTGAGACTCCTTGTCATGTCCGTAATCTCATCTGGGACTCCGAACTACCTTTGGTACATCAAAACACATAAACTCATAATACCGATCGTCATCAAACGTTAAGCGTGCGGACCCTATGGGTTCGAGAACTATGTAGACATCACCGAGACTCATCTCCGGTCAATAACCAATAGCGGAACCAAGATGCTCATATTGGTTCCTACATATTCTACGAAGATCTTTATCGGTCAAACCGCATAACAACATACATTGTTCCCTTTGTCATCGGTATGTTACTTGCCCGAGATTCGATTGTCGGTATCTCAATACCTAGTTCAATCTCATTACTGGCAAGTCTCTTTACTCGTTCCGTAATGCAACATCCCGCAAATAACTCGTTATTCACGTTGCTGGCAAGGCTTATAGTGATGTGCATTACCGAGAGGGCCCAGAGATACCTCTCCGATACACGGAGTGACAAATCCTAATCTCGATCTATGCCAACTCAGCAAACACCATTGGAGACACCTGTAGAGCATATTTATAGTAACCCAATTAAGTTGTGATGTTTGATAGCACACTAAGTGTTCTCCGGTATTCGGGAGTTGCATAATCTCATAGTCATAGAAACATGTATAAGTCATGAAGAAAGCAATAGCAACAAACTAAACGATCATAGTGCTAAGCTAACGGATGGGTCTTGTCCATCACAACATTCTCTAATGATGTGATCCCGTTCATCAAATGACAACACATGTCTATGGCTAGGAAACATAACCATCATTGATTAACGAGCTAGTCAAGTAGAGGCATACTAGGGACTCCCTGTTTGTCTATGTATTCACACATGTATCAAGTTTCCGGTTAATACAATTCTAGCATGAATAATTGACATTTATCATGATATATGGAAATATAAATAACAAATTAATTATTTCCTCTAGGGCATGTTTCCTTCATTAATAGTATTGGCTTTTCCTATGGACTCAATGTGATCTTGGATCATTAAAATGAGAATGTAGAGTCTTGAGCTTGAGCCAATGTGTGTCCTTAGCATTTTGAGGGGTCCATATTCCTAATCCATGCCATGCCAATCATTGAACTTTCTGAAATGATCATCTTGAAATAGTATTAGTTCAATGAGCTATATGTTGTTAGTAATTACCAAAGCCACCTACGGATAGTTGCACTTTCACTAATGAATTATTGGAAATAATACATACCGATGTATGTGGTCCAATGAGTGTTGAAGCATGCGGCGGGTATCGTTATTTACTGATCTTCATAGATGATTTGAGTAGGTATGGTCATATCTACTTAATGAAACACAAGTCTGAAACATTTTGAAAAGTTCAAAGAATTTCAGAGTGAAGTGAAGAATCATCATAACAAGAAAATAGAGTTTCTATGATCTGATCGTGGAGGCGAATATTTGAGTTACGAGTTTGGCCTTCATTTAAAACAATGTGGAATAGTTTCACAACTCACGCCACCTAGAACACCACAGTGTAATGGTGTGTCTGAACGTCGTAACCGTACTTTATTAGATATGGTGTGATCTATGATATCTCTTACCGATTTACCACTATCGTTTTGGGGTTATGCATTAGAGACAGCTCCATTCACGTTAAATAGGGCACCATCTAAATCCATTGAGATGACACCGTATGAACTGTGGTTTGGCAAGAAACCTAAGCTGTCATTTCTTAAAGTTTAGGGTTGGGACACTTATGTCAAAAGGCTTAAGTATGATAAGCTCGAACCCAAATCAAAGAAGTGTGTCTTCATAGGATACCCTAAGGAAACAATTGGGTACACTTTCTACCACAGATCCGAAGGCAAGATTTTTGTTGCCAAGAATGGAAGATTTCTAGAGAAGGAGTTTCTCTCGAAAGAAGTGAGTGGGAGGAAAGTAGAACTTGATGAGATAATTGTACCTTCTCTCAATTTGGAAAGTAGCACATCAGAGAAATCCGTTCGCGTGATGTCTACACCAACTAGAGAGGAAGCTAATGATGATGATCATGAAACTTCAGATCAAGTTACTACTGGACCTCGTAGGTCGAACAGAGCATGTTTGGCACCAGAGTGGTATGGTAATCCTGCTCTGGAAGTCATGTTACTAGACCATGATGAACCTATGAACTATGAAGAAGCTATGATGAGCCCAGATTCCGATAAATGGCTTAAGGCCATGAAAGCTGAGATAGGATCCATGTATGAGAACAAAGTGTGGACTTTGGTGGACTTGCCCGATGATCGGCGAGCCATAGAGAATAAATGGATCTTCAACAAGAAGACTGACGTCGATGGTAATGTTACCATCTACAAAGCTCAACTTGTCACGAAAGGTTTTTTGAGAAGTTCAAGGGGTTCACTACGATGAGACTTTCTCACCCGTAGCGATGCTTAAGTCTGTCTGAATCATGTTAGGAATTGCCACATTTTATGAAATCTGGCAAATGGACGTCAAAATTGCATTCCTTAAGGGATTTTTTTAAAGAAGAGTTGGATATGATGCACCCAAAAGGTTTTGTCAATCCTAAAGGTGCTAACAAAGTGTGCAAGCTCCAGTGATCCATCTATGGACTGGTGCAAGCATCTCGAAGTTTGAATATATGCTTTCATGAGGTGATCAAAACATATGGTTTTTACAGACTTACGGTGAAGCCTGTATTTACAAGAAAGTGAGTGGGAGCTCTATGGCATTTCTAATAGTATATGTGGATGACATATTGTTGATTGGAAATGATATAGAATTTTTGGATAACATAAAAGGATACTTGAATAAGAATTTTTTCAATAAAAGACCTCGGTGAACCTGCTTACATATTAGGCATCAAGATCTATAAAGATAGATCAAGACGCTTGATAAGATTTTTCAATGAGTATATACCTTCCCAAGATTTTGAAGGAGTTCAAAATTAATCAGTCAAGAAGGAGTTCTTGCCTATACTATAAGGTGTGAAGTTGAGTAAGACTCAAATCCTGACCATGGCATAAGATATAGAGAGAATGGAAGTCATTCCCTATGCCTCAGCCATAGGTTCTATAAAGTATGACATGTTGTGTACCAGACCTATTGAGTACCTTGCCATGAGTTTGGCAAGGGGTACAATAGTGATCCAGGAGTAGATCACTGGACATCAGTGAAAATTGTCTTAGAGGACTAAGGAAATATTTCTCGGTTATGGAGGTGATAAAGAGTTCGTCGTAAAGGGTTACGTCGATGCAAGCTTCGAAAGCGATTCAGATGACTATGAGTCTCAATCTGGATACATATTGAAAGTGGGGGCAATTAACTAAAGTAGCTCAATGCAGAGCATTGTAGACATAGAAATTTGCAAAATACATACAGATCTGAATATGACAGACCCGTTGACTAAACCTCTATCACAAGCGAAACATGATCACACCTTATTACTCGTTGGGTGTTAATCACATGGAAATGTGAACTAGATTATTGACTCTTGTAAATCCTTTGGGTGTTGGTCACATGGCAATGTGAACTATGGATGTTATTCACATGGCGATGTGAACTAGATTATTGACTCTAGTGCAAGTGGGAGACTAAAGGAAATAATCCCTAGAAGTAATAGTAAAGTTGTTATTTTATATTTCCTTATTCATGATAAAGGTTTATTATTCATGCTATAATTGTATTGACCGGAAACCTAAATACATGTGTGAATACATCAACAAACATCGTGTCCCTAGTAAGCCTCTAGTAGACTAGCCCGTTGATCAAAAGATGCTTAAGGTTTCCTAAGCATGGACATGCGTTGTCATTTAATAATGGGATCACATAATTAGGAGAATGATGTGATGGACAAGACCTGTATGTTAGCTTAGCATAATGATCGTTCAGTTTTAATGCCATTGCTTTCTTCATGCCAAATACATATTCCTCTAACTATGAGATTATGCAACTCCCAGATACCGGAGGAATGCCTTGTGTGCTATCAAATGTCACAATGTAACAACGTGATTATAAAAATGCTCTACAGGTATCTCTGAATGTGTTTGTTTAGTTGGCATAGATCGAGATTAGGATTTATCACTCCGAGTATCAGAGAGGTATCTCTAGGCCCTCTCGGTAATACACATCATAAGCTTGCAAGCAAACGACTAAGGAGTTAGTCACGAGGTGATGTATTACGGAACAAGTAAAGGGACTTGCTGGTAACGAGATTGAACTAGGTATGAAGATACCGACGATCGAATCTTGGGCAAGTAACATACCGACAGGCAAAGGGAATAACGCATGTTGTCATAACGGTTCGACCGATAAAGATCTTCGTAGAATATGTAGGAGCCAATATGGGCATTCAGGTTCCGCTATTGTTTATTTACGGGAGAGGTGTCTCGGCCATGTCTACATAGTTCTCGAACCCGTAGGGTCCGCACGCTTAACGTTCATTGATGATATAGTATTATATGAGTTATGTGATTTGGTTACCGAATGTTATTCGGAGTCTTATATGAGATCACAGACATCACGAGGAGTCTCTAAATGGTTTATAGGTAAAGATTCATATATAGGACGATAGTATTCGGGCACCCAAACTGTTTCGGGGGTACCGGGTACTTATCGGGTCACCGGACACCCCGGGGGAATATATGGGCCATGAGTGGGGAGCACACCAGCCCACAAGGGGTGGCGCCCCCCCCCCCCATGGCAGGAGGCTGATTGGGAGAAGGAAAATAGGGGGTTCAGCCCCCCTTCCTTCTCTCTTCCCCCTTCACTTTTCTCTCTGATGTATTATGGAAGGGGGGTGCCACTTGGGGAAACCCCAAGTAGGATTCGGATACAACTTGGGGCACACCCTGGCTGCCTTCCCACTCCCACCCACCTATATATATGTGGGGGAGCCCCTAGCACACACCAGACAATTGTCTAGCCGTGTGCGGTGCCCCCTCCACCCTTTACACCCCTGGTCATATTTTTTTAGTGCTTAGGCTAAGCCCTGTGGAGATCACTTCACCATCACCGTCACCACGCCATCATGCTGACGGAACTCATCTACTACCTCGACGTCTTGCTGGATCAAGAAGGCAAGGGACGTCACTGAGTTGAACGTGTGCAGAACACGGAGGTGCCATGCATTCGGTACTTGATTGGTTGAAGCGCGAAGAAGTTCGACTACATCAACTATGTTGTTTGACGCTTCTGCTTACGGTCTACGAGGGTACGTAGACACACTATCCCCCTCGTTGCTATGCATCTCCATGGATAGATCATTGCGTGTGGGTAGAATTTTTTTGTTTTCCATGCAACGATTCCCAACACAAGATGGGGTCTATTTCTACATAAATAGATCTTTTCTACATCATGTCATCGTTCTTATTGCATTACTCCGTTTCTTCGTGAACTTAATACACTAGATGCATGCTGGACAACGGTCGATGTGTGGAGTAACAGTAGTAGATGCAGACAGGAGTCGGTCTACTAATATTGGACGTGATGCCTATATAATGATCATTGCCTGGATATTGTCATGATTATTTGAAGGTCTATCAATTGCCCAACAGTAATTTGTTTACCTAGCATATGCTATTTTTCTCGAGAGAAGCCACTAGTGAAACCAATCCCCCCCCAGGTCTCTTTCTCATATTATTTGCCTTTGCGATCTATTTTCCTTTGCTTTTATTTTCAGATCTATTAAACCAAAAATACAAAAATACTTTGCTGCAATTTATTCTTATTTATTTTATTTGGCGTTCGATCTATCAATCTATTACAACTTTCTCCCGTCCACGTTCCAATTTCTGGCGCCGCTACCCGAAAGGGATTGACAACCCCTTTTACACGTCAGGTTGCGAGTAGTTGTTATTTGTGTGCAGGTGTTGTTTACGTTGTGTTGCTTGCTTCTCCTACTAGTTCGATAACCTTGGTTTCATATCTGAGGGAAATACCTACCGCTGTTGTGCTGCATCATCCCTTCCTCTTTGGGGAAATACCGACGTAGCTTCAAGCCGCATCAGGTACCAATGACATTTTGGTCGTTGTCTGGCTTTTCCACCAATGTCCACACTTGGTACCTTTCGAATTTGTGTAGCTCTTCATGCATAGCGTTCACCCAGTCCGGATCATCAAGTGCTTCTTCAACCTTCATAGGTTCAATACTAGACATGAATGAATGATGTTCATAGAAATTAGCCAAACGAGTTTTAGAGCGAGTAGTTTTCCCGGTTTGGATATTGTCAAAGATTTGTTCGACGGGATGGTCTCTTGAGACTCTTGCTCTAACACGTGAGATCTTTTGTTTGGGTCGGGGTGGAACATCTTCTTCATCATCTTCTTCGTCCTCTTGGCCTTGTTCTTTGTTGGTGTTGTTGTTCTCTTGTGGAGGTGGAGAAGGAGGTTGATGAGGTTCATCTTGGTGTACTTCCTCGTTTTCTTCATCTTGGCGCATCCCACTTGTGGATGCCTCCAAGTCAACTCGTGGTTCACCATGTCATGAGGTAGAAGCTTCCACTTGGATGGACGAGGTACTCTCCTTCACCTCTGTTGTTCCATACTGTTATATTATCAATCTTGGATGTTTTAGAATCATGTTGTTATATAATCTTGGATGTTTTATAATCAGCATCCCCAAGCTTAACTCCTACTCGTCCTTGAGTAGGTAAGTGATAAAAAAATAATTTTTGATGTGGAATGTTGCCTATCATGTCATATCATATCCTTTTCTTTATAGCATGGACATTTGGACTTTTATATTGTTCAAAGCAATAGTCTAGTTTTGACATGATAACTTAAATACTCAAGTATATCAACAAGCAACTATGTCTTTCAAAATATCAACACTAAAATAAGCCATCCCTAGCCCATCATGCTCAACCATTGATCCATTCATGAAACACACTCGCATATTAGCTACACCCAATACTCAAGTACGATTATATTGCCTCCTAGTCGGTGCTTTTATAAGAGAAGATGGAGACTCAAATTCAAAAATAAAAATTGCATAAAGTAAAAGAAAGGCCCTTCGTAGAGGGAAGTAGGGATTTGTAGAGGTGCCAGAGCTCAAAGCAAAAACCTTAGATATAAAAACATTTTGGGAGGTGTATCCTTCCCACCAATAAAAATGACTTAGAGTTCCCAACACTTTCCATGCTAGATATATCATAGGCGGTTCCCAAACAGAAAATGAAGTTTATTCCTTTTTCAGCCATACTTTCACTTTCCATGGCTAGCCGTATCCACGGATGCCTTCCATACCAACACTTTCCAAGGAATTTATTATTTGACAACATAAAGTAAATTTATTTTTCATTTCAGGACTGGGCATCCCTAACACCTTTGCCTTACTCTCATGCGATGACAAGTGAATAAACACTCATCGTGAGAATAACACATCTAGCATGGAAAATATTAGCCACCCCTCACCGCTCCGCGAGGGAAACGAACACACAAAAGAGAAGTTTATTTTGAAAATTAGAGATGGCACATACAAATTTGCTTAGAACGGAAAAAGAACACCGCATATAGGTAGATATAGTGGACTCATGTGGCAAAACTGGTTTAAAGGTTTTTGGATGCACAAGTAGTGATCATACTTAGTGCAAAATGAAGGCTAGCAAAAGATTGAGAAGCGACCAATCAAGAAATGAATAATCTCATAAGCGAGCATTAGGAATAATTAACACCGAATAATGCACCACAAGTAGGATATAATTTCATTGCATAATTATTGACTTTTGTTCTTGCATAGGGAATCACAAACCTTAACACCAATATTCTTACTAAAGCATAATTACTCATCAACATAACACACATATCACATCATCATATCTCAAAACTATTACTAAGAATCAATTTTATTTTGTCCAATAATCTTCATGAAAGTTTTTATTATATCCTTCTTGTATATCTATCACTTTGGAACTAATTTTTTTATGTTGCTTTTGATAAGCTCAAACAAATATAAGTGAAGATCATGAGCATAATTTTTTATTTCTTTCTCTCAAATTAATTTAAGTGAAGAAAGATATAATTTCTTGAAAATTTCACTAACTCTCAAATAAATCTAAGGGAAGCAAGAGAGCATTTCTTCAAAAATACTAAAGCACACTGTGCTCAAAAAATATATAAGTGAAGCACTAGAGCAAGTCCATAGCTCATAAAAAATTTAAGTGAAGCATAGAGAGCAATTCTAACAAGTCATGACATAATTTTGGCTCTCTCAAATAGGTGTGTCCAGCAAGGAATCAAGGCTTAAAACACAAAATGAAACAAACAAATACTCATATCATACAAGACGCTCCAAGCAAAACATATAGTATGTGACAAATAAGAATATAGCTTCGAGTAAAATACCGATGGTCGTTAGAAGAAAGAGGGGATGCCACTCGGGGCCTCCCCAAGCTTAGTTGCTTGCTATATTTTGGATAATAGCTTGGGATGCTGGGGCATCCCCAAGCTTAGGCTCTTCTTACTCCTTATTCCTTCATCCATCGTAAGATAACCCAAAACTTGAAAACTTCAATCACACAAAACTCAACAAAACCTTCATGAGATCCGTTAGTAAAAGAAAGCAAATCACTACTATAAGTACTTTACCAAACCAATTAATATTTTTTTGCATTATATCTACTGTATTCCAACTTTTGTATGGCAAAAACTCATCAAAGAAAACCATAGAGCCATCAAAACAAGCACACAACGCAAAGAAAACAGAATCTGTCAAAACAGAACAGTCTGTAGCAATCTGAGTAATTCGAAAACTTCTAGAACTTCAAAAATTCTGACAAAATAGGACGACCTGAGAAATTTGTATATTAATCAATTGCAAAAAGAATTGGAATTTTATCATGCTCTGGTAAAAAAATCAGAATTGTTTTTGTGAGAGCAAAATTTTCTGTTTTTCAGCAAGATCTAAAAACGGTCTACCAAGAATAATTGGACAAGACGGATTGCAATCAATATCAAGAACAATAAAATCCATGGGCACATAATTCCTATTTGCAAGGATAGAATATCATTAATTCTTCCCATAGGCTTTTTAATAGTAGAATCCGCCAAGTGCAAATTTAAAGAGAATTCTTCAAGATCGATAAGACCAAGCACATCACATAAAGATTTCAGAATTGTAGAAACACTAGCACCGAAGTCACACAAAGCAAAACACTCATAATTTTTAATATTTAATATCATAGTAGGTCCCCATTCATCATGTAATATTCTATGAATTGAAACTTCTAATTCCAATTTTTCTTCAAAAGCTTTCATCATAGCATCAACAATATGTTTAGTAAAAGCTTTATTTTGTTCATAAGCATGGGGTGAATTTATCATGGATTGCAACAAAGAAATACAACCAATCAAAGAGGAACTATCATAATTAAAGTCTTTGTAATCCAAAATAGTGGGCACATCACTAGCTAAAGTTTTGACCTCTTCAAACCCACTTTCATCAATTTTCTCAACAAGATTTTCACCCTCCAAATTATCGGGATGCCTTCTAACTAAAGTTGACTCTTCTCCAGAACTTTTTCATCAATACTAACTTTACTAAACAAGGAATAAACACCAATCATTTTAAGATCTTCATCACTTTTGCGAAAGTAATCACTAGAAAACGCTTTTTTTAATTCTCTTTTAGCTCTAAGCATAGCGGTTCTTTTCTTACTTTCATCCCGAGAAACATAAAGAGCTTTGATTGATTCATCAACCTTAGGCACAAAAATTTTCATCTTGAGAATTTCCACATCATGAGAAATTCTATCAACACTTCTAGACAAATCATCAATCTTATTCAACTTTTCTTCTATGGAAGTGTTGAAAACTTTTTGCGTGTTGATAAATTCTTTAATATTATTCTCAAGATCAGAGGTGTTCCTATTATTATTATAAGATTGATTTCCATAGGAATTACCATAATTATTAGAGGAATTACTAGGAAAAGGCCTAGGATTAAAATTACCTCTACAAGCATTGTTGTTGAAATTATTTCGAGAGATAAAATTCACATCTATGGCATCACTATTTTGCTCAATCAAAATAGACAAAGGCATATCATTAAAATCAATAGGAGCACTTTTACTAGCAACCAATTTCATAAGAGCATCAACTTTTTCACTCAAAGAAGAAATTTCTTCAACCGAATTAACTTTTTTACTAGTAGGAGCTCTTTCGGTATGCCATTGCGAATAATTTGCCATAATATTATCAAGCAATTTGGTGGCTTCACCCAAAGTAATTTCCATAAAAGTACCACCCGTGGTGGAATCTAAAAGATTACGAGAATCAAAATTCAATCCCGCATAAAAAATTTGTATGATCATCTGAAGATTTCACCCATGAGTTGGGCAATTCCTTAGCATCATTTTCATCCTTTCCCAAGATTTTGAAACATGCTCATGTTCAAGTTTCTTGAAATTCATGATCTGGGTTCTAAGGGAAATAATTTTTGCGGGCGGAAAATACTTAGTGATAAAATCTTCTTTGCACTTATTCCAAGAATTGATACTATTGCGAGGAAAAGAAGAGAACCAAATTTTTGCAGAATCACGCAAAGAAAACGAAAATATTTTCATCTTCACGACATCATTGTCCACATGTTTTCTCTTTTGCATATCGCATAATTCCACAAAGGTATTAAGATGGGACGCGACATCCTCATTAGGAGTACCGGAAAATTGATCTTTCATAACAAGATTCAACAAAGTAGTATTAATATCACAAGACTCCGCACTAGTGGCGGGAGGAGCAATCGGAGTGCCGATAAAATCATTGTTGTTGGTATTTGAGAAATCACTTAACTTGGTGTTCTCTTGAGTCATGATGACTAGACAATAAGATTGCACTCCAAAACAGATCCGGCAAGAAAATGGCGAAAGAAAAGGAGGGGCAATTAAAACGGCAAATTTTTGTGAAGTGGGGGAGAGGAAAACGAGAGGCAAGTGGCAAATAATGTAAATTGCGAGGAGATGAGATTTGTGATTAGGAACCTGGTATATGTTGAAGATCCTCCCCGGCAACAGTGCCAGAAATTCCTTTTGATGCGACTTGAAGCTATGTCAGTATTTCCCCAAATAGGAAGGGATGATGCAGCACAGCAGCGGTAGGTATTTCCCTCATATATGAAACCGAGGTTATCAAACTAGTAGGAGAACCAAGCAACACAACGTAAAAAGCACCTACACACAAATACTCCCTCCATTTAGAAAAACTTGTCCCTCAAATGAATGTATCTAGCACTAACTTGATGCTAGATACATCCATTTGAGGGACAAGCTTTTTCGGATGGAGGGAGTAACAACTACTCACAACCTGGCGTGTAAAAGGGGTTGTCAATCCCTTTCGGGTAGCGGCGCCAAAAATTGGCACGTGGACGGGAGAAAGTTGTAATAGATTGATAGATCGAACGCCAAATAAAATAAATAAGAATAAATTGCAGCAAAGTATTTTTGGTTTAATAGATCTGAAAATAAAAGCAAAGGAAAATAGATTGCAAAGGCAAATAATATGAGAAAGAGACCCGGGGGCATAGGTTTCACTAGTGGCTTCTCTCAAGAAAAATAGCAAACGGTGGGTGAACAAATTACTATTGGGAAATTGATAGAACTTCAAATAATCATGACAATATCCAGACAATGATCATTACATAGGCATCACGTCCAAGATTAGTAGACCGACCCCTGGCTGCATCTACTACTATTACTCCACACATCGACCGCTATCCAGCATGCATCTAGTGTATTAAGTTCATGGAGAATCAGAGTAATGCAATAAGAACGATCACATGATGTAGACAAGACCTATCTATGTAACATCCCAAATTTTCAATTTGGAATGTTATACATTAGATCATCACTGCATATCATATTTTATTTGCTTTTGGCCTGATTCAGAAATTCTACGCAACTCAAGGACCCACGGAGAGAGTTGGGGGTTTCGTTATTTTCATATTTGAGTTTTCTCAAATTTTGAAGATAGGATCATTTGATTTTATTTATTTTATCTTCAATTATTTCCATTATAGAAATATGAGAGAGGGAATAAAATGACTTTCCCAAAATAAAGAAATGTTGAGGATTTAATAAAAAAATCAAATAAGATTTTATTTCGGAGTTTTGGCTAGTTTTATTTCAATTTAGGAAAAATTGCACGTTTTTCAAAACTGCATTTTAGGGCCAAGAAAATGTTCATCTCATTTTAAATATTTTATTTAGGAGGTGAAAATTTATTTTGGTATTTTTATAATTTTATTTTATTTTCTAGAATTTTTCTTAGTTTCGGCGGAATTGTTTAAAAAAACTGTCCGCGCGTCCGACTAGGCCGAAGGCCCAGCCGAGCCGGGCCAAGCCCGCGCCGCCGCCGTCTCCCGCACCGGCTCGGGACCGGAGTCCCGAGCGAAGCCGCCGCCACCGCCCGAGTCCGGGAGGAGCACGCCTCCCGAGACGGCCCCTTCCCCAAGCCGCCCCCCTCTCATAAATACCCGTCGCCGCCACCTCACCCCGCCACCTCGCCCCGCCCCGCCCCGCCTCCCGCCGCTCGCCGCCGCTTGCCACGCCCGCCGCCGCCACCTCACCCCGCCACCTCGCCCCGCCCCGGCCCGCCTCCCGCCGCTCGCCGCCGCTTGCCACGCCCGCCGCCGCCCGCGCCGCCCACTGTCGTCGCCGCCCCGCCCTGCCGAAGTCCGATGAGGTAGCCGCGCCGTTCGCCGCCGGTTTTCCAGAGAAAACTGGTCCAGTTTTTCCTTGAAAACCCTAGGTTTTTTATTTTTGTTAGATCGGTTTTATCGGTTCTTTTATCTAGCGAGCGTTCGCTCGTCCATTCGTTTTAACGGGCGAGTTCACCATTTAGTTTCAGATAATGAACGTTCGTTCGTTAATCTGTTCGTCAGTTTTTTTTCCAGATTTTCCGCAATTATTCCTGATCGTGATTTCTGATCCGATTCTCGTTTTAGTTTAACTTTTAGCTCGTTTATCGAAATCAGGCGATTCAAGCGCCTAGAGTTTCATCTCGAAACCCTCTTTCCGTTTAACCAACTCAAACAAGTTTTTTCTTCTGTAAAATTTGACTTAGGTCCAGATTAGTAATCGAAGCTTGTTTTCTTTCGCCGTATGACTTTCGTTGTTTCGTTCGATATGTTTCTTTTGCAAACCGGAGTTCTTAAGTTGAACCTTCTGGTTAGATCTCTTATTTGAGTTTTACCTGTGCATTAGATGAGTACTTATAGTATGCTTGTTTGTTTGTTTGTGATAGAGTACCCGGAGTGCGCCGCTTGCTACTTCGAATCTCTAGGTTTTGCGGATCATCAGCAAGGCAAGTAACACTTTGATCATACCTTTTACTACCCAGTTTTATTGCATTAGATCAACCCTTAAGCCATTGCATGAATAGGATCTGATTAATATGTGGGTTTTGGGAAGTAGATGAGGTAGTACCTATTACCTATTTTATTATCAAACCCTGGGAGTTACTTCTACGTTTGCTTATGCCATGCTATGCTTGTAGACGTGGATTGGGTGTGAGTGTATCCATGACAGATGTGAGAATGTTAATTAATGGTTCAACTTAAGGTGGCACCTTTAATGCACATCTGGGTGGATTGAGGCACCTGGGTATTCCAGCGATTGCATGTTGTTTTTCTTTATGGACCGCCACCCAGGCTCCAAGGGATCATGAGATTATTCATACTAGAAACGTTCGTGTGCAGCCACAAGCTACTATGGGCTCTACCATAGTTGATTAAGTCATGCGAACTCTTACAGTGGTAGACTAGCAGATGTAGGGGAAAGTAGGTGTAATGGTCTACCCGATCGTAAGGTGCTAGCGCTTCTGAAAGACTATGTCTCAGTCTTCCGTTTCTCAAACATCATGTAGTGCGAGAAATCCAACGGAGGAGATCGAGTCTTGTGCGGAAAAGTGCACAAACCTCTGCAGAGTGTTTAAACTAATCATGGTTAGCCGTGTCCCCGGTTATGGACGTCTTGAGTATCTAGTACTTGGATTATCATGTGAATATCATCATGTGACTTTAATTAATTTTGTTGGGTTTTAATGATGATGTTTAATTGGGATTGAGAGGGTGTCTATGCTCTCAATGTTTAACAACCACCTTGATAGTTAAATAAAATTTATTCCTTTGCAATAGGGAAAAACTGGCTTTACGCAAAACTGTAACCATAGAGCTTTCCACCATCCATATATGCATGTAGTATAGCCTATTTCTGTTCACTACTCTCTATGTGTTACATTGCCAGCATATTCCATGTGCTGACCCATTTTCGGGCTGCAACGTTCATGTTGCAGACTTTTCAAACGACGAGTAAGGAGCCTTAGGTCGTGGTTCTATACTCAGTGATGCCGTTGGAGTTGATGGACTCACTTATCTTCCAAGCCTTCCGATGTTATCGTTATTAGATGGCCTTAAGCCATATTATTTTGTAATAAGTTCTCTTTTGAGACATTCGATGTAATAAGTGTGTGATTGCTACTCTGTTATAAATCCTTTAAGTACTGTGTGTGTCAGCATTACAGATCCAGGGATGATACAGATGCACAGAGATCGGACCGTTTGAGGTCTGGTCGCTACAATCTATGTAGATATAGACCTCATCGTTTTATCCTTAGTAGCAACAATACATGTGTGTCGGTTCCCCTTCTGTCACTGGGATCAAGCACCATAAGATCGAACCCACTACAAAGCACCTCTTCCCATTGCAAGATAAATAGATCAAGTTGGCCAAACAAAACCCAAATATCATAGAAGAAATACGAGGCTATATGAAATCATGCATAAAAGAGATCAAAGAAACTCAAATACTTTCATGGATATAAAAAGATAGATCTGATCATAAACTCAAAGTTCATCGATCCCAACAAACACACCGCAAAAAGAGTTACATCATATGGATCTCCAAGAGACCATTGTATTGAGGATTCAGCGAGAGAGAGGAAGCCATCTAGCTACTAACTACGGACCCGAAGGTCTACAAAGAACTACTCACACATCATCGGAGAGGCACCAATGGAGGTGATGAACCCCATCTAAGATGGTGTCTAGATTGGATCTGGTGGTTCTAGACTCTGCAGAGGCTGGAATTGATTTTCGTCGATGCCCCTAGGGTTTCTGGAATATTGGGGTATTTATAGAGCAAAGAGGTGGTCCGGGGGGCACCTGAGGTGGGCACAACCCACCAGGGCGCGCTTGGGCCTCCTGGCGCGCCCTGGTGAGTTGTGCTCTCCTCGGAGCACCCCCCCCCAGGCGCAGCATTGGCCCATTAGGTGCCTTTTGGTCCATAAAAAATCTCCGTAAAGTTTCGTTGCATTTGGACTCCGTTTGGTATTGATTTTTTGTGATGTAAAAAACATGCAGAAAACAGCAACTGGCACTTCGCACTATATCACTAGGTTAGTATCAAAAAAGATATAAAATGACTATAAAATGGTTATAAAACATCTAAGATTGATAATATAACAGCATGGAACAATAAAAAATTATAGAAACATTGGAGACGTATCAGTACCAAATGGGAGTTTCGAAATAAGCAAGATGAAGATGGACAAGTTGTATGCAACAAGGCCCATCTCGTCGCTCAAGGCTACACTCAAGTCGAAGGTATGGACTATGGTGAGACATATACCCTCGTTCCTAGACTTGAGTCCATATGCATCTTACTTGCTTATGCCAATCATCATGATATCACATTGTATGAAATGGACATTAAAACTGCTTTTCTAAATGGTGAAATTGAGGAGGAAGTTTATGTTAAACAACCTCCCAGCTTTGTTAATCCTAAGAAACCCGGCCATGTTTACAAACTACACAAAGCTCTTTATGGTCTTAAACAAGGTCCTAAAGCGTGGTATAAATGCTTGACCAAGTTTCTTATTGAAAAAGGCTTTGAGATTGGAAAAATTGATTCTACTCTCTTTACTAAAAGGGTTAATGGTTAATTATTTGTGTGCTAAATTTATGTTGATGATATCATATTTGGTTCGACTAACCCTCTTTTTAGTGAAAAGTTTGGAAGGCAAACGTCGGAGAAGTTTGAGATGTCTATGATGAGTGGACTCAAGTTCTTTCTTGGTTTGCAAATCAAGCAAACTAAGGAGGGTACCTTTATTTCCCAAACAAAGTATACCAAGGACTTATTCAAGAAGTTCAACATGCAAGAAAGCAAAGGTATGAAAACACCCATGCCTACTAGTGGACATCTTGACTTGACTAAGGATGGAAAACTGGTTGACCAAAAGGTTTAGCGCTCTATGATTGGTTCATTGTTATATCTATGTGCCTCCCGTTCCGATATTATGCTAACTATGTGCATGTGTGCACGACCCTAAAGAATGTCATCTTAAGGCTATGAAAAGGATAGTGAGATACTTAATTCATACACCAAACTTTGGCATTTGGTATCCTAAGAGGTCCTCTTTTGATCTTCTTGGCTACTCCGATTCGGACTATGCCGAAGACAAGGTTGATAGAAAGTCCACTTCGGGTACTTCTTCAATTTCTTGGTAGATCTCTTGTGTCTTGGTCCTGCAAGAAACAAAACTCGGTATCCTTATCCACCGCCGAAGCAGAATACATTGCCGCCGGTTCATGTTGTGATCAATTACTTTGGATGATCCAAACTCTTAAAGATTATGGGATATATGTGAAACATGTTCCATTGCTTTGTGATAATGAAAGTGCTATTAAGATTGCTCACAATCCCGTGCAACATTCTCAAACTAAGCATATTGAATTTCGTCATCATTTCATTTGAGATTATGTTGCTAAAGGAGACATCAATGTTAAGCATGTTCATACCAATAAGCAATTGGCGGATATATTCACCAAACCGCTTGATGAGAAAGTATTTTGCCAGTTCAGAGGTGAAATGAACATTATTGAACAATATTTGGATGCATGCAGGGCATGAGACTTTGACTAATCCTTTATATTTCTCTTATGATGATGATCATATGTCTTGGATCTATACTTGTACCCTTGCATGTCATCTAACCCTTGTAGGTACTTGGATGAATCCAAATCTATGAGATTGCAACTCATTCATATCTTGAACAATCTCTACATCACCAAGTCTCTACAATATGGTGGTTGAAGACAAGGAAGCATGAAACCTTTCAATATATCCTTTGACAATTTCTATATATCAAATTTCATTTGGTATCAAATTTCATGATTGCCACTTTGGATACACAAGTGCTCTTCCTTGCAAGACTAACCCATGTAGGTAGATGAACTCAAACTACAAGTGGTGCTCCCAACTCTTGATGGGCTACATCAACCTTGAGCACCCTACACAAGTTCAACTACATGATCAAGATCAACACCACCACCCAAGGTATGTCATTCCATCTTAGAGAAGCTTTACCCCAAGCCATGGGTCAAAGCAGCTCAACAAGATGTGAATACATCAAAATGCTTACATGAAAAATGGTAACCCCATTTTGAGCTTAAACGATGAGAATGACCTACGATCAAGTGTTCTCACTTGACTCCTCAGTCAATATACTCTAACCTACGTGACTTTGTCGCCGACCCTCTCTAGATGAAGTTCTCTAGTGTTTCTTTGAGTTCTTGCATTTGTGCCTAGAATGTTTCCCTTTCACTTCATCTAGATTTCTTTTCTTTTTCTCTGTTATGTTCTGCATCCCCTGCATCCAATTCATTGCAAATCTTTCAGTTAATTCCCTGTAAATCTTTGTGAGATCTTATTTGCCTAGTGAGCTGAGATGACAAAATTCTTTCTTTAGTATTGAACTTGGTCTCACCGATTTATACAACACGGCTAGACCGAACTACAATGCTACATTGTAGATTGTTCATCGGTTCAATCGACAAGGACAAACCTAGTCTGGACGATATGCATCATCTATGACACTGCCAACTCAGTGCCACCCATGAGAATAACTCGGAGTAACCGATTTCACTACTGAGATACCATTTTGCCACTTTCATTGTCATTTCTCGTTCCAGCTCCACTCGATGATTCTTGTCCTCTACCAGCATCTTAAATTACATATTGGTTTGTAATGTGACTCAAGGACCGAACCTACTTGAATCATGCTCCAGAAGATCCCTTCTTGGAAATTGATGTCAAAGGGAGAGAGAGAGCACATCAAAGCTTATCACATGAGAGAGAAAGCACATCTTAAGCTTCTCCAAGTGCTTATTATCCATAGAGGGGAGAAGTCACATGTCTTCAAGAGGGGAAAGACATGTTAGTATGTGTTATGATTGTTTTGCTCTGATTTTCTATTCTCTATCTTCTCCCATTATCCAATATCAGATTTAGGGGGAGAAAGCGTTCCTTTCTAAGGGAAGAACATATTTGGAATTCATTGCATATCTTTATCTCTTGGGGACATGTCAATATCCAAATAGAGTACTAAGTACTCACTCGCTACATGTCATCCCAATCTTAGTACTTTCATGGTTACTCATTGTGCTTTGTTTAGTAGGTGTTCTTGTGTTATCTAACCCTGTTTTCTCAAGTTCACCTCCTCCAAAGCCAGCTCAAGACCACAAGGTAAGTATATGCATCACATCCATGTGCATGATGATTTCTTGTTGTTGTACATGTTGTTTGCAAGGAGGACTCATGAACATTGAGGTACATTTCCCATTTCACATCACTTGCTCTAATGCATATAGCCAAGACACATGTAACTCATTGCTTGCTCTGACATGCTTATGCGCTCACATGCTCTTATATTCTATATTTACATGATTGCATACATGTAGGGGGAGCATATGCATGTTACATGTCTTTCCAAAGCTTTACGTGTTATCCTTCGTATCTTTATATTTATCTGTTGTCTGTTGCAATTATTTCGGTCCCACCGAGATATGCAGTCGATCCCACCAAGTTTGCTTGACCAACTCACTGTTTGCTTCTTACCAAAATCGGTCTCACCGAGTTTGTGTAATCGGTCAAACCGAGTTTAGGTTTTAGCCTAACCCTAGCACATCGGTCCCACCGAGTTGTTCATATCGGTCCCACCGAAAAGCCTAATGTTCACATTTTAAACCAAGTCGGTCTCACCGAGTTTCACTATTCGGTCCCACTGAGTTTGGTAAATTGTGTGTAACGGTTAGATTTTTTCTGGCGGCTATATATACCCCTCCACCCCTCTCCATTAGAGAGAGAGCCATCAGAATGTGCCTACACTTCCACTACTCATTTTCTGAGAGAGAACCACCTACTCATGTGTTGAGACCAAGACATTCCAATCCAACCACGAGAATCTTGATCTCTAGCCTTCCCCAAGTTGCTTTCCACTCAAATCATCTTTCCACCATATCCAAATCTGTGAGAGAGAGTTGAGTGTTGGGGAGACTATCATTTGAAGCACAAGATCAAGGATTTCATCATTAACACACCATCTATTACCTTTTGGAGAGTGGTGTCTCCTAGATTGGTTAGGTGTCACTTGGGAGCCTCCGTCAAGATTGTGGAGTTGAACCAAGGAGTTTGTAAGGGAAAGGACATCGCCTACTTCATGAATATCTACCCAAGTGAGGCAAGTCCTTCATGGGCGATGGCCATGGTGGGATATACAAGGTTGCTTCTTTGTCGACCCTTGGTGGGTGGAGCCCTCCGTGGACTCGCGCAACCGTTACCCTTCGTGGGTTGAAGTCTCCATCAACATGGATGTACGATAGCACCACCTATCGGAACCACGCCAAAAATCTTCGTGTCTCCAATTGCGTTTGCACACTCCAATCCCATCCCTATACTTTCTTGCAACTTGCATGCTTTACATTCCGCTGCTCATATACTCTTGACGTGCTTGCTTGAAATGTATTGTGAATGTTTAAACTTGTGCTAAAACTCCACCTTACTTTGAAGAACTGAAAAACTGCTACTTTTCTTTGTTGAGGGTCTAATCACCCCCCCCCCCCTCTAGACACCTGTTCTCGATCCTTTCAGTCGCCATCGACAAGTTCACCAAGTGGGCGGAGGTGGAAGCCGTCCACACCATCCTAGCCAGCTCGACAGTCAAGTTCATCAAGGGCCTCGTGAGCCGGTTCGGGGTCCCTAATTGCATCATCTCTGACAATGGCTCGCAGTTCACTAGCAACCTTTTCAAAACATATTGTGCTAATATTGGAACACAGATATGCTACGCCTCAGTGGCACACCCCAGGAGCAACGGCCAGGCTGAGCGCGCCAATGCGGAGGTCCTGAGAGGCCTCAAGGCAAGAACCTTCAAGAAGAAGCTGGAGGCCTGCGGCAGGGGCTGGCTCGACAAGCCCAGTCCGTGCTGTAGTCCATCTACACTACCGCGACCAAGCCGACGGGCAAAACTCCATTCTTCCTTGTGTACGGAGCTGACGTGGTTCTCCCTCATGAGGTCAGGCATCGTTCTGAGCGGGTCTTGGCGTTTGGTAGGCACGCCAGGACGCCTCGCGGGGGATGGACCTCGTGCTGGGGGAGGAATGTCGCCGCCAAGCCTTGCTCCGAGCAGCGAGGTACCAGCAGGCGATGCGGCGGTACCACTGCCGCAGTGTTCGCTCCAGGACGCTTGAGGTGGGTGATCTCGTCCTAAGGCGGGTACCCTCCAGGGAGGGTCTGCATAAGCTCTCACCCATGTGAGAGGGCCCATTTAGGATCCCGCGTCTCCAGGCCTGGCGGCGCGCGCCTGGAGACGCAGGACGTGATCCCCATCTAGAACGCCTGGAACATCCAGCACCTTTAGAAGTTCTACCCATGAAGCAAGGCCTCGTGCCTGTGAAGGTATCCACTTGCGACACTCTCACATAATAATGAGTGGGGCTCTACACGCCCCGGAGTGTCCTGAGTGCCGCCCGCGGGCCTCACGGGGGTTCCCTTCCACGTCCTAGTGGCAGCACTTAGCTCCGCGCTGGTGAGAAGACTAGACGAGGTGCCGGACGTGGCTGTTATTTTGCTTACTTTCTGTAGTTGGTTGCAACTTTTAAATAGAGTTCAGAGTTTCCACATTTTTTGTTCGCCTGAGTTGGGGTTTTATCCTCTTTCTTCGCTCGCGTCTCAGTCTTGACCCAGGAAGAGCGGCAGTTGCCCGTCATTCCTCCTCGTGCGTCCCGCGTGCTGGGGCTAGGCGGGTGTGCACATTTGGGTTAGCTCACACACAAACACACCTCGCCGAAACCCCATTGCCCTAGTGTTTCGTCCTTCTTAATCCCCATGAGACGCTCTCGAATGAGCTTGTGGACATGCACACCCTCTCAAGTCCGTGCCCCCGAGCAGCACGACATGGTGCATTAGCCACAACCAACCCACGCATGGGGGCTCGCGCGAGGAAGAACAAGGCACCCTGTCAAGTTTTCTAACAACTCTGTGGCTCTACGACGTCTCCTGAGGTCGGCGGCTCCTAAGTCGTCAGGAAGGAGGCTTCGCCAGGTGCCGTTGGAAGGGTGTGCCCTCGCGAGGTGGGAAACTACCGCAAACACTTTAAGCTAAGTTACCTAACCGCACCTACTCGGGACATGGATATCATGGCATAACGTCAAAATAATAAACATAGCATAGTGGCATAAGTGCCATGGTTCATTACACACCCTAGTGGGGTACTCTACTTTTTCGAAATGCAGGAGAAAGGAAAGGTTAAACAAAAGCAGGATGCATGCCTCCAGAAGCTCCTGAGGCCAGGCTCCAGCAACGCCCGGAGCTCAGTCCGAGCCTTCCTCCCGCTTCACCAAAGCACGGCGGCGAGATGGCCCGTCGCCTTCCCCGATCCGAGCCCGTCGATAGGGTGGCTGATTGTAGCTGCCGCTACTGGTGCTCTCGCCGAAGGAGGAGCCGCCGCCGCCGCAGGGGCTGCAGCGGCCGTCGCTAAGGGAAAGCTCACCCTCGTCGTCGTCACGGCCGTCATCAAGGCCAAGCTCATCGTCGCTGCTGCCGTCTTTGGGGCAGCACCCCGCGCGGTGGCCGTCTTCCCCGAACACCCTCACATAGAGGGTTGCAAGGCCGTCGTACTTGAAGTGGAGGGTGCACCTCTAGCTTAGGCTGCGCGCACGGGCAAATGTCTGCCAGTCGCGGATTAAAGACACGTTGCCGGCGGCGGTGACCTCGACCCTAGCCCATAAGGCCCTACTACAGCAGCCATCCGCCTGCGGCCAGAGGCCGTCGAGCCCCGCGGTCGGAAGCGCACCCGCAAAGAAGTGTGGGAGTGGGAGCCAGGTCCCTGCGGGCCTCTCCGACCACATGACAAACTCCGGGAACACGTCCGCCGAGTGGAAGTGTGGTCGGGGAGGTCGGGCAACCAAGGCCAGCCTTCCCTCATCGCAGGAGCTGCCTTGGCCATAGCGCCTCCCGCCGCAAGAAGAGGCGCCGCCGCGGCCACCGAAGGCAACGCCCGCTCTTGGAGGAGTGCGCCTGCACCCGTGAGGGACCACCGCCGGGGTCGGAGCATACTTGCGGGGGCGTCTGCGGCCCCTCTTTGGCGGTGGTGAACCTGGCCCCTCCTTGGGGGCCTTTCCCTTTTCAGCGGCGGAGAACTTCCTCATTGGTTCCATGAGGACTTTGGCAAGACGGCGAGACGAAGAAGAAGGAGCGGGCAGCGAGAAGACGGAGATGAGCGAGGGGGGCTCCACCCCTCCCCTCATTTATAGCCAGAGGGAGACCTACCGCCGGCCTCCACGATCCCACGCAATGATGGTTTTCTCTCTGCATGCAGCAGAGTCTTGTCAAGTCGAACGGTTGCCGAGGCCGCGTGGGGAAGCAGAGATGCCCACGCCCCATCAATCACCACGCGTCGATCAAGGCCGCAGGCGGTTAGGGCACGCGGCGCTCCGCACTTGCCCCTTGGCTTCGCCTCGAAGCCAAGTTCGAGTGCGCCTTGGGCCCGGGTGATACTGTCGGTGTTCTGGGAACGGGGGTACCCTAACTTGCCTGCCTGTGGCCCACGGCGTGGCTCCATCGACAGCCTGGTATGGACCAGCTTTAGCATCAATGACCCAAGAACCTCGCAAGGGGCCAAGCCTCGCGAGGCGGACGACACCAAGACCTCCACGAGGAGCGGCCTCCTCAGGCTGGCTCCTGAGGAGCAGAGATTTCTATGCAGGCTTCACCACATGAGGTTTGGATGGCGTGAGCCATGATGACCAAGGCCCGACGAGCGTCAGCGAGCGTAGTGTACCAGTTTCCTCTTTGGTGCTAAGGAGGCAAGCGTAGACGCGGAGTCCCGAGGAATCAACCAAAGGTTTGCATTCCAGTGCAACAAGACCAAGACCGCCAGGATGGCAGGACTGAGGTCATCGCCAAGCCCACCACAGCGTCACGACCAGAGGCTTTTGTAGACGAAGACTACTTTTGTCAGGATAGCATGTACTTGTTGTCTCCCCTTGAATTTGGCCGTTTTGGGAACCCTTCCCGCCTTCATTTTGGGAAGAGGACCAAGGCCACTATAAATAGGACTTAGCCACCACCATAGGCCGGGGAGATCCATTCCATCCTCACACTCACCATCTCACTCGAGCCCAAGAACACTCCTCCTCCATAGGTTGTTCTACCACTATACTAGTTCATCCTCAACCCCTTGAGGCCAATCCAGCACAAAGCAGGAGTAGGGTTTTACACCGTAAGGTGGCCCAAACCTGGGTAAACTGCGGTGTCTCGTTTCCTTCATGTACATCGAGCTAGGCCAAGAGATTGGCGAGTAGGAAGACTAGGGAGGTTGAGTTCTTCGCATGCACCCCAGAGTTCGAACCTCTCAAGGGTCGCGGAACTTGAAATCCGACATAACCTTCTATAACATGTAGCGTTCCGGAGTGGGTCATGTCCACATGAGCACAAACAGAACATGAGGTGTAAGAACAGGATGGTCAGACCATGCTTGTGAATAACACTCGGTTGTCTTGAAGTTCTAGCAGAATCATTGTGAGCTCGGAGCACGAAGCATCGAAAGATGAACAAGAGTCATATGGACAAATGATCAACAAAAGTTGCCCACCGGTCAAAATTCTCGTCATCAGTGATGTCCACATCAATGACTGAGAATTAGGCTTGGATCTTGAATCACTCACTATCAATCATGAGAGATATTGATTTGAGTGGGAGCACAATTATGTATTAATTAAGTTTAATAACTAGTGAAAATTAATTATGAATAATGTCTATGTTTAGTTTGCATTATAGTTGTAGAATTATGGCTCACGGTTCAACCTTTATAGTTGAAATTGATTGACTATTATTTATCTCGTTGAAACTTTATGTTTGAGAGGATCGTCCTCTAAAAGTGCCAAGAAGGATTTTGTCCTACTGCATGTTTACAATACTCTCTTGCTCATGCTATGGATGGCGAGACTCATGTCCTTCGATCCAAAAGCTAGAATTGCATTACAGTCTGCTTGCTTCCGAGAAACCCTTCATAATGTTTGGGATAGTTATGTGATATTCTTGGAACTGAAAATTGTCTTCAGAAACAAACAAAGACTAAAATATATGTCATATCTAAAGAAGTGTTTTGTTTGCAAGTTCTAGTGAACTTTTCAACTATGTTTAAGACTAAAATGCGTAAGATCTGGAAGAACACCATGCATGTGTTGACGGTGAAAACTTGTAGAGAAAGAAAAAAATCAAATGATGTAATGAGACTTACATGCCTAGGGAAGTTCAGGCTCACGCCACTCTTAAAGTTGTTGTTTCTTCTGAGAGTAAGAGAAATATTGAAGTAAAACTATAAGAAGTAAAAGGCAGAAAGAAAAGAAGACTAGAATGTCCACCTCAAGTATGAATGCCATCCAAGTTATGAGATGTAGAGGTGGTTGGTCAAGTAAAGTGTAGTTCCTAGGAAATATAATCAATTTGTTGATCATTGATTCTTTGGTATTGTGGTTAAAAGGTTAATCACAAGGATATTGACTCGATTGCATATTATTGCAAATCGTTGCAAGAAACTTCGAACGGTCTAAATGACCAGCAGATTATGAGGTCAAAATATTTTGATGAATTGTACTAGGTTACAATATTTCTGTCAGTGTATTTCCTCTGTATTTATTATCATAACTCATTTAGAGGTTTTTACACTCTAGCCCATTGCATAGAATTTGCAAGGAGGTTGTTCATGGCAGAACAATAGTTGTTTGTTGTTATGAACAAAAGGGCATACTCTTATTGTGAATAAGATGTATATTATGAATATTGATAACAAAATTGAACATCCATAACACTAACGTTGCAGTGGTCGTTGGCGGCGGCTTCTGCGGCGGTCGATGCGCACGATCTGGCTCCTCCCCTCCTCCCCTGTTCGGCGTGCGGGCCAGCCTGGTCGGGTTGAGCCTCCCTTGGTCTTCGGTTCTGTACAGGAGGCGCTGCTGGTGGCGGGGATCTAATTCGGGCGAAATCCCTGGCCGACCATGACCGGCCGCTCTGACGGGGACCCCTGAGGGCGCCGTTCTCCTCCTTGGAGGCGTCGGTATGGACTGATCTACTCATTTCCCCTTTCCCTAGGTCTTCTGGGTGAAAACCCTAACTTTGTTGGGTGGCGGCGATGCTCATGGCGTCGTTCCCTTCTTGAAGGTGCCGCTTTGGGAACCTTGGGGTTGGGTGGCGCTTGGAGGTGGTGGGCGACGGTGGTGGTGCGGTCCTATCCTAGCATGGATCTACGTCCGTTGCTTGAAGATGGCCTCGCGTTCGTGGAGGTCGACGTTTGGCGTTGTGGTGGTGTCGATGGCGGAGGACCTGCCAAGGCTTGCGTAGGTGGAGGTCGTCATTTGGCATCGTGGTGGCATCGATGGCGGAGGATCTCCAAGGTTGACACCTCAATCAGCTCTGAAGATGGACCAGTGGAAGAAGGCGGCGACGACACATGTGAGTGCGTCAAACCGGTTTGTGCCCCGGACCTGGCAGATGGCTCGGTCGGGGCCTCCGTCTTTAGATGATAGCCTTAGGTGAGAGGTCTGGGTATGTGGCCCAGCTTGCACCCCAAGATCCTATGGATAGGAGTAACGGCAAATTGCCAAGATGGTGGATTCATGCTTATTGTTGTTCTACTTTGTAAGGTCCTCAAGAATAATCAATAAAATGGCCGCATGTATCTCCAAGTTGTAGAGGCTGGGGATCATCCTCCTTTTCTAAAAAAACAACACTAATGCTAAATGTCGCAAGACTAAAAGAATACCACATCTGTGTGGCACTGCATTTAGTTACATTGGCGAAACCAGCATGGAGAAATTTCATAGTGATGAATTTTGAAGTCATCTGATTGAGAATCATCTAATGCTTGCAAGTTTCATCCAATTAGTAAAGTAAACTAAAATACTGTTCACAGGCCATAAATAATGAGCAACAAAAATAATTTTAGATATGCATATTGATGTATGTAATCCCATAAGTGTTGTTGCAAGTAGTGGATTTATCTATCTTCAAGATGACTCAAGTAGATATTTATATTTACTAATTGAGACATAAATCTGGATCTTTTAAAGTGTTTCAAAAGGTTTTCAGAATGAAGTATAAATTATTGTAACAAACAAATTATGTTTCTACAATTGGATTGCAGAAAAGAATATTTGAGTTGCAAATTTAGCGAATGTGTGATGAGCTATAAAAGAATTTTATAGCTTGCACCTCCTAGAAACACTACTGAGAGTAGATTGTTTTAAGTAGGTGCAATCAAACTATATATGACATGGTGAGATCAAAGATGACATTAATTATTTTGCCAATATACTTTCAAAGTGATGCTTTAGAGATTGTGTCTTTTACACTGAAAAAGGAGTGCCATCAAATTTATTGAAATAAGTGCTACTTTGTAAGTTATCCCAAATATTTGGGTATTCCTCTATCATTACGCTGAGGCAAAGTGTTGCCACAGAGTGCGGAAGTTTTGAAGAAATTTTTTTCTATAAAAATGTGAGTGGGAGTACAGTGCAACTCGACAAGATTGCAGAATCTTCGTAATCAACTCAAAGAAAAGAAACACTGGAAGTAATTCTAGAATTTCTTATTGTGACTGATACAAAAGCCTCTACATGAGATATAGAGACTACGGTCAAACTTGCAGCTGAACTATATAGGTTGGGAAAATTCGTGCAGACCTTTGTGGTATGCAGACGAAATATTGGTGGGCAAACAATCAACCTATAATTCACAGAGAAGTGTTGATGGGCCCAGACTCCAGAAATTGGCTATATGCTAACATAATCCGAAATAGTATCCATTCACATAATTCAAGCTTAGAACTTGATGAACCCTTCGAAAGACTTAGGGTCTAAAGAATAGTAATGGATCTATAAACTGACAAAGATAAAATATTTTATAATGCTTGACTTGTTACAAATAGTTTATGACAAAATCGAAGAATTGACTATGACGAGTTTGTCTCATCATAGCAATACTTAAAGTCAGTTTGGGTTAAACTAGCAATTATTAAATATTTCAATTATGAGATGAAACAGATGGATGTCAAAATGATTCCCATGAGATGGAAATAGAACCAAGGTTGTATGTTTGATACGATCCAAGATAATTTTGTCGATCCAGAGGATGCTAGTAAGTATGCAAACTTCAAGAGATCCTATAATGATCTGAAGCAAGCATAGTAGAGTTGGATTATTCATACTAATGAAATGGTCAAATAAATTGATTTCATCGAGTAAAGAGAAGATGCTTGTATTTACAAGAAAGTAAGTGGGAGAATGATAATATTTCTAAACACTGTATGTACATGACATATTGTTGATTGGAAGTTATGTAAATTTCTTGACATGAATTAAGACTTTATTGAAACTAGTTTTTCAGTAAAACTAAGGCAATGAATAGTCTTGGTATTACACATAATGATCTATGAAGATTATAGTGCCTAATCAGACTTAGCCAAAATACATATTGACAGAATACTAAAGTAGTTTAGTATCTAAAATGTCAAGAAGAGTTTCTTGTCAATGTCACATGGAAGGAGTCGGTATCCTGAAATACTGATGAGAGAAATATGATTTCAACCACACTTGTATTCCATGGTATGTAAACTACCGTATATTTCCAATACTCCAAGTTAGTTATAAGTAAAAGTTACTAGTATGGTCAAATTGTTGATCATAGGACAATAATGAAAATGTTGTTAAGGATTAACGACATGTTTCTCACACACGGAGAAAATGAAGAGATTGTTGTAAGGAGTTACATCAATGAAAGATCGTTGTAAGTAGTACATCGATAAATTCTTCATCTGTGCTCCAAGTGATTTTTTGATTTCAAATTAAAAGTGATTTATGGTGGAAAATTAAGTTGGAATTGGTCCAAAAATTTAGTGTGGTGAATTCTATAACATAAGCCAAAGTATATTATTGCTTTAGAAGCAAAAATGAAGGGTGATGAATCGAAAGTTCATTCATGAGCTTGGTATGGTTTCTAGATGATTGTATCATTGGACCACTATTCTTAATAGTGGTTTCATAACTCGGTCTAAGGAATCAAATGTTCTACCACTAATTCAATATATATACAAAGCCGGTTTCACAAAAATTATTAATTCTTGTGAAAGCATGATAGATGCATAGAAATGCAAATGATACACGCGGATCTGAAGTTGTTAGATTCAATATGACGAATTCTATACCACAAGCAAAGCATGGACTGGCAAGTAACAATAGGTTCCCGGTCTAACTGGCTCAAGTGTTGTTGGTGATCACGTTTTCTAGATCTTAGGATATCGTTAAGTGTAAGGATAGTCCTAAAACAACATTGAGGGTATGATGTTAGAAGAACGGTCATACTGAACCAACCCAATTCTTATCTACTTTGTGATTATATCGTCTGAAATCATCTATTATAACACGGAGTGTTATCATGTGTTTTAGTTCCTTAGACCATGAGAGTGTCTCAGTCACTTCCTACTAGACGGTGGGCTTTGAGTTTGCTCAAACGTCATGTGTAACAAGATGATCATAACGACAACTTTCAGGCACACCGAAAAGTTTGACAAGTGACCAGATAGCTCGAGAGTGGGATTTGCTCCTCCAACGATGGAGAGATATCCTTAGGGCCCTCTTGGTGTGACAGCATCCATCATCGTCTGGTCAGACACATGTGACTACGTCACGGGGATGCCGGAACATGCCAACAAGAAAGAAGAACAAAGCAGGTAACAGGCGCAACGGTATAGTGAGCATGGTGATGACTCTGGAGGATACCAATGCACATCGGGTTTTGTAAAGTATCGCGAAGCACAGGGAACATCACATGATAACCAAAGGTTCACTCGAATATCATTCGTGTAATCATAGGGACCGACATGGATGTCCACGGTTCTGCTATCGGTCATTAAACGAAGGGGTTTCGTTCATGTCTGTGGTTTACCGAACCTACGGGGTCATAAGATTAAGGTAATCACAATTTTTTGAGTGTTAGTGGGACATGAGTGATGAGAATATATTTGTGGAATTGTTTCATTAATATCCGGAATAGTTCTAAGAGGTTCCAGAAGCGTTTCGGGTCACCAGAAGGGTTTTGGTGAATATCGGGTAATACCGGGTATTACCGATTAATTTTACATATATGGAAAATGTTTCCGGGGATTTTAAACTATATATATATATATAATGCTCTGAAAATATTTAGAATATTTTATATTTAATTTAAATATCAATGGGCCTTAAAAGGCCAAGAGGTGGAAGGCAACTTGGGCCACGAGGGCCCAAGTACGAAGGCACCCCCCCCCCCTTTCCTTGTGTGGGGGGGAGAATTGGACTAGGGGAGGGAGTCCTACTACCTATCCCTAGGCCGGCGCCCCAAGGGGGACTTTTCCCCCTTGGTGGCTGCCCTCTCCCTCCCCTCTTAACATATATCACTAGAGGATTTTCACCCTATGTTAACACAAGTTTTGAGCCTCCTCTAGTTGATCTAGTTCTAGTTCTTTTTGGTCCTAGTTGACTAATTAGAGCTAGCCCTAGCCACCTCCAACCCTCATAATTAGAAGCCCCATGTGGTTCTAATATCCTCCCTCTAGTTCTCGAGTAATGATTAGCTCTGGACGGCAAAGCACTGCCGGATCGTGAAGACCGTGCGCTTGCAACCAAGTAGAGAGGTCATGCTTTCGGTCTTCCGTTCATGGGATCGTTCGAGGGCGGCTCGCGGGATCGTCATCGATGTTCGAGGGACTCCAAGTATGGTCTACACTGACTCGTCTACTTCCGCTACACTCCTGGAGTCAATAACGATTGTTGATCACAACCCATTATGCATCTTCATATTGTTCCTAGGTGTTCGTGATAATCCCCAAGTGCAAGGAATCATCATAGCAATTTCCAAAGGTGGAAGTGATAATTATGGAGTGTCGAACCCACAAGGAGCTAAAGGTAAGATCAATATTTCTCTCAAGTCCTATATGCCACCGATACGACTCTAGGTACACTGAATGTTTGCTTCCATCTAGAAACGAGACATAAAACTACATTGTGGGTATGAAGAGGATAAGTTTGCATGATATCGGAGAACTAGAATATAAAAGTAGTTGCTATTATCATGAAGTTAGAATATATTACTATATATTATAAATAGCGAGTGTGGAATAATGATGGATCGTGTGCGGAATTTCCCAAGGCAATTGTTAACAAGATCGGTAGTCGTCATTGCAATTTCATATGAGGGAGAGGCATAATCTAACATACTTTCTCTTCTTGGATCATATGCACTTATGATTGGAACTCTAGCAAGCATCCGCAACTACTAAAGATCACTAAGGTAAAACCTAACCATAACATTAAAGTATCAAGTCCCATTTATCCCATACGCAACAGCCCCCTTACTCGGGTTTAAGCTTCTATCACTCTAGCAACCCACTATAAGCGAATCATGAACATATTGCAACACCCTACAGCGGGAATCATTCATGTGTGCGCGGCATGAAAGGCGCCGTGGGACAGCACCAAAATAAAACACACAACTCATACCAATCTAGATCATCAATCAACCCAAAGACAAAAGAAATCTTCTCAAAACATCATAGGATGGCAACACATCATTGGATCATAATATGTGGCATAAAGCACCATGTTCAAGTAGGGGATTACAACGGGGTGGGGGAGAGTGGACCGCGTACAAGAGATGAGGATGGTGATGATGAAGGTGATGTTGATGAAGACGATCACCTCGGTGATGGTTCCCCCGATGGCACTCCGGTGCCACCAAGAGAGAGGGGGAGTGGTTCTTCCCTTTGTGCCTCCTCCTCCATGGCCTCCCACTTAGATGGGGCAAGGTTCTTCCTCTGTTCCTTGGCCTCCATGACGACGGTGACCCCTCCGGCTTCCTCCTCCATGCCATCTGGTGATGATGGCCCCCTCCGGCAGGGTGCCATAGAGGGCCTAGATTGGTTTTTCGTGCCTACAAAGGCTTACGGTAGTGGAACTCCCGATCTATCTTCTATTCTAGGGTTTTTAGGATTTATAGGAAGGGTTGGCATCGCTTTCACGTTAGGGGGCCCCACAAGGCGATCACAAGGTCGAGGGGCGTGCCCTATGGGGGGCGCCCCCCACCCTTGTGGTGGCCCTGAGACTCCTCTTCTATATCTTTTCTTCCAGTATTTTTCATATTTTCTAGAAAAATTCTTCGTTAATTTTCAGCCCGTTCCGACGACTTTTATTTCTGCACAAAAACACCACCACGGTAGTTCTGCTGAAAACAACGTCAACCCGGATTAGTCCTAATCAAATCATACAAAAATCATATGGAATTGTTGTAAACATGGCATGAATACTTCATAAATTATAGATACGTCAGAAACGTATTAGCATCCCCAAGCTTAATTCCTGCTCATCCTCGAGTAGGTAAATGATAAAAGAAATAATTTATGAAGTGTGAATGCCATCAAGTGCACAAGTTTGATCAATGAAAGTTCCAAGAAATTTTTCTAGCATTATTATTTATAATAAACAGTAGCTCATCTTCATAAAACTTCTCATGGTCAGGTAACAAGCTATCCACAAATTAAAGTATAGACCATAAACTTTCTTCAAAATTAACAAAGTGTGTTCTCAGTCATCAAACAATTGCAATTCATCTTATCTTCGGGAATGGTCTATGTAAGCACTTTGATTTAGCGAATTCCACATACTCAACTATCATTTAATCTTTCTCAATTGCTAACACTCACGGGATATTTATGGGTTCAAAGTTTTAATCGGACACAGAGAAAGATAGGGGCTTATAGTTTTGCCTCCCAACCTCTCACCTCAAGGGTAATGTCAACAATAATACTTTGTGAAAACCTACATCCGAGTGGATATATATATATATATCCGGATTTCTCCAACACATAGTGCTTGCCAAAGGAAAAAGTGTAAAAAGGAAAGGTGATGATCACCATGACTCTTGTATAAGGCTAGAAGATAAAAGTAAAAGATAGGCCCTTCGCAGAAGGAAGCAGAGGTTGTCATGCGCTTTTATGGTTGGATGCACAAAATCTTAATGCAAAAAACGCCACTTTATATTGCCGCTTGTGATGAAGACCTTTATTATGTAGTCCATCGCTTTTATTTCTTTGATATCACAAATTCGTATAAAGCTTATTTTCTTCACACTAATAGATTGTACATATTTAGAGAGCAATTTTTATTGCTTGCACCAACGACAAATTACCTGAAGGATCTTACTCAATCCATAGGTAGGTATGGTGGACTCTCATGGCAAAACTGGTTTAAGGGATGTTTGGAAGCACAAGTAGTATCTCTACTTGGTGCGGAGAATTTGGCTACCATGAGAGGGAAAGGCAAGCTCAACATGTTGGAGGACCCATGATAATATAACTTCTATTCGGATATTAGATAACATAACCCATTACGTTGTCTTTCTTGTCCAATATCAACTTTTTAGCATGTCATATTTTAATGAGTGCTCACAATTACAAAAGATGTCCAAGATAGTATATTTATGTGAAATCTCTCTTCCTTCAATATTCTTTCATGAATTGTTCAAGTGACCAATACTATGTTTGCTAACCTTCAATAAATTTACCACCTATACTTATCATAAGTGAAGTCATTACTCCCCATGGGATAAGCATATGTAGCATATAATTTCAGATCTATGACATTTAATTCATTCAACCATTTACTCATAGGATATAATTGAAGCATGTGAGTACGTGACAAACTACTCCAAAAAGATATGTGTGAAGGACAATGAGTAGTCAAATTATTAACTAGCCATGGGAGGACTCTCTCTCATTGAAGATTTCAGATCCAATGATTTTATTCAAACAGCAAGTAAAATGAAAATACACTCCAAGCAAAACACATATCATGTGACGAATATAAATATAGCTCCGAGTAAGGTATACCGATGGTTTTGAAGATGAAAGAGGGGATGCCTTCCGGGGCATCCCCAAGCTTAGGTGCTTGAGTCTTCCTTGAATATTACCTTGGGGTGCCTTGGGCATCCCCAAGCTTAGGGTATTTCTACTCCTTATTCTCCTCGTGTTGATATCTCACCCAAAACTTGAAAACTTCAATCACACAAAACTTCACGGAACTTCATGAGATGGGTTAGTATGATAAAGAGTAAATCATTCACTTTGGTGCTGTCAAAGACAAGATTCATATTTGTTTTCACACAATTCCTACAGTACCATATCATTTCCACAATTTATATTGAGCAATATAAGCCATAGACACTAGAAAACAAGTAAACTATGCATTGAAAACAGAATCTGCCAAAAATAGAACAGTCTGTAATGATCTGAACAACAACCATACTTCTGCTACTCCAAAATTTCTGAAACAACACATACATAAGATTCTGCAATGCTATAAAATGCAACAATTCCCTGGTTATGTAATGATCATACTATTTGTCTTTCATTCGTCTTTTATGGGTTCTTCTGAATAACTTGCCTCAAATTAAAGCTTAAATTGCCTGTTTATGCAATAGAGTTGGCTGGTCCAAGTTGTTATACAAGCAACTCCTCCCCCGACAGTCCAAAAGTTCACAAAAGAGCAAAAGAAACAACACATGCATTTACATGGATGTAGCGCGCGTGAGGGGAGAAAAAGCTGACATATGCTAACTTGAGTATGGTTTTCCATGGAGCCTTGTTGTTAGCGTTGTCAACCCACGTGTTAGTCAATTGTTTCTTGATGCTTGGAATATCCTCAGCTGTGAATTTTGGAACAGCCCTTGCCTCCCAACCGTTTGCTATCGTCAGAGCAAAAACACCATAGTCGAACCTAAACAAAAAATTGAAAAAAGAACTGGATGCTTACTCTATGTAGTATTGTGTCGCTTGTAAAAAACTGAACAAAACCATAGTTAATATGTGAAAATAAGTGGATGCTTACTCATTATTTTGTTTTGATACGTCGATGTTGGTAAACCCAAACTCATCCAGCGAGACGCGGGAACTGGCGTAATGCTCTTCCCATAGAGACCGAAAACTTGCAACCATTTTCCTTGCGCAAATATCTAAAGACTTGTTTTTGAGCGTCCTCCAAGAATCAAGAGTTTCAAAACGTCAATCCCTTATGTTCATGTTAAAAATCCAGTAATGATTGCCTGTTTTAGGTTTTGTCTTGTCGATGTTCTCTAACACTGGGAACATAATCTGTCAAAAAACAAAAATGGAGTTAGTAAAAAAAATACAATACTAGAAACTGGATGTAAGCAATTTTTTCTGTGTGCTCTCACAAATTAAGAAAATGGACTGAAGAAGCAAAAATGCACATGCCGGTTTTGTGCTAGTGTGAGTAATTTGCCAAAAACAGAACATGCATAGGCAAGTTATCTACTTATATAAGCAACCAGCCAAAATGCACAGGCAAGTTTGTGAAAAAAATGTAAGCAACATGCCACATAGAAGCAATTAAGAAATGGGCTGAAGAAGCAAAAATGCACATGCCAGTTTTGTACTAGTGTGAGTAATTTGCCAAAAACAGAAGATGCATAGGTAGGTTATCTACTTATGTAAGCAACCAGCCAAAAAATGCATAGGCAACTTATGTACTTATGTAAGCAACCAGCCAAAAATGCACAGGCAAGTTGTGAAAAAAATGTAAGCAACTTGCCACAGAAAAGCAATTTCATGAGTGTAGTCAACTTGCCCACCACACCCCCCCCCCCTAAGAAATATTTACATTTGTGTGAGCAAAAGTTTTAGTATAAAAAGTCATATATAAAAAATGCATTGGTAAAAAGTAAAGAAACCATTAACTTACCATGTCTTTACAGTCCAAGCGATTCGACTTCTTGAACCGAGAAATGAGCTCCTTGCCGTTCAATTCCATATTTTGCATCTGAACCTGATGTAAAAAAATACAGACATGAACATGACCTTTTATGAAAAAAAGAAAAAGAAAGAAACGCAAAACTACACTATTGGTTGCTTCGCGTTTTCTTACCGAGAACCTGACGGGCATCACGAGCTTCTTTGAGTCTGGTGGCAAGTTCATCGATATATTCTGTATACCAACTTCCATTACATGGCTCAAGACAAAACCTTCCTTCTTCATTGAGTTTGCGAGCTCCCTGACCGTGACAAAGTATTTGCCATATTCAATTACCCTTACGCTGCATGAAAAAAGAGAGGCATTCAGCTCACAAAATCCTTCCATGAAATGCCTACCACCATTTCAACACATTGGGGCATGGGCATATCAAAGGAGAAACTACTTCAAAAAATAAGAATTTCACACTAAGCCAAGTTGCCTGATTCTATAAATGGATTGCTTGTAAACGCAGTTTGAATTGCCTGGATATCATGACAGACCTTGCCTGGGGGGAAGTGCATTGTGCAATGGCTGACAAAAAGAAATGCAGTGATATACTGTCATACCTGGTATCCACATCTGGTGATTCTTCTTCATTAATTCTTCCATGCAAAATAACTGATGCATACAATCTATTTGCTTCGGGTTTGGACATGTAGACTTTTTTCTCATTATAGTCAATGAAAGGTGACCTCTTGCAAGGAGGTGGCTTGATAATCCTTCTCTTGAATTGATGTGGATGCATCTCTCCTGAACTACTACTGCTGTAAACCTTGCTGCCTGACCCTACTTCTCCTTGGTTGGAACTTTTTTCAGGTGTTTGGTATGCATTTCCTTCTGCTTAAACACACAGTTCATCTATGCCTTCACCGTCCAACAGATAATCATCGTTGGATATATCGATGATTGGCTGGTTATGTACTGGGAGTTCCTTGAACTCATGCTCTGTAAATGTGCTTGACCCAACATGTTGATGTGTTGTGTTGTCTGCAGATCTTGTGTGCAAATCATCTATGCCCAGATCGAAACTTGGTGCTGGGAAGTACTCTCTGAAAAAATCATTTGGTCTTTCGGTGTCCCTTTGCTCAAAATGTTGTTTATCTTTATTTGTTGAGCTGTGATTTGTGGAGTTGGATTGGGCATTCTTGCTGTTTGGATCAACACACCTTGCAAACAGCTCACTCACATCTAGAACATTGATTTCTAGTGCATTGGTTGTCTTCCCACTAACACGTATGAATTCATGGTACCTCTCCTCCACATCAGAGAAATGGGAAGTATTCCCCTAGCCAGTTGCTTCTACTGCTTCTGGAACACTTGTGGCCTCAGGTTGGGCAGGTACAGTTGAGTAGACAGGCAATTTCCCTAGGGCTCTTAGCAACTTTTGTTCCGGACTTTTTTCCATGGTTGCAGCTTCAGGCAGGTCTTGTATCCTATTAATCTCCGTACATGACACTGGAGGGATGTTCTCTTTCTCCTTTTTGTGTCCTGCATGATTTAATGCTGCAGCCTCGGGTGATGCGTTGAAGTCTTGCACCTTGGCCCTCTGGATACCATTGGCTGACTGCATCACATTTCCCCAGGACGGGGGAGGCACTTGACCATTTAAGTCACCTAGTGTTTGTGTTCCGCTGTGGTTTCCTATGCTTACTAGCACTGTGGGTCCCTTCTTGAGTTGAACTGGCCTTACTTTTGTGGGGTCCAGTGTTTCCTCTGCAGAACTTGCCTAAAAAACAGCTGGTCTTGCTTCCTCCTTAGACTGAGTTGCCAGAATATGTGATCCACTTGCTTGACATTGAGAATGAAAATTACGCGACTGCTTTGAATCTACTCCTGTAGGTACTGCCTCATCTCCAACTTTGCTGCACGGGGGTGCTGCTGAGCTTGATGGTGTACTCTTTACCACCTGTGTTTTGGCATTCCCATGGATTGCCTCTTTTGTTTCAGAAATTACCTGTTGTTGCTGCTGGGGAGGACCAGATTTTTTCATGGCTGACTGCCTTGACTTTCCCCCTTGGCCGTAACCGGGATTTTCGGCATGATATGCCTGCGGATGAATTGTTGTTTCATTCATCACAGATGGCTCCAATATGAAACTAACAGTTTTCTTCATCTTCTTTGATGGCGGGAGTGGTGGTAGTTGGTTTCGACAAGCAGTCTTCTGTTCTATAGCTTCATTTAGAGCGCCAAGTTCTCTCATTATTTTCTGCCGAGTCGCCTTTGGGCATATTTGCTTGGGGTTGAATGTGAAGACCATATCCAAATCTTCCCCCCTCAACAACTCTTTGAGCATCCTCCTCGCTTCGGTTGCCATGGATATGTCATCAATATCCAGCATTTCTTTCACTTCAAAAACAAGGAAGCGTGGTTTTGGGGAAACAACAGTTTTGAATTCTGTCATCACAAGGTCTCTGATAGATATCCTATCTACCTCATCCAATCCTTTTGCCTTTCTGTCCCTCTTCTTTTCAATAAGAAATTGCAGCATGCATTGTTCATCATCATCGCTGCTTGCATTTTCAGCTGCGGGATCCCCGTCCCGATTGGAGCCACCATTGCTGTCTGAACCACCGTTGCGACCTCCGCTATCATCCTCATCATCTTCATCCTGCTTCCCCTGCCCATCATCTTCCTTGTCTTTGTCATCCCCATCGCCTTCTTCATCGTCATCGTCCTCCTTTACTTTGCCATCTTCTTTTTCATCATCCTCTTCTTCTTCATCATCATCATTGTCCTCGTTCCCCTTAGTTCCGTCTTTACCTCCCATCTCAGCACTTGCCCCCTCGTGGTGATCAATCGTTTGTCGTGCTCCCTGGCTACTTGATTTCCCCTGAACTCCACTTGATCCATCATGACCGTCATCGCTGTCTGAACTGCCATCGGTGTCGCTTTCATCACTAGCTTCATCCCTGCCATCTCCCTCACTTTCACTGTCGGCTGCCTCGCTGTCGTCGCTGTTAGAATTAAATGACTCCTCCTCACTTGGTAAGCTGTCTCTTATGGCTGGTACTCGCTTGCCCCTTCTGTTAGACTGCCATCTGCTTGTCTCCGCAGTAGTAGGATCTGTCTCCTTTGTCCCCCATTCATCATCATATATCTTCCCAACCCCAGTCACGAGCTTCCCAACTGCATGTGAAATTACAGAACACATATCGTGCACCAACCCTGTGAGCTTCTTTTGCTTCTGTAAAACATAAAAGTGGATGGTAGAGAACATGATAAGTACATATCTTCTATTGAAGATTCTGAAAAAATGGTTGAATGTACAAATGGCGATAAAAAGGGGAACAACAGTGACAGGAAAAAACAAGTGCTAGATAAACTTACTGATTTGGCATATGACTCGGGCAATCTTGCGACAACAAATTTGGTGATGTGGTCCATACTGCCAAACAAGCTATCATCGGCACAACGGGAAAACTCCGTCTTGAGCTGGTGGTTTTATAGCCAAAGAAGATAACAAAAACTATGAGTGAAAACAATTCTGGCACTCCCATACCAAAAAAGACCTGAGAAAAATGAAGAAAAATAGTACTACTAATAGTCTGAAAATTCCTGCAACCATTATGCCACTTCACCTGTTGCTTACTATTAGTTGATACTGTAATCAACAAACAATGAAGAACTAGTATGCAACTTGCTAGTTTTCAGAACATAAGTTGCTTGTGTTGTTGTGTAAATTTGCTACTTTTCAACATGTAAATTGCTCAGACAGAAAAAGAGCTAAAAATGTACTACATAAGCTACTATTAAATACAACAACTGTCACATCCTAGCTAGTTCAAGCATTAGAATGTGCATCATGTTTAAATTCCTCTTAAATTTTAATTAGGGAAGGCAGAAACCCCCAACATCCCCCTGGAAACAACTAGGGTTTACGAAAATTATTTTCAATGAACCTGAAATGCCCTTCTAAAAAGTTCACCCTCTTTGTCTTGGGTTAGAACCTCTCACAAAAATTGGTGCACATTTTTCTAGGTCAACAGAAGGTCATTGATTTAAACCATAAGTATTTGAATTTGGGCATTTAAATGCTCAAATAATTCTAGAAATAAATGTTTGCTATTGGAAATAATCCAAACAGAGCCCACAATTATTTTCAGGATTTTTGGAAATGTTTTAGTATTTTAAATAAAGCCCAACAGTTACAGTTAAATAGAAAATAGAAACAAATTAAAAAAAGACAGGGAGAAGCCCACCTGGGCCTTACCTGTGCTGGCCAGCCCACCTGGCTCGGCCCAGCCTACTGGCGCTGCCAGTCGTCGTCCTCCTCGCGCCAGAAGGATGCGGAGCGCGTGGCCGGCGCCCGCGGCCACACGCCGGCCACCTCCTGCTTCCGCCGACGCCGGGAGACGTCCAGGGAATGCCACGCGACCCCCACGTCCCCCTCTCATCCTCTCTCACTCCCCCCCCCCTCGTCTCCCTCTCCCTCTCCCGCGATGGCCGATGCACCCGTCGCCGTCTCACCGCCGTAGTCGCGCCCTCCGTCACCCCCTCGCCTCTCTGACCTGTCCAGAAGCTCCGCCGTGACGCCCTCGCCCTCCCCACCGAGCCACGCATCGCCGGAGGCCCTGCATCGCCGCCATCGGATCGTCTTCAACCTCGGTACCCGCCGGACGCCGCTCATCGATTCGCCTCACTCCGGTCGCCCCCGAGCCCACTGAGTTGCTCATCGACCTCCCTGTGAGCTCCGCCACCTTTCCCCTCTTCTTTTCCACGCGTTTGCACCCTCTAGGCCATAGTTCCACCATGGCCGAAGCTCGTCTCCGCTCGAGCTTGTCGTCGGCGCCGCTCCGGCGACCATTTGGTCATCCCGTGCTACGCAACGTGCTTGCCGCATCGCGTAGTGCCTCGCTAGCGCCTCAGTTTCCATGTTTGCACGCCGCAGCCCACACCCCGCACATGGCCGAACTCCAGCCGCCGCCTTGGAGCTCACCGTCATCGTCTCCGGCCACCGTAGGCCCGGCCACCACCACCACTAGATGCGCGACTGCAAGAGCTCTCCAACGAGCCCAAGAACGGCCTCGCTCGTGCCTTGTAGGCGTTTTCCGAGCTGCGCCACCGTCTCGGGCCTTGCCGGCGGCTCAACGCCGGCGAGTTTGACCCAGTTTGACCCTGGGTGGGCCCAGGTAGACCCCCCCTGAGTCTATGACAGGTGGGGCCGGTCTGCTAACTAATCTAGGATTAGTTTTAACTAATTTTATTTTAATCAGTCACTGACATGTGGGCCCAGCCCCACTGACAGCTAATTAGTGTTAATCTAATCCTGTTATTTAACTGAGAGACTGACAGAAGGGGCCCACCAGTCAGGTTTGACCTGGGCTGGCGCCTTTGACCTGCTGAGGTCAGCATGACGCAATGCTGACGCAGTAATGCATTTTCTGGATTTATTTTTATTCAGGAAATTCCAGAAAATGTTTAAAACTTCTAAAAATCATAGAAATTCAACCGTAACTCCAAATGAAATAATTTATATATGAACAATTTTCAGAAAAATTCAATCTATCCATCTGTACTGGTTTCGTGCATGACAAAACAAGCTTACCTTGCTGTTTAAGCAAAATAAGGAAATGCACTATGAAGGCCATGTTTAATGAGCTAATATTTGAATCTTTGATTCAAATGAGTTCATTTCTTCCTGTTATAGCTTGCATTAGGCCAAGACACATTCATATTGCCATGTCATAGCATGCATCATATTGTTGCATATCGTCATGTGTTGATTGTGTTCCGATGTGTTCTTCGTGGTAGGTTCTGCCTCCGAGGATATTCACGAGTATCCAACTAAAGGGAAGTATCCCACTACCACTCCATCAGTCAAGCAACCCATTGATCACTCCGATACAACCCATGTTCTCGCCTCTGCTCTTGTTTACTGCATTAAGACATCGTGATTCAAACTACTGTGTGCTACGGTAGTTGAACCCTTATCATCTGCATGACCTGTCATTGCCACAGCAACTAGATGAAACCCACTAGCATGTGTAGGGGTTGATTGAGCCATGTATGTGATTCCTACCTTGCTATGCCTGCTATGCTTAGAGTTGTGTCGGGTCTAGTTCATCTGGGTGATGGGCTAGAGTGATATGATTATGTCAGTAATATGAGGAATGTGTTGATCATGTTTTGGTAAAGGTATCGATGAGAGGCCATGTAGGAGTACATGGTGGGTTGTTTCATTGAGACCGTCCCTAAGAACTGAGATCTGTATGTGTGATTTAAGATTCAGCTACTACCATGCATTGGGATCCTTAATTGACCCTCTCGGCTTCTTAATCACCCTAGTACTCTGTCCAGGAGTTGCAAATAGTTTCTGGTGTTTGTAGGTTATGTGTTGGCGGCCGTGCGTAGCGCTGACCCTAGGGGTGGGCTATGTTGCAGTAGATACACCGTGACCGGGTATGCCGGGCGCCCGTTTGGCGTCTCGGGACCCTGTTCACATTGTTCGGGGCCGTATGTGGAAACCTCGGCCGGACTCCCTGCGGATGGAACCTGGATAGGCGATAAACCTGGACTAGAGACTTAAGTGTTTAGGTAGGCCATGGCCGACACCCTCGCTGGGCTTCCGCTTGAAGGTTGCCGAGTACATGTCGTGTAAACGGCGGTAAGTGGTGAAAGCGTGTATGACGAAGTACACCCCTGCAAGGTATAAAACTATTCGAATAGCCGCGTCCATGGTAAAGGACTACTTGGTTGCCTATACAGTTCATAGACAAGTAAATGGATACTAATAAAAGACTCAAGATAAGTGTGAGTACCGAGGATGGCCCTCTCGTAGGATGACGAGGGAGGATCCCCGGTGGAGTATTGTGTTGGTGAGTAGTGGACTCGTGTGCGAAAACTATTTTACTAGAGAAGTTCCGTAGGATAGTTTAGCCAAGAGTCAAAGCTGGCTTGCTGCAATATCCCCACCACCTTCTTGAGAATAAGCATGTATAGTAGGTTCTATTGTAAGACTTGCTGAGTACCTTTGTACTCATGTTTGCTTAATTACTGTTTTCAGACGACAACACCGCCCCCTCCGATGGGTTCTATGTAGACCTTGACGTCGATGAGTGACTAGCCACCCAGGTGGTGATCCTGGCCATGGAGGGCCCTATGTAGATAGATAAGCCTCGAGGAGCCTTCTTTCTTTCTAGTGTCTGTACTCAGACCGGTTGCTTCCGCATGTGCTTGTATGATTGTATGACTTGAGTGTCAGGTCATGTGACCCCTATTTGTATGAACATGTTATGTATGGCTCTCTGGAGCCTTTAAATAAAGTACTTGAGTTGTATAGTTTTGTTGTGATGCCATGTTGTATGTACTCATATCGGGCATATTGTGTGTATGATTGAAATGCTTGGTATGAGTGGCATCCGACAATCTAGTTGTTTATCCTTGGCAGCCTTTCTTATGGGGAAATGTAGTCTAGTGTTCCTCGAGCCATAGTAGTCCGCTACAGCCCGGTTCACCGGAGTCCTGCTAGCCCAGCACTACTGCTCAGGACACTTGACTGGCCGGCATGTGATTCACTTCGTTCCTATGTCTGTCCCTTCGGGGAAATGTCACGCGATGACTTCCGGAGTCCTGCCTAGCCTTCTACAGCCCGGGTTCCCTGGAGTCCTGTTAGCCCAGTGCTACAGCCCGGAATCACTCGCTGATGACCGACATGCTCGATGTGATTCATGTATGCCTGTCTCCATAGGTCTGTGCTGCTTTGGGTTCACGACTAGCCATGTCGGCCCGGGTTCTCTGTCATATGGATGCTAGCGACACTATCATATACGTGAGCCAAAAGGTGCAAACGGTCCCGGGCCATGGTAAGGTGACACCCGTGGGATATCGTGCGTGAGGCCGCAAAGTGATATGAGGTGTTACCAGCTAGATCGATGTGGCTTGGAATCGGGTTCCTGACAGCGTTGGCATCAGAGCCAGACTGCCTGTAGGTTCGTTGAGCCAAACTGGTCGATGTCGAGTCTAGAAATGCTTTAGTTATATGTAGGGGAATTGATTGTGGGAGAGAACGTAAGGCTCTTTTACTCCTTTACCCTATGCCTCTGATCTGAGTCATTCTCTTCTCATTCAACGTGGGTTAAGGCTGAGCTCTCTTCTTCTATCAGGTTCACGTGTTACTAATCCGTAGTAGCTTATAGGATTGTTGTTACAAGCCCCAGTTCAGTTTCTACTATTTTTAGTATGTTGCTATTTGGATCAAAACCTTGATATGATGTTGTTGAGTGGTATTGCAAACTGTTGTGGATGTCTCAAATCTTTTTCTGAGCATTTATAGCTATTATGATGTCCAATTTTCCCTAGAAATTCTGATGTCTTTGCGTTGTGGTTGTGCTTTCAGGTGGCCAACCGTGCTCAAAACCAAGTGGTTCGCCTGACCTGGTGCCTCGACGTGCCCGGTCATACTGCTATGTTAGTCCGGGTCATGATCGAGACGGGTTACCGTTGGTATCCCGAATACACCGTCGAAGAGCAATTCCGAGACTTTAATCAAAGCCAGTATTTCTGCACCGTCAGGATATTTCGTTCTAATCCTGGATCTACCGAGCCCCTTCACTGTTCCTATGGACTCGGGGTTACTGTTGAGATGGCTGTGCAGGATGCTGCCTATTCCATGATGACCATCATGCGAGTCCGGACTGGCCTGCTTCGGAACACCGACTTCCGATACATGCCAGCTTCACTTCCGGGAGCGCAAGGGTATCTTCAGGCTATCTATGCTGACTCCACTCAGGAGGATTCATTAACTCATACCACTGCCGAGATGCTCGAAGATAAGGACTGAGAGAATCGGGCCTTGAGGCTGGAGCTTTTTAATACCCGTGCTGATCATTGGGCCACATTGACTCGGTTTGCACCTGCGGTGCAAGCTGGATGTATGGATACAAGGGATCTGTATTCTGTGAGGTCTGCTTTGCCAGACGTGGTGGATTGGCGTGATGTGGGAGGCATCACCCCACCTCGTGGTCCCCGCAGGCCACCGTTTGTTGGTCCAAGACCCCATCCTAGCCCCTATGGAGGTGACTTCTCAGGACCGCCTGTTCCCGGATGGTCACGTTGAACTTCCAGGCTATGGAGGTGACTTCTATGAGGACTACTACGGAGCTGTCTGAGTTAGTAGTAATACCACTAGTATTGTAGTAGTTGTATCTCCACTGTCCTGTGTGACTTGTGGAATATGACTTTCCGTGTAATCAATTCCGGAGGTGTAGACAATAATGTATAGGAGCTTGGAATGCCTCCGTTGAGATGTAACGTCTTTCATCATAGTTGTACTGTAGCCTGGGCTTGTACTAAACTATGTATGATGTGTATGACCGTTGGTATATATATGGCAGTTTTATATTACCATGACATACGGATGAACATCTCTGCATTCCGTGTTATCCATTACATTCTGCACTTCCTTGCTAAGTTTGAGCCATCCTTGTCTAAACCGTTGTCTTGTTTTCTCCTAGGATGGTCAACACCCGCAGCAACCCTGCTGCCCTGGAGCAGGGGGAAGCCAGTGCTGCTAGAGGTGAAAATCTGCCTCACCCGCCTTCTTTGACCGAAGTAATGCTGGAGGCGGAAAGAAACAAGCGTGAGACCAACCGCCTGCTGGAGTGGATTGAGCAGAACACTGCACGCCACCCGCGAAATGACTTGGTGTCAATCAATGACTTTATCAAGCTGTACCCACCAAAGTTTAACCATTCTGTCAAGCCCCTCGACGCGGATGACTGGCTTCGCAGCATCACCCACAAGCTATGTTCTGCCAACGTAGCCGAAGCCGACAAGGTTACTTATGCTGCCTATCACCTCGAAGGCCCTGCTAGGCTTTGGTGGGAAAACTTCGAAGCTATGCGCCCGGTCGGCCAAATCACTACTTGGGCTGAATTCAGTGAGGCTTTCTGTGAGCATCACATTTCGGAAGGTCTCATGGATCGCAAGAGGGAGGAGTTCTGCAACTTCACCCAAGGAAGACTGACTGTGGATGCTTACAGTCGTGAATTTGGAATCTGGCATGTTATGCCCCTGAAGAGGTATCTACTGACGCTCTGAAGCAGGCAAGGTTCCGCAAGGGACTTAGCCCTGAGCTTCGCCGCGATCTTCGTCTGCACGAGTGCACCTCCTTTCAGAAGTTGGTCAATAAAGCCATCAGTGCTGAGACAGGCTAGACTGATTATGACGCTTCACGCAAGCACTCACGTGATTTTGGCTCTTCATCCGGCTCTGGAGCTCAGAAGCGCCGGGTGTGGATTCCAAGAACGGCACTACCACCCAGGTTCATCCCGAGGCCATCCTTTGAGGCACCACGTCCCAACCAGCAATTTGCACCGCCCAAGCCCTATGGTGGCCCCGCTGCTAATGCTGCTCCACGCCCCAATGTGGTGACATGCTTTAAGTGTGGAGAGCCGGGTCACTATAGCCGAGAGTGTCCCCAGAACGACAACCCCAATCAAACTGGAAAGTCCGTTGGCCGTGGTAAGCCCGCGGGAAAAACATTCTACGCCAAGCCGGGCACCACTCCACGTGGCCATGTCAACTATGTTTCAGCCGAGGAGGCTCATGAGGATCCCAACGTCGTCCTTGGTACGTTCCTTGTTAACTGCCATCCGGCGTCTGTTCTTTTCGATACTGGAGCATCTCATTCATTCATATCCGAGAACTATGCTCGATTGCATAACACGACATTCTGTGACATGCCCTCTACCATGGAAATTCAAACCCCTGGCTCTAGATGGCAAACTTCTAGAGTAAGCCATGGGAACGAAATTCTTGTCGATAGACTTGTCTTCCTTGCATCCTTAATAGCACTCAAGTCCTCAGACATAAACATCATCTTAGGTATGGACTAGATGTTAGCTCATTATGCTAAGATTGACTGTGCCACTAGAACCGTTCAACTTACTCACCCATTGGGCAAGACAGTTAATGTCTTAACTCGAGTGGCCAAGCGCCAACTTTACTCCCTAAATGCCAACCCCCTTCCAGACCTTGAGGATGTTCCGGTAGTCCGAGATTTTCCGGATGTCTTTCCAGAAGAACTGCCAGGTGTTCCACCTGACAGGGATGTCGAGTTTGTGATAGACCTTGTTCCAGGAACCGTTCCAATTTCTAGAAGACCCTACAAGATGGCACCCTTAGAACTAGCCGAGCTTAAGAACCAACTCGATGAGTCCTTGAAAAAGGGTTTCATCCGTCCTAGTTCCTCTCCTTGGGCTTGCCCCGTCCTCTTCGTCAAGAAGAAGGATGGAACAGATCGAATGGTTGTGGATTACCGACCTGTCAACTTAGTCACCATCAAGAACAAATACCCGCTTCCCAGGATCAACGATCTGTATGATCAGCTCGCTGGATCCTCAGTCTTTTCCAAGATGGGTTTGAGGTTGGGCTACCACCAAATCAAAATCAGAAACGGAGACATTCCCAAAACGGCCTTTGTTACTCGTTATGGCCAATACGAGTACACCGTTATGTCCTTCGGTTTAACCAATGCCCCGGCTACCTTCTCCCGGTTAATGAACTCGGTTTTCATGGAGTACTTGGATAAATTCGTCGTAGTATACCTCGATGACATACTCATCTACTCCAAGAATGAAGAGGAACATGCCGAACATCTAAGGCTGGTATTGATGAAACTTCGAGAGCATCGCCTTTATGCCAAATTCTCCAAGTGTGAATTTTGGTTGCCAGAAGTAACCTATCTAGGCCATGTAATCTCTGCTAAGGGTATTGCCGTCAATCCCGAGCGAGTTCAAGCCGTCCTTGATTGGACTCCACCTGAGACGGTCAAGCAAGTTCGGAGCTTCCTTGGCTTAGCGAGCTATTGCCGCCGCTTCGTCGAGAATTTCTCCAAGGTTGCTAAACCTCTAACTGAACTCCTCAAGAAAGATAAAAAGTTCGAGTGGACTCCACAGTGCGAGTTCAGCTTTCAGGAACTGAAAAGACGCCTGACATCTGCTCCCGTACTGGTACCACCAGATTTCTCCAAGGACTTTATTATCTATTGCGACGCCTCGCGACAAGGACTAGGTTGCATACTCAAGCAAGATCGTCAGGTAATTGCCTACGCTTCACGGCAATTACACCCACATGAGGAAAATTATCCCACACATGATCTAGAGCTGGCAGCTATAGTCCATGCACTTAAAACTTGGCGACATTACCTCCTCGGTAATCGTTGCGAGATCTTCACCGATCACCAAAGCTTGAAATATATCTTCACCCAACCAGATTTGAATCTCAGGCAAAGACGTTGGGTTGAGTTGATCTCGGATTACGACTTAGGAATAACCTACACCCCGGGCAAAGCCAATGTCATGGCTAATGCGCTAAGCCGTAAATCCTATTGTAACAACCTGATGTTACAACAAAGTCAACCACTTCTCCATGAGGAATTCCATAAGCTTAATCTTCACATTGTTCCTCGAGGATTCCTATCCACCCTGGTGGCGAAACCTAACCTTATGGATCAGATCATAACCGCCCAGCGGTATGATAAGGGCATATCCTGGATTAAGGCAAACATTGCTAGCGGAGTTGCTAAATGTTTTTCCATGGATAAGCGGGGTGCTGTCTTCTTTGAGAACCGTTTGGTGGTTCCCAAGAAACAACATCTACGCCAATTGATCCTTAAGGAAGCTCATGAATCCCCTCTCACCATTCATCCCGGTAGCACTAAAATGTATCAAGACCTACGCCAGAGGTTTTGGTGGACTAGGATGAAGAGAGAAATCGCTCAATACATTGCTAGCTGTGACGTCTGTCGTCGTGTTAAAGCAGAGCATCAACGGCCTGCTGGCACCCTTCAACCTTTGGCTATTCCTGAATGGAAATGGGATAAAATTAGTATGGATTTCATTACTGGGTTTCCCAGGACCAAGAGAGGGAATAATGCCATCTTCGTCGTGATCGACCGTCTTTCCAAAGTAGCCCATTTCCTACCTGTTCGTGAGAGTATCACTGCTAGCCAGCTAGCCGATTTATACATCTCCCGAATAGTGTCTCTCCATGGTGTCCCATTGGAAATTAACGCAGACCGTGGGAGTCTCTTCACCTCTCGATTTTGGGAAAGTTTCCAAAATGCTATGGGAACTCGTCTCTCTTTTAGTACCGCCTTCCATCCTCAATCAAGTGGTCAAGTGGAGCGAGTCAATCAAATTTTGGAAGATATGCTCTGAGCTTCTGTTATCTCGTTCGGAATGAGTTGGGAGAAATGCCTCCCATTCGCGGAGTTTGCTTATAACAATAGTTATCAAGCTAGCTTGGGCAAAGCTTCTTTCGAAGTTCTCTATGGACGAAAAAGTTGAACGCCTCTTAACTGGTCAGAAACCGGGGAAAGACAACTCTTTGGCCCGGATATGATTCAGGAAGCGGAAGAGCAGGTTCGCGTTATTCGTGAGAAATTGAAAACAGCCCAATCTCGTCAAAAGAGTCAATATGATCGTAAACATAAGCCTATAACTTATGAAGTTGACGAGAAGGCTTACCTTCGGGTTACCCCGTTAAAAGGAACCCATCGTTTCGGTATCAAAGGCAAATTGGCTCCTCGTTACATTGGACCCTTTCGCATTCTTGCCAAACGAGGAGAAGTTGCCTACCAATTGGAACTACCTCCGTATCTTTCCAGAGTTCATGATGTCTTCCACATTTCACAACTCAGGCGTTGCTTCGCGGATCCTATACGTGGAGTGGACCACGAAATGCTTGATCTACAAGATAACCTCTCTTATCGGGAATATCCCGATCGTATCCTTGATCAAGCCGAGCGTACCACTCGACGTCATAATATCAAGTTTCTCAAGGTTCAATGGTCACACCATTCCGAGAAAGAAGCCACTTGGGAAAGGGAGGATCGTCTTCGACTCGAGTACCCCACCTTCTTTCCAGAGGATCCTAAATCTCGGGATGAGATTCTTTTGAGTGGGGGTGAGTTGTCACACCCTAGCTAGTTCAAGCATTAGAATGTGCATCATGTTTAAATTCCTCTTAAATTTGAATTGGGGAAGGCAGAAACCCCCAACACCCCCTGGAAACAACTAGGGTTTACTAAAATTATTTTCAATGAACCTGAAATGCCCTTCTAAAGAGTTCACCCTCTTTGTCTTGGGTTAGAACCTCTCGCAAAAATTGGTGCACATTTTTCTAGGTCAACAGAAGGTCATTGATTTAAACCATAAGTATTTGAATTTGGGCATTTAAATGCTATTAAATAATTTAAATGCTCAAATAATTCTGGAAATAAATGTTTGCTATTGGAAATAATCCAAACAGAGCCCACAATTATTTTCAGGATTTTTGGAAATGTTTTAGTATTTTAAATAAAGCCCAACAGTTATAGTTAAATAGAAAACAGAAAAAAAAATTAAAAAAAAAGAGAGGGAGAAGCCCACCTGGGCCTTACCTGTGCTGGCCAGCCCACCTGGCTCGGCCCAGCCTACTGGCGCTGCCAGTCGTCGTCCTCCTCGCGCCAGAAGGACGAGGAGCACGTGGCCGGCGCCCGCGGCCACACGCCGGCCACCTCCTGCTTCCGCCGACGCCGGGAGATGTCCAGGGAATGCCACGCGACCCCCACGTCCCCCTCTCATCCTCTCTCACTCTTCCCCTCGTCTCCCTCTCCCTCTCCCGCGATGGCCGACGCATCCGTCGCTGTCTCACCGCCGTAGTCGCGCCCTCCGTCACCCCCTCGCCTCTCTGACCTGTCTAGAAACTCCGCCGTGACGCCCTCACCCTCCCCACCGAGCCACGCATCGCCGGAGGCCCTGCATCGCCGCCATCGGATCGTCTTCAACCTCGGTACCCGCCGGACGCCGCTCATCGATTCGCCTCACTCCGGTCGCCCCCGAGCCCACTGAGCTGCTCATCGACCTCCCTGTGAGCTCCGCCACCTTTCCCCTCTCCTTTTCCACCCGTTTGCACCCTCTAGGCCATAGTTCCACCATGGCCGAAGCTCGTCTCCGCTCGAGCTTGTCGCCGGCGCCGCTCCGACGACCATTTGGTCATCCCGTGCTACGCAACGTGCTTGCCGCATCGCGTAGTGCCTCGCTAGCGCCTCAGTTTCCACGTTTGCATGCCGCAGCCCACACCCCGCACATGGCCGAACTCCGGCCGCCACCTTGGAGCTCGCCGTCGTCGTCTCCGTCCACCGTAGGCCCGGCCACCACCACCACTAGATGCGCGACTGCAAGAGCTCTCCAACGAGCCCAAGAACGGCCTCGCTCGTGCCCTGTAGGCGTTTTCCGAGCTGCGCCACCATCTCGGGCCTCGCCGATGGCTCAACGCCGGCGAGTTTGACCCAGTTTGACCCTGGGTGGGCCCAGGTAGACCCCTGTAGGATCGAAAGTATGTCTAGAGGGGGGGTGATTAGACTACTTGACCAATTAAAAACTTAGCCTTTTGCCAATTTTAGTTCTTGGCAGATTTTAGCTATCTTCGAGCAAGTCAAGCAATCATCACACAATTCAAGCAAGCATGCAAAGAGTTTATTGGCAGCGGAAAGTAAAGGGAAGGGTTTGGAGGATTCAAACGCAATTGGAGACACGGATGTTTTCCCGTGGTTCGGATAGGTGGTGCTATCCTACATCCACGTTGATGGAGACTTCAACCCACGGAGGGTAACGGTTGCGCGAGTCCACGGAGGGCTCCACCCACGAAGGGTCCACGAAGAAGCAACCTTGTCTATTCCACCATGGCCATCGCCCACGAAGGACTTGCCTCACTAGCGGTAGATCTTCACGAAGTAGGCGATCTCCTTGCCCTTACAAACTCCTTGGTTTAACTCCACAATCTTGTCGGAGGCTCCCAAGTGACACCTAGCCAATCTAGGAGACACCACTCTCCAAGAAGTAACAAATGGTGTGTTGATGATGAACTCCTTGCTCTTGTGCTTCAAATGATAGTCTCCCCAACACTCAACTCTCTCTCATAGGATTTGGATCTGGTGGAAAGAAGATTTGAGTGGAAAGCAACTTGGGGAAGGCTAGAGATCAAGATTCATATGGTAGGAATGGAATATCTTGGTCTCAACACATGAGTAGGTGGTTCTTTCCTAGAACATATGAGTAGGAATGGTGTATGTGTTCTGATGGCTCTCTCCACGAATGAAGAGGTGATGGAGGGGTATTTATAGCCTCCACACAAAATCCAACCGTTACACACAATCTACCAATCTTGGTGGGACCGAATTAGTAAACTCGGTCTGACCGAAATAGTAAACCTAGTGACCGTTAGGAATTTCGGTGGGACTGAGATGCAACTCGGTAGGACCGATTCGGTTAGGGTTTGGGCAAAACGTAATCTCGGTGAGACCGATCGCACAAACTCGGTGAGACCGAGTTCGGCAATTAGCTAACTAGAGAGTTGGTCAGGCAAACTCTGTGAGACCGACTTGCTCTTTCGGTGAGACCGAAAAGTTACAAGAAGGAAACATAGAGCTTACCTTGCATTCTCGGTGGGACCGATTCGCTCTTTCGGTGAGACCGAAAAGTTACGAAAGGGAAACAGGGAGTTTGCAAGCCCATCTCGGTGAGACCGAGATCCTTATCGGTAGGACCGAATTGCTAGGGTTTGGCGGTGGCAAATGACAAGTGAAACTCGGTGGCGCCGGATTGACAGAATCGGTATGACCGAGTTTGGCTTAGGGTTTAGGTAATTTGTGGATATGGAAAGGTGGTTGAGGATTTTGGAGCATATCACTAAGCACATAAAGCAAGAGGCTCATTAAGCAACACCTCATCCCTCCTTGATAGTATTGGCTTTTCCTAAAGACTCAATGTGATCTTGGATCACTAAAATATAAAATGAAGAGTCTTGAACTTTTGAGCTTGAGCCAATTCTTTGTCCTTAGCATTTTGAGGGTTCCACTTTCACATCCATGCCATGCCAATCATTGAGCTTTCCTGAAATAATCATCTTGGAATAGCATTAGCTCAATGAGCTATATGTTGTTATGAATTACCAAAACCACTTAGGGATAGTTGCACTTTCAACCCCCCCCCCCCCTAAGTCTATGACAGGTGGGGCCGGTCTGCTAACTAATCTAGGATTAGTTTTAACTAATTTTATTTTAATCAGTCACTGACATGTGGGCCCAGGCCCCACTGACAGCTAATTAGTGTTAATCTAATCCTGTTATTTAACTGAGAGACTGACAGAAGGGGCCCACCAGTCAGGTTTGACCTGGGCTGGCGCCTTTGACCTGCTGAGGTCAGCATGATGCAATGCTGACGCAGTAATGCATTTTCTGGATTTATTTTTATTCAGGAAATTCCAGAAAATGTTTAAAACTTCTAAAAATCATACAAATTCAACCGTAACTCCAAATGAAATAATTTATATATGAAAAATTATCAAAAAAATTCAATTTATCCATCTGTACTGGTTTCATGCATGAAAAAACAAGCTTACCTTGTTGTTTAAGCAGAATAAGGAAATGCACTATTAAGGTCATGTTTAATGAGCTAATATTTGAATCTTTGATTCAAATGAGTTCATTTCTTCCTGTTATAGCTTGCATTAGGCCAAGACACATTCATATTGCCATGTCATAGCATGCATCATATTGTTGCATATCGTCATGTGTTGATTGTGTTCCGATGTGTTCTTCGTGGTAGGTTCTGCCTCCGAGGATATTCACGAGTATCCAACTGAAGGGCAGTATCCCACTACCACTCCATCAGGCAAGCAACCCATTGATCATTCCGATACAACCCATGTTCTCGCCTCTGCTCTTGTTTACTGCATTAAGACATCGCGATTCAAACTGCTGTGTGCTACGGTAGTTGAACCCTTATCCTCTGCATGACATGTCATTGCCACAGTAACTAGATGAAACCCACTAGCATGTGTAGGGGTTGATTGAGCCATGTATGTGATTCCTACCTTGCTATGCCTGCTATGCTTAGAGTTGTGTCAGGTCTGGTTCATCTGGGTGATGGGCTAGAGTGATATGATTATGTCGGTAATATGAGGAATGTGTTGATCATGTTTTGGTAAAGGTATCGATGAGAGGCCATGTAGGAGTACATGGTGGGTTGTTTCATTGAGACCCTCCCTAAGAACTGAGATCTGTATGTGTGATTTAAGATTCAGCTACTACCATGCATTGGGATCCTAAATTGACCCTCTCGGCTTCTTAATCACCCTAGTACTTTGTCCAGGAGTTGCAAATAGTTTCTGGTGTTTGTAGGTTATGTGTTGGCGGCCGTGCATAGCGCTGACCCTAGGGGTGGGCTATGTTGCGGTAGATACACCGTGGCCGGGTATGCCGGGCGCCCGTTTGGCGTCTCGGGACCCTGTTCACATCGTTCGGGGCCGTATGTGGAAACCTCGAACGGACTCCCTGTGGATGGAACCTGGATAGCGATAAACCTGGACTAGAGACTTAAGTGTTTAGCTATGCCATGGCCGACACCCTCGCTGGGCTTCCGCTTGAAGGTTGCCGAGTACATGTCGTGTAAACGGCGGTAAGTGGTGAAAGCGTGTATGACAAAGTACACCCCTGCAGGGTATAAAACTATTCGAATAGACGCGTCCACGGTAAAGGACTACTTGGTTGCCTATACAGTTCATAGACAAGTAAATGGATACTACTAAAAGACTCAAGATAAGTGTGAGTACCGAGGATGGCCCTCTCGTAGGATGACGAGGGAGGATCCCCGATGGAGTATTGTGTTGGTGAGTAGTGGACTCGTGTGCGAAAACTATTTTACTAGAGAAGTTCCATAGGATAGTTTAGCCAAGAGTCAAAGCTGGCTTGCTGCAATATCCCCACCACCTTCTTGAGAATAAGCATGTATAGTAGGTTCTGTTGTAAGACTTGCTGAGTACCTTTGTACTCATGTTTTCTTAATTACTGTTTTCAGACGACAACACCGCCCCCTACGATGGGTTCTATGTAGACCTTGACGTCAACGAGTGACTAGACACCCAGGTGGTGATCCTGGCCATGGAGGGCCCTATGTAGATAGATAGGCCTCGAGGAGCCTTCTTTCTTTCTAGTGTTTGTACTCAGACCGGTTGCTTCCGCATGTGCTTGTATGATTGTATGACTTGAGTGTCGGGTCATGTGACCCCTATCTGTATGAACATGTTATGTATGGCTCTCTGGAGCCATTAAATAAAGTACTTAAGTTGTAGAGTTTTGTTGTGATGCCATGTTGTATGTACTCATATCGGGCATATTGTGTGTATGATTGAAATGCTTGGTATGAGTGGGATCCGGCAATCTAGTTGTTTATCCTTGGCAGCCTTTCTTATGGGGAAATGTAGTCTAGTGTTCCTCGAGCCATAGTAGTCCGCTACAGCCCGGTTCACCGGAGTCCTGCTAGCCCAGCACTACTGCTCAGGACACTTGACTGGCCGGCATGTGATTCACTTCGTTCCTATGTCTGTCCCTTCGGGGAAATGTCACGCGGTGACTTCCGGAGTCCTACCTAGCCTGCTACAGCCCGGGTTCCCCGGAGTCCTGTTAACCCAGTGCTACAGCCCAGAATCACTCGCTGATGACCGACATGCTCGATGTGATTCATGTATGCCTGTCTCCATAGGTCTGTGCCGCTTTGGGTTCACAACTAGCCATGTCGGCCCGGGTTCTCTGTCATATGGATGCTAGCGACACTATCATATACGTGAGCCAAAAGGCGCAAATGGTCCCAGGCCATGGTAAGGCGACACCCATGGGATATCGTGCGTGAGGCCGCAAGTGATATGAGGTGTTACCGGCTAGATCGATGTGGCTTGGAATCGGGTTCCTGACAGCGTTGGCATCAGAGCCAGACTGCCTGTAGGTTCATTGAGCCAAACTGGTCGATGTCGAGTCTAGAAATGCTTTAGTTATATGTAGGGGAATTGATTGTGGGAGGGAACGTAAGGCTCTTTTACTCCTTTACCCTATGCCTCTGATCTGAGTCATTCTCTTCTCATTCAACGTGGGTTAAGGCTAGGCTCTCTTCTTCTATCAGGTTCACATGTTACTAATCCGTAGTAGCTTATAGGATTGTTGTTACAAGCCCCAGTTTAGTTTCTACTATTTTTAGTATGTTGCTATTTGGATCAGAACCTTGATATGATGTTGTTGAGTGGTATTGCGAACTGTTGTGGATGTCTCAAATCTTTTTCTGAGCATTTACAGCTGTTATGCTATCCATTTTTTCCTAGAAATTCTGATGTCTTTGCATTGTGGTTGTGCTTTCAGATGGCCAACCGTGCTCAAAACCAAGTGGTTCGCCTGACCCGGTGCCTCGACGTGCCCGGTCATACTGCTATGTTAGTCCGGGTCATGATCGAGACGGGTTACCGTTGGTATCCCGAATACACCATCGAAGAGCAATTCCGAGACTTTAATCAAAGCCAGTATTTCTGCACCGTGAGGATATTTCCTTCTTATCCTGGATCTACCGAGCCCCTTCACTGTTCCTATGGACTCGGGGTTACTGTTGAGATGGCTGTGCAGGATGCTGCCTATTCCATGATGACCATCATGCGAGTCTGGACTGGCCTGCTTCGGAACACCGACTTCCGATACATGCCAGCTTCACTTCCGGGAGCGCAAGGGTATCTTCAGTCTATCTATGCTGACTCCACTCAGGAGGATTCATTAACTAGTACCACTGCCGAGATGCTCGAAGATAAGGAATGAGAGAATCGGGCCTTGAGGCTGGAGCTTTTTAATACCCGTGCTGATCATTGGGCCACATTGACTCGGTTTGCACCTGTGGTGCAAGCTGGATGTATGGATACAAGGGATCTGTATCCTGTGAGGTCTGCTTTGCCAGACGTGGTGGATTGGCGTGATGTGGGAGGCATCACCCCACCTCGTGGTCCCCGCAGGCCACCGTTTGTTGGTCCAAGACCCCATCCTAGCCCCTATGGTCCATAGGCTCCTCAGGACCGTCTGTTCCCGGATGGTCACATTGAACTTCCAGGCTATGGAGGTGACTTCTATGAAGACTACTACGGAGCTATCTGAGTTAGTAGTAGTACCACTAGTATTGTAGTAGTTGTATCTCCACTGTCATGCGTGACTTGTGGAATATGACTTTGCGTGTAATCAATTCCGGAGGTGTAGACAATAATGTATAGGAGCTTGGAATGCCTCCGATGAGATGTAACGTCTTTCATCATAGTTGTACTATAGCCTGGGCTTGTACTAAACTATGTATGATGTGTATGACCGTTGGTATATATATGGCAGTTTTATATTACCATGACATACGGATGAACATCTCTGCATTCCGTGTTATCCATTACATTCTGCACTTCCTTGCTAAGTTTGAGACATCCTTGTCTAAACCATTGTCTTGTTTTCTCCTAGGATGGTCAACACCCGCAGCAACCCTGCTGCCCTGGAGCAGGGGGAAGTCAGTGCTGCTAGAGGTGAAAATCTGCCTCACCCGCCTTCTCTGACCGAAGTAATGCTGGAGGCGGAAAGAAACAAGCGTGAGACCAACCACCTACTGGAGCGGATTGAGCAGAACACTGCACGCCACTCGCAAAATGACTTGGTGTCAATTAATGACTTTATCAAGCTGTACCCACAAAAGTTTAACCATTCCGTCAAGCCCCTCGACGTGGATGACTGGCTTCGCAGCATCACCCACAAGCTACGTTCTGCCAACATAGCCGAAGCCGACAAGGTTACTTATGTTGCCTATCACCTCGAAGGCCCTACTAGCCTTTGGTGGGAAAACTTCGAAGCTATGCGCCCGGTCGGCCAAATCACTACTTGGGCTGAATTCAGTGAGGCTTTCCGTGAGCATCACATTCCGGAAGGTCTCATGGATCGCAAGAGGGAGGAGTTCTGCAACTTCACCCAAGGAAGACTGACTGTGGATGCTTACAGTCATGAATTTGGGAATCTGGCACGTTATGCCCCTGAAGAGGTATCTACTGACGCTAAGAAGCAGGCAAGGTTCCGCAAGGGACTTAGCCCTGAGCTTCGCCGCGATCTTCGTCTGCACGAGTGCACCTCCTTTCAAAAGTTGGTCAATAAAGCCATCAGTGCTGAGACAGGCCAGACTGATTATGACGCTTCACGCATGCACTCCCGTGATTTTGGCTCTTCATCCGGCTCTGGAGCTCAGAAGCGCTGGGTGTGGATTCCAAGAACGGCACTGCCACCCAGGTTCATCCCGAGGCCAGCCTTTGAGGCACCACATCCCAACCAGCAATTTGCACCGCCCAAGCCCTATGGTGGCCCTGCTGCTAATCCTGCTCCACGCCCCAATGTAGTGACATGCTTTTGTTGGAAATATGCCCTAGAGGCAATAATAAATTGATTATTATTATATTTCCTTGTTCATGATAATCGTTTATTATCCATGCTATAATTGTATTGATAGGAAACTCAGATACTTGTGTGGATACATAGACAACACCATGTCCCTAGTAAGCCTCTAGTTGACTAGCTCGTTGATCAATAGATGGTTACGGTTTCCTGACCATGGACATTGGATGTCGTTGATAACGGGATCACATCATTAGGAGAATGATGTGATGGACAAGACCCAATCCTAAGCATAGCACTAGATCGTGTAGTTCGTATGCTGAAGCTTTTCTAATGTCAAGTATCATTTCCTTAGACCATGAGATTGTGCAACTCCCGGATACCGTAGGAATGCTTTGGGTGTACCAAACGTCACAACGTAACTGGGTGACTATAAAGGTGCATTACAGGTATCTCCGAAAGTGTCTGTTGGGTTGGCACAAATCGAGACTCGGATTTGTCACTCCGTCTAAGCGGAGAGGTATCTCTGGGCCCACTCGGTAGGACATCATCATAATGTGCACAATGTGATCAAGGAGTTGATCACGGGATGATGTGTTACGGAACGAGTAAAGAAACTTGCCGGTAACGAGATTGAACAAGGTATCGGGATACCGATGATCGAATCTCGGGCAAGTATCGTACCGATAGACAAAGGAAATTGTATACGGGATTGATTAAGTCCTTGACATCGTGGTTCATCCGATGAGATCATCGTGGAACATGTGGGAGCCAACATGGTTATCCAGATCCCGCTGTTGGTTATTGACCGAAGAACGTCTCGGTCATGTCTGCATGTCTCCCGAACCCGTAGGGTCTACACACTTAAGGTTCGGTGACGCTAGGGTTATAGAGATATTAGTATGCGGTAACCCGAAAGTTGTTCGGAGTCCCGGATGTGATCTCGGACGTCACGAGGAGTTCCGGAATGGTCCGGAGGTAAAGAATTATATATAGGAAGTGCTATTTCGGCCATCGGGACAAGTTTCGGGGTCATCGGTATTGTACCGGGACCACCGGAAGGGTCCCGGGGGTCCACCGGGTGGGGCCACCTGCCCCGGGGGGCCACATGGGCTGTAGGGGGTGCGCCTTGGACTACATGGGCCAAGGGCATCAGCCCCAAGAGGCCCATGCGCCAAGAGAAGAGAAAAAGAGGAGAGTCCTAAAGGGGGAAGGCACCTCCGAGGTGCCTTGGGGAGGATGGACTCCTCCCCACCCTTGGCCGCACCCTTCCTTGGAGGAAGGGGCAAGGGCTGCGCCTCCCCCTCTCCCTTGGCCCTATATATAGTGGGGAAAAAGGAGGAGCAAACCAATCTAAGGCCTGGCGCCTCCCTCTCCCTCCCGTGACACATCTCCCTCCTCCCGCAGCGCTTAGCGAAGCCCTGTTGGAATCCCGCTACTTCCACCACGCCGTCGTGCTGCTGGATCTCCATCAACCTCTCCCTCCTCCTTGCTGGATCAAGGCATGGGAGACGTCTCCGTTCCGTACGTGTGTTGAACGCGGAGGTGCCGTCCGTTCGGCGCTAGGATCATCGGTGATTTGAATCACGACGAGTACGACTCCATCAACCCCGTTCACTTGAACGCTTCCGCTTAGCGATCTACAAGGGTATGTAGATGCACTCTCCTTCCCCTCGTTGCTAGTCTCTCCATTTATAGATCTTGGTGACACGTAGGAAAATTTTGAATTTCTGCTACGTTCCCCAACAGTGGCATCATGAGCTAGGTCTATTGCGTAGATTCTATGCACGAGTAGAACACAAAGTAGTTGTGGGCGTTGATTTTGTTCAATATGCTTGCCGTTACTAGTCTTATCTTGATTCGGCGGCATTGTGGGATGAAGCGGCCCGGACCAACCTTACACGTACTCTTACGTGAGACCGGTTCCATCGACAAACATGCACTAGTTGCATAAGGTGGCTGGCGGGTGTCTGTCTCTCCCACTTTAGTCGGATCGGATTCGATGAAAAGGGTCCTTATGAAGGGTAAATAGCAATTGGCATATCACGTTGTGGTCTTTGCGTAGGTAAGAAACGTTCTTGCTAGAAACCCATAGCAGCCACGTAAAACATGCAAACAACAATTAGAGGACGTCTAACTTGTTTTTGCAGGGTATGCCATGTGATGTGATATGGCCAAAGGATGTGATGAATGATATATGTGATGTATGAGATTGATCATGTTCTTGTAATAGGAATCACGACTTGCATGTCGATGAATATGACAACCGGCAGGAGCCATAGGAGTTGTCTTTATTTATTTATGACCTGCGTGTCAACTTTAACGTCATGTAATTACTTTACTTTATTGCTAACCGTTAGCTGTAGTAGTAGAAGTAATAGTTGGCGAGACAACTTCATGAAGACACGATGATGGAGATCATGGTGTCATGCCGGTGACGATGATGATCATGGAGCCCCGAAGATGGAGATCAAAAGGAGCAAAGTGATGATGGCCATATCATGTCACTATTTGATTGCATGTGATGTTTATCATGTTTATACATCTTATTTGCTTAGAACGACGGTAGTAAATAAGATGATCCCTTACAACAATTTCAAGAAGTGTTCTCCCCTAACTGTGCACCGTTGCGACAGTTCGTGTTTCGAAGCACCACGTGATGATCGGGTGTTAGATTCTAACGTTCACATACAACGGGTGTAAGACAGATTTACACACGCAAAACACTTAGGGTTAACTTGACGAGCCTAGCATGTACAGACATGGCCTCGGAACACAGAAGACCGAAAGGTCGAGCATGAGTCGTATAGAAGATGCGATCAACATGAAGATGTTCACCGACGTTGACTAGTCCGTCTCACGTGATGATCGGACACGGGCTAGTTGACTCGGATCATGTAATCACTTAGATGACTAGAGGGATGTCTATCTGAGTGGGAGTTCATAAGATGAACTTAATTATCCTGAACATAGTCAAAAGGATTTTACAAATTATGTCGTAGCTCGCGCTTTAGTTCTACTGTTTAGATATGTTCCTAGAAAAAAAATTAGTTGAAAGTTGATAGTAGCAATTATGCGGACTAGGTCCGTAAACTGAGGATTGTCCTCATTGCTTCAAAGAAGGCTTATGACCTTAATGCACCGCTCAGTGTGCTGAACCTCGAACGTTGTCTGTGGATGTTACGAACATCTGACATACACGTTTTGATAACTACATGATAGTTCAGTTAAACGGTTTAGAGTTGAGGCACCAAAGACGTTTTTGAAACATCGCGAAACATATGAGATGTTTTGAGGGCTGAAATTGGGATTTCAGGCTCGTGCCCACATCAAGAGGTATAAGACCTCCGATGACTTTCTTAACCTGCAAACTAAGGAGAAAAGCTCAATTGTTGAGCTTGTGCTCAGATTGTCTGAGTAGAACAATCATTTGAATCGAGTGGGAGTTGATCTTCCAGATAAGACAGTGATGGTTCTCCGAAGTCATTGCCACCAAGCTGCTAGAGCTTCGTGATGAACTCTAATATATCAGGGACATATATGATGATCCTTGAGATGTTCGTGATGTTTGACACCACAAAAGTAGAAATCAAAAGGGAGCATCAATCGTTGATGGTTAGTAAAACCACTAGTTTCAAGAAGGGCAAGGGCAAGAAGGGATACTTCATGAAACGGCAAATCAGCTGCTGCTCTAATGAAGAAACCCAAAGTTGAACCCCAAACCCGAGACTAAGTGCTTCTGTAATAAGGGGAACAGCCACTGGAGCAGAATTACCCTAGATACTTGGTAGATGAGAAGGCTGGCAAGGTCGATAGAAGTATATTGGATGTACATTGTGTTAATGTGTACTTTACTAGTACTCCTAGTAGCACCAGGGTATTAGATACCGGTTCGGTTGCTAAGTGTTAGTAACTCGAAATAAAAGCTGCGGGATAAACGGAGACTAGCTAAAGGTGAGATAACGATATGTGTTGGAAGTATTTTCAAGGTTGATCAAATATCGTACGCTCCCTCTACCATCGAGATTGGTGTTTGCGTTGAGCATAGACATAATTGGATTATGTCTATCGCAATACGGTTATTCATTTAAGGAGAATAATGGTTACTCTGTTTATTTGAATAATACCTTCAATGGTCTTACATCTAAAATGAATGGTTTATTGAATCTCGATCGTAGTGATACACATGTTCATGCCAAAAGATAGTAATGATAGTACCACCTACTTGTGGCACTGCCACGTAAGTCATATCGGTATAAAACTCATGAAGAAGCTCCATGTTGATGGATCTTTGGACTCACTCATTTTTGAAAGGATTGAGACATGCGAACCATGTTTGTTGGTAGATATGCATGAAGAAACTCTATACAGATGGACCGTTTGGACTCACTTGATTTTGAATCACTTGAGACATGCAAATCATACCACTTGGGCAAGATGACTGAACACCTCGGTTTCAGTAAAATGGAACCAGAAAGCAACTTGCTGGAAGTAATACATTTTGATGTGTGCAGTCCAATGAGTGCTGAGGCAAGTAGTGGATATCGTTATGTTTTAACTTCACAGATGATTTGAGTAAATGTTGAGTATATTTACTTGATGAATCACGAGTCTGAATTATTGAAAGGTTCAAGTAATTTTAAGGTGAAGTTGAAAGATTGTCGTGACAAGAGGATAAAATATCTATGATATGATCATAGAGATGAATATCTGAATTACGAGTTTGGCACAGAATTAAGACATTGTGGAAATTGTTTCACAACTAATGCAGCCTGGAACACCATAGTGTGATGGTGTGTCCGAACATCATAACTGCACCCTATTGGATATGATGCATACCATGATGTCTCTTATCGAATTACCACGATAGTTTATGGGTTAGGCATTAGAGACAACCACATTCACTTTAAAAAGGGGCACCACGTAATTCCGATGAGGTGACACCGTATGAACTATGGTTTAGAGAAACCTGAGCTGTCATTTCTTAAAAGGTTTGGGGCTGCGACGCTTATGTGAAAAAGTTTTAGGCTGATAAGCTCGAACCCAAAGCGGATAAATGCATCTTCATAGGACACCCAAAACAGTTGGGTATACCTCCTGTCTCAGATCCGAAAGCAATAAGAGATTGTTTCTAGAATTGGGTCCTTTCTCGAGGAAAAGTTTCTCTCGAAAGAATTGAGTGGGAGGATGGGGAGACTTGATGAGGTTATTGAACCGTCACTTCAACTAGTGTATAGCAGGGCACAAAGAGTTGTTCCTGTGGCACCTACACCAATTGAAGTGGAAGCTTATGATATTGATCATGAGATTTTGGATCAAGTCACTACCAAACCTTGTAGGATGACAAGGATGCGTACTACTTCAGAGTGGTATGTAGTCCTGTCTTGGAAGTCATGTTGCTAGACAACAATGAACCTATGAGCTATGGAGAAGCGATGGTGGGCCCGGATTCCGATAAATGGCTCGAGGCCATAAAATCCGAGAGAGGATCCATGTATGGAAACAAAGTGTAGACTTTGACAGAACAGCTCGATGGTCGTGAGGCTGTTGAGTATAGATGGATTTTAAAAGGAAGACGGACAATGATGGTAAGTATCACCATTAAGAAAGCTCGACTTGTCGTTAAGATGTTTTCCGACAAGTTCAAGGAGTTGACTACGATGAGACTTTCTCACTCGTAGCGATGCTAAGAGTCTGTTAGAATTATATTAGCGATCACTCCATTATTTATGAAATCTTGCAGATGGGATGTCAAAACATTGTTTCCTCGACGATTTTCTTGAGGAAAGGTTGTATGTGATACAACCGGAAGGTTTTGTCAATCCTGAAATATGCTAATAAGTATGCAAAGCTCCAGCAATCCTTCTAAGGACTGGAGTAAGCATCTCGGAGTTGGAATGTATGCTTTGATGAGATGATCAAAGATTTTGGTTTATACAAAGTTTATGAGAAACTTGTATTTCCAAAGAAGTGAGTGGGAGCACTATAGAATTTCTGATGAGTATATGTTGTTGACATATTGTTGATCAGAAATGATGTAGAATTTCTAAGAAAGCATATAGGGTTATTTGAAAAGTGTTTTTCAATTGAAAGCCTGGATTAAGCTACTTGAACATTGAACATCAAGATCTATAAGGATAGATCAAAACGCTTAATGGTACTTTCAAATGAGCACATACCTTGACATGATCTTGAAGGTATTCAAGATGGATCAGTCAAAGAAGGAGTTCTTGCCTGAGTTGTAAGGTATGAAGTTAAGACTTAAAGCTCGACCACGGCAGAATAGAGAGAAAGGACGAAGGTCGTCCCCAATGCTTAAGACATAGGCTCTACAGTATGCTATGCTGTGTACCGCACCTGAAGTGTGCCTTGCCATGAGTCAGTCAAGGGGTACAAGAGTGATCCAAGAATGGATCACAGGACAGCGGTCAAAGTTATCCTTAGTAACTAGTGGACTAAGGAAGTTTCTCGGTTATGGAGGTGGTAAAAGAGTTTGTCGTAAAGGGTTACGTCGATGCAAGTTTAACACCTATCCGGATAGCTCTGAGTAGAGATACCGGATACGTATAATGGAGCAACAATTTAGAATAGCTCCAATTAGAACAGTTATTTGGAATAGCTCCAAATAGAACGTGGTAGCTACATCTAGGAGATGACATAGAGATTTGTAAAGCACACACAGATCTGAAAGGTTTAGACCCGTTGACTAAAACCTCTCTCACAAGCAACATGATCAAACACAGAACTCATTGAGTGCTAATCACATAGTGATGTGAACTAGACTCTTGGATGTTGGTTACATAGCGATGTGACCTGTGAGTGTTAATCACATGGTGATGTGAACTAGATTATTGACTCTAGTGCAAGTGGGAGATTGTTGGAAATATGCCCTAGAGGCAATAATAAATTGATTATTATTATATTTCCTTGTTCATGATAATCGTTTATTATCCATGCTATAATTGTATTGATAGGAAACTCAGATACATGTGTGGATACATAGACAACACCATGTCCCTAGTAAGCCTCTAGTTGACTAGCTCGTTGATCAATAGATGGTTACGGTTTCCTGACCATGGACATTGGATGTCGTTGATAACGGGATCACATCATTAGGAGAATGATGTGATGGACAAGACCCAATCCTAAGCATAGCACTAGATCGTGTAGTTCGTATGCTGAAGCTTTTCTAATGTCAAGTATCATTTCCTTAGACCATGAGATTGTGCAACTCCCGGATACCGTAGGAATGCTTTGGGTGTACCAAACGTCACAACGTAACTGGGTGACTATAAAGGTGCATTACAGGTATCTCTGAAAGTGTCTGTTGGGTTGGCACGAATCGAGACTGGGATTTGTCACTCCGTGTAAGCGGAGAGGTATCTCTGGGCCCACTCGGTAGGACATCATCATAATGTGCACAATGTGATCAAGGAGTTGATCACGGGATGATGTGTTACGGAACGAGTAAAGAGACTTGCCGGTAACGAGATTGAACAAGGTATCGGGATACCGACGATCGAATCTCGGGCAAATATCGTACCGATAGACAAAGGAAATTGTATACGGGATTGATTAAGTCCTTGACATCGTGGTTCATCCGATGAGATCATCGTGGAACATGTGGGAGCCAACATGGGTATCCAGATCCCGCTGTTGGTTATTGACCGGAGAACGTCTCGGTCATGTCTGCATGTCTCCCGAACCCGTAGGGTCTACACACTTAAGGTTCGGTGACACTAGGGTTATAGAGATATTAGTATGCGGTAACCCGAAAGTTGTTCGGAGTCCCGAATGAGATCCCGGACGTCATGAGGAGTTCCGGAATGGTCCGGAGGTAAAGAATTATATATAGGAAGTGCTATTTCGGCCATCGGGACAAGTTTCGGGGTCATCGGTATTGTACCGGGACCACCGGAAGGGTCCCGGGGGTCCACCGGGTGGGGCCACCTGCCCCGGGGGGCCACATGGGCTGTAGGGGGTGCGCCTTGGCCTACATGGGCCAAGGGCATCAGCCCCAAGAGGCCCATGTGCCAAGAGAAGAGAAAAAGAGGAGAGTCCTAAAGGGGGAAGGCACCTCCGAGGTGCCTTGGGGAGGATGGACTCCTCCCCACCCTTGGCCGCACCCTTCCTTGGAGGAAGGGGCAAGGGCTGCGCCTCCCCCTCTCCCTTGGCCCTATATATAGTGGGGAAAAAGGAGGAGCAAACCAATCTAAGGCCTAGCGCCTCCCTCTCCCTCCCGTGACACATCTCCCTCCTCCCGCAGCGCTTAGCGAAGCCCTGTTGGAATCCCGCTACTTCCACCACGCCGTCGTGCTGCTGGATCTCCATCAACCTCTCCCTCCTCCTTGCTGGATCAAGGCATGGGAGACATCTCCGTTCCGTACGTGTGTTGAACGCGGAGGTGCCGTCCGTTCGGCGCTAGGATCATCGGTGATTTGAATCACGACGAGTACGACTCCATCAACCCCGTTCACTTGAACGCTTCCGCTTAGCGATCTACAAGGGTATGTAGATGCACTCTCCTTCCCCTTGTTGCTAGTCTCTCCATGGATAGATCTTGGTGACACGTAGGAAAATTTTGAATTTCTGCTACGTTCCCCAACAGCTTTAAGTGTGGAGAGCCGGGTCACTATAGCCGAGAGTGTCCCTAGAACAACAACCCCAATCAAACTGGAAAGTCCGTTGGCCGTGGTAAGCCCGCGGGAAAAACATTCTACGCCAAGCCGTCCACCACTGCACGTGGCCATGTCAACTATGTTTCAGCCGAGGAGGCTCATGAGGATCCCAACATCGTCCTTGGTATGCTCCTTGTTAACTGCCATCCGGCATCTGTTCTTTTCAATACTGGAGCATCTCATTCATTCATATCCGAGAACTATGCTCGATTGCACAACACGACATTCTGTGACATGCCCTCTACCATGGAAATTCAAACCCCTGCCTCTAGATGGCAAACTTCTAGAGTAAGCCATGGGAACGAAATTCTTGTCGATAGACTTGTCTGCCTTGCATCCTTAATAGCTCTCAAGTCCTCGGACATAAACATCATCTTAGGTATGGACTGGATGTCAGCTCATTATGCTAAGATTGACTGTGCCACTAGAACCGTTCAACTTACTCACCCATCGGGCAAGACAGTTAATGTCTTAACTCGAGTGGCCAAGCGCCAACTTTACTCCCTAAATGCAAACCCCCTTCCAGACCTTGAGGATGTTCCGGTAGTCCGAGATTTTCCGGATGTCTTTCCAGAAGAACTGCCAGGTGTTCCACCTGACAGGGATGTCGAGTTTGTGATAGACCTTGTTCCAGGAACCGTTCCAATTTCTAGAAGACCCTACAAGATGGCACCCTTAGAACTAGCCGAGCTTAAGAACCAACTCGATGAGTCCTTGAAAAAGGGTTTCATCCGTCCTAGTTCCTCTCCTTGGGCTTGCCCCGTCCTCTTCGTCAAGAAGAAGGATGGAACAGATCAAATGGTTGTGGATTACCGACCTGTCAACTTAGTCACCATCAAGAACAAATACCTGCTTCCCAGGATCAACGATCTGTATGATCAGCTCGCTGGATCCTCAGTCTTTTCCAAGATGGGTTTGAGGTTGGGCTACCACCAAATCAAAATCAGAAACGGAGACATTCCCAAAACGGCCTTTGTTACTCGTTATGGCCAATACGAGTACACCGTTATGTCCTTCGGTTTAACCAATGCCCCGGCTACCTTCTCCCGGTTAATGAACTCGGTTTTCATGGAGTACTTGGATAAATTCGTCGTAGTATACCTCGATGACATACTCATCTACTCCAAGAATTAAGAGGAACATGCCGAACATCTAAGGCTGGTATTGATGAAACTTCGAGAGCATCGCCTTTATGCCAAATTCTCCAAGTGTGAATTTTGGTTGCCAGAAGTAACCTATCTAGGCCATGTAATCTCTGCTAAGGGTATTGCCGTCAATCCCGAGCGAGTTCAAGCCGTCCTTGATTGGACTCCACCTGAGACGGTCAAGCAAGTTCGGAGCTTCCTTGGCTTAGCGAGCTATTGCCGCCGCTTCGTCGAGAATTTCTCCAAGGTTGCTAAACCTCTAACTAAACTCCTCAAGAAAGATAAAAAGTTCGAGTGGACTCCACAGTGCGAGTTCAGCTTTCAGGAACTGAAAAGACGCTTGACATCTGCTCCCGTACGGGTACCACCAGATTTCTCCAAGGACTTTATTATCTATTGCGACGCCTCGCGACAAGGACTAGGTTGCATACTCATGCAAGATCGTCAGGTAATTGCCTACGCTTCACGGCAATTACACCCACATGAGGAAAATTATCCCACACATGATCTAGAGCTGGCAGCTGTAGTCCATGCACTTAAAACTTGGCGACATTACCTCCTCGGTAATCGTTGCGAGATCTTCACCGATCACCAAAGCTTGAAATATATCTTCACCCAACCAGATTTGAATCTCAGGCAAAGACGTTGGGTTGAGTTGATCTCGGATTACGACTTAGGAATAACCTACACCCCGGGCAAAGCCAATGTCATGGCTAATGCGCTAAGCCGTAAATCCTATTGTAACAACCTGATGTTACAACAAAGTCAACCACTTCTCCATGAGGAATTCCGTAAGCTTAATCTTCACATTGTTCCTCGAGGATTCCTATCCACCCTGGTGGCGAAACCTAACCTTATGGATCAGATCATAACCGCCCAGCGGTATGATAAGGGCATATCTCGGATTAAGGAAAACATTGCTAGCGGAGTTGCTAAATGTTTTTCCATGGATAAGCGGGGTGCTGTCTTCTTTGAGAACCGTTTGGTGGTTCCCAAGAAACAACATCTACGCCAATTGATCCTTAAGGAAGCTCATGAATCCCCTCTCACCATTCATCCCGGTAGCACTAAAATGTATCAAGACCTACGCCAGAGGTTTTGGGGGACTAGGATGAAGAGAGAAATCACTCAATACATTGCTAGCCGCGACGTCTGTCGTCGTGTTAAAGCAGAGCATCAACGGCCTGCTGGCACCCTTCAACCTTTGGCTATTCCTGAATGGAAATGGGATAAAATTAGTATGGATTTCATTACTGGGTTTCCCAGGACCAAGAGAGGGAATAATGCAATCTTCGTCGTGATCGACCGTCTTTCCAAAGTAGCCCATTTCCTACCTGTTCGTGAGAGTATCACTGCTAGCCAGCTAGCCGATTTATACATCTCCCGAATAGTGTCTCTCCATGGTGTCCCATTGGAAATTAACTCAGACCGTGGGAGTCTTTTCACCTCTCGATTTTGGGAAAGTTTCCAAAATGCTATGGGAACTCGTCTCTCTTTTAGTACCGCCTTCCATCCTCAATCAAGTGGTCAAGTGGAGCGAGTCAATCAAATTCTGGAAGATATGCTCTGAGCTTCTGTTATCTCGTTCGGAATGAGTTGGGAGATATGCCTCCCATTCGCGGAGTTTGCTTATAACAATGGTTATCAAGCTAGCTTGGGCAAAGCTCCTTTCGAAGTTCTCTATGGACGAAAATGTCGAACGCCTCTTAACTGGTCAGAAACCGGGGAAAGACAACTCTTTGGCCCGGATATGATTCAGGAAGCGGAAGAGCAGGTTCGTGTTATTCGTGAGAAATTGAAAACAGCCCAATCTCGTCAAAAGCGTCAATATGATCGTAAACATAAGCCTATAACTTATGAAGTTGACGAGAAGGCTTACCTTCGGGTTACCCCGTTAAAAGGAACCCATCGTTTCGGTATCAAAGGCAAATCGGCTCCTCGTTACATTGGACCCTTTCGCATTCTTGCCAAACAAGGAGAAGTTGCCTACCAATTGGAACTACCTCCGCATCTTTCCAGAGTTCATGATGTCTTCCACGTTTCACAACTCAGGCGTTGCTTCGCGGATCCTATCCGTGGAGTGGACCACGAAACGCTTGATCTACAAGATAACCTCTCTTATCGGGAATATCCCGTTCGTATCCTTGATCAAGCCGAGCGTACCACTCGACGTCATAATATCAAGTTTCTCAAGGTTCAATGGTCACACCATTCCGAGAAAGAAGCCACTTGGGAAAGGGAGGATCGTCTTCGAATCGAGTACCCCACCTTCTTTCCAGAGGATCCTAAATCTCGGGATGAGATTCTTTTGAGTGGGGGTGAGTTGTCACACCCTAGCTAGTTCAAGCATTAGAATGTGCATCATGTTTAAATTCCTCTTAAATTTGAATTGGGGAAGGCAGAAACCCCCAACACCCCCCTGGAAACAACTAGGGTTTACTAAAATTATTTTCAATGAACCTGAAATGCCCTTCTAAAAAGTTCACCCTCTTTGTCTTGGGTTAGAACCTCTCGCAAAAATTGGTGCACATTTTTCTAGGTCAACAGAAGGTCATTAATTTAAACCATAAGTATTTGAATTTGGGCATTTAAATGCTATTAAATAATTTAAATGCTCAAATAATTCTGGAAATAAATGTTTGCTGTTGGAAATAATCCAAACAGAGCCCACAATTATTTTCAGGATTTTTGGAAATGTTTTAGTATTTTAAATAAAGCCCAACAGTTACAGTTAAATAGAAAACAGAAACAAATTAAAAAAAGAGAGGGAGAAGCCCACCTGGGCCTTACCTGTGCTGGCCAGCCCACCTGGCTCGGCCCAGCCTACTGGCGCTGCCAGTCGTCGTCCTCCTTGCGCCAGAAGGATGCGGAGCGCGTGGCCGGCGCCCGCGGCCACACGCCGGCCACCTCCTGCTTCCGCCGACGCCGGGAGACGTCCAGGGAATGCCACGCGACCCCCACGTCCCCCTCTCATCCTCTCTCACTCTCCCCCTCGTCTCCCTCTCCCGCGATGGCCGACGCACCCGTCGCCGTCTCACCGCCGTAGTCGCGCCCTCCGTCACCCCCTCGCCTCTCTGACCTGTCCAGAAGCTCCGCCATGACGCCCTCGCGCTCCCCACCGAGCCACGCATCGCCGGAGGCCCTGCATCGCCGCCATCGGATCGTCTTCAACCTCGGTACCCGCCGGACGCCGCTCATCGATTCGCCTCACTCTGGTCGCCCCCGAGCCCACTGAGCTGCTCATCGACCTCCCTGTGAGCTCCGCCACCTTTCCCCTCTTCTTTTCCACGCGTTTGCACCCTCTAGGCCATAGTTCCACCATGGACGAAGCTCGTCTCCGCTCGAGCTTGTCGCCGGCGCCGCTCCGGCGACCATTTGGTCATCCCGTGCTACGCAACGTGCTTGCCGCATCGCATAGTGCCTCGCTAGCGCCTCAGTTTCCACGTTTGCACGCAGCAGCCCACACCCCGCACATGGCCGAACTCCGGCCGCCGCCTTGGAGCTCGCCGTCATCGTCTCCGGCCACCGTAGGCCCGGCCACCACCACCACTAGATGCGCGACTGCAAGAGCTCTCCAACGAGCCCAAGAACGGCCTCGCTCGTGCCCTGTAGGCGTTTTCCGAGCTGCGCCACCGTCTCGGGCCTTGCCGGCGGCTCAACGCCGGCGAGTTTGACCCAGTTTGACCCTGGGTGGGCCCAGGTAGACCCCCCCCTGAGTCTATGATAGGTGGGGCCGGTCTGCTAACTAATCTAGGATTAGTTTTAACTAATTTTATTTTAATCAGTCACTGACATGTGGGCCCAGGCCCCACTGACAGCTAATTAGTGTTAATCTAATCCTGTTATTTAACTGAGAGACTGACAGAAGGGGCCCACCAGTCAGGTTTGACCTGTGCTGGCGCCTTTGACCTTCTGAGGTAAGCATGACGCAATGTTGACGCAGTAATGCATTTTCTGGATTTATTTTTATTCAGGAAATTCCAGAAAATATTTATAACTTCTAAAAATCATAGAAATTCAACCGTAACTCCAAATGAAATAATTTATATATGAAAAATTATCAGAAAAATTCAATCTATCCATCTGTACTGGTTTCATGCATGAAAAAACAAGCTTACCTTGCTGTTTAAGCAGAATAAGGAAATGCACTATTAAGGTCATGTTTAATGAGCTAATATTTGAATCTTTGATTCAAATGAGTTCATTTCTTCCTGTTATAGCTTGCATTAGGCCAAGACACATTCATATTGCCATGTCATAGCATGCATCATATTGTTGCATATCGTCATGTGTTGATTGTGTTCCGATGTGTTCTTCGTGGTAGGTTCTGCCTCCGAGGATATTCACGAGTATCCAACTGAAGGGCAGTATCCCACTACCACTCCATCAGGCAAGCAACCCATTGATCATTCCGATACAACCCATGTTCTCGCCTCTGCTCTTGTTTACTGCATTAAGACATCGCGATTCAAACTGCTATGTGCTACGGTAGTTGAACCCTTATCCTTTACATGACCTGTCATTGCCACGGTAACTAGATAAAACCCACTAGCATGTGTAGGGGTTGATTGAGCCATGTATGTGATTCCTACCTTGCTATGCCTACTATGCTTAGAGTTGTGTCAGGTCTGGTTCATCTAGGTGATGGGCTAGAGTGATATGATTATGTCGGTAATATGAGGAATGTGTTGATCATGTTTTGGTAAAGGTATCGATGAGAGGCCATGTAAGAGTACATGGTGGGTTGTTTCATTCAGACCGTCCCTAAGAACTGAGATCTGTATGTGTGATTTAAGATTCAGCTACTACCATGCATTGGGATCCTTAATTGACCCTCTCAGCTTCTTAATCACCCTAGTACTCTGTCCAGGAGTTGCAAATAGTTTCTGGTGTTTGTAGGTTATGTGTTGGCGGCCGTGCGTAGCGCTGACCCTAGGGGTGGGCTATGTTGCGGTAGATACACCGTGGCCGGGTATGCCGGGCGCCCGTTTGGCGTCTCGGGACCCTGTTCACATCGTTCGGGGCCGTATGTGGAAACCTCGGCCGGACTCCCTGTGGATGGAACCTGGATAGGCGATAAACCTGGACTAGAGACTTAAGTGTTTAGGTATGCCATGGCCGACACCCTCGCTGGGCTTCCGCTTGAAGGTTGCCGAGTACATGTCGTCTAAACGGCGGTAAGTGGTGAAAGCGTGCATGACGAAGTACACCCCTGCAGGGTATAAAACTATTCAAATAGCCGCGTCCGCGGTAAAGGACTACTTGGTTGCCTATACAGTTCATAGACAAGTAAATGGATACTACTAAAAGACTCAAGATAAGTGTGAGTACCGAGGATGGCCCTCTCATAGGATGACGAGGGAGGATCCCCGGTGGAGTATTGTGTTGGTGAGTAGTGGACTCGTGTGCGAAAACTATTTTACTAGAGAAGTTCCATAGGATAGTTTAGCCAAGAGTCAAAGCTGGCTTGCTGCAATATCCCCACCACCTTCTTGAGAATAAGCATGTATAGTAGGTTCTGTTGTAAGACTTGCTGAGTACCTTTGTACTCATGTTTGCTTAATTACTGTTTTCAGACGACAACACCGCCCCCTCCGATGGGTTCTATGTAGACCTTGACGTCGACAAGTGACTAGCCACCCAGGTGGTGATCCTGGCCATGGAGGGCCCTATGTAGATAGATAGGCCTCGAGGAGCCTTCTTTCTTTCTAGTGTCTGTACTCAGATCGGTTGCTTCCGCATGTGCTTGTATGATTGTATGACTTGAGTGTCGGGTCATGTGACCCCTATCTGTATGAACATGTTATGTATGGCTCCCTAGAGCCTTTAAATAAAGTACTTGAGTTGTAGAGTTTTGTTGTGATGCCATGTTGTATGTACTCATATCGGGCATATTGTGTGTATGATTGAAATGCTTGGTATGAGTGGCATCCGACAATCTAGTTGTTTATCCTTGGCAGCCTTTCTTATGGGGAAATGTAGTCTAGTGTTCCTCGAGCCATAGTAGTCCGCTACAGCCCGGTTCACCGGAGTCCTGCTAGCCCAGCACTACTGCTCAGGACACTTGACTGGCCAGCATGTGATTCACTTCGTTCCTATGTCTGTCCCTTCGGGGAAATGTCATGCGGTGACTTCTGGAGTCCTGGCTAGCCTGCTACAGCCCGGGTTCCCCGGAGTCCTGTTAGCCCAGTGCTACAGCTCGGAATCACTCGCTAATGACCGACATGCTTGATGTGATTCATGTATGCCTGTCTCCATAGGTTTGTGCCGCTTTGGGTTCACGACTAGCCATGTCGGCCCGGGTTCTCTGTCATATGGATGCTAGCGACACTATCATATACGTGAGCCAAAAGGCGCAAACGGTCCCGAGCCATGGTAAGGCGACACCCGTGGGATATCGTGCGTGAGGCCGCAAAGTGATATGAGGTGTTACCGGCTAGATCGATGTGGCTTGGAATCGGGGTCCTGACAACAACAAAACAAATCCTTCCTGTGAACATTATCCAACTGTGTGCATGGCAAACGAGAGAAGGTTCGAATAGGTCTGATAACTACTTGGACATACTTGAAAATATATGTGTGGCACTTGCCCAAAAAGATACATTACCTTGCTTGCTCTTTGAAAGTGAATTGCCTACTCTAAAAAAATGGTAGCGTTTCCTAAAACCAATATGACAATGATATGTATACTAAAACAGAAAAATTCAGTTACCCACAATTGGCCATATTCTCCTGGAGCCTTCCTGTCCTTCTTGACAACTCTGGAGATTAAATCTGAATTCCAAACTGAAACCCTTGGTACCAAGTTCGGGATTGGCTCATTAACATCCAGAGAGTCTAGGTACAACAGTTGCGTAGAGACACAGAAAAAGAACAGAAAGTTTAAGTTAGCTAATGATTGCGAAAAGAAAAGATAAGTAAACAAATGGATGCTTGAAAAAACAAAACAGCTTGAAGCACTTACAACAAGGTGGAAAACACAACAACAAACAGCCTTCTTGTTGGCACGCCCCGAAGTGAACGCAAGCTTTAATTGATCAACAACGAACTGGCATATATTGGTTTCCGTTATTCCATTGACATCCATGACCGCCGGGAAGCTCTTTGGGGAAATACTCAAACTAGTTGAAGGGGCGAGGAAGCACGAAAAAACAAGAGCTAGCCAAGTGCGGACAAAGTCGTTATCATGAGATCCTCCCATGTCTACGATCATCTTGCACCATTCTGTGAGGGTTGGGGAGTTTTTGGATGTGATGTTGTAAATACTGTACATTGCCTTTGTGATTTCAGGCCGATTCTCGAAGCACACCTTCCTGCCCCTGTTGGGCAAACCCCATATCCTACGGACACTTGCGGCATCTACAGGAATCTTCCCCCTTTCTGGAATGACTATCTGTGAAATCTCCGGGTCGTAATGCTTCATTATCCACTGGCTAAAATCTCCGGGCATGCTACTCGCTGCAAGGTCCAGAATGCCACAAAATTCTTTTCCGATGATGACACCCTTTTGGTCAGGGACCAAGTCCTTGTTCAACTTGAAGAGCCTTGCAGGGGATGCCCTGTTCCTACGACCCTATTGCGCTAAGGAAAAACAGAAACAGGGGATTAGCAAAAAAGGAAAAAGGTTCATCACAACATAGGCAACTTAGGCAGCATTGCTGGGCAACTGCTTAGTGAAACTGAGGCAACTATGCAAAATACGTCAGTTCCTCCCGTCTTCTGGCATTTTGCTTTTGGAGGATGATCGACGTCTGCACCTTCAACATTTTTATTCCCAGCATCTGCAGCTTGGCTCTCATTACTATTCTCATTACTAATGATATCATCAGGGTGTTGGGGAACGTAGTAATTTCAAAAAAATTCCTACGCACACGCAAGATCATGGTGATGCATAGCAACGAGGGGGAGAGTCTGATCTACGTACCCTTGTAGATCGCAACGGAAGCGTTGACACAACGTAGAGGAAGTAGTCGTACGTCTTCTTCCCGATCTGACCGATCCAAGCACCATTACTCCGGCACCTTCGAGTTCTTAGCACACGTTCAGCTCGATGACGATCCCCGGGCTCCGATCCAGCAAAGCTTCGGGGAGGAGTTCCATCAGCACGACGGCGTGGTGACGATCTTGATGTACTACCGACGCAGGGCTTCGCCTAAGCACTACAACGGTATGATCGAGGTGGAATTTGGTGGCAGGGGGCACCGCACACGGCTAAGGAACGATCACCAAGGATCAACTTGTGTCTCTATGGGGTTCCCCTGCCCCTGTATATAAAGGATGGAGAAGGAGGAGGCCGGCCAAGGCAAAGGTGCGGCCAGGATAGGGAGTCCTACTAGGACTCCAAGTCCTAGTAGGAGTCCACCAAAAGGGGAGGGAGGGAGAAGGAATAGGAGGAGAAGGAGAGGTGGCCGGCCCCCTTTTCCCTAGTCCAATTCGGACCAAAGGGGAGGGGGGTGCAGCAGCCTTTTCCTCTTCCCACTAAAGCCCATCAAGGCCCATTACCTCTCCCGTAACTACCCGGTACTCCGAAAAATACCCGAATCACTCGGAACCTTTCCGATGTCCGAATATAGTCGTCCAATATATCGATCTTTACGTCTCGACCATTTTGAGACTCCTCGTCATGTCCCCAATCTCATCCGGGACTCTGAACTCCTTCGGTACATCAAAACTCATAAACTCATAATATAACTGTCATCGAAACCTTAAGCGTGCGGACCCTACGGTTCGAGAACAATGTAGACATGACCGAGACACGTCTCCGGTCAATAACCAATAGCGGGACCTGGATGCCCATATTGGCTCCTACATATTCTACGAGGATCTTTATCGGTCAGACCGCATAACAACATACGTTGTTTCCTTTGTCATCGGTATGTTACTTGCCCGAGATTCGATCGTCGGTATCCAATACCTAGTTCAATCTCGTTACCGGCAAGTCTCTTTACTCGTTCTGTAATACATCATTCCACAACTAACTCATTAGTTGCAATTCTTGCAAGGCTTAAGTGATGTGCATTACCGAGAGGGCCCAGAGATACCTCTCCGACAATCGGAGTGACAAATCCTAATCTCGAAATACGCCAACCCAACATCTACCTTTGGAGACACCTGGAATGCTCCTTTATAATCACCCAGTTAAGTTGTGACGTTTGGTAGCACCCAAAGTGTTCCTCCGGCAAATGGGAGTTGCATAATCTCATAGTCATAGGAACATGTATAAGTCATGAAGAAAGCAATAGCAACATACTAAACGATCGTGTGCTAGGCTAATGGAATGGGTCATGTCAATCAGATCATTCAACTAATGATGTGACCTCGTTAATCAAATAACAACTCTTTTGTCCATGGTTAGGAAACATAACCATCTTTGATTAACGAGCTAGTCAAGTAGAGGCATACTAGTGACACTCTGTTTGTCTATGTATTCACACATGTATTATGTTTCCGTTTAATACAATTCTAGCATGAATAATAAACATTTATCATGATATAAGGAAATAAATAATAACTTTATTATTGCCTCTAGGGCATATTTCCTTCAGTCTCCCACTTGCACTAGAGTCAATAATCTAGTTCACATCGCCATGTGATTTAACAGCAATAGTTCACATCACCATGTGATTAACACCCATAGTTCACATCGTCATGTGACCAACACTTAAAGGGTTTACTAGAGTCAGTAATCTAGTTCACATATCTATGTGATTAACACCCAAAGAGTACTAAGGTGTGATCATGTTTTGCTTGTGAGATAATTTTAGTCAATGGGTCTGTCACATTCAGATCCGTAAGTATTTTGCAAGTTCTATGTCTACAATGCTCTACACGGAGCTACTCTAGCTAATTGCTCCCACTTTCAATATGTATCCAGATTGAGACTTTAGTTTCATCTGGATCAGTGTCAAAAACTTGCATCGACGTAACCCTTTACGACGAACCTTTTTGTCACGTCCATAATCGAGAAACATATCCTTATTTCACTAAGGATAATTCTGACCGCTGTCCAGTGATCTACTCCTAGATCACTATTGTACTCCCTTGCCAAATCAATGCAGGGTATACAATAGATCTGGTACACAGCATGGCATACTTTATAGAACCTATGGCTGAGGCATAGGGAATGACTTTCATTCTCTTTCTATCTTCTGCCGTGGTCGGGCTTTGAGTCTTACTCAACTTCACACCTTATAATACAGGCAAGAACTCTTTCTTTGACTGCTCCATTTTGAACTACTTCAAAATCTTGTCAAGGTATGTACTCATTGAAAAAACTTATCAAGCGTCTTGATCTATCTCTATAGATCTTGAAGCTCAATATGTAAGCAGCTTCACCGAAGTCTTTCTTTGAAAAACTCCTTTCAAACACTCCTTTATGCTTTACAGAATAATTCTACATTATTTCCGATCAATAATATGTCATTCACATATACTTATCAGAAATGTTGTAGTGCTCCCACTCACTTTCTTGTAAATACAGGCTTCACCGCAAGTCTGTATAAAACTATATGCTTTGATCAACTCATCAAAGCGTATATTCCAACTCCGAGATGCTTGCACCAGTCCACAGATGGATCGCTGGAGCTTGCACATTTTGTTAGCACCTTTCGGATTGACAAAACCTTCTGTTGCATCATATACAACTCTTCTTTAATAAATCCATTAAGGAATGCAGTTTTGTTTATCCATTTGCCAGATTTCATAAAATGCGGCAATTACTAACATGATTCGGACAGACTCAAGCATAGATACGAGTGAGAAGCTCTCATCATAGTCAACACCTTGAACTTGTCGAAAACCTTTTGCGACAATTCTAGCTTTGTAGATAGTAACACTACTATCAGCGTCCGTCTTCCTCTTGAAGATCCATTTATTCTCAATTGCTTGCCGATCATCGGGCAAGTCAACCAAAGTCCAAACTTTATTCTCATACATGGATCATATCTCAGATTTCATGGCCTCAAACCATTTCGCGGAATCTGGGCTCATCATCGCTTCCTCATAGTTCGCAAGTTCGTCATGGTCAAGTAACATGACCTCCAGAACAGGATTACCGTACCACTCTGGTGCGGATCTCACTCTGGTTTACCTACGAGATTCGGTAGTAACTTGATCTGAAGTTACATGATCATCATCATTAGCTTCCTCACTAATTGGTGTAGTAGTCACAAGAATAGATTTTTGTGATGAACTACTTTCCAATAAGGCAGAAGGTACAATTACCTTATCAAGTTTTCTACTTTCCTCCCACTCACTTCTTTCAAGAGAAACTCCTTCTCTAGAAAGGATCCATTATAAGCAACGAATTTCTTGCCTTAAGATCTGTGATAGAAGGTGTACCCAACAGTCTCCTTTGGGTATCCTATGAAGACATATTTCTCCGATTTGGGTTTGAGCTTATCAGGATGAAACCTTTTCTCATAAGCATCGCAACCCCAAATTTCAAGAAACGACAACTTTGGTTTCTTGCCAAACCATAGTTCATAAGGCGTCGTCTCGACGGATATAGATGGTGTCCCCTTTTTAACGTGAATGCAGCTGTCTCTAATGCATGACCCCAAAAACGATAGTGGTAAATCGGTAAGAAACATCATAGATTGCAGTATATCCAATAAAGTACGGTTATGACGTTCGGACACACCATTATGCTGTGGTGTTCCAGGTGGCGTGAGTAGTGAAACTATTTCGCATTGTTTTAACTGAAGACCAAACTCGTAACTCAAATACTCTTTTCCACGATCAGATCATAGAAACTTTATTTTCTTGTTACGATGATTTTCCACTTCACTCTGAAATTATATGAACTTTTCAAATATATCAGACTTCTATTTCATTAAGTAGATATACCCATATCTGCTCAAATCATCTGTGAACGTCAGAAAATAATGATACCCGCTGCAAGCCTTGAATATTCATCGGACCACATACATCAGTATGTATGATTTCCAACAAATCTGTTGCTTGCTCCATTGTTCCGGAGAACGGCGTTTTAGTCATCTTGCCCAAAAGGCATGGTTCGCAAGCATCAAGTGATTCATAATCAAGTGATTCCAAAATCCCATCAGCATGGAGTTTCTTCATGTGCTTTACACCAATATGACCTAAACGGTAGTGCCACAAATAAGTTGCACTATCATTATTAACTTCGCATCTTTTGGTTTCAATATTATGAATATGTGTATCACTAAGATCGAGATCCAATGAACTATTTTCATTAGGTGTGTAACCATGTAAGGTTTTATTCATGTAAACAGAACAACAATTTATTCTCTTACTTAAATGAATAACCGTATTGCAATAAACATGATCAAATCATATTCATCCTCAACACAAAAACCAAATAACACTTATTTAGGTTCAACACTAATCCCGAAATTATAGGGAGTGTGCGATGATGATCATATCAATCTTGGAACCACTTCCAACACACATCATCACTTCACCCTTAACTAGTCTCTGTTTATTCTGCAACTCCCGTTTCGAGTTACTAATCTTAGCAACTGAACTAGTATCAAATACTGAGGGTTTGCTATAAACACTAGTAAAGTACACATCAATAACATGTATATCAAATATACTTATGTTCACTTTGCCATCCTTCTTATCCGCCAATCACTTGGGGTAGTTCCGCTTCCAGTCACCAGTCCCTTTGCAGTAGAAGCACTCAGTCTCAGGCTTAGGTCCAGACTTGGGCTTCTTTACTTGAGCAGCAACTTGCTTGTTGTTCTTTTTGAAGTCCCCCTTCTTCCCTCTGCCCTTTTCTTGAAACTAGTGGTATTGTCTACCATCAACACTTGATGTTTTTCTTGATTTCTACCTTCATCGATTTCATCATCATGAAAAGCTCGGGAGTCGTTTTCGTCATCCCTTGCATACTATAGTTCATCACGAAGTTCTACTAACTTGGTCATGGTGACTAGAGAATTCTGTCAATCACTATCTTATCTGGAAGATTAACTCCCACTTGATTCAAGCGATTGTAGTACCCAGACAATCTGAACACATGCTCACTAGTTGAGCGATTCTCCTCCATCTTTTAGCTATAGAACTTGTTGGAGACTTCATATCTCTCAACTTGGGTATTTGCTTGAAATATTAACTTCAACTCCTGGAACATCTCATATGGTCCATGACGTTCAAAACGTCTTTGAAGTCCCGATTCTAAGCCGTTAAGCATGGTGCACTAAACTATCAAGTAGTCATCATATTGAGCTAGCCAAACGTTCATAACGTCTGCATCTGCTCCTGCAATAGGTCTGTCACCTAGCGGTGCATCAAGGACATAATTCTTCTGTGCAGCAATGAGGATAAACCTCAGATCACGGATCCAATCCGCATCATTGCTACTAACATCTTTCAATACAATTTTCTCTAGGAACATATCAAAATAAATACAGGGAAGCAACAACGCGAGCTATTGATCTACAACATAATTTGCAAAATACTACCAGGACTAAGTTCATGATAAATTTAAGTTCAATTTAATCATATTACTTAAGAACTCCCACTTAGATAGACATCCCTCTAATCCTCTAAGTGATCACGTGATCCAAATCAACTAAACCATAACCGATCATCACGTGAGATGGAGTAGTTTTCAATGGTGAACATCGTTATGTTGATCATATCTACTATATGATTCACGCTCGACCTTTCGGTCTCCGTGTTCCGAGGCCATATCTGTATATGCTAGGCTCGTCAAGTTTAACCTGAGTATTCTGCGTGTGCAAAAACTGGCTTGCACCCGTTGTAGATGGACGTAGAGCTTATCACACCCGATCATCACGTGGTGTCTAGGCACGACGAACTTTGGCAACGGTGCATACTCAGGGAGAACACTTCTTGATAATTTAGTGAGAGATCATCTTATAATGCTACCGTCAATCAAAGCAAGATAAGATGCATAAAAAGATAAACATCACATGCAATCAATATAAGTGATATGATATGGCCATCATCATCTTGTGCTTGTGATCTCCATCTCCGAAGCACCGTCATGATCACTATCGTCACCGGAGCGACACCTTGATCTCCATCATAGCATCGTTGTCGTCTCGCCAATCTTATGCTTCCACGACTATCACTACCCCTTAGTAATAAAGTAAAGCATTACATCGCGATTGCATTGCATACAATAAAGCGACAACCATATGGCTCCTGCCAGTTGCCGATAACTTGGTTACAAAACATGATCATCTCATACAATAAAATTTAGCATCATGCCTTGACCATATCACATCACAACATGCCCTGCAAAAACAAGTTAGACGTCCTCTACTTTGTTGTTGCAAGTTTTACGTGGCTGCTACGGGCTTAAGCAAGAACTCATCTCACCTACGCATCAAAACCACAACGATAGTTTGTCAAATAGACTCCGTTTTAACCTTCTCAAGGACCGGGCATAGCCACACTTGGTTCAACTAAAGTTGGAGAGACAGTCGCCCGCAAGCCATCTATGTGCAAAGCACGTCGAGGGAACCGGTCTCGCGTAAGCGTACGCGTAAGGTTGGTCCGGGTCGTCTCGTCCAACAATACCGCCGAACCAAAGTATGACATGTTGGTAGGCAGTATGACTTGTATCGCCCACAACTCACTTGTGTTCTACTCGTGCAAATAACATCAAACCATAAAACCTAGGCTCGGATGCCACTGTTGGGGAACGTAGTAATTTCAAAAAAATTCCTACGCACACGCAAGATCATGGTGATGCATAGCAACGAAGGGGAGAGTCTGATCTACGTACCCTTGTAGATCGCAACGGAAGCGTTGACACAACGTAGAGGAAGTAGTCGTACGCCTTCTTCCCGATCTGACCGATCCAAGCACCGTTACTCCGGCACCTCCGAGTTCTTAGCACACGTTCAGCTCGATGACGATCCCCGGGCTCCGATCCAGCAAAGCTTCGGGGAGGAGTTCCGTCAGCACGACGGCGTGGTGACGATCTTGATGTACTACCGACGCAGGGCTTCGCCTAAGCACTACAACGGTATGATCGAGGTGGAATTTGGTGGCAGGGGGCACCGCACACGGCTAAGGAACGATCACCAAGGATCAACTTGTGTCTCTATGGGGTGCCCCCTGCCCCTGTATATAAAGGATGGAGAAGGAGGAGGCCGGCCAAGGCAAAGGTGCGGCCAGGATAGGGAGTCCTACTAGGACTCCAAGTCCTAGTAGGAGTCCACCAAAAGGGGAGGAAGGGAGAAGGAATAGGAGGAGAAGGAGAGGTGGCCGGCCCCCTTTTCCCTAGTCCAATTCGGACCAAAGGGGAGGGGGGCGCAGCAGCCTTTTCCTCTTCCCACTAAAGCCCATCAAGGCCCATTACCTCTCCCGTAACTACCCGGTACTCCGAAAAATACCCGAATCACTCGGAACCTTTCCGATGTCCGAATATAGTCGTTCAATATATCGATCTTTACGTCTCGACCATTTCGAGACTCCTCGTCATGTCCCCAATCTCATCCGGGACTCCGAACTCCTTCGGTACATCAAAACTCATAAACTCATAATATAACTGTCATCGAAACCTTAAGCGTGCGGACCCTACGGTTCGAGAACAATGTAGACATGACCGAGACACGTCTTCGGTCAATAACCAATAGCGGGACCTAGATGCCCATATTGGCTCCTACATATTCTACGAAGATCTTTATCGGTCAGACCGCATAACAACATATGTTGTTCCCTTTGTCATCGGTATGTTACTTGCCCGAGATTCGATCGTCGGTATCCAATACCTAGTTCAATCTCGTTACCGGCAAGTCTCTTTACTCGTTCTGTAATACATCATTCCACAACTAACTCATTAGTTGCAATGCTTGCAAGGCTTAAGTGATGTGCATTACTGAGAGGGCCCAGAGATACCTCTCCGACAATCGGAGTGACAAATCCTAATCTCGAAATACGCCAACCCAACATCTACCTTTGGAGACACCTGGAATGCTCCTTTATAATCACCCAGTTACGTTGTGACGTTTGGTAGCACCCAAAGTGTTCCTCCGGCAAACGGGAGTTGCATAATCTCATAGTCATAGGAACATGTATAAGTCATGAAGAAAGCAATAGCAACATACTAAACGATCGTGTGCTAGGCTAATGGAATGGGTCATGTCAATTAGATCATTCAACTAATGATGTGACCTCGTTAATCAAATAACAACTCTTTTGTCCATGGTTAGGAAACATAACCATCTTTGATTAACGAGCTAGTCAAGTAGAGGCATACTAGTGACACTCTGTTTGTCTATGTATTCACACATGTATTATGTTTCCGTTTAATACAATTCTAGCATGAATAATAAACATTTATCATGATATAAGGAAATAAATAATAACTTTATTATTGCCTCTAGGGCATATTTCCTTCACAGGGCGCTTCCCCCGTGAAACAACTGCCTTAGTTCTCATACGCTTGTACCCAGTTATTGGTGCACTGCTCCGTGGCTGGGAGATGGAAACCACATAAATCAATAAAAAATGAAAAAAAAACAAACTCTGTATTATGTACAGGAAGAACATAAAACTTCCTGAGCATGTGCACACCTGTGCTTGATGCTCTTCATTCCCATGAGATGCAAGGTCGTCATGACTTGATCCAGCAGGTCCATCCTGTTTTGACTTATGACTTGTCCCAGCCATCTATTTTCTGTTGCATATTTAAAGGACAAACAGTGAGATTCATCATAAAAACACAATTAGAAATGATTCTGAAAGAACTCTATATCATCCAACGAATTTCGTTTGACTAAATTCTTACTGAACTTAACAAACAGCAACTTACAAAAAGTGGGCAATGAAAAGGGTTGTAAACTATCTGATTTTCACTATATTACAACTATCCTATAATTGGCCCTATTACCCTCCCTCTACATGTCCTACAAAATCTGAAACAAAACAAGGCACCTAGAACAGAAAATCACAGAATGAATTCTCGTGAAGTGCTTAAAACTGTCCTACAAATAGCCCTATTAACCTCCCTCTACTGGATTACTTCCTACCTCACACACACAAAAATCACATGTGCATTTTCCATTGCTAAATCATTACTTTCCTGCACTAAAAATCAAAACACACCGTCAAACCCACCTTCGTAGGCGACACACGAACCATATCAGGCAAGTCACTAGCAAAAACAAAGGCAACATTAGCATGGGAGAGGCATTACTGTCCTACACTAAACCAAAAACACACTTTCAAAACAACTTCGTAGGCGACACGTGAACCATGTCAGGCAAGTCACTCACGATACAGGAGCAACATTGACATGAGAGAAGCATTACTGTCCTACGCTAAATCAAAACACACTGTCAAAAACACCTACGCAGGCAACATATCAAACAGTATCAGGCAAGTCACAAGCAAAAAAGGGCAACATTGACAAGAGAGAAGCATTATTCTCGTACACTAAATCAAAAACACTGTCAAACCACCTGTGCAGGCAACACATGAACCATATTCAGGCAAGTCAGTCGCCCATCAGAATCAACCTTCATCATCTACAACACCGGAAATCTACAGCCCCCAGGCTTGCCTTCGAAACCTACTAATCCTAGTTCACCAGTAGCCTAGGAACACGAAATGCCCTGTGTCGTCGTCCAATCTCCAAATTAACGAGTGCTCCAAACAATTTCTACCATCTGCTACTTGATTTCATCAACTTAGTCAAACGTGGAGGAGCACGTCGACCCACCGCGATTCGGCACCTCTGCAACAACCGCACGATGGTCGTACGCGCGCCGTTCCTCCTCTGTCCGCGGCAGAGCACATCGATTTGGACAACCTAAACGCGGAGGACCGGAACAGATCGATGGGCATACCAGGTATTCGCGGCGATTTTGCCCCTCTGCGCCAACAGAAGAACGGCTGCGCACGCCGTTCCTCCTCTGCCGCGTCTCCGGTGCTGCTCCTTCCGACGCGGCCTGCAGCGCGTCGTCTCTCCTCGGTCGCATCTCCGCCGCTGCACCGCCTTCCTTCATGCTGCGCCCGCAGTCCCGCCCTCGCTCCGGCGGAAGACAACCGCCGAATCGCCGACACGCCGCCGGCTGCTCTCGCGCTGGATTTGGGAGATGGGTTGGGGGAATTGAAACGAGATCCGCTCCGCTGCGCTCGGGGGCAGTGTCGAATGGGAGGGATGGGAGTGGAGAAGAACAGGAGAGGGGAGCCGAGACGCAACCGCACTGAGAGCCAACGGGTATCGACACGAAGCCACGACCGGGGGACACCTGGCGCGCGCATCGACAGTTTCGCCCGTCTCCATTGGAAACGCGCGTGACCGCGAGATCTGGATCGGACGGCGCACGAGCCCGAGTGCTCTGTAAGACAAATTAGCACCCGGCCACTTTTTAGGATTTAGGAATATTTATAAAGAAAACGGTGCACGCAAAGGGTTCGAACACGCGACCTGCACTACACCCGACGGCCATCTTGTCCTAAATGGATACATTAGCTTTTTTGTTTTTTGAGAAACAATTGGATACTTCTTTTTTTTTGGAAGAACATTTTTTTGAGGGTACATTAGCGTTATAAACTTTTAGCCTTAAACAAGCTGCTAACTGTGCGGCCCATTTTGCACTGTTAGTTTGTTATTTTCTCGAATATTCATTGCTGCCAGGTAAATTATAATTGTGTGTCTTAAACAATAAATATAAAAAAATAAATTACATTATATAAATATTCAAGTATAAATTTAAAGAACAAACATATAATTAAATTACGAATTAGAAAATTATTCACAGAGCAATTTGCATATTTAAAAAATACTAAAGAATTATATTTATATATAGTAAATAAAAAAATCCTCATACAAGTTTAAATATGTTCATGATTTTAATTAAATAATCATGTAGTGTATATATGTGTTCAAGCTTTAAGAATATGTTTAAGTTGTTTTAAAATGTGTTCATGTGTTTTAATAAAGTTTGTGTGTGTTTTTTTTAAACTATATATATATATAATGAAAAATAAAGGAAAAAGTAAATGTGTTTTCCAAATAATACGTGATTCTTTCAAAATAAAATTATTTGTAAGTTTATTTTAATTATATGTATATTATTTGTAACAATAAGAATATTCTAACTTCAATTTTATTGCTATAAAAAGTAAACATCTTTTTAGATATCAAAGTCTTCTGAGTAAAACTGTTGTCTGGTTGGGATCAGGACCCTCAGAGGTCATCGATTTATGTAAGCAGGACTGTACGTTTGATGCTTGAGTATAGATAAGTTTATCCGTAAGCAAAAACAAAGTCTTCTGGGTAAAGAGGTAAAATCTAGTTCCCTAAAAGGAGGTAAAATCTAGTTTGTTATCCTGTAGAGACTCGACATGGTGTTCGTTTGAGTTGTAGGCTAAGCCGATTGATTACCTTAGGTCGCTGGTTCTAACAGCCGCTGCTACTTCTTTTTTCTTCAAATTAAATTCTTAATTTATATCGTGTGTTTAAGGATATAAAGAATGTGTGCCCAGTTAGCACAGTTTTTAGAGAAAAGACTAGGCCGAGTCTCTATAGGGCTCTAGATTTGCCCGACTTTGAATTAACAAAGCCATCAACCGGCCTGGATCCAACTCTATTTCCAAAGGAGGCCACAACCTCCTCGCCAGGATTGTAAGGTGCCGCACCATTGAAAGATTAGAAAGTTCCCCAAGAATATGGATGCATGCCGCCGGGTGGTCACTTAGAGCGCATCAGCACACACCAAATGTGTCAAGGCTCTTCAAGAGCAAGATGAACGTCAGACATCCCACAACCATAACATGCCAGAGGAAAACACAAGCTCGGATGCAAAAGGGCACGCCATCTGGTGTTGCCGCCGAACCCAACCGGTGCCCACCCCCACAAAGCTCTCAAAGCGACGCCTTCAAGAAGGGCATGGTGCCAAGTGCGTCGTCGCCGCTCACCGTAGTTAGGGTTTTCACCCGAGAGGCAAGGAGGTGGGAAGAGGTAGGGCAAACCTCACCGACGTCTCCATGAAGAAAATTGGCACCCTCGGGCACCGTCGCCGTCGCGGCTGAGTTGACTAGGGATTTCTCCTGATCTAGATCCCCACCACTAGCTCCGCCCACAGTCCGAGGACCATCCAGCCAGCGTGGCCAAGATCCGGGCAGAGGGAAGCACACCAAGCAGGGAAGACGAGCAGGGGGCAGATCTGGCGCTGTCAGCCGCCAGGGCAGCCACGCCATGGCCGCACTCCACCGGTGGTCCCTCAGCTGCCTGACTACACCACGATGTACCACGCCATCCTAGTCACTCGCCGCCAAACAAAGGACCTCGCCGGAGGGGCTACTGCGCAAGATTCATGGCTCTTCGCAACTAGGCAAGAGCAGCACATGCCCCGTCGCCACATTCCTTGGATGCGTCGCGGGCTTGCCCGGCGCCAGCCTCCTGTGACGGTGAGGAGGGAGGGTTACACAAACGGGAGGGGGAGATTGCCCGAGCGGGGCGGTGCGGGGGGCAGGGGTGATCTCACAAGCACCACTTAGCACATCAAAGGTCAGTGGTTTGGTTGGGTAGCCTCGCGCACGTGTTCACTGCAAGTCACGTGTTCGAACCACCATGCATGACAAATGTGCTGGAACACTTCAATGTATACCACAAGTTCTAGCACCGAAGTGATTGTCTGTGCCAAGTTCAAGCACCACCGGTGTAATTGACTCAATATGCAACTACACATGAGTGGCCGTTTGTGCCAAGCAAGCACCACCAGCGTAATTGACTCAATACGCAACTACACATGACGACACGTTGTGAAGAGGCTAGTTGATATGTACTGGAACACTTCAATGTATACCGGAAGTTCTAGCTCTAAAGCGACCATTTATGCCAAATTCAAGCACCACCATTGTAATTGACTCAATACGCAACTACACATGATGACACACTCTGAAGAGGCTAGTTGATATGTACTGGAACACTTCAATGTATACCGTAAATTCTAGCACTAAAGTGATCGCCTGTGCCAAGTTCAAGCACCACCGGTGTAATTGACTCAATATGCAACACCACATGAGTGGCCGTTTGTGCCAAGCAAGCACCACCAGTGTAATTGACTCAATACACAACTACATATGATGGCACACTTTGAAGATGCTAGTTGATATGTATTGAAACACTTCAACGTATAGCGCAAGTTCTAGCAGTAAAGCAACCGTTACCGTCAAATTCAAGCACCACGGGTGTAATTGACTCAATATGCAACCACACACGATGACACTCTGAAGAGGCAAGTTGATATGTACTGGAACACTTTGTACACCCACTGAACTTCTGTATGCATGTCAAAAAATAACATGTGTAATGGTAGTCAGAACTTGAAAAGGGATTATAGGTTGTGAAGCAAAACTAAAGGGATGTGGATAAAGGGAGGGATGATAAGAAGAAGGAAGAGGAAATAAATAAGATATAGGATTCCACTATGTATGGTCTATGAATTACATCATAAAAGGCAATGTGATAAAGCATCAATATAATAAAAATAATAGAGAATTAAAAATTGTAACTTGAAACAAGAACTACAAATTTAAAGAAGTATGCATCTCACCAAAAACACATGCGGAAGTTTTTTTAAAAAAAGAACAAGGCATTACAATAGCCAGAGTCTGTCATTTCAGGGAGAATGTTTTAGACAAATACCAGCAGAGTAGGAATAGAGAACTACTCTTGCGGCATTACAATACTTAAGTGGGTGTATCGGCCGTAGCCCAAAGATGGGCCTCCTCTTTGATCTTCGCGACCACCATCAATGTTGTAGCAGTGGTGTTGCGAAAGACCCTGCGAAAAAACGCAACACATCTGAAAGTTAATCTTTAATGAACGTGAAATGCTTTAAAACACCATTAGCATAACTTTAGAATGCTATGACATATTTTTGAAAGCCTCACCTGCACCCTCAACACCACTATCCATCCATCATCAGTACTCCCGCTTACATTGTGTAGAGGTTGCGTCAATTAATTCGGATCGGTGAAAGTAAATAAATCCAATCTCTCCTTTTTTTTGCGGAAGGGAGGGAGTAAATAATCCATCAGCAGACTCGCACAACAAACACATAGATAGCAACACGACCAATTATCTGCACTCTTAAACCATTATCCTACGAAAAATCCGGAGTTGAGAGCAAAACGTAGAGATGCATGTGCCGTCCTGGCGTGGCCGGGGGAGCAAGGACACTGCACATAAAACAAGCCGTGGTGGCGATGGCGACTTCGGTGAGGGCAAAACGGCAGTGTCACGAGGTGTGAGCGGCAAGACAGGGACCATGCTTGCACCAACCACCATGGACACACACCCACCCCTCGTGCCATGGTTTTGTCCTTCCTCCCCTCCTCGTCCTCCTCTCCTTTTAAGTTCGCCCACCCCACGCATATGAGGCCGCCATACAGATGATACCCCAGATAGATAGGTACATATGCATGGCAGCAGGTGGCCACTTCTCTCCCCTACCCCTATCTCCATGAACTGCTACCATGGACGGACGGACGCCTTTGCTGGTGTGAGAGACTGAAGCTGCCAGCATGATCTGCTCGTCCAGCATGCGAGCCGAAAACGCGTTCCATCGCGCGGGGTCATATATCTTGGAATTTTGGCTCCATCAGATCATGCTGCAGCTTCATTTTCTCACGGCCACCAACGGATATAGAGATTGTTTTCTGGTTTCTCTTGCGTAAGTAGGCGGGCTTGCATGAAAGGTAAATGCTTGCTAATTTGGTGTTGTTTGTCCTGCCTTCTCCTTCTGTTTCTGTTTATTAGTGTATTCTTCTCGTTTTCATGCTTCATTTTTCCTCAAGAGGTTCTCTCATGCAAAATCTCCCAGCCCTTTCCAGCTTCTCAAGAGGTTCTCCAATCAGGATGGTGTGTGGTTTATTGCACTTGCATTTGTTTAATCCTCCCTCTTGCGTATACCATCAAATTAAGATGGCTTATGGCTTTCAAATGCTTCACTTTCTGTTTATTTATTTATTATTTTCCTTTTTGACGAAGGAAGATTGTAGGAATCGCAGTATAATACTCCCTCCGTCCAAAAATACTTGTCATCAAAATGAACAAAAGGAGATGTATCTAGACATATTTTAGTTCTAGATACATCCCATTTTATTTATTTTGATGACAAGTATTTTCGGACGGAGGGAGTAATTAGGAACCCAAATTGAAGTTCATGAGGACTTTGGAGCCCAATCCAAATTGAAGCATTGCTAACACTTGTGTTTTGTTGCCCGTTCAAAAAAAACACTTGTGTTTTGTTCATATCTTAATGAGATCGCTCTGCATACAAAATCTCGCTTCCACCTACCTTTGCTTTAATTCTACAGAAATTCAAATTGGACAGTTTAATTATTGTCTATCTTAACATGAAAACCTTTTGGTCATTCAGTACTGGATTTTCAGTGGTGGACGAGCAGAAGTGCTAGCTCATCCAAAAATAATCCTGGCAATGGCAGTCAATTGTATCTTTTGGCATGCATCTAGTTTTTGATGTATGATGGAAATTACAATGTGAGACCCTTCAACAGAAGAAAAAAATGCTGGAGTTAGCGTACGATTACAAAGAGATGAACGAGACAGACAATGCAACAACTATACCAAATTTAAACTAATTATTGGGTAATTGAGTTGTCGGCAAATGGTATAGGAGAAAACCACAATAAGGTACAAATTAATCAAATATGATCATGTGCAATTAGATTCCTTGCCTCCAAAAGGACATGCAACTCATACGCTGGATTCACTAATATAACATATAATAAGGCTCTGATGTTTGTGCTTAACAGCGACATAGCATCATGCTACTCCCCTAGACCTCTAGGCTTCCTGTTGGGCCACAATAGCAGGCACGTTCAATGGAAGCCTGGCTTTCGATACGTAAGTGGTGCATGTTTGCCATCTAAATTATGTAACTGTGATCTGAAAATACTACAGTGATAATTTGTCTAGTTGTCTCTGTCAAATAATGGCCACAGCTGTTAAGACCTTTATTAGCTTGCACCTTGTGCAGATTATTTCCAGCCATGTATATTTGCGTAGTTCTCGTCCGGTGCAGATTATTTTCAGCCATGTATTTGTGTGCCTGCGCATTCAGTAAGTCGATGAAAGCATCCAAATTGACAAGAGGATGGCGAAGTAACATTGGGTCGAACCGTGCAAGCAGCGTTGGCAGCACACAGCCTCCACCAGCCGCATCTCCTCTCACCGTCCCTTCCAGCACAAGTTTGCCGTTGAAACTATGGACCTGAAGGTTTCCAGGTTGCCTTTTAGACATTCAGAATGTCCAGAAGAAAGTAACTTGGGAAATGGACAAAGTCGCCCTAATGCTATTTGAAATCTACCATCATGAACATTCTTGTTAATCATGGCATTATATGACAAGGATTTATTTCAAAATAAGCAAAGCAAACAACACAGAAGGAAACAGCACACAAAGATGCAGATCTTAGAACCATACACATCCACAGGGGTACGTTAAATTCCAATCACATCACTTCACTCGCACAGAGGAAGTTGATAATTATTCACGACTCATCTACTAGCAAAAATTGGCGACAAGCCTATCTCAAAGTTTCCTTGGACATATAACGTTCCAGCGTTACACCGAGATGAGATCCCAAACAAAAGGGCACGCAGCAAGCTGATGGGTGAAACCGAATCAACCTACGCCTCGTCAAGGGCAAGAACACCTGGGAGGGGCTTGCCTTCCAGCAGCTCCAAGCTCGCGCCACCGCCGGTCGAAATGTGGCTCATCTTGTCGGCCAGCCCAGCCTTCTCAACAGCAGCAACAGAGTCACCTCCACCGATGATGGTCGTCACACCCTTCCCAGTAAGCTCAGCCAACTGCTTCGCGATTGCCTGAGACAACAACAGCTGCAATTAGCAACAACGAAGAATACGAGATACATGAATGTACGTCATGTGATATTGCACTAACATCAGTGCCTGCGGCAAACTTCTCAAACTCAAAGACTCCCATAGGACCGTTCCAGATAACAGTCTTGGTGGTGTCCAAGGCTTCTGCGAAAGTCTTGATGGAATCTGGGCCAACATCCAGACCCATCCAACCATCAGGGATAGCAGTGGCAGGAACAATCTGAAAAATAGTACAAGGGTGAGCATCAGCAGGTAAACACCTAATCATGTCTAGGGGACAAATGTCAGTTGAATTACACTGAGAGCCTTTGAAACTACTAATTTTTGGAGTATAAAGTGCTATCACAAGGACCATCCAAGGTGTAAAATGAACAAACCTTGCTTTCAGCATCTGCTGCAAACTTGTCAGCCACAACAACATCGGTTGGTAGCAAGAGCTTAACACCCTTGGACTTTGCCGTTTCAATCAGTGAAGTTGCCAGTTCAAGTTTGTCTTCCTCCACAAGGGACTTTCCAACAGCTAATCCCTGGGCCTTGTAGAATGTGAAGATCATACCACCACCAAGGATGAGGATATCAACCTTGGCCAGCAGAGACTCGATCACACCAATCTTAGATGAGACCTTGGATCCACCAACAATGGCAGCAAATGGCTTCTTTGGGTTAGCAACAGCTCCGACAAGATAGTCAAGTTCCTGGGATAATTAAAATAATTAGATATCGTGCTGTTTTGTTCTGAAATATACTTGTTTCAATGCTTTTTGTAAAATCTAAGTGCGCATCTGAATTATCGCCCAGAGGTTGCAAAATGATCAGATAGCAAAGGATCCATGTACTGGCTTGCTCTTCTAAATCATACACCATCTCAAATGTAGCAAATGATACTTTTTTCTTTATTCAATGTTTTTAAGATTTTAAGCAATAATGTACAGGAATGAGATTCGTTTCAGCTATACTATTACCTTCTGCATGAGGAAGCCAGCAACAGAAGGCCTCAAAAACTTGGTTACACCCTCGGTTGAAGCATGAGCCCTATGTGCAGTGCCGAAAGCATCATTTACGTAAAGGTCAGCAACTGATGCAAGCTTCTTAGCAAACTCAGGATCGTTCTTCTCTTCCTCCTTGTAGAATCTAACATTCTCCAGGAGTAGAACACCGCCATCTGGCAAAGCAGCAGCCAATTTCTCAACTTCTTCACCAATGCAGTCAGGGGCCATCACAACCTATTTGACAGAGACATAAACGATGTACAAATGTAAGTGCTGTTAATCTAGTCCAAAAAGACAATGGAATTACAAGATTCTATCATCCCATAACATACTTCAAGTCCAAGGAGCTCAGACAGGCGTGGAACAAGAGGCTTCAAGCTGAACTTGGGGGTGATACCTTTTGGGCGGCCCTGAAAATTACAACAATGAATTACATTAAAAAAAAGCAATAGCAAGAATTACACTTTCAGTTTTTTTATTGTGTTCCTCATCATATCAGGTAACATAAGTACTACACTACTAATCCAAATAACAGCATAAAGTTGTTTGTTGGCAACATAAGTTCAGGTGAAAGCAACACAGTTTAACCTGGATAGTTCTAAAATCAGTAAACTGTATAATGGTATTGAAAGGTTAAAAGGGTACATGATCTGTTATCAAGACCTTTCAAGTTATCATATCAGGAACCAGAGAAGAGATAACATAGCATCCCATCAGATGTTCTAATAGAGTACTACTTGGTTATGAAGACAACACCAAACAAAAAGTTCTCTGAATGTCAGTGAAATGTGGAGGTGCAAACAACTTGAAAGGTTTTTGTAACTGCTCCTACTAAAAATCAGAACACAACAATGAACACCCACAATTGAAGACTTTCATTTTTGGGCCAACAAATCAGTTAAAACTGAAGAAGGAAATTGATGATCCACTTGGGCAGTCATCATTAAATTCAATCGCCTAACAACTGAGATAACCATCACACCAATGCATATTATAACGTAGGTTCATCATTACAATGACGATTAAACGATCTAATTGGGACCAGAACTGTGCAAAAGACACCAACTGGTTCATATAGTCTGGCAACATTATCGTAAGTTGAGGAGGGCATTAACTGAACCTCACAGTAACCCTAATCTAACAGTAATAAACTAATTAGAAGCAGGAACTGACATACTACAATGGTTGCAGGACTGACTTGAGTTACAGACTTGCAGATGCAAAATTAACTGAGCAAAACTGAACCACTTCTGCCACATGTACACATCCTTGCACATAACAAACACCAATATTGTAGACAAGTGTAAATGGCTACAATCCTAAGAAAACAAACACCAAAATTGTAGACATGTGCAAATGACCTTACAGTCCTAACAAAACTACCCACTATTTATCGCCACTGATCTTTGTCTGGAGCTCAAAACGATGACACAGAACCACTTGACCGCATCCAATGCTATCAGGAATCACACATCCGATGACCATAAATAAAATCCAAGACCAGCTTCCTATCGGCTACAAGCATGCGGTATGTCTAGGATCAACGAGCCTGGGTGGGTTGGTTGGGGTGCTCACCAGATGGCTGGCCAGGATGACCTTGGCGCCCTTCTCGAGGAGGTACTTGATGGTGGGGATGGAGGCGCGGATGCGGGTGTCGTCGGTGATCTTCTGGGCGTCGTCGAGCGGCACGTTGAGGTCGGCGCGCACGAACACCTTCTTCCCCTTGAGATCCGCCTCCCCGAGGGTGCCCACGCTCCTCTTGGTCGCCATCCCTGCGCCCAAAACAGACGCCGCGAGGAGGAGGTCAGACGCCGGCCCGCGAGGGAGGGAGGGATGCGGCCGCGGATCGCGATCGGGGGGGGGGGGGGGGGGGGGGGGGGGGGGGGGCTCACCGTCGAGGAACCGGATCGAATCGGCGGCGATCTGGGCGAGGTGGTCGCTGGATTGGAGTGGCGATGGGCTTGGCTTTGGTTTGGATGGATGTGGCGACGCTGTCCGTGCGCTCCGGTTTTCTTTATAGAGGCCAAGGCGTAGTTCGCGATGGGAGGGGATATTCGGGGGGATTTGCGGTGGCGGTGTGCCGATGACGTGTGGGGTCGATGGGAGGTGGGACAGGGTGGCAGCGGGAGGGGGTGGGTCAATGCGGGGTGGGACAGGGTGGCAGCGGGAGGGGATGGTTTTCGTGGGGTGTTGTCTGGGTGTGGCTTGGAGCGGGGGTAAGAACGGTGCGGCGCCCGTGGGTTCTGGGCCCGCGGATTGCCGACGGACGGCTTGGATTGGATGGTTTTGGAACGGAAAAAGAAAGGAGGGGAAGGTTCTGGAAAGCATGGCGCGTGGAAATGCCGAGATGGGCGGCCCGTCTCCTCATTTGCTCCGACAGCCTCCGACCCGTGTCGTCCGATCGACGGGGCCTTGGGGCCGTGGTTTTGTGTGGCACATTATTTTTCTTTTTAGATTGGAAAAGTCTAAAATTCCTGCACATCATGCAAACGTTAACATTTCTGTGTTATGTATCATTAACTTGTGATGAATGAATCTCATAGCATAACATCAATTCGGGTCAATTCAACACAAATGTTCTCTTAACATTGTGCCTTCAAAGTTGTTGGCATAGACATGCCCATGATCGGGAAAACATAACCATCATGCAACACTTGAGCTAGTCTTAGAGACCAGACTAAGAATACTTCTTACCGTTTATTATTCCACACGTGCATATGAGTCTTCCTCTGAGCCTCGTGTTATTGCAAACTCGAGAACCATAGCAGTTATAGCATGGAACATAAACATAATTATGAACTTGGATATAAATAATATCATTTATTATTGCCTCTAGGGCATATCTCCTACAGACTCTCACTTGCACTTGAGTCAATAATCTAATTAATGCTAATGCAGTTTATGTTGGGGAACGTAGTAATTTCAAAAAAATTCCTACGCACACGCAAGATCATGGTGATGCATAGCAACGAGAGGGGAGAGTGTGTCCACGTACCCTCGTAGAACGAAAGCGGAAGCGTTAGCACAACGCGGTTGATGTAGTCGTACGTCTTCACGATCCGACCGATCAAGCACCGAACGCACGGCACCTCCGAGTTCTGCACACGTTCAACTCGATGCCATCCCTCGAACTCCGATCCAACCGAGCATTGAGGGAGAGTTCCGTCAGCACGACGGCGTGGTGACGATGATGATGTTCTGCCGACGCAGGGCTTCACCTAAGCACTGCTACGATATGATCGAGGTGGATTATGGTGGAGGGGGGCACCGCACACGGCTAAGAGATCCAAAAGATCAATTGTTGTGTCTAGGGGTGCCCCCTGCCCCCGTATATAAAGGAGCAAGGGGGGAGAGCCGGCCGGCTAGGAGGAGGCGCGCCAGGGAGGAGTCCTACTCCCACCGAGAGTAGGATTCCCTCCTTTCCTAGTTGGAGTAGGAGAAGGGGGAAGGAGGAGGGAGAGAGGAAGGAAAGGGGCCCCCCTCCTTGTCCAATTCGGACTAGAAGGGGAGGGGGCGCGTGGCCTGCCCCGGCCGCCCCTCCTCTTCTCCAATAAGGCCCATCATGGCCCATTAAACCTCCGGGGGGGGTTCGGTAACCCTCGGTACCTTCGGTAAAATCCCGATTTCACCCGGAACACTTCCGATATCCAAATATAGGCTTCCAATATATCAATCTTTATGTCTCGACCATTTCGAGACTCCTCGTCATGTCCGTGATCACATCCGGGACTCCAAACTACCTTCGGTACATCAAAACACATAAACTCATAATATAACCGTCATCGAACTTTAAGCGTGCGGACCCTACAAGTTCGAGAACTATGTAGACATGACCGAGACACGTCTCCGGTCAATAACCAATAGCGGAACCTGGATGCTCATATTGGCTCCTACATATTCTACGAAGATCTTTATCGGTCAAACCGCATAACAGCATACGTTGTTCCCTTTGTCATCGGTATGTTACTTGCCCGAGATTCGATCGTCGGTATCTCAATACCTAGTTCAATCTCGTTACCGGCAAGTCTCTTTACTCATTCCGTAACACATCATCCTACAACTAACTCATTAGTTGCAATGCTTGCAAGGCTTAAGTGATGTGTATTACCGAGTGGGCCCAGAGATACCTCTTCGACAATCGAAGTGACAAATCCTAATCTCGAAATACGCCAACCCAACAAGTACCTTCGGAGACACCTGTAGAGAACCTTTATAATCACCCAGTTACGTTGTGACGTTTGGTAGCGCACAAAGTGTTCCTCCGGTAAACGGGAGTTGCATAATCTCATAGTCATAGGAGCATGCATAAGTCATGAAGAAAGCAATAGCAACAAACTAAACGATCAAGTGCTAAGCTAACGGAATGGGTCAAGTCAATCACATCATTCTCCTAATGATGTGACCCCGTTAATCAAATGACAACTCTTTGACTATGGTCAGGAAACATAACCATCTTTGATCAATGAGCTAGTCAAGTAGAGGCATACTAGTGACACCCTGTTTGTCTATGCATTCACACATGTATGATGTTTCCGGTTAATACAATTCTAGCATGAATAATAAACATTTATCATGATATAAGGAAATAAATAATAACTTTATTATTGCCTCTAGGGCATATTTCCTTCAATCTCCCACTTGCACTAGAGTCAATAAGCTAGATTACACAGTAATGATTCTAACACCCATGGAGCCTTGGTGCTGATCATGTTTTGCTCGTGGAAGAGGCTTAGTCAACGGGTCTGCAACATTCAGATCCGTATGTATCTTGCAAATCTCGATGTCTCCCACCTGGACTTGATCCCGAATGGAGTTGAAGCGTCTCTTGATGTGCTTGGTTCTCTTGTGAAATTTGGATTCCTTTGCCAACGCAATTGCACCAGTATTGTCACAAAAGATTTTCATTGGACCCGATGCACTAGGTATGACACCTAGATCGGATATGAACTTCTTCATCTAGACTCCTTCATTTGCTACTTCTGAAGTAGCTATGTACTCCGCTTCATATGTAGATCCCGCTACCACGCTTTGTTTAGAACTGCACCAACTGACAGCTCCACCGTTTAATAAAAACATGTATCTGGTTTGCAATTTAGAATCATCCGGATCAGTGTCAAAGCTTGCATCGACGTAACCATTTACGACGAGCTCTTTGTCACCTCCATAAACGAGAAACATATCCTTCGTCCTTTTTAGGTATTTCAGGATGTTCTTGACCGATGTCCAGTGATCCACTCCTGGATTACTTTGGTACCTCCCTACTAAACTAATAGCAAGGCACACATCAGGTCTGGTACACAGCATTGCATACATGATAGAGCCTATGGCTGAAGCATAGGGAACATCTTTCATTTTCTCTCCATCTTCTGCAGTGGTCGGGCATTGAGTCTTACTCAACTTCACACCTTGCAATACAGGCAAGAACCCTTTCTTTGCTTGACCCATTTTGAACTTCTTCAAAACTTTGTCAAGGTATGTGCTTTGTGAAAGTCCAATTAAGCGTCTCGATCTATCTCTATAGATCTTGATGCCTAATATATAAGCAGCTTCACCGAGGTCTTTCATTGAAAAACTCTTATTCAAATATCCTTTTATGCTATCCAGAAATTCTATATCATTTCCAATCAACAATATGTCATCCACATATAATATTAGAAATGCTAAAGAGCTCTCACTCACTTTCTTGTAAATGTAGACTTCTCCAAAAGTCTGTATAAAACCATATGCTTTAATCACACTATCAAAACGTTTATTCCAACTCCGAGAGGCTTGCACTAGTCCATAAATGGATCGCTGGAGCTTGCACACTTTGTTAGCTCCCTTTGGATCGACAAAACCTTCTGGTTGCATCATATACAACTCTTCTTCCAGAAATCCATTCAGGAATGCAGTTTTGACATCCATTTGCCAAATTTCATAATCATAAAATGCCGCAATTGCTAACATGATTCGGACAGACTTAACCATCGCTACGGGTGAGAAGGTCTCATCATAGTCAATCCCTTGAACTTGTTGAAAACCTTTTGCAACAAGTCGAGCTTTATAGACAGTAACATTACCATCAACGTCAGTCTTCTTCTTGAAGATCCATTTATTCTCGATGGCTTGTCGATCAACAGGCAAGTCAACCAAAGTCCACACTTTGTTCTCATACATGGATCCCATCTCAGATTTCATGGCATCAAGCCATTTTGCGGAATCTGGGCTCACCATCGCTTCTTCATAGTTCGTAGGTTCGTCATGGTCTAGCAACATAACCTCCATAACAGGATTACCGTACCACTCTGGTGCGGATCTTACTCTGGTTGACCTACGAGGTTCAGTAACAACTTGATCTGAAGTTTCATGATCATCATCATTAACTTCCTCACTAATTGGTGTAGACGTCACAGGAACCGGTTTCTGTGATGAACTACTTTCCAATAAGGGAGCAGGTACTGTTACCTCATCAAGTTCTACTTTGCTCCCACTCACTTCTTTCGAGAGAAACTCCTTCTCTAAAAAGGATCCATTCTTAGCAACGAATGTCTTGCCCTCGGATCTGTGATAGATGGTGTACCCAACAGTTTCCTTTGGGTATCCTATGAAGACACATTTCTCCGATTTGGGTTCGAGCTTATCAGGTTGAAGCTTTTTCACATAAGCATCGCAGCCCCAAACTTTAAGAAACGACAACTTTGGTTTCTTGCCAAACCATAGTTCATAAGGCATCGTCTCAACGGATTTTGATGGTGCCCTATTTAACATGAATGCGGCCGTCTCTAAAGCATATCCCCCAAATGATAGCGGTAAATCAGTAAGAGACATCATAGATCGCACCATATCAAGTAAAGTACGATTACGATGTTCGGACACACCATTACGTTGTGGTGTTCCGGGTGGCGTGAGTTGCGAAACTATTCCGCATTGTTTCAAATATAGACCAAACTCGTAACTCAAATATTCTCCTCCACGATCAGATCGTAGAAACTTTATTTTCTTGTTACGATGATTTTCAACTTCACTCTGAAATTCTTTGAACTTTTCAAATGTTACAGACTTATGTTTCATTAAGTAGATATACCCATATGTGCTTAAATCATCTGTGAAGGTGAGAAAATAACGATACCCGCCACGAGCCTCAATATTCATTGGACCACATACATCAGTATGTATGATTTCCAACAAATTAGTTGCTCGCTCCATAGTTCCAGAGAACAGCGTTTTAGTCATCTTGCCCATGAGGCATGGTTCGCAAGTACCAAGTGATTCATAATCAAGTGATTCCAAAAGTCCATCAGTATGGAGTTTCTTCATGCACTTTATACCAATATGACCTAAACGGCAGTGCCACAAATAAGTTGCACTATCATTATCAACTCTGCATCTTTTGGCTTCAACATTATGAATATGTGTATCACTACTATCGAGATTCATCAAAAATAGACCACTCTTCAAGGATGCATGACCATAAAAGATATTACTCATATAAATAGAACAACCATTATTCTCAGATTTAAATGAATAACCGTCTCACATTAAACAAGATCCAGATATAATGTTCATGCTCAACGCTGGCACCAAATAACAATTATTTAGGTCTAAAACTAATCCCGAAGGTATATGTAGAGGTAGCGTGCCAACGGCGATCACATCAACTTTGGAACCATTTCCCACGCACATCGTCACCTCATCCTTAGCTAGTGTTCGCTTAATCCATAGTCCATGTTTCGAGTTGCAAATATTAGCAACAGAACCAGTATCAAATACCCAGGTGCTACTGCGAGCTCTGGTAAGGTACACATCAATAACATGTATATCACATATATTAGCAACAAAACTAGTATCCGTATATCACATATACCTTTGTTCACCTTGCCATCCTTCTTATCCGACAAATACTTGGGGCAGTTCCGCTTCCAGTGACTAGTCTGTTTATAGTAGAAGCACTCAGTCTCAGGCTTAGGTCCAGACTTGGGTTTCTTCTCCCGAGCAGCAACTTGTTTTTGTTCTTCTTGAAGTTCCCCTTCTTATTCCCTTTGCCCTTTTTCTTGAAACTGGCGGTCTTATTGACCATCAACACTTGATGCTCCTTTTTGATTTCTACCTCCGCAGCCTTTAGCATTGCGAAGAGCTCGGGAATTGACTTATTCATCCCTTGCAGATTATAGTTCATCACGAAGCTCTTGTAGCTTGGTGGCAGTGATTGAAGAACTCTGTCAATGACACTATCAACAGGAAGATTAACTCCCAGTTGAGTCAAGTGATTATGATACCCAGACATTTTGAGTATATGCTCACTGACAGAACTATTCTCCTCCATCTTGCAGCTATAGAACTTATTGGAGACTTCATATCTCTCAATCCGGGCATTTGCTTGAAATATTAACTTCAACTCCTGGAACATCTCATATGCTTCTTGACATTCAAAACGTCGTTGAAGTCTCGGTTCTAAGCCGTAAAGCATGGCACACTGAATTATCGAGTAGTCATCAGCTTTGCTCTGCCAGGTGTTCATAACATCCGGTGTTGCTCCTGCAGCAGGTTTGGCACTTAGCGGTGTTTCCAGGACGTAATTCTTCTGTGCAGCAATGAGGATAATCCTCAGGTTACGGACCTAGTCCGTGTAATTGCTACCATCATCTTTCAACTTTGCTTTCTCAAGGAACACATTAAAATTCAACGGAACAACAACATGAGCCATCTATCTACAACAAACATAGGCATGCAAAATACTATCAGGTACTAAGTTCATGATAAATTTAAGTTCAATTAATCATATTACTTAAGAACTCCCACTTAGATAGACATCCCTCTAATCATCTAAGTGATCACGTGATCCAAATCTACTAAACCATAACCGATCATCATGTGAAATGGAGTAGTTTTCAATGGTGAACATCACTCTGTTGATCATATCTACTATATGATTCATGCTCAACCTTTCGGTCTTAGTGTTTCGAGGCCATATCTGCATATGCTAGGCTCATCAAGTTTAACCCGAGTATTCCGCGTGTGCAAAACTGGCTTGCACCCGTTGTATGTGAATGTAGAGCTTATCACACCCGATCATCACATGGTGTCTTGGTACCAAGAACAGTAGCAACGGTGCATACTCAGGGAGAACACTTTTATCTTGAAATTTAGTGAGAGATCATCGTATAATGCTACCGTCAATCAAAGCAAAATAAGATGCATAAAAGATAAACATCACATGCAATCAATATAAGTGATATGATATGGCCATCATCATCTTGTGCTTGTGATCTCCATCTCCGAAGCACCGTCATGATCACCATCGTCGCCGGCGCGACACCTTGATCTCCATCATAGCATCGTTGTCGTCTCGCCAACTATTGCTTCTACGACTATCGCTACCGCTTAGTGATAAAGTAAAGCAATTACAGGGCGATTGCATTGCATATAATAAAGCGACAACCATATGGCTTCTGTCAGTTGCCGATAACTCGGTTACAAGACATGATCATCTCATACAATAAAATATAGCATCATGTCTTGACCATATCACATCACAACATGCCCCGCAAAAACAAGTTAGACGTCCTCTACTTTGTTGTTCCAAGTTTTACATGGCTGCTACAGGCTGAGCAAGAACCGTTCTTACCTACGCATCAAAACCACAACGATAGTTCGTCAAGTCAGTGTTGTTTTAACCTTCTTAAGGACCGGGCGTAGCCACACTTAGTTCAACTAAAGTTGGAGAAACTGACACTCGTCAGCCACCTGTGTGCAAAGCACGTCGGTAGAACCAGTCTCGCGTAAGTGTATGCGTAATGTCGGTCTGGGCCGCTTCATCCAACAATACCACCAAACTAAAGTATGACATGCTGGTAAGCAGTATGACTTGTATCGCCCACAACTCACTTGTGTTCTACTCGTGCATATAACATCAACGCATAAAACCTGGCTCGGATGCCACTGTTGGGGAACGTAGTAATTTCAAAAATATTCCTACGCACACGCAAGATCATGGTGATGCATAGCAACAGGAGGGAAGAGTGTGTCTATGTACCCTCATAGACCGAAAGCGTAAGCGTTAGCACAACGCGGTTGATGTAGTCATACGTCTTCACGATCCGACCGATCAAGCACCGAACGCACGGCACCTCCGAATTCTGCACACGTTCAACTCGATGACGTCCCTCAAACGCCGATCCAGCCGGGCTTTGAGGGAGAGTTCTGTCAGCATGGGGCGTGGTGACGATGATGATGTTCTACCGACACAGGGCTTCGCCTAAGCACTGCTACAATATGACCGAGGTGGATTATGGTGGAGGGGGGGCACCGCACACGGTCAGGAGATCCAAGATATCAATTGTTGTGTCTAGGGGTGCCCCTACCCCCATATATAAAGGAGCAAGGGGGGAGAGCCGGTCGGCTAGGAGGAGGCGCACCAGGGAGGAGTCCTACTCCCACCGGGAGTAGGATTCCCTCCTTTCCTAGTTGGAGTAGGAGAAGGGGGGAGGAGGAGGGAGAGAGGAAGGAAAGGGGGCGCCCCCCTCCTTGTCCAATTCGGACTAGTGGGGGAGGGGGCGCGTGGCCTGCCCTGGCCGCCCCTCCTCTTCTCCACTAAGGCCCATCATCGCCCATTAAACCTCCGGGGGGTTCTGGTAACCCCCGGTACTCTAGTAAAATGTCAATTTCACCCGGAACACTTCTGATAACCAAATATAGGCTTCCAATATATAAATATTTATGTCTCGACCATTTCGAGACTCCTCGTCGTGTCCGTGATCACATCCGGGACTCCTAACTACCTTCAGTACATCAAAACACATAAACTCATAATATAACCGTCATCGAACTTTAAGCGTGCGGACCCTACGTGTTCGAGAACTATGTAGACATGACCGAGACACGTCTCCAATCAATAACCAATAACGGAACCTGGATGCTCATATTGGCTCCTACATATTCTACGAAGATCTTTATCGGTCAATCCGCATAACAACATACGTTGTTCCCTTTGTCATCGGTATGTTACTTGCCCGAGATTCGATCGTCGGTATCTCAATACCTAGTTCAGTCTCGTTACCGGCAAGTCTCTTTACTCGTTCCATAACACATCATCCCGCAACTAACTCATTAGTTGCAATGCTTGCAAGGCTTAAGTGATGTGTATTACCGAGTGAGCCCAGAGATACCTCTCCGACAATCGGAGTGACAAATCCTAATCTCGAAATACGCCAACCCAACAAGTACCTTTGGAGACACCTGTAGAGCACCTTTATAATCACCCAGTTACATTGTGACATTTGGTAGCACACAAAGTGTTCCTCCAGTAAACGGGAGTTGCATAATCTCATAGTCATAGGAACATGTATAAGTCATGAAGAAAGCAGTAGCAACAAACAAAACGATCAAGTGCTAAGCTAGCGGAATGGGTAAAGTCAATCACATCATTCTCCTAATGATGTTACCCCGTTAATCAAATGACAACTCTTTGTCTATGGTCAGGAAACATAACCATCTTTAATCAACGAGCTAGTCAAGTAGAGGCATACTAGTGACACTCTGTTTGTCTATGCATTCACACATGTATGATGTTTCCGGTTAATACAATTCTAGCATGAATAATAAACATTTATCATGATATATGGAAATAAACAATAACTTTATTATTGCCTCTAGGGAATATTTCCTTCATTTTACACCTATGGCATACTGGTGTAAAAAATGCTTCGCATGTGGTATAGTCTGATGTCCATCGAATCTGACAACTTCGGCTCCGTGTGTATCTCTGCATATCCTCGCGTTTTCACGCTTTCACAAAATTCATATTTTGTGCGGACTTGGCTTTGTATATATGTGAATCATTGGTCGAAACCTGATTCCTGAGACTGAGTTATGGAGCAACTATCTGCAATAGTGTCCCATTGACCAAAGCCGTCTTGCAACCATACTAAGTTCATGAATGAACTATATGATTCAACATCTTTGTCTTTGTCGCTGTTTGGAACAACTTCCAACTAACTGCACCACCATATTGTGTGTTACACAAAACCCTGAATTTAAATCAAAAATTGCATGGAGAAATGATGGAGTTTGTATCGATGAAACCTTTTACAACGAACTCTTCACGATCTCCACTTGCGAGAAAACATGTCATCAGTGCTACTTTAGTACTCAATGATCCTTTTTCACTGTTGTCCCATGATCAGTACTTTTGATCACTTTGGTATCTATACTCGCAACAGCTTGGGAGTATTGGACATATCTAGTTGTTTTACATACCATGGAATACATGATTAATCCAAACACATGAGTGTTTGGAATCTCCATCATGTATTTTTCTCATCAGTGTTTTGGGACACCGATTCTTGCAAAAACTCTTTCCATGTGACTTCGGCAAGAATCACTCCTTGTCGTTCTTAGTGCTAAACGGTTTTAGAATCTTGTCAATGTGTATTTTTTGCTCAGCCCTATTAGGTAAATCTATCTCCATAGATCATTATGCCTAATATCAAGGCTATTTAGCCCAAGCACTTCATCAAAAAACTATTTTCAAGTGAAGTCCTAATTCGTGTCAAGAAATTTATTTCCAATTAACAATGTGTCAAGCACACAAGGTTTTCAGAAATATTATTATGCTCCCACTTACTCTCTTGAAACCACAAGCATCTTCGTTACCCATTGATGAAGTCAAACCCCTTTGACCATTCCATCAAAAATGAAGATTCCAACTCCATTTTGCTCTCTTCTATCCATTGCTGGAACTCTGAAGCTAGCATACTTACTAGCATCCTCTGGACCGACAAAATACTTTGGATTGTATCACATACAAGTCCTAGGTTGTATTTCCATTTCATGGAAATTCTTTTGTCATCCATGTTTCATATCTCATGTTTTGAAATATGTATTAATTACTAGTTTAACCTGAACCGACTTTAAGCATTGCTACGGTGAGACAATCTCATTGTACTCAACTCCTTGAACTTGTTATTGCAACAAGTCGAGCTTAATTGATAAAACATTTTTATCCATATCAATTTATAGTCCCATTACAATCTGTTAGACTCCAAGTCTTTCGGAGGGTTTATCAAGATTTAAATCTTGAATCATTTATGGAAACTATCTCAGATTATATTGGCATTTAGCCAATTCCAGAGTCAGGGCCCATCAATGCTTCCTTGTGTATCATAGGTATATTGTTGTCTAACAACATTATCTCATTTGCGCACCTTAGAGGTTTGCACGAGCTTTGCCTACGCTGTTCAGCTGCAAGTTTGACCGAAGTCCATACATCTCATGTAGAGGCTTCCGTATCAGTCACAGTAGGAAACTCTGGAATCACTTCCAAGGTTCCTTTCCTTTGACCTGATGACGAAGATACTTGTATCTCGTCGAGTTGCACTGTCCTCCCACTTACCATTTTGCAAGAACTATTCTCTTTAAAAGCATGTTGTTTTGTGGCAAAAAACCTTTGCCTCGGTATAGTGGTGGGGTATACCCAATGACTTCAGATAACTTACAAAGTAGCACTTGTCTGATTTGGAATAGGTTTGTAACCTTTTACGTAAGCCCCATATTCCAAATGATAAGAAAAGATATAACATGGTTGGGCGTACCATACCATGCCATCATTTCAACAGACCTGATGGAGCTCTTTTCAGGGTAAAAGTCGCAGTCTCTAAAGCGTTACTCTTTAAAAGTGATAATGGCAAATTTATTTATGTCATCTTTGATCTTACCATGTCATAAATGGTTTGATTACATCTTCACAGAAATTCCACTTATATGGTGTTCTAGGAGTTGTAAGTTATGAAACTCTTTTCACAACTCATCAGCACATTTGCTAAACTTGTAACTCAAATATTCCTTTCTGCAATAAAATTGCAGAAACATAATTTTCTTGTTACAATAACTTCTACTTCATTTTGAAAACCTTTCGAATGATTTCAAAAGATCCAGACTTACGTCTCATCAAGTAAATATCCATATATCTACTTGAGTCATTTCTGAAGGTAGATAAATCCACTACTAACAACAATTATCGGACTACACACATCAAATGTATGATCACCAATAAGTTTGTTGTTCGTTCCTTACGGCCTGTGAACGGTATTTCAGTCACTGCACTATTCGGAGGAAGGTTGCAAGTGTCAGATGATTCAAAATCAAACGACTTCAAAATCCATCATAATGGAATTTTTCCATGTGGGTTTCTCCAATGTGACCAAATGCAGTGCCACACATGTGTGGTATTCTCATACTCTTGCGACATTTAGCGTCAATGTTATGGATGTATCATTTTACCATCAATATTCATAACATACATCCCATCTTGGATGGAAGCATGGCCCTTCATGTTGTTCATAATATTGAACATCAATTGTTCTTTTATGAACAACCCTTTTGAAATAAACATTGTGCAATGGGGCTAGAGTGTATGAAACTCTAAAATGAATTATGAAAGTAAAGACAAAGGTAATATATTAATATAATTATTAATAACATACATCTCATTCATAATGAAAGTATGGCCCTTACGTTTATTCATAATATTGAACATCAAAATTTCTATTATGAACAACTTTCTTGCAAGACACCTTACACAAAGGGCTAGAGTGTGTAAAACTCTATAATGATGTATGAAAATAAATACATAGGGAATACACCGATGGAAGGGATAGTAACTTTTACTATGATTCCATCGCGTATCAAAACCTCATTCATGGCTAGTCTTTCAGTCGGTAGTAGTTCTTGCATGGATTCGCAACAGAATGCAATCGAGCGGGTATCTTTGTGATCAAATCACAATACCCAAGTATTAGTGATTAACAAGTTTAATCATAATTCCCAAGAACTATTTCTTCTGACCAGCCTTGTCTACATCAATAACTCATATGACATTCATACATATGAGTTGGATATTCCAGTCTTCACTCCTTTTGCCTTTATACTTCTAACAGTTTAACTTTTAGTATTTCTCCTACTCGCAAAAGAAGCACCCAACTTAAGAGTGGTGTTAGCCCTGGACTTCCTAGGCGTGTAAGTCATACTAACACCCTTTGGACACTTCCTTTCTCTTTAAGTTGTTGTTTTATTCACCTTTCATCATATGACAGGTGTTCTTCTGTATCCCTCTCTTATCAGTCTAATGCATAGTAAACACTTTACTAATAATTTGCAAACAAACATTGCTTTGGATAGTTCATATCTTTTAGCCATTGTTTGTATCTGAAAATTAATTTTTAGTTCCATGAATATCACATAACTATCCCAAAACTTTCGAAGTTCAGGTTTCATGGAAGCAAACATATTGCACTTGACCGTAACGGAATTATAGCTTTTGGACCGAAGGACGAGAGTCTCATCATCCATAGCATTTAGCGGGAGTATACGGAAAGCATGCGATGGGACAAAGTCCTTCTCGACACTCTTGAGGACAATCCTCACATTACATTACCAAACATAAAGTTTTTAACCAGATATTTAATAGCTATTCAATTTTAACAGGGAAGGTGGAAACGCGAGCCATTATTCTACAACTATTTTGCAAGAAACACTTAGACAATGTTCATAATTAATTGCACTAAGAATTAAACATGTCAATTCAACAGTGCGCTCCCACTCAAATCAATATCTCTCAAAATTGATTATGAGTGATACAAGACCCACATTTCGATTCCACGCCATTTATGTGGACATCACTGATGATGAGAATTTCAATTGGTAGGCAAACTTGCCGATCACATCTCCATGTGACTCTTGTTCATCTTTCGATGGGTGTGTTCCGAGCTCAGGATGATCCTACCTGAACATCAAAGACAAGCAAGTGATCTTGCTGCGAGGTCTGACCTCACCCACCTCATTTCTATTGATTTGTTCGTACCCATGTGGACATGGCGCACCCCGTAAAGATACGAATTACAGATGGTGCTACACTTGGGTGAACACTAACTACTTTGATATTTTGGAGTGAGAGAACACCCTAATAAAAAGCGACTACCGCGCAATCAAGAAGGGTGCATCAAGAGGGATAAACATCTCAGGAAATTCATAATAGCATGATATGGTATAGCCCCTTCTGAAGAAGAAGTCTTTCATTTCTTCATCTTAGGCATTCGTGTCGGTGTTCACCTTCACAAAGATTACCACCACCTTATCGATGCACCAGATAATATTGCTATCTCTATAGCTAATAAAATAAGTGCATTACTTAAGGTTGACACGCAGGTCATTAAAGTGACAATCATATGGCTCCAGCCATCATGCCGAATCATGACACGCAGGTCATGTTAATCAAATTACATCATATAGTCATCTCTTACATAATCGAATTAGTATGAGCACTGTTATACCACATCACATGCACATCCTGCAAAACCAAGTTAGACGCCTCTATTGGTTTATGCAAAATGTTATTTTACATGGCTTCTAAGGTTTTGACTTAAACCGCAGCTACCAACGTTCATCATCAACTATGATAGTTCATGTCACTAGATTAACTTTGCAGGGTGTATGAAGCACGAGATAATAAAATCTCAAACCCCATACTAAACTTCATCATACGTATGACCCCCGTGCATATTAGATATGCATTACCCTTTTGTCTGCGAAATTTCATCTTTCTTTCTAACTATGGTGGATTTCAATGAACTGCTAGCACTTCGTTGATCAATCAGGATCACGGATTGCCAGAACATTAAGAATCCACCATGCCGTTATCAAGATCAGAAATATGCAAATTCCAGGGAAGTAACAAGAACATCTGGTAACAGATTTCACCAGCTACCCGCACAAATAATTTTCTGTAATAGAACTCATCTACTACAAATTATATTGTGCAACACCCATACATCTCTATGTATTCTAAATCGAAACCTGCATCTACGCATAGCACGGCTCATGATGCCCCACTGTAGGGTAACGCGGCAGAAAACAAAAAAATTGACTTACGCACCAGACGAGGACCACTATAGAGACTGCATACAAGGTTTGATCTTTTCGTTGCCAACTAGTAGCGCTCGAAAGTAGAGTCGATGACGATCGGCGGTGTAGATCCCCGCAGCTAGGATTTACAACCTCACAACCGCGAGGATGTATACCCTCATCTGCCCCTCGGACAGCCCTCCGGGAGGCGGTCATACAGTCCCCCGGACGGTGTCACGGACATCCCTTCAGGAGGACCTTCAAAACTCGGACGGTCACATGGACAGCCCTTCGGGTGGCACTCTCAAACTAAGACCGAAACTACGATCTCTCTATAGAGTTGCACACATATGGTGTCATCTATCCAGCAGGGCTTCGCCGTCCAGAACTAGTTCCCACCGGAACCCAGACAGCCTTTCGGCTCTACGAAACTATTTCGCGGGGAGGGAGAGAGAAGCCGAATCATTGCAATGACACTTGTATGTGAGAAAGAGTGTGTCTTTAGGCAGCCCCTTCCATCCTTATTTATAGACCAAGCCCAAGGGTGGTTTCTCCAAGAAGCCAAGGGGATAATACCAAAAGGCCGTCAAGGTGGCTTCTCCAAGACGCCAAGCAAAAAGCACTTTCACTATTCATGACGACATTTTTCAGCGTCCGTTCGACTGAAAATATTTATGTGGGCTCAGAACATTTCCAGTACCCACTAAAATAATTTTCAACACGTTACAAAACAATTTCGGTTTAGTGATTTTCATCTGCGAAAAGCAAACAAGAATGTGTTTTCACTATTCATGAAGACAATTTTTCACGTCCATTAAATCTGAAAATATTTCTGTGGGTCTTAGAATAATTCCAGCACCCACTAAAATGATTTTGGATTCGTTCCGAAACAATTTCAGATTAGTGAATTTCATGTGTGAAAAACAACCAAAGCGGTACCGGCAGCTCCGAAACATTTTCGGTTTTTATCCCGAAAAATTCCCATAAGTTTCCAGAATAATTTTGGTACCCTCCAAGAATTATCAGGCGTGTCCCGAAACCAATTTGACTTACTGGTATATCCCGAAACAACTTTTCGGTTTTATGAAACTTTTTCGCTATTCTCTCTCTAGAACTCTTCCATTGTCTCCGAAACTTTTTCGGCAAATTTCTCTCACACTCCCTGTCTAGTATTCAGCAGATAGATGACCCTTAAGCGTGTGGTCCTATAGGTTCGGTGAAGCATAGACATGACCGGAACACTTTCCGATCAATTATCAACATCGGAGCCGTGGACACCCATATTGACCCCTATACCCATACGAACGAATATTCGAGTGAACCTCCAGTTGCCGCGCGACAATTCCTGTTGCTTCGTGATATGTTACAAATACCCGAGGTGAGACATGTTGGCATCCCCGTTGAGGGAGTCCTAGATTAGGGGGTCTCCGGATAGCCGGACTATCTCTATTGGCCGGACTGTTGGACTATGAAGATACAAGATTGAAGACTTCGTCTCGTGTCCGGATGGGACTCTACTTGGCGTGGAAGGCAAGCTAGGCGATATGTATATGGATATCTCCTCCTTTGTAACCGACCTTGTGTAACCCTAACCCTCTCCGGTGTCTATATAAACCGAAGGGTTTTAGTCCATAGGACAACAACCATAACATACAATCATACCATAGGCTAGCTTCTAGGGTTTAGCCTCTCTGATCTCGTGGTAGATCTACTCTTGTACTACCCATATCATCAATATCAATCAAGCAGGACGTAGGGTTTTACCTCCATCAATAGGGCCTGAACCTGGATAAAACATTGTGTCCCCTGCCTCCTGTTACCATCCGGCCTAGACGCATAGTTCGGGACCCCCTACCCGAGATCCGCCGGTTTTGACACCGACATTGGTGCTTTCATTGAGAGTTCCTCTAGGTCGTCGCCGTTAGGCTTGATGGCTCCTACTATCATCGATAGCGATGCGGTCGAGGGCGAGACTTTTCTCCCAGGACAGATCTTCGTTTTCGGCGGCTTTGCACTGCGGGCTAATTCGCTTGGCCATCTGGAGTAGATTGAAAGTTACGCCCCTGGCCGTCAGGTCAGATTTGGAAGTTTGAACTACACGACCGACACCCGCGGAGACTTGATCTTCGATGGATTTGAGCCACAGCCGGGTGTGCCGCACTGTCATGACGGGTATGACCTAGCTCTGCCGCCGAACAGTACCCAGAGGCCGCGCCCACATCAGCTCCGACCCTTAGCTCGGAGCCAACTGCGCCAATCAAGGACGGGTGGCTAGACACCGCCTCAGGGGCTGCAGTCTCAACGGCGATCGAGCCGAACACCAGCCTAATCCTCTGCGAAGCCCATGACTCCAAGGTGCCGGACTCTTTTCTGGACTCCGAGCCGTCCGCGCCCCTGCCAATCGAATCCGATTGGGCGCCGATCATGGAATTCACCGCCGCGGATATCTTTCAGCACTCGCCCTTCGGCGGCATTCTGAATTCACTAAGGTCTCTCTCTTTGTCAGGAGAGCCCTGGCCGGACTATGGCCAACAGGATTGGGATGCGGACGACGAAGAAATTCGACGCCCACCCACCACCCACTCCATAGCCACTGTCGATGATTTAACCGACATGCTCGACTTCAACTCCGAAGACATCGACGGTATGGACGACGATGTAGGAGACGAACATGAACCAGCGCCTATAGGGCACTGGAAAGCCACCTCGTCATATGACATATACATGGTGGATACACCCAAAGAAGGCAATGGCGATGAGATAGCGGAGGATGACCCCTCCAAGAAGCAACCCAAGCGCCGACGTCAGTGGCGCCGCTCTAGGTCCCGCCAAAGCAAAAGTGGTGATACCGGCACAGGAGATAATAACACTCTGGATAGTGCCAAAGACAACAACATTCCCTTCCAGCAAGATCCAGAGCAGGAGGATGGAGGAGCCAGCTCTCCTGAGAGAGCAGCAGATGGAGAGGAGGAGGATGACCATTACATGCCCCCTCCAAAGACGAGGCAAGCCTCGGCGATGATGAATTCGCCGTACCAGAAGATCCCGTCGAACAAGAGCGCTTCAAGCGCTGGATTATGGCCACGGCAAATAGCCTGAAGAAAAAGCAGCAGCAGCTTCAAGCTGATCAAGATCTGCTAGCTGACAGATGGACTGAAGTCCTCGCGGCCGAGGAATATAAACTCGAGTGCCCCTCCAAGAATTACCCAAAGTGCAGGTTACTACCCCGACTGGAGGAGGAAGCGTATGATACGGCTGATCGACCACCTCGTGGCCGCGATAGAGAGGCATTCCAGCCAAAAGCTCAGCCTCCACCCCGACGCCATTCAAATAAAAAGGCATGGGGAGATACGCCAGACCTGCGAGACATATTGGAGGACAAAGCAAAGTATGCAAGATTGATCTACGGATCACAAGGGCACACTACTCTGCGAGACGATAAACGTCACGCCGGATACAGTAAAAGCAAATCCGGCCGGGCCGAACACGGTGGGCAAGACCCTTTCGAGCTGCGTCGCGATATAGCCCAATACAGAGGCGCCGCACACCCCTTATGCTTCACAGACGAAGTAATGGAACATCAATTCCTAGAAGGTTTCAAACCTGTAAATATTGAATCATACGACAGCACAACAGATCCCGTAGTATGGATTGAGGATTTCCTCCTCCACATCCACATGGCCCGCGGTGATGACTTACACGCCATCAAATACCTCCCACTAAAGCTCAAAGGACCAGCGCGGCATTGGCTTAACAGCTTGCCAGCTGACTCCATTAGCTGTTGGGAAGATCTAGAAGCCGCATTCCTCGACAACTTTCAGGGCACTTATGTGCAACCACCAGACGCCGATGACTTGAGCCACATAATTCAGCAACTAGAAGAGTCGGCTAGGCAATTCTGGACTCGGTTCTTTACAAAGAAAAATCAGATCGTTGATTGTCTGGATGCATAGGCCTTAGCGGCTTTCAAACACAACATCCGAGACGAGTGGCTAGCCCGGCACCTTGGTTAGGAAAAGCCGAAATCTATGGCAGCTCTCACGACGCTCATGACCCGCTTTTGTGTGGGGGAAGACAGCTGGCTGGCTCGCAGTAATAACATATCAAAGAACCATGGTACCTCAGATACCAAGGACGGCAATAGCAGGTCACGTCGCAACAAACATAGCGCCACATTAACAGCGAAAATACTGAGGATACGGTAGTCAATGCCGGATTCAAAGGCTCTAAACCCGGTCAGTGGAAAAAGCCATTCAAACAAAGTACGCCGTCCAGCTTGGACCATATACTTGATCGCTCGTGTCAAATACACAGCACCCCAGACAAGCCAGCCAATCACACCAACAGGGATTGTTGGGTGTTCAAGCAGGCCGGCAAGTTAATTGCCGAAAACAAGGACAAGGGGCTGCATAGCGATGACGAGGAGGAGCCCCGACAGCCGCTCACTGGAGGACAGAAGAGGTTTCCCCCGCAAGTGCGGACGGTGAACATGATAGGCGCAACCCACATCCCCAAGAGGGAGCAGAAGCGTGCGCTTAGGGACGTATATGTGTTGGAGCCAGTCGCCCCAAAGTTCAACCCTTGGTCCTCCTGTCTGATCACCTTCGATCGTAGGGACCACCCCACTAGTATCCGTCATGGCGGATTCGCCGCACTGGTCCTAGACCCAATCATTGACGGATTTCACCTTACTCGAGTCCTTATGGATGGTGGCAGCAGCCTGAACCTGCTTTATCAGGACACAGTGCACAAAATGGGTATAGACCTCTCAAGGATCAAACCCACAAAAACGACCTTTAAAGGCGTCATTCCAGGTGTAGAGGCCCATTGCACAAGCTCAATTACACTGGAAGTGGTCTTCGGATCCTCGGATAAATTCTGAAGCGAAGAGTTAATCTTCGATATAGCCCCGTTCCGCAGTGGTTATCACGCGCGGCTCGGGCGAACCGCATTTGCTAGATTCAATGCGGTACTGCATTATGCATACCTCAAGCTCAAGATGCCAGGACCTCGCGGAGTTATTACAGTCAATGGAAACACAGAGCGCTCTCTCCGAACAGAGGAGCACACCGCAGCCCTCGCAGCAGAAGCGCAAAGCAGCCTCTCAAGGCAATCAACCAGTTCGGCGCTTCAAAGCCCGGACACCTTCAAGCGCGCTCGGAGCAATTGGCAAATAGACCACCTGGCACAATCTGAGCTCGCGTAGCAATACGGCGGCCACCCCAATCCCAGCCCAGCGGCGAAACTTGTGCTGCGCGTACATAATTATGCATTAAAAATACCATGGGCACAGATGGGGAGGGGGGCACAACTGCGGCACGCCCAAGACACGGCTTAAACCACACTAGGGGCTTCCCGTTTGGTTATCTTTCTTTTTTTTAGGACCTTAATCTCCGGAAACACTGTCCGGTAACACTATTGCCGAACACATGATGCAGCAACCAAGGAGGCAGACAGCTACATCATACCACGGAATTCACAGGTGGATTACAGTAACGAGCGAAATATTCGATTTAATATCATTCCTCAGCTTGCCCTTGGAAGGGACATAGTCCTACTCTTTGCTTATCGCACTATCTGTATCATTCTGCTTTAACGCAATTTTTTGAATAAACAATGCATGACATTACGACTATTATTGCATTCTTGTTATATATGTGTGTGTGTGTGTGTGTGTGTTCATTAATGACGCCTTGCAACCGTACACTCTGGTACGGCCAATACACCAGGGGCTTACGAACCCCACAATGCGGTGTGAAAAGTCCGAACACTTTCACAAGTGCGGCACCCCAAACTTATAACATTATATGCATCAGCTCCGAATCATGTCTTTGGTCAAATGTTGGGTTTGCCCGGCTCCTATGTTTTGGTACCTTACGTTCCGCTCTATCGGCTAAGGTAGCGCTAGGAGAACTACTGCGATTGTGCCCCGATTCTGCTGGGTTCAGCACCTCAGTAGAGAAAGCTAAAACTGACTGTCATGATAAGGCGAGAGACTGGTCGCTGTTCGGCGAGGTTTTCGAGTCCCCAAAGACTTATGCCGCTTAGAGCGAGGGGCCGGCCCTGTCCGGCTTAAAGGCGTGTATCGCGCCCCAAATTCGGCCTTCCGAATACCAGGGGCTTCGCCGAAATTTAAAATTATAGAATTCTATGGCTAAGTGAGAGTGATAAAGCATTATTAGTCCGGTTGCCTTGTTCGTTGTGCTGAGCACCTCCCTCGAAGGACCCAAACATGGGAACAAGAGTGCTCAGGTTTACCCCGAACACCCCAGCACTCGTGGCATGGGGGCAGAAGACGAGGACTAGCCATCTCTCAGATTGGATAAATAGCCAAACAGAAGGTAATATTTTAAATTCAAACAAGTGTTGCATAGCGCATATGAAACAAGTTTTCATAAATACAGGATAAAACGAGCAAGTCTCATTCAAATATTACATCTTTTGAACACTCGTCCGCAATGAGATGGGCACCCGGCAGAACACCCTCGTAGTACATCTTGGGGTGGCGGTGCTCCTTGCCCTCCGGCGGCCCCTCCTTGATCATCTTCACGGTGTCTAGCTTGACCCACTGCAATTTCACACGGGCAAAAGCCCGGCGTGCACCTTCAATGCAGACAGATCGCTTGACGACCTCCAGCCGTGGGCAGGCATCCACAAGCCACCTCACCAAGCCGAAGAAGCTGTTCGGAAGGGCGTCGCCAGGCCACAGCCGGACTATAAACCTCTTCATGGCCCGATCGGCCGCCTTATGTAGCTCGACCATCTGCTTCAGCTGGTCGCTCATTGGCACCCGGTGTTTGGCCTCAGCATACTGAGACCAGAATAGCTTCTCCGTTGAGCTTCCATCCTTGGCCTGGTAAAATTGTGCGGCATCGGACACACTGCGGGGCAAATATGCGAATGCTCCCGGAGAGCTCCGGATTCGGGTAAGTAATCGGTAATTTACTTTTACATGCTTGCTTTGCATATAGAAAGCCTTACCCGCCGCTATCTTCTTCATTGCGTCGATCTCTTGGAGGGCCTTTTGGGCTTCGGCCTTGGCACTTTTTGCACTCTCGAGGGCCGCGACAAGCTCGGACTCCCGCCTCTTTGAGTCAAGCTCCAACGCCTCGTACTTCGCCACGAGAGCCTGGAGCTCTTGCTGCACCTCGCCCACCTGAGCCTCGTGCTTCTCTCGCTCGGTGTGCTCCTTGGCCGCTTTATCTTCGGCCTTGGTTAGCGCTTTCTTCAGGGTCGCCACCTCGGTCGTGGCCCCTGGCAAACATACGATGATCCTGTCATTTTGCAATCGCGTCCTCTTTTATATATACATATCTATAGATAGGGTATTACTTACCCTTGTTCTCCTCGAGCTGCCTCTTGGCAAGGCCGAGCTCTTTCCTGGACCCCTCGAGGTCCTGCTTCAGTACGGCGACCTCCGCAGTCAGTGCGGCGGATGCCAGCAGCAAAGCCTGCATATGCATATTGACATACTTATATTAGACTCCTGCGATATTATTTGATCCTCTGCTCGGCTTTTCTTTGTGAACACCGAACAAAGCATCAGTGGCTACTGTCTATGCAGTAATATTTCTACTGCATTTTAAAACACTTACCTCAAAGCCTGTTAGAAGGCTGGCACAGGCTTCAGTCAATCCGCTCTTGGCGGACTGAACCTTCTGGATCACCACACTCATGGTAGTGCGGTGCTCCTCGTCGATGGAAGCGCTGCAAAGCGCTTCCAACAGATTGTCCGGCGCCTCTGGATGGACAGAGGTCACCGGCACAGGTGTCTTGCCCCTCTTAGGAGGAGGCCGCCTGCCCAAGCCTGGAACCACTGGAGGTTCCGACGCGGTGTTCGGCTGAGGGCCGAACTCGGAGCTCTGAGGGGCCCCGTCCCCTCGGCTCCCGGAGTCCGGAAGGTCGCCTTGAGGCACCTCCAGGACTGTCTCCCCTCGACCCGGTGCCTCTTGAGATAGCACCTCGGCATCGTCAGCAGGATGAGGGGAGGTGGCGGTCGGGACTGGATCGCTATCCATGTCCGACGAGCCCAGGGAGCCGTCCGATGATACATCGATACTGGCTCGTTGCGGCCTGCATAATTATGTTCGACGTTAGGAAACACAGTACGACAAAGGAATTCTATGAGTTACTCTGGTATCCGAATACTTACGATCTTCCCGGGGGCTTGGCCCGGGGAAACCACTCATCTTCGCCCTCGTCGGTGGCGGTGGAATTGTCCGTAAGGAGAGTCCTCCCCTTCTTGGACCCTTCGGCCTCCCCAGTTGGGGCGGCCTTCCTTTTCTTGTCTCCCCGCCTAGAGGGGGAGCATCTTCTTCTTCCTCCTTGTCTTCGGGGGAGGAGTGTGCCGCAGAGTTATCGGACGATGAGTCCGATAACACCTGGCGCCGGGAACTCTTTCGGGTTCCCTTGGCCTTCTTGGTCTTCTCCGGCACCTTGTAAGGAGCCGGAGTCAGCATCTCCGTCAGGAGAGCGCCCCCAGTATCTTCGGGCAAAGGGGCCAGGCAGTTAATCTGCCCCGACATCTCCACCCAGCCCTGTCAAAGGCATGGAGATTAGACCCCGCACATAATTAAGCTAGGGAAAATAAATGTCCTACGGGACGTATTGAACTCACCGAATGCGCTAGGCGCTTTGTGCTTAGTCCGCGGTCCTCGGCGAGAGATGGAGGGACCTCGGTGCCCTTGAACAGCACCTTCCAGACGTCCTTGTGCGTCGTATCAAAGAGCTCGCTCAGAGTCTGGTGCCGGGCCGGGTCGAACTCCCACAAGGTAAAATCCCATTGTTGACACGGGAGGATCCGGCGGATGAGCATAACTTGGACTATGTTGACAAGCTTGAGCTTCTTGCTCGCCATACTCCGGTACATTTCTGGAGTCCATCCAGCTCCACCGACAAACCCCACGACAAGCCCTTCTCTTTCCAGGAAGTGAGCCGTGTAGGGAATCCGGATCGAAACTCGGGGGCTGCTACCCATTTGGCGTCACGCGGCTCGGTGATGTAGAACCATGCCGATTGCCATCCCTTTATTGTCTCCACGAAGGAGACTTCGAGCCATATAACATTGGGCATCTTGCCCACCATGGCTCCGCCGCACTATGCTTGTTGGCCTCGTACCACCTTCGACTTGATATTGAAGGTCTTTAACCACAGGCCGAAGTGGGGCCGGATGCGGAGGAAAGCCTCACACACGACGATGAACGCCTAAATGTTGAGGATGAAGTTCGGGGCCAGATCATGAAAGTCCAGCCCATAGTAGAACATGAGACCACGGACGAATGGATGGAGGGGAAACCCTAGTCCGTGGAGGAAGTGGTGAAGGAAAACTACCCTCTCGTGAGGTTCCGGGGTAAGGATGATCTGCTCCGCAGCGGGCAGCCGATGCGCGATGTTCGCAGCTAAGTATCCGGCTCCGCGCAGCTTCTTGATGTCTCCCTCCGTGACGAAGGAGACCATCCACCTGCCTCCCGCTCCGGACATGGTTGGAGAAGGTTGAGGTGGGAAGTGCGGACTTGGGCGCTAGAGCTCGAGTGTGCGAAAACAGATGAGCAAATGAGGAAGAAGGCGTGGATAGAAAGGTGAATCCTTATCCCTTTATATGGGCGGACGAAGCTAAGCGTTCCCACTTTCCTGGTAAAACTCGCTTATCCCCCAAGCGCCGTAATTGATGGCGCGGTTGGGTTACCCATGCCCGTATTGATGAGAATCCTGTAATAAGGGGACACGATCTCTGCTTTGACGAGACGTGTCGAAAAACTTCCTCACGTTATGTGCGGGGCTGGTTAAAGGAAACGGTTCGAATAATCACCGGGCCATGACGTAACGTCATGCTGCCAAAACAAGCCTGCAAATTAGATCTGCGAAAATATTATTCTCTCTACGGTGGAATGTGGAACTTATTTTGCAGGGTCGGACACTATCCTCGTATTCAAATTCTTCTGTGATGTATTCGGAGAAGGAACCCGCCTTGCAATGCCGAAGACAATAATGCGCGTCGGACTCATCGTCATTGAAGCCTGGTTCAGGGGCTACTGAGGGAGTCCTAGATTAGGGGGTCTCCGGACAGCCGGGCTATCTCTATTGGCCAGACTGTTGGACTATGAAGATACAAGATTGAAGACTTCGTCTCGTGTCCGGATGGGACTCTACTTGGCGTGGAAGGCAAGCTAGGCGATACGGATATGGATATCTCCTCCTTTGTAACCGACCTTGTGTAACCCTAACCCTCTCTGGTGTCTATATAAACCGAAGGGTTTTAGTCCATAGGACAACAACCATAACATACAATCATACCATAGGCTAGCTTCTAGGGTTTAGCTTCTCCGATCTCGTGGTACATCTACTCTTGTACTACCCATATCATCAATATCAATCAAGCAGGACGTAGGGTTTTACCTCCATCAATAGGGCCCAAACCTGGGTAAAACATTGTGTCTCCTGCCTCCTGTTACCATCTGGCCTAGACGCACAGTTCGGGACCCCCTACCCGAGATCCGCCGTTTTTGACACCGACACCCGTGGATCAACAACTTGTCCACTATGCCAGTTACCTCTTTACCGGTATTGTTCTCTTTTCTTGTTCCCGTGTTCCGGCATCCCCGCGATCGAATCACAAAGTGTCTGGCCAGACGATGATGGATACCGTAACATCGAGAGGGCCCAGAGATATCTCTCCATCATCGGAGGAGCAAATCCCAATCTTGAGCTATCAATTTACTTGACATACTTTTCCATGAACCCGTATGCCGCCGTAATAGCCACCCATTTAACGATGATGTTTGACAAACCCCAAAGTTCATGAAGCAAGCATGAATAAACTCGATACTCTCATGGTCTAAGGAATCATGCAAACATTAACCATCTCTGTGTTATATACCATTAACTTGTGACGAATGAATCTCATAGCATAACATCAATCTGGGTCGATTCAACACAAATGTTCTCTTAACATTGTGCCCTCAAAGTTGCTGGCATAGACATGCCCATGATCAGGAACACAGAACCATCATGCAAGACAAGAGCTAGTCTTAGAGGCCAGACTAAGAATACTTCTTACAGTTTATTATTCCAAACGTGTATACGAGTCTTCCTCCGAGCCGTGTGTTATTATAGACTCGAGAACCATAGTAGTTATAGCATGGAACATAAACATAATTATGAACTTGGAGATAAATAATATCATTTATTATTGCCTCTAGGGCATATCTCCTACACTACTTTGATGTGTCGTGTCAACTCGTTCAACAAGGTGAAGTTTGATTACAATGCCCTCTCCCTTGCCCATGAGCGAGGTGGCTCGCAGGACTAGGAGAAGCTTTTGCTGCACGCTCTCCCTCCCGCATGCGGTGGACATGCAACAATTCATTTGGTGTTAGATGGCCAGAAGCATACTATAGTACTCCACTGCAGTAGTACCATGCTACCTCTTGAGCACTGCGTTGGTTTTCTCTTGAAGAGGAAAGGGTGATGCAACAAAGTAGCATAAGTATTTCCCTCAGTTTTTGAGAACTAAGGTATCAATTGTTGGGGAACGTTGCAGAAAACAAAAAAAATTCCTATGTTTCACCAAGATCAATCTATGGAGTCAACTAGCAACGAGAGGAGAGTGCATCTACATACCCTTGTAGATCGCGAGCGGAAGCGTTCAAGAGAATGGGGATGATGGAGTCGTACTCGTCGTGATCCAAATCACCGATGACCAAGTGCCGAACGGATGGCACCTCCGCGTTCGACACACGTATGGAGCGGATGACGTCTCCTCCTTCTTGATCCAGGAAGGGGGAAGGAGAGGTTGATGAAGATCCAGCAGCATGACGGCGTGGTGGTGGATGCAGCAATGATCGCAGCAGGGCTTCGCCGAGCTTCTGCGAGAGGGAGAGGTGTAGCAGGGGAGAGGGAGGCGCCAAGACTTGAGGTACGGCTGCCCTCCCTCCCCCCCTTTATATAGGCCCCCTGGGGGAGGGGCGCCGGCCCTGGAGATGGGATCTCCCAAGGGGGGCGGTGGCCAAGGTGGGTGGCGTGCCCCCCCAAGGCAAGTGGAGGCACCCCCACCCTAGGGTTTCCAACCCTAGGCGCAGGGGGCCCAAGGGGGGGGGCACCAGCCCACTATGGGCTGGTTCCCCTCCACACTTCAGCCCATGGGGCCCTCCGGGATGGGTGGCCCCACCCGGTGGACCCCCGGGACCCATTCGGTGGTCCCGGTACAATACCGGTGACCCCGAATCTTTCCCGATGGCTGAAACTACACTTCCTATATATAATTCTTCACAACTGGACCATTCCGGAACTCCTCGTGACATCCAGGATCTCATCCGGGACTCCGAACAACTTTCGAATTACTACATACTCATATCTCTAAAACCCTAGCGTCACCGAACCTTAAGTGTGTAGACCCTACGGATTCCGGAGACACGTAGACATGACCAAGACGGCTCTCCGGCCAATAACCAATAGCGGGATCTGGATACCCATGTTGGCTCCCACATGCTCCTCGATGATCTCATCGGATGAACCACGATGTCGACGATTCAAGCAACCCCGTATACAATTCCCTTTGTCAATCGGTACGTTACTTGACCGAGACTCGATCGTCAGTATCCCAATACCTTGTTCAGTCTCGTTACCGGCAAGTCACTTTACTCGTACCGTAATGCATGATCCCGTGATCAACCACTTGATCACTTTGAGCTCATTTTTATGATGCATTACCGAGTGGGCCCAGAGATACCTCTCTGTCATACGGAGTGACAAATCCTAGTCTCTATTCGTGCCAACCCAACAGACACTTTCGGAGGCACCTGTAATGTACTTTTATAGTCACCCAGTTACGTTGTGACGTTTGGCACACCCAAAGAACTCCTACGGTATCCGGGAGTTGCACGATCTCATGGTCTAAGGAAATGATACTTGACATTCAGAAAAGCTACAGCAAACGAACTACACGATCCTTGAGCTAAGCTTAGGATTGGGTCTTGTCCATCACATCATTCTCCTAATGATGTGATCCCGTTATCAATGACATCCCCATGTCTATAGCCAGGAAACCATGACTATCTGTTGATCAACGAGCTAGTCAACTAGAGGCTCACTAGGGACACATTGTGGTCTATGTATTCACACATGTATTACGATTTCCGGATAATACAATTATAGCATGAATAATAGACAATTATCATGAACAAGGAAATATAATAATCATTTTGTTATTGCCTCTAGGGCATATTTCCAATAGTCTCCCACTTGCACTAGAGTCAATCATCTAGTTACATTGTGATGAATCGAACACCCATGGAATTCTGGTGTTGATCATGTTTTGCTCTAGGGAGAGGTTTAGTAAACGGATCTGCTACTTTCAGGTCCGTATGTACTTTACAAATTTCTATGTCTCCATTTTGAACACTTTCACTAATGGAGTTGAAGCGACGCTTGATATGCTTGGTCTTCCTGTGAAACCTGGGCTCCTTGGCAAGGGCAATTGCTCTAGTGTTGTCACAGAAGAGAGTCATCGGCCCCGATGCATTGGGTATGAATCCTAGGTCGGTAATGAACTCCTTCACCCAGGCTGCTTCGTGTGCTGCCTCCGAGGCTGCCATGTACTCCGCTTCACATGTAGATCCCGCCACAATGCTTTGCTTGCAGCTGCACCAGCTTACCGCCCCACCATTCAAAATATACACGTATCCAGTTTGTGACTTAGTGTCATCCAGATCTGTGTCGAAGCTAGCGTCGACGTAACCCTTTACGACGAGCTCTTCGTCACCTCCATAAACGAGAAACATGTCCTTAGTCCTTTTCAGGTACTTCAGGATATTCTTGACCGCTGTCCAGTGTTCCTTGCCGGGATTGCTTTGGTACCTTCCTACCAAACTTACGGCAAGGTTTACATCAGGTCTGGTACACAGCATGGCATACATAATAGACCCTATGGCTGAGGCATAGGGGATGACACTCATCTCTTTTATATCTTCTGCCGTGGTCGGACATTGAGCTGAGCTCAATTTCACACCTTGCAACACAGGCAAGAACCCCTTCTTAAACTGATCCATATTAAACTTCTTCAATATCTTATCAAGGTATGTGCTTTGTGAAAGACCTATGAGGCGTCTTGATCTATCTCTATAGATCTTGATGCCTAATATATAAGCAGCTTCTCCAAGGTCCTTCATTGAAAAACTCTTATTCAAGTAGGCCTTAATGCTGTCCAAAAGTTCTATACCATTTCCCATCAAAAGTATGTCATCTACATATAATATGAGAAATGCTACAGAGCTCCCACTCACTTTCTTGTAGACGCAGGCTTCTCCATAAGTCTGCATAAACCCAAACGCTTTGATCATCTCATCAAAGCGAATGTTCCAACTCCGAGATGCTTGCACCAGCCCATAAATGGATCGCTGGAGCTTGCATACCTTGTTAGCATTCTTAGGGTCGACATAACCTTCCGGCTGCATCATATACAGTTCTTCCTTAAGGAAACCATTAAGGAATGCCGTTTTGACGTCCATTTGCCATATCTCATAATCATAGAATGCGGCAATTGCTAACATGATTCGGACGGACTTCAGCTTCGCTACGGGTGAGAAAGTCTCATCGTAGTCAACCCCTTGAACTTGTCGATAACCCTTAGCGACAAGCCGAGCTTTATAGATGGTCACATTACCATCCGCGTCTGTCTTCTTCTTAAACATCCATTTATTTTCTATGGCTCGCCGATCAACGGGCAAGTTAGTCAAAGTCCATACTTCATTTTTATAGATGGATCCTATCTCGGATTTCATGGCTTCCAGCCATTTGTCGGAATCTGGGCCCGCCATCGCTTCTTCATAGTTCGAAGGTTCACCATTGTCTAACAACATGATTTCCAAGACAGGGTTACCATACCACTCTGGTGCGAAACGTGTCCTTGTGGACCTACGAAGTTCAGTAGCAACTTGATCTGAAGTTTCATGATCATCATCATCAACTTCCTCTCTAGTCGCTGCAGGCACCTCAGGAACATTTTCTTGAGCTGCGCCACTTACCGGTTCAAGAGGTAATACTTCATCAAGTTCTACCTTCCTCCCACTTATTTCTTTCGAGAGAAACTCTTTCTCTAGAAAGGACCCATTCTTGGCAACAAAGATCTTGCCTTCGGATTTGAGGTAGAAGGTATACCCAACAGTTTCTTTAGGGTATCCTATGAAGACGCATTTTTCCGACTTGGGTTCGAGCTTTTCAGGTTGAAGTTTCTCGACATAAGCATCGCATCCCCAAACTTTTAGAAACGACAGCTTAGGTTTCTTCCCAAACCATAATTCATACGGTGTCATCTCAACGTATTTTGATGGAGCCCTATTTAAAGTGAATGCGGCAGTCTCTAAAGCATAGCCCCAAAATGATAGAGGTAAATCGGCAAGAGACATCATAGATCGCACCATATCTAATAGAGTGCGCTTACGACGTTCGGACACACCATTACACTGAGGTGTCCCAGGCGGCATGAGTTGTGAAACTATTCCACATTTTCTTAAGTGTGTGCCAAATTCGTGACTCAAGTATTCTCCCCCACGATCTGATCGCAAGAACTTGATTTTCCTGTCACGTTGATTCTCAACCTCACTCTAAAATTCCTTGAACTTTTCAAAGGTCTCAGACTTGTGTTTCATTAAATAGACATACCCATATCTACTCAAGTCATCAGTGAGGGTGAGAACGTAACGATAGCCACCACGAGCCTCAACACTCATTGGACCGCACACATCAGTATGTATGATTTCCAATAAGTTGGTTGCTTGCTCCATTGTTCCTGAGAACGGAGTCTTGGTCATTTTACCCATGAGGCATGGTTCGCACGTGTCAAATGATTCGTAATCAAGAGACTCTAAAAGTCCATCTGCATGGAGCTTCTTCATGCGTTTGATACCTATGCGACCAAGGCGGCAGTGCCACAAGTATGTGGGACTATCATTATCAACCTTACATCTTTTGTTATTCACACTATGAATATGTGTAGCATTACACTCGAGATTCATTAAGAATAAACCATTCACCATCGGAGCATGACCATAAAACATATCTCTCATATAAATAGAACAACCATTATTCTCGGATTTAAATGAGTAGCCATCTCGAATTAAACGAGATCCTGCTACAATGTTCATGCTCAAAGCTGGCACTAAATAACAATTATTGAGGTTTAAAACTAACCCCGTAGGTAAATGTAGAGGTAGCGTGCCAACGGCGATCACATCGACCTTGGAACCATTCCCGACGTGCATCGTCACCTCGTCCTTCGCCAGTCTCCGCTTATTCCATAGCTCCTGCTTTGAGTTACAAATGTGAGCAACCGTACCGGTATCAAATACCCAGGAGCTACTACGAGTACTGGTAAGGTACACATCAATTACATGTATATCACATATACCTTTTGTGATGTCGGCCTTCTTGTCCGCTAAGTATTTGGGGTAGTTCCGCTTCCAGTGACCACTTCCCTTGCAATAAAAGCACTCAGTCTCGGGCTTGGGTCCATTCTTTGGCTTCCTCCCGGCAGCTTTCTTACCGGGTGCGGCAACTCCCTTGCCGTCCTTCTTGAAGTTCTTCTTACCCTTGCCTTTCTTAAACTTAGTGGTTTTATTCACCATCAACACTTGATGTTCCTTTTTGACTTCTACCTCTGCTGATTTCAGCATTGAATATACCTCAGGAATGGTCTTTTCCATCCCCTGCATATTGAAGTTCATCACAAAGCTCTTGTAGCTTGGTGGAAGCGACTGAAGGATTCTGTCAATGACCGCGTCATCCGGGAGATTAACTCCCAGCTGAGTCAAGCGGTTATGCAACCCAGACATTGTGAGTATGTGCTCACTGACAGAACTATTTTACTCCATCTTACAGCTGAAGAACTTGTCGGAGACTTCATATCTCTCGACCCGGGCATGAGCTTGGAAAACCATTTTCAGCTCTTCGAACATCTCATATGCTCCGTGTCGCTCAAAACGCTTTTGGAGCCCCGGTTCTAAGCTGTAAAGCATGCCGCACTGAACGAGGGAGTAATCATCAGCATGTGTCTGCCAAGCGTTCATAACGTCTTGCTTCTGTGGGATGGGTGTGTCACCTAGCGGTGCTTCTAGGACATAATCTTTCTTGGCAGCTATGAGGACGATCCTCAGGTTCCGGACCCAGTCCGTATAGTTGCTGCCATCGTCTTTCAGCTTGGTTTTCTCTAGGAACGCGTTGAAGTTGAGGACAACGTTGGCCATTTGATCTACAAGACATATTGTAAAGATTTTAGACTAAGTTCATGATAATTAAGTTCATCTAATCAAATTATTCAATGAACTCCCACTCAGATAGACATCCCTCCAGTCATCTAAGTATAACATGATCCGAGTTAACTAGGCCGTGTCCGATCATCACGTGAGACGGACTAATCAACATCGGTGAACATCTTCATGTTGATCATATCTTCTATACGACTCATGTTCGATCTTTCAGTCTTCTGTGTTCCGAGGCCATGTCTGTACATGCTAGGCTCGTCAAGTCAACCTAAGTGTTTGCATGTGTAAATCTGTCTTACACCCGTTGTATGTGAACGTTGGAATCTATCACACCCGATCATCACATGGTGCTTCGAAACAACAAACTGTCGCAACGGCGCACAGTTAGGGGGAACACTTTCTTGAAATTATTATGAGGGATCATCTTATTTACTACCGTCGTTCTAAGTAAACAAGATGCAAAAACATGATAAACATCACATGCAATCAAATAATAGTGACATGATATGGCCAATATCATATAGCTCCTTTGATCTCCATCTTGGGGCTCCATGATCATCTTGTCACCGGCATGACACCATGATCTCCATCATCATGATCTCCATCATCGTGTCTCCATGAAGTTGCTCACCAACTATTACTTCTACTACTATGGCTAACACGTTTAGCAATAAAGTAAAGTAATTTACGGCGTTTCTCAATGACACGCAGGTCATACAAAAATAAAGACAACTCCTATGGCTCCTGCCGGTTGTCATACTCATCGACATGCAAGTCGTGATTCCTATTACAAGAACATGATCTCATACATCACATATATATCATTCATCATTCATCACAACTTTGGCCATATCACATCGCATGACACTTGCTGCAAAAACAAGTTAGACGTCCTCTAATTGTTGTTGCAAGTTTTACGTGGCTGCAATAGGGTTCTAGCAAGAACGTTTTCTTACCTACGTAAAAGCCACAACGTGATTTGTCAACTTCTATTTACCCTTCATCAAGACCCTTTTCGTCGAATCCGCTCCAACTAAAGTGGGAGAGACAGACACCCGCTAGCCACCTTATGCAACTAGTGCATATCAGTCGGTGGAACCTGTCTCACGTAAGCATACGTGTAAGGTCGGTCCAGGCCATTTCATCCCATAATACCGCTGAAGCAAAATAAGACTAGTAGCGGCAAGAAAGTTGACAACATCTATGCCCACAACAAATTGTGTTCTACTCGTGCAAAGAGAACTACGCATAGACCTAGCTCATGATGCCACTGTTGGGGAGCGTTGCAGAAAACAAAAAAAAATTCCTATGTTTCACCAAGATCAATCTATGGAGTCAACTAGCAATGAGAGGAGAGTGCATCTACATACCCTTGTAGATCGCGAGCGGAAGCGTTCAAGAGAACGGGGATGATGGAGTCGTACTCGCCGTGATCCAAATCACCGATGACCAAGTGCCGAACGGACGGCACCTCCGCGTTCAACACACGTACGGAGCGGATGACATCTCCTCCTTCTTGATCCAGCAAGGGGGAAGGAGAGGTTGATGAAGATCCAGCAGCACGACGGCGTGGTGGTGGATGCAGCAATGATCGCAGCAGGGCTTCGCCGAGCTTCTGCGAGAGGGAGAGGTGTAGCAGGGGAGAGGGAGGCGCCAAGACTTGAGGTACGGCTGCCCTCCCTCCCCCCTTTATATAGGCCCCATGGGGGGGGGTGCCGGCCCTGGAGATGGAAACTCCCAAGGGGGGGCGGCGGCCAAGGGGGTGGAGTGCCCCCCAAGGCAAGTGGAGGCGCCCCCACCCTAGGGTTTCCAACCCTAGGCGCAGGAGGGCCCAAGGGGGGGGGGGCGCACCAGCCCACTATGGGCTGGTTCCCCTCCCCACTTCAGCCCATGGGGCCCTCCGGGATGGGTGGCCCCACCCGATGGACCCCCGGGACCCATCCGATGGTCCCGGTACAATACCGGTGACCCCGAATCTTTCCCGATGGCCGAAACTACACTTCCTATATATAATTCTTCACCTCCGGACCATTCCGGAACTCTTCGTGACGTCCAGGATCTCATTCGGGACCCCGAACAACTTTTTGATTACTGCATACTCATATCTCTACAACCCTAGCGTCACCGAACCTTAAGTGTGTAGACCCTACGGGTTCGGGAGACATGTAGACATGACCGAGACGGCTCTCCGGTCAATAACCAACATCGGGATCTGGATACCCATGTTGGCTCCCACATGCTCCTCGATGATCTCATCGGATGAACCACGATGTCGAGGATTCAAGAAACCCCGTATACAATTCCCTTTGTCAATCGGTACGTTACTTGCCCGAGACTCGATCGTTGGTACCCAATACCTTGTTCAGTCTCGTTACCGGCAAGTCACTTTACTCGTACCGTAATGCATGATCCCGTGATCAACCACTTGATCACTTTGAGCTCATTTTGATGATGCATTACCGAGTGGGCCCAGAGATACCTCTCCGTCATACGGAGTGACAAATCCTAGTCTCGATTCGTGCCAACCCAACAGACACTTTCGGAGACACCTATAATGTACCTTTATAGTCACCCAGTTACGTTGTGACGTTTGGCACACCCAAAGCACTCCTACGGTATCCGGGAGTTGCACGATATCATGGTCTAAGGAAATGATACTTGACATTCAGAAAAGCTACAGCAAACGAACTACACGATCCTTGAGCTAAGCTTAGGATTGGGTCTTGTCCATCACATCATTCTCCTAATGATGTGATCCTGTTATCAATGACATCCCCATGTCTATAGCCAGGAAACCATGACTATCTGTTGATCAACGAGCTAGTCAACTAGAGGCTCACTAGGGACACATTGTGGTCTATGTATTCACACATGTATTACGATTTCCGGATAATACAATTATAGCATGAATAATAGACAATTATCATGAACAAGGAAATATAATAATCATTTTGTTATTGCCTCTAGGGCATATTTCCAACATCAATCCAGTAGGATACTACACGCAAGTCACCTCGGACCCACACAAACAAATAAGAACCTCGCAACCAATGCGATAAAGGGGTTGTCAATCCCTTCACGGTCACTTACGAGAGTGAGATCTGATAGAGATAATAGAATAAATATTTTTGGTATTTTTATGATATAGATTGAAAGTAAAGATTGCAAAGTAAAATAAATTGGAAACTTATATGATAGAAGATAGACCCGGGGGCCATAGGTTTCACTAGTGGCTTCTCTCAATATAGCATAAGTATTATGATGGGTAAACAAATTAATGTCGAGCAATTGATAGAAAAGTGCATAATTGTGAGAATATCTAGGCATGATCATGTATATAGGCATCACGTCCGCGACAAGTAGACCGAAATGATTCTGCATCTACTACTATTACTCCACACATCGACCGCTATCCAGCATGCATCTAGAGTATTAAGTTCATAAGAACAGAGTAACGCATTAGGCAAGATGACATGATGTAGAGGGATAAACTCAAGCAATATGATATAAACCCCATCTTTTTATCCTCGATGGCAACAATACAATACGTGCCTTCCTGCCCCTGCTGTCACTAGGAAAGGACACCGCAAGATTGAACACAAAGCTAAGCACTTCTCCCATTGCAAGAAAGATCAATCTAGTAGGCCAAACCAAACTGATAATTCGAAGAGACTTGCAAAGATAACAAATCATACATAAAAGATTTTAGAGAGGAACCAAATATTTTTCATAGATAATCTTGATCATAAACCCACAATTCATCGGATCTCGACAAACACACTGCAAAAAGAATTACATCGAATAGATCTCCAAGAAGATCAAGGAAAACTTTGTATTGAGATCCAAAGAGAGAGAAGAAGCCATCTAGCTAATAACTATGGACCCGGAGGTCTGTGGTAAACTACTCACACATCATAGGAGAGGCTATGGTGTTGATGTAGAAGCCCTCCGTGATCGATTCCCCCTCCGGTGGAGCTCTGGAAAAGGCCCCAAGATGGGATATCTAGGGTACAGAAGGTTGCGGCGGTGGAAATAGGGTTTCGTGGTGCTCCTAGATGTTTTGGGGGTATATGGATATATATAGGAGGAAGAAGTAGGTCGGTGGAGCTGCGAGGGGCCCACGAGGGTGGGGGCGCGCCTCCTTGCCTCGTGGCCTCCTCGCTCCTTTCTTGACGTCTACTCCAAGTCCCCTAGATTACGTTTGTTCGAAAAATAACTCTCCTGAAGGTTTCATTCCGCTTGGATTCCGTTTGATATTCCTTTTCTACGAAACACTGGGCCTTGGTTTAGTAGGTTAGTCCCAAAAATAATATAAAAGTGTATAATAAAGCCCATTAAACATCCAAAAGAGATAATATAATAACATGGAACAATAAAAAATTATAGATACGTTGGAGAAGTATCAAGCATCCCCAAGCTTAATTCCCGCTCCTCGAGTAGGTAAATGATAAAAACAGATAGTCATAATTCTCAATGCTACCTAGCATAATTCTCAATGTAATTTTCTTTATTGTGGCATGAATATTCAGATCCAAGAGATTCAAGACAAAAGTTTAATATTGACATAAAAATAATAATACTTCAAGCATACTAACTAAGCAATCATGTCTTCTCAACATAACATGGCCAAAGAAAGTTCATCCCTATAAAATCATATAGTTTGGTCATGCTCCATTTTTGTCACACAAGAATGCTCTCATCATGCACAACCTCGATGGCAAGCCAAGAAATTGTTTCATTCTTTAGTAATCTCAAACTTTTTTCAATTTTCATGCAATACATGAGCGTGAGCCATGGATATAGCACTATGGGTGGAATAGAATATAATGATGGGGGTTATGTGGAGAAGACAAAAAGGAGAAAGTCTCACATCAACGCAGCTAATCAACGGGCTAGGGAGATGCCCATCAATTGATGTCAATGCAAGGAGTAGGGATTGCCATGCAACGGATGCACTAGAGCTATAAATGTATGAAAGCTCAACAAAAGAAACTAAGTGGGTGTGCATCCAACTTGCTTGCTCATGAAGACCCAGGGCATTCAAGGAAGCCCATTGTTGGAATATACAAGCCAAGTTCTATAATGAAAAATTCCCACTAGTATATGAAAGTGACAAAACAAGAGACTCTCTATTATAAAGATGATGGTGCTACTTTGAAGCATAAGTGCGGAAAAAGGATAGTAGCATTGTCCATTTTTATTTCTCTTTTTTGGGCCTTTCTTTTTTTGGACTTCCTCCCTTTTTTTATTTGGGACAATGCTCTATTAATGATGATCACCACACTTCTATTTATTTACAACTCGATACTAGAACAAAATATGACTCTATATGAATGCCTCCGGCGGTGTAACGGGAAGGGCAATGAATCAAGAGTGACATGTATGATAAATTATGCATGGTGGCTTAGCCACAAATACGATGTCAACTACATGATCATGCAAGGTAATATGACAATGATGAAGTGTGTCATAACTGAAACGGTGGAAAGTTGCATGGCAATATATCTCGGAATGGCTATGGGAATGCCATAATAGGTAGGTATGGTGGTTGTTTTGAGGAAGATATAAGGAGGTTTATGTGTGACAGAGCGTATCATATCACGGGGTTTGGATGCACCGGCGAAGTTTGCACCAACTCTCAAGGTGAGAAAGGGCAATGCACGGTACCGAAGAGGCTAGCAATGATGGAAAGGTGAGAGTGTGTATAATCCATGGACTCAACATTAGTCATAAAGAACTCACATACTTATTGCAAAAATCTACAAGTCATCAAAAACCAAGCATTACTCCCATGCTCCCAGGGGGATAGATTGGTCGGAAAAGACCATCGCTCGTTCCCGACCGCCACTCATAAGTAAGACAATCAAAGAACACCTCATGTTTCAAATTTGTTACACAACGGTTACCATACGTGCATGCTATGGGACTTGCAATCTTCAACACAAGTATTTCTCAAATTCACAACTACTCAATTAGCACAACTCTAATATCACCATCTTTATATCTCAAAACAATTATCAAGTATCAAACTTCTCATAGTATTCAATGCACCTTTTTATGAAAGTTTTTATTATACCAATCTTGGATGCCTATCATATTAGGACCAATTTTATAGCTAAAGCAAATTACCATGATGTTCTAAAGGACTCTCAAAATAATATAAGTGAAGCATGAGAGATCAATAATTTCTATAAAATAAAACCACCGCCGTTCTCTAAAAGATATAAGTGAAGAAGTAGAGCAAAATTATCTAGCTCAAAAGATATAAGTGAAGCACATAGAGTATTCCAATAAATTCTGATTCATGTGTGTCTCTCCCAAAAGGTGTGTACAGCAAGGATGATTGTGGTAAACTAAAAAGCAAAGACTCAAATCATACAAGACGCTTCAAGCAAAACACATATCATGTGGTGAATAAAAATATAGCCTCAAGTAAAGTTATCGATGGATGAAGACGAAAGAGGGGATGCCTTCCGGGGCATCCCCAAGCTTAGGCTTTTGGTTGTCCTTGAATTTTACCTTGGGATGCCTTGGGCATCCCCAAGTAGGCCCTTTCCACTCCTTATTCCATAATCCATCAAATCTTTACCCCAAACTTGAAAACTTCACAACACAAAACTCAACAGAAAATCTCATGAGCTCCGTTAGTATAAGAAAAAAAACCACTACTTAAGTTAGTTTAATGAACTCATTCTTTATTTATATTGGTGTTAAACCTACTGTATTCCAACTGATAGAATAAATATTTTTGGTATTTTTATAAACCATAGAGAAGTTGGAATACAGTAGGTTTAACACCAATATAAATAAAGAATGAGTTCATTACAGTACCTTGAAGTGGTCTTTTGTTTTCTTATACTAACGGAGCTTACGAGTTTTCTGTTAAGTTTTGTGTTGTGAAGTTTTCAAGTTTTGGGTAAGGATTCGATGGACTATGGAATAAGGAGTGGCAAGAGCCTAAGCTTGGAGATGCCCAAGGCACCCCAAGGTAATATTCAAGGACAACCAAGAGCCTAAGCTTGGGGATGCCCCGAAAGGCATCCCCTCTTTCGTCTTCGTTCATCGATAACTTTACTTGGAGCTATATTTTTTATTCGCCACATGATACGTGTTTTGCTCAGAGCGTCAATTTATTTTGTTAGGATTTGCTTGCTGTTTGAATAAAATTCCAATATCTGAAATTCTTAAATGTTAGAGAGTCTTTACATAGTTGCATAATTGTTCGACTACTCATTGGTCTTCACTTATATCTTTCGGAGTAGTTTGTCATTTGCTCTAGTGCTTCACTTATATCTTTTAGAGCATGGTGGTAGTTTTATTTTGAAGAAATAGATGAACTCTCATGCTTCACTTAGATTATTTTGAGAGTCTTAAATAGCATGGTACTTTGCTTAAAATCCTAATATGCTAGGTATTCAAGAATAATAAAATTCTCTTATGAGTGTGTTGAATACTATGAGAAGTTTGATACTTGATAATTGTTTTGAGATATGGAGATGGTGATATTAGAGTCATGCTAGTTGAGCGGTTATGAATTTGAGAAATACTTGTGTTGAAGTTTGTGATTCCCGTAGCATGCACCTATGGTGAACCGTTATGTAACGAAGTCAGAGCATGATTTATTTATTGATTGTCTTCCTTATGAGTGGCGGTCGGGGACGAGAGATGGTCTTTTCGTACCAATCTACCCCCCTAGGAGCATGCGCGTAGTACTTTGTTTCGATGACTAATAGATTTTTGCAATAAGTATGTGAGTTCTTTATGACTAATGTTGAGTCCATGGATTATACGCACTCTCACCCTTCCACCTTTGCTAGCCTCTCTAGTACCGCGCAACTTTCGCCGGTACCATAAACCCACCATATACCTTCCTCAAAACAGCCACCATACCTACCTATTATGGCATTTCCATAGCCATTCCGAGATATATTGCCATGCAACTTTCCACCGTTCCGTTTATTATGACACACTCCATCATTGTCATATTGCTTAGCATGATCATGTAGTTGACATCGTATTTGTGGCAAAGCCACCGCTCATAATTCTTTCATACATGTCACTCATGCATCATTGCATATCCCGGTACACCGCCGGAGGCATTCATATAGAGTCATATCTTATTATAAGTATCGAGTTGTAATTCTTGAGTTGTAAGTAAATAAAAGTGTGATGATCATCATTAATAGAGCATTGTCCCAAATAAAAAAAGGAGAAAGGCCATAAAAAAGGCTAAACAAAAATAAAATAAAAAGAAAATAAAAGGGGCAATGCTACTATTCCTTTTACCACACTTGTGCTTCAAAGTAGCACCATGATCTTCATGATAGAGAGTCTCTTATGTTGTCACTTTCATATACTAGCGGGAATCTTTCATTATCGAACTTGGATTGTATATTCCAATGATGTGCTTCCTCAAAATGCCCTAGGTCTTCATGAGCAAGCGAGTTGGATGCACACCCACTAGTTTCTTTTGTTGAGCTTTCATACATTTATAGCTCTAGTGCATCCGTTGCATGGCAATCCCTACTCACTCACATTGATATCTATCGATGGGCATCTCCATAGCCCGTTGATACGCCTAGTTGATGTGAGACTATATTCTCCCTTTTTGTCTTCTCCACAACCACCATTCTATTCCACCTATAGTGTTATGTCCATGGCTCACGCTCATGTATTGCGTGAAGATTGAAAAAGTTTGAGAACATCAAAAGTATGAAACAATTGCTTGGCTTGTCATCGGGGTTGTGCATGATTTAAATATTTTGTGTGGTGAAGATGGAGCATAGCCAGACTATATGATTTTGTAGGGATAACTTTATTTGGCCATGTTATTTTGAGAAGACATAATTGCTTAGTTAGTATGCTTGAAGTATTATTATTTTTATGTCAAAATGAACTTTTGTCTTGAATCTTTCGGATCTGAATATTCATATCACAAGTAGGAAGAATTACATTGAAATTATGCCAACTAGCATTCCACATCAAAAATTATCTTTTTTTTATCATTTACCTACTCGAGGACGAGCAGGAATTAAGCTTGGGGATGCTTGATACATCTCCAATGTATCTATAATTTTTGATTGCTCCATGCTATATTATCTACTGTTTTGGGCAATATTGGGCTTTATTATCCACTTTTATATTATTTTTGGAACTAACCTATTAACCGGAGGCCCAACCCAGATTTGCTGTTTTATGCCTATTTCAGTGTTTTGAAGAAAAGGAATATCAGACAGAGTCGAAACGGAACGAAATCAACTGGAGAAGTTATTTTTGGAAGGAAACACACCTGATGGACTTGGACCCCACGTCAAGGAAGAAACGAGGTGCTCACGAGGGTGGGGGGCGCGCCCCCTGTGTCGTGGGACCCTCGTGGCTCCCCTAACGTACTTCTTCTGCCCATATATACCCACGTACCCTAAAACTTCCAAAACGCAAGATAGATCGGGAGTTCCGCGGCCAGAAGCCTCCATAGCCACCGAAACCAATCTAGACCCGTTCCGGCACCCTGCCGGAGGGGGCAATCCTTCTCCGGTTGCCATCTTCATCATCCCGGTGCTCTCCATGACGAGGAGGGAGTAGTTCTCCCTCGGGGCTGAGGGTATGTACCAGTAGTTATGTGTTTGATCTCTCTCTCGTCTTCTCGATTTGGCACAATCTTGATGTATCGCGAGCTTTGCTATTATAGTTGGATCTTATATTTCTCCTCCCCCTCTTCTCTCTTGTAATGAACTGAGTTTCCCCTTTGAAGTAATCTTATCGGATTGAGTCTTTAAAGACTTGACAACACTTGATGTATGTCTTGCCATGGATATCTGTGGTGACAATGGGATACCACGTGCCACTTGATGTATGTTTTGGTGACCAACTTGCGAGTTCCGCCCATGAACCTATGCATAGGTGTTGGCACACGTTTTCGTCGTGATTCTCCGATAGAACTTTGGGGCACTCTTTGAGGTCCTTTGTGTTGGTTGAATAGATGAATTTAGATTGTGTGATGCATATCGTATAATCATACCCACGGATACTTGAGGTGACATTGGAGTATCTAGGTGACATTAGGGTTTTGGTTGATTTGTATCTTAAGGTGTTATTCTAGTACGAACTCTAGGGCTGTTTGTGACACTTATAGGAATAGCCCAACGGATTGATTGGAAAGAATAACTTTGATGTGGTTTTGTACCCTACCATAATCTCTTCGTTTGTTCTCCGCTTTTAGTGACTTTGGAGTGACTCTTTGTTGCATGTTGAGGGATAGTTATGTTATCCAATTATGTTAGTATTGTTGAGGGAACTTGCACTAGCGAAAGTATGAACCCTAGGCCTTGTTGACCATCATTGCAATACCGTTTACGCTCACTTTTACCATTAGTTACCTTGCTGTTTTTATATTTTCAGATTACAGAAACTATTATCTACTATCCATATTGCACTTGTATCACCATCTCTTCGCCGAACTAGTGCACCTATACAATTTACCATTGTATTGGGTGTGTTGGGGACATAAGAGACTCTTTTTTATTTGGTTGCAGGGTTGCTTGAGAGAGACCATCTTCATCCTACGCCTCCTACGGATCGATAAAACTTAGGTCATCCACTTGACGGAAATTTGCTACTGTCCTACAAACCTCTGCACTTGGAGACCCAACAACGTCTACAAGAAGAAGGTTGTGTAGTAGACATCACCTCCTCGCTCCTTTCTTGATGTCTAATCCAAGTCCCCTGGATTACGTTTGTTCCAAAAATAACTCTCCCCAAGGTTTCATTCCGTTTGGATTCTGTTTGATATTCCTTTTCTGCGAAACACTGAAATAGGCAAAAAAACAACAATTTGCACTGGGCCTTGGGTTAGTAGGTTAGTCCCAAAAATAATATAAAAGTGTATAATAAAGCCCATTAAACATCCAAAACAGATAATATAATAGCATGGAACAATAAAAAATTATAGATACGTTGGAGACGTATCATACCATCATTGGTCGACTTCCCGAAGAGGTGAAGATCCAAGCGCAACCCAGACGCTCGTGTGGCAGTTTCATGTGTAGGGGAGGTATAGTGACATAGTCTAGGATAGCGTGTATCGTGCCTCTAAGCTTAAAATCGTGGGGTCGGCTCCATGCTATGAGGCCATCTTGAAGCATTTTTTTATTAAAATAATCTGCTAGCCCTACCTGTCATCCTGGTGATTGTAGTTTGCACGGTCATCTGGTCAAGACAGGAACATATATTTTAATTTGTGGTGGGGTAAATGTTAGAGGTTGCAACAAATATATTGTACACTGCGGGTCTTTTAGCCAAGTTTAGAGGCAAGCTTGTGGGGCCAGTGCTATGATGTGTCGCGTCAACTCGTACAACAAGGATAAGCTTGATTTTACTACACTACACGCCCTCTCCCTCTCCCATGCGCGCGGTGGCTCACAGACGAGGACATGCTTTTGCTTACTACAACAATCTATCCCTCCTACATGCGGTGGACGGACATGGAACAGTTGATTCGAGACTGTAGAAGTAGTAACATCATTGTTCGTCTTCTCGAAGAGGTGAAGAGCCAAGCGCAACCCGAACGTGGCAGTTGCGAATGCTCGCATGGCAGTCTTTGTGTAGGGTGGGGCGTGGTGTGGAGCCTTGGAGCACACATATAGCCAAGCTCTTGCATGAGCCAAAATTTCCATGTAAGCAGGCTCTAAGCCCACTATTGTACATTCTCTTAATAGTATAGCCCTATAAACCGGAAATGAGGGACTACTCTATCCGTTCCTAAATACTCCCTCTGTTTTTATTTAGTCCTCGTATTAGCTCTGGTAAAAATCAAGATTTATAAACTTTGACCAAGTTTATAAAAAAATATTAACATAAGCAATAACAAATCAATACAATTAGATTTATTATTGAATGTACTTTCACATCTGTCGGATTCTGGGTTTCGGCAAACCCTTGAGGTTCAAACACTGGGGTGCGCACGAAGATCTCTCTCTCTCTCTCTCTCTCTCCCTAGCTCACCCTCGCAACGATCTCAAGGCCTAGCTCGCCGAACCCAAGGAACAAGTGACACGAGAGTTTATACTGGTTCGGGCCACCGTTGTGGTGTAATACCCTACTCCAGTGTGGTATGGTGGATTGCCTCGTGGGCTGAGGATGAACTAGTATAGTGGATGAACAACCTCCTGAGGAGAGGTGTTCTTGAGCTCGATGAGCTGGTGTGCTTGAGGATGGTCAGAATGATCCGCCCCTTGCTATGGTGGTGGCTAGTCCCATTTATAGAGGCCCTAGTCCTCTTCCCAAATGTTTAGGCTGGAAGGGATCCCACATCGGCCAATTTCAAAGGGAGACAACTATTACAAGTTATCATGACAAAATGTGGTCTTCGCCTGCCAAAGGCTATGGTGATGACGCCGCCGTGGGCTCCGCGATGACCTCCGTCTTTCTGGTCTTGGTCTTGTTGCACCAATATGGAAACCTTTGCCTGATGCCTCGGGACTCCTCACATGCGCCTGCTTCCTTAGCACCAAAGAGGAAACTGGCACTCTGCGCCTGCTGGAGCTCGCCTGGCCTTGGTCGTCATGGCTCACGTCACGCGGACCTCGCGAGGTGTCCCTTGCATAGATATCTCCGCTCCTCGGGAGCCAGCCTAGCGAGACCGCCCCAAAGGACGCCTTGGTGTTGTCCGCCTCGTGAGGCTTGGCCCCTCGCGAGGGTCTTGAGTGGTTGCTGATGAAGATGGGTCATACCAGGCCATTGGTGGAGCCATGCTCTGGGCCGCAGGCAGGCAAGTCTGGGTACCCCCATTCCCAGGACATCGACAGTAGCCCCCGGACCCAAGGCGCGCTTGGACTTGGCTTCGAGGTGAAGCCAAAGGGCAAGTGCGGAGTGCCGCAGGCCCCAACCGCCTGCGGCCTCGATTGACACATGGTGATTGATAGGTCGTGGGCATCTCCGCTTCCATGCTGCCTCGACAACTGCCCGACTTGACGAGACCCTGCTGCATGCAGAAGAAAACCATCATTACCTTAGATCATGGAGACCGACGGTTGGCTGATGACCCACAAGTATAGGGGATCTATCATAGTCCTTTCGATAAGTAAGAGTGTTGAACCCAAAGAGGAGCAGAAGGAAATGATAATCGGTTTCCAGCAAGGTATTCTCTGCAAGTACCGAAATAAGTGGTAATAGATAGTTTTGTGATAAGATAATTTGTAATGAGCAACAAGTAACAAAAGTAAATAAGGTGCAGCAAGGTGGCCCAATCCTTTTTCTAGCAAAGGACAAGCCTGGACAAACTCTTATATGATGTAAAGCGCTCCCGAGGACACATGGGAATATCGTCAAGCTAGTTTTCATCACGTTCATATGATTCGCGTTCGGTACTTTGATAATTTGGTATGTGGGTGGACCGGTGCTTGGGTGCTGCCCTTACTTGGACAAGCATCCCACTTATGATTAACCTCTATTGCAGGCATCCGCAACTACAACAAAAGTATTAAGGTAAACCTAACCATAGCATGAAACATATGGATCCAAATCATCCCCTTACGAAGAAACGCATAAACTAGGGTTTAAGCTTCTGTCACTCTAGCAACCCATCATCTACTTATTACTTCCCAATGCCTTCCTCTAGGCCCAAATAATGGTGAAGTGTCATGTAGTCGACGTTCACATAACACCACTAGAGGAGAGACAACATACATCTGATCAAAATATCGAACGAATACCAAATTCACATGACTACTAATAGCAAGACTTCTCCCATGTCCTCAGGAACAAAAGTAACTACTCACAAAGCATAAACATGTTCATAATAGAGGGGTATTAATATGCATATAGGATTTGAACATATGATCTTCCACCAATTGAACCAATTAGCATCAACTACAAGGAGTAATTAACACTACTAGCAACCTACTAGCACCAATCCCGGACTTGGAGACAAGAATTGGATACAAGATATGAACTAGGGTTTTGAGATGAGATGGTGCTGATGAAGATGTTGATGGAGATTGCCCTCTCCCGATGAGAGGATCGTTGGTGATGACGATGGCGATGATTTCCCCCTCCGGGAGGGAAGTTTCCCCGGTAGAACAGCTCCGCCAGAGCCCTAGATTGGTTTTGCCTTGTGGCGGCAGAGTTTCGTCCAAGAAGATGGTTATCAATTTTTCCCATCGAAAGACTCCATACAGCAGAAGATGGCCACCGGCGGGCCACCAGGGGGCCCACGAGGTAGGGGGGCGCGCCCAGAGGGGTAGGGCGCGCCCCCCACCCTCGTGGGCAGGGTGTGGCCCCCCTGGTGAAGTTCTTGCTCTCAGTATTTTTTATATATTTGGAAAACATATTCCATGAAGTTTCAAGACTTTTGGAGTTGTGCAGAATAGGTCTCTAATATTTGCTCCTTTTCCAGCCTAGAATCCAAGCTACCGGCATTCTCCCTCTTTATGTAAACCTTGTAAAATAAGAGAGAATAGGCATAAGTATTGTGACATAATGTGTAATAACAGCCCATAATGGAATAAATATCGATATAAAAGCATGATGCAAAATGGATGTATCAACTCCCCCAAGCTTAGACCTCACTTGTCCTCAAGCGAAAAGCAAAAATCAAAAAATATGTCCACATGTTTAGAGATAGAGGCGTCGATAAAAATAAAATACGGACATGAGGGCATCATGATCATTCTTAGAACAACAACTCATATAATTCTTTGTCATATAATTTCTAATGCTAGAGTAATAATTCAAGCACAACATCAAGTATGAATCATAAACTTCATTGAAAACTAACAAACTACAATCTCAGTCATTGAAGCAATTGCAATTTATCATAACATAGGAAAGAGTCAATGTATAAGAGCTTTTCAGCAAGTCCACATACTCAACTATCATATAATCTTTCACAATTGCTGACACTCACACAATACTTATGGGTATGGAGTTTTAATCGGACACAGAGAAAGATAGGGGCTTATAGTTTTGCCTCCCAACGTTTTACCTCAAGGGTAATGTCAACAGTAATAGTTCATGAAAACTCACATCTAATTAGCCATATATACCAGGATCTTTCCAACATATTGTGCTTGCCAAAGGATAAAATGTAAAAAGGAAGGGTGAAGATCACCATGACTCTTATGCAATGTAGGAGATAAAAGTAAAAGTTAGGCCCTTCGCAGAGGGAAGCAGAGGTTGTCATGCGCTTTTATGGTTAGATGCACAAAATCTTAATGCGAAAGAACGTCACTTTATATTGCCACTTGTGATATGGACCTTTATTGTGCAGTCTGTCGCTTTTATTACTTCCATATCACACGATCGTATAAAGCTTATTCCTCCACACCAATCAATCATACATATTTAGAGAGCAATTTTTATTGCTTGCACCGATCACTACAAAAAAAGACACATCCGTGACATTTTGGGCCGAACGAATTTTTTTTCCTGTCATACATATGACACTTCTATGACGATAATTGTGACAAAACCCGGTATCATCATAGATGTGGTGGGCTCCTACTTCTATGACAAAAAATCATGACAGAAAATGGGCTTTTCGTCCTGGGCGGGCCGGAGACGCAGCTGCATGACATTCTTTGGGCTATCCATGACGGAAAAAACCTTGGTAGAAGCGAGGGGGGGGGGATTTCGGGGAGTTCCCGGTTATGGTGGGAGGTCGGGGGCCGAGCGATGCGCGTTTCTCTCGTACACATACGCGCGTGTGTGCGAGGCGTTGGCTCTAACTGAACCTGAGTGAGGCGTTGGGCTCTAACTGAACCCGAGCGATTACACTGCAGGCTACGCGTTACTGAACCCGAGCGATCGATCGATGGCTGTTAACTGAACCCGATCGAGTGATTCCTTGGCTACTGCTGCTAACTGAAGCCGATCTATGGGATGAACAGTGAGCGTTGCGGGGGGGGGGGGGGTGGATGAACAGTGAGCGGTGGCGTTGCCTCTGGATGAACAGGACCCCGTGGTGTGGTGGAGGGCTAGATGAACAGTAGACGGTGGAGGGGTGCCCGTGGAGGGGTGGATGAACAGGACCCCGTGGTGTGGAGGGCAGGATGAACAGTAGACGGTGGAGGGGTGCCCGTGGAGGGGTGGTTGAACAGGACCCCGTGGTGTGGAGGGCTGGATGAACAGTAGACGGTGGAGGGGTGGTTGAACAATAACCGGTGGAGTAGCACGCGGTGGAGGCTGGATGAACAGGAGCCCGTGGAGGCTGGAGGAGGTCGACGGTGGATGAGCAGTAGCTCGTGGAGGCTAGAGGGGGTCGACGATGGAGATGAACAGTATCCCGTGGAGTCCCGTTTTGCGGTACGCCACACCCCTCCTGATGAACAGGACCCCCATTTCGACCGTAGCGCTCCAACACAAGTCTGTTTCCTCCGTTTTGCGGTACGCCACACCCCTCCCGATCAACAGGACCCTCGTTTCGATCATAGGAGGTCCGTTTCCTCCGTTTTACGGTATGCCACACCCTTCCCGATCAACAGGACCCCCGTTTCGACCGTAGGAGGTCCGTTTCCTCCGTTTTGCGGTACGCCACACCCCTCCCGATCAACAGGATCCCCGTTTCGACTGTAGGAGGTCCGTTTCCTCTGTTGTGCGGTACGCCAGGCCTAGTTTCCATCGCCTCTTCCATCCAAGCCCTCCCGATGAATACGACCACGCATTCCGTTCCGACCCAGCCGTGTTGCTTCCCGATTAACACAGCGCATTCCGTTGCCTCCCCATGAACACGACGATGACGATGTTTCCGTTCCAACCCAGCCATGTACACGAGCCCTCGCCGTACGTATGCGCGAGTAGGCGTTCGAGACCCCGCCCGTATGTACACATACGTGGCCGTATTTTCTTTCTTGCACCCTGGCCGCTGTACGTACGTTTACATGCTACGTGCACGCCTCTAATACGACACTTGCATGCCTCTACATCCACAAGTATATATGTACGTACACGTTCGCGACCAGAATGACAATGCTACGTACGCTTCGACCAGGTGGGTCCCAACTGTCAGGAACTTCCTTGCGTGTGAAGGTGTAATTGGTGGGTCCCAGCAGTCAGGGGGGAAACGTTTTTTTCGCGAAATACGGTGGCCCGTCCGGTGGGTCCCTGCTGTCAGGTGGAGGAATCATTATTTTCTGCGTAATAAGGAGGCACTTCCTTGCTACCACCGTGGACCCAGCTGTCAGCCTCTCCACGTACAGTCCATGTCCGATGGAAGTCGTTCCTTGACCACGTTGACCATGCCGCGCCGAGAGCACCAGGGCGGTGGACGACGGCGAGGCCTAGGAAGGGGACGACGGGGAGCCGGGGAAGACGCGGCAGTGGAAGCCAGCGCGCGTGCGGAGAGGAGTACGAGGGTTCACTGGTTCGGCTGCGGTGTGAGGCTGCCATCGCCGCAGGGCCTGGCCAGTAGTGGGAATAGTAGGGGGCGGTGAGGCCTCCGCGGCAGCACAGCCGGCCACGGGAGACAGGAGCATGCGGCACGACCGGCCCTGCTTTGGGCGGCTGGAGCAAGAAGACCAGAGGTTGAAGAAGCACTACGGCCGTTGGATGGACATCGTACGGTCAATGGAGCTAGAATCATTCATATTGACTAAGTTGACAAAGCCCTTCGTCCCCGTCAACTTAGTAGGCCCACAAGTCAGCCTCCCACCAAGGTGGGTCCCAGCTAGCCGAGGGAGTATTCATTTTTTGTGCGTAATAAGGAGGCACTTCCGGTGGGTCCGAGCTGACAGCGGGGGGAATGTTTTTTTCGCGAAATACGGTGGCCCGTCCAATGGGTCCCAGCAGTCAGGGGGAAACGATTTTTTTTGCAAAATACTGGTGGCCCATCCGGTGGGTCCCTGCTGTCAGGTGGAGGAATAATTATTTTGCACGTAATAAGGAGGCACTTCCTTGCTGCGGCCGTGGACCCAGCTGTCAGCCTCTCCACGTACAGCCCATGTCCGATGGAAGCTGTTCCTTGACCACGTTAACCACGCCGCGCCGAGCGCACCAGGGCGGTGGATGATGGCGAGGCCTAGGAAGGGGACGAAGCGGAGCCGGGGAAGACGCGGTAGTGGATGCCCACGCGTAGAGGAGTACGTGGGCACTGGTTCGCTGTTGTGTGAGGCTGCCGTTGCCGCAGAGTAACAGGGGGTGTGGGTGAGTAGAGGGATGGCCTAGCCAGCGGTGGGAGTAGTAGGGGGCGGTGAGGCCTCCGCCGCATCGCAGCTGGCCACGGGAGGCAGGAGCACTAGGCATGACCGGCGCTGGTTTGGGCGGCTGGAGCAAGACGACCAGAGGTTGAAAAAGCACTATGGCCGTTGGATGGACATCGTACGGTCACTGGAGCTAGAATCGTGCATTATTGACTAAGTTGACAAAGCCCTCCGTCCCCGTCAACTTAGTAGGCCCACAAGTCAGCCTGCCACTATATTGGGTCCCAGCTAACAAGGGGAGTATTCATTTTTTTGTGCGTAATAAGGAGGCACTTCCTTGCGTGCGAAGATATAGCTGGTGGGTCCGAGCTGTCAGCGGTGGTAACGTTTTTTTCGTGAAATACAGAGGCCCTTTCGGTGGGTCCCTGATGTCAGGTGGAGGAATCATTATTTTGCGCGTAATAAGGAGGCATTTCCTTGCGTGCGGCCGTGGACCCAGCTGTCGGCCTCTCCACGTACAGTCCACTTCAGATGCATGTCGGCCGTTGACCATGTTGACCAGGCCGCGCCGAGAGCACCAGGGCGGTGGACGACGGCGAGGCCTAGGAAGGGAACGACACAGAGGCAGGGAACACTCGGCAGTTGTTTCCCACGCGGAGGGGGGTACGACTGTACGAGGGTTTACTGGTTCGTCTGCCGTCGCCGGAGAATAACAGCAGGTGTGGGTGAGTAGAGGGATGGCTAGGCCAGCGATGGGAGTACGGTGGGGCGGTGAGGCCTGCGCGGCAGCAGAGCCGGCCGCGGGGAGGAGGGAGCTGGCAGTCCCGCCGGCGCCTGTTTGAGCGGCTGGAGCAGGAAGAGCAGAGATTGAAGAAGCACGACAACCGTTGGATGGACATCCAACAGTCACTGCTTGTGCGTCAACCTTTTTTTAGGAAAGCCTCAAATCTGTGGAAAACAGCATACAACCCATCTGCCATTACTTCTAATAATTTTCAGCCCATTTGCTAATTCTTAAGGTTTTTTTGGAGCCCATATTCTTTTTGTTAGCATTACAACCCAAATTGTGGCCACGATTAAAAAATTATACGAAATTTTGCATATTTCGGTGCAGTCCGAACTGTTTTTAATCCCGAAATTTCGACTCACATTCAAACTGGTTTTAAAAATAAATGTATATCAATATAAAATCCAACAAATTCTCTACGCATAAAAATTAATGTAATTTAAAATCTTGAAATGAAAAAAAGATATTTGAAACTAATTGCCGGTTTGATGTGTTCTAAAAATGTACAACCCATTTCTCATTACTGATGGGCCATTTTCTCGGCCAGCCGAATGAAAGCTCTCCTCATCTTGAAAGATTTGCAGCCCAACAGGCCTGACAAAGCGACTTACTTGGCAAATCACAAAAAAGCTAGGTTGTGGCCGTGGACCCAGCTGTCAGCCTCTCCACGTATAGTACTCTTCCGATGGAAGTCATTCCTTGACCACGTTGACCACGCCGCGCAGAGAGCACCACGGCGGTGGACGACGGCGAGGCCTAGGAAGGGGACAACGCGGAGTCGGGGAAGACACGGCAGTGGAAGCCTGCGTGGAGAGGAGTACGAGGGTTCACTGGTTCGGCTGTGGTGTGAGGCTGCCGTCGCCGCAGGGCCTGGCCAGCGGTGGGAATAGTAGCGGGTGGTGAGGCCTCGGCGGCAGCACAGCCGGCCACGGGAGGTAGGAGCATGCGGCACGACCGGCGCTGCTTTGGGCGGCTGGAGCAAGAAGACCAAAGGTTGAAGAAGCACTACGCCCGTTGGATGGACATCATATGGTCACTAGAGCTAGAATCGTTCATATTGACTAAGTTGAGAAAGCCCTCCATCCCCATCAACTTTGTTGGCCCACAAGTCATCCTCCCACTATGGCGGGTCCCAGCTAGCAGGGGGGTATTCATTTTTTTGTGCATAATAAGGAGGCACTTCCTTGCGTGCGAAGATATAGCTGGTGGGCCCGACATGTCAGCGGGGGGAACGTTTTTTCGCGAAATACAGAGGCCCTTCCGGTGGGTGACAGCTGTCAGGTCCTTGCAAAAAAGGGAAAGAAAATCAAAGACTTGGGAAGGCGTACAGAACAAGCTAGTGTACCAGTAAAGAGACATTGCTGAGTTTTAGAAAAAAGAAAGACATGCTCCTGTAGCTGGTTCAAATCCAAACCTAGACTATGGCTATATATGGTGCTATGCTACTCTGCAAGTAATGAAACTGACGTATCCAACATTCGCTTCTCCTCTTCTCTACTTACTCTGCCTAGCATCAGAAGCTCTGGCCGCAGCAACCATGTCCGCTGGCTGCTCGTCCACCTGCTCTTCAGCAGGCAACAACTAGATATGCGCCAAGTCACAACCCGTACCATCGCCTGTGGGTCTCATCACACCCTCGCCGGCACGCGCACCGCAGCCGATTGCTCATCGCAACCCGCTACCGTTGGTGTGGTGCCAGTGCTGCAAATCACGTAGAGTCATCCGTCGCATGTCAACCACAATCCGCAACCCTGGGCGAGTCTTCTACAAATGCTTGAATCATGGGGTAATAATATGTTTAAGTGTTGTTCTGCTGCTTTCAGTTGCTGATTTTTTTAATAGTTTGGTTGATGATCTACCAATTTGATTCATGCAGAAAAGGGAAGATTTGTGTGATTTGTATTTCTGGGAAGTTGCTGATGTGGGGGAATGCAACTACTCTAATTATTTGGTTAGCCGAGGAATCCCAATACCAACAGGTTGGGGTGTTGGACAAGTAACTGAAGGAACGACAGAAGAGGAAGATGCAGAGCAGAAGGTTAAAGATGCAGTTCCTCTGATCATGGCCAAGCAACAGCTGCTGAACGGCCTTGACAGCAATGAGGAGATGAAAGAGCTTGTGAAGATAATGGGCAAAATCGGTGTGCTCTGTAGGATGATTGTCGCTTTATTTGCAGTGTATGTAGCACTTGTGATGTATTCAGTGGCTACTACATGAGCACTTTGCTGAAACTAGTAATGAATGAAACCTGTGTAGCAGGCTGGGCGTAGTGTTTTGAACATCTAATGATTTCTATTAACGAAAATCAGGGGGTATCCCCTTTTGCTCATATAAATAAATAAATAGCAGAGGCCCTGTAGGGTCAGCTTTGTTCTCATTCAAAGACATCGAGCAAATTGCAGTCCAACAGCAAACTATGTCATCAAATTCAAGTTTCACAGCCAAATATGAGTACAACTAAACAACAATGTCATCATGTTTTAGTTGTCATACAATCACCAAATACAAATCAGCATACATAACAAGTGCTGTTCTCACAGCAAAATACTAAACAACATGTTCATCAGGTTTCAGTTGTCATAGCAAACACAATTTCACATAGTAGATAAAAAAAATGTCCTCTGACAGGCAAATACGACAAAAGCAATGTAATCATCATCCGCCGTAGCAGCATCAACATCTTCGCCATGTGTATCAGTCTGAATCGTAATTCCCCACGGTGTCATCTTCTTCTTCGTCCTCAACGTCCTCGAACGTTGGCTTCTTCTTGATCAACTCTTGTATGTCCACAGCATGACAGGCAATCTTTTCGCCGGCATCATTGACGTGATGGTTCTCAAAGATATTAGGAACATCTGTGTTATCTTGTACATCAGGAGCAGTGTAAGCATCATCTTGTTGTGCAACTTCATTAAACGAATTCCTCTGCTCAAACCTTTGCAATACTCTCCAATCATCACTACGTGCAAATGTGTCTTCCAAGAAAAATATCTGGGTTGCTTGATTTGCCAAAATAAAAGGCTCGTTGGTCTGGTACGCCGCCTTGACATTGATGGATTTGAAATAATCATCAGCTCTGGGTTTTGCGATCCTGGAAAATAGGTTATACCAACGACAGCACAACAGAACCACACACCGATGATCCTCGAAACTGGAGATATACTGCAACTGAACAATGTTTGTTATGTTAGCATACATTTCAGTTGTCTCTTTGTCATACGTATCCGTGCTCATGATGGCACTGTTTCGTGTCTTCCTGCCTTCGTCTCGTGCAAGGGTGTTGTAGCGCACATCTCCAACAACGCAAGATTCATAATGTCTTACCCAAGTATTAGGACCCATTGCTAGTGAGTAAAGGGCATCATCAATTGCCTGCCCATTCTCCCGCATCTTCTTAACCTATGGTTAGAAAATAGACAAGCTGATCATCTTATGTACTCAATATATTAAAAAAAACTGACAGTGCACTTCAAAAGCTTACATGGTTCTTGAACCATTTCGCAAATCCTATCCTAACCAGTTTGTCAATGTTTCTTGGATTTTGCGGCAGTAACTCCTCTTTGTAGATGCTGCACAACATAGTGATCGCGTCAAACATCTAACTATATAAGAATGTGCTGCAAGTTTGGTAGATTACGATGTATAAGCTGCAGTACTGCACTTACTTGATATAAGGTAGTATCTCAGGATAGTTATTCAACACATACCAAACCATTTTGTCCAAATCTTTAGGTTTGTCCTCTTGTCGACTCTTCCCTGTAACTCGAACAGAATAATCGAAAACATTGAGCCCGGGATTGTCTTCACACACCTCTTTGCTAAGCTGGTCAGCTGTTTCAATGTATTTTGAGCAGAATGTCAATGCTTCTGTAGCAATGTAGGCCTCTACAATGAAACCCTCGGGTCTAGCTCTGTTCCTAACATAGCGCTTGAAAGTGCCTAGCCGCCTTTCAATAGGGTACATCCAGCCATACTGTATTGGACCTCTAAGTAGTGCCTCATCAGGTAGATGAACAACCAAATGCACCATCACATCAAAGAAGGCTGAAGGATATATCTTCTCAAGGTCGCATAGGATAGTTGGTATCTTGTCTCCAAGACACTCCAAAGCATCTATCCTGATATTCCTACCGCAGAGTTCCCTGAAGAATTGTCCCAACTCTGCAACTGCTCTGTATAAGTCAGGGCGGCCCAATCCTCTAAGGATAACAGGTAAAACCCTTTGAAGTAGGACGTAGCAGTCATGAGTTTTCAACCCTTGTACCTTGTTTCCATCTGCACTGACTCTCCTTTCAGGGTTGGAAGCAAATCCATGTGGGAATCTCACACGTGATAGGACCTCGCAGAATTCTTCTCTTTTTACCTTGTCCAAGATATACACAGCTGGTGCCATATCCCGTGGTTTACCTTCATCTTGCACCTGCAAATCCTGTCTGATACCCAGGTGTGTCAAATCAATCCTAGATTTTAAGGTATCTTTCGTCTTGCCTTCAATATTAAGAAATGTGCCAATAATGTTGTCACATATATTTTTATCGATGTGCATCACATCAAGATTATGCCGCAGATCCAAATCTTTCCAATACTCCAAGTCCCACAAAGTGGACCTGCGGGTAAACAATAATCTCTCTTCTGCCCTGCCATGCTTGCTTTTCCCGCTACCATTATCAGGATGGTTTCCTGGTGTAATATGCCTGACCTTCTCTAATTCCACTTGCAACTCATCGGCGGTGAGCCTCTTTGGTGCATCACGGTTTTCATGCTTTGCATTGAACACATGTCTTTGGTATTTTCTAGGAAGCGGCTTGTCCTTGGCAAGGAAACGGCGGTGTCCAATGTAACATATCTTGCTAAGTATTGCGTATGACAGCGGATTCCTGTCACAGTGAACACATGCGTTGTAACCATGTGTCGTTCGCCCTGACATAGTGCCCAAAGCTGGATAATCATGGGTGCACCAAATTATAATAGCACACAGAAAGAAATCAGCTGGTGGGCTTCTATATAGGCCTCGAGTGAGAACACCCTTCCATAGCTGTTGAAGTTCCTCCACAAGAGGCTCCATGAACAAATGAAAATCCTTTCCAGGACTTTTTGGACCTGGGATGAGCAAGGCCATCATGTAGTTTGATTCTTTGGTGCAGACATTTGGAAGCATGTTGTAAGGGATAACAAGCACTGGCCACATGCTATATGTGGCGCTCTGGTGGCCAAATGGGTTAAATCCATCTGAAGCTAAGCCAAGTCTAATGTTTCTCTGGTCAGCAACAAACTCTTTGTGTTTATCATTGAAGCTTTTCCACTCACTACCATGAGATGGATGGTTCATTACATTCTGATCTCTGTACTCCTGGTTCCTAGAATGCCACAGTACATCCTATCTTGTTTCAGCATCATGAAACAACCTCTGCAATCTTGATGTAATTGGGAAATGTCTCAGAACATTATGAGGAATCCTCTTCACAGCATAGCCATCTTTCCATCTTGATGATTTGCATTTCGAGCATTCACTTAAGTTGGCATAATCCTTCCGGAACAGAACACAATTATTCTTACAAACATGGATCATATCATATCCAATTCCAACTGCACGAAGGAAATTCTTCATTTTACCGTAGGTGTGTGGCAGCTCAGACGCATCTGGGAAAGATTCGTGGAAAGCAGCCAACATCGCATCAAATGATTTGTTGGTTATCCGCTCAGATGTCTTCACCTGAAGAAAGGTGACCATAGTTGAGAATACTGACATCTTATTTCCTGGGGTGACAGCAACGTTGCATTGTTCCAACATGCGGGCCCACCGTTTTTCTTCTGCAGGTGAAAGTTCACGGAATGCACGAGCATTTCGTAGCATTGTTTCAATGTTGGTCAAACTCACTGGCTCCGCCACCACCACCTCCTCCTCCTCTTCCACCTGAGCATCAGGCAGATCAAGATGGTGATCTGCTGCTTCCACGTAGTCAATAACATTGACGTTCACAGCTTCACCATGATGAACCCACCTAGTATATGTGACCGACATCCCATACAAGTGTAGATGATTTTGCACAGTTGACTGGGGTCTTGTAACTGAATTCATACAACTGCTACACGGGCAGAGCACATCTGATTTCGGACCACCGTACTCAGCTCTGATAAAGTTCATGAAGTTTTCAACCCCCTCGACATATGCAGTGGAGAATCTTCGAGCAGAAGTTATCCAAGTCCTGTCCATCTGTTAGACATACAAATTAGTTCTTCTACTAGATATTACAGGAAAAACATATATGCTTTTTTATGAAGTCCAGGAAACAAATACCTAGGTCGATGTCTAAAGCTATGGCAAGATATTTGGACGAGCAGATCTAAGTAACGAAATATATGTAAAGCTAATTCAGCAAACAGATTTGAGTGCCAAATTATGGCAGGCTGTTTCAGTAGTCAATGAGGCCGAGCACACAGCCATCGAACTATCGAAGGCCATCCCAGCAACAAAGATCGAGTATAAAATGGTGTAGAGCTATTTCACCTAACAGACTGGCTACTAGACCATGGCAATCTACGTCACAATAAATATATGGCAGGATATTTTAGCAACTAATCGGCCTTGGCATGCCATCTCAGCTAAGCAGATTGAGTGCAGAACAGGGTAAGGAAGCTTCTTAAGCAGATCATATTGACAGTAAACTACTTCGGCAAACAGCGAGATTAACAACGTCTATCAGCTAACATTCAGTGCTACACCGACATGAACGGGGCCTCAGTCTAGAATGCGCGTACCGTGGGAGAAGCTGACCGCCGTGCGTCTCCACACGAACATCGCCAGCGGTGGCGGCGCTGACTGCCGTGCGCCTCCACAAGAACGTAGCCAGAGGTGGCGGCGCGGCTAGAGGACGGCAGTCTATGAGAGCGTACTGTGGGAGCGAGAGGATCGCCAAACCGCGGCGCCGACGTATTGGCGCGGCAGGGAGGACGGCTTTGGCGGAGCGAATGGAGTGGAGGGGGACGGGGGGGGGGGTTGGGGAATATTATTGGCTAGTTGGCCAAAGGGCGGTTGAATCGGATTTGGGGGGAAGTTTTGGGTGTGGGGGGAGGGGAGAATTTTCGCGCGGTGGGTGGGTGGAGTTTGGTGCATGGTCGGTTTCTCCAAGTGCAGTCCCACGTGTCAGTGAAGAGGCTAGCCGAAGCGCGTTCCGTTTGCGTGAGCCATGTGCATGACCGAACGTGTCTGGGGTGCAATGCGACCGCGACAGGAGTGCTGTGAGTGTACCGCATTTTTTCCTTTTAAACTAGGTGCTTCGCCCCCACAAAAAAATCTGTTGCTTCGCGCGATCCATCGATACTACTACTAGTAATCCAGTAATCCCGACTAAAATGGCGCGGCCGGGTCTTTTCCCGCGCGATATGCTGGGAGGTTGGCTTAGTTGGGTTTTTTAGGACGAGTAATTCTACACCTACGTAATCCCAGTTACGTAATTAGCGTAATGTGAAATGTGTGAGCTGTTGATTGTAGATTGGGGGGAGGGAGGGGCCCACCACCATGAAAATCAGGGGAGGAGAGAGAGAGGCAATTTACGTTAACCCTTTCGTAGGTTCCTGTAGATGTAGAAAGATGTGTCCGATCCTGCAATATAGGCCGTCCGATCTATATCTAACGGATATGAAGGAAACTATGACAATTTACCCGCACTCCTCTCCACATTTGCAGATATGGCTTTCCCTCGTTCATCCTTTTCTCCCACAAGATCTTGATCTTCCGTGCAATGCACGGGCATCTTGCTAGTACTCCTACAATATGTATATTATTGTGAAAGTTCATATACACCGGCCGAGATTAATGCAAACACGGCAGATTTTCATTACATTTCGAACTTTTATAGGACAAAAAAATAAAAGAAACCCGACCATAAACCTATTCTACGGCAGCGATCGACGTCCTCCATCTGTGATCTCCATGTACGGGGGAGGGGTTCAAGACCCGTGAAGTGAAGGTGCGGTCTCCGGCGAGGAAAAGTAGAACAAGGGAGACGGACCGGCTAGTTGGCACACCATGCCCTGCCGCCTCCCATGCCCTACTCATCCTCGGAGGAGTCCCCGACCTCGGCGGTGCCGGACGTTGGACGGTGGCAAGTAGAACGCGTGGCTGACGGTGCTCCCGTCGTCGGTCGCCAGCATGGCCACCGCTTGTGCGGCAACTTCAGCGAGGGCGGCGACCTCGAGCTCCATCCCCGAAGACAAGCTCTCCCGCAAAGCGTTCACGCTTGCGGTCAAGGCGGATGTGGTTCCAGGTAGGAGGACGATGCACTATGGTGTGGAGGTTAGCTGGGCGTTGCCGCTTTAAGTAGCGCATTCCGGTGAGGCCAAGCGTCCGGGTGCATCATTAAGTCGCCGGAGTTGTTCCTCAGGCACTAAGCCTCTTAATGACGACATACGAATGGACGGCATGAATGCGGGTAGCTGGTGCCGGTTGGGAACGCACCGCGTGACGGCGTGAGGGACAAGGGTTTTGGTGTGCCAGGGTAGTCAGCTGCGGTCGTGGCAACGTTGGAGATGCCCTTTGCTCACATGCGATCCCCGCATGTCATTGAAAAAGCAAGACGACCCGGTATGGTCTCAGGTTCAGAGGATGCAGTTGGCCGCGCTACACCACTCCGTGGACGCGTCGCGGCGCTCCGTGCATCCTCGATGAGCCAGGTGTTGGGGTGTGTTTGGATTGTGGCCAAAGTGCACCTTGCCAAAATTTTGGTCAGGACCAAAAGATTGGTCTTTGTTTGGATGGTTGCCATTTTTTTGGCATGCCAATGAACTCTAGCCAACTCTAGTTCATTTTTCTTGCCAATGTCATCCAAATCATGGGCAACCAATACCTCAACCAAAATTTTGGTCATGACCCAAAGATTGGTCTTTGTTTGGATGGTTGCCATTTCTTTGGCATGCCAATGAACTCTAGCCAAGTCAAGTTCATTTTTCTTGCTAATGTCGGCCAAATCATGGGCAACCAATACCTCAACCAAAATTTTGGCTACCCAATGCTTTGATGGGGCAACCTTGGGCACAAACCAAACATATAGTTGGTCATGCCACAACACTAACGCCACCCTCGGCAAACTGAAACCGACCGTGTCTAGTGACGATATGAGCGTGTCGCTCACCGCGGTCGCCGTGTCCAGAGGCGGTGCTGGAGCTGCGCCCCATTGTTGGCCCCAACAACCCACATGAACAATTGTCGGTGGCGAGGAGGTCGTGGGCCAGCTCCTCCATTGGACTAGTCTGCGCTACGTCGTCCCGACGGGTGTGCCCCACATGTCTGTTTCCTTGTTTTCCCGGCCATATTCGAGCGTCAGTGCTCCGGGTTGCGCATTAGGCCTTTCACTATGTAGGCCAAGCGAGACAACTTATTGTTTATTTGAGCCATTCAAGTATAATCATGTGGCGTTTGCTTATTTCTCATTCCTCTCCAACCCTCTTCTACATCGATCATGTCACCCTCCAGTCGAGTCCATCCTCCCGCATGCCTCATTTGAACATTCCGCCGAGTATCATTCGCATGTACCCACCCTAGTCCTATTTCAATAGATCTCCGGACCCCGAGATGAAATCGGGAGGGAACGAGTGGGGGCACGTGATACCTAAGGCGGATTCAAAATTTTGAACCGGTGATCATAGCATCCGCAAATCATATATAAAGGGTATTCAATGTTCGTTTCGTTTTTGAACGTACAATATACTCCCTCATATCCTTTCTACTCCCTCCTTCCATCTATATTGGGCCTAATGCATTTTTCAAGACCGCCTTTGACTATTGACAAGATTAACAGTACATGACATGTATAATGCGAAAATTATCTCATTAGAAGCTCCTTTCACATAGGAATTTGATGGTATGCTTTATTTAAGTTGCATGTCATATATTATTGCTCTACCTTTTGGTCAAAGTTAGCTTCGAAAACGCATTAGGCCCTATACAGATGGAAGGAGGGAGTAGTTTACATATAAGTTTTATGTGTAGTCAAAGTATATGTACTTTGATAAAAAAGGTATCAACATTCAACAACGCCCAATCAATATTGTTAGATTCATACGTACTCCTAGATTTGTACTTGAGATTGTTTCCAATTTGACTATTGACAAGATTAATAGTACATGAGATGTATAATGTGAAAATTATATCATTGGAAACTCCTTTCACATACGAATTTGACCGTATGCTTTGTGTAAGTTGCATGTCATATATTATTACTCTAACATTTGGTCAAAGTTAGCCTCGAAAAACACATTAGACCCTGTATGCTCTGTGTAAGTTGCATGTCATATATTATTACTATAACATTTGTGTAAGTTGCATGTCATATATTATTACTCTAACATTTGGTCAAAGTAGTATAGTGGAAGTGGATCCTCTGACGTAGGTATCCCTGCCTTCCCTTCCTTTCGGTCACTTACTGGCGGACCCCATGCTTGCTAGGCCCCGCATGTCAGTTACTCAATGGGTTCGGCCACGTCAGGGGATCCTCATCTGTAGTAATACTCCCTCATGTTTTTATTTACTCCGCATAAAACGGAGGGAGTGGTGGTATAGTAAATGACGCGGGCGGGGAAGGGGGAGGGACGTCGGTTTGCTCTCAACTGCGGTCCCACAAGCGAGCGAAAACGCAAGACGAAGCGCGTTCCATTCGGTGGGCGACATGGAGGGTCCAGCGTGCCGGGCTGCAATGCGAACGCGACAAGAGCGATGTACAGTCAAAACCAATTGACCGGTCGTCACCGGAACCACTATTCACACCAGAACCTTTGCTGTTCGGCCTACACCAGCCACTGCCCTAAAACCACACCAAATCTCCAGCCCATTCCCCCACCTTTCGATCCCCTAGCCCGCATCAAGCGTCCCCTAGTTCGCTAGAAAGCCATGGTGCGCCGCAATATCACTTACTACAGGATGCTGACGCCGGAGCGTCGCACAGAAATCGCGGTGGCGGTCGGCGCCACTGACCTCCGTTCCCAAGCTCGCTTTGTGGCGGGCCAATCCCCGAGTTCTCTGGAGCCAAGCTACGAGGAGGAGGAAGCCGATCCAATGTTCATGGCGGAGGTCGCGGCGCAGAAGGCCCCCGATGGGTATGAGATGATGGCCGTCGACTTCGTGCCGGCGTCCGAGTCCTGCATGGTGCAGGCGGACCATCGGTTCAACATGGCGATACTAAAGGAGGATCGGGAGGCAGAGGCTCAACTCGACGTAGAGCGCGTGCATGCCGCTGCCATCGAGGCTCTCCTGCAGGCGGAACCAGATGTCGTGGATGTGAACCGGGCGGCGGAGGCTCAACTTGAGGCGGAGCGCGCGGATGCCGCTGCCATCAAGGCCCTCCTGCAGGCGGAACCGGACGTCTTGGACTTGAACCGGGCGACAGAGGCTCGACTCGACGCAGAGCGCGCGGATGCCGCTCTCATCGACGCCCTCCTGTAGGCGGAACCGGACGTCCTGGACTTGAACCGGGCGGCGGAGGCTCGACTCGACGCAGAGCGTGCGGATGTCGCTGCCATCCAGGCCCTCCTGCAGGCGGAACCGGACGTCCTCGACTTGAACCGGGCTGTGCTCTCATCCGTGCAGAGCGCCTGCACGCTCCGCTTGAACGAGTAGCTGGAGGCCGAGGACAACCACGGTGAGGAGACACACGTCAGCAGCGACGGCTGGTTCGCGCCGGCAGCCAAAGACGACGAGGCCGTCTCTTTCCGCGAGCAGTGATAGTTTTTCTTTATGTTGTTGTTTTCATGGATCCTTTGCTGTGTAAAAACATATATTTGTTATGCAAGTCGCCTGACTTGGGTCAGTCTACCATTTCAGGCGGTTGGATGAATATCCTACGTCTCCTAACCCCTCTTTCCTTCTTCCTCACCTCTTCTTCTTCCCCAACAGACCACCGCACGGGCCGTACGGATACTCCCCAACATGCGGTTGGATAAACATACTCTATGAACGAAAATTATGTGTCAGCGATAGGATGGCTGAGTTTGGTGAGTTCACATGCGACAGCACGTGTCAGTGAGGGTGTGTTCCTTTGGTTGGGTTTGCGGCGTGCAGGGGCGACTGTGTGAGGGTGCGGTGCGACCGCGGCGTGCAGGAGCGACCGTGTGAGGGTGCGGTGCGACCGCGATAGCCGTGCGCAAGTGTACCTCCTTCTCATTTTGAGAACTTTAGGCAAGCTTGGCAAAAATGTGTGGCGAAGTTTGGCAATGCAAGGCCTAGACCCAAACAGGATAAGTACGTACTCCCTCCATTTCTTTTTAGTACGTACTAGGAGTACTAGTGTTAAAAAAGAAAGGCTAGGTTTTCCTTCATGGGATTTAATCGATACAAATCCTCGTTCAATTAATGCGTATTTTCTTCTCCAAAGACCAAAGAGCTAACCATCTCACTCCTCATCGCTTGATTAATGCAGCGCCATGCAAACCAACCTTCTCACTTCCGCATGCATGTAGGGGATATTAATGTCCTTGGTTGCTAACCCCATCAATTTTGCCTCGATTAGAGTTAGTTGCTCTTTCCAAATTGTAATTTTGATACACTGGCCTTGTGTACATAAAAATGGAGGTAGTAACTATATTTGACTTCCTTCCCCATTGTGGTGACGTCGACGATATTTTTTTGTGGTGGTTTGGCGAAGTGTGTTCGACGGAGAACACCATTTGCATCCAGGAAGTCCTTTACTAGTACTACTAGGAGTAACTAATGCAGTGAGATGGCTTCTCAAAGAAGACGGTGGAGAAGCGGACTCAGCGAATAGTGAAATGATGGTTGCTTCGTCCGTGCTTTTGTGATTTGACGCCTCACTGCTTTGTGATTTGTGATAGAAGGGACAGGGGAGTAGACTTTGTGCTCTATACTGTAGTACTACATGCGTCCAAGCATGGGAGAAAGAGGAGAGACTTTGCATTTTTCTATTCCTTCAATCAATCAATCACGGAGCTTCGGTTCCATCTTTTTCGCTTTGGCAACACCATCCACAATGGTTCCCACGATGCCAAAAGCTATTTTCACATTTGGCTACACATTGTGGATGCCCTTAACCGTACCACTTGGTTTTGCTCCTATGTGCTATCTATAAAAATCTCAATTATATTGATCTAAAAAAATTATAGAATCGAGATTAGTAAAAAGGAGGTGATTTTGCCGCGCGGATGGGGGGGGGGAGGTTTCTTATTTGAGCAATGCTACATCCATGTAATGGTTTACGTAAAGTTACGAACTGATGTGATGTAGGACTATTTGATTGGATTAAAGGAGAGGATTAGGCCCACCCCACCTGAAAATCAGGGGGCATATATAGATTAGATGGAAAGTATACGTAGCAGCTACGTAGCCCTTTGTAAGTCTAGGATTAGGCTTCTTATTTTTGAAGGACGTTGTCCTGGCGGTTTGCTAACATGCGGTCCCACGTGTCAGTGCTTTACCAAGCCGATCCACGTCCCACATGAGGCAGAACAACGGCAGAAGCAACACATGGTTAAGTTGAAGAAGATGAGGGAGAAGCGGATTCAGCAACGAGTGAAATGATGGTTGCTTCGTCCCTCCAACTTAACTGCGGGAAAGGTGCAGCTTTGTGATTTGACGCCTCATTGCTCATTACTATGCTGGCGCCATGACTGGGGTGCTTCACCCCGGCTGCTCTGCACTGTATTCCGGTATGGCACGTGGACCCGGTAGCTTGATGTCCCACATGTCGGCGAAAGGGACTAGAAGATTTATGAAAGCGAGCGCTCCACTCTTACGACGGAGGAGTAGACGACACGACGGCCCAGTGAACTGTCACTTGTACTGTATAGTACTAGTATAGTATTGCTGTTTCGCACGATCCATCGATAGAAACCCGATTAAACAGGAAAGGGCGGGATTTTTCCCGCACGGTAGATGATACTGGACATACATTTCAAAGGAAATTTTAATGTATGCAAACTGAATAATTATAAGTAACAATGTGATATCTAGTAAAACTAAAAACACATATGATTTATTGTGTTAGAGTGTAGTAGTAGTACTGTATTGCATAGTTGTTAGATGTAACATGCGAGAACGTGTAGAGATGTAGTTTTGGAGGGCCTACAGAGAGAAAAGCGTAATACGGTCACCGAACTTCAGAATAAGCTGATTACGGTCACTATATACGTTTTGCGGTGATTATACGGTCACTTGCTCACAGCTCAGCATCGGATTGCACTCTGTTGATCGGCCAAATAGTCCGCATGGAGCCATGTTGACTAGTTAAATTGACCACGTTCGTTGTGGGTCCCACCTATCAGTTCGCATAGGCAAAAGGTCAGATAAACACAAATTTGCGCAGGCGCGACAAGGCTCCAACCCGTGCGCGGGAATCACCTGGTTGTGTATGTGTCTGTCAGGGCCTGATGTGTGCGCATGCACGTGTAGGTTGAGCACTTGAGCGTGAGAGTGTGTGTTGGTCGTGTGGTGTACTGGTGTGTGCATGCATGCGTGCGTGTGTGCGTGTGAGTGTTGCGTGTGTGCGTGTGAGTGTTGCGTGCGTGCATGGCTGCGTGTGTACGTGTGAGTGTTGCGTGCGTGCGTGGGTGCATGTGTTTGTGTGAGTGTTGCGTGGATGCAGTTCGTGTGCATGCGTGCGTGCGTGTATAATCACCACACCAGCTCCTGTGTGTTAAAACAGACGGCTCAGCAAACCAATACAAGGCCACCTTGTCCGCTGTGCCCGCGGTCATGACTTCGAACCACCGTCCAAATATTTTTTTGTCGTTTGTTTTCATTCTTACTAGCAAGATGCCCGTGCGTTGCACGTAACATCAAGATGCATTTGTATGACTTGTTTATCTTGTGAGAGAAAAGGATGAACGAGGGAAGGCCTTATTTGCAAATGTGGAGAGGTGTGTGGGTACCTTTTTGCAAAATTGCCATAGTTTCTTTCCTATCCGTCAGATATAAATCGGACGGCCTATATTGCAGGATGGCAGGCACACCATCATCACCAACTCTGTTTTTTTATAAGAGTGTATTTTATAAGAGTGTAGATGTATAGTAGATACAAGTCGACAGGTGGGCATGATGGTAGTGAGATAATGTGATGCAACACTAGAGGTGCCACGTGGAGCGTTTAACTGGTCAACTAGTCATGTCATGAGCAAATACAGAGTTGTACGGTGAGCCCGTGACTACATAATAACCACTAAACATAAATGGTGACCGTAATGAGTGGATTCTGAAGTCCAATGTACGTATCGTGCTTTCGCTTCAAATACAATGATCGTCATTGCATATATCGCGAGAGAAAGATGAAACATGCCTGAATTTTCTGGGGGGCTTACTTTTAGAGGACCTGGAGATAGTTTTGTATGCATACGTGAAAGGGCGTACAGGGGGGGGGTATGCGATGGAGAGAGAGATGCTCTTCGTTTCTCTTTATTATGACTAACTTTGTATATAGTATAAAAATATACAAATTCACAGTGCGGAATAAATATCATTGTGGGCACCATGCAATACAAATTAGCGTTCGTACTCCTCCATATAACTTTGTAATGTTGTATATATGTAGAAACTCTAAAATATTTTTTTGGCCACACTTTATTCAAAAGGAATGTTGTATGCAAAATAAACGTGAAGAGAGGGCTTTTTAGATCAATGGGGTACGTGATGTAACATGTGTGAATGTGTAGTTGATGCATTTGGCGGGGCCTAGAGAGGTATGTGTGTGTATTACGTATTTGAGAGAGGCATGGATAGAGGGGCCGATGGGGGGGCGTGGGAGAGATAGCACGAGAAATGAGAGTGGTCTAGAGAGAGAGAGACGAATATGACGTCACGACAAGAGATTCCATTCCGTTGAGTGTGTATATGCAAGGGGGGAGGGAACAGAGGCACCGGGAGAAATTTTCTATGTGTGTGGTGTTTGTGTTGGTATTTGTGGGTGTGAGAAGATAATTAGACGTGGGGGCAGAGGGTGTGTCACCGCGTGAGGTCCGGTGGGTCGAGGTGAGGCCCTTCGTTCTGTTCCGTCCTGCGCCACATTGGTTGGCCTGTGACGCATTTAGGAAGACCCATGGATGACTAGTCGTACAAGACAAAGATAGCAGAATTGTGAAGGACTCTGTGTCCACTGACAAAGCCGGCTAGGATTTGTAACCCTAGGTTCTCGGACTAAGGTAACCCCTTTATCTCTGATATTACTATTCATCAAACCTAACTTTAAGGGGCATCCTACAGAATGCTCTGCTAGAATCATACTCGTCGATTAGGAAGAGAGGTGTGAGACAATGTGTGAGAGACAGGCATAAAGATAATGTGCGTACATGAGACACGTAGGCAGGTCCATGTATATAGAAAGGGTCGATGAGGATTGTGCGTGTGTATGTTTGCGAGAGGAAGAGTGCTTGTGATAAAGGTTAGTGAAAACAGTTGTAAATGGTTACGAGAGAGAGGGAGGGTTATATCTAGAGCATGTGTGCAAGAAAGACACCTCAGGAGAGAGTGTGTGAGCATGTGTGAGAGACCACCGATGGAGAGTGAAACTACATGTAAAAGACTGCTCTACACATTGATTAAAGATATAGATTGTATCCAAATATTAGAATGGGATCATGATATTTGCAATTCGCGTAAGGAGCGGTCATTGATCCATCAGACATCTAGATTCTATCGAATTTGAGCATGTCTATGTTATTATTCGACACAATTGATCCACATAGTTAGTATTTTGAACTCCAGACAATGCATCGCTTTAGCAATCAAATATAAACATGAGTATAGTTCATGTTGTGTGTGTAAAGCACATTATACATACGAAACTTACACAATGGACATTATAAATAGCTACTACCTATGAACTAGCATACATTTGAATTCAACTTAAGGTGGTTTAAAAAATCGAATTCAACATGAAGTCCATTCAATTATTTGAATTTGATATCATGGCATTTGTAAACCATACCTAAATTATGGGGGCACCAATCTTTGCTCTGATTTTGTACATAATAGCATATGTAGTCGTGTACAAAATAGATTCAAATTTAGCTTCTCCATTCCAAAATAATCGTAGTTATAGGATTTTCAAGTGTCAAAATTTCAAAAAGATGTGGATAATTTAATGAGGTTTTCAAACATACAAGGTCAAATATAACGTTGTATATTTAGGTCAATCCTCATAGTTCAAGAGTACTCTAAACGTGAATGCTTGTGTTTCAAAATTTCAAACGAAGCGCCAAAAGAGCCTCTACTCACCCAAAACCGCGTGAGACCAATGTTTGGTAGTACAAGGAAATTACTTTTCTAATAACTCCGACCCGTGAAACCTACGGGCCCGACATCCAAAGGTCTAAACCGGGGTAGGTTTGTAGCTTCATCTAGACACCACGCAACCGCATCCAAAAAACATTCATACACAATGGCGCCTAAGCACACATGCGAGCGGCCGAAATCGCTACCGCCCACTATTTGGGACACCTGGGATTACCATCCTACCCCCGACCCGCAGTAGGTCCCAAATTTAAGAGGGGGGCAAAGTTTGTACTTTCCCCAAATTTCAAACAAGCTCGTCCCATATTCTATTCAAAAAAGCCAAAAACAAGTGCGTCCCAGAACGAAACATGGTCCCCACACCCGTCAGATTCCCCATACGTACTCCGTGGGCGCCAAAACTACCTCTCCACCAGCCGCGAAACCCCGGCGCCCTCTGTCCGCCACCCCATCCCACCCATCAACCGCCGCCCTCCTCCATCATGCCGGAGCCGATACCCCGACGTCGTCGTCCACCGCAACCTCAACCGCAATGCCCTCCACGGCTAGTAGTTGAAGCCGAGGCCGAGCCATCCGTACCCGAGCCAGTTCAACCACGCCATCCTGCGCCTCACCGCTGCCGCTCCAACTTTGCCACCCTCCACCGCACCGGAGCTGTTCCTGCTACGCCGTCCTTCGCCGCCTCGGATCTGCTTCCCCTCCGCTGACATACGACCACGGCAACATAGTCAACAATTTGGCCATGGGTTCGTCCAAGCATGCACCCTCCAGAAACATCGGTTTCCCCGGTAAAAACAAGAAGATCGGCGCGACATGTGGGGGTGACCACACCAGCAACTGAAAAAGGTAGTCCTCTTCCCTTATTCGTGTAAATCTTACGTCTCTGCTTGCACGGTATTCGTCCCACAGAAGACACTAGTTGACCGCTTCTTCTTGATACTAGATGTTCCTAGTAACTCGCGATGCACAAGGTTTCTCCTCATATACTATTTCACCTTAGCTAGAGGTCCGTCGCCCCCCTGAATTTCAATTTCTGGCCACTTGATTCCTAATTAACGGAAGCATTCCCCGGCGTAACAAACGCTAGTATGCCTATTACACCAGGGAAGCAGCGCCTTGGTGTTTATCATAGGGGCGTGTGCGGCCTAGAGCTACTGGCGCCCGATCTGGAGGTCGGCCAGGATTAAAGGGATGGCTTGGGGGCGCTGGCAAGCACGGCGGTGGTGTGAGGTCGATGGGAGGGCGGGGCGGCGGAGGCAGGTGTCTGGGCCGGTGGTCGCTGGCGGTTCGAGAAAGATCGTCAACAGTGACTGGCGGGAGGTAGACGAAGGCCATCTGCCCATTCCTTATAGATCGTATGGTTCATTAAAAAAATCAACTGACCTATTTATTTTCAGTCGACTGTTATCTTAGATATGACCACATGTGGTGGTGTGCTGGAGGAGTACCTGCATTTCCTGTGCTCATATATTACAAAATCATATGGAGTAGAATCTAATTTTGTTTGCCATGCAATGTTGTAGAGCTATCATATGTCTCCTGTCATTTATTTTCCAGCCACCTACTATCTGCTACTTTTACAGTGCACTAGTTCTGCACACACTTCACCCTTACTCTCACTGTTGTGTTTTTATGCAAGGGTATTTCAGATTCTGCTGCCATGAGAGAAGCCAAAAAGAAAAGAGATAAGTCGCTCCAGCTTGTTGTGCGGCTAGGCAAGACACGTTTCAACGCTTTAATGGGTGCAGTGTCAACAGATGGAGACGGGGAACGTAGCTCTGGAGTTGATGACCTCGCTCGCAATGAACCACCATCCCAGGTGCTTGCTTTAACTTCGCGGTGTCATATGTGGTTGCATGTTCCATATGGTGTCTAGCTTGTATTCGAAAGGCCGAAGTCGATAAGATAAGGAAAGATATTTTTTTACATGAACCACCATCCCGTGAGCACCAGAAGACAAATAGCTAGTCAGGGCACTGGCCGAGCTAGTGACGAGCCCAGCAAAGATAGGCATCATCTGGAAGCCAACTAAAAAGCTGCGATGGTGGCGAAGCAGCCCGCCTCCCACCAGGCTCTCAGGTCCTAGATGATCATGCTCACCACTCCAGCCGGATGTCTAGCTTGTATTGCTTCCAATTTGGTTAAATTGGATCTTCTTAGCTTACACATTATACCTTTGAATATGAAATGTGAGGGAGTCCTGGATTAGGGGGTGTTCGGGTAGCCGGACTCCAGGACTATGAAGATACAAGATTGAAGACTTCGTCCCGTGTCCGGATGGGACTTTCCTTGGCGTGGAAGGCAAGCTTGGCGATGCGGATATTCAAGATCTCCTACCATTATAACCGACTCTATGTAACCCTAACCCTATCTGGTGTCTACATAAACCGGAGGGTTTTAGTCCGTAGGACAACTTCATCAACTCCATAGACAACAATCATACCGTAGGCTAGCTTCTAGGGTTTAGCCTCCTTGATCTCGTGGTAGATCTACTATTGTACTACCCATATCATCAATATTAATCAAGGAGGACGTAGGGTTTTGCCTCCATCAAGAGGGCCCGAACCTGGGTAAAACATCGTGTTCCCTGCCTCCTGTTACCATCTGGCCTAGACACACAGTTCGGGACCCCCTACCCGAGATCCGCCGGTTTTGACACCGACATTGGTGCTTTCATTGAGAGTTCCTCTGTGTCGTCACCGTTAGGTCCGATGGCTCCTTTGATCATCAACAGCGATGCGGTCCAGGGTGAGACTTTTCTCCTCGGACAGATCTTCGTCTTCGGCGGCTTCGCTCTGCGGGCCAATTCTCTTGGCCACTTGGAGCAGATCGAAAGCTACGCCCCTGGCCATCAAGTCAGGTTTGGAAGCTTAAACTACACGGCTGACATCCGCGGAGACTTGATCTTCGATGGGTTCAAGCCACGGCCAAGCGCGCCGCACTATCTCGAGGGGCATGATCTAGCTCTGCCTCCGGGTAGTGTCCTGGAGGCCGCACACGCATCGGTTCCGACCTCTAACTCAGAGCCTATTGCGCCAATGGAGGACGAGCGGTTGGACGCCACCTCGGGGGCTGCGATCTTAAAGGCGATCGAGCCAAACGCTAGCCCCGCACTCTGCATGATCCATGACTCCGAGGATCCGGACTCCTCCCCGGACTCCGAAACCCCCGCGCCCCTGCCGATCGAATCCGATTGGGCGCCGATAATGGAGTTCACCGCCGCAGACATCTTTCAGCACTCGCCTTTTGGCATCATCCTGAATTCTCTTAAGTCTCTCTCTTTATCAGGAGAGCCCTGGCCGGATTATGGTCAGCGAGGATGGGACACGGACGACGAAGAAATTCAAAGCCCACCCACCACCCACTTTGTAGCCACTGTCGACGATTTAACCGACATGCTTGACTTCGGCTCCGAAGACATCGACGGTATGGACGGCGATGTAGGAGACGAACAGGAACCAGCACCTGTAGGGCACTGGAAGGCCACCTCGTCATATGACATATATATGGTGGATACTCCAAAAGATGGAGATGGCGATGGAACAGTGGGGGATGACACCCCCAAGAAACAAAGCGCCGGCGTCAGCGGCGCCGCTCTAAATCCCACCAAAGCAAAAACGGTGATTCTGGCACGGGAGATAATACTACCCCGGATAGCGCCGAAGAACACCCACCTCAGCAAGATTCGGCACAGGAAGATGGAGAAGCCAGTCCTCAAGAGAGAGCGGCAGACGAGGAGGTTGAGGATGATAACTATATGCCTCCCTCCGAAGACGAGGCAAGCGTCGATGACGACAAATTCGTCATACCATCAGACCCCGCCGAACAAGAGTGTTTTAGATGCAGGCTTTTAGCCACGGCAAGCAACCTCAAGAAAAAGCAGCAGCAGCTTAGAGCTGCCCAAGATTTGCTAGCTGACAGATGGACTGAAGTCCTTGCGGCCGAAGAGTATGAACTCGAACGCCCCTCCAAGAGTTACCCAAAGCGCAGGCCGCTACCCCGATCAGAGGAGGAAGCACCTACATCACGAGCGCATGACATGGCAGACCGGCCACCTCGCGGCCGCGACAGAGAGGTCTCTCGACCCTCCACCCAAGCCATGCCCCGACGCCACTCAACTAAGGCACGGGAAAATGCGCCAGACCTGCGAGACGTACTGGAGGACAAGGCAAGACAAACAAGATCGATCTATGGATCGCGCAGGCGCCCTACGACACGTGACGATGATCTTCACTCCGGATACAACAAATCCGGCCGGGCCGAACACAACAGACATAGCTCTTCCGAGCTACGTCGTGATATAGCCCAGTACAGGGGCGCAGGCACACCCGCTATGCTTCATGAATGAAGTAATGGAGCATAAAATCCCAGAGGCTTTCAAACCCGTAAACATCGAGTCATACGATGGCACAACAGATCCGGCGGTATGGATCGAGGATTATCTCCTTCACATCCACATGGCACGCGGCGATGATCTACACGCCATCAAATACCTCCCGCTCAAACTTAAAGGACCGGCCCGGCATTGGCTTAACAGCTTGCCAGCAGACTCAATTGGTTCTTGGGAGGACCTGGAAGCCGCATTCCTTGACAACTTCCAGGGCACTTACGTGCGACCACCGGACGCCGACGACTTAAGCCACATAATTCAGTAGCCGGAGGAATCAGCCAGACAATTCTGGACACAGTTCCTAACAAAGAAAAACCAGATAGTCGACTGTCCGGATGCAGAGGCCCTAGCAGCCTTCAAGCATAACATCCGCGACGAGTGGCTTGCCCGGCACCTGGGACAGGAAAAGCCGAAATCTATGGCAGCCCTCACGACACTCATGACCCACTTTTGTGCGGGAGAAGATAGCTGGCTAGCTCGCAGTAACAACTTATCAAAGAACCCTGGCAATTCGGATACCAAGGACAAAAGTGGCAGGACACGTCGGAATAAGCAAAAACGCCGCGTTAGCAGCGGTAGCAATGAAGACACGGCAGTCAATGCCAGATTCAAAGGCTATAAATCAGGTCAGCGGAAAAAGCCATTCAAAAAGAATACTCAGGGCCCGTCCAGTTTGTACCGAATACTCGACCACTTGTGCCAGATACATGGCACCCCCGAAAGGCCAGCCAATCACACTAACAGAGATTGTTGGGTGTTCAAGCAGGCAGGCAAGTTAAGAGCCAAAAACAAAGACAAGGGGCTGCACAGCGACGACGAGGAGCCCAAGCCGCCGAACAACAATGGACAGAAGGGCTTTCCCCCACAAGTGCGGACGGTGAACATGATATACGCAACCCACATTCCCAAGCGGGAGCGGAAGCGGAAGCGTGCGCTACGGGACGTATACGCGATGGAGCCAGTCGCCCCAAAGTTCAACCCATGGTCCTCCTGCCCGATCACTTTTGATCGGAGGGACCATCCCACTAGCATCCGTCATGGCGGCTTCGCCGCATTGGTTCTTGACCGAATCATCGACGGATTTCACCTCACAAGAGTCCTCATGGACGGCGGCAGTAGCCTGAACCTGCTTTATCAGGACACAGCGCGGAAAATGGGCATATACCCCTCAAGGATTAAACCCACAAGAACGACCTTTAAAGGCGTCATACCAGGTGTAGAAGCCAACAGTATAGACTCAGTAACACTTGACGTGGTCTTCGGATCCCCGAATAATTTCCGAAGCGAAGAGCTAATCTTCGATATAGTCCCATTTTGAAGTGGCTATCACGCCCTGCTCGGACGAACCGCATTCGCAAAATTCAATGCGGTGCCGCACTACGCATCTCAAACTCAAGATGCCAGGCCCTCGAGGAGTAATCACGGTCAACGGAAACACCGAACGCTCCCTCCGCACGGAGGAGCACACGGCGGCTCTCGCAGTGGAGGTACAAAGTAGCCTTCTTCGGCAATTCTCCAGTCCGGCCATTAAAAAGCCAGACACTACCAAGCACGCCCAGAGTAACCTACAGCAAGACCGCCTGGCACACCCCAAGCAAGCGTAGCAATGCGGCCCCAACCCCAGCCTTCACGACCTAGCGAAACTAGTACCTCGCGTACATAACTACGCCCTTGAAATACCATGGGCACAGGGGAAGGGGCAAGATAACGGCACACCCAAAATACGGCTTAAAACGTACCAAGGGCTGCCGGATTCTTTTTTTAATTTTTTCTTACTTTCAGGACTCCATACTTCGGACGACCCGTTCGGCAATTAGATTGCCGCACAAACGATGCAAGATCCGGGAAGGCAGACAAGCCATGCTGCATTGTGGAACTCCCAGGTGGTCTCTGTTACGAGCGATATACCTACTTTATATATAATTCCGCGGCCTGCCCCTGGTCATGACATACTGAATAGTCCAATATCTTTTGCTTATCGCACCATCTGTATCGTTCGGCTTTGATAAATAGCCTCTCCATAAACAATGCCTAGCTTTTTGTCTATTTTTTGCATTACTCTTTTCATATATATGTTCATTAATGACATGTTGCACCCGTACATCGTGGTACGGCAAGTACGCCAGGGGCTTCAGTACCCTTTAACATGGTGTGAGAAGTCCATACACTTTCACAAGTGCGGCACCCCGAACTTATAGCACTATATGCATCGGCTCCGAATCATGATTTGGGTCAATAGTTGGGTTTGCCCAGCTCCTATGTTTTGGTGCCTTACGTTCCGCTATATCGGCTAAGGTAGCACTAGGAGAACCACTGCGATTGTGCCCCGGTTGAGCTGGGTTAAGCACCTCAGTGGAGAAAGCTAAAACTGACTGTCATGATGAGGCGAGAGACCGGTCGTTGTTCGAGAGGTTTTTCGAGTCCCTAAAGAATTATGCCGCTTCGAGCGAGGAGCTGGATAACCCCAGCCAAGGCGTGGATAGCGCCCCGAACTCGGTCTTCCGAACTAGGGGCTTCGCCGAAATTTAAAATTATAAAGTTCTATGGCTAAGTGAGAGTGTTCAAGCATTATAGTCCGATTGTCTGGTTCGTCGTGCTGAGCGCCTCCCTCGAAGGACCCAACCATGGGAAAAAGAGCGCCCAGGTTTATCACCGAACACCCCAGCACTAGTGGCATGGGGGCAGAAGCCGACGACTGGCCATCTCTTAATTTTTTGATAAACGGCCGCACAAAAAATAATATTTTAAATTCAATAAGCATTGCTTAGCGCATATGAACAAGTTTTCAGCGCACAGGATAAACACGAGCGAATTCATTCAAAAATTACATCCTTGGTGCACTCATCTGCCACAAGGTGGGCACCTGCAAGAACATCCTTATAGTAATTCTCCGGCTTGCGATGCTCCTTCCCCGGTGGTGGCCCATCCGTCACAAGCTTCTCACCGTCTAGCTTACCCCAGTGCACCCTCACACGGGCAAGGGCCCTACGGGCACCTTCGATGCAGACGGAGCGCTTGATGACCTCGAGCCTTGGACAGACCTCCACCAGCCGCCGCACCAGCCTGAAGTAGCTCCCAGGCAAGGCCTCTCCGGGCCACAGCCGAACTATGAAGCCCTTCATGGCCTGTTCGGCCGCCTTGTGGAGTTCGACCAGCTGTTTCAGCTGGTCGCTCAAGGGCACAGGGTGTCCGGCCTCAGCATACTGAGACCAGAATACCTTCTCCGTCGAGCTGCCCTCTTCAGCTCGATAGAACGCGGCGGCATCGGACACGCTGCGGGGAAGATCTGCGAAGGCCCCTGGAGAACTCCAGATTCGGGTAAGTAACAAGTAGTTTACTTTTATGTTTCTGCTTTGCATAAAGAATGCCTTACCCGCTACTATCTTCTTCATATCCTCCAACTCTCGGAGAGCCTTTTGGGCTTCGGCCTTGGTAGACTTGGCAGTCTCAAGGGCCGTCGCGAGCTCGGATGCTTGGGTCTTTGACTCAAGCTCCAAAATCTCATGTTTCTTCATGAGAGCCTGCAACTCTTGCTGCACCTCGCCGACCTGAGACCCAAGTTTCTCTCGCTCGGTGCGCTCCGCGGCCGTTTTCTTTTCGGCCTTGGATAACGCCTGTTTGAGGGTCGCCACCTCAGTTGTGGCCCCTACAATAAGCAGTACAATCCTGTTATTTTTTGCAATCATGCCTCTCTATAGGCACCTTTTTCTAAGGTATTTCTTACCTTCTTTCTCCTCGAGCTGCTGCTTGGCACGGCCGAGCTCTTGCTCGGACCGCTCGAGTCCCTGTTTTAGGGTATCCACCTCCGCAGTCCATGCGGCGGTGGCTAGCAGCGAAGCCTGCATACGCATATTGACTTCTTTATTAGACTCCTGCGAAATTTCATAGATCCTCTATTCGTCTTTTCTTTCCGAACGCCAAATAGAGCATCAGGGGCTACTGTCTATGCGGTAATATTTTTACATATTTTTACTTACCTTGAAGCCTGTTAGGAGGCCAGCGCAAGCTTCATTCAGCCCGCTCTTGGCGGACTGAACCTTCCGGATCACCGTACTCATAATAGTACGATGCTCCTTGTCGATGGAGGCACCTTCAAGCACCTCCAGCAGATTGTCCGACGCCTCCGGTTGGACGGAGGCCGCCGGCTCAGAAGGCTTGCTCCTCTTGGAGGGAGTTTGCCTGCCACGGTCCGGAATTGTTGAAGATTCCGGCACGGTGTCCGGCTTAAGGCCGGACTTGGAGCCCTGGGGGGTCTTGTCCCCTTCACTCCTGGGGTCCAGGAGGTCGCCTTGCGGCTCCTCCAGGACCACCTCCTCCTGCCCCGGAGCTCGTTGCGACGCCACTTCGGCGTCATTCGCAGTGCGGGGGGAGACATCGGGCGGAACAGAGTGGGAGCCGCTCGACGACTCGTCGAGTGCGGCCTGGGGCGGGCTGTATGATTATATTCAACATTAGGGGAAGCTGTGCAACAAAAGGAATATCATGAGTTACTCTGGTATCTTAACACTTACGATTTTGCCGGACACTTGGCCCTGTCCGGCCACCCCTCTTCGCCCTCCTCGGCGTCAGGGGCGTAGTCCGGCGGAGGGGTCTTCCTCTTCCTAGATCCCTTGGCCTCCCCCGTTGGGGCGGCCTTCCTCTTCTCTCCCCCCTCCACTGGAGAGGGAGAGTCTTCTTCTTCCTCCTCCTCGTTCTCGTAGGAGGAGGGCGCCTCGGACTCGTCAGATGACGAGTCCGACACCACCACGTTGTGGGCACTCTTTCGAGTCCCCGTGGTCTTCTTCTTCTTGACCTTCTTCTCTGGAACCACATAAGGCACCGGGGCCAGTAGCTTCACCAGTAAAGGTGGGGCTGGATCTTCGGGCAGCGGAGCCGGACAGTTAATCGGCTCGGCTATCACCCGCCAAGCCTGTCAGAGGAAAGGGAGTTCAGATCCCGCATAGTGTCAAACTATGAAAAAAGGCTTAACATCCTGTGAAGGGTGTAGATGGCATACCTTGCTAGCGTGACACTGCGAGCTGTATCCGCGGTCCTCGGAAGCGGATGCGGGAGCCTCGGCGCCCTTGAATAGCACCTTCCAGGCGTCTTCATACGTCGTGTCGAAGAGCCTGTTGAGGGTTTGGTGCTACACCAAGTCGAACCCCCACAGATTAAAATCCTGTTGTTGCCACGGGAGGATCCGGCGGACGAGCATAACTTGGATGATATTAACAAGCCAGACTGGCTTGTTCACCAGGGACTGGATGCATGTTTGCAATCCGGTCACCTCTTTTTCGTCACCCCACGACAGGCCCATCTCTTTCCAGGACATAAGCCGCGTAGGGGGTCCGGATCGGAACTCATGGGTTGCGGTCCATTCCGGATCGCGTGGCTCGGTGATATAAAACCACCCGGCTTGCCATCCCTTTAGGGTCTCCATGAAAGAGCTCTCGAACCATAGGACGTTGGCCATCTTGCCCGCCATAGCGCCTCCGCACTCTGCCTGGCTGCCGCGCACCACCTTGGGCTTGACGTTGAAGGTCTTGAGCCAGAGGCCGAAATGGGGGCAGACGCGGAGAAAGGCCTTGCACACGACGATAAACGCCGAGATGTTGAGGATGAAGTTTGGAGCCAGATCGTGGAAGTCCAGGCCGTAGTAGAACATGAGCCCCTGGACAAATGGGTGGAGTGGAAAACCTAATCCGCGGGGGAAGTGGTGGAGAAACACGACCCTCTCATGGGGCCTTGGGGTGGGGATAAGCTGCCCCTGAAAGTGCAACTATCCCTAGGTGGTTTTGGTAATTCATAACAACATATAGCTCATTGAGCTAATGCTATTCCAAGATGATCATTTCAGGAATGCTCAATGATTGGCATGGCATGGATGGTGAAATTGGAACCCTCAAAATGCTAAGGACAAAGGATTGGTTCAAGCTCAAAAGCTCAAGACTCTTCATTTTATATTTAGTGATCCAAGATCACATTGAGTCCATAGGAAAAGCCAATACTATCAAGGAGGGATGAGGTGTTGCTTAATGAGCCTCTTGCTTCATGTGCTTAGTGATATGCTCCAAAATCCTCAGCTACTTTCCCATATCCACATTTGACCTAAACCCAAAGCCAAACTCGGCCCTACCGATTCTTTCAACCCGGCGCCACCGAGTTTCATTTGTCATAAGCCACTGCCAAACCCTAGCAAATCGGTTCTACCGATAGGGATCTCGGTCTCACCGAGATGGGATTGCAATTTCTCTGTTTCCTTTTCATAACTTTTCGGTCTCACCGAAAGAGCGGATCGGTTCCACCGAGATTGCAATGTAAACTCTCTGTTTCCTTTTTGTAACATTTCGGTCTCACCGAAAGAGCAAATCGGTCCCACCGAGTTTACCTGACCAACTCTCTGGTTAGCTTATTACCAAATCGGTCTCACCGAGTTTGTGTAATCGGTCTCACCGAGATTACGTTATGCCCTAACCCTAACCATATCGGTCCTACCGAGTTGCATGTCAGTCCCACCGAAAATCTCTAACGGTCACTAGGTTTACTATTTCGGTCCGACCGAGTTTGTTGATTCGGTCCCACTGAGATTGGTAAATTGTGTGTAACGGTTGGATTTTGTGTGGAGGCTATATATACCCCTCCACCTCCTCTTCATTCGTGGAGAGAGCCATCAGAACACATCTATACTTCCAACTCATATGTTCCGAGAGAGAACCACATACCCTTGTGTTGAGCTCAAGATATTCCATTCCTACCATATGAATCTTGATCTCTAGCCTTCCCCAAGTTGCTTTCCGCTCAAATCTTCTTTCCACCAAATCCAAATCCTGTGAGAGAGAGTTGAGTGTTGGGGAGACTATCATTTGAAGCACAAGAGCAAGGAGTTCATCATCAACACACCATTTGTTACTTCTTGGAGAGTGGTGTCTCCTAGATTGGCTAGGTGTCACTTGGGAGCCTCCGACAAGATTGTGGAGTTGAACCAAGGAGTTTGTAAGGGCAAGGAGATCGCCTACTTCGTGAAGATCTACCGCTAGTGAGGCAAGTCCTTCGTGGGCGATGGCCATGGTGGGATAGACAAGGTTGCTTCTTCGTGGACCCTTCGTGGGTGGAGCCCTCCGTGGACTCGCGCAACCGTTACCCTTCGTGGGTTGAAGTCTCCATCAACGTGGATGTAGGATAGCACCACCTATCCGAACCACGGGAAAAACATCCGTGTCTCCAATTGCGTTTGAATTCTCCAAACCATTCCCTTTACATTCTTGCAAGTTGCATGCTTTATTTTCCGCTGCCAATATACTCTTTGCATGCTTGCTTGAATTGTGTGATGATTGCTTGACTTGTCCTAAAATAGCTAAAATCTGCCAAGAACTAAAATTGGGAAAATGTTAAGTTTTTATTTGGTCAAGTAGTCTAATCACCCCCCCCCCTCTAGACATACTTTCGATCCTACAAGTGGTATCAGAGCTTTGGTCTCCATTTGCTTTGATTTCCATAGCTTTTGGTGGTCATAGCCTTGGTTTCACAACCTAGGAGAGTATGGCGTCTAGTGAGGGAAATTATCACCGTAGAGGTCCATACTTTGATGGTACTAATTTTGCTAGTTGGAAGCATAAAATGAAAATGAATATTCTTGGACATAACCCCGCCGTTTGGGCTATTGTGTTTGTTGGTTTGCAAGGTGACTTCTTTGATGGGGGAGAACCAAACCGTGAAGCTACCGCAGATGAGTTGAAGATGTTGCAATACAATGCTCAAGCTTGTGATATTCTCTTCAACGGATTGTGCCCGAGAATGCAAAGGAAATTTGGGACACTTTGATTGATATGCACGAAGGTACCGACTCCGTCAAGGAATCCAAATTGGATGTGCTTCAAAGTCAACTTGACAAGTTCAAAATGAAGGATGGTGAAGGTGTCGCTGAAATGTACTCTAGGCTTGCTCTCATCACAAATGAGATTGCCGGCTTAGGAAGTGAAGAGATGACCGATAGATTCATCATCAAGAAGATTCTAAGAGCCTTGGATGGAAAATATGATACCGTGTGCACATTGATCCAAATGATGCCCAATTACAAAGATCTCAAGCCAACAGAGGTAATTGGAAGAATTGTTGCTCATGAGATGTCACTTAAGGATAAAGAGGAACTTCACAACAAATCAAGTGGTGCCTACAAAGCCTCATGTGAAGCCCCTACATCATCAAGTGAGAAACAAAACTTCAATGAAGAATTGAGCTTAATGGTGAAAAACTTCAACAAGTTCTACAAGAGTAGAAGCAAAGAGAGAAGCTCCAAATCAAGGTCCTACAATGACAAAAGATCTTCTAGTTGAGAGCGAAACTGCTACAATTGTGGAAGACCCGGACACTATTCCAATGAGTGTATGATTCCCTACAAGAGAAGACTCTCCAAAAAGAAGAAGCAAAAGAAGAAGAACTAGAGAGTTCTTGAGGGTGACTCCGCCAACATAATTCACTCTTATCATTTTGGCAAGAACAAGTGCAATCAACTTCCACATCGTGCACTAGTTCAAGGAGTCACAAATCCTCTTGTTGGTAAGACAAGGGGCAAGGTAACCTAAAAGTTTTCATGGACATCATCTTGTGTATGCATCACTCTATGTCTATGGATATCCTTGTTTGTTCCTTGTGGGACTAACCCATGTAGGTATTGAAAGTGTAATTCACTCAAATGGATAGCTCCAAGTGATCTACATCAACATTGAGCATCCACATCTTCAACATCTACATGAAGTCATCATCGACAAAACCCAAGGTTAGTTCATCCCTCTTAGGGGGGATATCACATCTAGGGGGAGCTTTACTCTAAGACTTGAGCTAAAGCAACTCTAAAGATGTGAACACAACAATGCTTTATGTAAAAGTGGTAACCCCACTTGAGCTTAAACGATGAGTATGACCTATGATCAAGTGTTCTCACTTGACTCCTAAGTCAATATACTCATATATAGATGACCTAGTCATCGCCAATTGCTTGATAGATGCTAGAATTGGTTGTGCATGCTTTGTCACATATTTCAATTGCCATTTTATTGTGTGAGCATGTTGGTTGCATATTTTACTCATCCGAGGACATCCACTTGTTGTTTTGATTGTTTGGTTTTATTTCCTTTTGCCAAGTGGATGGACAAGAATGCCTAAGAACCTCCTCTAGCTATCTATGCTTTTCTCGTCTCAAACTCTATTCATGCTACATCACAAAATTTGATCAAGTTAGATTCGAACCACTCTGTGTGAGGAGCACTCGGAGTCCCCGATTCGTCATAGACTTAAATTTCCAAAACCTCTTTGTGATTCTCGGTCTGACCGATATCCTACTTTCGGTCCTACCAAGATCATTAAGTTGATCTGAATTTTCGATCTCGGTGCAACCGATTTGAACCATTCGGTCACACCGAGTTGCAATAAATGTATATAGTTTTGCATCTCGGTGTCACCGAGTTGTTCCACTCCGTCACACCGACAGGGTCGGGCTATATATAGTCACGGGCAAAAATTTGGAAATTTCTCCGAACCCCTTCGCCCGCGCGATAGCTCGCTCTGCCAACGTGGTCTCCGGATCGTCTCCTCGCCGCCAGCCGCCTCCAGTCACTGGTCTCCATCGCCGTCAATGGAATTCAACCCCGCCATTGCCGCCGTAGCGAGTCTCCACCGAACTAGGGTATGGACTCGATCTTTGTGCTATCCCCAATCTGATTCCTAGCACATTGTGATCTTATTGTCTCTAGCCACGATTGAAACACTCCTATCCAGTCAATGTGTTCGTAGAATAGGATTGATTCGAAAACTTTAGTGTTAGGTTTCCACCGAAACCATCTCGGACCCACCGATTTGGCCGATGCCATTGCACAAGTGAGACTCGGTCTGACCGAGAATTACTAATCGGTGTGACCGATTTTGGAACTTTGTGAAACCCTAGCAGTCTTGGTGCCACCGAACTGTGACTCGGTCTGACCGAGTTCACTAGTTTAGGTTCCAAAACTGCTTCGGTATCACCGAGTTTAAAAATCGGTAGATCCGAGATGATTTCTGTGGGAAACTAAAACAAAGATTTTGAATGATTCTTTTGCAAAAATCTCTTCATTTTGTGATGCTCATCCACTCTACCTCATCTATAAACTATTCACAGGGTCAGCAGTCAGCTTGTTCATCATGTCAGATCAGAGTGACAGCCAGAATGTGTCAGAACAGCAAGTGCACATGAGTGAGGGCACTAGTCCCTCCTGTTTTTCAGATGAAGGCAGCAGGAGCACCCCTAGCAACCTGCCAAAAGCTGCCACCAGACAAAGGAAGAAGAGAACCTCAGACTCAGAGGATGAGGACTATGTGGCAGAAGAGGAAGCAACTTCCAAGAGAGTTGTGCTCAAGAAGGAATATGGCCCAGCACAGAGCACAAAGCCAGGGATGAAAATTAAAAGGCCAGCAGGTAGGCAGCCTATGCCAAAGGCCAGAGCCTCAACTCAGATTCCTGAAAAGCCTGAACCCAAAGAGGCTGCTGCAGAAGGGAAGAAGAGGAAGGAGAGGATCAAAAAGACCACTGCTAGAGTGCTTGGGAGATCCTCAATCATGAGAGATTCTAAAGAGGAAGAGGAAGAAGAGGTTGCTGCACCAGCACCTAAGGCACCTAAGGTAATGGGTGATGCTATCAGGATAGGGGCTGCTGCATCAAAGCCCAAAGAAGCACCCAAAGCTGCCTCCAAGCCCAAGTCAGCACCAAAGAGGAATACAAAGAGCATACCTGCAACTGAGAAGAACAAGGCCCCAGTGCCTGAAGCTGCTGAAGATGATGATGAAGGACAAGTTCTGAGAAAACTCAAGCCCAAGATCCCAGACCACAATGATGCTCATCCTGTGGCTGAGGACATGAAAATCAGAAGAGATTCAGGGCTGAGGAAGTGGAGAGAAGCAGATCCATATGCTTCAAGGAGAAAAACTGTTGTTGATTACAGGTTTCACACCAAGGAACAGCAAGATTTTTATGAGACAGTTTTGCTTGATAAGAAGCCCATAGTGTGTGACATGAGATGGGTTGATTGGAACTACATCAAGGACAATGAAGAGCACTATCCTGGAGTGCAAGACAGCTTCATAGCTTGTGGAGTAGCTGACTTTGTTGGGCAGAAGCTCACAAAGTGGAATGAAGAGCTGATCATGCAGTTCTACTCCACAGCACACTTCTATCCAGATGGCAGAATTGTGTGGATGTCTAAAGGTACAAGGTACCAATCTATAGTTGCTGAATGGGCTCAGCTGATCAATGCCCTAGAGGAGCATGAGGATGACTTAGACATATATGCCAAGAAGAAGATGGACCACAACTCTATGTCCAACATGTACAAGGAAATTCCAAATGAGGCACTTGATACTTTCAAGTTTGGGCCAGTACATTATCTTCTGTCAGGGCTGCCAACTATCAACTAGATCTTAAGGCACACTCTGTTGCCCAAGTCAGGTGATCACAAGATGATCAGAGGCCATGCAATCAACTTGCTTCATATCTTTGATGTGCCTTAGAAATTCAAGGTCATGAGCCTCATAGTAGAGACTATCAAGAGGACTGCAGCAGATCAGAAGAGGAGCTGTGGTTATGCCCCTCAGATCCAAGAGTTGATAAACTCCAAGATGGGCACATGCATATACTTATTGGACAAGGAACATTTGCCTATTCATCCAGATTTCGAGGACAATCAAGTTGTGATGAATGAAAATGAACCATCTTCAGCACAAGCACAAGTAAACAAGGAGAAGGCAAGGAAGGAGAAAGCTACCAAGATGCCAACTCAAGAGGAGGCATCTGAGTACTTCTTGAAAACCAAGCAGGAGCAGCTTAGTTACTTGATTGCATCCACACTGAGGATTGAGAAAGGACTGGCCACCCTCACTCAGAATCAGCAGAGCTTAGAGAGGATCATAGAACAAAAGTTCTATGACTTGGATGTTAAAGTAACAGAGATTCAGTCTGCAGTGGAGCAACTTCAAGATGACATGCAGGAGAGGAGAGGGAAGACTACAACTGATGCATTTGCCAGAGTGCCACAAGCTCCGAGGTCGACTGCAGTGCCAGTTCCTGACACCAGAGCCACCACCTCAGCTCCAGCCATAGCACCAGCCCAACCAGCTCCAGCATCTACTTCAGCTTCAGCTCCAACCACGTCTACAGAAGGCTTCGTCCTTGGAGTGATCCAGACTCCACCACCACCAGAAGATCAAGCCTGAGAGTCGATGTAGCACTATGCATTTTCTAGGAACTTTTTGGTAACTTGTTGCCAAAGGGGGAGAAAAATGCATAGATCATAGGCTTCGAGAGAGAGAGTGTTGCTTTTATTCTCTCTTGCTTTATTTGGTGGTTTTTCAAACTTTGTTTGCTTTTGGTTGAGATACTTTGATAGGCTTGTGAGACATTGATGATCATGTGTTTGATCATAAGCTACACTTATGCATGCTTGATATATCCTATCTATCTTATGTGATCATTCACTTTCTTTGGTGATGAGTGCATGTATTTAATTCTTATCATTTTGAGCGCTCCACCAAGATGTATGTGACATGGAAGCGTGACCCATGACTCTAACTCTTTGTGCATTTGCAGTCCAAAGCAAATTTTAAATACGCACAAATTTAGGGGGAGCTCTTACTTATCACATACTTCTCAAAGCAACGATATATTTCATTCTTATTATTTGTCGAAGCTTTTGATCTATATGTTCTCATCAATTACCAAAAAGGGGGAGATTGAAAGTGCAACTATCCCTAGGTGGTTTTGGTAATTCATAACAACATATAGCTCATTGAGCTAATGCTATTCCAAGATGATCATTTCAGGAAAGCTCAATGATTGGCATGGCATGGATGGTGAAAGTGGAACCCTCAAAATGCTAAGGACAAAGGATTGGCTCAAGCTCAAAAGCTCAAGACTCTTCATTTTATATTTAGTGATCCAAGATCACATTGAGTCCATAGGAAAAGCCAATACTATCAAGGAGGGATGAGGTGTTGCTTAATGAGCCTCTTGCTTCATGTGCTTAGTGATATGCTCCAAAATCCTCAGCTACTTTCCCATATCCACATTTGACCTAAACCCAAAGCCAAACTCGGCCCTACCGATTCTTTCAACCCGGCGCCACCGTGTTTCATTTGTCATAAGCCACTGCCAAACCCTAGCAAATCGGTTCTACCGATAGGGATCTCGGTCTCACCGAGATGAGATTGCAATTTCTCTATTTCCTTTTCGTAACTTTTCGGTCTCACCGAAAGAGCAGATCGGTCCCACCGAGATTGCAATGTAAACTCTCTGTTTTCTTTTTGTAACATTTCGGTCTCACCGAAAGAGCAAATCGGTCCCACCGAGTTTACCTGACCAACTCTCTGGTTAGCTTATTACCAAATCAGTCTCACGGAGTTTGTGTAATCGGTCTCACCGAGATTATGTTATGCCCTAACCCTAACCATATCGGTCCTACCGAGTTGCATGTCAGTCCCACCGAAAATCTCTAACGGTCACTAGGTTTACTATTTCGGTCCGACCGAGTTTGTTGATTCGGTCCCATCGAGATTGGTAAATTGTGTGTAACGGTTGGATTTTGTGTGGAGGCTATATATACCCCTCCACCTCCTCTTCATTCGTGGAGAGAGCCATCAGAACACATCTATACTTCCAACTCATATGTTCTGAGAGAGAACTACCTACCATTGTGTTGAGCTCAAGATATTCCATTCCTACCATATGAATCTTGATCTCTAGCCTTCCCCAAGTTGCTTTCCACTCAAATCTTCTTTCCACCAAATCCAAATCCTGTGAGAGAGAGTTGAGTGTTGGGGAGACTATCATTTGAAGCACAAGAGCAAGGAGTTCATCATCAACACACCATTTGTTACTTCTTGGAGAGTGGTGTCTCCTAGATTGGCTAGGTGTCACTTGGGAGCCTCCGACAAGATTGTGGAGTTGAACCAAGGAGTTTGTAAGGGCAAGGAGATCGCCTACTTCGTGAAGATCTACCGCTAGTGAGGCAAGTCCTTCGTGGGCGATGGCCATGGTGGGATAGACAAGGTTGCTTCTTCGTGGACCCTTCGTGGGTGGAGCCCTCCGTGGACCGTTACCCTTCGTGGGTTGAAGTCTCCATCAACGTGGATGTAGGATAGCACCACCTATCCGAACCACGGGAAAAACATTTGTGTCTCCAATTGCGTTTGAATTCTCCAAACCCTTCCCTTTTCATTCTTGCAAGTTGCATGCTTTATTTTCCGCTGCCAATATACTCTTTGCATGCTTGCTTGAATTGTGTGATGATTGCTTGACTTGTCCTAAAATAGCTAAAATCTGCCAAGAACTAAAATTGGGAAAATGTTAAGTTTTTATTTGGTCAAGTAGTCTAATCACCCCCCTCTAGACATACTTTCGATCCTACAGCCCCTCTTCGGGAAGCCGGTGCGCGATGTCCTTGGACAGGTATCCGGCCTTCCTTAGCTTTTTTACTTTACCCTCCGTAACGGAGGAGACCATCCATTTACCTCCCGCTCCGGACATTGCTGGAGAAGGTTGAGGTGGGATGTGCGGGCATGGGCGCTGGAGCTCGGGTGCACGAGAGATGGATAGGCAAGGGAGGAAGAAGGCGTAGGTAAAAAGGGTAGATCCTTATCCCCTTATATAGGCGGATGCGGTTATGCGTCCCCACCTACCTAATAAAACTCGCTTGCCTCCCGAGCGCCGTGATAAATGGCACGGTTGGGTTACCCACGTCCGTATTGATGAGAATCCCGTAAAAAGGGTACACGATCTCTGCTTTGACAAGACGTGCCAAGGGAACCGCCTCGCAAAACACGCTGAGGTGAAAAAGTAAAAATGATTCGAGTACAGGACTTGGCCGTAGTGTGATGGCGCACTGCGGAGTACGTCAGCAGATTGGATTTGTGTTAATATTATTCTCTCTTTGGCAATATATGGAAACTTATTTTGCAGAGCTGGACACTACTCTTGGTGTTAACAATCTTCTATGAAGGACTTGGAGGAGGATCCCGCCTTGCAATGCCGAAGACAATTTGCGCGCCGGACTCGTCGTCATTGAAGCCTGGTTCAGGGGCTACTGAGGGAGCCCTGGATTAGGGGGTATTCGGGTAGCCGGACTATACCTTCAGCCGGACTCCAGGACTATGAAGATACAAGATTGAAGACTTCGTCCCATGTCCGGATGTGACTTTCCTTGGCGTGGAAGGAAAGCTTGGCGATGCGGATATTCAAGATCTCCTACCATTGTAACCGACTCTATGTAACCCTAACCCTATCCGATGTCTATATAAACCGGAGGGTTTTAGTCCGTAGGACAACTTCATCAACTCCATAGACAACAATCATACTATAGGCTAGCTTCTAGGGTTTAGCCTCCTTGATCTCATGGTAGATCTACTCTTGTACTACCCATATCATCAATATTAATCAAGCAGGACATAGGGTTTTACCTCCATCAAGAGGGCCCAAACCTGGGTAAAACATCGTGTTCCCTGACTCCTGTTACCATCCGGCCTAGACGCACAGTTCGGGACCCCCTACCCGAGATCCGCCGGTTTTGACACCGACAACATGCCTTTCTGTTTTTGGTACATACTAGTACATCTGTGTATTAACCATGTTCTTACATCAAACTAATGTTCTTGTGTATCCCTCATCAATCACTTATGACGAGGCAGGCAGGCAAGGGGACTACTCCTCATTTAAAGAATGCAGCGTCAGCCTCCCAACATGATTTCAAGAAACAGAAATGCTACATGAAGATAGTGAACGTAGCTCTGTAGTTGATTACAACATTTCCCATACACTAGCATCGCAGGTGCTTGCTCTAACTTGGCAGCGTGATATGTGGTTGCATGTTGCATATGGTGTCTAGATTGTAATTCTTCCAATCTGGTTAAACTGCATGTGCTAGTTTGCTTTGCTTATACATTATACCCGTTAATGTGACATGCCTTCCTGTATTTAGTACATAGTACATCTGTCTATTAAGCATGTCCTTACATAAAACTATTGTTTTTTGTATCCCGCATCAATCAACATGACGAGACACCTTTAGTATATGCAGTGCGATATTAGTTGCATCTTTCATATGATTTATAGCATGCGCTGCTTCTAATTTGTTGAAATTCCATTTATGATGGGACACTTTTAACTTGGTAGAGTCATATTGGTTGCATCTTTCATGTGGTGTCTAGCTTGCATTGCTTCTTATTTGCTGGAATGGTTTCTGCTTAGTTTACACAAACAGTTGTGAACATGCCATGCCGTCCTGTTTTTCGTACATATTCCATCCTGGTATCATGTGTTTGCCTTACATCAAAGTAGTGATTGTCAGTATCATGCATGAAAGAGTTCTGAAGAGACAATTTTATTGCTTTTTCTTGTCGGTTTTACTTGACAATTCAAAATCAATAAAGCGGAAGGAAGTTAGCAAGGCAGCGGATAAAGGTGCTCCTTCCGAACGGAGGGCCTCTACAGTTTCTACTCCTCCACACCCCCAAGATGATTTCCAAGACAACACATGCATAGACACTCAACAAAGTTGTGTTTATGATGAGCACGTCTCCCCTAGTGCAGCATCACCGGTGCTTCCTCTAACTTGGCACTGTTATATGTGGTTGCATGTTATGTGTGATGTCTAGCTTGTATTGCTTCTAATTTTGTTGAATTCCATCTGCTTACTTTACACATTATACTTAAGTAAGACACGTGTTCCTGTTTCTAGAACATACAATATCTGTCTATCACACCATGTTCTTACATCATATTACTACTGTTGTGTAACCTGCAACAATCACTTATCATAAGACACGTTTGACTTCGGAGTGTGATATAGGTTCATCTCACATTCTTTTCTAGCTTGTACTACTAATTTGTTGAAATGGCACTTATGACGAGACAGTTTTAACTTGGTAGAGTGATATTCGTTGCATCTTTCATATGGTGTCTAGCTTTCATTGCTTCTAATTTGTTGAAATGCCTTCTCCTTAGTTTACACATCATAAGCTGTGAATATGCAATGCTGAGAATATGCCATGGCACTAATGACGAGAGACCTGGTAGTGTGATGTTGTTTGCATCTTGCATATGATTTATTTCTTGTACTGCTTCACATTTGTTTAAACGCCATTTATGATGAGACACTGTTAACTTGGCAGAGCGATATTTGTAGCATCTTTCATATGGTGTCTACCTTCCATTGCATTGCTTCTAATTTGGTGAAATGTCTTCTTCTTAGTTTACACATCATAGTTCTGGTTATCTCTTCCGTCCTGTTTTTCATACATATTACATCCTCCTATCATGTGGTTGTCTAACATCAAAGTTCAGTTCGTCTGCATCACGCATCAATTTGTTCCGAAGAACTAAATTGTTATTCGTTTTTCTTGTCGGCTTGACTTAACATGGCACAGAGAAAGAGGAAGAAACACAGAATGGCAGGGAATGAGAAGCGGATGAATCCTGCAGATTCTGCTGGTACTGATGGTGCAATAGAAGGTCAAAGTCCAGCAGAAAATTCTACAAACACGGCATCCCATGCTACACGAGTTGCAAAAAAGACAAACAGAAACAAATAGCTGCCACCAAACAAGCAGTGACAGCCCTAGTTCTTGCAACACTTACCACAGTACTACCAGTTGCACGACGTACTCGTGCGTCAACTGAGCTAGCAGCACGTTCCCAGGCTCCCTTGCCACCTGACACTACTTCCCAAGCACTCTTGACACAAGACGAGTTGGCAATATCAGATGAACCTTGTGAGCTTCAACAGCAAGAAGGTAGTTGCTGGAGTCAAGTTACAGTTGCATGCTTCTTTATATGTAGTCTCACAGTTTGATGTACACTAACACTTCCTATGTTTGTTGTTGGACTAGCACCTAGGCGCAAGAGGAAACAAACATCAGGGATAATGCTCGATAGGTTAACTAAATCTAGAGGAGGAAGAATGGAGGTCCGTTTTGAGGCAGGTTTAAAAATGCCACGTGATACTACAAAGTCAGCCAAGTTAGTATCAGAGGCAGCGGTTGCTGTTAGGTGTCATGTACGTATCCTCCCAACATGGATTCAGTACAGGAATGACAAAGACGAAACCCAGTTCAACACCTTCCTCAACCATTTATCTGTAAGTATGGTTATGTATGGAAACTAGTAATATCGTCTTGCTCTGTCCAATACATTCTAGGTTGCTGATAATGAGACTCCCATAATTTTCAACAGATGAGGTTCAAGTTGGATAGCCAAGATGATGCAACCACACAAGCTTGCACCCATGTTTTCAAGTCTGCTCTGCGACAGTATCGGTATAACTTGAGGAAAACTCACTTTGAAGGCATGGCTAACAGTGAACTTGCCCAAACATCTCCAGTGGAAAATATATCTGATGAAGACTGGAGAGGCCTCGTTAAACACTGGTCCGATCCGAAGTATCAGGTACATGATATATATGTCATCAGATCACATGTTGAAGTCCAATTTACGCATGTGCCATACAAATCTATCTTCTTGTAGGTGAACTGTTCAAAGAACAAGGCCAACTGTACGAAAGTGAAATTCCAACAGACGACAGAATCTCTTAGCTTTATTGCACACCGCGAGGCTCTTGTAATTAGCTATTGTTTCACTCTTTTCGCTGTACCATATTATCAGATCTATATTGACTTGTTCCAAATGCAGAGGAAAGCCCGCAAGGACCAAAAAGTACCTGAACCAAATGCTGTGGAAATCTTCAAGGACTGTCACACCAGCAAGAAGAAGGGCATGACTACACCAGTCAAAGTCGCTGTTGTAAGTCCTTAATCCTCATGCCTTTTAACTACTACTTACTCTAACTTGTGCCTTGAACTGCATGGTTTGCATCCAATGTCTATTACTCTTTTCAATTTTATACACAATTGTCTTAGCGTATCATTGCACCTTACAAGGTTTAAAAGAGAGGAGTGATGTTCCTTTCATCTTGACCCGTAATCTAGTTCCGTGCTGGACTTGCCCACACAATGTTACAATTGCCTATTTGTCTGTTCTCAGTTGTTTTGTGATATGAATGATGTCATACTATGATTACCGTATTATAAACTTCGTCTCTTCATCCTTAGCCCTCAATACAATGTGAAGAAATAGACAATACATTAGCGATGGTACATGGTCATATGTTTGGAACCTGGTTTTTTTATGTACTTTGCAATAAAATACAACTAATATTTTACATGGGTTCACCAGAATAAGTTCTATATATAGACCAAAGCTATTTTGTTTGGTTTTGCTGCCTCCTTAATATCTTCTGTTCTGGTACTACTAATGTAAAACCTCAACTTTTCAGCGAGCTATGGAAAAAATGGTGGAACCGCCACCTTCTGAAGGTGGCGAGGCAACTATAACCGCAATGTCAGCTCTAGCTGCAGTGGGTCAGTACCTGCCCACTAACAGTGCCAAAAGCATGTTCCTGCGTAATACTGGGTTGGTTGTTAAGGCAATATCGTCCAAACTGCCTCATGATCAAGATATGCAAGCTCAAAGCAATGTTGTATCTGTGCTCCAGACACAAGTCCATTCCCTAACAGAGACCCTTTGTGAAACAAGGAGAAACATTGCTCAATGTCGTCAAGATATGCATGGTTTTGAAACCATACTATCAGACATTTGCTATGTTGTTCAGGAGCCTAGCGGAAATGAAGGCGAGGGTTATGGTGCTCCATCGGACAATACAGCATGAAAACGTAACAGTCAGGTCAAATGAACTGAGCTTCTAAACTTCTGGTGGTGCATTTATCTGCTAGACTGTTAAGTTTTATGCAAACCTTCCTTTTGTTATATAGTTGTAATTTGTTTTGGTGCGATAGAAAATGTATTCTTAACGTGCAGCCACCGCCTGTAGAAAACAGCAAGCCATTTTTGTATAGTGTAGGGTGTTCCCTATATTTGCACTGGTGGCGATCTTTGATGCCGAGTGGATGTAATCTGTGCAATCGCCTTAATAGCCTAGCGTTAGTTTTGGCCTTGTTTATTTCCTAGTCTTCTTTTTCCCTGGTTTGCTAGTGGCCGCAACTACCATGGGCCATATACGGGACGTAGGATCCAGGGGTCACCTACGGGCCGTCGATAAATGGGCCTGTAATCGGTGGGCCTCGGGCCGTCGGATAAATGTGTCTACATGGGTCATAATCGGGCGTAATTGGTATCAGCCCAGCACGGTAACAGGCCGTTAACAGGCCGTAGGACAGCAAAGGCTCAATTCTGTCACAGGCATAACAGGTCATTAATGGGTCAGAATATAGGACGGGCTGGAAAAGGGGCAACGGGTTAACAGGTCAGAAACGGGCCGACTCTTGCCATGGGCCGATTTTGGCCCATTAGGGTAACAGGCCAGTAATGGGCCGACTCTTGCCATGGGCCGAATTTGGCCCATTAGTGGAACAGGCCAGTAACGGGCCGGAAGTAATCGAGGGCCGAAAAGGAGCCCAAGAACGTATGGGTCGTCAATAGGCCGAAAGCTAACACAGGCTGGAAACGGCCCATGTAAATCACGGGCCGTTAACGGGTATAAAGAAAATTACTGTTCATTATGGGCTAGACTCACCGTGGGCCTGTAATGGGCCGAAAGATACGAAGGCCTCATATGGGCCGAAAGACGTCGTGGGCCATACATGGGCCGAAAGTGAAATGGGCTGGTATTATATTCGATGGCCCACATGATGTTGTTGGGCCGATTTCCTTTAGGGCCTAACGGGTCGTGAGTTAATGGGCCGTAAAATGGGCTATTTGCGAAGAGACCGTTAACAGGCTTTTCATGGGCCAGCCCGTTAACTTTTGAGCAAGTCAAACGGGCCAGCTTTGTAAGCTAAATGGACCACTGTTGGGCCGTGCCACGTGTCGACATATCATAGGTGCCTATCTGACCCACTGATGAGCTGGCACATGTTTCGTCCGGCCAATAAGAATTTTACACGTGGAAATTTCCCATTGGTCGGGGCTGCACGGGTTATCGGATCCAAAACCCTACCCGATAGCTTAACGGCGTTTCGTTACGGTGGATGCCACGTATCGGTCACCCTTGATGAAAGCACTTCTGTGACGCGCGATTTATCGTCATGGAAGTGGACACTTCCATGATGATAATTTTGGTAATGTCATGGAACACTTCTACGACAGCACAGGTATGACTATCTTGATTCTGTGATAAATTTGTCATGGATGTACATGCATGACAAAAAAGCGACCTACTATGACAAACACGTATCATCACGGAAGTGTATTTTTTTGTAGTGGATGACAACTTACTTGATGGATCTTACTCAATCCATAGGTAGATATGGTGGACTCTTATGGCAAGACTGGTTTAAGGGTATTTGGAAGCACAAGTAGTATCTCTACTTGGTGCAATGAATTTGTCTAGCATGAGGGGGAAAAGCAAGCTCATCATGTTGGAAGATCCAAGACAATATAATTCATCTCAGATGTAAGAAAACATAACCCATTACGTTGTCTTCCTTGTCCAATGTCAACTCTTTAGTATGTCATATTTTAATGAGTGCTCACAATCATAAAAGATGTCCAAGATAGTATATTTATATGTGAAGACCTCTCTTTCTTTATTACTTCCTATTAATTGCAACGATGACCAAAACTGTGTTTGTCAACCCTCAACAACTTCTATTCATCATACTCTTTCTATGTGAGCTCATTACTCTCCATAAGACTCACATGATCTCTTTGTTTCTTTTTATTTCTTTCTCTTTTCTTTTATTCACTTAGGATCATGGCAAAATAATCAAGCCCTTGACTCAACACTAATCTTTATTATATAGCTCACGGACTCGATTACATAGAAGGATAATAAAGCAAAACTCACAACTAGATCACACTAAGAACTTTTATTCTACTAGATCAAGATATTACCAAAAGGATCGAACTAATAAAAACGGTAAAGATAAAAGTGATGATGATACGATACCGGGGCACTCCCCCAAGCTTGGCAGTTGCCAAGTGGAGTGCCCATACCCATGTGATTATGGCTCCTTTGTTGGTGAAGAAGGTGGGGATGTTGATGATGGATAGTCGCACATTGAGCGTAGGAGGTCTTCTAACTTGCGGATAATGCCCTTGAGTGCGATGATATGCTCCTTCAACAAAATATTTTTCACGTGTGAGATACTTATTTTGTATACGAGCTAACTCAATCATCTTGAAAGCTTCGATTTCTGTTGGGGTAAGAAGATTGTGATCCAGTTGAAGGGTGTCTTCTGTTGCCGGAACTTGGTCCTCCATGGCCTTCTTGATCCCTTCATCCTTATTGATCTCCATGGGTTCTTCTCTCTTCAGCTCTATCTTCATTAGCCAAGCATCGTTGCCCTCATGGTTGGAGGAGGAGGGAGATGACATAGTGCCTGGCCTTGACAACCCTAACAGAAAACAGCTCGAAACAAAGACAGGAGATTTTTGCGTGATACGGGAGTCAAAACCCCCGGGAGATTATATAATGAATTTTTACCGACCAAAATATGTGTCGTGTACGAAAACGGAGTCCGATGAGCAGACGAGGTGCCCACGAGGTAGGGGGCGCGCCCAGTAGGGTAGGGCGTGCCCTCCACCCTTGTGGAGCCCTCGTGTCCTTCCCGGACTGCTGCTTATTTTTCTATTTTTCTAAATATTCCAAAATGGAGAAATATTGCCTTAAAAACTGTTTTGGAGTCGGTTTACTTACCGTACCACATACCTATTCCTTTTTGGAGTTTGAAACATTCCGGAAAGTGTCCCTTATGTATTCCTCCGGGGTTACGATTTCAATAACATTGGTTTCAATATTTATGGGATTACCTGAGATATAGTGTTTGATTCTTTGACCGTTCACCACCTTCGGATTTGTGCCTTCGAAGTTGTTGATTTTTATGGCACCGGAACGATAGACCTCCTCGATAAGGACCTTCCCATTTAGAGAGAAGTTTTCCTACAAAAAATCTTAAACAAGAGTTGTATAGCAATACATAATCACCTACATTAAACTCACGCTTTTATATCCTTTTGTCATGCCATCTTTTAACTTTTTGCTTTAAACAACTTGGCATTTTCATAGGCTTGGGTTCTCCATTCATCAAGTGAGCTAATATCAAATAACCTCGTCTCACCGGCAAGTTTAAAATCATAATTAAGTTCTTTAATAGCCCAATAAGCCTTGTATTCTAGTTCGAGAGGTAAGTGACATGCTTTTCCATAGACCATTTTATACGGAGACATACCCATAGGATTTTTATATGCACTTCTATAGGCCCATAATGCATCATCAAGTTTCTTGGACCAATTCTTTCTGGACCTATTAACAGTCGTTTACAAAATTAATTTGAGTTCTCTATTACTCAATTCTACTTGACCACTAGACTGAGGGTGATAAGGAGATGCAATTCTATGATTAACATCATATTTAGCAAGCATTTTGCGGAAAGCACCATGAATAAAATGTGAACCACCATCAGTCATTAAATATCTAGGGACTCAAAATCTTGGAAAATAACTTCTTTAAGCATTTTTAATAGAAGTGTTATGATCAGCACAACTAGTTGGAATAGCTTCTACCCATTTAGTAACGTAATCAACAGCAACTAAAATATGTGTATAACCATTAGAGGAAGGAAAATGTCCCATATAGTCAAAGCACCAAACATCAAATGGTTCAATAACAAGTGAATAATTCATAGGCATTTCTTGACGTCTACTAATATTACCAATTCTTTGACATTCATCACAAGATAAGACACACTTACGGGTATCCTTGAAAAGAGTAGGCCAATAAAAACCAGATTGCATTACCTTATGTGCAGTTCTATCTCCAGCATGGTGTCCTCCATAAGCTTCGGAGTGACACTTGCGTAGGATCTGTTCTTGTTCATGCTCAGGTACACAATGTCTAATAACACCATCTACTCCTTCTTTATAAAGATGTGGGTCATCACAAAAGTAATGCCTCAAATAATGGAAGAACTTTTCCTTTTGCTGGTACATGAAACTAGGTGGTATAAACTTAGCAACAATCTAATTAGCATAATCAGCATACCATGGAGCAGTATGAGAAGCATTTATGACATTTAATTGCTCATCAGGAAAGCTATCATCAATAGGTAGTGGGTCATCAAGCACATTTTCTAACCTAGACAAGTTGTCTGCAACGGGGTTCTCAGCTCCTTTTCTATCAACAATATGCAAATAAAATTCTTGTAGCAAGAGAACCCATCTAATAAGTCTAGGTTTAGCATCTTTCTTTTCCATAAGATATTTAATAGCAGCATGATCAGTGTGAATAGTTACTTTAGAATCAACAATATAAGTTCTAAACTTATCACAAGCAAATACAACTGCTAAGAATTCTTTTTCCATAGTAGCATAATTTCTTTGAGCATTGTCTAGAGTTTTACTAGCATATTGAATAACATTTAGTTTCTTATCAACTCTTTGTCCTAGAACAGCACCTACAACATAATCACTAGCATCACACATAATTTCAAAGGGTAAATTCCAATTAGGTGGCTGAACAATAGGTGCAGAGATCAATGCTTTCTTAAGTATTTCAAATGCTTCTACACAATCATCATCAAAGACAAATGGTATATCTTTTTGTAATAAATTAGTCAGAGGCCAAGAAATTTTTGAGAAGTCCTTAATGAACCTTCTATAAAAACTGGCATGACCAAGGAAACTTCTTATACCTTTGATGTCCTTGGGACATGGCATCTTTTCAATAGCATCAACCTTGGCTTTATCAACTTCAATACCTCTTTCAGAAACTTTATGACCCAAGACAATACCTTCATTCACCATAAAGTGGCACTTTTCCCAATTCAAGACAAGATTAGTTTCTTCACATCTCTACAAAACTCGATCAAGGTTGCTCAAGCAATCATCAAAAGAAGATCCATAGACGGAAAAGTCGTCCATGAAAACCTCACAAATCTTTTCACAAAAGTCATAGAATATAGCCATCATGCATCTTTGAAAGGTAGCAGGTTCATTACATAAACCAAAAGGCATACATCTATAAGCAAAAGTACCAAAAGGGCATGTAAAAGTAGTCTTTGATTGATCTTTGGCTGACACATGTATTTGAGAGAAACTAGAATAACCATCTAGAAAGCAAAAATGTGTATGTTTGGACAATCTTTCTAGCATTTGATCAATAAAAGGTAAGGGGTAATGATCTTTTTTAGTAGCCTTATTTAATTTGCGGAAATCAATTACCATCCTATAACCTGTAATAATTCTTTGAGGAATCAATTCATCTTTATCACTAGGAACAACAGTAATACCTCCCTTCTTAGGGACACAATGGACAGGGCTTACCCATTGACTATCAGCAACGGGATAAATTATACCTACCTCAAGGAGCTTTAGTATCTCCTTTCTTACCACTTCTTTCATTTTAGGATTTAGCCGGCGTTGATGATCACGAACTGGTTTAGCATCTTCTTCCAAATTAATTTTATGTTGACATAGAGTGGGACTAATGCCCTTAAGATCATCAAGAGTATACCTAATAGCAGCACGGTGCTTCTTTAGAGTTTTCAATAATCTCTCTTCCTCATGCTCTGAAAGGTTAGCACTAATAATAACAGGATATATCTTTTTCTCATCAAGATAAGCATATTTAAGAGTATCAGGTACCGGTTTACGCTCAAACACGGGATCACCCTTGGGTGGAGGAGGATCCCCTAGGATTTCAAAAGGTAAATTGTTTTCAGAATAGGTTCCTGTTTAAAGAATACTTCATCTAATTCCCTTCTTTCATTCATAAACATGTCATTTTCATGGTCTAGCAAGTATTGTTCTAAAGGATCACTAGGAGGTATGGCAATAGAAGCAAGGCCAATAATTTCATCCTTACTAGGTAATTCTTCTTCACAGTGTTGTCTACTAAATTTAGAAAAATTAAATTCATGAGTCATATCATCTAAGCCGATAGTAACAACATCTCTTTTGCAATCTATGGTAGCATTAACAATATTTAAGAAGAGTCTACCAAATATAATGGGACAAAAGCTATCTTGTGGGGAACCAAGAACAAGAAAATCAGCAGGATATTTAGTTTTCCAACACAAGACTTCAACATCTCTAACAATTCCCATTGGTGAAATAGTATCTCTAATGGCAAGTTTAATTGTGACATCAATATCTTTCATCTCAGCAGGTAAAATATCATGCATAACTTCTTTGTATAAGGAATAAGGTATTGCACTAGCACTAGCACCCATATCACATAAGCCATGATAACAATGATCTCCTATTTTAACAGAAATTACAGGCATGCCTACCACAGGTCTAGGTTTATCTTTATCACGGGGTTTAGCAATTCTAGCAGTTTCATCACAGAAATAAATAACATGCCCATCAATATTATCAGACAAGAGATCTTTAATGATAGCAATATTAGGTTCAACTTTAACTTGCTCAGGAGGTATATATGTTTTAATATTGCTTTTACGAACCACAGTTGAAGCTTTAGCATGATCCTTTATCCTAACAGGGAAAGGTGGTTTCTCAACATAAGAAGTAGGAACAATAGGATCATTATAAGTGATAGTATTTTCTTCAACTTTAATAGGTGCAGCTACTTTTACTTCTATGGGAGGATGATATTTAAACCACTTCTCCTTGGGGAGATCAACATAGGCAGCAAAAGATTCACAGAAAGAAGCTACTATCTCAGAGTCAAGTCCATATTTAGTGCTAAATTTACGAAAAATATCGGTATCCATAAAAGATTTAACACAATCAAAACTAGGTGTCATACCTGACTCCTTACCATTGTCGAGGTCCCAATCTTCAGAGTTGCGTTTAATTATTTCCAATAAATCCCATTTGAATTCAATAGTCTTCATCATAAAAGAGCCAGCACAAGAAGTATCAAGCATGGTGCGATTGTTACTAGAAAGCCGAGCATAAATTTTTTGAATAATCATTTCTCTTGAGAGCTCATGATTGGGGCATGAATATAACATTGATTTAAGCCTCCCCCAAGCTTGAGTGATGCTTTCCCCTTCACGAGGCCAAAAATTATATATGTAATTGCGATCACGATGAACAAGGTGCATAGGATAAAACTTCTGATGAAATTCCAATTTCAATCGTTTGTAATTCCAAGACCTCATATCATCACATAGCCTATACCATGTCGATGCATCTCCCCTCAAAGATAAAGGGAAGACCTTCTTCTTAACAACATCTCTGGGTACACCTGCATGCTTAAATAATTCATAAACTTCATCCACATATATCAGATGTTCATCAGGATGTTTTGTTCCATCTCCTAAAAAAGGATTAGCTAGCAGTTTTTCTATCATACTCGAAGGAACTTCAAAGCAAGCATTTTCATTTTCATTTTCATTTTCAGTAGGTTCAGTAGGTTGAGGAGAAACTCTTTGCTCTACTAGTTGGGGTGAAGATACCCCGAACAAGCCCCTCAGAGGATTACTTTCCATGGTGACAAGTAACAGTAAATTTCAGCACACTATATAAATTTTTCCTTACCAAATTCCACCTACCAAAGGTGCTTCACTCCTCGGCAACGGCACTAGAAAAGGGTCTAGATGACCCACAAGTATAGGGGGTCTATCGTAGTCCTTTCGATAAGTAAGAGTGTCGAACCCAACGAGGAGTAGAAGGAAATGATAAGCGGTTTCCAGCAAGGTATTCTCTGCAAGTACTGAAATAAGTGGTAACAGATAGTTTTGTGATAAGATAATTTGTAACGAGCAACAAGTAACAAAAGTAAATAAGGTGCAGAAAGGTGTCCCAATCCTTTTTGTAGCAAAGGACAAGCCTAGACAAACTCTTATATGATGTAAAGCGCTCCCGAGGACACATGGGAATATCGTCAAGCTAGTTTTCATCACGTTCATACGATTCGCGTTCGGTAATTTGATAATTTGGTATGTGGGTGGACCGGTGCTTGGGTGCTGCCCTTACTTGGACAAGCATCCCACTTATGATTAACCTCTATTGCAAGCATCCGCAACTACACCAAAAGTATTAAGGTAAACCTAACCATAGGATGAAACATATGGATCCAAATCATCCCCTTACGAAGCAACGCATAAACTAGGGTTTAAGATTCTGTCGCTCTAGCAACCCATCATCTACTTATTACTTCCCAATGCCTTACTCTAGGCCCAAATAATGGTGAAGTGTCATGTAGTCGACGTTCACATAACACCACTAGAGGAGAGACAACATACATCTCATCAAAATATCGAGCGAATACCAAATTCACATGACTACTAATAGCAAGACTTCTCCCATGTCCTCAGGAACAAAAGTAACTACTCACAAAGCATAAACATGTTCATAATCAGAGGGGTATTAATATGCATATAGGATCTGAACATATGATCTTCCACCAATTGAACCAACTAGCATCAACTACAAGGAGTAATTAACACTACTAGCAACCTACTTGCACCAATCCCGGACTAGGAGACAAGAATTGGATACAAGAGATGAAATAGGGTTTTGAGATGAGATGGTGCAAATGAAGATGTTGGTGGAGATTGCCCTCTTCCGATGAGAGGAGCGTTGGTGATGACGATGGTGATGATTTCCCCCTCCGGGAGGGAAGTTTCCCCGGCAGAACAGCTCCGCCAGAGCCCTAGATTGGTTCCGCCAGGGTTCCGCCTCGTGGCGGCGGAGTTTCGTCCGAGAAGGTGGCTTATCATTTTTTTCCCATCGAAAGACTCCATATAGCAGAAGATGGCCACCGGAGGGCCACCAGGGAGCCCACGAGGTAGGGGGCGCGCCTAGGGGGTAGGGCGTGCCCCCACCCTTGTGGGCAGGGTGTGGCCCCCCTGGTGAAGTTCTTGCTCTCAGTATTTTTTATATATTTGGAAAACATCTTCCGTGAAGTTTCAGGACTTTTGGAGTTGTGCAGAATAGGTCTTTAATATTTCCTCCTTTTCCAGCCCAGAATCCCAGCTGCCAGCATTCTCCCTCTTTATGTAAACCTTGCAAAATAAGAGAGAATAAGCATAAGTATTGTGACATAATGTGTAATAACAGCCCATAATGCAATAAATATAAATATAAAAGCATGATGCAAAATGGACGTATCATTGGCCGCCTTCTGGCTATAAATGAGGAGTGGGGCGGAGCCCCCATTGCTCATCTCTTCCCATCCCGCTTGCTTCCTCTTCTTCCTCTTTGCTTTGTCGTCTTGCAGCGACACCCATGGTGTAACACCCCGGATATGACTTTCCCAATTTGTAATCCAACTCTTGCCGTTTCCGGCTTTAAGTTATTTTATTTTCTCGGGTTCGGGTTTTTGTCTCCGTGTGTTGTTACCATTGTCATGCATCTCATATCATGTCATCATGTGCATCGCATTTGCATACGTGTTCATCTCATGCATTCGAGCATTTTCCCAGTTGTTCGTTTTGCATTCCGGCGCTTCGTTCTCCTCCGGTGGTCAATTCTACCTTTCTTTCGTGTGTGGGGATTAAACATTTCCGGATTGGACCGAGACTTGCCAAGCGGCCTTGGTTTACTACCGGTAGACTGCCTGTCAAGTTTCGTATCATTTGGACTTCGTTTGATGCTCCAACGGTTAACCGAGGGACCGAAAAGGCCTCGTGCGTGTTGCAGCCCAACACCCCTCCATTTTGGCCCAACACCCACCTAACCCTGCTCCATCACCTAGAGCGTTCGATCACGATCGCGTGGCCGAAAACCGCACCTCATTTGGATTCTCCTATCTCCTCCTATGCCTATTTAAAGTCTCCTCCCCGAAATTCCGGATTCCCCCTCGTCCTCGAACCGTAAATCCCAGATCCGCGCCGGCCGGACACGTCCTCCCCGGCCGGACGCATCCGCCGTCGCGCCCCAACCAACCGCCGCCCGCCACGTGTCCACGCCGCCGCCTCCCACCGCTCCGGCCCGGGGAGCCCGACCACGGCCCTCCCGGCCCACGCACCGCCGCCGCTCGGCTCCCCCGCCCGCGCCTCGACTCTGCCACCAACATCGCTGGCCGGAGCCGCCGCCACCTTGCTCGCCGGCGCGCCCCGCCACCGCACCGGGCCGCCGCGGCCACCGCCTCCTCCGCGCCCTCCGACGCGCGCCACGCCGGCCGACGCCGCCACCGGCCACGCCGCCCTCTCCGCCGCCCGGATCTGCCGCTGCCCGGCCTCCCCGACCCTTCTCCTCACCGGCCCGGCCACCACAGAGCTCGCCGGAGCTACAGTGCCCGCCGCCGCCTCGGGAACCGTGTCCCCAGATCCAGATCCAAGTTTTAGGGTTGACCCCGTTTTTTCCCTAAGTCCCAGATCCATGTGCCCTTATTCAACTTGCTATATCTCCGCATCCGTAGTTCCGATTCATGCATGTAGCATATCAAAATGTTCGTCTCAGAGAGCACATCATTTCATTCCATTGCATCATTTTCATTTGAGTTCATCTTGATGCCCCAAATGCTGTTAGAAGAGGGCTACTTGAGTTAATTGTCAGATCTGCTACTCCATCTTAGACTATTGTCATTTTTGCCATGATTATTGTGTGCATGATATGCCCATGAGTTCTACATATGTTTTGTTAAGGGTTCTGTCATCTTTCCAGAGGTGCAACCCGTGTATTTTTGTGATGTGTGTGGCGACTAGTGCAAGCTTGCGAAGTGAGGCACTCAGTAATTCTGTTTTCAGGGACTTGGTAATTTCACTAAGTCCCGGGATTGTTTATCTCATGATGCCATATGTTCGTGTTGTTTCCTAGCGATCCGTGCCTCTTTTGAGGATGATCAGTAAAGGAGTTTTGTTAATATTGTAGTGCTCTATCCATCCATGTCTTTGTTTGCATATATGGAGCACCCTAGATTGAGTCAATCGAGCTCTACTTTTGCTACTTTGTGAATCTGGGCAGATTGTCAACTTGTTTGCAATTTTGTCGATGATGTTGTAGTTGATCCGTGCATGCTATGCCATTGTTCTTGCCATGTATAGCTTGCATTTTGTGCCTTCTTGATGGATGCATGCTTGTCTTGCCATGACGTGCTCCGTAGTGAGTGCATCGAGCTCGTAAACAGGCCTACTTGAGTTATGATTTCAGCATGTCCCAGTTTTCACTAAGTCTGAAAACTGATTATGTTTTTGCTATGTTCACATGCTTGCAAATGTATTTTTTGATCCCTTTTGGCTCAAGGTCACTAAGGGACTTTTGTTAAGCTCTTTGAGTAGCTCCATGCCATGTTTTACTTTGCCATGTTCAGGTCCTGTAGCATGTTGTTTTGTTGCTCCGAAGAGAGCTACTTGGTCTGAAATTCCAGACAAGTGTTAATTTCACTAAGTCTGAGATCTGTTTTACCATTTGCATTTTTGCCATGCTTGTTTGAACCTCCTAATGGATGATTTGGCCGTAGCTCAGTGCTAGACTTTTGTTAAGAATCTTGAATGCATCCCTGGCATGTATTTTGATGCCATGTTTGAGTGCTGTAGCATGTTCATCTCATTGCATTTAGATGACTACTTGCTGTAAATCGCAGACCGGTGTCATATTTGAATCGCTTGCCATTTCCAAACCGAAACTCCGATTCCGGCGTTCTTTATATCGTTTACAAGAGATTTCATCTCAACTTTCTAGTGGCACACTTGGTTTTCCAAGTTGAGGCCAGGTTCATGCATTTCCTGTCATATCTTGCATATGCATCCCGCATCGCATCCCGCATAGCATACCATGTTTGCATCATCTTGTTTGATCCTTGCACGTGGTTGATTGTGTTCTTGTTGCTTGTTTGTCTTGTTTGGGTAGAGCCGGGAGACGAGTTCGCTAACAAGGAGCCCGTTGAGTTTGCTTTTGAGGATCCAGTCAACTCTGACAACTTTGCAGGCAAGATGATCATACCCTCGAAATCACTACTATCTTTGCTATGCTAGTTTGCTCGCTCTTTTGCTATGCCAATGCTACGATGCCTACCACTTGCTTTCAAGCCTCCCAAATTGCCATGTTCAGCCTCTAACCCACCATCGTCCTAGCAAACCGTTGATTGGCTATGTTACCGCTTTGCTCAGCCCCTCTTATAACGTTGCTAGTTGCAGGTGAAGATTGGAGACCGTTCCTTGTTGGAACATTATTTACTTGTTGGGATATCATTATATTGCCATGTTATCTTAATGCATCTATATACTTGGTAAAGGGTGGAAGGCTCGGCCTCTCGCCTAGTGTTTTGTTCCACTCTTGCCACCCTAGTTTCCGTCATATCGGTGTTATGTTCCCGGATTTTGTGTTCCTTACGCGGTTGGGTTATAATGGGAACCCCTTAATAGTTCGTCTTGATTAAAGCTTTTCCAGCAATGCCCAACCTTGGTTTTACCATTTTCCACCTAGCCTCTTTTTCCCTTGGGTTTCCGGAGCCCGAGGTCATCTTATTTTAACCCCCCGCCCCCCCCCCCCGGGGCCAGTGCTCCTCTGAGTGTTGGTCCAACTCGTCAGCCGCCGGTGGCTACCAGGGGCAACTCTGGGCTGGCCTACCGGAAGTTTGGACAATCTGAGTGTGCCCTGAGAACGAGATATGTGCAGCTCCTATCGGGATTTGTCGGCACATTCGGGCGGTGTTGCTGGTCTTGTTTTAACCCGTCGAAGTGTCTTGAAGAACCGAGATACCGAGTCTGATCGAAACGTCTCGGGAGGAGGTCTATTCCTTCGTTGACCGTGAGATCTTGTCATGGGCTAAGTTGGGACTCCCCTGCAGGGATTTGAACTTTCGAAAGCCGTGCCCGCGGTTATGGGCAGATGGGAATTTGTTAATGTCCGGTAGTAGATAACTTAAAGATTAACTTAATTAAAATGAATCAACCGTGTGTGTTATCGTGATGGCCTCTTCTCGGCAGAGTCCGGGAAGTGGACACGGTGTTGGAGTAATGCTTGCGCAGGTTGTCCTCTAGTTTCTCGCTCGCGCTTTGCCTCCTCTTCTCGCTCTCTTTTGCGAATAAGTTAGCCACCATACATGCTAGTCGCTAGCTGCAGCTCCACATATTTACCTTGCCTTACCTATTAAGCTTAAATAGTCTTGATCGCGAGGGTGCGAGATTGCTGAGTCCTTGTGGCTCACAGATTACTATTACACCAGATGCAGGGACTATGATACAGCTCCAGATGGCGCGCTTGAGCTCAAGTGGGAGTACGACGAGGACTCTCGGCGTTACTATGTTTCTTTTCCTGATGATCAGTAGTGGTGCCCAGTTGGGGTGATCGGGACCATGTCGCTTGTTGGGTTATCTTTTATTTTGGCGCCATAGTCGGGCCATTAGTGTTTTGGATGATGTATGTTTATTTATGTATTTGATTGACGTGGCGAGTGTAAGCCAACTATGTTATCCCTTTTATTCATCTATATTACATGGGATGTTTGTGATGATTGCCTGACTTGCGACATATGCCTTCAATGCGATTATGCCTCTAAGTCGTGCCTCGAGACGTGGGAGATATAGTCGCATCGAGGGTGTTTCAACTTGGTAATCAGAGCCTTCCCCGACCTTAGGAGCCCCCACTGATTGATCGTTTTTAGCGGCCGAGTTGTGTCTAGAAAAATGTTTTGAGTCAATTAGGAATTATATATCGGAGAGTTTAGGAATTCTTTTTTCTTCCCAGTCTCCTCATCGCTCTGGTAAGGCATCCTGACGTAGAGTTTTGACTCTTCTCTTCTCAAATTTCACTAAAAAAAATTTAGGATCACGCGGGTATCTTGGAATCGTTTCGATGGTTTTATGATGAGAACATTGTGTTGGTGCCTCCTTTCAGGGGTTTAGTGGAAGTGTCCCGGGGAGTTGAGCTCTGAGGTGTTGTCATCATAATTTTATTGTTGCAGTTCTGGAATACCTGAGTTTAGTATGCCAATATTGAAAATCTCTTTTATGCAGTTCCTTGGTGAGATAACCTCGACGCCACTCAGTACTGGGGCGGGAGTTCAGGAGTATCGCCATAACTTGTATAACGGATGCTTTTCGAAGGTTGAGGTAGATGGTTTCCGAAGTTTTTCTCGGCTATGTGTTGAAGGATGGATACAGCTGGATGTAGGAATTGCTAGTTTGGGTGAGATATTATGCTTCCCCTGTATCCCCAACACCTGATTGCATAACCGGAAAGGTTCGGGTGTTTCATAGGTGGGAATTCTTGTAGCTCTAGTTCTTCTTCCACGGATATTGGTTTGAGATTGGGATTTCATACCAATTATTCGTTCTTCATCCGTACCTTGTTGATTTATTTTCTTCCACCTAATTCTACGTGGCTTCTCAATTTATGGATATGTGACCATTTCAAGAGGAATGCATTCGTCCATTTTGTTCAGATGTGAAGACTTTATGTTGCTATTTTCATTCCGTTGGATTCAGCTTCAATATTTTGTCTATCAATGTGCTAATGGTGGTCAACCTCTTCAGGATGGCTCCTCCAACGCGCACGACTCCGAATCCTGATCCGCCACCACCTCCACCTCCTCCGGAGGCATGGCAAGCTGTGATGGCCGCAACCAATGCAAACACGCAGTTCATCATGCAAATCCTCCAAGAGCGCAATCAAGGCAATCAAGGGAATCAAGGCAACAATCAGAACCACTTTGCTACACTGAACCAGTTCCTTGCTAATGGGCTAAAGACGTTCAGCAATTGTGTTGAGGCAACCGATGCTGACGATTGGCTTGTGGATCTGTCCAAGCATTTTGAGTGCAGTAACGTCAGACCTGAAGATTTCATCAAGTTCGCTTCCTTCCAGCTCAAAGATCAAGCTGCAGAGTGGTTCCAGCAGTACAAGGACTCCAGAGGTGGACGTCTGATCACTTGGGATGAATTCCTTCAAGACTTCCGAGCTCATCACATCCCTCAGAGTGTGACTGAAAGTAAGCGTGAGGAATTCCGCAACCTGAAGCAAGGCTCTTTGTCTGTCTATGACTACAACAAGTTGTTCCAGAAGCTCGCCCGCTTTGCCAAGAAGGACGTACCTGACGAGAAGAGCATGATATACCAGTTCAGGGGTGGTCTCAGAGAAGAAATTCAGCTCGCTCTTGTTCTCTTTGAGCCGTTGAGGTACGATGAGTTCTACAACATGGCACTGAAGCAAGAGGCTGCTCAGTTGAGGTGTGATGCTTCCAAGAAGCGAGTCAGAGACACTACTCCTTCTTCCTCTACTCAAGTGGCCAAGCAGCAGAAATATTGGCTTCCTCCTCCTCCGTTCCGTCAGCCGTATCAGAAGAGCAAAGGTGGCAGTGGTTCTTCCCACCCACCCAACCCTGGCTTTCAGAACAAGACTTCGTCTCAAGCTCTAAGATCGAGTGCTCCGTACCATCGTCCGCTTTCAGAGGTCACGTGCAACAAGTGCCAACAGAAGGGTCACTATGCCAACAAGTGTTTCAACCAGAGGCGTGTTCCTCCTCCTCCTCCTGTCAGATTGGCAAGTACAGCAGTGGTCAAGCATAACCCCAAGCACGCCAAGGTCAACTTGATGAATGCAGCTCAGGCAGAGGACTTGTCAGATGTCATCATGGGTAACCTTCATGTTAATGATGTTCCCGCAAAAGTACTTTTTGATACTGGTGCATCACATTGTTTCATCTCGAAGCCTTTTGCATCTAAGCATGAGTTGACTTCCCAAGTTGAGCATAGTCCGTTAGCAGTGGTCTCTCCTGGTAAATGTTTCCTCGCTAACCACGAGATTCCAGATATTTCTATCATGATGGGTGATTTCAAGTTTCTGGCTTCTCCAATGGTTCTTGGTAACTCGGATATTGATCTTATTCTCGGGATGGATTGGCTTTCTAAGCACAAGGCTCAGCTTGATTGTGCTGCCAGGCAGATTCAATTGACTCATTCGTCTAAGGATGTAATTGTCTTTGCCGCTCGGGATAATACCATCTGTCTGTTTTCTCTCAATGAGAAGGGTGAATTGGATGCTATCTCGCAAATTCCAGTCGTTTGCGAATATTAAGACGTCTTTCCAGAAGAGCTTCCAGGAATGCCTCCGCACCGACCAGTTGAATTCGTTATTGATCTTGAGCCCGGTATGGAACCTGTGTGCAAGCGTCCTTACAAGCTTGGACCTGAAGAGTTGAAGGAGCTGAAGAAGCAACTCGATGTTCAAGAAAGAATGGGTCTCATCCGGCCTAGTTCTTCTCCGTGGGGTTGTGGTGTTCTTTTTGTGAAGAAGAAGGATGGAACGGACCGACTTTGTGTTGATTACCGTCCATTGAACAAGAAGACCATCAAGAACAAATACCCACTTCCCAACATCAACGAGCTGTTCGAACAACTCAAGGGTGCCCAAGTATTCTCCAAGCTTGATCTCCGTATGGGTTATCATCAAATTCGAATCCGTGAGCAAGATATTCCCAAGACGGCTTTCAGGACAAGCTATGGTTCATATGAATACACTGTCATGTCTTTTGGCCTCGTCAACGCTCCTCCGACGTTCTCTCGCATGATGAACTTCATCTTCAATGCCTACACCAATGACTTCGTTTTGGTCTATCTCGACGACATTCTGGTTTTCTCGAAGAACAAGGAAGATCATGCCAAGCACTTGCGTTTGGTTCTTGACAAGCTGAGGGAACACCAGTTCTACGCCAAGTTCTCCAAGTGTGAATTTTGGCTCGATGAGGTTCTTTATCTTGGTCATATAATCTCTGCCAAGGGCATTGCCGTGAATCCTGAGAAGGTGTCTGCAATTGTGAATTGGGAACCTCCTCAGAACGTGAAGCAACTCCGTAGCTTCCTTGGTCTCGCAAGCTACTGCCAAAGATTCGTTGAAAACTTTTCTAAGATCGCGAAGCCTCTCTCAAATCTCCTCCAGAAGCACGTCAAGTACGTTTGGTCTCCGGAGTGTGACATTGCTTTCAACACTTTGAAAGAGAAATTGATCACTGCTCCAGTTCTGACTCCGCCTGATGAATCCAAGCCGTACGAGGTCTTTTCTGATGCCTCTCTCCAAGGTCTCGGTGCAGTATTGATGCAAGAGAAGAAAGTTGTTGCTTATACCTCTCGCCAGTTGAAGCCTAATGAGAAGAACTACCCCACTCATGATCTCGAGTTGGTGGCAGTTGTGCATGCTCTTTTGACTTGGAGACATCTTCTATTGGGAAGAAAAGTGGACATTTTCACTGATCACAAGAGTCTCATGTACATCTTCACTCAGCCTAATCTCAACCTCATGCAAACTCGATGGGTTGAAATGGTTCAAGAGTATAATCCGAGTATCGAGTATACTCCAGGCAAGGCCAATGTGATTGCTGACGCATTGAGCAGAAAGGCTTATTGCAATAGTATGATTCTCAAGCCTTATCAACCCGAGCTTTGTGAAGCTTTCTGCAAACTTAATCTGCAAGTTGTTCCTCAAGGTTTCCTCGCCAACCTTCAAGTCTCTCCTACCTTGGAAGACCAGATTCGCCAAGCCCAGCTTCTTGATGCTATGGTGAAGAAGGTGAAGATTGGGATTGCCAAGAGTCAACCCCAGTACAAGTGCTACCGCCTTGATGAAAAGGACACTCTCTTCTTCGAGGATCGAATTGTTGTACCCAAAGGTGATCTCCGTAAAGTGATCATGAACGAGGCTCACAATTCTCTCCTCTCCATCCACCCTGGGAGCATGAAGATGTATCAGGACCTTAAGCAGGCTTATTGGTGGACTCGAATGAAGCGCGAGATTGCTCAATTCGTGAATGAATGTGATGTCTGCAGAAGAGTGAAGGCAGAACACCAAAGGCCAGCTGGTCTCCTCCAACCTCTTGCCATTCCAGAATGGAAGTTTGACCACATTGAAATGGACTTCGTGACTGGGTTTCCAAAGTCCAAGCGTGGCAATGATGCTATATTCGTTGTCATCGACAAACTCACTAAAGTGGCTCATTTTCTGCCTATCAAAGAGTCGATCACTGCAGCTCAATTGGCGGAACTCTATACCTCTCGAATTGTCTCTCTGCACGGTATTCCTCAAGTAATCTCTTCAGACCGTGGCAGCATCTTTACCTCCAAGTTTTGGGATTCTTTTCAGAAAGCCATGGGCACCAACATCCGCTTTAGCACAGCTTTCCATCCTCAAACAAGCGGTCAAGTCGAGCGTGTCAACAAGATTCTTGAAGATATGCTCAGGGCTTGTGTGATCTGCTTCGGCATGAAGTGGGAGGATTGTCTTCCTTATGCTGAATTCCCCTACAACAACAGTTTTCAAGCAAGTTTGGGCAAGGCCCCATTTGAATTTCTGTATGGCAGGAAGTGCCGTACCCCTCTCAACTGGTCCGAAACCGGTGAATGTCAGCTTTTGGGAAATGACTTAATCACAGAGGCAGAAGAAATGTGCAAAGTCATTCGAGATAACCTCAAAGCAGCCCAATCCCGCCAGAAGAGCTACTATGATAGTAAGCACCGTGATTTGGCGTTCGAGATCGGAGATCATGTTTACCTGCGCGTCTCTCCTATGAAGGGTACTCGTCGCTTCGGTATCAAAGGGAAGCTTGCCCCTAGATATGTGGGACCTTTCAAGATTGTCAGCAAGAGAGGCGACCTTGCCTATCAACTCGAGCTTCCTTCAAACTTTGCAAATGTTCATGATGTGTTCCATGTCTCTCAGCTCCGAAAATGCTTCAAGACGCCTGACCGCACCGTCAACTTCGAGGACATTGAGCTCCAAGAAGATCTCTCCTATCGTGAGCACCCCGTTGCTATCCTTGAAGAGACTGAATGCAAGACTCGCAACAAGTCGATCAAGTTCCTCAAAGTCAAGTGGTCACACCATTCCGACCGTGAAGCTACCTGGGAACGTGAGGATCACCTCCGTTCTGAGTACCCGGCGTTCTTTCAGTCCTAGATCTCGGGACGAGATCTTTTTGTAGTGGTGGAGTGTTGTAACACCCCGGATATGACTTTCCCAATTTGTAATCCAACTCTTGTCATTTCCGGCTTTAAGTTATTTTATTTTCTCGGGTTTGGGTTTTTGTCTCCGTGTGTTGTTACCGTTGTCATGCATCCCATATCATGTCATCATGTGCATCGCATTTGCATACGTGTTCATCTCATGCATTCGAGCATTTTCCCCGTTGTTCCTTTTGCATTCTGGCGCTTCGTTCTCCTCCGGTGGTCAATTCTACCTTTCTTTCGTGTGTGGGGATTAAACATTTCCGGATTGGACCGAGACTTGCCAAGCGGCCTTGGTTTACTACCGGTAGACTGCTTGTCAAGTTTCGTATCATTTGGACTTCGTTGGATGCTCCAACGGTTAACTGAGGGACCGAAAAGGCCTCGTGCGTGTTGCAGCCCAACACCACTCCATTTCGGCCCAAAACCCACCTAACTCTGCTCCATCACCTAGAGCGTTCGATCATGATCGCGTGGCCGAAAACTACACCTCATTTGGACTCTCCTAGCTCCTCCTATGCCTATTTAAAGTCTCCTCCCCGAAATTCCGGATTCCCCCTCGTCCTCGAACCCTAAATCCCAGATCCGCGCCGGCCGGACACGTCCGCCCCGGCCAGACACGTCCGCCCCGGCCGGACGCGTCCGCCGCCGCGCCCCAACCAACCGCCGCCCGCCACGTGTCCACGCCGCCGCCTCCCACTGCTCCGGCCCGGGGTACCCGACCGCGGCCCTCCCGGCCCGTGCGCCGCCGCCGCCCGGCTCCCTCGCCCGCGCCTCGACTCCGCCATCGACATCGCCGGCCGGAGCCGCCGCCACCTTGCTCGCCGGCGCGCCCCGCCACCGCACCGGGCCGCTGCGGCCACCACCTCCTCCGCGCCCTCCGACGCGCGCCGCGTCGCCCGACGCTGCCACCGGCCGCGCCGCCCGACGCTGCCACCGGCCGCGCCGCCCTCTCCGCCGCTGCCCGGCCTACCCGGCCCTTCTCCTTGCCGGCTCGGCCACCACAGAGCTCGCCGGAGGTACAGTGCCCGCCGCCGCCTCAGGAACCGTGTCCCCAGATCCAGATCCAAGTTTTAGGGTTGACCCCGTTTTTTCCCTAAGTCCCAGATACACATGCCCTTATTTAACTTGCTATATCTCCGCATCCGTAGCTCCGATTCATGCATATAGCATATCAAAATGTTCGTCTTAGAGAGTACATCATTTCATTCCATTGCATCATTTTCATTTGAGTTCATCTTGATGCCCCAAATGCTGTTAGAAGAGGGCTACTTGAGTTAATTGTCAGATCTGCTACTCCATCTTAGACTATTGTCATTTTTGCCATGATTATTGTGTGCATGTTATGCCCATGAGTTCTACATATATTGTGTTAAGGGTTTTGTCATCTTTCCAGAGGTGCAACCCATGTATTTTTGTGATGTGTGTGGCGACTAGTGCAAGCTTGCGAAGTGAGGCACTCGGTAATTCTGTTTTCAGGGACTTAGTAATTTCACTAAGTCCTGGGATTGTTTATCTCATGATGCCATATGTTCATGTTGTTTCCTAGCAATCCGTGTCTCTTTTGAGGATGATCAGTAAAGGAGTTTTGTTAATATTGTAGTGCTCTATCCATCCATGTCTTTGTTTGCATGTATGGAGCACCCTAGCTTGAGTCAATCGAGCTCTACTTTTGCTACTTTGTGAATCTGGGCAGATTGTCAACTTGTTTGCAAATTTACCGATGATGTTGTAGTTGATCCGTGCATGCTATGCCATTGTTCTTGCCATGTCTAGCTTGCATTTTGTGCCTTCTTGATGGATGCATGCTTGTCTTGCCATGACGTGCTCCGTAGTGAGTGCATCGAGCTCGTAAACATGCCTACTTGAGTTATGATTTCAGTATGTCCCAGTTTTCACTGTCTGAAAACTGATTATGTTTTTGCTATGTTCACATGCTTGCAAATGTATTTTCTGACCCCTTTTCGCTCAAGGTCACTAAGGGACTTTTGTTAAGCTCTTTGAGTAGCTCCATGCCATGTTTTACTTTGCCATGTTCAGGTCCTGTAGCATGTTGTTTTGTTGCTCCGAAGAGAGCTACTTGGTCTGTAATTCCAGACAAGTGTTAATTTCACAAAGTCTGAGATCTGTTTTACCATTTGCACTTTTGCCATGCTTGTTTGAACCTCCTAATGGATGATTTGGCCGTAGCTCAGTGCTAGACTTTTGTTACGCATCTTGAATGCATCCCTGCCATGTATTTTGATGCCATGTTTGAGTGCTGTAGCATGTTCATCTTATTGCATTTAGATGACTACTTGCCGTAAATCACAGACCGATGTCATATTTGAATCGCTTGCCATTTCCAAACCGTAACTACGATTCCAGCGTTCTTTATATCATTTTCAAGCGATTTCATCTCATCTTTCCAGTGGCACACTTGGTTTTCCAATTTGAGGCCAGGTTCATGCATTTCCTGTCATATCTTGCATATGCATCCCGCATCGCATCCCGCATAGCATACCATGTTTGCATCATCTTGTTTGATCCTTGCACGTGGTTGATTGTGTTCTTGTTTCTTGTTTGTCTTGTTTGGGTAGAGCCGGGAGACGAGTTCGCTAACGAGGAGCCCGTTGAGTTTGCTCTCGAGGATCCAGTCAACTCTGACAACTTTGCAGGCAAGATGATCATACCCTTGAAATCACTACTATCTTTGCTATGCTAGTTTGCTCGCTCTTTTGCTATGCCAATGCTACGATGCCTACCACTTGCTTTCAAGCCTCCCAAATTGCCATGTTCAGCCTCTAACCCACTATCGTCCTAGCAAACCGTTGATTGGCTATGTTACCGCTTTGCTCAGCCCCTCTTATAGCGTTGCTAGTTGCAGGTGAAGATTGGAGACCGTTCCTTGTTGGAACATTATTTACTTGTTGGGATATCATTATATTGCCATGTTATATTAATGCATCTATATACTTGGTAAAGGGTGGAAGGCTCGGCCTCTCGCCTAGTGTTTTGTTCCACTCTTGCCGCCCTAGTTTCCGTCATATCGGTGTTATGTTCCCGGATTTTGCGTTCCTTACGCGGTTGGGTTATAATGGGAACCCCTTGATAGTTCGTCTTGATTAAAGCTTTTCCAGCAATGCCCAACCTTGGCTTTACCATTTGCCACCTAGCCTCTTTTTCCCTTGGGTTTCCGGAGCCCGAGGGTCATCTTATTTTAAACCCCCCCCTGGGCCAGTGCTCCTCTGAGTGTTGGCCCAACTCGTCAGCCGCCGGTGGCTACCAGGGGCAACTCTGGGCTGGCCTACCGGAAGTTTGGACAATCTGAGTGTGCCCTGAGAACGAGATATGTGCAGCTCCTATCGGGATTTGTTGGCACATTCGGGCGGTGTTGCTGGTCTTGTTTTAACCTGTCGAAGTGTCTTGAAGAACCGAGATATTGAGTCTCATCGGAACGTCTCGGGAGGAGGTCTACTCCTTCGTTGACCGTGAGAGCTTGTAATGGGCTAAGTTGGGACTCCCCTGCAGTGATTTGAACTTTCGAAAGCCGTGCCCGCGGTTATGGGCAGATGGGAATTTGTTAATGTCCAGTTGTAGATAACTTAAACATTAACCTAATTAAAATGAATCAACCGTGTGTGTTACCGTGATGGCCTCTTCTCGGCGGAGTCCGGGAAGTGGACACGGTGTTGGAGTAATGCTTGCGTAGGTTGTCCTCTAGTTTCTCGCTCGCGCTTTGCCTCCTCTTCTCGCTCTCTTTTGCGAATAAGTTAGCCACCATACATGCTAGTCACTAGCTGCAGCTCCACATATTTACCTTGCCTTATCTATTAAGCTAAAATAGTCTTGATCGCGAGGGTGCGAGATTGCTGAGTCCCTGTGGCTCACAGATTACTATTACACCAGATGCAGGGGCTGATGATACAGCTCCAGATGGCGCGCTTGAGCTCAAGTGGGAGTACGACGAGGACTCTCAGCGTTACTATGTTTCTTTTCCTGATGATCAGTAGTGGTGCCCAGTTGGGGTGATCGGGACCATGTCGCTTGTTGGGTTATCTTTTATTTTGGCGCCGTAGTCGGGCCATGAGTGTTTTGGATGATGTATGTTTATTTATGTATTTGATTGACGTGGCGAGTGTAAGCCAACTATGTTATCCCTTTTATTCATCTATATTACATGGGATGTTTGTGATGATTGCCTGACTTGCGACATATGCTTTCAATGCGATTATGCCTCTAAGTCGTGCCTCGACACGTGGGAGATATAGTCGCATCGAGGGTGTTTCACATGGCCCCGACGAAGAGTTTCACGGCCGCGGAGAAGGGGAAGGCACGCCAGGAGGGGCCCGAATCTCCACCGCCCAAGAGGGGTCGTGGCCGCCCCCGCAAGCACGTTGTGACCCCTGTTGTGGCCGCTCGGGGGCGCGGGCGAACTTCTTCGGGGTCCGGCGCAGTTCCTGGCGGCCGCGTCGGCGTCTCCTCGCGCGGAGGGAGCCGCCCGAGATGCGGCAGTCCCGTCCATGAAGGGAGGCGCGCAATGGTCGCCCGACCTCCTCGGTCATGCTTCCACTCGGCGGAGGTGCTGTCGGAGTTCGTCGTCTTGTCGGAGAACCCGGCCAGCACCTGGCTGCAGCTTCCGCGCTCTTTTGCCGGTGAGCTGCCGGCCGCGGGTCCTGGCGGCCTCTGGCTGCAGGCCGATGGCTGCTGCAACAAGGCTTCGTGGGTCATGGTGGAGGTCTCCGTTGCGGGCAATGTAGCCCTGGCCCGCAGCTGGCAGACGTTTGCCCGCGCGCGCGGCCTGAGCAGGCGGTGCACCCTCCACTTCAAGTATGATGGTGCACTCCCCTCCGCGTGCGTCTTCTCCCGCTCCAGTTCGTTCGGTCCGAGGTCTCGACGTCGTCCTCCGCTTTGGTGCTCTTGCTGCAACGCTGCTGTCTTCGTGCCTAACATGGTTAGCAAAACAAGAGGAATCGGGAGACGACTGTTCATCGAGAGGCTGACAGTCTCGGGCCCACCAGGTCCATGGCCTAGTTTTTGTTGTTTAACATGCGTAGCGCACAAGATGTTTAACTTTTTTTTGGATCCAGCAGGTATCAAGCGGCCTCTGGGCCTCCCATCCTATCTTGGCTATAACACCAGGAGCCCAAGTTATGTTTGTTTTTTCAAGACGATGAACGCTCAGTTCTAGTATTCCATAAGAATGCAAAAACTAAACCTATGTTTTCCCTTCTATAATAGTATACGTATTTATATCTTATTTTATTACATATATATAATAGAAACAACATAAGACTATTAAACCTATCGTTCGTCCAACCATTTTATAGACCTTCCCACTTCCTTAATTTTTGTTCTCGTTAATCCTATATCTGAATTTTTTTCCTACTTTCTTTTTCGATGTAATCTGAGTTTTTCTCCCAGTACTTTTACCTAGAACCAACTCAACTGTCCCATTTCTAGCCTAAATAATAATAATACCCCACATCCTATTAACTCATCAAATTAAAATGATATTTTATTTTGTAAATCGAAAGTTCTTACAAAATAATAATAATAATTGTTCATATATAACTTGGCAAGTTAACTCCCGGTGATTGCGTACATAAGCTTGTAAAGATTTTACTGACCATTGTAGTAATAGATGTGTAATCATGTGTTTATGTTTTTATAACATTTCTCTGTCCAGCCCAACATGATATTTTCACCCAGCCCAGCAGTTCCACGGATTTCGAGAAAAATGCAAATGGGCTTTAAATTCTACCATAATATATAAATGGGTTGCATAGGCGCTACATTAGTGTTTCACCTAGCCCACCAAATGGACTAAAAAACAAATGGACTGGCAGACATGTGGGTCAATAGGTCGAAGCCTAAGCACTCGCAAAAAATAAAAATACAAAGGTCAAAGCCTAAGCAACACGTTGGATTTACATCCAATGGCCGACATTCTTCTTCAATCTTTCGTCTTCTTCCCCCAGCGCTGTCGGGACCGCCTGCTCCAGCCTCCGGTGTCCAACGACACTGTTTTGTGCGCCTCGCAGCAAAACGCTACCCCACTGACGGCCAGGCTATCCCTCCACTCCTCCGCACCTCCTATTATTCTCTGCCGAGTGTAGGGCCACCCCACACCCGAACCAGTCAAGTTTCCCACTCCTCTCTGTCTGCCACTCCACTGCCGTGTCTTCCCCATCTACGGGGCATTCCAATCTGGGGCCTCACCGTCGTCCACCGGCTTGGTGCGCTCTGCATGGTGTGGTGAACGTTGTCAACAAACGAGAGTTATCGGAAGATGACTATACGTGAGAGGCTGACAGTGGGGCGCACCACGCCCATGGACGCATGCATGCAACTGCATCCTTTTTACCCTGAAAAAATAATGTTTTCTCCCCCTGACAGCCGGAAACCACCAGCTACATCTTCACACGCAAGGAATTGCATTGTTTCACAGAAAAGGAATAACAAACGGAATGAAACCTTCGCGAGGAACTTTTTTGGAACAAACGCAATCCAAGAGACTTGGAGTGGAGGTCAAGGAAGCAACGAGGTGGCCACGAGGTAGCGCGGCACGCCCAGGGGGGGCAGGTGTGCCCCCACCCTCGTGGGCCCCTCGTAGCTCCACCGACCTGCTTCCTTTGCCTATATATACTCTTATACCCTAAAAACATCCAGGGGAGCCACGAAATCACTTTTCCACCGCCGCAACCTTCTGTACCTGTGAGATCCCATCTGGGGACCTTTTACGGCGATCTTCCGGAGGGGGATTCGATCACGGAGGTCTTCTACATCAACACCATAGCCTCTCCAATGATGTGTGACTAGTTTACCATAGACCTTCGGGTCCATAGTTATTAGCTAGATGGCTTCTTCTCTCTCTTTGAATCTCAATACAAAGTTCTCCTCGATGTTCTTGGAGATCTATTCGATGTAATTCTTTTTCTGATGTGTTTGCCAAGATCCGATGAATCGTGGGCTTATGATTAAGATTATCTATGAACAATATTTGATTCTTCTCTGAATTTTTATATGCATGATTTGATATCATTGCAAGTCTCTTCAAATTATCAGTTTGGTTTGGCCTACTAGATTGATCTTTCTTGCAATGGAAGAAGTTCTTAGCTTTGGGTTCAATCTTGCGGTGTCCTTTCCCAGTGATAGCAAGGCACTTATTGTATTGTTGCCACCGAGGATAAAAAGATGGGGTTTATATCATATTGCTTGAGTTTATCCCTCTACATCATGTCAACTTGCCTAATGTGTTACTCTGTTCCTATGAACTTAATACTCTAGATGCATGCTGGATAGCGGTCGATATGTGGAGTAATAGTAGTAGATGCAGAATCGTTTTGGTCTACTTTACACGGACGTGATGCCTATGTTTATGATCATGCCTAGATATTCTCATAACTATGCGCTTTTCTATCAATGGCTCGGCAGTAATTTGTTCACCCACCATAATATATGCATTAGTGAAACCTATGGCCCCGGGACTACTTTACATCATATTATTTTCCCGTCAACTAGCTATTTCTATCACCGTTTATTTTGCAATCTTTACTTTTCAGTCTATATAACAAAAATACCAAAAAAATTATCTTATTATCTCTATCAGATCTCACTTTTGCAAGTGGCCGTAAAGGGATTGACACCCCCTTTATCGCGTTGGTTGCAAGGTTCTTATTTGTTTGTGCAGGTACTAGGCGACTTGCGTGTAGTCTCCTACTGGATTGATACCTTGGTTCTTAAAAACTAGGGGAAATACTTACGATACTTTCCTGCATCACCCTTTCCTCTTCAAGGGAAAACCAACGCATGCTCAAGAGGTAGCAAGAAGGATTTTTGGCGTCGTTGCCGGGGAGATCTACACTCAAATCAAGACATACCAAGTACCCATCACAAACTCTTATCCCTCGCATTACATTATTTTTCATTTGTCTTTGGTTTTCCTCTCCCCCACTTCACCTTTGCCTTTTCTTCGTCCTTGTTCCATTCGTCCTTCTGTTTGGTAGTTGTCGGTGGGAACGACACGTATGGGATCACAAGAATCCCTACTACGGTTAGCGGGGTGCGGGGTCGTGAGAAGAGCGGATCTAACAGGTAGCACATAGTTCGGTTATCCAGGTTCGGGCCGCAAGGATGCGTAAAACCCTACTCCTGCTTTGGTGGATTGTATATATGTGTTCTTGAGCTAGCTATGGGGCGTGAGGAGCTCCAAAAAGTCGAATCCTTCTCCTGGTCGCCTCGGGCCTCCTTTTATTGAAAAAGGGGTTGCCACAGTGGCACATAGGAGGTGGAAAGGGTACAGTGATGCGAGGTTATCCCTCGCATTACATGACAAGGCGCATTTAATGCGTCTTGCTTAGGTGCCCTTGCTTTATCGGGGACGGGGGAGAGATCTGTCATGTCCGTCGCCGCTCCTTCTTGTGTCGACACGCGCCCTGGCCAGCAACGCCTGCGATGCCACGTAGGCAGGCAGGCAGCTGAGGTGGCGCAGTGGTGGGTCTTCACGAAGATCTGCATGCCGCCACGCAGGTGCCTGCCCAGCTGGTTGGGTCGGCAGCTGCATGCATGCGATGGTGGAGGTTTAGTCGGTGTGGTTCTGATGGTGGCCCTGCGGGTGTCCTCGGTAAGGGCCTTTCCGGGGCCCCGGCAAGGGTCTTACCGAGGAGCCTGCTGTCATCCCCGGCAAGGCGCTTGCCGGGGGCCTTGTGGTCTTCCTCGGCTGGGATCCCACCAAGGGTTCTCGTCTTCTATAGTGTGTATCTGATCTTGAATGTCTTCACAAAGATCTGCATGCTGCCACGGGGATGTCTCCCGAATCCTTGCCCTTTGGGGGCAGTGGACTCAAGGGTGATTTGCTCCGTAGGCCCGAGACGAGTCGCCGCGGCAAGTGTCTTGCCGTGGCTGCTAGAACTGTCTCCCGGCAAGGATTTTGCCGGGGGAGTCCGCTTCGTCCCCTTTGCTCTTCGTGGTCTTGGCCTTGGCGTCGTTCTAGTTCTCTTGAGCTTCGGTCTTACCCTGGCTCACCTCCCTTGCCTTGCTTGGTGTGGTGGTATCCGCGGCTCAGACTGCCCGTGCACAGTTATAGGGGTACAAAAAGTGTACCCCTCTTTTTGTACACCGACAGGAGCCCCCGGGCCTGGGCCACACATAAGCGCAACGCGTTGTTGGGCTAGGCCCAAAAACGGTGCGCGGGCAGGCGGGGCGGTTTTTACCGCGGTAAGATTCCTCGCGCGCTGCGCTTCCCATGATTCCCACGCGTGGCGCGGCGTGGGGAGGTGCGTGTGACGTGGGCAGCATGCGTGGGGTTGGTTCCCACGGGCATGCATCACACCACAGTTAATGTGAAAGGAGGCGGCCCGTGTTCTTCCCCATAAAAAAGGAATAACCGCAGGCGCGCTGCTCACTTTCTCCTCTTTCCTCGTGCCTTTTTCAATCTCAGAGCCGCCGTTTCCTCTCTTCCTTCCTTCCTAAGCTTCCGCCGTCGCCCGCCGTCGTTGCTTCGCCATCCTCCTTCCTCAGCCCTCTAAACTTCTTGGCCACCATGGCGCCCAAATCTGTAAAGTGCAAGGGGTGGCTAAGGGCGCTGGGACTGTGGAGCCACCGGAGAGCACGCTGTCGGGGGATCGGACGAAGTCCGCCTTTTTCTTCCCCTCGACGGTTGGTGTTCATGAGCTCTGGGCCTCCTTCAGGCCCCTATGGGGAGCGAAGACGGGGAGAGAGAATTCGGGACACCCGGCGACGCGCATCATTCCTGCTGCTTGCGCCGATCCTGCTCCAAATCGGTATCCCTTTTTCGTCGATTATCTTTCTTGCGGGTTATGCCCCCCTTTCTCCGATTTCTTCTGCGACATTTTGCACACCTTTGGCTTTCGCCTCTTGGATTTTACCCCGAATGCGGTGGCGTGCATGGCTTTCTTCGCGCATCTTTGCGAAGGCTTTGCCGGGGTGCAGCCCAACACGGCGCTCTTCCGCCATTATTTCTCCCCTCGGATCCAGCCGGGAGGTGCCATCTCTGGTTGCGTCACCTGGATCCCAAGATCCAAGGGGACATACCCGGACGGTGCCGTGAAGGAGAGGTGGGAGGAATGGCGTGGCCGGTGGTGCTGGATTGAGGATGAAGACCCGCCGGAATTCTTCAAGGTCCGCCGAGTGCCGCCGGTCCATGGCAGCGATTGGAGCGATGTCGACGCCGCCAACGGGAGGCTCACTGTTGCCACTTCTAGGATTCTCCGGCTCACCCGGGCTGGACTCACCCTTGAGATGATCGGGGCGGACTTCATTTGTCGCCGGATCGCCCCGTTGCACAACAAGGGGAGGCCAGCCTGGCTTTTTACGAATCCGGCTGACATTATGCGACTCCGCCCCGACCTCGACCACAATTTCATGGTGTTGGTGCATGCCCACTTCTGCCAGCGGCTTTTCCAGCTTGATGTGGGTCGCGATGGCGAGGTCGAACGGACCGGCAAGGCCGCGAGGGCTGCCGCAAAGGTTGGCAAGGCCCTCAAGGGGCCGTTTTTCAAGCTGCCAGCGGGGGTGGTCCTGTTGTGCAACAATTCACGTCGGTCCGAGATCATCGCCATGATGCCGGACTGTAATGCGCACGGCCCTGTCCCGAGCTGGAAGGAGCTGAAGGACGCGGATGTGCAGCAATTCTTTGACACCCTGATTGAGGTGTATGTCAATGCTGACGCCGAGCGGTGGCTTGTCATGGACACCACCCAGGCAGAGCTAGACTACGTCGCCACTAGGGCGAGGGAGGCACAACTTGCCATGGACGCCGGCTGTGCCGGGGGTGTGGAGGACAAGGCCGCCACGGCTGCGGAGGAAGAGGAGCTCACCCGGTGGGCGGAGGCCTCCAGGAAGGTCAGCAGCGCCGATACTGGAGCTCCGCTCGTCGAAGACACGGCCGACAAGTCATCGGAGGAGGTGGACGTGGCGGCAGGCTCGACGCCAACCAGGGGAAGAGGGCGAATCCTGCGGCGGGCTGGCTCCGGCGAGCCGGTCCGGCCCGGCAGGGCTACGCGGCCTCAATTGACCCTGGAGGGGTCTGGGCGTCACACGAGGGCCACGGTAGCCAAGAGGCTGACGAAGGCCGCTGAGAAGAAGAAGACAACAGCCCCTTCCTCATCTAGGCGCGCACAAACCCCGTCGTCTTCGCCTCCTCCAGCAGATGTCGACTCAGATGTTGACGCGGAGGTCGCTTTTGATCTCGGGCCTCTCAGCCCGAAGAGGAAAAGGAAAGTGGTGGAAGAGGAGGAGGTGGATGATGAGTAAGTACTCCTTTCCTTACTGCAATTTCCATTCCTCTGAATTAAGTCACTTATCTTGATCCGTTTTTGCTTTTGTAGGGATGGAGAGACGTTGGCCCAGAGGGTGAAGAGGGCGAAGGCCTTGGCGGGCGGCCAGCCCCCGGCCAGTGCTTCAAAGTCGCCACTGGTGGTGCTGAGCAGCCCGGACAGCAGCCCCCAGCACATCTCCCAGCGTAAGTTCGTCACCCTCCTCTTATCGACATGTGGTAGGCGTTCGATGCTATGGTGCTGACCTTGTCGGGTTTGCAGGAGGGGAGCGGCAGCAGGAGGAGCCGCAGAGGGCTACCCCCAACACACCACCCCCATCGACTACGCCGCCGCGAGGGGCGTCCCCGGCAAGGGCATCAAGCACGGAGCCCACACCCATGGAGGAAGAGGGGAACTTGGGCGCTGGTGACTCTGCCACGATGCCGAATGCTGGCGGGGAGGGGACTTCTGCTTCACAGCCTGGCACTGGTGAGTCGCCTGTCCTTCTTCTTTGTTTTTCCCTTATTCTTTTTCTTGGCTTCAATGCTCCCATTACTACCCAGACCCTCCTTCAATAGGTATGGAGGACGTGGATACTGTTGTTGGGAATATTGCTGAGGAGGCCGTGGCGGAGGCCGCTAGGGATGCTGACGAGGTCGCTGCTGATGAGGCCGCCAAGGATTCTGCCGAGGACACCGCTATGGGGGCCGCCAAGGCGACCGGCGAGGCTTCTACCGAGGGCGCCAATGGTGGGCCTGCCGGGGAAGCCGGCAAGGCCACTGCCGAGGAAGAGGTGGTTGATGATCATCCTCCCTCCTCCTCAACCTCAGGCCCCGGCAGATACCTGAAGGTGGGCGACGATCTTTTCGTCCATCTCCCAGGGGCGTCAATTTCCCGAGCGCCCGCCGAAGGGGAAGTCTTTGATAGCGAGGTGCTTGCCGCCACCGGGCTCGAGGTTGTCGATGAGCCGGGTGTTGGCGGTGATGGTTCCCCAGAAGAGCAGGTTTTCCGCGCTATGGGGGCCAACTTCCGCAAACTCCAGGCGCTCTACCATGTCCATCTAGACAAGGTTAAGTCCAGGACGGCAACGGTGGACCAGGCGGAGGTGGATTTCAAGGCGCACGTTGCTGAGCAGCAGACCTGGTTCCACCAGACCTGCGAGGAGCAGAGGGCCTTTCAGGAGGAATTGGCCAAGCGCAATGTCGAGCTCACCATGAAGATGGCTGACATCGAGAAGGCCCAGGAAAAGGCGGCGAACTTGGCTGCCGCGGCCGAGGCCATCCGGAACCAGCATCAAGCCGCACTGGATTCCCAGGAAGAGGACCTCACCGTGCGTGAGGCGAAGCTTGCCGCAGCGCTCCGTGGCAAGGATGAGGAGCTCGAGGCCCTTGTCACGCGGCGGACTCGCGAGCTGGAACAGAGGCACAAGGAGGCACTCGATGCCCAGGCTCTGGCCCATGCCGACAAAGTAAGGGAGTTGGAGGTGGAGCAGGACGAGCTAAAGGAGCAGGCCCTCAAGCTGTCCAACGAAAAGAGCATGCTCAATAGTGCCTTGGTGGAGGCGCAAGGAGCGGTCATCAGCAGGGCTGGGGAGGTCTCCGAAGTGCAAAACTCCGTCAGAGATCTCAAGCTGAATCTGGAGGATCTCGAGAAGATGTTGTCGGAGAGCAGGGCTCGGGAGGAGACCTTGACCAGGAGTCTGGAGGAGGAGAAGCAGCTGCAGGCGAACGAGGCCGCCTCCCACCAGGAATATGTGGCGGGCGAGAACAGATGGATCAGCCGTCTGGAGGACGTCGCCGGCAGGGTCACCTCGCAGTTGGCCACCATGGGGATGCCAAACATGAGGTATGCCCCTGAGCGCAGTGGGACCGTCAACGCCAAGCTGACCCAGTTCTTCGAGGGCGTCCTTGGAGCCTTGGCTTATCTTCACTCCAGCAGAGCGGCCACGTTGGCCGGAGAAGCCCGGCGACTTTGTCGGGGGCTCATGACCAAGGTCCTCACCAAGATGGCGTACTAGAATCCCGACCTCGACTTCGATGCCGCGATGGATAGCTTGCCGGATGGTACTGACCTCACGGTGCTCAAGGAGCGCATCAAGCCCGTCATCAGCAGCATCGACGAAATCAAGAGGGTGGAAGGCCAGCGCCGGGATTAGGCATCCCGTTCTTCACTGCCGCCATTGTTGAGGAAATCATTAACTGGTAGCTGCTCGGTTGGCTAGCGAGTAGGGGATTAATCGGCTAATCGGCAAGTTAATCGGTCATTTAATCAATTAATCAGACGATTTTTCGGTTTATCGGCTACTCGGTGACCCTAGGAGTAGGGATTAATCGGCAAGTTAACTGGTTAATCGGATGAATTCTTGAACAGGGACCGCCGCTGCAGGTTCACGACCAAGACAAATGTCATCTTTAGTTAGAACCGTAGCAATGATGTGATGTAGTATAACTTTGCACTACTCTTAATTTCATGCACGTTATTTCCCCGTTCAATTACTCTTTGTATGCGCACCCTATGTAGATTGGGTAGGCTCGCCGGCGCGGAAGCCCCTAGCGGTGTTTTGGGGATGGATCCCCATGGACCTGCTGGGTATGCATACTGCCAGACGAGCCACCTTTCCGTTCTGAACGCGGCCGCTCGAACTGTCGAGCTTGAATCGAGTCAGAATCGAGAGCGTTGTTGATCGCGAAAGGCTACTCTGCCATTCTCGACACAGCCGCTGGAGCTGTTGAGCGGACTTGAAACAGGGCAAGGGCGTTGCCGATCGTGGGAGAGCCCCCTGGCGTGCAGGTCTCTCATAAAAAGGCGTGACATCTCCGGGGGGAATAACCTCATATAAGAAGGATAGAACAAATAAGGGTTCAGTGCACCTTAGCTTCTGTTTGTAGTCGCTCGAGCGCTGATCTTCGGGCCTCCTTCTCTCTCCAAGAGCCACAAAGACGAAGGAGTGTTGGGCTGATTGCTAGAGCCAATTCTCACAACTACGCCCCCTCCCTGGCGTGCCAAAGATCTCGGTGGGAACGACACCTATGGGATCACAAGAATCCCTACTACGGTTAGCGGGGCGTGGGGTCGTGAGAAGAGCGGATCTAACAGGTAGCACATAGTTCGTTTATCCAGGCTCGGGCTGCAAGGATGCGTAAAACCCTACTCCTGCTTTGGTGGATTGTATATCTGTGTTCTTGAGCTAGCTATGGGGCGTGAGGAGCTCCAAAAAGCCGAATCCTTCTCCTGGTCGCCTCGGGCCTCCTTTTATAGAAAAAGGGGTTGCCACAGTGGCACACAAGATGTGGAAAGGGTACAGTGATGCGAGGTTATCCCTCGCATTACATGACAAGGCGCATTTAATGTGTCTTGCTTAGGTGTCCTTGCTTTAACGGGGACGGGGGAGAGATCTGTCTCGTCCGTCGCCGCTCCTTCTTGTGTCGACACGCGCCCTGGCCAGCGACGCCTGCGATGCCATGTAGGTAGGCAGGCAGCTGAGGTGGTGCAGTGGTGGGTCTTCACGAAGATCTGCATGCCGCCACGCAGGTGCCTGCCCAGCTGGTTGGGTCGGCAGCTGCATGCATGTGGTGGTGGAGGTTTAGTCGGCATGGGCCTGATGGTGGCCCTACGGGTGTCCTTGGTAAGGGCCTTGTCGGGGCCCCGACAAGGGTCTTGCCGAGGCGCCTGCTGTCATCCCCGGCAAGGCGCTAGCCGGGGGCCTTGTGGTCTTCCTCGGCTGGGATCCCGCCAAGGGTTCTCGTCTTCTATAGTGTGTATCTGATCTTGAATGTCTTCACAAAGATCTGCATGCCGCCACAGGGATGTCTCCCGAATCCTTGCCCTTTGGGGGCAGTGGACTCAAGGGTGATTTGCTCCGTAGGCGCGGGACGAGTCGCCGCGGCAAGGGTCTTGCCGGGGCTGCTAGAACTGTCTCCCGGCAAGGATTTTGCCGGGGGAGTCCGCTTCGTCACCTTTGCTCTTCGTGGTCTTGGCCTTGGCGTCGTTCTAGTTCTCTTGAGCTTCGGTCTTACCCTGGCTCACCTCCCTTGCCATGCTTGGTGTGGTGGTATCCGCGGCTCAGACTGCCCGTGCACAGTTATAGGGGTACAAAAAGTGTACCCCTCTTTTTGTACACCGACACTAGTATTACCATGTGCCTTCTATTTTCTTGCATCCTCGCTTGCTAAAAATCTATTGATATGGATCCTCATCCTCTTGTTAATCTTTTTAAAAGATCCAATTATGATGAACCAATTGCTAGTGAGTTGAGTGCACTAGATTATCTTTATGAGGTTTTGCTTGAAATTGGTGAATCTGAAAATTGTGATGATGTGCTTTATGAAGTAATTCACGATAGATCTTTGAATTAAAAGCATGATTGCAATGATGTTTTTTATAAATTCTATGAATGTCAATTGTGATAATAATATGCAAAACCCTAAGCTTGGGGATGTTAGTTTTGCTATGTCCACTACTTGTTGCAATGATCATGATTGGGGTGATTCTTCTTATGATCTTGAAAATTTATTTAAGCCCCATGATGAATATAAGATTGATAATAATGTTTGCAATATTGAAAGTGGGTTTGTAAGAGTGTCAACTTTAGATCCCACGTATTTGGATAATGTTCAATCTTACGCAATTTTTTGATAAAAGTGGGTTTGGAGAGGTCATGACTTTAGTTAATTATAATCCCACTATTTTGGAAGAGTGTCAACTTTGCATGCATGTGGATCATGAAGTGAAAATTTTATGTGATAGTTATATTGTTGAATTTGATTATGATCCTACATGGAATTATTATGAGAGAGGAAAATATGGTTGTAAAAATTCTCATGTTACTAAATTACCCCTCGTTATGTTGAGATTGCTATTGTTTCTTTCTTCTTCCTTGCATATGCTAGATCTTGATTGTCTTGCTAATTTGTTTTCCTATAAAATTCCTATGCATAGGAAGCATGTTAGACTTAGATTTATTTGTCACACGTTTTATGATGCTCTCTTTGTGTTTCAATTATTATCTTTCATGTGAGCATTAAATGATAGCGCTTGTTGGGAGGCAACCCAATTTTATTTTTATTCCTTGCCTTTTGTTCCTGTTTAGTAATAAATAAATCATCTATCCTCTATTATTATTGTGTTTTTTATGTTTTAATTAGTGTTTTTGCCAAGTAAAGCCTTTAGGATGTTCTTGGGTTATTGTTATTTGATCTTGCTGAAATAAAACAGATAGTATGCGCTCACGAGAATAATTTTCATTTTTTACTAGAGAGAGATAAAATACCAATTCCAACTGTCGTAGATAAATATAAAAATTATTTAGGATATCCTAATTTCTCAGGATTTTTGGAGTTACAGAAGTATTCGAAACCTATAGATTGCTACAGACTGTTCTGTTTTTGACAGATTCTGTTTTTCGTGTGTTATTTGCTTATTTTGATGAATCTATGGCTAGTATCGGGGCTATGAACCATAGAGAAGTTGGAATATAGTATATTTAACACCAATATAAATAAAGAATGAGTTGATTACAGTACCTTAAAGTGGCAGTTTATTTTCTTATACTAACGGAGCTCATGAGATTTTCTGTTGAGTTTTGTGTTGTGAAGTTTTCAAGTTCTTGGTAAAGATTTGATGGATTTTGGAATAAGGAGTGGAAAGAGCCTAAGCTTGGGGATGCCCAAGGCACCTGTAGCGACCCGACCTAAAACGGTCAAGTCTCTGTGCTTCAGTGTCATCCCTGGATCGGTAATGGGGACACACACAGTATTCGAAGGATTTATAATAGAGTAGCAATCACACATTTATTACATAGAATGTCTCAAAAAAGAACTTATTACTATGAATATGGCTTAAGGCCATCTAATACGATAACAGCGGAAGGCTTGGAAGATAAAGTGAGTCCATCAACTCCAACGGCATAGCTGAGCTGCACGGCACCGACCTAACGAACCTTACTCCTCGTCTGAAAAGTCTGCAACATAATACGTTGCAGCCCGAAACGGGTCAGCACATGGAATATGCTGGCAAAATAACACGGTAGAGCAAGAATTGAATAATGCTATCACTACATGCATATTTGGCTAGTGGAAAGCTCTATGGTTAAAGTTTTGCGAAAAGCCAATTTTTTCCTACAACAAAGGAATGGATTTTATTTAACTATCATGGTAGTTGAAACATCATTGAGAAGGTTCCTCCAACTCAATCCCAATTAAAAGTAATTATCAACCTAACAATATTAATTTAGAGTGATGAGATACATATGATAATCCAAGTACTACATACTCAAGATGTCCATAACCGGGGACACGACTAACCATGATTAGTTTGTACACTCTGCAGAGGTTTGTGCACTTTTCCCCATAAGACTCGATCTCCTCCGTTGGATTTCTCGCACTACATGGTGTTTGAGAAACGGATGACCAAGACACAATCTTTTAGAAGCATTAACTCTAACCCCGGGTAGACAGTACCAACCTACACCCCTCTACATCTGCTAGCCTACCACTGGAAGAGGTCATGCAACTTACTCAACTATGCTAGAGCCCATAATAGCTTGTGGCTGCACACGGAAGTTTCTAGCATGAAATATCTCAGTTCCCTTTGAGCCTGGGTGGCGGACCTTAGGATTATCACACAGGTACTCCGGGATATCCTAGGACAACACTGGATTCTCCAGGTGCCCGACAAGCAATCCACCCAGATGTGTATTAAAGTTGCCACCTCAAGTTGAACCATTAATTAACAATCTCACATCTGTCATGGATTGACTCACCCAAACCATGTCTACGAGCATAGCATGGCAATATAAGCAATACGTAGAAGTAACTCCCAAGGGTTTGATAATAACAGGGCAATAGGTTCTACCTCATCATCTACTTCCCAATCCCACATGTTATCAAGTCCTAACCATGCAATGTTTGAGGGTTGAAACTAATGCTTAAAACTGGGATGATAAAGGGATATGATCAAAGTGTTACTTGCCTTGCTGATGATCCACAAAACCTAGAGACTCGTAGTAGCACACTTTGCACTCTGGGTGTTCTATCGCAAACAAACAATAGCATATATAAGCAATCAAGCAAAGATGCATGGGTAAAACACAAATAAGAAGATCTAACCATAAAGTTCAACTTAAGAACTCCGGTTTGCAAAAATAATCAAATCAAACGGAGCAACGAAACTCAAACTGCGAAAGAAACAAGATTCAATTACTAATCTACACTAAAGTCAAATTTTACTGTATCAAAATCTTGTTCAAGTTGGTTAAATGGGGACAGGGTTTTGAGACGAAGATCGAGGTGCCTGAATCGCCCGATTCTGTTAAACGAGCGAAAAGATAAACTAAAATGAAAATCAGATCAGAAATCGCGATTGAAAATAACCACGAGAAATCCAAGAAAAAAATATTGACAAACAGGCTAACGAACGAACATTCGCTGTCTATGGCTAATGAGTGAATACCATTCGTTAAAACGAATGTACGGACGAACGTCCGCTAAGTAACTAAACCGAGAAAACCAACGAACCGATCTAAAAAACCGAAACTAGGGTTTAAAAAACCAACGGTTTTTACCTAAACCGATAAAACCGACGGCTCCGGATCGGATCGGCGGCGGCTCCGGCGGGTTCCACGGCGGCTCCGGCGGGTTCCGCGGCGGCTCCGGCAGGGTGGGGTGGGGCTGCGGGTGGTGCGGCGGAGCGGCGGTGGTGCGGCGCGGCGGCGGGGAAAGGCGGCGGCGGCGCGACTGGCAGCGGGGCGAGGCACGGTAGGCGGCGGCGGGGCGGCTTGCGGCAGCGGCGGCGTGCGGCAGTGGCGGCTGCGTCTTGGGGCTCCAGAAGGGGCCCCGGGCTCGGCTTATAAAGGGGGGAGGGGTGGCTTGCGGGAGGGGGCGGGGAGGTGTCTCGGGCGGCGACGGCGGCGGTTGCCGATTCCTGGCTGGACTCGGGCACGGCGGAGGCGGTGGCGCGGCGCGGGCCGGCGGCCTGGCTCGGCTGGGCCTTGGCCCAGTCGGGCGCGGAAGAAGTTTTTTTAAACAGATTCCGCCGAAAATAAATCCTAGAAAGATAAATAAAAATCTAAAAAGGCCAAAACAAATTTTCACAGTCTAAATAAAATATTTAGAGCAAAATGAACATTTTCTTGGTCCTAAAATGCAATTTTGAAAACGTGCAATTTTTCTAATCCAAATAAAATGGCAATAAACTCCGAATAAAATCAAATATTTGATTTTAATATTTTTCCTCCAATATTTCATTTATTTTGGAGAAGTCATATTATCTCCTCTCATATATTTTAACATGAAATATTTTGGGAGAGAAAAATAATTAAAACCAAAAATCCTCGTCTCAATATTTGATAAAATTCAAATGTGAAAAGAGTGAAATCCCCAACTCTCTCTCCGAGGGTCCTTGAGTTGCTTAGGATTTCGAGGATCAAGCCAAAATGCAATAAAATATGATATGCAATGATGACCTAATGTATAACATTTCAAATTGAAAATTTGGGATGTTACAGCACCCCAAGGTAAAATTCAAGGATAACCAAAAGCCTAAGCTTGGGGATGCCTCGAAAGGCATCCCCTTTTTCGTCTTCGTCTATCGGTAACTTTACTTGAGGCTATATTTTTATTCACCACATGATATGTGTTTCGCTTGGTCTTGTATGATTTGATTCTTTTCTTTTTAGTTTACCACAATCATCCTTGCAGTACACACCTTTTAGGAGAGACATGCATGAATAGGAATTTATTAGAATGCTCTATGTGCTGAACTTATATCTTTTGAGCTAGATAATTTTGCTCTAGTGCTTCACTTATATCATTTTAGAGCACGGTGGTGGTTTTATTTTATAGAAATTATTGATCTCTCATGCCTCACTTATATTATTTTGAGAGTCCTTTAGAACAACATGGTAATTTGCTTTGGTTATGAAATTAGTCCTAATATGATAGGCATCCAAGATGGGTATAATAAAAACTTTCATATAAAGTGCATTGAATACTATGAGAAGTTTGATACTTGATGATTGTTTTGAGATATGAAGATGGTAATATTAGAGTCATGCTAGTTGAGTAGTTGCGAATTTTAGAGATACTTGTGTTAAAGTTTGTGATTCTCGTAACATGCATGTATGGTGAACCGTTATGTGATGAAGTCGGAGCATGATTTATTTATTGATTGTCTTCCTTATGAGTGGTGGTCGGGGACGAGCAATGGTCTTTTCCTACCAATCTATCCCCGTAGGAGCATGCGCGTATTACTTTGTTTCGATAACTAATAGATTTTTGAAATAAGCATGTGAGTTCTTTATGACTAATGTTGAGTCCATGGATTATGCGCACTCTCACCCTTCCACCATTGTTAGCCTCTCTAGTACTGCGCAACTTTCGTCGGTACCATAAACCCACCATATACCTTCCTCAAAACAGCCACCATACCTACCTATTATGGCATTTCCATAACCATTCCGAGATATATTGCCATGCAACTTTCAACCGTTCCGTTTATTATGACACGCTTCATCATTGTCATATTGCTTTGCATGATCATGTAGTTGACATCGTATTTGTGGCGAAGCCACCATTCATAATTCTTTCATACATGTCACTCTTGATTCATTGCACATCCCGGTACACCGCCGGAGGCATTCACATAGAGTCATATTTTTTCTAAGTATCGAGTTGTAATTCTTGAGTTGTAAGTAAATAAAAGTGTGATGATCTTCATTATTAGAGCATTGTCCCAAGTGAGGAAAGGATGATGGAGGCTATGATTCCCCCACAAGTTGGGATGAGATTCCGAACGAAAAAAAGAGGCCATAAAAAGGAAAAAAGGCCCAAATAAAAAATGAGAGAAAAAGAAAGAAGGGGCAATGCTACTATCCTTTTACCACACTTGTGCTTCAAATTAGTGGGAATTTTTCATTATAGAACTTGGCTTGTATATTCCAATGATGGGCTTCCTCAAAATGCCCTAGGTCTTCATGAGCAAGCGAGTTGGATGCACACCCACTTAGTTTCTTTTTGAGCTTTCATACACTTATAGCTCTAGTGCATCTGTTGCATGGCAATCCCTACTCACTCACATTGATATCTATTGATGGACATCTCCATAGCCCGTTGATACGACTAGTTAGTGTGAGACTATCTTCTCCTTTTTGTCTTCTCCACAACCACCATTCTATTCCACCTATACTGCTATATCCATGGCTCACGCTCATGTATTGCGTGAAGATTGAAAAAGTTTGAGAACATCAAAAGTATGAAACAATTGCTTGGCTTGTCATCGGGGTTGTGCATGATTTAAATATTTTGTGTGATGAAGATAGAGCATAACTAGACTATATGATTTTGTTGGGATAACTTTCTTTGGCCATGTTATTTTGAGAAGACATGATTACTTTATTAGTATGCTTGAAGTATTATTATTTTTATGCCAATATTAAACTTTTGTCTTGAATCTTTCACATTTGAATATTCATGCCACAATAAAGAAAATTACATTGAAAATTATGTTAGGTAGCATTCCACATCAAAAATTCTGTTTTTATCATTTACCTACTCGAGGACGAGCAGGAATTAAGCTTGGGGATGCTGATACATCTCCAACGTATCTATAATTTTTTATTGTGCCATGCTATTATATTATCTATTTTGGATGTTTAATGGCTTTAATATGCACTTTTATATTATTTTTGGGACTAACCTATTAACCGGAGGCACACTGCCAGTTGCTGTTTTTTTTGCCTATTTTAGTGTTTCGCAGAAAAGGAATATCAAACAGAATCAAAACGGAATGAAACCTTCGCGAGGATCTTTTTTGGAACAAACGCAATCCAGGAGACTTGGAGTGGAGGTCAAGGAAGCAACGAGGCGGCCACGAGGTAGGGCGGCGCGCCCAGGGGGGCCAGGTGCGCCTCTTGTGGGCCCCTCGTAGCTCCACCGACCTACTTCCTTCGCCTATATATACTCTTATACCCTGAAAACATCCAGGGGGGCACGAAACCACTTTTCCACCGCCGCAACCTTCTGTACCCATGAGATCCGATCAGGGGACCTTTTCCGGCAATTGCCGGAGGGTGATTCGATCACGGAGGGCTTCTTCAACAACACCATAGCCTCTCCGATGATGTGTGAGTAGTTTACCACACAGACCTTCGGGCCCATAGTTATTAGCTAGATGGCTTCTTCTCTCTCTTTGGATCTCAATACAAAGTTCTCCTCGAGGTTCTTGGAGATCTATTCGATGTAATTCTTTTTGCGGTATGTTTGCCAAGATCCGATGAATTGTGGGTTTATGACTACGATTATCAATGAACAATATTTGATTCTTATCTGAATTCTTATTTGCATGATTTGATATCTTTGCAATTCTCTTCAAATTATCAATTTGGTTTGGCCTACTAGATTGATCTTTCTTGCAATGGGAGTACTGCTTAGCTTTGGGTTCAATCTTGCGGTGTCCTTTCCCGGTGACAGCAGGGGCAACAAGGCACGTATTGTATTGTTTCCATCGAGGATAAAAAGATGGGGTTTATATCATATTGCTTGAGTTTATCCCTCTACATCATGTCATCTTGCCTAATGCCTTACTCTGTTCTTATGAACTTAATACTCTAGATGCATGCTGGATAGCGGTCGATGTGTGGAGTAATAGTAGTAGATGCATAATTGTTTCGGTCTACTTGACACAGACGTGATGCCTATGTTTATGATCATGCCTAGATATTCTCATAACTATGCGTTTTCTATCAATTGCTCGGCAGTAATTTGTTCACCCACCGTAATATATGCTATCTTGAGAGAAGCCACCAGTGAAACCTATGGCCCCCGGGTCTAATTTACATCATATTATTTTCCCGTCAACTAGCTATTTCTTTCGCCGTTTATTTTGCAATTTTTACTTTTCAATCTATACAGCAAAAATACCAAAAATATTTATCTTATTATCTCTATCAGATCCCAGTTTTGCAAGTGGCCGTGAAGGGATGGACAACCCCTTTATCGCGTTGGTTGCAAGGTTCTTATTTGTTTGTGCAGGTACTAGGCGACTTGCGTGTAGTCTCCTACTGGATTGATACATTGGTTCTCAAAAACTGAGGAAAATATTTACGCTACTTTGCTGCATCACCCTTTCCTCTTCAAGGGAAAACCATTGCATGCTCACGAGGTAGCACCCAGCGTAGTTGGAGGCTGACTTGTGGGCCTACTAAGTTGACGCGGACGGAGGGCTTTGTCAACTTTGTCAATATGAACGATTCTAGCTCCAGTGATCGTACGATGTCCATCCAACGGTCGTAGTGCTTCTTCAACATCTGGTCTTCTTGCTCCAGCCGCCCAGACCAGCGTCGGTTGTGTCGCCTGCTCCTGCCTCTTGTGGCTGGCTGTGCTGCCGCGGAGGCCTCGTCGCCCCCTACTACTCCCACCGATGGCCAGGCCATCCCTCTACTCACCCACACCCCTTGTTATTCTATGGCGACGGTAGCCTCACACCGCAGCTGAACTAGTAAATCCTCGTACTCCTCTCCGCGTGGGCATCCACTGCCGCGTCTTCCCCGGCTCCGTGTCGTCCCGTTCCTAGGCCTCACCGTCATCCACCGCCTTGGTGCTCTCGGCGCGGCGTGGTCAATGTGGTCAAGGAACGACTTCCATTAGAACAGTACTATTCGTGGAGAGGCTGACAGCTGGGTCCACGGCCGTAGCAAGGAAGTGCAACCTTATTACGTGCAAAATAATGATTTCTCCACCTGACAACAGGGACCCACCGGACGGGCCACCGTATTTCATGAAAAAACGTTTCTCCCCTGACTGCTAGGACCCACTAGCTACATCTTCACACGCAAGGAACTGGCTCCTTATCCTCCCTGACAGTCAGGACCCACCTGGTCAAAGCGTACGTAGCGTTGTCATTCTGGTCACCAACGTGTAGGTACATATGATCGGTCTGTCTGCAGGCTGCAGCGATGAACCGTGGCCGAGTAAGGAAGGGCATGTGTCGTAGTATAGGCGCACATGTGTCGTAGTAGAGGTACGCACGTAGCATGTCATGCAGTCCCATTAATATCGTGTACACATACGTACAGCTAGGGTGCAAGAAAGTAAATACGGCCACGTATGTACATACGGGCGGGGTCTCGAATGCCTACTCACGCATATGTACGGCCAGGGCTCATGTACATGTCTGGGTCGGAACGGAGAAACTGCGTCGTCGTGTTCATTGGGAGGCAACGGAATGCGTTGTGTTCATCGGGAGCCAACCGGCTTGGACGGAATAGCCGATTAAAACAAGGCCTGGCGTACCGTAGAACGGAGGAAACAACCTTCTGTTCGACCGGCCACGATTAAAACGGGATCATGTTCATCAGGAGGGGTCTGGCGTACCGTAAAACGGAGGTAACGGACTTGTGTTCGAGTGCCTACGGTCAAAACGGGGTCCTGTTGATCAGGACGGGTGTGGCATACGGCAAAACAGAGGAAACGGACTTGTGTTGGAGTGCTACGGTCGAAACAGGGGTCCTGTGATCGGGACGGGTGTGGCGTACCGCAAAACGGGACTCCACGGGCTACTATTCATGTCCACCATCGACCTGCTCCAGCCTCCACGGGCTACTGTTCAACCACCGCCGACCTCCTCCAGCCTCCACCTGCGACTGTTCATCCATAGGCTTCTGTTCATCCAGCCTCCACCGCTCCTCCATCGGCTACTGTTCAACCAACCCTCTCCATGGGTCCTGTTCAACCACCCCTCCACGGGCTACTTTTCATCCAGCCCTCCACCGGCTACTGTTCAACCAGCCCTCCATAGGGTCCTGTTCATCCAGCCCTCCACGGGGTCCTGATCATTGATGTCACTTGAAGCTACGTCGGTATTTCCCTAAAGACGAAGGGATGATGCAGCACAGCGGCGGTAGGTATTTCCCTCATATATGAAACCAATGTTATCGAACCAGTAGGAGACCAAGCAACACAACGTAAACAACACCTGCACACAAATAATAACTTCTCGCAACCCGGCGTGTTAAAGGGGTCGTCAATCCCTTCCGGGGTACGGCGCCTCAAGATAGGCAAACGGACGTGAGGTAAATTTGTAGTTGATTGATAGATCTAATGCCAAATAAATAAATAAGAATAAATTGCATCGAGGTATTTTTGGGTTTTTGGATTAATAGATCTGAAAATAAACGCAAAGGCAAAATAGACCGCAAAGGCAAATAATGTGAGAAAGAGACCTGGGGGGCGTAGGTTTCACTAGTGGCTTCTCTCGAGAAAAATAGCAAACGGTGGGTGAACAAATTACTGTTGGGCAATTGATAGAACTTCAAATACTCATGACAATATCCAGGCAATGGTCATTACATGGGCATCACATCCAAAATTAGTAGACCGACTCCTGCCTGCATCTACTACTATTACTCCACACATCGACCCCTATCCAGCATGCATCTAGTGTATTAAGTTCATGGATAAATGGAATAATGCAATAAGAATGATGACATGATGTAGACAGGATCTATCTACGTAGAGATAGACCCCATCATTTTATCCTTAGTAGCAACGATACATACGTGTCGGTTCCCCTTCTGTCACTGGGATCAAGCACCATAAGATCAAACCCACTACAAAGCACCTCTTCCCATTGCAAGATAAATAGATCAAGTTGGCAAAACAAAACCAAAATATTGGAGAAGAAATACTAGGCTATAAGCAATCATGCATAAAAGAGATCAAAGAAACTCAAATACTTGCATGGATATAAAAAGATAGATTTGATCATAAACTCAAAGTTCATCGATCCCAACAAACACACCGCAAAAGAGTTACATTATATGGATCTCCAAGAGACCATTGTATTGAGATTCAAGAGAGATAGATAGAGAGAGAGAGAGAGAGGAAGTCATCTAGCTACTAACTACGGACCCAGAGGTCTACAAAGAACTACTCACGCATCATCGGAGAGGCACCAATGGAGGTGGTGAACCCCATCCGAGATGGTGTCTATATTGGATCTGGTGGTTCTAGACTCTGCGGTGGCTGGATCAATATTTCATCGACTCCCCTAGGGTTTTGGGAATATCGGGGTATTTATAGAGCAAAGAGGCAGTCCGGGGGGCACCCGAGGTGGGCACAACCCACCAGGGCGCGCCTGGGCCTCCTAGCACGCCCTGGTGGGTTGTGCTCCCCTCGGGGCACCCCCAAGCGCATCTAGGGCCCGTTGTGTTCCTTTTGTCTGATAAAAATTCTCTGTAAAGTTTCGTGGCATTTGGACTCCGTTTGATATTGATTTTCTGCGATGTTGAAAACATGGAAAAACAGCAATTGGCACTTGGCATTATGTCAATAGGTTAGTACCAAAAAATGATATAAAATGATTATAAAACATCCAAGATTGATAATATAACAGCATGGAACAATCAAAAATTATAGATACGTTGGAGACGTAATAGCATCCCCAAGCTTAACTCCTACTCGTCCTCGAGTAGGGAAGTGATAAAAACAGAATTTTTGATGTGGAATGCTGCCTAACATGTCATATCATATTTCTTTCTTTATAGCATGGACATTTGGAATTTTATATTGTTCAAAGCAATAGTCTTGTTTTGACATGATAATTTAAATACTCAAGCATATCAACAAGCAACCCTGTCTTTCAAAATATACACGCTAAAATAAACTATCCCTAGCCCATCATGCTCAACCATTGATCCATTCATGAAACACACTCGCATATTAGCCACATCCAATACTCAAGTATGGTCATATTGCCTCCTAGTTGGTGCTTTTATAAGAGAAGATGGAGACTCAAATTCAAAAATAAAAATTGCATAAAGTAAAAGAAAGGCCCTTCGCAGAGGGAAGTAGGGATTTGTAGAGGTGCTAGAGCTCAAAGCGAAAAACTTAGAGATAAAAATATTTTGGGAGGTGTATCCATCCCACCAACGAAAATGACTTTCCAATACTTTCCATGCTTAGATATATCATAGGTGGTTCCCAAACAGAAAATAAAGTTTATTCCTTTTTCCACCATACTTTCACTTTCGTGGCTAGTCGTATCCACGGTTGCCCTCGATACCAACACTTTCCAAGGAATTTATTATTTGACAACATAAAGTAAATTCATTTTTTTCATTTCAGGACTGGGCATCCCTATTACCTATGCCTTACTATCGTGCAATGAAAAGTGAATGAACACTCATTTTGAGAATAACACATCTAGCATGGAAAATATTAGCCACCGCTCATCGCTCCATGAGCGAAACGAACACACAAAAGAGAAGTTTATTTTTGAAAATTAGAGATGGCACATGCAAATTTGCTTAGACCAGCAAAAGAATACCGCATATAGGTAGATATAGTGGACTCATGTGGAAAAACTGGGTTAAAGGTTTTTGGATGCACAAGTAGTGATCATACTTAGTGCGAAATGGAGGCTAGCAAAAGATTGAGAAGCGACCAACCAAGAAATGAATAATCTCATAAGCAAGCATTAAGCATAACTAACACCGAATAATGCACCACAAGAAGGATATAATTTCATTGCATGACTATTGACTTTCGTGCTTGCATAGGGAATCACAAACCTTAACACCGATATTCTTACTAAACCATAATTACTCATCAAGATGACTCACATATCGCATCATCATATCTCAAAACTATTACTAAGAATCTAGTTTATTTTGTCCAGTGATCTTCATGAAAGTTTTTATTATACCCTTCTTGGATATCTATCACTTTGGGACTAATTTTTATGTGTTGCTTTTGACAAGCTCAAACAAATATAAGTGAAGATCATGAGCATAATATTTTTTCTCTCAAATTAATTTAAGTGAAGCAAGAGAGAATTTTTGAAAAATTTACTAACTCTCAAATAAATCTAAGTGAATCAAGAGAGCATTTCTTCAAAAATACTAAAGCACATCATGCTCAAAAAGATATAAGTGAAGCACTAGAACAAGTCCATAGCTCATAAAAAATTTAAGTGAAGCATAGAGAGCAATTCTAACAAGTCATGACATAATTTTTGCTCTCTCAAATAGGTGTGTCCAGCAAGGTATTGACTTAAAACACAAAATAAAACAAGCAAAGACTCATATCATACAAGACGCTCCAAGCAAAACACATAGTATGTGACAAATAAAAATATAGCTTCGAGTAACATACTGATGGTCGTTAGAAGAAAAAGGGGATGCCACTCGGGGGCATCCCCAAGCTTAGTTGGTTGCTCATTTTTGGATAATAGCTTGGGATGACGGGGCATCCCCAAGCTTAGGCTCTTCTACTCCTTATCCCTTCATCCATCGTAAGATAACCCAAAACTTGAAAACTTCAATCACACAAAACTCAACAAAACCTTCGTGAGATTCGTTAGTATAATAATAATAAATCACTACTATAAGTGATGTATCAAACCAATTTATATTTTGTTCTTGCATTATATCTACTTTATTACAACTTTTCTATGGCAAAAACTCATCAAAGAAAACCATAGAGCCATCAAAATAAGCACACGACACAAAGAAAACAGAATCTGTCAAAACAGAATAGTCTGTAGAAATCTGACTATTTCGCTCTCTGGTTAAAAACAAAAATTATTTTCGTGAGTGCAAAAGTTTCTGTTTTTTCAGCAAGATCAAACAACTATCACCCAAGAAGATCCTAAAGCCTTTACATGACACAAACCCTAATTAAAACATAAAAAACACAATCATAACAGTAGCATAATTGTGTTAACACTCAAAAACAGGAAGCAAAAAGCAAAAATAAAATTTTAATCATTGGGTTGCCTCCCAACAAGCGCTATAGTTTTACGCCCTTAGCTAGGCATAAAGCAAGGATCTATGTGTTGTCATCTTTGTCCAACTCTTCAATCAAAAACTTAGAATCCTTCAAAGATTTAGCATAAAGATTTTCAATAACAACACTTCTAGGAATAAATCCAAAGATTTCATTCTTGCAAAAAGGATCTCTTATCACTTCAAAAAAATCCGGGTGAATACCAATCATCTTAGGATCTTCTTTATTACTATTACTAGAGGTTGCACCCTTGTTCTTGGTAGCTCTACCAATTTTACGGGAGTTTTTTTCGATAGTTTTAGCGGAAGAGAAAGCCGTGCTTAGATTACTAAAAATTTCTTCTAATTTATCAATCCGAGATGGGCTTTCTTTTATTCTATCATGAATTAGGGTACCCTTTTCCCTTAACAACTTAAGAATATCTCCCACTTTTGACCCAATATTGGTGGCAAAATTATGCATCTTTTTGTCTATAATTTCCATATGATCATCGGTGAGCATTTTATTTTCAATAGCATCTAGCCTTTCTGATGTAGAGTGGAACCATAATCAGCCAATCTTTCACGAAAGGAGCGGATCACGCGAAGAACACGAGGAACACAAGGGGGACAACGAGGGAAAGCACAAGGGGAAACACAAGAGGAAACACTAAACCAACACGAATAAGTCACACATGTGCTAGATCCTCGAGTACATAAGGAAAGATACACGATCCACGGACAACTAGGGACGATACAAGGGTAGCCAGTCTTCTCCGTGAGGAGGTCTTGAGTTCTTCCCTAAAAGCAGTCTTGAATCCGCTTGGGGGATCTTCTCCCGTGGAGGCTCGAATATCCGAGGAGAAGGTGTCCAAGTAGATGAACAAAGCTCTAACACAAAATATGAGATAATCCTTTGCTAACCCTAGAAAGTTGGACGAGGTGGAGTATCTATAGTCTAGGGGGTAGAAGGGGTACACGGGCCTCGGCCCTTTACTGTGCGCAGACAGGGAGGCCGGACGTCCGGGTGTCGGGCCGGATGTCCGGGCATTCGTGGAGGGCCAGATGTCCGGGTTGTGGAGGCCGGATGTCCGGGCTGGTGAAGCTGGCCATGTTGCTCTCGGGTTCGGGGGTGTCCGGATTTCCGGGCAGGAGGCCGGATGTCCGGGCTTGCGGGGCCGGATGTTCGGGGCCTGTAGGCGCTTGGTGGTTGAGCAGCTGTAGTGGATGACGCTCCAGGGGCCGGATGTCCGGGGTCACGGCCGGATGTCTGGGGCCTGGGAGATGTTCTTGGCTCCTTCCGTTGGTCCTCTTCATCCGTGGACTTGGGGACTTGTCCGTCTTCACGTGCATCTTCGGGAAGGTCCTCTTGGTACCTAATCATGCACAACATCTCGGACGTAGGTAGTAGCCATGTCTCATGCATAGAAAGCGGAAGTTCGGAGAGGAGTGAGTTCACCTTATCTTCGATAGCCTTGGCTCGGGCTCTTGTCATTGGTCCAAGTGGTGTCATTGGAGATGTAGGTGTGTCCATGGGGATGATCATGGGATGCTCCGCATCATCTCCCCTCCCTTGGGGAAGATCCGTCCTCGGATCGAAATCCTCATCACCATGGTAGGGCGAGAGATCTTTGATTCTGAAGATGTCGCTCACGAAGTACTTGTCACGTGGGATGTCGATCTTGTAAGCATTATAGTTGTAGCGTGCAAGCACCTTGAAGGGTCCGTCCGCTCGTGGTCGAAGTTTGGACTTGCATTCTTGTGGAAAGCGGTCCTTGCAAGGTGTAGCCACACGAGATCACCAATGTTGAAGACCATGGGGTGCTTGTTGATGTTGAGCTTGGTCGCAAGTTGTTGTACTTGGCGCTCGATAGTATGTCTTGTATCTTCATGCACCTTCTTGAGATGAGTCACACATGCACTTGCGTCCAAATTGATGCGCTCTTGGAGTGGTAGAGGGAGAATGTCCAATGGGGACAAAGGGTTGAATCCGTAGATGACCCCGAAGGGGGACTTGCCGATTTTTGAGTGTCTTGCACGGTTGTAGGCGAACTTGGCGATAGGTAGACACTCCTCCCAATCCATGATGTTATTCTTGATGAGTACTCGAAGTAGAGCGGAGAGTGTGCGGTTGGTTACCTCCGTTTAGCCGTCGGTTTGTGGATGATACGCCGCGGAGAAGAGTAGCTTGATTCCGAGCTTGCCGCATAGGGTCTTCCAAAAGTAGCTTAGGAACTTGACGTCGTGGTCCGAGATGATCGTCTTTGGCACTCCATGAAGACGCAATATTTCCCTACAAAAGAGATTGGCAACATGTGAAGCATCGTCTATCTTGTTGCAATGAATGAAATGTGCCATTTTGGAGAAACGGTCCACAACGACAAATATCGAATCCTTTCCATTGCGAATCCTAGGCAATCCAAGTACAAAATCCATGCTAATATCTTCCCATGGTTGGTATGGAATTGGTAGGGGCATGTAAAGGTCATGGGATTGAGCTTTAGACTTAGCTTTGCGGCATGTAGAGCATCGGTTGGTGAAGCGGTTGACATCGCAAAACATCTTGGGCCAATAGTAGTTCTTGGAGAGCGTGGCGTAAGTCTTTTCACGTCCAAAATGTACCATTAAGCCTCCTCCATGAGATTCCTACAAAAGCAACAAACGAAGAGAAGACTCAGGGATGCAAAGCTTGTTAGCTCTCATAAGATATACGTCTTTGATGTAATAGCGTTCCCAAGATGTATGGGTGTAACATCCCAAAATTCTAAATTTTGGAATGTTATATTAAATAGATAGTTTTGATTGTTTGCTTGATTGTGATGAGTGAAATTGAGTGAAATTCAAAACTTTTTGAAAGTTAAATGAGAGAGAATAAAAGGACTTTCCCAAACTTTCACTTTGCTTTTCTGACCTCCATGAATTTAAATTCTTTTCAAATACAAAACCCCCACAGAGAAGATGATATGACTTCTTCCATTTAATTAAATGAAAAGGGTTTTTGAAAATATTTGAATTTCATTTGGAAATATTTTTCCAACTCACAAACTTTATGCAACTCAATGATTTTCATTAGAGAAGATAAAATGGCTTCTTCAAATTATATGAAATATGAGTTGGAAGTTTCAAAGAAACCAAATTTAACGCCCCTTTGAAATCATTTTCAATTTGGAGTTATTTTGGTTTTACTCAAATTATTTTTCTCCAAAAATAAAATATATGGAAAATAGGGTAAAATGATTCCCTACAATAGAAAATTGGAGAGAAGTAATTTGAAATCATTATGGTATTTTTAAAATGATTTTTATTGGGTTTTATTGCATCAGTAGCACTCTTTGCTTTATTTAAAATTTTGTGGATTTTATTTGACGTCAGTAAAATGTTCATGTCATAGAAAATCTTTTTCTAAAATATTCTATATATAATATGCCTATATAAAATTTTAATTTACTTTTTTTATTTGGTTTTCCTTCTGTTTCTATTTAAAAAAAATTGTACGTACGACCCGTAATTATTTGTCGCCCACACGCGTAACATAGTGGCAGCGGCGCCTCATCTTATTTTTTCTCCTAAATGGGCCAGGCCTAGCCAGCCTTTTTCTTTCTAGATTTTTTTATTCTTTCTTCCTTTGGCAAAAAAATTGCGGATCGTACACGCGGCCGGCCGAAGCGCCTAAGACTTTAGGCCCATGCGAGGTGCCTCCCCTTTCTTTTCTTTACGTCTATGTTTAGTCCCATATTGCCTAGCCTTTAATCCCTAAACCTCTTTTTCACCTATAAATATAGACTCATAGAGCCTCTAAAAATTATCCGATTCGGGTTAAATCAATATTTTTGGTTTGACTAGATTTAGTAAAGAAAATTTTTTTTTCTTCTATCCGGCGGACATCTGAAAATTGTCTCCTCTCTTCGAAGTCGTCTTTTCTCTACCTTATAAAGGTATCTTTTTTTGTTTTCTTTTTATACTTCCGTAGTTTATTATTTTCTAGACTAGTACGGTGGAATAATTAGATTATCAATTAGTCTCTGTATTTATACATTAGACCTAGAATTCTTGTAGGCATATCTATTTTTCTTCCATAAAACAGGTTGGCCCTGATTTTTCAAATAGCCATAACTTTTCACTCGTTTATTCAAATTAGATGAAACCAGCGCACTATAGCTTCGTCTTGTTTTCACCTATTCAGTGAACCTGTCACATCAACTTTTTGAAATTTTCAAATTTTGAAATTTGTTCAGATTCATATTCAAACTTCTTTTGATCATAACTTGATTTTCGTAACTCCGATTTAGTTGATTCTTTTTGCAAATCAAAGCTCTTGACCTAAAATTTCTGATAAGACCAAACCGACCCAATTTTGGTACTGTTAGAAATTGTTTTCTGTTGCAAGAGTTAATTGCTTGTTTTCGAAGTTTTCTGAAGTCTTTTCTTCGATTCTTTTGCATGAGTGCTTATGTATGCAATTGCTTGCTCACAATAGATTGAACGGAGTGTGACGAGTAGAACTGTCAGGAGTTATGAGTGCGAATCATCTTCATCAACAGTACGAGGCAAGTTCACACTTTGATCATACTTTCATACCCAGTTTTTATGCATTAGTTTCACCCTCAAACATTACATCATTAGGAATTGATAACATGTGGGTATTGGGAAGTAGTTCATGAGGTAGGAACCTATTGTCCTGCATTCAAACCTTGGGAGTTACTTTTACGTTATGCTCATACTGCTATGCTATGCTAGTAGGCATGGATTGGTTGGAGAGAGTTCATGAAAGATGTGAGAGATTATTGTTAACTTTAATACACATCTGGGTGGATTGGTTGGGGCACCCTGGGGATATATCAGTGGACTTGCCCGGACACCTAGGGATATACCAGTGTTGTACTAGGAGATCCCGGGGAACCCGTGTGATCATCCTATGGTTCGCCACCCAGGCTCAGAGGGATCATAAGATTATTCATGCTAGAAACTTCCGTGTGCAACCACAAGCTATTATGGGCTCTAGCATAGTGGAGTAAATTGCATGACCTCTTCTAGTGGTAGGCTAGCAGATGTAGGGGATGTGGGTTGGTACGGTCTACCCGGGGTTAGAGTTAATGCTTCTGAAAAACTGTGTCTCGGTCATCCATTTCTCAAACACCATGTAGTGCGAGAAATCCAATGGAGGAGATCGAGTCTTGGGGGAAAAGTGTGCAAACCTCTGCAGAGTGTACCAACTAATCATGATTAGCCGTGTCACCGGTTATGGACATCTTGAGTATCTGGTTCATGGATTATCATGTTGATCTCATCACTTTACTTAATTAATTTGTTGGGTTACAAATATTATTTTGGGATTGAGTTGGGGATATACCTTCTCAATAATTTTCAACAAACTTTGTAGTTAAATAAAATATATTCCTTTGCAGTAGGGAAAATTGGCTTTTCGCAAAAACATGATAACCATAGAGCTTTTCCACCAGCCAAATATGCATGTAGTGATAGCTATTATTCATCATTATCCTATGGTGTGAATTTGCCAGTACATTCAATGTACTGACCCTTTGTGGCTGCAACGTCTCATGTTGCAGGAATCTTAAAATGAGTAAGTGATACGTTAGGGTTACGATTTCTACACTCAACTTTGCCGTTGGTGTTGATGGGAATCCACAACCTTGTTGTTACTTCCTCTATTTGGATTGAGGTAATAGTATTTACGTTACTTTATACATGTGATTTATCTCTGTTATAAATCCTTGAGTATTGTGTGTGTCAGCATACCGATCCAGGGATGACACTTAAGCACAGAGACTTGATCCATTTGGGTCGGGTCGCTACAACATGGTATCAGAGCACATGTTGACTGTAGGACATGACCCCTAGAAACTAGCAAGCCCATATGATAGATTTTTCCCTAAAACTTCATTTTCCAAAGATCTTTTACCTCTCTTCTCTTCTGAGCTTATTCAAATATTCCTTTCTAGTGAGACCATACCCCTTTCCCCTTTTGACCACACGGAGATTCGGCTGATGAGACCACTCCAAGATGTACAAGATATCGTACAATTAGACCACTTTAGAATGAAGAGGATTTTGCCGTGCATTAGAAGAATGGACACTACAACGGTTGAAGACTCGGAAGACTTGAAGAATTTGAAGGCTCTGTAGAATTTCCAGATTTGTATGACCTAGGAAAGCTACCCTTATGGAACTTGGCAGACTATGGAAGCTATCAATAACCGAGATCAAGGTGTATTGGAGAAAGACCGGAACATGGAGCATTAGAACTCAAAGTTTTATCAAGAAAACCCTAAGCCTGGAGATATCAACTATGGAACAATAGCTCATGGAAATGACAAGAGTAGAAACACGGATATCCATGAATCACCCGCTTATGCTATTGTCAACGTGCTGAGTTAAGCATGCATTTCTTCGGAAGGATTGGATGAAAAAAGGACTAATGGAGTATCTATCAGCAAGAGATGAAGTTTTAAACTTAACTGGTGTATCACCAGGATCTGGAGTATTACATCAAGAAGTTTAGGGTGGACCTTTGTGAAGTCGTATTTCGACAAGGAAGTGTTCCGTGAAAAACTCGAGCCCTAGAAGCTGAAAGTAGCCAAGCTGGAGGAGCAAAACCTCGAGATACCGGAGATTCGACAGGAACTAAAGAACAATAGGACCATGGCTCATGCCAAGGATGTTGAAATCCAAAATTTTGGAACGCAACCCCAGAATATTAAAGGACGTCACGAGAGACTTCGCGTCAACAAAGATGAACTGACAAAAGAACTTGCTAAGGTCAAGCACGATTGGAAGAAGCCATCGGAGACATGAACAAGACTTGAAGAGTTTGGCGACTTTGAATATTTTTTGACCTTTAGAAGACCACACCCCTGTTATATACCTATGTTAGATCCGACGTTTGTGAGCTGTCATTTGTTTGATGTTTTTCCGACAGCCACAAAAAGAAATATGTCTTTTCAAAATGGTTGTTTGTATTGTGTGCATCCCTCTCCATCTCTCTCATCTCACCCCAAAACCCATGGACCCAATAGATGATGAATGGAGATGAACTCATATTTTCTGGACCGATGACTTAATTGGAGACAGACCGATGGATTCGGAACATGAAAGATCATATGAAGAATAACACTATAGCCAGAAAGGATATGGCCCAGCATGCTCTTCAGTGCTTTGAAAGAGGTGCTGCTACCTGGTGGAAGATGTATCAAACCATCAATGGATGGCAAGGAGTAACCACTGGGAAAGAATTTAAGTTGACTTTGCCAAAGTCTCATTTTGTATCCCAGAAATTGAAGCCTGATGTAAGTGATATGAAGAAACCTTGTGCATGCAAGCTCTATGGAGAAATAGAACACAACCATAGAGAACACAAGGGATGAATGCCCTAATTGTGAAGGAAGTCACCCAACTGAAGAATACCCAACTAGGCAGAATACTTGTTTCTTGTGTTAAGGGACTACCCACCACCCTGCTTAGTGTCACATTTACCTCGTGGTTCAAAGAACCATCCAACGGAAGAAAGAAGCAATGAAAGGAGCCCTCATGGAAATTTTAGAAGAACCTATGGTGAAGGAAGAGGTGGAGGACACACCCGAAGAAGATCAAATTCAACCTTGCACCAAGTCATGCTATTATGTGGAGAAGAAGGACACATCTCCCAGAATTGTATGAATGGGGACCTAGTAGAATTCCCGACAGAGGAAGTAGAGTATGACCCACAAGAAATAGAAGCCCTGATTGGAACAGAAAAGTCCAGGAAGAGAAGTAGATTGGATACCAAGAAGGAGCTGAGTCATATCACCTGTTTCAAGTGTAAGGAGTCAGGGCACTACTTCAGCAATTGCCCAAAAAGGAAGCCGAGGACCAAGGTAGTCAGAGTCGGGATTTGGAGTCGGATCGATTTTCCTCAGACAGGATCGAATCGTGGAATCGGGGATTCTACTAGATTTACTCAAATAAGATATTTTGTATGCACACAAGAAATTTATACGGGTTCTATAGAGTTTTGACACTAAATATATGGAGCAAAGAACGTACACATCAATGCTAGTTGTATTCTACTTCTTTTTATGGCTAACCTACCATCTAGCTCGCATGTATGGAACATATATGAGAGGTAAACATATAGAACATTTAAACCTTCAATGCATGAAATTTACTTAGGTTCTTTTTAGAATGCGTGAATAGTCGATCACTTGTCTGTTTGACATGAAATGCTAAACCTTGAAGGGTCTTGCTCTCCTTCTCCGATCAATCTTGAAGCATCCTTCTTTTCACGCAGATTCCATCTATTGACGAGCCTGATCCTCAATTTTGATCTAGAGTTTCTGAGAGCTAGATGAAAGGTGTCGGCAGCTGAGCATTTGGGCTTGGGAGGGGAATAAAGGTCTATGAGGTATATGAAAAGGGTTTTGGATGATGGCATACTATACTGCTACAACTAAACAGACGGCTTAGATAAATTATTAGAATCGGACATAGTCCATAGCATAGTCAGGATTGTGCAGTTTTGTACAGGATTCTATAATTTGGATCGCGACTCAACATGGATTCTACCCGATTCAGATTCAAAGTGGGATTTGGATCGACATGCTTCCGTAGGGTCGTGAAGTCGTAGGATTCTAGCAGTCGAGTCGGGATTCTGACTACCTTGCAGAGGACCCAAGGAGGCTATGTAATCATGAAGAAACCTCGAGACTTGTCAGAAGTAATATGTTTTTGTTGTAATGAAGCAGGGCACTTTGCCAGAGATTGTCCCAAGGAGAAGGAGACTTGTGATAATTAATTGTGTTTGTGAGAAGTATAGTAGTAGTAGTGAGAACATTTTCCTTTATATTGAGGTGTTGAGTTGATGCATGTAATGGAAGTGCAGGAGATTGTAATACTTTGAGAATCAATAAAGTTAGTATCGTGGGTACTATTTGGATTTTATGCGTTGTTACTCTATGAAGAAAGATTTTGACCATTTTCGAGGATATGCAAAATATGGTCTATGGATGAATTTGTGCATTTCAATGGTGGTAGTACCATGTGAGGACACTTGACCTCTGGAAAGAATAATGATATTCCACGGAGTGGACTACGGACAAAATAAGTATGAGTTTTATCTCGATATGTAGGACACCCCAAGAAGTATGAAGGGATGAAGTACTACTGGATATAAATGAGGAATAATGTTGGTAATATGGAGCAATTGTAACTCCATGATGAGTCGGAGTAATCACGTTTTAGTTTGGTACGAATAGAAGGAAGAGAGACAGTACAATTGGATGGATTTAAGAATGCTAGGAAGCTGGATGTTGGAATAATGATCAGTTGCCCAGATAATGATTTCAATGTTTGCAAGTGATGAGATGGGCCATAACCCACAGGCTCTAGGACCTACCAAGAAGCAAGCACACTCTTGCTAAAGGAAAAACCCTGGAAGAAGATACGACTTTATCAACAGACGATCTTATAGGAGTAACGCAAAACCTGAGAGTTGTGAAGGAACGATAGATGTTTCTTTGGCTTGCAGAATCAATGGATTTTTTCCGAGCCCAATTCGTGGACAAGAGAAATTTTGCAATGCTTGTGAGGATGACCGAGTGTTAGAATACGAGATTCGATAAACCATATACAAGGTAATGATTTGGGTGCGGGGTGGATTGATCACCATACCGACTTACTCTTATTATTCGCCTTGCTATATGGGATGGTAAATCTGAGCGACTTGCCTATAGTAGAGAGACGATGATCAAAACCTTGTTTAAACCTTAGAATGGTATAAGTATTTTCCCTTGTACAAGGCAGTTGTTGCCAACCGTAGGTCATACGGTGAGGTTCAACCTAGACCCATTTCCTGCAGGAGAAACCATAAATGGTTGACCACCATGAGATGTCGATAGTTTTTTAGTATTGGCGCCCAACCCGTCAGCTAAGAAGACCCAGTCACAGAAGAACCTTGCCAAGATGAAAGGACACAAGAATTGAGGAAAAAGGTTATGCCACTACCGGAAGGTCCTAGAGAAGAAATTATCCTGAACATCTGAGAGGATCGACACTTTCAACGAAAAGGACGAAGTATATGAGTTTTGATGGAACCATAACCATGTTTCTAAGGCTGGTAGCACCCCAGCCCCCTGTGATGATCGATGGATTTTGAGAAGACCCCTGCCCTAACCTAGTTCTTTCTAGCCTCTCCGAATCTCGAGGATGAGATTCATTTTAAGGGTGGTAGCTTTGTAACACCCCAAAATTCTAAATTTCGGATTGTTATATTAAATAGATAGTTTTGATTGTTTGCTTGATTGTGATGAGTGAAATTGAGTGAAATTCAAAACTTTTTGAAAGTTAAATGAGAGGGAATAAAAGGACTTTCCCAAACTTTCTGTTGGGACCCCAATTCTAAGTCACACCGATCTAGCATGTAACACCTTATATCACTTTGCGGCCTCACGCGCGGTATTCCCACGGGTGTCGCCTTACCATGTCCCAAGACCGTTTGCGCCTTTTGGCTCACGTATATGATAGTGTCGCTAGCATCCATATGACAGAGAACCCGGGCCGACATGACTAGTCGTGAACCCAAAGTGGCACTAACTTACAGGGACAGGCATATATGAATCAACATCGAGCATGTCGGTCAGCAGCGTGCGAATCCGGGTTGTAGCACTGGGCTAACAGGACTCCAGTGAACCAGGCTGTAGCAGGCTAGGCAGGACACCAGATGTCACCGCGTGACATTTCCCTGAAGGGACAGACATGGGAACGAAGTGAATCACATGCCGGTCAGTCTAAGTGTTCCGGAGCAGTAGTGCTGGGCTAGCAGGACTCCGGGTAAACTGGGCTGTAGCGGACTACCATGGCTCGGTGGAAGCACTAGACTACATTTCCCCATAAGAGAGGCTACCAAGGATAGACAACTAGGTTGTCAGATCCCACACATAGCAATACACGTTACACGTACGCATAACATGCAAGTATGTGCTGTACAACATGGCATCACAACATAACGCGAACTCATATAGATAAAGGCCCAGAAGAGCCACATAGCACAAGGGTCACATGACCCATCATTCAGAGCATACAAGCAACGGAAGCATTACATGTCCGAGTCCAGACAACTACAAAAGAAAAAAGGCTGAGAAGCCTGACTATCTACAAGTCCCTCCCAAGGGTACAAGATCGTAGCTGAGGTAACAAGCTACTCGTCGAAGTCCAAGCGGTACTACTAGTGAGACAGATGTCTCACCTGCAAAACATAAATAAAGCAAATGTGAGTACAAGGTACTCAGCAAGACTTACATCAAATCCTATCATACATGCATTAGTATCAAGAAGGCAATGTGGGGTTTAGTTGCAGCAAGCCAGCTATGACTCAGTGGCTATCCTGTTCTACGACAACGAGAAACTTCTTTGAGGTGAGGCAGCGCACACGAGTCCACTAAACACCACATCAATACACTACTATGGATTCATCCCTGTCTCTCTACGAGAAGGCCATCCATAGCACTCACACTTGTCTTGAGCATTTTAGAGTATCCACTTTAAGTTGTCTATGTACCACGTAAGCATCCAAGAAGTCCATAACCGAGGACACGTCTATTCGAATAGATCATGATAACCCTGCAGGGGTGTACTTCTTCACACACGCTCTCACCACTTATCACCATATATACGTCATGTATCTCAGCAACCTTCAACGGAAGCCTGGCGAGGGTGTCGGCCATGACCTGACTAACCACACAAGACTCTAGTCCAGGTTTATCGCCTATTCGGGTTCCATCCGCAAGGAGATCCGACCGGGGTTTCGCTCACGGCCCTAAACGATGTGTACAGGGTTCTCGAGCCCACCATCCGGGTGCCACTCGGTACACCGGGCCACGTGTGCCTAGTCTGTCCCAAGTCCACCCTGCCGGGTGCCACTCGGTAGAAAAATAGCACTACCTACAAACACCAGAAACTATTTGCAACTCCTGGACAGAGATCAAGGCGGTTAATAAGTCGAGAGAGCTTGGAGCGCCCGGAGCCCAATGTGTGGTAGTAGATAGTCATTGGACAACTTACACAGAACTCAGTTCTTAAGGACGGTCCCAATGAGACAACCCACCATGTACTCCTACATGGCCTCTCACCGCTACCTTTACCAAATCGTGTTCACACGCTTAACTCTCAGCACCGGAACATATCGTAACACTCCAATTCATTCCCGATGAATCAGTCCTGACACAACTCTAAGCAATAGCAGGCATGGCATGGTAGGAACACAACATGGCTCAAACAACTCCTACACATGCTAGTGGGTTTTAACTATTTACTGTGGCAATGACAGGTCATGCAGAGGAATGGGTTCAACTACCGCAGCATAAAGTAGCAGTTGAATCGTTGTTGTCCTAATGCAATAAATGAGAGTAGGAGCGAGAGAGTAGGATTTTATCGGAATGAACAAGGGGGTTGCTTGCCTGGTAGATCAACAGGGGGCACTGCTCCACTAACAGGTACTCTGGATTGGTCTCCGGAGCAGGACCTATCGAGAAGGAACGGTGTCGAAAATCAAACACAAGCATATGCAATAATATGATGCATGAACATGGCATGAGTATGTGATGTTGTTTGAGTTAATGCATCTAGCATTTATTTGGTTGAAGTCCATTTGAACCAAGGGTTCAAATGCAACTCCAAATTAAGCTCTTAAATATGCCATTTATATGTTTTCATATATACAGCATGTATCTGTTGGTTTGTCATGCATGAGAATGGTACAGATGGATAGATTGAATTTTTCTGATAATTTTTTATATATAAATTATTTCAATCTGAGCTACGGTTGAATTTCTATGAATTTTAGGAGTTTACAACATTTTCTGGATTTTCCTGATTTATTTTAAATCCAGAAAACCATTACCGCGTCAGCATGATAGCAGCATTGCGTCAGCAAGTCAAAGGCGGCTGACCAGGCAGACCTGGCGTGTGGGGTCCACACGTCAGTGTCACAGGTTAAACAGGGGGTTATTTCTGATTTAACTAAAAGATTAAGGCGCCAGGGCCCACTGTCAGTGTCAGTAGGCTAATTAGGTTTAACTAACACTTAACTAAAATTAGCGGGGGCCTGGCCCACTTGCCAGCGAGCTAGGGGAGGTCAAACCCCTGGTCAGCGGGGTTAAACCCACCGGCGACTCGACGCCGGCGAGGCCAGACGCGGCGGAGGGCCTCGGATTTGGTCCTCCGGTGACCAAATGGGCCGCGGAGACCACGGGCGAGGAGCCAGGGCTCGTCCGCGTCTTCTGGGGCAAGTGGGAGACGCAGGGACGACCGGAGCTCGCCGGAATCGAGCTCGAGGCGGCAACCGAAGCACGACTCCGGGCGGGATGTGGCTGCAGGGCACGGCAGGGGCTGCGGAGGGAGGTTTTGGTCTTCTGGGAGGCTCCTGAGCGCGACGGCATGCGCGGGCGCGAGCTGCGGTGGCTCTGGCCACGACGGTGAGGATCCACGGCGGCGCGACCACTCGGGTCCGGTGGTTAGCACGGCTACGGTGCGCGAGTGACAAAATGGAGAGGGGAAACGACGGTGGGGCTCACAGCGGATCCGGCAGAGGCTTCAGCGAGCTCGGGGGAGGTCCAACGCGGGCGGAACAGCGACCGTGATCTCCGGCGGTCGAAGGTGAAGAATACGGCGGTGACGGCTCCACGGGGTGTCCCCGGTTGCTTGGCTTGACGAAGACGGAGAAGGCGACGGGGCGGAGCTCTAGGACACAACAGCGAGGCGAGGGGAGCACGATGGGCACGGCTATGGCGAGCGGCGACGATGAACCCGTTCGATGGGTGGGAGAGAGAGGTCCGGGGAAGGGGGAAACGCTCGAGAGCGAGAGAGAGAGAGAGAGGGAGAGCCAGGGGTGCGTGGCGACGCCAGAGGCGTCCAGGAGAAGCCAGGCAGGCAGCTGCCGGCGTGGCGCGTCGCGGCGCCGTGCTCGGCCTTGCCTCTGCCAGTAGGCAGAGGTTGAAGACTAAGATGTCCCTGGTGGGCTGGGCTGGTTAGTTGGGCTGCTAAGTAAGGTCAGGTGAGCTTTTTCTCCGTTTTTGTTTTTCTTTTCTATTTTCTGGCATTTGTTTTGACTTAGTAATAATACTAAATCATTTTATTTCCTTCTGACAATTTTTGCAAGGACCTAAGGGGTTATTCCAAAGCCCCTCAGCAAAATTCAGAATTTTTGCACATATATAAAATATATCACATATATATATATATATATCCAAGGCAAATAATTATTGCATTAATTCCAAATGGCCAAAATAAATATTTATGGGCTTCTAAAATTATTGGTTTGAATTTTACCTGTGACCAATATTTTCAGAGAGTAACATGAATATTTTCTTGGTCCTTTTTGGAGCACTTTTTATCTGGGTCATTTCCAGAAATGAATTCTGAAGGTTTCACAAATCCCCAATTCAAAATTTAAAGAAATTTAAACATGATGCACACATGATTAGCCAGTCTAGGTCATATCAGAACTAGGGATGTGACACTTTCACTTTGCTTTTCTGATCTCCATGAATTCAAAATCTTTTCAAATAGAAAACCCCACAGAGAAGATGATATGACTTCTTCCATTTAATTAAATGAACAGGGTTTTTGAAAATAATTGAATTTCATTTGGAAATATTTTTCCAACTCACAAACTTTATGCAACTCAATGATTTTCACGAGAGAAGATAAAATGACTTCTTCAAATTATATGAAATATGAGTTGGAAGTTTCAAAGAAACCAAATTTAATGCCCCTTTGAAATCATTTTCAATTTGGAGTTATTTTGATTTTACTGAAATTATTTTTCTGCAAAAATAAAATATATGGAAAATAGGGTAAAATGATTCCCTATAATAGAAAATTGGAGAGAAGTAAATTTGAAATCAGTATGGTATTTGTAAAAATGATTATTATTGGGTTTTATTGCATCAGTAGCACTCTTTGCTTTATTTAAAATTTTGTAGATTTTATTTGACATTAGTAAAATGTTCATTTCATAGAAAATGTTTTCCTAAAAATTTTGATGTATAATATGTCTATATAAAATTCTAATTTATTTTTGTTATTTGGTTTTCCTTCTGTTTGTACTTTAAAAAAACTGTACGTACGACTCATAATTATTTGTCGCCCACACGCGTAGCATAGTGGCAGCGGCGCCTCATCTTATTTTTTTTCTCCTAAATGGGCCAGGCCTAGCCAACCTTTTTCTTTTTAGATTTTTTATTCATTCTTCCTTTGGCAAAAAAAAACTACGGATCGTACACGCGGCCGGCCGAACAACCTAAGACTTTAGGCAGGCACCTTCCCTTTTCTTTTCTTTATGTTTATGTTTAGTCCCATATTATTTAGCCTTTGGCCCCTAAACCTCTTTTACACCTATAAATATAGATCCATAGAGCCTTCAAAAATCATTTGATTCGAATTAAATCAATATTTTGGTTTGACTAGATTCATTAAAGAAAAATATTTTTTCTTCTATCCGGCGGACTTCTGAAAATTGTTTCCTCTCTTCAAAGTTGCCTTTTCTTTACTTTATAAACGTATCTTTCTTCGTTTTCTTTTTATACTTCCGTAGTCTATTATTTTCTAGACTAGTACGGTAGAATAATTAGATTATCAATTAGTCTCTGTATTTATACATTAGACCTAGAATTCTGTTAGGCATATCTATTTTTTTCTCCATAAAACAGTTTGGCCCTGATTTTTCAAATAGGCATAACTTTTCACTCATTTATCCAAATTAGATGAAACCATCACCTATAGCTTCGTCTTGTTTTCACCTATTCAGTGAACCTGTCACGTCAACTTTTTGAAAATTTCAAATTTCGAAATTTATTCAGATTCATATTCAAATTTCTTTTGATCATAACTTGAGTTTCGTAACTCCGATTTAGTTGATTTTTTTTGCAAATCGAAGCACTTGACCTAAACTTTCTGATAAGACCAAATCCACCCAATTTTGGTACTGTTAGAAATTGTTTTCTGTTGCAAGAGTTAATTGCTTGTTTTCGAAGTTTTCTGAAGTCTTTTTTTCGATTCTTTCGCATGAGTGCTTATGTATGCAATTGCTTGCTCACGATAAATTGAACGGAGTGTGACGAGTAGAACTATCAGGAGTTATGAGTGCGAATCATCTTCATCAACAGTATGAGGCAAGTTCACACTTTGATCATACTTTCATACCTAGTTTTTATGCATTAGTTTCACCCTCAAACATCGCATGGCTAGGAATTGATAACATGTGGGTATTGGGAAGTAGTTCACGAGGTAGGAACCTATTGTCCTGCATTCAAACCTTGGGAGTTACTTTTACGTTATGCTCATACTACTATGCTATGCTCGTAGGCATGGATTGGTTTGAGAGAATTCGTGAAAGATGTGAGAGATTATTGTTAACTAAGGTTTAACTTAAGGTGGCTACTTTAATACACATCTGGGTGGATTGGTTGGGGCACCCTAGGGACATACCAGTGGACTTGCCCGGACACCTGGGGATATACCAGTGTTGTACTAGGAGATCCCGGGGAACCCGTGCGATCATCCTATGGTTCGCCACCCAGGCTCAGAGGGATCATAAGATTATTCATGCTAGAAACTTCCATCTGCAGCCACAAGCTATTATGGGCTCTAGCATAGTGGAGTAAGTTGCATGACCTCTTCTAGTGGTAGGCTAGCAGATGTAGGGGACGTAGGTTGGTACGGTCTACCCGGGGTTAGAGTTAATGCTTCTAAAAAATTGTGTCTCGGTCATCCGTTTCTCAAACACCATGTAGTGCGAGAAATCCAATGGGAGAGATCGAGTCTTGTGGGGAAAAGTGCGCAAACCTCTGCAGAGTGTACCAACTAATCATGATTAGCCGTGTCCCCGGTTATGGACATCTTGAGTATCTGGTTCTTGGATTATCATGTTGATCTCATCACTTTACTTAATTAATTTGTTGGGTTGTAAATATTATTTTGGGATTGAGTTGGGGATATACCTTGTCAATAATTTTCAACAAACTTTGTAGTTAAATAAAATATATTCCTTTGCAATAGGGAAAATAGGCTTTTCGCAAAAACATGATAATCATAGAGCTTTTCCACCAGCCAAATATGCATGTAGTGATAGCTATTATTCATCATTATCCTATGGTGTGAATTTGCCAGTACATTCAATATACTGATCCTTTGTGGCTGCAACGTCTCATGTTGCAGGAATCTTACGACGAGTAAGTGATATGTTAGGGTTACGATTTCTACACTCAACTTTGCCATTGGTGTTGATGGGAATCCACAACCTTGTTGTTACTTCCGCTATTTGGATTGAGGTAATGGTATTTACGTTATTTTGTACATGTGATTTACCTCTGTTATAAATCCTCGAGTACTGTGTGTGTCAGCATACCGATCCAGGGATGCCACTTAAGCACAGAGACACGATCCATTCGGGTCGGGTCGCGACAATGCATCAAACATTTGGCATAAGTAGTAGCAAAAGTGGGATCATGCTCATACAAGTCTTTTATGTGCTCAAAGCCGATGACATTCAACTCAAGTTGAGTAACAAGCATGCATATGCGGGAAAGGGCATCCGCCACAATGTTTTCTTTACCTTTAAGTACTTGATGACATAAGGAAAAGACTCAATAAATTCACTCCATTTAGCATGACACTTGTTCAACTTGGTTTGGCCCTTAAGATACTTGAGCGTTTCATGCTCGGTATGAATGATAAACTCATGAGGGCGAAGATAGTGTTCCCATTCATGCAAAACGCGGACTAAAGCATATAGCTCTTTGTCATATATGGGGTAATTGAGTTGCGCGCCGGAGAGTTTCTCACTATAGTAAGTTATGGTGCGCTTCTCTTGCGTTAACACACCTCCTATGCCATTACCACTAGCATCACAATGAATCTCAAAAGGTTTTTCAAAGTTGGGTAAAGCAAGCACGGGAGCATAAGTAAGCAAATTCTTAAGCTCATTGAAAGCGGTATCTTGGGATGGTCCCCAAACAAAAGGCGCATTCTTCTTGTTGAAAGCATGCAAAGGCGAAGCAATGGTGCTAAAATCTTTCACAAAGCGATGATAGAAACCCGCAAGGCCAAGAAAACTATGCACTTGAAGCAAGTTGGTTGGTTTTTGCCAAGTCTTGATAGCATTGATCTTGGACTCATCAACATGAACACCCTCAGAGGAAACAACAAAACCAAAGAAAACGAGCTTGTCAACGCCAAAAAGGCATTTCTCCATATTAGCATAGAGGTGCTCTTTTCGAAGAGTTTGTAAAATGGTGTGAACATGGGTGACATGATCTCTAAGAGATTTGCTATAAACAAGGATATCATCGAAGTAGACCACAATAAACACACCAATGTAAGGGCGAAAAACATGATTCATAAGGCGCATAAAAGTACCCAGTGCTTCCGAGAGACCCATAGGCATGAGTAACAACTCATACAAGCCAAACTTGGTTTTGAAAGAGGTTTTCCATTCATCACCCTCTTGTATGCGAATTTGATAGTAACCACTCTTAAGATCAATTTTTGAAAAGATAGTGGCACCGCTAAGTTCATCAAGCATATCATCAAGGCGTGGAATGGGGTACCTATAACGAACGGTGATAGCATTGATAGTTCTACAATTGGAGCACGTGCGAAAGCTACCATCTCATTTTGGCACAAGAATGACCGGGATGACACAAGGGCTCAAACTTTCACGCACATGTCCATGGTCTATGAGATGCTTTACTTGCCTTTGTATTTCTTTGGTTTCTTCAGGGTTGACGCGGTAGGGAGCTTTGTTCGGAAGCGGTGCTCCGGGGATGAGGTCGATGCGGTGCTCAATGCCTCGTAGTGGAGGTAGTCCCGGAGGTAGCTCGTCGGGGAAAACATCGTGAAATTCCTGCATAAGAGAAGACAATACTAGAGGAAGAGTGTAAGAGGTGTTAGTTTGTGGTTCATTGTCCTTGCACAAAAGGACGTAGTGTAGGATACTAGATGGGTTCTCACACACTCCTCTTATCTCACTTTTGGTGGCAAATAAGACTAAGTTCTTCTTTTCGCTCATCGTGGAGGTGCTCGATTTGGGTTTGTGGCGCTCACTCTCTTTTTGGTGGCTCGCTCTCTCACTATTATCTCTACGATGGGTGGCTTGCTTGTCGGCGACAACTTGGCTTGGAGACATGTTACGAAGGACGTACTCCTTGCCCTTCATATTGAAGACGTAGTGGCTCGTTCTGCCGTTGTGGATGACTCCTCTATCAAATTTCCATGGGCGTCCAAGGAGAAGGTGGCAAACGGTCATTGGAACGATGTCGCACTCTAAGGTATCTTCGTAGGCGCCAATTTTGAAGGAGTTTTGTACTCGATGCTTGACTTGTATAGTGCCGGAGTCGCTAAGCCATTGCACTTTGTATGGATGTGGGTGCTTCGTCTTGGGCAATTGGAGCTTGGAGCAAAGTTCTTCACTTGCGAGATTATGACAACTCCCTCCATCGATGATGACCTTGACGGATCTTCCATTGATGCCGGCCTTGGTGTGGAATATGTGGCATCTTTGGTCTTCTTCTTTGTGATGTTGGAGAGTCAAGACTTTGGAGACGACAAGAGCGGGACTTGAATCTTCATCGCAAAAGACTTGTTCCTCTTCATCGTTCACTTGCTGGTGCATGGCGACTTGCTCAAGACCATCCATTTCGCCTTCACTCGTCGAGTCATAGGTGTCGTCGTCGTAGAGGATCACGGTCCGCTTGTTGGTGCACTCGTAGGACTTGTGGCCTCGGCCTCCGCATGTGAAGCATTTGAAGGAACTCGTCTTGACGGTCTCATCGGTTGGAGTGGATGATGATGAAGCGCTCGACTTGAAGTTGCTTGTAGTAGGAGGATGACTTGGAGTTGACGAAGCTTTCTTGGAACTCGACTTGTCGACGTTGCTTGTAGAAGGCTTGATAGACGGTGTTGGAGTCATTGAAATTTGGTTGTTGGAGAAGCCGTAGGACTTGGATGAGAACTTGGCATACTTGAAATCGTCCTGCACTTAACGTTCCGCTTTGGTAGCTTGATGCACTAGCTCGATGAGGTTCGAGTATGGTTGGAAGTCGGTGATCTTCTTGATAGGATGTTTTAGTCCATTCAAGAAACGTGCCATTGTTTGCTCATCGTCTTCCGTAAAATTGGCTCGTATCATGGCAATCTGCATCTTCTCGTAGTACTCTTCAACGCTCTTGGTTCCTTGCTTGAGTAGTTGGAGTTTCTTGAAGAGGTCGCGGTTGTAGTAGGTAGGCACAAAGCATGCTCTCATGACATCCTTAATTTGCGCCCAAGTAGTGATGGGTGGTTCACCTCTTGCCTCTCGGCGCTCGATAACTTGTTCCCACCAAATGAGGACATAGTCTTGGAACTCAAGGGATGCCATTGCGATCTTCTTCTCTTCTTCATAGTTATGCAAGCGGAAGATTTTGTCGACCTTCAATGCCCATGAAAGATACTCTTCGGGATTGTTGCTTCCGTTGAACTTGGGCATGGTGAACTTGAGCTTGCCGTAGCATTGCTCTTCATTGAGTTCGGGTCGGGGATGATGATGTCCATGTTGTTGATGATTGTCGAGCTCGTGTCACTCTTGGTGAGGAGGGTTTTCAACCTCATGTTGCTCTTGTCGTGGATGAATTCCATTGCCTTCATGCTCTTGATGAACTTGATGTTCTTGGCGAGCTCATGGAGGGGCTTGTCGAGCTCGAGGAGGAACTTGACGATGCACGCGAGCATGAAATCTTCGTTCTTGAACTTCTTCGCGAAGTGCTTCTTCTTGTTCACGAGCTTGTCGGCCTCGGTTGGCTACGCCTCGACTTGAATCTCGGAGGGCTTGTTGCGCCGCAAGTGCTTGAGCTTCACGGAGTTGTTGTTCTTGGCATTGTGCCTCCGCATCTTGTGCTTCTTGGTGTAAACGCGCTCGCTCTTCCTCTTCATGTTGGCGTTGTCGTTGCCGTTCTCGTGCTAGTGCAAAAGCCTCTTGGGTTTGATGTTGTCGGTGCTCTTGAGACTTGGTGTCGCGTAGAGCATTGAGGCTTGCTTGACGATCATTGTGCGCGGCACGGCGTAGAGTGTTTGATGTCGGTGTACTTGAACCGGAGAGGGTGAAGTCGGAGTGTCGACTTGAGCGGGTCCTTCTCTTTAAGAGGACGAAGTGGAAGAAGAGCGGTTGAGCAACAAAGCGCGGATCTCGTCCATCCTTGCGTCATTCTCTTGCTTGTGATCGTCGAGCTTGTGGTCGAAGTAGTCCCTTGTACGTTGCTCGAAGAGTCACAAGTCGGCGGTGAGGTTGTCGATGTGTTCACTCTTTGCTTGTTGCTCTTGATGCAAAGCACATTGTGCACCAAAGAGGTGGCTCTTGGTGACCTAGGAGTTCATGTCGTCGTCGTGCTCAATGAAGAGTGGGTTGGTAGAAGTACTTGGCCTATCCATCATTCCAAGGAAATTGTGAGTGGTAGAAAGAGAAGAACGAATACCAAATGTACCTTGACCGAAGTTGAAAGTGGATCGATGATCACTCCAATGTAGGACAAGGAAATAGCACAATTTGTACTAGTTCTTGTCGATTTCTCACACCTACACAAGTAAAAGCTTATGGTGGAGCTTGGTTAGGATGGTGGCACAAAATTTGATGCAATTGTAAGTGAGCTTCAATAATGTTGGAAAAGATTCGCAAGATTGCAATGCAACAAGTAGACCAAGCAATATAAGGTACACGAAAACACACGCAAAATGATAAGTGGGGTCGTGCAACCAAGGGTGAGCCAAAATGTGGAATCCACAAAAATTCTCGTGTTGCACAACACTAGAGAGACGCTAGCACGATTGCACAATAGGCAGATACAAGAACTTGTGCACAACCTACTTAGCAAAAATGCAACGACTTCTATCCCAAGTATGGTCTATGCAAGGTGTTTCTATGATATGATCCAAGATGATCTAGTATGACAATCTTAATGTTGTATGATGCTATGGTTCTTGCTTAAAAGCTCTTTGCTTATCTTCCCCTTTTGCTTAAAAGCATGTTTGGCTCTTTGTTGTTTGAGCTCTTTTCTCATGCAATGCTTGACGAACCAAGATAGCAATTGTGTATGCGATGACAACTTTGTGACACAAGAGATGATACCAAGATATGCAACAATGATGTATGTATGCTATGGGACGTATGATCACTAATGTGCACAAGTCTCATTGCCGGCAATACTCGAAGGCTAGTCTCGATGGGTAAGCAATGCAAAGGAGTAAGGCTATGATGTCTATCAATGTAATGGCAAGAGTGATATGTCCAATACCAAGATGAGGTTACTGTTTCTTGCGGACGGTATGGTGTCAAAATGGTGGCACGAATACCAAGTTGTAGTCGAGGTGGTCGTTGTTGATGACGCGTCCGTGGCGAAGATGAGCGGTGGTAATGTTGATGTTGAACCATACCTAAATAGCTGAAACACAAGTAGGACACGGTACCGCAACTCAAATTCTCAAAGCAAAATTGGACCAAAATTGTTGGAGTTGGTGTTGGTAACAGGTGGTTGTGTATGTGGTATATGGTGGTGCTATGTGGAAGTGGTGGAGGTATGCGGAAGTATATGTGGGCACTGGAACAAAATTGGGCGAAAAATGGACGGAAAATAGGCGGTGGAGAGGAAGTGGTGCTGCCAGGGGCCGGACATCCGGGGTCGTGGCCGGATGTCCGGGCTTGTCGGGCCGGATGTCCGGGCTCTGGATTCGTGGATGGATTCGAAGATTGTCGCGAGGAGAGGTCAAATCCGGGCAAAACTCGGAGAAATTTGTGGATGGAAAATGGGGAAAAGTGGATGGAAAGCTAGATCTACCTGCAACACACGAAATCCGCAGATCAAATCCAACAAAACTTCATCACACCAACAAATCACAAAAAAATTGAGGGGCTATTTTTGTGGGGAATTTTCGAATTAGGGACAAAATCAACAAAAACATGGCTAGCAACACAACGGGGAGGCTCCAAAATTGTGATCAACGAGGCTCTTAATACCAAGATGATGTAGGGTGGAACCCTAATCGGCTGATCTTTCACGAAAAGAGCGGATGCCGCGAAGAACACGAGCAACACAAGGGGGAAAACGAGGGAAAGCACAAGGGGAAACACAAGAGGAAACACTAGACCAACACGAATAAGTCACACATGTGCTAGATCCTCGAGTACATAAGGAAAGATACACGATCCACAGACAACTAGGGACGATACAAGGGTAGCCGGTCTTATCCGTGAGGAGGTCTTGAGTTCTTCCCCAAAAGGGGTCTTGAATACGCTTGGGGGATCTTCTCCGGTGGAGGCTCGAATCTCCGAGGAGAAGGTGTCCAAGTGGATGAGAAAAGCTCTCACACAAAATATGAGCTAATCCTTTGCTAACCCTAGAAAGTTGGACGAGGTGGAGTATATATAGTCTAGGGGTTAGAAGGGGTACACGGGCCTCGGCCCTTTACTGTGTGCAGACAGGGAGGCCGGACGTTCGGGCGTCGGGCCGGATGTCCGGGCGTCCGCGGAGGGCCGAATGTCCGGGCTGTGGAGGCCGGATGTCCGGGCTGGTGAAGTTGGCCATGTTGCTCTCGGGTTCAGGGGTGTCCGGATTTCCGGGCAGGAGGCCGGATATCCGGGACCTCGGGTAGGGCCGGATGTCCGGGCTTGCGGGGCCGGATGTCCGGGGCCTGTAGGCGCTTGGTGGTTGAGCAGCTGTAGTGGACGACGCTCCAGGGCCGGATGTCCGGGGTCACGGCCGGATGTCCGGGGCCTGGGAGATGTTCTTGGCTCCTTCCGTTGGTCCTCTTCATCCGTGGACTTGGGGACTTGTCCGTCTTCACGTGCATCTTCGGGAGGGTCCTCCTGGTACCTAATCATGCACAACATCTCGGACTTAGGTAGTAGCCATGTCTCATGCATAGAAAGTGGAAGTTCGGAGAGGACTGAGTTCACCTTATCTTCGATAGCCTTAGCTCGGGCTCTTGTCATTGGTCCAAGTGGTGTCGTTGGAGATGTAGGTGCATCCATGGGGATGATCATGGGATGCTCCGCATCATCTTCCATAACAAGCTTAAGAGTCAAAGTTGTTTCATTAATCATGAGGGGTGGTGAGCCTACTAAATTTCCCATGGCATTAAAGGCATCAAGAGAAAGACACATCAAGAAATTTCCACCGATAATCGTATCAAGGACGAATCTATACCAAGTGGTGATGCCAACATGAAAACAACGAAGAAGAACAACGATGGATTGCTTACGGGTAGATCTATTATGAGCATTACAAATCCTATACCAAGCATCTTTTAAATTTTCTCCTCCCCTTTGTTTAAAGTTGAGAACCTCGTTCTCGGGAGTGCACACAATAGAGGAAGAACTATCCATAATGATAATAATGGCAAAAAAGGTTGAACACAATAATAGATCCAGCAAGAAAACGGTGAACGAAAAAGAGGGGCGAATAAAACGGCAAATTTTTGTGAAGTGGGGAGAGGAAAACGAGAGACAAATGGAAAATAATGTAAATTGCGAGGAGATGAGATTTGTGATTAGGAACCTGGTATATGTTGAAGATCCTCCTCGGGAACGGCGCCAGAAATTCCTTTTGATGTCGCTTGAAGCTACGTCGGTATTTCCCCAAAGAGGAAGAGATGATGCAGCACAACGGCGGTAGGTACTTCCCTCAGATATGAAACCAAGGTTATCGAACCAGTAGGAGAACCAACCAACATAACGTAAATAGCACCTGCACACAAATAACAACTTATCGCAACCTGACGTGTTAAATGGGTTGTCAATCCCTTTCGGGGTACGGCGCCTCAAGATAGGCAAACGAACGTGAGGTAAATTTGTAGTAGATTGATAGATCAAACGCCAAATAAATAAATAAGAATAAATTTCAGCAATGTATTTTTGGGTTTTTGGATTAATAGATCTGAAAATAAACGCAAAGGAAAAATAGATCGCAAAGGCAAATAATGTGAGAAAGAGACCCCGGGGCCGTAGGTTTCACTAGAGGCTTCTCTCGAGAAAAATAGCAAACGGTGGGTGAAAAAATTACTGTTGGGCAATTGATAGAATTCAAATACTCATGACGATATCCAGGCAATGATCATTACATAGGCATCACGTCCAAGATTAGTAGACTGACTCCTGCCTGCATCTAATACTATCACTCCGCACATCGACCGCTATCCAGCATGCATCTAGTGTATTAATTTCATGGAGAAACGGAGTAATGCAATAAGAATGATTACATCATGTAGACAAGATCTATCTATGTAGAAATAGACCCCCATCGTTTTATCCTTAGTAGCAACGATACATACTTGTCGGTTCCCCTTCTGTCACTGGGATCAAGCACCGTAAGATCGAACCCACTACAAAGCACCTCTTCCCATTGCAAGATAAATAGATCAAGTTGGCCAAACAAAACCCAAATATCGGAGAAGAAATACGAGGCTATAAGCATCCATGCATAAAAGAGATCAAAGAAACTCAAATACTTTCATGGATATAAAAAGATAGATCTGATCATAAACTCAAAGTTCATCGATCCCAACAAACACACCACAAAAGAGTTACATCATATGGATCTCCAAGGGACCATTGTATTGAGAATCAAGAGAGAGAGGAAGCCATCTAGCTACTAACTATGGACCGGAAGGTCTACAAAGAACTACTCACGCATCATCGGAGAGTCACCAATGGAGGTGGTGAACCCCGTCCGAGATGGTGTCTAGATTGGATCTGGTGGTTCTGGACTCTGCGGCGGCTGGATCAATATTTCATCTACTCCCCTAGGGTTTTGGGAATATTGTGGTATTTATAGAGAAAAGAGGCAGTCCAGGAGGCACCCGAGGTGGCCACAACCCACCAGGGCGCTCCTAGGCCTCCTGGCGCGCCCTGGTGGGATGTGCTCCCCTCGGGGCACCCCCAAGCGCAGCCAGGGCCTGTTGTGTTTTTTTTTGGCCCATAAAAATTCTCCGTAAAGTTTCATGGCATTTGGACTCCTATTGATATTGATTTTCTATGATGTAAAAACATGAAAAATACAGCAACTGGCACTTGGCACTACGTCAATAGGTTAGTACCAAAAAATGATATAAAATGACTACAAAATGATTATAAAACATCCAAGATTTATAATATAACAACATGGAACAATCAAAAATTATAGATACATTGGAGATGTATCATTCATCCACCCACAACCGGCTCAATCGGGGTCCTGTTCATCCAGCGGCAACGGCCTCTACAACCTCGGGGTCTTGTTCATCCAACCTGTCGGATTTCGGGTTCCGGCAGACCCTTAAGGTTCGAACGCTGGGGTTCGCGCAGAGATTACGCCTTCAACCTCTCCGTCTCTCTAGGATCTAGACTACTAAGGGAATCACACAAGAGACACAAGGTTTATACTGGTTCGGGCCACCATTGTGGTGTAATACCCTACTCCAGTGTGTGGTGGATGGATTGCCTCTTGGGGGCTGGTGATGATGAACAATACAAGGAAGAACAGCCTCGCGAGGATCTGTTCTTGGCTGGGGTGATGACCTTCTATGGGGAGTTCAGCCACCTCTCTCTATCTCTCTCTTTCTCTCTTCCAGATCCCAACTGACCAACCGAACCGAACCCCTTGCTATGTGGGTGGCTAGTCCTATTTATAGAGGCCCTGTTCCTCTTCCCAAATATTGAGCAGGAAGGGATCCAACAACGGCGGGCTAATTTGAAGGGGGGCAGCGAGTACGTCTATCCTGACAAAAGCAGTCTTCGCCTGCCAAAGGCTCTGGTGGTGACGCCGGGCTGGGCTCCATGGTGACCTCCGTCTCGTAGTCCTCCTGGTCTTGGTCTCGTTGCACCAAAGTGGCAACCTTTGCCTGATGCCTCGGTACTCCGTGGCTGCGCTTGCCCCCTTTGCACCAAAGAGGAAAGAAGGACGCTGCGCGCGCTGGCACCCGCCTGGTGCCTCGAGTCATCATGGCTTGCGTCATGGGCACCTCGCGAGGTACCCCGCCTTGAACTCTCCGCCTCCTCGCGAGCCAGCCTGAGGAGACTGTGCCTGAGGATGCGCCGTGTCGTCCGCCTCGCGAGGCTTGGCCCCTCGCGAGGGTCGTGAGCCATGTGCTTGATGAAGATGGGCCGCACTGGGCCCCCACTTGAGCCACGCCTCAGGCCGCAGGCAGGCAAGTCTGGGGACCCCCGTTCCCAGAACGCCGACAGTAGCCCTCGGGCCCAAGGCGCACATGGACTTGGCCGTGCCGAGAGGCGAAAGGGCAAGGGCGAAGCGCCGCGGGCCCTAACAGCCTGCGGCCTTGGACATCGCGTGGCGGTTGATTGGACGTGGCGTCTCCGCTTCCCCACGACGCCTTGGTGATCATGCGAGTCGGACAAGTCCCTGCATGCAGAACGTGTTATGATTACCCGTGATCGTGGAGACCGGCAGTTGGCCTTCGCCGGCTATAAGTACGGCACCGCGCGTGCCCGTCCAGTCCATCTCTTCTTGCTCTCTCCTTCGCCTTAGTTCTTGCTCCGTCTTGGTGTGATGGCTCCGATTCGCCGGTTCTCTGCAGCGGAGAAGGGAAAGGCTCCTCGAGAAGGGCCAGACCCTCTCCCGCCGAAGAAGCGACTCGCCCATTGCAGCCGGGGCGAAGAGGACCATCCGGCGGCGGCGAGGCCCTGGGGTGAGCGGGCTCCGCCGGGGTTCCCACTGCCCTTGTACGCCCACGTCGAGGGCCCCGGAGGTGTTGATGCTGATCCCCGCGGTCAGCACCGTCGTCGGCGCCGTCGGGTTACGAAGGCGTGGGTGGTTCCTCCTGGAGTCCATGCCGAGGGCTCCTCCCGTGAGTTCGTGCTCCATGTCGTCACTCCTCTTCAGTCCTGGATCCGTCTTGCTCCCTTCTTCACCTCCATTGTTCCTCCAGGAGAGCCCCTGGAGCTCCAGCTGCAGCACGCCGACTACAGCGCCCCCGCGACCGAGGCCGAGGTCGTCGTCGCTGCCTCGGGCGTGGTCTACATGTCCCGCGGCTGGAGGGAGATCGCCTGGGTCTGCAGGGAAAGAGGCGTCTTCGCGGTCCACCTGGAGTACGACGGCGCGGCGGTGATGTTCTTCAAGGTCTTCGATGCGATCGGGCGCCGGCTGGAGTGCTGCCGTGGGAGAGGTGGCCAAGACCTCAACCTGGTGAGGGCTAGGCCCGTCGACCGCCCCCTGGGCAGAGGCGCCCAAGGGTCCAGCGATTCCAGCGAAGGCTTCGCGACTCCGGAGACGAGCGACGGCTGCTACGAGCCCCCGAGTCGTCGCCGCTCCAGGAGCAGGGCGGACGCGTCAGGCCGTCGCCAACCCTGATCTGGATGGAGTTGGCGCCGGTGCCTGACGGCCCACTATTGATGATGGCGTCTCCCGCAGTAGCTCATGTAGTTAGCATCCCTTAGGATTCGTTCCCTGTGAGGAATCAGAATGCGCCCCGTGGGGGCTTGTAAGGTGTCTGTAGTCCTGTTTGTTAATATGTATAACCTTTTGACGTGGATCCGTGCGAGTTGCCAACTCCGTTATAGTTCAGCCTTCCCTTTCACACCTCACGAGGGCTTGGTGCTCTACGCCGACAGGTCCCAGTCCCAAGGCGGCGTCAGCCGTCGCTGGTATGCCAGGTCACGATGCCGTGGTCAAGGCCAGGAGGTGAGCGACCCGAGGTCCGGTAAGAGCCCCTGAGTCGCGATGCTCAGGGGTCCCCTTTGGTGCCCAAGAAGCCGTCGCTTAGTGAGAAAGGGAAGCAACGTCGCTAGTACGGAGTTGCTTTAGGTGCGGGGGTAGTGCTGTAGCAGCCAGTGCCGTGGGTGGTAACTTATCTTGAGGATCAGGGGCCGTTCCAGGTGTGCCGTTGGGTCCGTGCGTAGGCAGGAGCGGAATCGCTCGGCAAGGTCCTCGCGAGGCCCCCTCTTCCCCGCCTCTGCTCCCCTTTCTGCTCTACGTCCTTGGGTCCCGGCCCTCGAGCTTGTCTCAGCCGTCGCTGCTATGCCAGGTCGCGATGCCGTGGACAAGGCCAGAGGGTGAGGGCTGGAGAGCCAGTAAGAGCCCTGAGTCGCGATGCTCAGGCGCCCCCCCTTTAACGTGCAAGCAGTTTGCGCGGGCGAAGGCGAAGGAAACCTCGTGAGGGCCTCGGCTTGCGCGGTTCCCTCCAGGGGTCCTGCAGGGTCATCACAGAAAGAAGATGGTGTTGCCATGGCGACCGTTAGTCGATCGTTAGTCACTCAAGAGCTTGCTGGTTGGAGTAGGCGAGGTGTATCTGGGCACCCGTGAGCCAGCGCGGGACTCACGAGGCCCTGCCTCTGGGCGGGTTGCGCCCGGCACTGGGCCGTATCTTGAGATGTGTCCCTGCAAAATTTGGTTAGATGCCGGTACTCTACGTCCTCGGGTCCCGGCCCTCGAGCTTGCCTCAGCCGTCGCTGGTATGCCAGGTCGCGATGCCATCGACAAGGCCAAAGGGTGAGGGCTAGAGAGCCAGTAAGAGCCCTGAGTCGCGATGCTCAGGCACCCCCCCCTTTAACGTGCAAGTGGCCGACATGGGAAGAAAAGATGCCGCGGACGGGCACCATGCAGCTAAGCGTGATAGGCAATGCATAGTTGGAAATAAACGCTAGGGGGATACATGCCGCTGGGTCTGGCCCGAATGGCTTGGGGATGATGCAGCCCGAGGGGCGCCCCCAACAAGGCAAACTAACGATGGAAAGGTAAATGCAGATACATGCCGCGGGGACAGACCCACGCGGCCTGGGAGTGATGCAACCCTGGGAGGGTGCTCCCAGCTGAGACCGAAACTTGAAAGATGTCACCTGAGGATGTCGTCGGTGTAGTGGCGTTGGTGCAGCAGACTTGACGGGCTGCAGAAGCCGATCCTCACGAGCCCCCAGGCCCCGGGGCCTCGGGAGGCTCTGGAGGCGCTGGTGACTCCTCGCGGGCTGCCTCCATCTCCGCCAAGGCCGCGGAACGCCTGTCTTCCTGAGCCTCCACGATGCCCCTCATGAGGCGCTGGTACGCTGCAGCCATGCTCGGCAGGCCGTAAGGCATGTGAACATAGCTGTGGGGTGGACCTCTGCAGCGCCCCACTTGCGAGGGCCAGAGGCGCTCCGTTGTGGCGATCTGATTGAGCCCTGGTACGTCGACGCAGACGCGCAGCCCACCATCCTTGCCTGGATGTGGGGCCATGGCTGGCAAGCGGCGGCAACCTCTCATGATCCTTGTCTCCTGTTGCTCTTGAATGGCCTCGTCAACGAACTCTTGCTGGTCTGATCTTCCTCGCCTGGCTCCCTCTCGAGGGAAACGTGCTGCGAAGCACGCCTCCACATGGTGCCCAAGCGCCTCCCTCGTGACCCTGGCTAGGTCGGTGGCCCTCCAGGTGAGAGCCCCCGAGCCCTGCCTAAGGAGGGCGTCGGGCGCACTTTCCTATGCGATGGAAGGAGGGTCCCCCTGGGCAGACACGGGCCCTGAGTGACCTGCCTCCTGAGGGGCCGAGCCTGACGACGTCTTCCCCTTCTTGGGGGTGGTCTCGGGAAGCCTCCTGCTTCCGCGATCTGGGTCCTCTAGCGACGCGGCCTGATAGGCTCTCTCCAGGGAACACACTGCATCCTTCTCTTCACAGGGCACCGTGATGACGCCGCCACTTCCTGGCATCTTGAGGACGTTGTAGCCGTGGTGAGTCGCAGCCATAAACTTGGCCAGCGCTGGGTACCCGAGGATGGCGTTTTACGACAGGCGGATGTGGGCGACGTCGAAGTCGATGAGCTTGGTGCGGTAGTTGCTGCGAGCCCGAAGGTGACAGGGAGGCGGACCTGCCCGATCGGGACTGTGGAACCGTCGGTGATCCCGGAGAAAGGCCTGGTTGGCTGAAGCTGGTCGTAGGGCACTTGGAGGTTGTTGAATGTTTCCACGGACAGGACGTTGAGCCCTGCCCCGCCATCGATGAGGGTCTTGGTGACCAGCACGTTGCTGATGACTGGGGAGCAGAGCATCGGGAGGACTCCTGCAGTGACCGCGCACTTGAGCTGGTCTGCCGAGCTGAACGTGATGGGGCACGCCGACCACCTGAGGGGGCGCGTTGCTTCGAGCTTGGGGAGAACTGCATTCACTTCGCGGGAAAACTGCTTGAAGATACGTTGGGAGGCTGGGGCTTGAGCTCCGCCCAAGATGCAGGCGATCGCGCGCGGCTCCTGGAAGCCCCCAGCCCCCTCGTCTTGACGGTGGTCTTCGTTCCTTCTTGGTGGAGGCGGCAGCGGAGGTAGGCCTGCATTGCCATGAGGGCGATCCTCGCGATGTTGATCCCTCCAGTCTCCCTCGCGAGGCAGGTCCCACTAGCGGTCCTCGCGAGGCTGGTCGCGCCACCCCGGGCGCGGGCCGCGATCTTCCCAGCGTCCTGGGTTTCTTCCTCCTCCCCGGCCGTAGCCCCAGTCAGCACGGTCAGGGCGACGGCCGATCCTTCCTTCTCACACGGCGCGGAGCTCTTGACATTCGTTGGTGTTGTGGGTGTGGAGGTCAAGGTACACACAGTACCGGCTGCCTATGGAGGGTTCGGGCAGATCCTTGCCCCGCTTGGTGTCTGGTTCTGCCGCGAGTACGGCAGCCCCCTTGCGCTTCGCGTCCTTGGCTTTGGGCTTCTTCTCTGCTGGGTCCGCGGCAGGCAGCTCGAGGAGGGAGAGACGTCCTCCTCAGCCCTGGCGCACTTGTTCGCCAAGTTGAACAGCTCTAGGGAGGTGCAAAGGTCTTCGTGCATCGCTAGCTCCTCCTTCATCTTGACGTCACGCACGCCGTCAGAGAAGGCGGAGATGATGGCCTCCTCGGACACCTTGGGGATCTTGAGGCGCGCGCTGTTGAAGCGTTGGATGTACTTTTGCAGGGTCTCTCCGGGTTGTTGCTTGATGCGGTGCATGTCGCTCACAGCGGGCGGCCGGTCGCGAGTACCTTGGAAGTTGGCGATGAAGCGGGCGCGCATCTGGTCCCAGGAGGAGATCGTGCCTGGAGCCAGATTCAGGAGCCAGGTTCGAGCTCCTTCCTTGAGCGCCATGGGGAACCAGTTCGCCATGACCTTTTCATCCCCGCCGGCAGCCTCGATGCCCAGCTCATAGAGCTGGAGGAACTCTGCGGGATCGGTTGTGCCGTCGTAGCAAGGAGGCAGATCGGGCTTGAACTTGCCGGGCCACGCGACGCTGCGCAGCTCAGTGGTATAGGCGTGGCAGCCCGCGGTGGCCACGAAAGGCCTCGATTGGTGGAGAGCTTGGTCTTGAGGGTCCCCACGCGCTGCAGCTAGGAGCAGGGCGGGGTCTTGGCGCACCGGAGCTGGAGCAGGGTCGCGGCGTGCCAGAGCAGGGAGCGCCCTGGCAGCCCCTTGCGGGCGAGGGACTTCTTGGCAGCTTCGCTCTTGCTGCGCTGGCGCCTGACGGAGCGGGTTCCGCCCAGGGACCAAGCACCTTGGAGCCATGGCATCTTTTTGGAGGGGAGGCGGCTGGTGTGCCTCAGGAGCTTCGTTACCCGCGCGGGGCGGAGTGCGGCGCAGAGGGACGGACGGTGCAGGAGAGCCCCCTGCGGCGCGGACGAGCTCGGCGACGCGGTCGAGCCACTCCTCGTAGACGTCGTCGACGGGGCGGTAGCGCAGGAGCTCGTTTGCCGCGATGAGCGCAGCACGAGCCTCCAAGGGTGCGCGGAGCGCGCGGGACGAAGAGCCAGCTGGTGCGAGTGACGGAGTGGCGGTGCGGCCGTCTTGCCGCACGGACGGGTGCTGAGACGATGCCTGCTGCTCGCCCCCTGCCGGGCCGGTGGCGGCATTGACGGCGGGCGACGGGGAACGACGAGGACGCCCAACGATGGGGGCCGTCTGGGCGACGCGAGAAGCGATGGCGGCCCGGCGCTCGGCGCGGGCCCGACGAGCGTCGGACATGGATGCGACGGTCGGAGGAGAACGGAGTGGTGGAAGATAGATTCCGGCGCACCCCTACCTGGCGCGCCAAATGCCGGATTTCGGGTTCCGGCAGACCCTTAAGGTTCGAACACTGGGGTGCGCGTGGAGATTACGCCTTCAACCTCTCCGTCTCACTAGGATCTAGACTACTAAGGGAATCACACAAGAGACACAAGGTTTATACTGGTTCGGGCCACCATTGTGGTGTAATACCCTACTCCAGTGTGTGGTGGATGGATTGCCTCTTGGGGGCTGGTGATGATGAACAATACAAGGAAGAACAGCCTCGCGAGGGTCTGTTCTTGGCTGGGGTGATGAACTGCTATGGGGAGTTCAGCCACCTCTCTCTATCTCTCTCTTTCTCTCTTCCAGATCCCAACTGACCAACCGAACCGAACCCCTTGCTATGTGGGTGGCTAGTCCTTTTTATAGAGGCCCTGGTCCTCTTCCCAAATATTGAGCGGGAAGGGATCCAACAACGGCGGGCTAATTTGAAGGGGGACAGCGAGTACGTCTATCCTGACAAAAGCAGTCTTAGCCTACCAAAGGCTCTGGTGGTGACGCCGGGCTGGGCTCCATGGTGACCTCCGTCTCGTAGTCCTCCTGGTCTTGGTCTCGTTGCACTGAAGTGACAACCTTTGCCTAATGCCTCGGTACTCCGCGGCTGCGCTTGCCCCCTTTGCACCAAAGAGGAAAGAAGGACGCTGCGCGCGCTGGCACCCGCCTGGTGCCTCGAGTCGTCATGGCTTGCGTCATGGGCACCTCGCGAGGTACCCCGCCTTGAACTCTCCGCCTCCTCGCGAGCCAGCCTGAGGAGGTTGTGCCTGAGGATGCGTCGTGTCATCCGCCTCGCGAGGCTTGGCCCCTCGCGAGGGTCTTGAGCCTTGTGCTTGATGAAGATGGGCCGCACTGGGCCCCCACTTGAGCCACGCCTCAGGCCGCAGGCAGGCAAGTCTGGGGACCCCCGTTCCCAGAACGCCGACAGTAGCCCCCGGGCCCAAGGCGCGCATGGACTTGGCCGTGCCAAAAGGCGAAAGGGCAAGGGTGAAGCGCCGCGGGCCCTAACAGCCTGCGACCTTGGACGCCGCGTGGCGGTTGATTGGACGTGGCGTCTCCGCTTCCCCACGACGCCTTGGTGATCATGCGAGTCGGACAAGTCCCTGCATGCAGAACGTGTTATGATTACCCGTGATCGTGGAGACCGGCGGTTGGCCTTCGCCGGCTATAAGTACGGCACCGCGCGTGCCCGTCCAGTCCATCTCTTCTTGCTCTCTCCTTCGCCTTAGTTCTTGCTCCGTCTTGGTGTGATGGCTCCGATTCGCCGGTTCTCTGCAGCGGAGAAGGGAAAGGCTCCTCGAGAAGGGCCAGACCCTCTCCCGCCAAAGAAGCGACTCGCCCATTGTAGCCGGGACGAAGAGGACCATCCAGCGGCGGCGAGGCCCTGGGGCGAGCGGGTTCCGCCGGGGTTCCCGCTGCCCTTGTACGCCCACGTCGAGGGCCCTGGAGGTGTTGATGCTGATCCCCGCGGTCAGCGCCGTCGTCGGCGCCGTCGGGTTACGAAGGCGTGGGTGGTTCCTCCTGGAGTCCATGCCGAGGGCTCCTCCCGTTAGTTCGTGTTCCACATCGTCACTCCCCTTCAGTCCTGGATCCGTCTTCCTCCCTTCTTCGCCTCCATCGTTCCTCCAGGAGGGCCCGTGGAGCTCCAGCTGCAGCACGCCGACTGCAGCGCCCCCTCGACCGAGGCCGAGGTCGTCGTCGCTGCCCCGGGCGCGGTCGACATGTCCCGCGGCTGGAGGGAGATCGCCTGGGTCTGCAGGGAAAGAGGCGTCTTCGCGGTCCACCTGGAGTACGACGGCGCGGCGGTGATGTTCTTCAAGGTCTTCGATGCGATCGGGCGCCGGCTGGAGTGCTGCCGTGGGAGAGGTGGCCAGGACCTCGCCCTGGTGAGGGCTAGGCCCGTCGACCGCCCCCTGGGCAGAGGTGCCCGAGGGTCCAGCGATTCCAGCGAAGGCATCGCGACTCCGGAGACGAGTGACGACAGCTACGAGCCCCCGAGTCGTCGCCGCTCCAGGAGCAGGGCGGACGCGTCAGGCCGTCGCCAACCCTGATCTGGATGGAGTTGGCGCCGGTGCCTGACGGCCCACTGTTGATGATGGCGTCTCCCGCAGTAGCTCATGTAGTTAGCATCCCTTAGGATTCGTTCCCTGCAAGGAATCAGAATGCGCCCCGTGGGAGCTTGCAAGGTGTCTGTAGTCTTGTTTGTTAATATGTATAACCTTTTGACATGGATCCGTGCGAGTTGCCAACTCCGTTATAGTTCAGCCTTCCCTTTCGCACCTCATGAGGGCTTGGTGCTCTAAGCCGACAGGTCCCAGTCCCAAGGCAGCGTCAGCCGTCGCTGGTATGCCAGGTCGCGATGTCGTGGTCAAGGCCAGGAGGTGAGCGACCCGAGGTCCGGTAAGAGCCCCTAAGTCACGATGCTCAGGGGGTCCCCTTTGGCGCCCAAGCAGTCGTCGCTTAGTGAGAAAGGGAAGCAACGTCGCTAGTACGGAGTTGCTTTAGGTGCGGGGGTAGTGCTGCAGCAGCCAGTGCCGTGGGTGGTAACTTATCTTGAGGATCAGGGGCCGTTCCAGGTGTGCCGTTGGGTCCGTGCGTAGGCAGGAGCGGAATCGCTCGGCAAGGTCCTCGCGAGGCCCCCTCTTCCCCGCCTCTGCTCCCCTTTCTGCTCTACGTCCTCGGGTCCCGGCCCTCGAGCTTGTCTCAGCCGTCGCTGGTATGCCAGGTCGCGATGTCGTGGACAAGGCCAGAGGGTGAGGTGGATGGATTGCCTCTTGGGGGCTGGTGATGATGAACAATACAAGGAAGAACAGCCTCGCGAGGGTCTGTTCTTGGCTGGGGTGATGAACTGCTATGGGGAGTTCAGCCACCTCTCTCTATCTCTCTCTTTCTCTCTTCCAGATCCCAACGGACCAACCGAACCGAACCCCTTGCTATGTGGGTGGCTAGTCCTATTTATAGAGGCCCTGGTCCTCTTCCCAAATATTGAGCGGGAAGGGATCCAACAACGGCGGGCTAATTTGAAGGGGAACAGCGAGTACGTCTATCCTGACAAAAGCAGTCTTCGCCTGCCAAAGGCTCTGGTGGTGACGCCGGGTTGGGCTCCATGGTGACCTCCGTCTCGTAGTCCTCCTGGTCTTGATCTCGTTGCACCAAAGTGGCAACCTTTGCCTGATGCCTCGGTACTCCGCAGCTGCACTTGCCCCCTTTGCACCAAAGAGTAAAGAAGGACGCTGCGCGCGCTGGCACCCGCCTGGTGCCTCGAGTCGTCATGGCTTGCGTCATGGGCACCTCGCGAGGTACCCCGCCTTGAACTCTCCGCCTCCTCGCGAGCCAGCCTGAGGAGGCTGTGCCTGAGGATGCGCCGTGTCGTCCGCCTCGCAAGGGTCTTGAGCCTTGTGCTTGATGAAGATGGTCCACACTGGGCCCCCACTTGAGCCACGCCGCAGGCCGCAGGCAGGCAAGTCTGGGGACCCCTGTTCCCAGAACACCGACACAACCCCCCACCAGAAACTGTTCATCCACCCCCAACAACGCTCACTATTCATCAAGAGAAGGAGGCAGCAGGTTCGATCGGCTTCAGTTAGCAGCAGTAGCGAAGGAATCGCTCGATCGGGTTCAGTTAACAGCCAGATCGATCGATCACTCAGGTTCAGTAACGCGTAGCCTGTAGTGCAATCGCTCGGGTTCAGTAGGCGAACGCCTCGCTCGGGTTCAGTTAGAGCCCAATGCCTTGCACCCACGCGCGTACGTGCACCCTCGCACCCCCGACCACCCACTGTAATCGAGAACTCCCCGATATTCTCCTCGCACTCTCTTTTACCATGGTTTTTTCCGTCATGGACAGCCCAAAGAATGTCATGCAGCTGCGTCTCCGGCCTACCTAGGACGAAAAGCCCATTTTTATCATATTTTTGTCATAGAAGTAGGAGCCCACCACATCTATGATGATACCGGGTTTTGTCACAATTATCGTCATAGAAGTGTCATAAGCATGATAGAAAATTTTTCGTTCGGCCCAAAATGTCACGGATGTGTCTTTTTTTGTAGTGTATGTTCTGAGATTGATGTTGCTATGACTTTGCTATGCTTAATGCTTGTCACTAGGGCCCGAGTGCCATGATTTCAGATCTGAACCTATTATGTTTTCATGAATATATTTGTGTTCTTGATCCTATCTTGCAATTTGTAGACACCTATTACGAGTTATGATCCGCATACCCTAAGGTCACAATAATTGGGATTCTTTCCGGTGATTACCGTAGTTTGATGAGTCCATGTATTCACTAAGTGCTAATTGATACGCCTCTATCGTATCTACTTTTCCTAACGTTTTCCTCTTGTTTTGGACTCTATTGCATGATTTGAATGAAACTAACCCGGACTGACGCTGTTTTCAGCAGAACTACCATGGTGTTATTTTTTGTGCAGAAATAAAAGTTCTCGGATTGGAACGAAACTTTGCGAGGAATTTTTATACAATAAAAGAGAATTTCTGGAGCCAAGAACCACCGGAGGGGGGCACCTGGGTGGGCACAACCCACCAGGGCGCGCCTACCCCCCAGGCGCGCCCAGGTGGGTTGTCCCCACCTGGTGGCCCCACAAACCATGAAACTGACGCTATAAAATCCTATTTTTCTAGAAAAAATGAGGGAGGAAGAATTATCTGGTTTTTTGATACAGAGCCGCCGTCACCTCCTGTTCTTCATCGGGAGGCCAGATCAGGAGTCCGTCTGGGGCTCCAGAGAAGGTGATCTTTCGTCTTCGTCATCACCAACCCTCCTCCATCGCCAATTCCATGATGCTCTCCACCGGGAGTGAGTAATTCCTTCGTAGGCTCGCTAGTCAGTGAGGAGTTGGATGAGATTCATTATGTAATCGAGTTAGTTTTGTTAGGGCTTGATCCCTAGTATCCACTATGTTCTGAGATTGATGTTGCTATGACTTTGTTGTGCTTAATGCTTGTCACTTTGGGCCCGGGTGCCATGATTTCAGATCTAAACCGTTTATGTTATGACCATTATATCTATGTTCTAGATCCGATCTTGCAAGTTATAGTCACCTACTACAAGTTATGATCCGGCAACCCCAGAGTGACAATAGTCGGGACACTTCCTGGTGATGACTGTAGTTTCAGGAGTTCATGTATTCACCATGTGTTAATGCTTTGTTCCAGTTCTCTATTAAAAGGAGGCTTTAATATCCCTTAGTTTCCAATAGGACCCCGCTGCCACGGGAGGGTAGGAAAAAAGATGTCATGCAAGTTCTTTCCATAAGCACATATGACTATTTACGGAATACATGCCTACATTATATTTATGAACTGGAGCTAGTGTCGTAACACCCTAGGTTATGACTGTTATATGATGAATATCATCCAACAAATCACCGATCCAATGCCTACGATTTTCCTACATATTGTTCTTGCTAAGTTACTACTACTATCGTTACTGTTACACTTGCTACAAAATCACTGCTATCACTGTTATTGTTAGTGTTGCTACTACCATTACTATCAAAGCTATCATATTATTGTGCTACTGATCACTTTGCTGCAGATAATTAATCTCCGGGTGTGACTGAATTGACAACTCAGTTGCTAATACTTGCAAATATTCTTTGGCTCCCCTTGTGTCGAATCGATAAATTTGGGTTGAATACTCTACCCTCGAAAACTGTTGTGATCGCCTATACTTGTGGGTTATCACTAATGCTTTGGTCATGTTCTCTATTAAAAGGAGGCCTTAATATCCCTTAGTTTCCATTAGGACGCCGCTACAATGGGAGGGCAGGACAAAATATGTCATGCAAGTTCTTTTCCATAAGCACATATGACTATATACGGAATACATGCCTATATTATATTGACGAATTGGAGCTAGTTCTGTGTCACCCTAGGTTATAACTGCTACATGATGAATATCATCCAACACAATTATCATTGCCGATCCAATGCCTACGAGCTTTTCACATATTGATATTTTCTAACTTACTTTTGTTGCCACTGCTGTTACAATCACTACAAAATTGCTACTGTTACTTTTGCCACTATTCCCGTTACTTCCATACTACTTTGCTATTGAACACTTTGCTGCAGATATTAAGTCTTACAGGTGTGGTTGAATTGACAACTCAACTGCTAATACTCGTGAATATTCTTTGGCTCCCCTTGTGTCGAATCAACAAATTTCAGCTAAATATTCTACCGTCAAAAACTGTTGCGATCTCCTATACTTGTGGGTTATCATGTATCACCACCACTATCTTTGCCTTTACTTATCTTAATTCGATCTTTAGTTATCTTTTGAATTAGTTGAAAAAAGTTTAGTTCGATCTTTCTTCGAGTGTTTGCTTAGTGCTCTATCTATCTATGTAATCGTGTGCGAGATATATAATATATAGTAGTTTGAGTTTTGTTTCTTTACTCTTTTGTTCCAAAAAAAAAGAAAGGAAAATAAATGAAAAATATCATATGCTAATCTTATGTTAAGTAATGACATCGCATAAGGAAAAGTATAAGTGGTAAAATTTATTGTAGATTGACAAACATAGCATTGGTCAATGATACAATTCATTAAAGAATTAATAAGGGAAGAGAAGATTTACATGCAAATACACTATCTTGGACATCTTTTATGATTGTGAGCCCCCATCAAAATATTATATGCCAAAATTGTTGACCTTGGACAAGGAAGACAACGTAACGATTTATGTTTGTTCATATTCACCTAGAAGTTATATTCTCATAGATCCTTTAACATGTGGTGCTTGCTCAATATCTTTCCTAGCAAAAAACTCTGCACTAAGTAGAGATACTACTTGTGCATCCAAAAACCCTTAAACCCAAAATCTTGTTTTGAGAGTCCACCATACCTACCTATGGATTGAGTAAGATCTTTCAAGTAAGTTGTCATCGGTGCAATAAGGCAATAAAAATTGCTTCTAAATGTGTTGGATCATTTAGTGTAAGAGAAAATTGAGCGTTGTATGAACTTGTGATGGCAAAATACTAAAAGTGATAGACTGCATAATAAATGTTGCTATTGTTGGGGAACGTAGTAATTTCAAAAAAATTCCTACGCACACGCAAGATCATGGTGATGCATAGCAACGAGGGGGAGAGCATGATCTACGTACCCTTGTAGATCGCAACAGAAGCGTTGACACAATGTAGAGGAAGTAGTCGTACGTATTCCTCCCGATCCGACCGATCCAAGCACCGTTACTCCGGCACCTCCGAGTTCTTAGCACACGTACAGCTCGATGACGATCCCCGGGCTCCGATCCAGCAAAGCTTCGGGGAGGAGTTCCGTCAGCACGATGGCGTGGTGACGATCTTGATGTTCTACCGACACAGGGCTTCGCCTAAGCACTACAACGATATGATCGAGGTGGAATATGGTGGCAGGGGGCACCGCACACGGCTAAGGAACGATCTCAAAGATCAACTTGTGTGTCCTAGGGTGCCCCCCTGCCCCCGTATATAAAGGAGCAAGGGGGAGGCCGGCCGGCCCTATGGGGCGCGCCAAGGGGAGGGGGGTCCTCCTCCTAGTGGGAGTAGGACTCCCCTTTCCTAATCCAATTAGGAAACCCTAAGGGGGAAGGAAAGAGGGGAAGAGGGAGAGGGAAAGAGGGGCCGCGCCCCCCTCCCTAGTCCAATTCGGACTCCCCATGTGGGGGGGGGCCGCCTCCTAGGCCGCAGCCCTCTCTCTCCCCTAAGGCCCAATAAGGCCCATTACTTCCCCGGAGGGTTCCGGTAACCCTTCCGGTACTCCGGTTTTCTCCGAAATCACCCGGAACACTTCCGGTGTCCGAATATAGCCGTCCAATATATCAATCTTTATGTCTCGACCATTCCGAGACTCCTCGTCATGTCCGTGATCACATCCGGGACTTCGAACTAACTTCGGTGCATAAACTCATAATAACTGTCATCATAATGTTAAGCATGCGGACCCTACGGTTCGAGAACAATGTAGACATGACTGAGACACGTCTCCGGTCAATAACCAATAGCGGGACCTGGATGCCCATATTGGCTCCTACATATTCTACGAAGATCTTTATCGGTCAGACCGCATAACAACATACGTTGTTCCCTTTGTCATCGGTATGTTACTTGCCCGAGATTCGATCGTCGGTATCCAATACCTAGTTCAATCTCGTTACCGGCAAGTCTCTTTACTCGTTCTGTAATACATCATCCCGCAACTAACTCATTAGTTGCAATGCTTGCAAGGCTTATGTGTTGTGCATTACCGAGAGGGCCCAGAGATACCTCTCCGACAACCGGAGTGACAAATCCTAATCTCGAAATACGCCAACCCAACATCTACCTTTGGAGACACCTGTAGAGCTCCTTTATAATCACCCAGTTACATTGTGACGTTTGGTAGCACACAAAGTGTTCCTCTGGTAAACGGGAGTTGCATAATCTCATTGTCATAGGAACATGTATAAGTCATGAAGAAAGCAATAGCAACATACTAAATGATCGGGTGCTAAGCTAATGGAATGGGTCATGTCAATCAGATCATTCAACTAATGATGTGACCTCGTTAATCAAATAACAACACTTTGTTTATGGTTAGGAAACATAACCATCTTTGATTAACGAGCTAGTCAAGTAGAGGCATACTAGTGACACTAAGTTTGTCTATGTATTCACACATGTATTATGTTTCCGGTTAATACAATTCTAGCATGAATAATAAACATTTATCATGATATGAGGAAATAAATAATAACTTTATTATTGCCTCTAGGGCATATTTCCTTCAGTCTCCCACTTGCACTAGAGTCAATAATCTAGTTCACATCGCTATGTGATTTAACACCAATAGTTCACATCTTTATGTGATTGGTTCACATCTCCATGTGACTAACACCCAAAGGGTTTACTAGATTCAATAATCTAGTTCACATCCCTATGTGATTAACACCCAAAGAGTGATCATGTTTTGCTTGTGAGAGAAATTTAGTCAACGGGCCTGCCATATTCAGATCTGTATGTATTTTGCAAAATTCTATGTCTACAATGCTCTGCACGGAGCTACTCTAGCTAATTGCTCCCACTTTCAATATGTATCCAGATTGAGACTTAGAATCATCTGGATCAGTGTCAAAAACTTGCATCGACGTAACCCTATACGACGAACCTTTTTTGTCACGTCCATAATCGAGAAACATATCCTTATTTCACTAAGGATAATTCTGACCGCTGTCCAGTGATCTACTCCTAGATCACTATTGTACTCCCTTGCCAAATTAGTGCAGGGTATACAATAGATCTGGTACACAGCATGACATACTTTATAGAACCTATGGCCAAGGCATAGGGAATGACTTTCATTCTCTTTCTATCTTCTGCCGTGGTCGGGCTTTGAGTCTTACTCAACTTCACACCTTGTAATACAGGCAAGAACTCTTTCTTTGACTGCTCCATTTTGAACTACTTCAAAATCTTGTCAAGGTATGTACTCATTGAAAAAACTTATCAAGCGTCTTGATCTATCTCTATAGATCTTGAAGCTCAATATGTAAGCAGCTTCACCGAAGTCTTTCTTTGAAAAACTCCTTTCAAACACTCCTTTATGCTTTACAGAATAATTCTACATTATTTCCGATCAACAATATGTCATTCACATATACTTATCAGAAATGTTGTAGTGCTCCCACTCACTTTCTTGTAAATACAGGCTTCACCGCAAGTCTGTATAAAACTATATGCTTTGATCAACTCATCAAAGTGTATATTCCAACTCCGAGATGCTTGCACCAGTCCACAGATGGATCGCTGGAGCTTGCACATTTTGTTAGTATCTTTCGGATTGACAAAACCTTCTGGTTGCATCATATACAACTCTTCTTTAAGAAATCCATTAAGGAATGCAGTTTTGTTTATCCATTTGCCAGATTTCATAAAATGCGGCAATTGCTAACATGATTCGGACAGACTTAAGCATAGATACGAGTGAGAAACTCTCACCGTAGTCAACACTTTGAACTTGTCAAAAACCTTTTGCTACAATTCTAGCTTTGTAGATAGTAACACTACTATCAACGTCCGTCTTCCTCTTGAAGATCCATTTATTTTCTATGGCTTGCCGATCATCGGGCAAGTCAACCAAAGTCCATACTTTGTTTTCATACATGAATCCCATCTCAGATTTCATGGCCTCAAGCCATTTTGTGGAATCTGGGCTCATCATCGCTTCCTCATAGTTCGCAAGTTCGTCATGGTCTAGTAACATGACTTCCAGAACAGGATTACTGTACCACTCTGGTGCGGTCTCACTCTGGTTTACCTACGAGATTCGGTAGTAACTTGATCTGAAGTTTTATGATCATCATCATTAGCTTCCTCACTAATTGGTGTAGTAGTCACAGGAACAGATTTCTGTGATGAACTACTTTCCAATAAGGGAGAAGGTACAATTACCTTATCAAGTTCTACTTTCCTCCCACTCACTTCTTTCGAGAGAAACTCCTTCTCTAGAAAGGATCCATTATAAGCAACGAATGTCTTGCCTTAAGATCTGTGATAGAAGGTGTACCCAACAGTCTCCTTTTGGGTATCCTATGAAGACATATTTCTCCAATTTGGTTTTGAGCTTATCAGGATGAAACTTTTTCACATAAGCATCACAACCTCAAACTTTTAAGAAACGACAGCTTAGGTTTCTTGGCAAACCATAGTTCACACGGTGTCGTCTCAACGGATTTAGATGGTGCCCTATTTAACGTGAATGCAGCTGTCTCTAATGCATAACCCCAAAACAATAGTGGTAGATCGATAAGATACATCATAGATCGCACTATATCTAATAAAGTATGGTTATGACGTTCGGACACACCATTACACTATGGTGTTCCAGGTGGCGTGATTAGTGAAACTATTTCACATTGTTTTAATTGAAGGCCAAACTCGTAACTCAAATATTTTACCTCTGCGGTCATATCGTAGAAACTTTTATTTTCTTGTCACGATGATTTTCCACTTCACTCTGAAATTCTTTGAACTGTTCAAATGTTTCAGACTTATGTTTCATCAAGTAGATATCCCCATATCTGCTCAAATCATCTGTGAAGGTCGGAAAATAATGATACCTGCTGCAAGCCTTAATATTCATCGGACCACATACATCAGTATGTATGATTTCCAACAAATCTGTTGCTTGCTTCATTGTTCCGGAGAACGGCGTTTTAGTCATCTTGCCCATAAGGCATGGTTCGCAAGCATCAAGTGATTCATAATCAAGTGATTCCAAAAGCCCATCAGCATGGAGTTTCTTCATGCGCTTTACACCAATATGACTTAAACTGCAGTGCCACAAATAAGTTGCACTATCATTATTAACTTTGCATCTTTTGGTTTCAATATTATGAATATGTGTATTACTACGATCGAGATCCAACGAACTTGTTTCATTGGGTGTATGACCATCGAAGGTTTTATTCATGTAAACAAAACAACAATTATTCTCTGACTTTAATGAATAACCGTATTGCAATAAACATGATCAAATCATATTTATGCTCAACGCAAAAACCAAATAACACTTATTTAGGTTCAACACTAATCCCGAATTTATAGGGAGTGTGCGATGATGATCATATTAATCTTGGAACCACTTCCAACACACATCGTCACTTCACCCTTAACTAGTCTCTGTTAATTCTGCAACTCTCGTTTCGAGTTACTAATCTTAGCAACTGAACTAGTATCAAATACTGAGGGGTTGCTATAAACACTAGCAAAGTACACATCAATAACATGTATATCAAATATACTTATGTTCACCTTGCCATCCTTCTTATCTGCCAATCACTTGGGGTAGTTCCGCTTCCAGTGACCAGTCCCTTTGCAGTAGAAGCACTCAGTCTCCGGCTTAGGTCCAGACTTGGGTTTCTTCTCTTGAGCAGCAACTTGCTTGCTGTTCTTCTTGAAGTTCCCCTTCTTCCCTCTGCCCTTTTCTTGAAACTAGTGGTCTTGTCTACCATCAACACTTGATGTTTTTCTTGATTTCTACCTTCATCGATTTCATCATCATGAAAAGCTCGGGAGTCGTTTTCGTCATCCCTTGCATACTATAGTTTATCATGAAGTTCTACTAACTTGGTCATGGTGACTAGAGAATTCTGTCAATCACTATCTTATCTGGAACATTAACTCCCACTTGATTCAAGCGATTGTAGTACCCAGACAATCTGAGCACATGCTCACTAGTTGAGCGATTCTCCTCCATCTTTTAGCTATAGAACTTGTTGGAGACTTCATATCTCTCAACTCGGGTGTTTGCTTGAAATATTAACTTCAAATCCTGGAACATCTCATATGGTCCATGACGTTCAAAACGTCTTTGAAGTCCCGATTCTAAGCCGTTAAGCATGGTGCACTAAACTATCAAGTAGTCATCATATTGAGCTAGCCAAACGTTCATAACGTCTGCATCTGCTCCTGCAATAGGTCTGTCACCTAGTGGTGCATCAAGGACATAATTTTTCTATGCAGCAATGAGGATAAACCTCATATCACGGATCCAATCCGCATCATTGCTACTAACATCTTTCAACATAGTTTTTCTCTAGGAACATATCAAAATAAACACAGGGAAGCAACAACGCGAGCTATTGATCTATAACATAATATGCAAAATACTACCAGGACTAAGTTCATGATAAATTTAAGTTCAATTAATCATATTACTTAAGAACTCCCACTTAGATAGACATCCCTCTAATCCTCTAAGTGATCACGTGATCCAAATCAACTAAACCATAACTGATCATCATGTGAAATGGATTAGTTTTCAATGGTGAACATCATTATGTTGATCATATCTACTATATGATTCACGCTCGACCTTTCGGTCTCCGTGTTCCGAGGCCATATCTGCATATGCTAGGCTCGTCAAGTTTAACTTGAGTATTCTGCGTGTGCAAAACTGGCTTGCACCCGTTGTAGATGGACGTAGAGCTTATCACACCCGATCATCACGTGGTGTCTGGGCACGACGAACTTTGGCAACGGTGCATACTCAGGGAGAACACTCCTTGATAATTTAGTGACAGATCATCTTATAATGCTACCGTCAATCAAAGCAAGATAAGATGCATAAAAAGATAAACATCACATGCAATCAATATAAGTGATATGATATGGCCATCATCATCTTGTGCTTGTGATCTCCATCTCTGAAGCACCATCATGATCACCATCGTCACCGACGCGACACCTTGATCTCCATCGTAGCATCGTTGTCGTCTCGCCAATCTTATGCTTCCACGACTATTGCTACCGCTTAGTGATAAAGTAAAGCATTACATCGCGATTGCATTTCATACAATAAAGCGACAACCATATGGCTCCTGCCAGTTGCCGATAACTCGATTACAAAACATGATCATCTCATACAATAAAATTTAGCATCATGTCTTGGCCATATCACATCACAACATGCCCTGCAAAAACAAGTTAGACGTCCTCTACTTTGTTGTTGCAAGTTTTACGTGGCTGCTACGGGCTTAAGTAAGAACCAACCTCACCTACGAATCAAAACCACAACGATAGTTTGTCAAATAGACTCCGTTTTAACCTTCGCAAGGACCGGGCGTAGCCACACTCGGTTCAACTAAAGTTGGAGAAACTGACACCCGCCAGCCACCTGTGTGCAAAGCACAGCGGTAGAACCAGTCTCGCGTAAGCGTACGCGTAATGTCGGTCCGGCCCGCTTCATCCAACAATACCGCCGAACCAAAGTATGACATGCTGGTAGGCAGTATGACTTGTATCGCCCACAACTCACTTGTATTCTACTCGTGCAAATAACATCAAACCATAAAACCTAGGCTCTGATACCACTGTTGGGGAACGTAGTAATTTCAAAAAAAATCCTACGCACATGCAAGATCATGGTGATGCATAGCAACAAGGGGGAGAGCATGATCTATGTACCCTTGTAGATCGCAACGGAAGCGTTAACACAACATAGAGGAAGTAGTCGTACGTATTCCTCCCGATCCGACCGATCCAAGCACCGTTACTCCGACACCTCCGAGTTCTTAGCACATGTACAGCTCGATGACGATCCTCGGGCTCTGATCCAGCAAAGCTTTGGGGAGGAGTTCCGTCAGCACGACGGCGTGGTGACGATCTTGATGTTCTACCGACGCAGGGCTTCGCCTAAGCACTACAACGATATGATCGAGGTGGAATATGGTGGCAGGGGGCACCGCACACGGCTAAGGAACAATCTCAAAGATCAACTTGTGTGTCCTAGGGTGCCCCCCTGCCCCTGTATATAAAGGAGCAAGGGGGAGGCCGGCCGGCCCTATGGGGCGCGCCAAGGGGAGGGGGAGTCCTCCTCCTAGTGGGAGTAGGACTCCCCTTTCCTAATCCAATTAGGAAACCCTAAGGGGGAAGGAAAGAGGGGAAGAGGGAGAGGGAAAGAGGGGCCGCGCCCCCTCCCTAGTCCAATTTGGACTCCCCATGTGGGGGGGCGCCGCCTCCTAGGCTGCAGCCCTCTCTCTCCCCTAAGGCCCAATAAGGCCCATTACTTCCCCAGAGGGTTCCGGTAACCCTTCCGGTACTCCGGTTTTCTCCGAAATCACCCGGAACACTTCCGGTGTCCGAATATAGCCGTCCAATATATCAATCTTTATGTCTCAACCATTCCGAGACTCCTCGTCATGTCCGTGATCACATACGGGACTCCAAACTAACTTCGGTGCATAAACTCATAATAACTGTCATTGTAACGTTAAGCGTGCGGACCCTACGGTTCGAGAACAATGTAGACATGACCGAGACATGTCTCTGGTCAATAACCAATAGCGGGACCTGGATGCCCATATTGGCTCCTACATATTCTACGAAGATCTTTATCGGTCAGACCGCATAACAACATACGTTGTTCCCTTTGTCATCGGTATGTTACTTGCCCAAGATTCGATCGTCGGTATCCAATACCTAGTTCAATCTCGTTACCGGCAAGTCTCTTTACTCGTTCTGTAATACATCATCCCGCAACTAACTCATTAGTTGCAATGCTTACAAGGCTTATGTGATGTGCATTACCAAGAGGGCCTAGAGATACCTCTCCGACAATCGGAGTGACAAATCCTAATCTCGAAATACGCCAACCCAATATCTACCTTTGGAGACACCTGTAGAGCTCCTTTATAATCACCCAGTTACATTGTGACGTTTGGTAGCACACAAAGTGGTCCTCTGGTAAACGGGAGTTGCATAATCTCATTGTCATAGGAACATGTATAAGTCATGAAGAAAGCAATAGCAACATACTAAACGATCGGGTGCTAAGCTAATGGAATGGGTCATGTCAATCAGATCATTCAACTAATGATGTGACCTCGTTAATCAAATAACAACACTTTGTTTATGGTTAGGAAACATAACCATCTTTGATTAACGAGCTAGTCAAGTAGAGGCATACTAGTGACACTAAGTTTGTCTATGTATTCACACATGTATTATGTTTCCGGTTAATACAATTCTAGCATGAATAATAAACATTTATCATGATATAAGGAAATAAATAATAACTTTATTATTGCCTCTAGGGCATATTTCCTTCAGCTATCATAAGGGGCAATATAACATGACATTATTTTGCACTAAGAGATTGAGCATACAAACAAAAATCACATGGCAACCTCTGCTTCCCTCTGCGAAGGGCCTATCTTTTACTTTCACATATTTACTTTTATTCAAGAGTCAAAGTATGCTTCCATATTCCTTTTATTTTCTATTTTTGAAAGCATCATGTGGTGAGGAAAGATCTAGGCACATATATCCAGTTGGATATGGGTGAGCATGAGTTATTATTATTGGCATCACCCTTGAGGTGAATACGTTGGGAGGCGAAACTATAAGCCCCTATCTTTCTATGTGTCTGGTTGAAACTTTTTGCTCATGTGTATGCGGTGAGTGTTAGCAATCATAGAAGACTATATGATGCTTGAGTATGTGGACTTGCCAAAAGGCTCCGATACGTGACCCTTCCTAAAAAGATGATGAATTGTAGTTGCAAAGTTGACTGAGAACATAGTTTGTTGGTTTTCAATAGAGTTTATGCTTCTACTTCGATATTGTGATGAATTGTTACTTGTTCATGAGAAGTTTTATGATAAGGTTATGTGATAAAGCTTTATGATAAAGTTGTTGCTGTTATAATAATATGCATGATGATTCTATGTCCGTATTTTGTTTTTATCGACACCTCTCTCTCTCTCTAAGCATCTGGGCATGTTTTCGATGTCAGTTTTTCGCTTGAGGACAAGCGAGGTCTAAGCTTGGGGGAGTTGATACGTCCAATTTGGATCATATTTTCGTACTGTTAATTATAATGTTTTTATGCATAATAATGCTTTATGGAGTAATTGTAATGCCTTTTCTCTCGTAATATGCAAGGTTTACACAAAGAGGGAGAATGCCGGCAGCTGGAATTCTGGACCTGAAAAAGCTACGATAGAGATACCTATTCTACACATCTTCAAATGAGCTGAAAATTTACGGAGAATTGTTCTGGATTATATAAAAATACTGGAGCAAATAACTACCGGAGGGGGGCACCTTGGTGAGCATAAGACACCAGGGCGCGTCTGGGCCCCTAGGTGCACCTTGGTGGGTTCTGACCTCCTCGGCCCACCTCCAATGCCCATCTTCTAGTATATAGGTCATTCTAACCTAGAAAAAATAAGGAGAGGACTTTCGGGATGGAGTGCCACCGTCTCGAGGCGGAACTTGGGCAGGAGCACTTTTGCCCTCCGGCGGAGCGATTCTGCCGGGGGAACTTCCCTCCGGGAGGGGTAAATCATCGCCATCGTTATCACCAACAACCCTCTCATCTTTGGGAGGGCAATCTCCATCAACATCTTCAACAGCACAATCTCCTCTCAAATGCTTGTTCATCTCTTGTGTTCAATCTTTGTACCAGAACCTTAGATTGGTACCTGTGGGTGACTAGTAGTGTTGGTTACATCTTGTAGTTGATTACTTTATGGTTTATTTGGTGGAAGATTATATGTTCAGATCCATTATGCTATTTATACCCCTCTGATCTTGAGCCTGATTATCATTTGTGAGTAGTTACTTTAGTTCTTGAGGTCACGTGAGAAATCTTGTTGCAAGTAATCATGTGAACTTGATATGTGTTCGATATTTTGATGATATGTATGTTCTGATTCCCTTAGTGGTGTCATGTGAACATCGACTACATGGCACTTCACCTATTTGGGTGTAAGGGAATACATTGTGGAGTAGTTATTAGATGATGGGTTGCTAGAGTGACAGAAGCTTAAAACATAGTTTATGTGCTACTTCATAAGGGACTAATTTGGATCCAAAAGTTTAATGCTATGGTTAGATTTTATCTTAACACTTTTCTCGTAGTTGCGGATGCTTGCGAGGGGGTTAATCATAAGTAGGAGGTTTGTTAAAGTAAGAACAACACCTAAGCACCGGTCCACCCACATATCAAATTATCAAAGTAGCGAACACGAATCAAACCAACATGATGAAAGTGACTACATGAAATTCCCGTCTACCCTCAAGAACACTTTGCTTATTATAAGAGACTGTTTTGGCCAATCCTTTGCCACAAAAGGATTGGGCTATCTTGCTGCAACTTCTATACCATTACTGTTACTTGCTCGTTACAAATTACCTTGCTATCAAACTACTCGTTATCGACTATTTCAGTGCTTGCAGAAAATACCTTGTTGAAAACCACTTGTCATTTCCTTCTGCTTCTTGCTGGGTTTGACACTCTTACTTATTAAAACGACTACGATTGATCCCCTATACTTGTGGGTCATCAGCAGCTGATTGGTGTTCACCAAGTTTTTGTACGTGACTCCATAGTTCATGCCAAAAATTCTTTAGTTTGGTAGCCGAGGCTTGTTAGGACTTGTCCTAAGCAGCGACATTTTAGCTCAGCGTTCTTTTTTATAAGAAGGCAGACCACAATCTACCTTATATATTCCAAAGACAGACCGAGGTCTGAGAATTGTCTTGGTACAAAAGATGCCAACTAAAACACCGCATTAGAGGAACAGAAACATGAGAAAGAACAGGGACGAAGGGGAACAATCCTCTAGGCTAAAACCTAACTACATGATGTTCCTCAGGAGCTCCGAGTGGTGTTGAAGAAAGGCCTTGAGAGAGCAATCTTGCAATCTACAACACCATAGCTGAATCATGTCCGTGATGGCAAGGCAAGAAGCAAAATGTGGCATTGACAGACCGTCAAAGACCCGAGCATTGCGCACTTTCCACAGTTGAACCATACAAGCAGTAAAAAGCACGAACCAGTGGGGACTAACTGATCTAAGTGCCCGTATAAATCCTAGCAAGGAGTTTGATTTTGTTGTCTGCTGTAAGACCTCAAGCTTACTCCACAGAAAGTGAGCTGGAGCGCATCTCAAAATTATGTGATCCATAGTTTCTTCAGCCAGACAAGTATCACAATATGGGTGCTCAATATTCTTCCATTGCTTCTGAAGCGTGGATGTTCTAACATTCAGCCTACCCTTGAAAGCAAGCCATAGGAAAATATGCCATCTCCTAGGAATGGTTTTGGCCCAAATCATCTCTATGGGCTCCCAGCATACTCCTCTAAAGGTGATTAGGATGTAGTGGTCGTGTACCATTGCTGTTTTGCTAGAGAAAATGTGCAACCTGAGGTCCTATGAATCTGCCAATGGACTGGGTACACCACTTAGTATATCATGCAAATGATCTAATTCTCGGGCAACCGATCTCGTTAGATTTGGGTGTAACTGTAGATCCCAACCATCTCGTTGTTGTGAGAAAACTGTGCATTCTTTTACCTTTGCAAAGGAGTATAATGTAGGGAAGAGCTCGGCAAAACGACCACCTTAACACCATTTGTCCATCAAAAAATCCATGAGCCTACCATTACCAATTTGACAGGTCGATGTCTGTTGTACCAAGGGAAAGTATTTTATTAAAGCTCTCCAAATAGGCGTATGAGAAGCCCTAGACACACTGGCCAAGTTCCTGCTCAAGTACTTGTTGGAAATATGCCCTAGAGGCAATAATAAAGTGGTTACTATTATTTTTCCTTAATCATGATAAAGGTTTATTATTCATGCTATAATTGTATTGATCGGAAACTTAAATACATGTGTGAATACATAAACAAATACCAAGTCCCTAGTAAACCACTACTAGACTAGCTCATTGATCAAAAGATGGTTAAGGTTTCTTGACCATGGACATGAGTTGTTGTTTGATAACGGGATCACGTCATTATGAGAATGATGTGATGGACAAGACCCATCGGTTAGCATAGCATATGATCGTTCAGTTTATTGCTACTGCTTTCTTAATGTCAAATACATGTTCCTTCGACCATGACATCATGCAACTCCCGGACTCCGTAGGAATGCCTTGCATGTATCAAACATCACTTTGTAACTGGGTGACAATAAAGGTTCTCTACAGATATATTCGAAGGTCTCTGTTGAGTTGGCATGGATCAAGATTGAGATTTGTCATTCCGTATGACGGAAAGGTATCCCTGGGCCCTCTCGGTAATACAACATCACAAGAAGCTTGCAAACAAAGTGACTAGGGATTTAGTTACAATATGATGTATTACAGAACGAGTAAAGAGACTTCCTGGCAACGAGATTGAACTATGTATGGAGATACCGACGATCGAATCTCGGGAAAGTAACATAACGACGGACAAAGGGAACTACGTATGTTGTCATAAAGGTTCGACCGATAAAGATCTTCGTAGAATATGTAGGAACCAATATGGGCATCCATGTCCCACTATTGGTTATTGACTGGAGAAGCATCTCAGTCATGTCTACATCATTCTCGAACTCGTAGAGTCCGCACGCTTAACGTTCGTTGACCATATAGTACTACATGAGTTATGTATGTTGGTGAACGAATATTGTTTGGAGTCCCGAATGAGATAAAGGACATGACGAGGAGCTCCGGAATGGTCCGGAGATAAAGATTGATGTATAGGATGATAGTATTCGGTCTCCGGAAGGGTTCCGAAATAAACTGGATGATTATCGGATCACTAGAAGCGGTTCTGAAAGGCCACGGGGAGTTGTTGGGCCTAACGGGCCAAAAGGAAGGGAGTGCACCAACTCACAAGGGGGCTGGCGCACCCCACCTCCTGGCCGTTGGCCGTAGGAAGGAAGGAGGAGGGGGTGGACCCCTCCTGCCTTTCTCCACGCAAGGAAGAAGGAAGGGGAGTCGCCCTAGGGGCCGTCGGTCCTCCCTTTCCTTCCCCTCACACGCCAAGTATGGAAGGGGGCGCCTTGGCAGGTGCCCTAGGGCAGCCTCCGACCACCTTGGGGCATGCCCTAGGCTGCCTCCCCTCCCCCCTCCACCTCTATATATGAGAGGAGGGGAGGGGCGCCACATCTTGGTGTCAAAACCGGCCGATCTCGGGTAGGGGGTCCCGAACTGTGCTTCTGATGATCGAAGGTAATAGGAGACAAAGGGGACACGATGTTTACCCAGGTTCGGGCCCTCTTAATGGAGGTAAAACCCCACTTCCTGCTTGATTGACTTTGATGAGTATAGGGGTTACAAGAGCTGATCTACCTCGAGATCATAATGGCTAAACCCTAGCAGTCTGGCCTATGTGTATTCTGATTGCCTCTACGGACTAAACCCTCCGGTTTATATAGACACCAGAGGGGCCTAGGGTTGTACAGAGTTAGTTTACAGAAGAAGGAATCTATACATCCGGACACCAATCTTACCATCCACGCAAAGGAGAGTCCCATCCGGACACAGGGGAAGGCCTTCTACTTTGTATCTTCACGGCCCATCAGCCCGGCCCACAACGCACGGGCCAGACACCCGAGGACCCCTTAATCCAAGACTCCCTCACCACACACCACGATTCACCAAACCATGTGTCGGCGCCCCTCTCCCTCTAGTTCATCCTCTGCTCGAAATTCGTTATGCTTGGTAAAGCCTTGTGGAAATAGTTTCACCACCACCATCACCACGCCATCGTGCTGCTGCAACTCATCTACTACTTCGCCCCTCTTGCTGGATCAAGAAGGCGAGGACGTCATCGAGCTAAATGTGCGCTGAAGACGGAGGTGGCGTACGTTCAGTGCTTGAACGGAACGTATCGTGAAGGTGTACGACTACAACAACCGCACTGATAAACGCTTCCGCTTAGCAATCTACACGGGTATGTAGATGCTCTCCCCCTCTCGTAGCTATGCATCTCCATGGATACATCTTGCGTGTGCGTAGATTTTTTTTGTTTTCCATGCAACGTTTCCCAACAGTACTTATGTTGAAACCATTGATAGCATGGAACTGAAGACCCCTACAGTAGCTTACTGGCGAATTTGCATAACATGGCAACATTACGAGCTTCCAAGTCTCGAATGCCTAGACCACCGCATTGCTTTGGAGATATAACATGATTCCAGGACACAAGATAGTCAGCCATCTGCTTGTCTACTTTTTTCTGCCACAAAAAGTTCCACCTAAGCTTGTCTACCTTGGCCAAACTACCCTTGATCCATTTGACACACACCATGTAATAGTTTGACGAGAGCACTGCATCTATCATAGTTAAGCGACCCCCCCCCCCCCCCCCCATGAAAGGTAGGTGGCCAGCCAGCCAGCCAAACGCCGATCAATTTTCTGAATCACCGGCATCACTGCGTTTGAAACCTTGTGGGCAGAGAGTGGTAGACCCAAATATGTGCAAGGCAGAGAACTAATAGAACAATCTAGAACACTCATCGCTTCCTTTGCATCATCATCATTCATGTGAATAGGTACAAAAGTGCTTTTGTGATGATTAGTGTGTAGATCAGAGAAAGTCGAGAAAGCTTGTAAGATTTTCTTAACCCGAATGGCTTGTGACGCTCCCCCTTTCAGAAGAATGGAAGTGTCGTCAGCGTATTGCATAACCAGGAAAAAATGTCCAGGCCCTCTATTGGATTATCCCGACGCCCATCGTTTGCCGCAGCAATACATAGCCTCTGCAAGATGTCAACCACCAAAATGAAAATATATGGAGACAATGGGTCGCCCCACCAGACGCCACATTTGAAGGCGATGTCATCTCCTAAGGTGCCATTCATCAAAAGCTTGGCCCGTCCCAAGTTGATAATGGTGGAAATCCACGATATCCATCTTCCGCTGAAATCTCTCTGCTAAAGAAGGCTCATAATGCATTCCCAACTGACACTGTCAAATGCTTTTCTAAAGTCAAGTTTTAGCACCATCATAGGAATATTCCTCTTCTGTGCAGATTGAACTAGTTCAGATGCTAGAGAAAAGTTCTCTGCAATGGTACTTTCCTTTAATGAAACCTAACTACATACAATGAATTAAAACAATAATGAACTGTTGTAGCCTTATAGAAAGTACTTTGGTGAGTAGTTTGATGACGTTGTGCAATAGAGAGCTGGGTCTGTAGTTAGAAATCTCCAGGGGTGTATCAATCTTAGGAAGCAACCTAATATGTGCCCAATTGATGCCAGACAAATCAACCCTTTGATGGAATCCGCAAAAAAAGCCATGAGATTGTCCTTCGGGAGAAAAGCATATTTTTTATAAAAATCATTCGTAAAGCCATCCGAGCCAGGGCTTCTATTGTTAGGAGACATTTTAATAGCTCTTAGGATTTCTTCCCAGGTGAAGGGTTGATCAAGGGAAGAAAGATCGACCCTTTCAACTGAAGCGTAAATTTAGGCGAGGTTCACTGCATGCAAGTCGCCCTGTCGGTTGTTGAAAATGTTCTGGAAGTGCTCTGTGGCAATGCGTAACTTGCTAGAAATATCAAAGTGCTCCACACCATCCCTGACCAGCACACACACCTTATTGTTTCTTGCTTGACAGTTAGTTGTTAGGTGAAAAAAGTGAATTCTCGTCCCCAAACCTGCACCAATTGAGCTTAGCCCTTCGCCGCCAAAAAGCAGCCTGCCATGTTTGTAACTTCTTCGGCTTTAAAGTGGCATGCAGTCGGAGTGTGAATTCCAACTCAGAGAGTGTCTGTTTTTCCTCCACAACATCAAGGAATTGAAGCAGAAGCTTGTTATTGTCAATCAATAGCTGTAAGTTCCCTTTCTCCTTGGCCTAGCGCCGGAGCGCTGCACGCAGTCTTCTAAACTTGAAGTTCAGTAGGGAGCCTGCAGAGGGGATGGCATGATGCCCAGCCTGCTAAGAATCCAGCACTAGCTGCTCAACCTCAGGTATGGTATGCGCAATGAGTGATTCTCAAAGCGGAATATTTTAGTGGTTGAGGGCTTGGCTCCGAAAGTAACGCAGATGGGCACATTATCTAAGGTAACAGATGAGACGGAGAGCGCATATGTTTCCATAAAGGCCAAATTCAAATCATTGTTAATTAAAATCTGATCCAGCTTAACCAGCGTTGGATCTCTTCGCTTGTTAGACCAAGTAAAGCTTTTGTTGGCCACATCAATATCAATCAGACCATAGTTGTTTATCTACTCATTAAAATCTTCCATCAAGGCCTAATTAATTTTTTCATTGTTCTTTTCAAACCATAATGGTACATATTGAAACCTCCCACTATGATCTAGGCACCATCGAGCAGACTGATCATATTATTGAAGGAGTTGAGAAACGCATGCCTTAAATTACCACCACAGGGAGCATAGACTGTTGTCAAGTTGAATGTAGTGTTCTTAGAGACTGACAAGAAGGCCATAGTAATAAAGAAGTTATTCTTTGTCAACACCGTTCCAGTAATTGTCGAGTCTAGGCCACTAAAATGCCACCACATGTGTCCATAGCCAGCTGGAAGCAGAAATTACGAAGATGAGATGGCAAAAACTTCCTCATGATAAAAGAATCAACTGTATTGAGCTTTATCTCTTGCAGAACGAGAATATTGGCTTTGCATGAACTGATAGCATCAAAGATGAGAGAGTGTTTGTTCCGATCACCCAAACCGCAGACATTCCAATTAGCGATAATCATAGCAGTATAAAGATCTCAAGGAAGGCCAAGAGCTAGAAGCAGGAAATGCAAACAAAGAAAAACACAAGAGTGAGAAGGAAACATGCCATGCATCAATGGAGTACTTGGAGCTTACAAAACGAACCGAACGATAGACCACAACGGCAACCACACGATAACAGACACTAACAAAAAGACCTAGAAGCACAAACAATGGCATAAGGCCACCTAATGCAAACATCATCCTACGCTGCCTACTCATTGAGATCCGAAGTGCGCGCGCATGAGACAGGCATCAGCGGATGAACGTGCCTCAGACTCCTCAAGAATGCCCCTAGCATTGATGTCGCAGCAGCCTGCAACCGCCTTGAGCTTGTTCTTTCCCATCGGCTTCGGCGTATCCTTGAGCGGGAGCTGCATCAGCGATGAAAGGTCTTGGAGCTTCTTGGGGCGCTTAGACGAAGAGGAGCACCCTGAGGACCGGCCCGAGGACGATTCTAACCAGGCAGAGATGGCCATCCGTGCCTTGCGCTTGGCAGCGCACTCGAAGGCAGTCCACCCTTGGTCCATCCATCGCGCTGAGCAGCCGCTCAGTCTAGGGCTGCGCCGTGGCATAACAGGGGTCGGTGCATCATCCGATATGGTGTCGACATGCGTCTCCTCCACTTGTCCCACCATGCTCTGCTGCGCAGCTTCGTGCGCTGAGACCAAGGCCTAACTTGTCCTTAGTGGCTGCTAATCCTTGCAAAATTACATATGTTTGTCCTGGGTAAATAGCTTCAGTGCGCCTGATCTCTTGCTGTGGCATATTATGGCCAAGCCTGCATTTTGAATTAAACAACAAGGGTAGATATATATGTGAACCAATAATCCGACCACAATCATTTAAATTAATTTGGCCGATCATACAAACTATTAGCCAAATTACACCATGAATTTTTTTTTTGCAAAACTAAAAGAAATAAGACTGGTTGTAATGGGGAGTATCATATACTAGTATCATGCATATGATACTAGTATATGATACTACTCCCTCCGTCCGGTGAAGAGTGTATGTTTGGCTACAAAATTTGTCCACACAAGAGTGTACTTCTATCTTTCTAATGCACTTTGAAATAGAAAGTAAATACTTCTCTCTCATCACATCGTAATCAAGACCAATAACAATCTACACATAGTCTTCTTAATTTCTATATGCACTTAACTCATTGGGGTTGGGTAATTAAAGAGGAGAGAGATGGTGGCTTGCATCTTTTCAATGCATTTTTTATTTCACTTCATAATTTATCCTAAAATCTTTAGATGTACACTCTTCACCGGATTGAGAAAGTACATCCGTAATGCATGGTATCATATAGGACTACATTTATTACTATGCATGACATAAAGTAGCACATCATTTAATATGATACGACATCATGATATGATACTCAAGCCTCACTTTCTACATTTAATTTTATGCCACCTCATCGAAATTGCTTACGTAGTTAGAGGGTGCTTGGATCCAAGGGACTTATTTTCGTCTGACTAAAAATAGTCTTTTTAAGAGGCTAAAGTTGCAAGCACCCCTGACTAAAGAGGAGTTAAAACTAGTCTTGAGACTAAAATGTTTTAGTCAGGGGTATCCCTACTAAAATGTGGATTAGTCATCTCTCTCCTCATTTAACTCCTCTTTTTTAACACAGGCGAGTTCTGGGTTGAAGGGTTTGGAGGATAATAAATGCTCATTAATTTGATTTTAGTATCTTTAGTATTTGGATCCAAACATGGGTGAGGCTAGCAAATTTTAAAGGGTGCTTGGATACGTTTTAGTCCCATGACTAAAAGTAGTGAGACTAAAACTTGCTAGCCTCACCCATGCTTGGATCCAAATACTAAAGAGACTAAAATCAAGTTATTAAGCATTTATTATCCTCCAAACCCTCCAATCCAGAACTCGCATGTGTTAAAGGAGAGGCATTAAATGAGGAGAGAGGGGGCTAATACATATTTTAGTAGGTTTCCTATGACTAAAAAGTTTTAGCCTCAAGACTAGTCCTAGCTTCTTTTTAGTCAGGGGTGCTTGGAACTTTAGCCTCTAAAAGAGACTATTTTTAGTCAGACTAAAAATAGTCCCTTGGATCCAAGCACCCTCTTAATCTCACTACTTTTAGTCATGAGATTAAAACGTATCTAAACACTCTCTTAACATGCATGGTACACTACTATGATAAAGGGAACTTGAAAGGGCATTGGAAATACATGGTGTTCTTTTCCAAGAAGCCTAACAGTATGCTATGATCATATTTCACGGGATCAAGGGAACGTGAATGGGCACTAGAAGTACATGGTGTTCTTTTCCAAGAAGCCCGTCGGGAGCTTCTTCTTTTCTTTTGCCAACAAGCTTACTTCCTTCATCCATGAATAAATGTACATTTAACTTTTGTCTTAAATCAAAGTTTTAAAACTTTGATCACCTTTTTAGAAAAAAGTAAAAGCATTTATGACACCAAATTAGTATCACTAGATTCGTTTTGAAATATACTTTGATAATCTATTAATTTGATGTCATATATGTTAGTATTATTTCTATAAAGTTGATCAAAAATTTTAAACTTTGACTTAGAACAAAAACTAGATGTACACTTATTCGCGGACGGAGGGAGTATGCGGAATACATAATTAATTACACGTGTCGTTTGGAATGAATAGTCAGCAGCTGGGCGTAAATGGACCCGGACGAGCGGACGAGAGAGGCTCCAGATCTTGATTTCCGGCCAGTGTGACGGTGTGTGTCAGATCCTGCATTTCATGATCGAGCGATGATTGGTCGGAACAAATATTTATGGACCGCCCCGCAAAAAATAATATTTATGGACCAGGCAGGTGCACTCCGTTCGCGACCGCCGTTCAGTGTCCTTCCTGTGACGAGTGATGACTGCTGTCGACGCTATTTAATTGCACGGCCAGATTGATCAACCGGTACCGCGATTACAGCTGGTAGTATGCACGCGACGATCTCAGCGGCCAATTCACGTGCTTGCTTTGGGGTGTTTTTTTTTGGTAACTAGATGATTTCCTGTGCGCTGCTGCGGAAAATATTGTTTAAAATTGTTGTTTTACTTACCAAAATAACTCTCCTAATAGGATGAACAAATTATCCTGAATAACATACATCATTGTAATGGTACATAATTAGGGTCAATCCTCCTAGTTATATCATTCAACTTTGGCAACAATACTTTAGAATAATACTTCCTTCGTAAAGAAATAAAGAAATATAAGATAGTTTAGATTACATCATTGTAATGGCACATAAGTAAGGTTGATACTCCTAGTTATATCATTCAACTTATGGACGGTAGACAAACAATCAGATTAGATATAATATTACCCATGGAACTAACTATTTAATACAAAGTAATTTCATGATATGTTCATATTCAGCAATACGGGATATTAAGATCTTTGCGAATGTGATCCTTTAGAGGGAAGAACAGACGTTGCATCAAGTGGATGATAGCACTGCCTTCCTCAATGGTTAAGTAACTAGCAGATAAAATCTAGGATTTTGCAGAAACACGAAGACACAAATGTATCAGGAAACATTAGGACACATGTAGCACTTCTGCATACCTAAAGTTGTTTTTTTCAGGATCTAGGGTGTACCTAGATACCAGTTACAACAATATCTCTGTGAAATTTGAGTAAAACTATGAAACCAAGGATCTCTTTCAGTGTGATTAAGAAATTAAATTGAGCAAAAATGGCAAGGGAATGCTCAACAAAGTAAAATCCTTGTCATAAGAGACGATGATGACTATATTTTTTTGTCCCTAAAAAGTTGTTTATGATTTTCAGAACAATGTTCTCTGTTTCAGTGGTCGGCTATCGACCATACGAATGATAAAACTATAAAATAATCTTTTTATGAATCCATAGTACATGTTATTTACCATAAATCTACATGGAACACAAACACATGGAAGTACAAAGGAACGGTTGTGAAATTTTAGCAATGAAAGGATGCACGCCATCATTATTTGTAGTAAGACATGTGACAAACTCCCCAAAGGAATAATTTTCATATACCTTCACATTGTTGAGTGTGAGGGGAGTAATCTGCAATAAGAAAAGTAAATTGGAAAAAAAAATAGAGTTAGACTGCACTAACTAAGCACTTGAAAATTGCATGGGTTATTATATCTATGCCTTAATCAAAGTAAATAATTTGAAAATGAAAGTAAATAAGTTGACATCTCAAAGAAAAAAAGGTAAATAAGTTTACTAACTATCCATAATCTCCTTTTTAGCATCTTCTTCATGAACTATAAGCTGCACATCATACTGAATCAAACAATGACGGCTTGATGTGTAAACATATTAATTGGCCCTCGTGTTTTTGCCATAACAATAGAAAAGGATCCACTATGCAGCATTAAAAAATTGTATGGGGGTGAATCAGGTAATCTAAGAAAATGGGATATGTACCATCATTTTTTTTATGATTAGGGCACTCAAACGTAAGCCCTATCACTGAAACTCAGCTGTGAGTTTTGCACCTATTGATGCGTACAATTTACCACTATTGAATATGCCATGGTAGAAGAGAAGTAATCTGAACCACCAACATATGAAAATAAATACTGACTATATGTTTACATTATGGCACCTATATATTGTATCAACACCCGTTTACCATCCATATCCGTTTTCCCAAGTATAGTGTGAGTATGAATTTTTTTAGAAAAGGAGGATGACCCCCGGCCTCTGCATCTGGGAGATGCATGCGGCCACTTTATTGATTATTCTCGAGGACCTTACAAAGTATTACAACAATATGCCTGAATCCGTTATCTTGGCAACATATGCCACTACTCCTATCCATATGATGAAGGCATGCTAGCTGGGCCAAATACCCAGACCACTCACCTAAGCCTATCATCAAAAGCCGGAAGCCCCAGCCGAGCCACATACCGGGTCTGTGACACAAAACCGGTCTGATGCACTCACATGTGTCGTCGCCGCCATCTTCCACAGGTCCGTCTTCGAAGCAGATACTGAGGCTTCTACGGCCACTCTGCCATCGACGCCAGACAACCACCTCCTCCTGCGCGAATCCATCTACACGCATCGGGCGTCGAGTCTCCGTTGCGCCACGCCGCCGAGATCTGCCGTCCTCGATGCGGAGGAGGAAACACCGCTCCACCTCTGAGCGCATCGCTAGCCACCTGCCACGATGTCGTGCAAGTCCAGCTCTGGGAAAGCACGTAGGGAATCACGATCTTCAAAATGACGCCCTCGGGAGGGGAGGCGACGTCACGCCATCGTCTGGTCCTGCACCGCAGGTCCTGGGTTTTCACCCGAAGAAAGTGACCTGAGAGCGGAGGAGGTCGGAGAACTCCACAACGGCCCCCAGGAGGAGAGCGACATCCACAGACACCGCACCGTCGGCTTTTGCTCGGAGCAACCCTACCTCCGCACCCTCACGCTGACGGACGAGGATGGGGGAACCCCAGCGCCGCCAGCATGCGAACCCACTGGCCCAAGCACCTCTTGTGCGGCGGCAACGCCATCACCACGCACGACCACCAACCTCACCGCCGGCCGAAGCTAACGGGCCAGATCGTCTGAGCCCGCCACGGCCAGATCTGAAACCTCGGGACGCTGTCGCATCGAGGCATCCACGAGAGCCGGCAGCCCCACCTGCGATAGGACGAGGATGCCGCGCCGGGCAGCCGCCACGCCGGCCGGAGACGCCGAGGACGAGACTCCCACCACCATGGGCTCACGCCAGCAACCTAGGCCGCCGAGCGGACGGAGATCCCCGCCGCCACCGTCCTCCGGCGCGGGCTTCGCCCGGCGGACTCATCCGGCGGCGGCGGGAGGGGAAGTGTGCTGTAGAGGGGAGCGGCGGCGGCGTTCATAGGGTTCCCCCGAGCCGCCCTGGGGACGACGCGGGGGTCGGGGGAAATGGAAATAGCTTTCATTCTTTGCTCAAGGGCTTGACAAATAGGTCTTTGTTCTCTGGCAGCAAAAAATAAAAATTCAGAATGCCTCATGTTGGAACTCACAAGAAGCAATGTGGCATATGTAGTTGCAGAGAGAAGAAATCATGCAAGCAAGTAGGAGGGATATAGGATGAGATAAACAAATAAAATAAAAATTGAGTCTCAAGGATACAAGTGGGCTTCTCACTGTTCGGAATCTAATGTCCGTCAACAACAGCCAGAGTTAGGATTTCTGCAGATATGCAAGAACGAACATATAGTAGAATTTAACCAATATATGACGACGTATTCCAAGCAAATAATTAGAGAAGTAAAAAACAATTCCCTTGCATAACCAAACATTATTACTACTTCCATGCAATAGCCAAGCAACCAGGCAAGGATAAACGATTCGGTTGCATAACGAACAGGAATTACCACATCGAAGCAATGGCAAGGAGAATAACTTACAAACTAGAAGCAATAGTTTGAAGATAGCCGCGACACGCTTTCCTCTGTTGGAAATATGCCCTAGAGGCAATAATAAAATGGTCATTATTATATTTCCTTGTTCATGATAATTGTCTATTGTTCATGCTATAATTGTGCTATCCGGAAATCATAATACATGTGTGATACATAGACCATAACATGTCCCTAGTAAGCCTCTAGTTAACTAGCTCGTTGATCAATAGATAGTCACGGTTTCCTGACTATGGACATTGGATGCCATTGATAACGGGATCACATCATTAGGAGAATGATGTGATGGACAAGACCCAATCCTAAGCACAGCACAAGATCGTGTAGTTCGTTTGCTAGAGCTTTTCCAGTGTCAAGTATCATTTCCTTAGACCATGAGATCGTGTAACTCCCGGATGCCGTAGGAGTGCTTTGGGTGTACCAAACGTCACAACGTAAACTGGGTGACTATAAAGGTATACTACAGGTATCCCCGAAAGTATCTGTTGGGTTGACACGGATCGAGACTGGAATTTGTCACTCCGTATGACGGAGAGGTATCTCTGGGCCCGCTCGGTAATGCATCATCATAATGAGCTCAATGTGACCAAGTGTTTGGTCATGGGATCATGAATTACGGTACGAGTAAAGTGACTTGCCGGTAACGAGATTGAACGAGGTATTGGGATAACGACGATCGAATCTCGGGCAAGTAATGTACCGATTGACAAAAGAAATTGAATACGGGATTGATTGAATCCTTGACATCGTGGTTCATCCGATGAGATCATCGTGGAACATGTGGGATCCAACAAGGGTATCCAGATCCCGCTGTTGGTTATTGACCGGAGAGTCGTCTCGGTCATGTCTGCATGTCCCCCAAACCCGTAGGGTCTACACACTTAAGGTTCGGTGACGCTAGGGTTGTAGAGATATTAGTATGCGGTAACCCTAAAGTTGTTCGGAGTCCTGGATGAGATACCAGACGTCACGAGGAGTTCCAGAATGGTCCGGAGGTGAAGATTTATATATAGGAAGTCAAGTTTCGGCCATCGGGAAGGTTTCGGGGGTAATCGGTATTGTACCGGGACCACCGGAAGGGTCCCGGGGGTCCACCGGGTGGGGCCACCTATCCCGAAGGGCCCCATGGGCTGAAGTGGGAGGGGGAACCAGCCCCTGGTGGGCTGGTGCACCCCCCATGGGCCTCCCCCTGCGCCTAGGGTTGGAAACCCTAGGGGTGGGGGCGCCCCACTTGGCTTGGGGGGCAAGCCCCCCCTTGCCCCCCCCCTTGGAGATCAAATCTCCTAGGGCCGGCGCCCCCCAGGGGCCCTATATATAGTGGGGGGGAGGGAGGGCAGCTGCACCAAGTCCCTGGCCCCTCCCTCTCCCCTCGTAACACCTCTCGCTCTCGTTGGAGCTTGGCGAAGCCCTGCCGAGATCACCGCTGCTTCCACCACCACGCCGTCGTGCTGCTGGATCTCCATCAACCTCTCCTCCCCTTGCTGGATCAATAAGGAGGAGACATCTTCCCAACCATACGTGTGTTGAACGCGGAGGTGCCGTCCGTTCGGCGCTCGGTCATCGGTGATTTGGATCACGACGAGTACGACTCCATCAACCCCGTTCTCTTGAACGCTTCCGCTCGCGATCTACAAGGGTATGTAGATGCACTCCCCTCTCCCTCGTTGCTAGATGAATCCATAGATTGATCTTGGTGATGCGTAGAAAAATTTAAAATTCTGCTACGTTCCCCAACAGTGGCATCATAAGCTAGGTCTATGCATAGTTTCTATGCACGAGTAGAACACAAGTTGTTGTGGGCGTTGATTTTGTCAATTTACTTGCCGTTACTAGTCTTATCTTGATTTGGCGGCATCGTGGGATGAAGCAGCCCGGACCAACCTTACACGTACGCTTACGTGAGACTGGTTCTAACGACTGACATGCACTAGTTGCATAAGGTGGCTGGCGGGTGTCTGTCTCTCCCACTTTAGTCGGATCAGATTCGATGAAAAGGGTCCTTATGAAGGGTAAATAGAAATTGGCATATCACGTTGTAGTTTTGGCGTAGGTATGAAATGTTCTTGCTAGAAACCTATAGCGGCCACGTAAGAACTTGCAACAACAATTAGAGGACGTCTAACTTGTTTTTGCAGCATGTGCCATGTGATGTGATATGGCCAAAAGGATGTGATGAATGATATATGTGATGTATGAGATTGATCATGTTCTTGTAATAGGAATCACGACTTGCATGTCGATGAGTATGACAACTGGCAGGAGCCATAGGAGTTGTCTTAATTTATTTATGACATGCGTGTCAACATAAACGTCATGTAATTACTTTACTTTATTGCTAAACCGTTAGCCATAGTAGTAGAAGTAATAGATGACGAGACAACTTCATGAAGACACGATGATGGAGATCATGGTGTCTTGCCGGTGATGATGATGATCATGGCACCCCGAAGATGGAGATCAAAAGGAGCAAATGATATTGGCCATATCATGTCACTATTTGATTGCATGTGATGTTTATCATGTTTTTGCTTCTTATTTTCTTAGAACGACGGTAGTAAATAAGATGATCCCTCACAATAATTTCAAGAAAGTGTTCCCCCTAACTGTGCACCATTGCTAAGGTCCGTTGTTCTGAAGCACCACGTGATGATCGGGTGTGATAGGTTCTAACGTTCGCATACAACGGGTGTAAGCCAGATTTACACACGCAATACACTTAGGTTGACTTGACGAGCCTAGCATGTACAGACATGGCCTCGGAACACGGAAGACCGAAAGGTCGAACATGAGTCGTATAGAGGATACGATCAACATGAAGATGTTCACCGATGATGACTAGTCCGTCTCACGTGATGATCGGACACGGCCTAGTTGAATCGGATCATGTATCACTTAGATGACTTGAGGGATGTCTATCTGAGTGGGAGTTCATTAAATAATTTGATTAGATGAACTTAATTATCATGAACTTAGTCTTAAATCTTTGCAATATGTCTTGTAGATCAAATGGCCCACGCTAATGTTGCCCTCAACTTCAATGTGTTCCTAGAGAAAACCAAGCTGAAAGACGATGGCAGCAACTACACGGACTGGGTCCGTAACCTGAGGATTATCCTCATAGCTGCCGGGAAAGCATATGTCCTTGATGCACCGCTAGGTGAAGCACCTGTTTTCCTGCAGAACAAGACGTTATGAACGCTTGGCAGACACGTAGTGATGATTACTCCCTGGTTCAGTGCGACATGCTTTACAGCTTAGAACCGGGGCTCCAAAAGCGTTTTGAGCAACACGGAGCATATGAGATGTTCCAAGAGCTGAAAATGGTTTTCCAAGCTCACGCCCGGGTCAAGAGATATGAAGTCTCCGACAAGTTCTACAGTTGTAAGATGGAGGAGAACAGTTCTGTCAGCGAGCACATACTCAAAATGTCTGGGCTGCATAACCGCTTGTCTCAGCTAGGAGTTAATCTCCCGGATGATGCGGTCGTTCACAAAATCCTTCAGTCGCTCCCACCTAGCTACAAGAGCTTTGTGATGAACTTCAATATGCAGGGGATGGAAAAGACCATTCCCGAGGTATAATCAATGCTGAAATCAGCGGAGGTGGAAATAAAAAAGGAACATCAAGTGTTGATGGTGAATAAAACCACTAAGTTCAAGAAAGGCAAGGATAAAAAGAACTTCAAGAAGGACGGCAAGGGAGTTGCCGCACCCGGTAAGCAAGCTGCCGAGAAGAAGTCAAAAAATGGACCCAAGCCTGAGACTGAGTGCTTTTATTGCAAGGGAAACGGTCACTGGAAGCGGAATTGCCCCAAGTACTTAGCGGAAAAGAAGGCCGGCAATACAAAAGGTATATGTGATATACATGTTATTGATGTGTACCTTACCAGCGCTCGTAGTAGCTCCTGGGTATTTGATACCGGTGCAGTTGCTCATATTTGTAACTCAAAACAGGAACTGCGGAATAAACGGAGACTGGCGAAGGACGAGGTGACGATGCGCGTCGGGAATGGTTCCAAGGTCGATGTGATCGCCGTCGGCACGCTACCTCTGCATTTACCTGCGGGATTAGTTTTAAACCTCAAAAATTGTTATTTAGTACCAGCTTTGAGCATGAACATTGTATCTGGATCTCGTTTAATGCGAGATGGCTACTCATTTAAATCTGAGAATAATGGTTGTTCTATTTATATGAGGGACATGTTTTATGGTCATGCCCCGCTGGTCAATGGTTTATTCTTATTTAATCTCGAACGTGATGTTACACACATTCATAGTGTGAATGCCAAAAGATGTAAGGTTGATAATGATAGTCCCACATACTTTTGGCACTACCGCCTTGGTCACATTGGTGTCAAACGCATGAAGAAACTCCATGCAGATGGACTTTTGGAGTCTCTTGTGAAGGAAATATGCCCTAGAGGCAATAATAAAGTTATTATTTATTTCCTTATATCATGATAAATGTTTATTATTCATGCTAGAATTGTATTAACCGGAAACATAATACATGTGTGAATACATAGACAAACAGAGTGTCACTAGTATGCCTCTACTTGACTAGCTCGTTAATCAAAGATGGTTATGTTTCCTAACCATGAACAAAGAGTTGTTATTTGATTAACGAGGTCACATCATTAGTTGAATGATCTGATTGACATGACCCATTCCATTAGCTTAGCACCCGATCGTTTAGTATGTTGCTATTGCTTTCTTCATGACTTATACATGTTCCTATAACTATGAGATTATGCAACTCCCGTTTACCGGAGGAACACTTTGGGTACTACCAAACGTCACAACGTAACTGGGTGATTATAAAGGAGTACTACAGGTGTCTCCAATGGTAGATGTTGGGTTGGCGTATTTTGAGATTAGGGTTTGTCACTCCGATTGTCGGAGAGGTATCTCTGGGCCCTCTCGGTAATACACATCACATAAGCCTTGCAAGCATAATAACTAAGATGTTAGTTATGAGATGATGTATTACGGAACGAGTAAAGAGACTTGCCAATAACGAGATTGAACTAGGTATTGGATACCGACGATCGAATCTCGGGCAAGTAACATACCGATGACAAAAGGAACAACGTATGTTGTTATGCGGTCTGACCGATAAAGATCTTCGTAGAATATGTAGGAGCCAATATGGGCATCCAGGTCCCGCTATTGGTTATTGACCGGAGACATGTCTCGGTCATGTCTACATTGTTCTCGAACCGTAGGGTCCGCACGCTTAACGTTACGATGACAGTTATTATGAGTTTATGCATTTTGATGTACCGAAGGTTGTTCGGAGTCCCGGATGAGATCACGGACATGACGAGGAGTCTCGAAATGGTCGAGACGTAAAGATTGATATATTGGAAGCCTATGTTTGGACATCGGAAGTGTTCCGGGTGAAATCGGGATTTTACCGGATTACCGGGAGGGTTACCGGAACCCCCCGGGAGCCAAATGGGCCTACATGGGCCATTGTGGAAAGGTGAAAGGGGCTGCCAAGGAGGGCTGCGCACCTCCCCCCCTCCCCTAGTCCTATTAGGACTAGGAGAGGTGGCCGGCCACCTCTCTCTCTTTCCCTCTCCCTTTTTCCCAAGGAGTCCTAGTTGGAATAGGATTGGAGGGGGGAGTCCTACTCCCGGTGGGAGTAGGACTCCTCCTGCGCCTCCCCCTCTTTGGCCGGCCAGCCCCCCTCCCTCCAACCTTTATATACGGGGGCAGGGGACACCCCAAGACACACAAGTTGATCCTTGAGATCGTTCCTTAGCCGTGTGCGGTGCCCCCTGCCACCAAATTCCACCTCGATCATATTGTTGCAGTGCTTAGGCGAAGCCCTGCATCGGTAGTACATCAAGATCGTCACCACGCCGTCGTGCTGACGGAACTCTTCCTCGACGCTTTGCTGGATCGGAGCCCGAGGAACGTCATCGAGCTGAACGTGTGCTAAGAACTCGGAGGTGCCGGAGTAACGGTGCTTGGATCGGTCGGATCGGGAAGAAGACGTACGACTACTTCCTCTACGTTGTGAAATCGCTTCCGCAGTCGGTCTGCGTTGGTACATAGACAACACTCTCCCCCTCGTTGCTATGCATCACCATGATCTTGCGTGTGCGTAGGAAAATTTTCAAAATTACTACGTTCCCCAACATCTTGATTATGAATCATTTGACACGTGCGAACCATGCCTCATTGGTAAAATGACCAAGACTCCGTTCTCCGGAACAATGGAGCGAGCAACCAACTTATTGGAAATCATACATACTGATGTGTGCGGTCCAATGAGCGTTGAGGCTCGCGGTGGCTATAGTTATGTCCTCACCCTCACTGATGACTTAAGTAGATATGGGTATGTCTACTTAATGAAACACAAGTCTGAGACCTTTGAAAAGTTTAAGGAATTTCAGAGTGAGGTTGAGAATCAACGTGTCAGGAAAATCAAATTCTTACGATCAGATCGTGGGGAAGAATATTTGAGTCACAAATTTAGCACGCACTTAAGGAAATGTGGAATAGTTTCACAACTCACGCCGCCTGGAACACCACAGCGTAATGGTGTGTCCAAACATCGTAATCGCACCCTATTGGATATGGTACGATCTATGATGTCTCTTACCAATTTACCGCTATCATCTTGGGGTTATGCTATAGAGACTGCCGCATTCACTTTAAATAGGGCTCCGTCGAAATCCGTTGAGATGACACCGTATGAATTGTGGTTTGGCAAGAAACCTAAGTTGACGTTTCTGAAAGTTTGGGGATGCGATGCTTATGTCAAGAAACTTCAACCTGAAAAGCTCGAACCCAAATCAGAAAAATGTGTCTTCATAGGATACCCTAAAGAAACTATTGGGTATACCTTCTATCTTAGATCCGAAGGCAAGACCTTTGTTGCCAAGAATGGATCCTTTCTAGAGAAAGAGTTTCTCTCGAAAGAAGTAAGTGGGAGGAAAGTAGAACTTGATGAAGTATTGCCTCTTGAACCGGAGAGTGGCGCAGCTCAAGAAATTGTTCCTGAGGTGTCTACACCGACTAGGGAGGAAGTTAATGATGATGATCATGAAACTTCAGATCAAGTTGCTACTGAACTTTGAAGGTCCACAAGGACGCGTTCCGCACCAGAGTGGTACGGCAACCCTGTCCTGGAAATCATGTTGTTGGACAATGGTGAACATTCGAACTATGAAGAAGCGATGGCGGGCCCAGATTCCGACAAATGGCTGGAAGCCATGAAATCCGAGATAGGATCCATGTATGAAAACGAAGTATGGACTTTGACTGACTTACCCGTTGATCGGCGAGCCATAGAAAATAAATGGATCTTTAAGAAGAAGACAGACAGGGATGGTAATGTGACCATCTATAAAGCTCGGCTTGTCACTAAGGGTTATCGACAAGTTTAAGGGGTTGACTACGATGAGACTTTCTCACCCGTAGCGAAGCTGGAGTCCGTCCGAATCATGTTAGCAATTGCCGCATTCTATGATTATGAGATATGGCAAATGGACGTCAAAACGGCATTCCTTAATGGTTACCTTAAGGAAGAATTGTATATGATGCAGCCGGAAGGTTTTGTCGATCCTAAGAATGCTGACAAGGTGTGCAAGCTCCAACGCTCAATCTATGGGCTGGTGCAAGCATCTCGAAGTTGGAACATCCATTTTGATGAGATGATCAAAGCGTTTGGGTTTACGCAGACTTATGGAGAAGCCTGCGTTTACAAGAAAGTGAGTTGGAGCTCCGTAGCATTTCTCATATTGTATGTGGATGACATACTATTGATGGGAAATGATATAGAATTCTTGGAAAGCATAAAGGCCTACTTGAACAAGTGTTTTTCAATGAAGGACCTTGGAGAAGCTGCTTATATATTAGGCATCAAGATTTATAGAGATAGATCGAGATGCCTCATTGGTCTTTCACAAAGTACATACCTTGACAAGATATTGAAGAAGTTCAATATGGATCAGTCCAAGAAGGGGTTCTTGCCTGTATTGCAATGTGTGAGATTGAGCACAGTTCAATGCCCGACCACGACAGAAGATAGAGAAAAGATGAGTGTCGTCCCCTATGCCTCGGCCATAGGGTCTATCATGTATGCCATGCTATGTACCAGACCTGATGTAAACCTTGCCATAAGTTTGGTAGGAAGGTACCAAAGTAATCCCGGCATGGAACACTGGACAGCGGTCAAGAATATCCTGAAGTACTTGAAAAGGACTAAGGATATGTTTCTTGTCTATGGAGGTGACGAAGAGCTCGTCGTAAAGGGTTACGTCGATGCTAGCTTCGACACGAATCTGGATGATTCTAAGTCACAAACTGGATACGTGTATATTTTGAATGGTGGGGCAGTCAGCTGGTGCAGTTGCAAGCAAAGCGTCGTGGCGGGATCTACATGTGAAGCGGAGTACATGGCAGCCTCGGAGGCAGCACAAGAAGCAATCTGGGTGAAGGAGTTCATTACCGACCTAGGTGTTATTCCCAATGCGTCGGGCCCGATGACTCTCTTCTGTGACAACACTGGAGCTATTGCCCTTGCCAAGGAGCCCAGGTTTTACATGAAGACCAGGCATATCAAGCGTCGCTTCAACTCCATTCGTGAAAATGTTCAAAATGGAGACATAGATATTTGCAAAGTGCATATGGACCTGAATGTCGCAGATCTGTTGACTAAACCTCTTCCTCGAGCAAAACATGATCAACACCAGAACTCTATGGGTGTTCGATTCATCACAATGTAACTAGATTATTGACTCTAGTGCAAGTGGGAGACTGTTGGAAATATGCCCTAGAGGCAATAATAAAATGGTTATTATTATATTTCCTTGTTCATGATAATTGTCTATTGTTCATGCTATAATTGTGTTATCCGGAAATCATAGTACATGTGTGAATACATAGACCATAACATGCCCCTAGTAAGCCTCTAGTTAACTAGCTCGTTGATCAATAGATAGTCATGGTTTCCTGACTATGGACATTGGATGTCATTGATAACGGGATCACATCATTAGGAGAATGATGTGATGGACAAGACCCAATCCTAAGCATAGCACAAGATCGTGTAGTTCGTTTGCTAGAGCTTTTCCAGTGTCAAGTATCATTTCCTTAGACCATGAGATCGTGTAACTCCCGGATGCCGTAGGAGTGCTTTGGGTGTACCAAACGTCACAACGTAACTGGGTGACTATAAAGATATACTACAGGTATCCCCAAAAGTATCTGTTGGGTTGACACGGATCGAGACTGGAATTTGTCACTCTATATGACGGAGAGGTATCTCTGGGCCCACTCGATAATGCATCATCATAATAAGCTCAATGTGACCAAGTGTTTGGTCACGGGATCATGCATTACGGTACGAGTAAAGTGACTTGCCGGTAACGAGATTGAACGAGGTATTGGGATACCGACGATCGAATCAAGTAATGTACCGATTGACAAAGGGAATTGAATACGGGATTGATTGAATCCTTGACATCGTGGTTCATCCGATGAGATCATCATGGAACATATGGGAGCCAACATGGGTATCCAGATCCCGTTGTTGGTTATTGACCGGAGAGTCGTCTCGGTCATGTCTGCATGTCTCCCGAACCGTAGGGTCTACACACTTAAGGTTCGGTGACGCTAGGGTTGTAGATATATTAGTATGCGGTAACCCGAAAGTTGTTCGGAGTCCCGGATGAGATCCCGGACGTCATGGGGAGTTCCAGAATGGTCCAGAGGTGAAGATTTATATATAGGAAGTCAAGTTTCGGCCATCGGGAAGGTTTCGGGGGTAAACGGTATTGTACCGGGACCACCGGAAGGGTCCCGGGGGTCCATCGGGTGGGGACACCTATCCCGGAGGGCCCCATGGGCTGAAGTGGGAGGGGGAACCAGCCCCTGGTGGGCTGGTGCGCCCCCCATGGGCCTCCCCCTGCGCCTAGGGTTGGAAACCCTAGGGGTGGGGGCGCCCCACTTGGCTTGGGGGGCAAGCCCCCCCTTGGCCGCCGCCCCCCTTGGAGACCCAATCTCCTAGGGCCGGCGCCCCTCCCCTAGGGGCCCTATATATAGTGGGGGTGAGGGAGGGCAGCCGCACCAAGTGCCTGGCCCCTCCCTCTCCCCTCGTAACACCTCTCTCTCTCTCTCTCGTTGGAGCTTGGCGAAGCCCTGCCGAGATCACCGCTGCTTCCACCACCACGCCGTCGTGCTGCTGGATCTCCATCAACCTATCCTCCCCTTGCTGGATCAAGAAGGAGGAGACGTCTTCCCAACCGTACGTGTGTTGAACGCGGAGGTGTCGTCCGTTCGGCGCTCGGTCATCGGTGATTTGGATCACGACGAGTACGACTCCATCAACCCCGTTCTCTTGAACGCTTCCGCTCGCGATCTACAAGGGTATGTAGATGCACTCCCCTCCCTCGTTGCTAGATGACTCATTAGATTGATCTTGGTGATGCGTAGAAAATTTTAAAATTCTGCTACGTTCCCCAACATCCTCTCCCGCGCGCGTCGACACAGCCTGAACCTGGAGAAGCCGTCTTTTGACCTTGAGATGAACGCATCAAGCTCCCCTCTCATCTCCTGTCGACACAATCACCGCCATGATCCCTTGCCTTCTCTCTCCCACACAGCCTCCACATGCCCAATTCCTCTCGTGTCTCCCTATCGAATCGCCTGAGCAGTAGCAAGCGCAAGGAGCCGAGCGTTGAATGGTGGAAGGGATAAGAGGCGGAGGCCGGTTTGGCCTGGAATCACGAGTGTGGGAGGAGGTGTCTCGCACTGGTGGCAGGCGAACCAAGAAGACGGAGTGGGGAGGCTGGACTGGATGGGAATTAAAGGAGGAAGGGAACGTGGAAGAGGAACGGCTCGGGACGAAGGCATTGATGGTCTGCTTTTGGGAGGTGAGGATCCGGAAGATGGAATCAATGCAGCACGATGTAGCGCGGGGGTTGAACGCATGAGCCCGGACGCGATCCAGGGGAAAAGGGGCCGATGTGTTCATCTGATTCAGGACAGAGGGGTTTGTAGTCAGGTTGTCGTGGGTCCAACTGCTGATAACCGAAAGCAAACGTGGCTGGTATAGCCTATGGTGGGCCCCCTTGTAAGCTGGTAAGAAAAATCTAATGTGGCAGGGCTGCTGATATGGATAGGCTGCATGTCAAGAGAAATAGGTTAGTGGGGATGAACTATTTAAGGTATTATAGATTCTATCGGAACGGGTCGGTTTCGTCTTTATGTTTTGTAGGAGCAATTAGGAGGAATGAAATGGTTGCAGTTATTCTCAAAAAAAAAAGATAACAGTTCTCTTCAATATTCTCAAACTAGCAACACCCCCGTGGTCCAAAATGATGTGCATTCATCATAATCGAATTTCTGCTTTCTGTCTTCCATTTTCCCTTTTCTTGTATTCCTACGCCCAAGCACCACTTTACTCTTTACTTCCATATAGACTCTAGTGCTTCTCATGTGTACTCTTCTGATTCCCGCAAAAAGAAAAATGTCTCTTGTGATTAGCAAGTTTCACAGATGTGGCTTTTTTTAGACAAATTTCACAGATGTATTGAAACCGTGACATCAAGTCGACCATCAAGTAACTGTTCATCAGGAATTGGGCTGTCCTGTAGATTTTGGGCCCGGCAGATAAGATATGCCTGATCCATTAAAACATGCGTTCATTAGGGTTAACTCTGTACAGTGCCGCGGCAGATCGAATTAATTAACTTCTGCTGCCTGCTCATTTCAGGCCTGCAGGCTCAATTCCGAACGCACTCAACCGATATAATTTGGGCTGCTTTTCACTTAAGTGTACAGTGCCGCGGGAGATCGTTTGAAAGCTGCACCCAACCCACTTCTCATGCATTTACTTTTGGCTTTCAAATTTGTATTTATCATTAAAACTTTTGAATTTATCATTCGTTTATCAAATGTTAATATTTGAAACTTGTTGAAGTTTTAGAAACTTCACCCGCAAAAAAAAAGGTTTTAAGAACTTGCCAAAACGTATAAAAAAACGATCTTGTTTCAAAGCGCTCATCGCAAGGAATGCTATGCAAACAAAACATAAATTAGACTTGCGCTAGTTTAAAAGTAAAAACAAAAGCATGCGAGGTTAGATGGGTGGAGTTGCCAAAAGCTGCCACGTGTGGACCCCATGTAAGGTAATCAAGGGTCAAAGCACATGCTAAGATCAAATCAGTTTCTGAATCGCGAGGCAACTGCAAACAGACGGCCCACAATTTTCGTGCCCCTACCCCTACGTTCCACAAATTCTCTTCCTCAATCGACCCACTTTTTCTTTTTTGTAAAATCCTCAGCTGACCCACTAGAATAGCTGTTTTGTACCAGTGTTGGTTTTCAATACAATTCCTTCTTTTGAACACTGGTTTTCAATACATTTCCTAATAACATGTGCTGTACCTACTTAATTATGTGATGCATTTTCATTCTTTTGAAATGAAATCGGGATGGATTCTTGATTTTGTAGGAGAAAAATAGAAATCAATTGCGTACAAGGTACAATCTACTAACCTTTATTTGTTTATCTCAAACCTTTAAGGAGTGGCGATTCTGCTGGAGGGACTTTAACAGGCTTAAGCATACCCTTCAAAAATAATGCTACTTGTCGGCCAAGCTTCTGATTTCATTCGATTACTCTCTGGCAGTACTACATAACTTTAAATTTCATCTGCAGCACCCGTCGATTTTAAACTGCCGTAGCTAAGCCGGCCCCTACAGGAACCATGCACGTTGTGAAATGTAATTCTGTGTAGTACCTGTCCATGGGATCAATATCGTCTCGACCCCATGCTTATACATCCAACCAAATCTTTTGAGCCGTATGCCGTGTTCCCTCTTTTTGAGCATCAGTACAGACACAAACGCTCATATACACGCGCATACACTCATCCCTATGAGCACTTTCGAGAGACTGAGCCGGCATATCATCTTGAGATTTACGAAGTCATCATAGGCGCCTCGTCGTCGACGGGAACGTCTCCTCCCACTGAAAGCGCATCGCCGGAAATCCTGAAATAAATCTAGGAATAATGCGAGCACCAGGATTTGAACCCTGGTGGGTTGAGGATACCACTGTCCACCTAACCAACTCAACCACAGGTTGATTCGCTATGCCATGTTCCCTCTACTATGCGTGCATCATATATGGTACTGTATTCATGAGCGTATGAACCATCACGCGCCGTCCACGTTGTCGGCGACGTACGTACCCTGGACCTGGTGCAACCCGAATAAATAAATTTACCGGAACCGGTAGCTACCGGCTGGAAATCCACCCTTCATCAATTTCATCAAGATCCGTGATGTGACACAGTATATACTTGTAAATCCATTGCCTCTCATATACTTGTAAATCCATTGACACAGTATATACTTGTAAATCAATTTCATCAAGTACCTGGTAAATACAAGTGACAAGACTGACATGCACTGACACATAGTACCAAAATACATGCATGTCATGCAGCTTTGTCAGGAAAGAGAGAGAGAAAGAGTTACTTCAAAAATATTGGAATGTATTCAAGATGGATCTTGTGTGGTTCAAAATGCATGTCATTTGTGTGGGGAGGGAGAAAGAAAGGGAATCAAGCACAAAATTGGTTTCACTTAATTAAAAAAAACTATTTCATTTATTTCAAAAATCCGATTTCACTCACTTAAACATTCAAATGCAAGCATATTGGAATGTATTCAAGATAGATCTTGTTATAAAGATCTTCACGTCAGGAGTTCAAATATATAAAAAAATAGAAAACTAAATTATGGTTTAGAAAATATGGTTGATTTAAATTAATATAGGTTGAATAAAAAGATGGATTTGTTGTCTGGGAGAAGAGAGAGAATGACTTGGGGTAAAACTGAGACTGCTTTTTTTGGCGGTGCTCGCACCGGCGCAACAATTCAGCCGGTCCACCAAGGACCTTATGATTCCTAAACTGCTAGCCGTTGGATTGCCTCCTCGCTTCGTCCTTCTTTTCCATCGTCTTCCTGAAAAGATTGCAGCGCCGCGCATAGGAGCGAGAGAGGCGGAGGATGCAGCGAGCACCGTCGACTCCCCCACGAGGCGACCAAGTCCGAAGCCCTGGCGCCGCTTGCCGTCCTCACAAGACCTCCTCCTCGCGCTCGACAAAACCCGATCCATGGAGCTTGTAGCATGAATCTTCACCGGTTCCGGCATGAAAAATCCTCATCCGCAGCCTGGCAGCTGCCGCGACGCGTCGTCGTCCTCGTCCCCGTGCACGGCCATCGACCACTGTAGCATCTTGTACCAATACCATTGCTGGTTGTAGCATTTCACGGTACTGTTTGTAGCAAACCAGACGTCTGTTGTAGCCGGATGGGACGTCGGTAGTAGCAATTTGCAATGCTGGTTGTAGCATGTAGCACCCCTTAGTTTCTCTGAGGAGGTGTGGAGGAGGAACAGGGAGGGAAAAAAAGGCCATGGACACGACCGTGCGAGTGGCGATGGGAGCACCCCTTAGTAGACAGACGACGGATGGTTGGCCGATACCTACGTAATAGGAGAATGCTAAAACTCAGTCGACTGAGACTTTACGAAGTCTGTCAACCAGATTAGCTGTCCAGTTTCATCGACCTGTTTCAATCGCTGATGTGGGAGGAACTACTATAGAATCTGGGCTTATGGTAGAAGAATAGAAAAAAAGGATCCCAGCTATTGGATTGAATATGGACGACACAGATAGGAGTGGAGGTCCCTCAGGCAACTTAAGTACATTTGATGAAAACCCCCCTACAGACAGTCAGAGATAAAACATGACCTTTTGCAGTAACAACCCTAACTTTCTCATATCCAATCTGGAGAACTTCAGATTTCCACAACGTTGGCCATTCCGTACCTTGTAAATCCCAAGCCGGATCAGGCCATTCTGTTCCTAGTAAATCCCAAGCTGGACCACCCCAGACACAGATATACGAGTAAATGTGAAGCACAATTTTTTGAATACATGTCCAAGTGGATCATCCTAGCCAGAAATATTTGAGTGTATGACATCCATCCAAATTTGAGTACACAAGAGACATACATATATAACTTGTACATAACATGAGATGATCATTTTCTAGTACATGAACAGCGAGCCCTGAGTATGGACTAAAGTGATCCCCGCTGAATAAGCATTGCTACCAAAGCTTGCATCGGGTTTGTTATCTGATTGCACATAAAAGAAAAGTTATTCCCTTTCGCCTCCAGTTATAGTGCATCTTGCTCATCAATCTTCATGTACTGGAAAAGATGGCACCAAACAAATCATTCAGTTTTGAGCACAAGACATGTAAGTGTACTTAAATATGGATCAACAATACATTGTAATAAGAAGGAACAAATCTGGACACTGCGTAGCAGGAAAAAAAATACTACTTGCCTTCCAAGAAAGGAAAAACGGAACTCTAAAAGCAAGCAAACAAATATATATTACGATGGCACAAAGGCACATTTGCACCAGATCCAAAGCAAAAGCATGAGTCAAATACATGGAAGAGAAGCATTTCCTATTCTTGTATGTAGAAACTCCTGTTCTTGTATGTAGAAACTAGAGATTCAAAAAAAAGTCTTGCTTCAATAATAATTGGACACAAGTTCACGGCTACTACAAGGAAACATTTTTCCTCTGTTAGTGGTATGGTGAAGATGAATAACTCTTATCACAGAATGGACAAAGTAAGCCACTTCACATTGTGCAAAGCAATTAAAGTGTAGCAGATTTTGAAAATTCAATTGGTCAACCAGTTTTCTACAACATTAGCTTGAATCATGTAACCCTTTACGTACTTAACCATTTTCTAGTATAAAAATTCTAATCAAAATGTTATTTTTCACCAGTTCATCTGCGTCGTTGTAGTGATTCTACCACTGTCATTGATTATATTTTATTTTGGCTTCAGGCTCGATCATAACCGGGCTCCAACACTAGTAGAAAACCGGGCAATAGCACCGGTTCGGAAGGGCCTTTAGTGCCGGTTATGGAACCGGCACTATTATTTCGGCACTAAAGCCCCCCCCCCCTCCTTTAGTATCGGTTCAGCACGAACCGGTGTTAAAGGGGTACCACGTGGCACGAGACAGCTCCGGGGGCCGGGAGCCCTTTAGTACCGGTTGGTAAAACCAACCGGTACTAAATGGTTGTGGGTTTTTGTTTTATTTTGTATTTTTCAATTTAATTTGTGTTATCAATTTAATTTAGGATTGTTTTACGTTATAATGAGTTCTAGTCGTCATCATCATCATCATCATCATCGCATATTAATAAATAAATAAACTCTAGCTAGCTAAAAATCATCGTGGTCGTCTAATTACCACTATTTAATCATCATAGTCATTACCGCTAGCTATGTAATTCATCATCAACGTTGGCTAGCTTAAAGAGGAAACATTCACTTTGTAACAGAAGCAAAGAGATATCATCAAGTTCAACATAATCATCACCAACATCGAAGTTCAGGACACGGATCCATGAGACAAGTACTAATTAAGAGCATGAAGAGTAGCTACTGATCCTGCTGCTCCCTCTCAGGTAGAATAGTATAGAACATGTATAGCTCTCCTGATTCATCATACTGAAGCATGCAGATGAATCTGTCTCCTAATCTTGGGTTGCGCTTCTCCGTACTGCCCCCTAGTACTTCTCTGCGATCGTTAACAATTTTGCTCCAATCTTTCACTATTAAGCATTATTCGCTTTTAGAAATCCTGAATGCACTCATGTGCAATGTAGGAAATCTTGGTCGTAAGCTAACCATTGACATGCGACCTTTTGTCTTGATCCACTGGGGCACAACTGTTATCGGAAGTCCCTGTTGAACAACATCATATAGTAATTAATATACTAAGCAATGAAAGTTTAGCTTCAAAAATAATGTATGCAAAAGATGCACTAAATTAAGGACAAATATTTAAAATCTTACCATCTTTTGATTATAGATGTGACCGTAGTTCAATACGATCACCATTGGTCGCACGTTTTGAGTATTAACATTTCTAAGTGTAGGGAAAAAATTTGTCTTGACAGTATTAAGATCCTCAAGCCATGAAACATAATGACTTATCTCCTCGCAGTTTAGTTGAGCCCCGGGGCAGTAGTAGGTCCTGTCTACCAAGCGCCGGACATGTTTGCTTGAACCGAAATAAGCTAACAATACAAAATAGTTGTCAACTATTTTTGAATAAACTGTACGAAAGACATAAACATATGCATGCATGGTTGAGAAAAACTCACCAAATGGTAGAACTGGAGGCGTTTGCACATCGACCCAGATGTCTATATTACCTTCAATATCATCTTCCGGACGAATATCAAAGGTGATAACCATATCAGGCTCAAATGCATAAGCCTTGCATAGTGCTTGCCAAGTTTTGCATTCAAAATGGGTGTATGTGTCTCCATTATATAATTTGACGTTGAAAGTATACCCATGCTGCGTCTTCAAGTAAACTCTCTTTACCTCCATATCATCTATAGCACTGAAACCTATCTTATCCAAGACAAAAATTCTTGCATGGCAGGGGATGCGCTAGTAGAATAGTGAAAATTTAAAATTATAAGTTGAAGCAAATGAAGCATAAGTTTTGCATTCAAATAATAATTGACAAAGTGACTTACTGTATCAACTTCGAATGTCTCATCCAGCTTGATGCTGAAGCGCCTACCATCAACAAGGAAATTTTGGTCGCACAGGCCGCGCTGGTCTTCACAGTGTTCGCACATAATAAAATCTTTTTCTTCGTTAGATGACATTTCTTATGTTCATATAGGTAAAACATTAAACACATATATCTAGCCAAATATATATATATATATATTCATCTAAAATTTGACATTAATATATCTAACTATATATTCAATTGACATTACTATATATTTAACTTTTCTATCTAATTCATCAACAAATAATAATTATATACCTAAATTTTCTATATACCTAAATTTTCTTACTAAAAATAAACTAGTTATATTAATTATTCAACTAGTTCTAATCTCATATACCTAAATTTTCTTACTAAAAATAAACTAGTTATATTAATTATTCAACTAGTTCTAATCTCATATACCTAATTTTTCTTACTAAGAATAAACTAGTTATATTAATTATTCAACTAGTTCTAATCTCATATACCTAAATTTCCTTATTAAAAATAAACTAGTTATATTAATTATTCAACTAGCTAGTTCTAATCTCTAGTTCGACAATTTTTCTATCTAGCTAGCTAATTCATCTAACATTCGACATTAATCTAACATTCGATCATCTAATTAACTTTTCTAAAAAACAGAAAATAAGTAAAAAAAATTGTGTGTGTGTGTATGTGTGTGTATGCATGTGTGTATATATACGTATATGTGTGTACGTATGTGTGTATGTGTGTATGCGTGTGATGTGTGCATGTGTGGTATATGTGTGTGTGTGTGTGCGGTGCCGCCGCCCCGTACGTACGAGCGGGGGCGCCGCCGTTGTGTGTGTGTATGTGTGTGTGTGTATGTGTGTGCGGCCGGGAGCGAGAGAGAGACGTACGGCCGCGGTGATGACGACGGACGGCGGCGGCGTTTGGGGCGGCAGCGCGCGAGACGACGACGACGGGCGGCGGCGGGGACAGCGACGATGACGACGGACGGCGACGATGGGATCGAGCGGCGCGCGCGGCGGAGGTTGGAGACGAAGTGGCGAGTTAAAACTGAAATTTTCGTACGTGCTGTATATATAGGATTGGCCTTTAGTACCGGTTCGTGGCACAAACCGGTACTAAAGGCCTATTTTCCCCAGGCCAAGCGGCGGGAAACGACCCCTTTAGTACCGGTTCATGCCACGAACCGGTACTAAAGACCCCCCCATTTAGTACCGGTTGGAGCCACGAACCGCCACGAACCGGTACTAAAGGGGGTGCGCTGCCACCCGCGGTGCACAAAAGTTTAGTCCCACCTCGCTAGCCGAGGGACACTCGCACCTGCTTATAAGCCCCGCCGCCACTGCTGTCTCGAGCTCCTCTCTAAAGCAGGCCTTCTGGGCCTACCTCTGCTACTCTGCCCTGTGGGGCCTATTGGGCTTGCGGGCCTGCATCCTGGCCCAACAACAGGTTGAGTTTCTAGTCGTATGCAGGCCGTTGTGGCCTAGTAGGTGGGCTTTTTTCATTTAGTTGTTTTTTGCTGTATTTAGAGTTTGCGCTACCACCCCAAAATTTAGTCCCACCTCGCCCGACGAAGGGCAGCCGCACTGGTTTATAAACCAAGCTGCGGCTACCTCTTCGAACTCCTCTATATAGCAGGCTTCTAGGCCTAATTAATTAGGGCGCGTTGCCCTGTGAGTCTGCTGGCCCTTCTGGGCCTGCATTTGCACACCCTAGGTCTGGTAGACCCACAGGGCAGTGCGCCAACAAATTTGCTATATAGTTTTTTCTTTTCTACATTACTTATCTTTATTTATTTATTTTTGAGTAGTTTTTTATATAGTTTTTTTCTGCATTATTTATTTTCTTCTATTTATTTTTGAGTAATTTTTTTGTATAGTTCTTTTATTTTCTGCATTACTTATTTTTGCATAGTCCGAAACCCTGATACTCGGAAAGAGTTTGTTCGGTTTGTACACGAAGTGCGTCCAGTTTTTGCCATGACCCTCTCTACTCTTTCGTGCATGCTATGCGGGTGATACGATGATACCATGCCAAGTTTCAACATTTTCAGGATTCATTTTGTAGTGATTTTCAATTTCACGGTCATTTAGCTCTCTAAACAATTAGGTAAATGACCGAAAAACAACAAATGATGTCAGAACATGTTGAAAATTGATGACGTCGCTTTAAATGCTGCATACTGAACACAAAAGAAGTCCGGAGTTCAAATAAGTATAAAAAACATTGAAGTGGCCATGTAACAGCTGAGTTCTTGTCCGAAACCCTGATACTCGGAAAGAGTAGGTCCAGTTTGTACACGAAGTGCGTCCAGTTTTTGCCGTGACCCTCTCTACTCTTTCGCGCATGCTATGCGGGTGATATGATGATACCATGCCAAGTTTCAACATTTTCAGGATTCATTTTGTACTGATTTTCAATTTCACGGTCATTTAGCTCTCTAAACAATTAGCTAGGTAAATGACCGAAAAACAACAAATGATGTCAGAACATGTTGGATATTGATGACGTCGCTTTAAATGCTGCATACTGAACACAAAAGAAGTCCGGAGTTCAAATAAGTTTAAAAAACATTGAAGTGTGGCCATGTAACAGAGTTCACATTTGACCGTTTTTCTACTAGTCAATAGAGTTTGCCAAACTTGAGTTTCCCAAGTCACTTACACAAAAAGCTATGATTCATGGTTGTCAAATCCATAATTTCCAAACCACAACAACCTTGAGGCATAACAAGCTTTAAATGCTGCATACTGAACACAAAAGAAGTCCGGAGTTTAAATAAGTTATTAAAAATAAAAAAGAGGTGCAATGCTGGTTAATTTGCTTCAAGCCATTCGGAATAGTGTAGACTGCACTGTACATAGCTCAGTGCAATCTATGCTATTCCGCAAGGCTTGAAGCTAATCAACATGTAGAAGATCATCTTGAGCTTGTGTCCCCTTGAAGGAAGTAGGATACTTCTTTTGTTGAGGAACAAACTTTATCTTTGGGGTATTGATCTTCTTCCCACTCAACTCCATTGGCATTGAACTTTCGTTCAAAACCAACACCTTGATTCTTCCCTTCAATAAGCTATTTTCTTGCTCAAGTGTAACTTGGCTAAGAGAATCGTTAGTGGAATCAAGAGAACTACTAGAAGCAACAATGTTAGATCTTATGTCACAAAAAAGAAGTTGTATCAAACCTTTTATGTCGGATCTAGAACAAACCAATCGGTATCGCCATCATACAGCCCTACCGTGGCTCGTGATGCATATATATGCATATCGAATGTACGGTTGGGCGTATGATGGCGAATCCGAATGATTTGTATTCAGTCGATGAACTGGTAGATGTATGCAGTCGATGAACTGGTAGATGTATGTAGTCGATGAACTAAAAGACTTATGCAGGGACGAAGGCGAGAGATGGGCTATATATAGGCTCGTCTGGCTCACAAAGTGATTGTGATAGTTTCGATCCAACGACTCACATGAGCTAGGAAGAAACACACACTTGATCCAACGACTCGCAAGAGCTAGAAAGAAACACACGATCCGTGTGATTCTTCCTGATTGGTGGGATGCACATTAGTATCGGTTCGTGCCACGAACCGGTGCTAAAGATTGGCAACGAACCGGTACTAATGGTAGCAGCCCGCCTAGCCGTTGGAATCGGCACTAATGGTCACATTCGTGCCGGCTCAAATTCAAACCGGCACTATAATGTGCTTCACATTTGACCGTTTTTCTACTAGTCAATAGAGTTTGCCAAACTTGAGTTTCCCAAGTCACTTACACAAAAAGCTATGATTCATGGTTGTCAAATCCATAATTTCCAAACCACAACAACCTTGAGGCATAACAAGCTTTAAATGCTGCATACTGAACACAAAAGAAGTCCGGAGTTTAAATAAGTTATTAAAAATAAAAAAGAGGTGCAATGCTGGTTAATTTGCTTCAAGCCATTCGGAATAGTGTAGATTGCACTAAGCCACTGCACATAGCTCAGTGCAATCTATACTATTCCGCAAGGCTTGAAGCAAATCAACATGTAGGTGAGCATTGCAACTCTTCGTCATTGTCTGTGCACTCACGGCTTATAAACCGCTCATATTGCCTCTCTCTTGGCGAGGTGGGACTAAAAACAGCTTGCTGTAAACCGGCACCGCTCATTAGTACCGGTTCGTGGTACGAACCGGCACTAAATGGTGATGGTGGGGCCATAGCCTGACCGCAGGATGACACAGCCTCTTTAGTACCGGTTCGTGGCATGAACCGGTACTAAAGGTTCGCCACGAACCGGTACTATTGATCGCCGCCACGAACCGGCACTAATGTGCACATTAGTGCCGGCTCAAATACAAACCGGCACTAATGTGCTTCACGTTTGACCCTTTTTCTACTAGTGCAATCAGCATTTATTCATGTAGTGCTCAAATAATATATAGGTTGCAAATTAGAAGGTACACACAATGGGAGTCTTATTTTTTAAGAGGCGAAAGGTTACAATGTAATGCAAACTAAAAACAAGAATGATATACTTACTCAACCTCTACAATCTCAAAGTCCTACTTGTCTTACAACAACAATAATATCTCAGTCAATGATCTTTGAAATGAATAATGGATATGCTCTCTCTCTCCCTCTCTCTCACTCACTACAAGAAATATGTCAACTTGTGACTCTCACTATTGGCCGCTGAAAGGTCATAGTTTTTCATTTGCGACCTTTTTGTGACCAAAACAGAAGGTCAAAAGTTGACGGTCATAAACTAAAATTAACGACCTTCTCACAGAAGGTCGTTGAAGCCATGACCTTTTGTTTTGGTCACTGGTTGTCTGCCCAGACCATGTCGGATCCGATGTGGCAATCTGACGTGGCAAAATTGCGACCAATTGAAAAGGTCGTTGATAAGATTCAGCCCGGTCCAATTACGTGTTTTACATGGACCGAGCCCAACAATTCAGCCTTTCTATATTTTTTTCCTATTAATTTTTGGTTGACTTCATGGGCCAAGCCCAACATTGCAGCCTTTTTATTTTTGGGTTGGGCCCTTTTTCTCAACAGTTTTTTTTAATTTTATATAAAAAGGCGTCCACTTGTCACATGGGTCCCAGCTGTCAGGGTCATATTATTCATATTTCAATTTAACAGTAAATAAATAACTGGTATTTAAATTGGCGGTATTCAAATTGCACTGACAGAAAACACATGTAATACTTCAAATTATATCAGCCAGATTCATGCAGCTCCTGCTCTCCAAATAACACGTAATACTCTAACACAAACTTTACAAGCTCTACAAGTGGAATAACGATACAAGCTCTACAGGTATGGCAATCACAATTACAAGCTCTATAGGGTAACAACTAGATACTTCATAAGCTCTACAAGTGTTTTCTTCTTCAGCATGGAGCTCCTTTGATAGCGATCATTCAGAACTGGGCTAACAGAACAGCAACATGTTGTCCACCCTGTTACATGAATAAGCTGAGAAGAATCAGAACAAATAGAACCAATATATTATCAACATTTCATTCAAAAAAGAACAGTTCTGTATATAGAATGATAACACAAATCCAGCTAGTACCATGCTTTTTTATTCATACAAGAAAACAGAGACTATGAATATACATGAAGTGCAGGTCCTGTAACCTCACCGCAACACAGTGCATCTAAAACAACAATGCCATTCTACTCCCACGACCATCCATTCAATAGGAAAGATCTAACATTACTAGTCAAAGCACATACACTAACATCACAAACGCAGGATAAAGGGAACCGAGAGAGACACATGTGGATGACAACGTCGATCTGGATTTAGTTAGCATTTGTGAGGAGGTAGATTATCACCATGGTGTGCTTGATGATCCACATGACCATCATCTTCTTGCCACCATTGCATCCGTGCGCTCGATGATGGGGGTACCAATGCATCCAAGTAGAACAAAATCACCATTATTAAACCACATCTTCAAGTACAAGCTAAGTATATATCAAGTGACAGCGAAAAAGAAGTTGAAAAAAACACTGGAAATAATTACTTCATGTCATGCAGAGTTCAAACCAAAAAAACATATGCAAAGTTCAAACCAAATAAACATATGCATGATGGTGTCCTGTAGATGAACGAAGGACAACATCTACAAGGTTAGCCAAGCTTATAATAAAGACAGAATGAGATAGCAGAGTTAAATATGGGTGACATAGGCAGCATAACCATAAGAAAACACCATATACTTGCTGTGCGGGTATATATAGTAAGTCAACATTGTATCTTGCAAGTCAACAGTTATCACAGAGAACAAGATACCATAAGATGAATGATGGCACTCAAATTCTAATCTCACATAGATAAAATTCACTGCCATAGTAACAGCACGTCTTACTTGGATATATCTAAGAAGTCCAGTTGGTTCTCACAAGCAAGTGTTCTCAGGTTTGCCTTAACATGAAAGGTTAACTTGTACTTAATTGTGAGCAAACAATACATAACAAAATCATGGATTTGGTTTCAAGTAACCAAGAGACTAATTAATGTGTTACTGCCTGATACTGTCGATCAGAAAAGCATAAGAAGCAAGCCTCTTGCATATCAGTGGAAACAAGGTGACAAACAATGTTCCAGGGAGGTAATTTATATAATAAAAACTAATAAAAACAAACTAGGCACCTGCATAATCACACGGTGGTAGTTTTAGATAATAAAAACTAATGTTCCACGCATAGTCTTAGCGCTCCATCAAAGAATCAACTAAAATTACTTTCAAGCAAACAGGTTGTACATCGATCAAGTTGTAAAGGACAAAAATTCAAGGGTGTACCTAGTGCAAGAAGGCATTTACTAGGTTTTGAAGCTAATAACAATTAGCATGCACGTATCACTTGTTGGAGTTGGTGCGTGGTCAAATTCAACTAGTGTAATGTATCGCCTATATATAATAGACCCATCTCTCCAATGCAATTTCACGGACCAAGAAACATAGGTGTTTATTTCTTCCTCTGCTAAACTATCTCCATATGAAACTAGATAAACAACTTACACAGAGGCATTTGTTTGCTGACTAGAATGAAAACAGCCAACAACTCACAGCGAGGCATTTGTTAGTATACTACAGGAACACAAGATGCAATAACTAAATCAGACGAAGACTAAACTATATAAGTTGTGTCAGCGACATTCGTCACAATCTCTACACCAAACACTGCACCAGCGGCAGAGCCTAAGGCAAGCAGACAGGGGGCGTCTAGTGGATTTGACGATGATGTAGAGGAGCACAACAGATGAAGAGAGGAAAAAGAGAGGGGATTTGGGCAGTGTGGATGGAATCAACCTTGCCCGCCGCCAGTGAGCTTGACCTGGACGCCCTTGTCGACGAACTTGGCCAGGTCGAGTGCCGTCTCCTTGTGCCCCGCCTGAGCAAAAACAAACAACAACACAAGACTCACATCAAACAAATAGAATCAGCAAAACCACAGGGCCAGACGAAGCTTACCATCTCGGTGCCCGCAATGCCACGGAATCGATCTGGCCTTATAGACCCATTTAAGGCAAGGTGCAGCAGAGGAGGGTGAGTCCGACGCAGGAGGGGGAGGCGTGGGCACGAAGGGCAAGGAAGCGAAGTAGGAGAGCCGTGGCGTCGAAGGTGGCTGCGACGGCGCCACTAGAGGCGCAGGTGGCGTCTCGCCGGGGCGGACGCGGCGGCCCGGGGCTGCTGGACGGGGAGCGGGGACGGCGGAGCCGGCAACGTAGCTGATGCGCAGCGCGGCGGCTCGCCGTAGAAGAAGTCGGTGGTGCCGCTCCATGGCGCGCAGCTCGAGTTGCTGCTGTGGATGTGCGGCGGCGAAGTGGGGGTTGCTAGGGTTTCCACCGTTCACACGGATGGCCCGACCTTTCACGACACTCCACCCTCAGCAGTAGCAATCTCTTGCCCGCGCACGTCATGTACACGAAGTAGAGGGTTTGAACCTTGCGGCCCAGCACGAGAAAACCAATCTCGACGACAATACTCACGCACAAAACAATTTCCACGAAGAGAAATCGCAACAGTGAGGTTTTCTAAAACTTCCTCTAAAACTTAGGGATTTTTCGACAGCTTCTCTCAAAACTCGATATGGGTATTTACCCTAAAAACACATCGTGTTTATTCATAAAAATATAGCCTGTCTTACATGTGACACGCCTTAGCTTTATATATCAGCCGACTCGTACCAAAGTTGGAAACCAAATATATTTCTATCCTAGACTTGCACGGCCAAACAATGAAGGGAAACTTTAAACTCATTTGGACTCTACTGAACGAATGACTTGATGCATCTCTATCCGCAGGTGGGCCTCATCCGACTTTTTTTAAGGTAAGCTGATCACGTATGAACAATCCAATCCAGACACGCTCCTTCCATGGTAAGAAGAGGAATACAAATATATATATATATATATATATATATATATATATATATATATATATATATATATATATATATATATATTTGATCCTCACGTGGCAACCAATCTTTACTAGCAAACACACAAGATCCATGGTGGACTCCTTAAGCTTGATGCCTCCTTGTAAACGTGGCTCACCAGAATAACTGAAATATTCTTTTTCTTGTTTTCCTTCTAATGCGTCTAACGCACAAGAAATTATTATCTCAACCTGAACTTGCTTCTCATCTTTCCAAATCCACATGGCCTGCAACGATTGAGCGTGCGTGCAAGTATATTTTATGGGTAGTTGCTCATCTTCATAACTCAGCAGCGGGCACTTTGATATATACCCAGTGTACTTTTGCGCCATATTGTCTTCAGTCAAAACCGTAACAACCTCTGTATTTAAATTACCCGGGGTTATATCATCCTCTCTCCCTTGAAACAAAACCGTCCTCGGTTTCGAGTCGTTCTCTGCAACAATAGCTTTACTTGTGGATTGAACGATGGCCGTAAAATTTTTAGTAGGTTCTTCCTTCCTCTTTTTTTCCTTCTGATGCAGCTTGAGCAATATCTCGCTTCTGACGATCAGCCATATACTTCTCCGATGTGTACGAGTCAAATGGTAGGAATTGCCCCTTCCGAACAAACAAAAACTCACCAATAGAATGATATGTTAATTGTCTCTTATCCGTCCATGGTTTGCCTAGTAGTATAGAGCAAGCATGCATGTGCATAGGAAGCACATCACACACGACCAGATCATCAAATCCGCATGGAGTGAACCGTACCTCAACATGATGCATGATCTTGAAAAATTTGTCCTTCCACCAAAGCTCGTATGGCTCTGGGTGTTCAACCAAAGGCAGGTTCAAAGCATCAACCATAGTCTGACTCACCAAATTCATATTTTTTTGACTATATACTGCAAGGCAACAGCCTCACAGCCCTTTATTAAAAACAATAGGTAAGCAGTACAAAATTACAAAGAGCAAAAGAAAGACTACTTACAGAGAGAGATTAGGGTAGGGAAGCTATCCAAGAGGTTAGTCTATCTCTATATTTACGCTTGATTCTATGAGCTAAAAGATAAATATCATGAATAAAATTCCTCCTCCAAGATCTGAAAGTGGGCAACTCATTTCTGAAGATCCTTCCATTCCTTTGGGTCCAAATATTCCAAGTAGCCGTAAAGACTACCTCAGTGAAAAAAGGCTGACCAAATTCCTCCCGGGCCACGCAAGCCATTTCAAAAGTAGTCTGGTTAGGGTGAACACTCCATGAGATGCCCAAATAATTCCAGACACATTGGCTAAAGTTGCAAGCAAAGAAGAGATGAGCTCTATCTTCATGCAAACCTGAGAAGCACATAGCACAAGTATCATCCTGAATAACCCAATGTCGTCACTACATCATATCCCTAGTGTTTAGACGATCCATCAAAAGGAGCCAGCCAAACACCAAATTCAAATTCATATTGGAATAGCAATTCTGTTGGGGAACGTAGTAATTTCAAAAAAATTCCTACGCACACGCAAGATCATGGTGATGCATAGCAACGAGAGGGGAGAGTGTTGTCTACGTACCCTCGTAGACCGACAGCAGAAGCGTTATGAAAACTCGGTTGATGTAGTCGTACGTCTTCACGGCTCGACCGATCAAGCACCGAAACTACGGCACCTCCGAGTTTTAGCACACGTTCAGCTCGATGACGATCCCCGGACTCCGATCCAGCAAAGTGTCGGGGAAGAGTTCCGTCAGCACGACGGCGTGGTGACGATCTTGATGTTTTACCATCGCAGGGCTTCGCCTAAGCACCGCTACAATATTATCGAGGAGTATGGTGGAGGGGGGCACCGCACACGGCTAAGAAAATGATCACAAGGATCAACTTGTGTGTCTAGAGGTGCCCCCCTGCCCCCGTATATAAAGGAGCAAGGGGGGAGGTCGGCCGGCCCTTGGGCGCGCCAAGGAGGAGGACTCCTCCTCCTAGTAGGAGTAGGACTCCCCTCTTTCCTACTCCTACTAGGAGGGGGAAAGGAAGGGGGAGAGGGAGAAGGAAAGGGGGGCCCCCTCTCCTAGTCCAATTCGGACCAGAGGGGGAGGGGGCGTGCGGCCCACCCTGGCCGCCCCTCTCTCTCTCTCCACTAGGGCCCATAAGGCCCATTACTTCTCCCGGGGGGGTTCCGGTAACCCTCCGGCACTCCGGTTTTCTCCGAAGTCACCCGGAACACTTTCGGCGTCCGAATATAGCCGTCCAATATATCAATCTTTATGTCTCGACCATTTCGAGACTCCTCGTCATGTCCGTGATCACATCTGGGACTTCGAACAAACTTCGGTACATCAAAATATATAAACTCATAATGAAACTTTCATCGTAACGTTAAGCGTGCGGATCCTACGGGTTCGAGAACAATGTAGACATGACCGAGACATGTCTCCGATCAATAACCAATAGCTGAACCTGGATGCTCATATTGGCTCCCACATATTCTACGAAGATCTTTATCGGTCAGACCGCATAACAACATACTTTGTTCCCTTTGTCATCGGTATGTTACTTGCCCGAGATTCGATCGTCGGTATCTCAATACCTAGTTCAATCTCGTTACCGGCAAGTCTCTTTACTCGTTTCGTAATACATCATCTCGCAACTAACTCATGAGTTGCATTGCCTGCAAGGCTTATGTGATGTGCATTACCGAGAGGGCCCAGAGATACCTCTCTGACAATCGGAGTGACAAATCCTAATCTCAAAATACGCCAACCCAACATGTATCTTTGGAGACACTTGTAGAGCTCCTTTATAATCACCCAGTTATGTTGTGACGTTTGGTAGCACACAAAGTGTTCCTCCGGCAAACGGGAGTTGCATAATCTCATAGTCATAGGAACATGTATAAGTCATGAAGAAAGCAATAGCAACATACTAAACGATCGGGTGCTAAGCTAATGGAATGGATCATGTCAATCACATCATTCTCCTAATGATGTGATCCCGTTAATCAAATGACAAACCATGTCTATGGTTAGGAAACATAACCATCTTCGATTAACGAGCTAGTCAAGTAGAGGCGCACTAGTGACGTTTAGTATGTCTATGTATTCACACAAGTATTATGTTTTCGGATAATACAATTCTAGCATGAATAATAAACTTTTATCATGATATAAGGAAATAAATAATAACTTTATTATTGCCTCTAGGGCATATTTCCTTCAGTCTCCCACTTGCACTAGAGTCAATAATCTAGATTACACAGTAATGATTCTAACACCCATGGAGCTTTGATGCTGATCATGTTTTGCTCGTGGAAGAGGATTAGTCAACGGGTCTGCTACATTCAGATCTGTATGTATCTTGCAAATCTCTATGTCTCCCACCTAGACTAGATCCCGGATGGAATTGAAGCGTCTCTTGATGTGCTTGGTTCTCTTGTGAAATCTGGATTCCTTTGCCAAGGCAATTGCACCAGTATTGTCACAAAAGATTTTCATTGGACCCGATGCACTAGGTATGACACCTAGATCGGATATGAACTCCTTCATCCAGACTCCTTCGTTTGCTGCTTCCGAAGCAGCTATGTACTCCGCTTCACATGTAGATCCCGCCACAACGCTTTGTTTAGAACTGCACCAACTGACAGCTCCATCGTTTAATGTAAACACGTATCCGGTTTGTGATTTAGAATCGTCCGGATCAGTGTCAAAGCTTGCATCAATGTAACCATTTACGATGAGCTCTTTGTCACCTCCATATATGAGAAACATATCCTTAGTCCTTTTCATGTATTTCAGGATGTTCTTGACCGCTGTCCAGTGATCCACTCCTGGATTACTTTGGTACCTCCCCGCTAGACTTATAGCAAGACATACATCAGGTCTGGTACACAGCATTGCATACATGATTGAGCCTATGGCTGAAGCATAGGGAACATATTTCATTTTCTCTCTATCTTCTGCAGTGGTCGGGCATTGAGTCTTACTCAATTTCACACCTTGTAACACAAGCAAGAATCCTTTATTTGCCTGATCCATTTTGAACTTCTTCAAAACTTTGTCAAGGTATGTGCTTTGTGAAAGTCCAATTAAGCGTCTTGATCTATCTCTATAGATCTTAATGCCCAATATGTAAGCAGCTTCACCGAGGTCTTTCATTAAAAAAACTCTTATTCAAGTATCCCTTTATGCTATCCAGAAATTCTATATCATTTCCGATTAGTAATATGTCATCTACATATAATATCAGAAATGCTACAGAGCTCCCACTCACTTTCTTGTAAATACAGGCTTCTCCAAAAGTCTGTACAAAACCAAATGCTTTGAACACATTATCAAAGCGTTTATTCCAACTCCGAGAGGCTTGCACCGGTCCATAAATGGATTGCTGGAGCTTGCACACTTTGTTAGATTCGTTTGGATCGACAAAACCTTCTGGCTGCATCATATACAACTCTTCTTCCAGAAATCCATTCAGGAATGCAGTTTTGACATCCATCTGCCAAATTTCATAATCATAAAATGCGGCAATTGCTAACACGATTCGGACAAACTTAAGCATCGCTACGGGTGAGAAGGTCTCATCGTAGTCAATCCCTTGAACTTGTCGAAAACCTTTTGCGACAAGTCGAGCTTTGTAGATAGTAACATTACCGTCAGCGTCAGTATTCTTCTTCAAGATCCATTTATTCTCAATTGCTTGCCGATCTTTGGGCAAGTCAACCAAAGTCCACACTTTGTTCTCATACATGGATCCCATCTCAGATTTCATGGCTTCAAGCCATTTTGCGGAATCTGGGCTCACCATCGCTTCTCCATAGTTCGTAGGTTCATCATGATCTAGTAGCATGACTTCCAGAACAGGATTACCGTACCACTCTGGTGCGGATCTTACTCTGTTTGATCTACGAGGTTCAATAGTATCTTGTTCTAAACTTTCATGATCATCATCATTAGTTTCCTCACTAATTGGTGTAGGTGTCACAGAAACCGGTTTCTGTGATGTACTACTTTCCAATAAGGGAGCAGGTACAGTTACCTCATCAAGTTCTACTTTCCTCCCACTCACTTCTTTCGAGAGAAACTCCTTCTCTAGAAAGTGATAGAAGGTGTATCAAATAGTTTCCTTTGGATATCCTATGAAGACACATTTCTCCGATTTGGGTTCGAGCTTATCAGGTTGAAGCTTTTTCACATAAGCATCGCAGCCCCAAACTTTCAAAAACGACAACTTTGGTTTCTTGCCAAACCACAGTTCATAAGGCGTCGTCTCAATGGATTTTGATGGTGCCCTATTTAATGTGAATGCGGCCGTCTCTAAAGCATAACCCCAAAATGATAGCGGTAAATCAGTAAGAGACATCATAGATCGCACCATATCTAGTAAAGTACGATTACGATGTTCGGACACACCATTACGCTGTGGTGTTCCGGGTGGCGTGAGTTGCGAAACTATTCCGCATTGTTTCAAATGTACACCAAACTCGTAACTCAAATATTCTCCTCCACGATCAGATCGTAGGAATTTTATTTTCTTGTTACGATGATTTTCAACTTCACTTTGAAATTCTTTGAACTTTTCAAATGTTTCAGACTTATGTTTCATTAAGTAGATATATCCATATCTGCTTAAGTCATCTGTGAAGGTGAGAAAATAACGATATCCGCCACGAGCCTCAACATTCATCGGACCACATACATCTGTATGTATGATTTCCAACAAATCTGTTGCTCTCTCCATAGTATCGGAGAACAGTGTTTTGGTCATCTTGCCCATAAGGCACGGTTCGCAAGTACCAAGTGATTCATAATCAAGTGGTTCCAAAAGTCCATCAGTATGGTGTTTCTTCATGCGCTTTACACCGATATGACCTAAACGGCAGTGTCACAAATAAGTTGCACTATCATTTTCAACTCTGCATCTTTTGGCTTCAACATTATGAATATATGTGTCACTACTATCGAGATTTAATAAGAATAGACCACTCTTCAAGGGTGCATGACCATAAAAGATATTACTCATATAAATAGAACAAGCATTATTCTCTGATTTAAATGAATAACCGTCTCGCATCAAACAAGATCCAGATATAATGTTCATGCTCAACGCTGGCACCAAATAACAATTATTTAGGTCTAATACTAATCCCGAAGGTAGATGTAGAGGTAGTGTGCCGACCGCGATCACATCGACTTTGGAACCATTTCCCACGCGCATCGTCACCTTGTCCTTAGCCAATCTTCGCTTAATCCGTACTCCCTATTTTGAGTTGCAAATATTAGCAAAAGAACCAGTATCGAATACCCAGGTGCTACTGCGAGCATCAGTAAGGTACACATCAATAACATGTATATCATATATACCTTTGTTCACCTTGCCATCCTTCTTATCCGCCAAATACTTGGGGCAGTTCCGCTTCCAGTGACCAGTCTGCTTGCAGTAGAAGCACTCAGTTTCAGGCTGAGGTCCAGATTTGGGTTTCTTCTCCTGAGCAGCAACTTGCTTGCTGTTCTTTTTGAAGTTCCCCTTCTTCTTCCCTTTGCCCTTTTTCTTGAAACTAGTGGTCTTGTTGACCATCAACACTTGATGCTCCTTCTTGATTTCTACCACCGCAGCTTTCAGCATTGCGAAGAGCTCGGGAATTGTCTTATTAATCCCTTGCATATTATAGTTCATCACGAAGCTCTTCTAGCTTGGTGGAAGTGATTGGAGAATTCTGTCAATGACGTAATCATCTGGATGATTAACTCCCAATTGAATCAAGTGATTATTATACCCAGACATTTTGAGTATATGCTCACTGACAAAACTGTTCTCCTCCATCTTGCAGCTACAGAACTTATTGGAGACTTCATATCTCTCAATCCGGACATTTGCTTGAAATATTAACTTCAACTCCTGGAACATCTCATATGCTCCATGACGTTTAAAACGTCGTTGAAGTCCCGATTCTAAGCTGTAAAGCATGGCACACTGAACTATCGAGTAGTCATCAGCTTTGCTCTGCCAGACGTTCATAACATCTGGTGTTGCTCCAGCAGCAGGCCTGGCACCCAGCGGTGCTTCCAGGACGTAATTCTTCTATGCAGCAATGAGGATAATCCTCAAGTTACGGACCCAGTCCGTGTAATTGCTACCATCATCTTTTAACTTTGCTTTCTCAAGGAACGCATTAAAATTCAACGGAACAACAGCACGGGCCATCTATCTACAATCAAACATAAACAAGCAAGATACTATCAGGTACTAAGTTCATGATAAATTTAAGTTCAATTAATCATATTACTAAAGAACTCCCACTTAGATAGACATCCCTCTAATCCTCTAAGTGATCACGTGATCCAAATCAACTAAACCATGTCCGATCATCACGTGAGATGGAGTAGCTTCATTGGTGAACATCACTATGTTGATCATATCTACTATATGATTCAAGCTCGACCTTTCGGTCTCCGTGTTCCGAGGCCATATCTATATATTCTTGGCTCGTCAAGTATAACCTGAGTATTCCACGTGTGCAACTGCTTTGCACCCGTTGTATTTGAACGTAGAGCCTATCACACCCGATCATCACGTGGTGTCTCAGCACGAAGAACTTTCGCAACGGTGCATACTCAGGGAGAACACTTCTTGATAATTAGCGAGAGATCATCTTAAAATGCTACCGTCAATCAAAGCAAGATAAGATGCATAAAAGATAAACATCACATGCAATCAATATAAGTGATATGATATGGCCATCATCATCTTGTGCTTGCGATCTCCATCTTCGAAGCACCGTCATGATCACCATCATCACCGGCCCGACACCTTGATCTCCATCGTAGCATCGTTGTCGTCTCGCCAATCTTATGCTTCAACGACTATCGCTACCGTTTAGTGATAAAGTAAAGCATTACAGGGCGATTGCATTGCATACAATAAAGCGACAACCATATGGCTCCTGCCAGTTGCCAATAACTCGGTTACAAAACATGATCATCTCATACAATAAAATTTAGCATCATGTCTTGACCATATCACATCACAACATGCCCTGCAAAAACAAGTTAGACGTCCTCTACTTTGTTGTTGCAAGTTTTACGTGGCTGCTACGGGCTTAAGCAAGAACCAATCTTACCTACGCATCAAAAACCACAACGATAGTTTGTCAAGTTGGTGTTGTTTTAACCTTCGCAAGGACCGGGCGTAGCCACACTCGGTTCAACTAAAGTTGGAGAAACTGACACCCGCCAGCCACCTGTGGCAAAGCACGTCGGTAGAACCATCTCGCGTAAGCGTACGCGTAATGTCGGTCCGGGCCGCTTCATCCAACAATACCGCCGTACCAAAGTATGACATGCTGGTAAGCAGTATGACTTATATCGCCCACAACTCACTTGTGTTCTACTCGTGCACAACATCAACGCATAAAACCTAGGCTCGGATGCCACTGTTGGGGAACGTAGTAATTTCAAAAAATTTCCTACGCACACGCAAGATCATGGTGATGCATAGCAACGAGAGGGGAGAGTGTTGTCTACGTACCCTCATAGACCGACAGCGGAAGCGTTATGACAATGCGGTTGATGTAGTCATACGTCTTCACGGCCCGACCGATCAAGCACCGAAACTACGGCACCTCCGAATTTTAGCACACGTTCAGCTCGATGACGATCCCCGGACTCCGATCCAGCAAAGTGTCGGGGAAGAGTTCCGTCAGCATGACGGCGTGGTGACGATCTTGATGTTCTACCGTCGCAGGGCTTCGCCTAAGCACCGCTACAATATTACCGAGGAGTATCGTGGAGGGGGGCACCGCACACGGCTAAGAAAACGATCACGAGGATCAACTTGTGTGTCTAGAGGTGCCCCCCTGCTCCCGTATATAAAGGAGCAAGGGGGGAGGCGGGCCGGCCCTTGGGCGCGCCAAGGAGGAGGAGTCCTCCTCCTAGTAGGAGTAGGACTCCCCTCTTTCCAACTCCTACTAGGAGGGGGAAAGGAAGGGGGAGAGGGAGAAGGAAAGGGGGGCGCCGCCCCCCTCTCCTAGTCCAATTCGGACCAGAGGGGAAGGGGGCGCGCGGCCGCCCCTCTCTCTCTCTCTCCAGTAGGGCCCATAAGGCCCATTACTTCTCCCGGGGGGGTTCTAGTAGCCCTCCGGCACACCGGTTTTCTCCGAAATCACCCGAAACACTTCCGGTGTCCGAATATAGCCGTCCAATATATCAATCTTTATGTCTCGACCATTTCGAGACTCCTCGTCATGTCCGTGATCACATCCGGGACTTCGAACAAACTTCGGTACATCAAAATATATAAACTCGTAATGAAACTATCATCGTAACGTCAAGTGTGCGGACCCTACGGGTTCGAGAACAATGTAGACATGACCGAGACATGTCTCCGGTCAATAACCAATAGCGGAACCTGGATGCTCATATTGGCTCCCACATATTCTACGAAGATTGAGGGAGTCCTGGATTAGGGGGTGTTCGGGTAGCCGGACTATACCTTCAGCCGGACTCCTGGACTATGAAGATACAAGCTTGAAGACTTTGTCCCGTGTCCGGATGGGACTTTCCTTGGCGTGGAAGGCAAGCTTGGCGATGCGGATATTCAAGATCTCCTACCGTTGTAACCGACTCTATGTAACCCTAACCCTATCCTGTGTCTATATAAACCAGAGGGTTTTAGTCCGTAGGACAACTTCATCAACTCCATAGACAACAATCATACCATAGGCTAGCTTCTAGGGTTTAGCCTCCTTGATCTCGTGGTAGATCTACTCTTGTACTACCCATATCATCAATATTAATCAAGAAGGACATAGGGTTTTACCTCCATCGAGAGGGCCCGAACCTTGGTAAAACATCATGTTCCCTGCCTCCTGTTACCATCCGGCCTAGACGCACAGTTCAGGACCCCCTACCCGAGATCCGCCAGTTTTGACACCGACATTGGTGCTTTCATTGAGAGTTCCTCTGTGTCGTCGCCTTTAGGCCCGATGGCTCCTTTAATCATCAACAACGATGCGGTCCAGGGTGAGACTTTTCTCCCCGGACAGATCTTCATCTTCGGCGGCTTCGCTCTGCGGGCCAATTCTCTTGGCCACTTGGAGCAGATCGAAAGCTATGCCCCTGGCCATCAAGTCAGGTTTGGAAGCTTAAACTACACGGCTGACATCCGCGAAGACTTGATCTTCGATGGGTTCGAGCTACGGCCAAGCGCGCCGCACTATCTCGAGGGGCATGATCTAGCTCTGCCTCCGGGTAGTGTCTTGGAGGCCGCACATGCATCGGTTCCGACCTCTAACTCGGAGCCTATTGCGCCAATGGAGGACGAGCGGTTGGACGCCACCTCGGGGGCTGTGATCTTAAAGGCGATCGAGCCAAACGCTAGCCCCGCACTCTGCATGATCCGTGACTCCAAGGATCCGGACTCCTCCCCGGACTCCGAACCCCCCGCGCCCCTGCCTATCGAATCCGATCAGGCGCCGGTAATGGAGTTCACCGCCGCAGACATCTTTCAGCACTCGCCTTTCGGCGTCATCCTGAATTCTTTTAAGACTCTCTCTTTATTAGGAGAGCCCTGGCCGGATTACGGTCAACGAGGATGGGATACGGACGATGAAGAAATTCAAAGCCCACCCACCACCCACTTGGTAGCCACTATCGACAATTTAAACGACGTGCTCAACTTCGACTCCGGAGACATCGACAGCATGGATGACGATGCAGGAGATTTCGACGAACCAACGCCCATAGGGCATTGGACAGCCACCTCATCTCACGATGTGTACATGGTGGATACACCTAAAGGAAGCGACAATGAGGAAAAAGGGCAAGGAATGGGAGATAGACCCCCCGAAAAGCAATCAAAGCATCGGCGTAAACGCCGACCCAAGCCCCGCCTCGATAAAAACCCAGCCATAGAGCAGGACGAGCAGGCCTTAGAGCAACCGTCTGAACAGGGCAACGCGGATGGAGAATCCCTCCTCTGGCGAAAACGGCATTCCGGACGACCTCATGCCGGATAAACTTATGGAGCAGAAGAATCTCCACGAGAGGCTCGTTGCAACTGCACGCAGCCTAAAAAAGCAAAAGCGGAAGCTAAAAACAGCGAAAGATGCACTCCGGATTGGATGGAGCAAAGTAATCAATACCGCAGATAAATACGGCGACAGTCGCCGCACTAAAAGCTACCCGAAAAGAAAACTACTGCCTGAATTCGACGAAGAGGCCCTAGAGCCCTCGCATTCAAAAAATAAAGCCACACGGTCGGATAGACGACCCCATAAAGCGGCAAATGGCGCCGCACTTAAATCGGCATGCGACCCACTTAAGGATACGCATCATGGCCCAGTCAGGTCCATTTATGGGCCAAGAAAGCAAGCTCTTATAAGCAATACTATGAAGCCATCATCAGAATCCGGCACACCCAAATACAGGGGCGCCGCACACCCTCTATGTTTCACCGATGAGGTCCTGGACCATGAATTTCCAGAGGGATTCAAACCAGTAAACATAGAGGCATACGATGGAACAACAGACCCTGGAGTCTGGATAGAGGATTATATCCTCCACATACACATGGCTAGAGGAGATGATCTCCACGCCATAAAATATTTACCCCTTAAGCTCAAAGGGCTAGCCCGGCATTGGCTTAAAAGCCTTCCCGAAAACACAATTGGAAGTTGGGAAGAGCTTGAGGATGCTTTCCGAGCAAACTTTCAAGGGACCTATGTCCGCCCCCCGGATGCAGACGACCTCAGTCACATAACTCAACAACCCGGAGAATCAGCTCGGCAGTTCTGGAATAGATTCCTCACTAAAAAGAATCAGATAGTCGACTATCCGGACGCTGAAGCCTTAGCAGCTTTCAGGTATAACGTCCGAGACGAATGGCTCGCCAGACACCTCGGCCAAGAAAAGCCAAAAACAATGGCCGCACTGGCAAACCTCATGACCCGCTTTTGTGCAGGGGAGGACAGCTGGTTGGCAAGGTGCAGCCCCAGCGACCCAAGTACATCCGAAACTAGGGATGGAAACGGAAAACCGCGACGCAACAAGGACCGTCGCCGGACTAAGGACAAAAGTCCGAAGAGCACGGCAGTCAATGCCGGATTCAAAGGCTCACGACAAAATCAGGAAAAACTGCCCCCCAGGATAACAGGGACGATCCATCCAACCTAAATAAAATCCTGGACATGATATGTCAGATACACAGTACTCTCGAGAAGCCTGCTAACCATACCCACAGAGACTGTTGGGTTTTCAAACAATCCGGTAGACTCAATGCCGAACACAAGGGGCTCGACATACCAAGCGAAGACGAGGACGAACCCCAAAAGCAGAGTACCAGGAAACAAAAGAATTTCCCACAGGAAGTAAAAACAGTGAACTCACTTCACATAACAAAACGCGCAGCGCCCGTAAAGGTACGCACCACACGGCCCAAAGGGTCCGGCCACTGGTTGTCAAAACCGATCATCTTCGATCAGCTAGATTATTCTAGAAATATCAAGAATGCAGGCTAGACTGCCTTGATACTCGATCCAATAATTGGCGGACTCCAGTTTTCAAATGTCCTTATGGACGGCGGCAGTGGACTAAACCTGATATATCAGGATACAATCCAGCACATGAGGATAAACCCAGCAAGAATCCGCCGCACCAAAACCTCCTTTCAAGGGGTAATACCTGGTCCGGACACCCGTTGTATGGGTTTTCTCCGGCTCGAAGTCATATTCGGCTCTGCCGATAACTTCCGCCGCGAAAAGCTGACCTTCCATATCATCCCATTCTCAAGTCGCTATCAAGCACTACTGGGACGCGAAGCTTTCGCTCGCTTTAACGCAATACCGCATTATGCATCTCTTACGCTTAAGATGCCCGGTCCACGAGGCATCATCTCTTTGAAGGGGAAGCACTAAAGTGCGCCTCCCCAAGCGGAGGACTGTGCGGCCGCCTTGACAGCCCCACAGCAAAATGGCCTCACCGGCCAAAAAACTTCAAAATAGGTCATTAAAGACCACGAACGCGGATAGACGAGTTCGGTACAAAATCATCATTGATGCAGGCTTAGTGGCTATATACCCCCGCACTAGGGGCTCCACGCATATACAATAAGAGACAATAAAGCTGAAACTTCCATATTTTACTTTATACTTTGCTTATTTTTACCTTTTCCGGCACGACCCAAACTCAGTCCCTCTCTTTTACAGATGAACGTCATGCGGCGCCCGTCCAGGATACGGCACAACAGAGACACAGGCGCAGATGTGAAGTAGGGACCCGTCCTAAAGGATTCTTTTTAGATTAAGACCCTGCGTAAACCTTTCTTACTGCCTCTTGTTGCTACACCTCCCCTGGTTTTTTCTTTCCAGTATAACCAAGGAGGAGGCTGGCGTCTTGGCATGTGGCCACGTCAGAATTTTTGCGCGTACCTGGACACTAGGGGCTTTTTTTAATAAAGAGTGTTGTTTGGCCCGCACTCATAAAGACCGAACGCCTTAGGGAGTGTTCGGCGTCGCGAGTTTTGGCATTATATGCATCAGCTCCGAGTCATGTCTTTGGTCAAATGTTGGGTTGCCCAGCTCCTGAGTTAGGCTACCTTACGTTCCGCTCTATCGGCTAAGGTAGCATCAGGAGAACTACTGCGATTGTGCCCCCGGTTCAGCCAGGGCGAGCACCTCAGTAGAGAAAGCTGAAAACTGACTGTCATGATGTAGCGTGAGAATGGTCAGCGACTCGATGACCTATCGGAATCTATCGGATTCCTCCGCTTTAACGAAGGGCCGCTTCCCGGTCAGGCACATACGCGCCCCGAATTCGGACGAGCGCAGTTGCCACCAAGGAGCTACCTAAAGAGTCTCATTTTCAAACTCCTATGGCTAAGTGAAAGTGTTAAAGCATTATAGTCCGGTTGCCTGGCCCGCTGCGCTATCACCTCCTTTGTAGGACCAAGACGTTGGGTTAAGTGTGAAAATGCGTTTTCTGCGAGCACCCCCGCACTATGTGCGTGGGGGCTGAAGCCAACGACTACCATCTTTCAGATTCTATATATATATATATATATCTTAAAATGGCCGCATAGAAGGTGTTTACAATACTTGAGGCACAAGTATAAAAAAGACCACTATAGTTTATCAAAATATTACTTTATAATTACATGTGCTATCATAACATAGCACCTTTCGAGCATTGTGTCTCTATTACATGAGCGCCTTCAAGGACTTCCTGAAAATAGTGCTCGGAGGGTACTCGGCTTTTGTCCGAATCGCGGGACGCAACAACGGTGGTCTCCATCTCCGCCCAGTATGTCTTAACACGGGCAAGAGCCATCCTTGCACCCTCTATGCATGCTGACCTCTTCATTGCATTTATACGCGGCACCGCATCAAGGAATTGCTGCACCAAGCTGAAATAACTCTTCGGCTCCGATCTCCCCGGCCACAGATGACCCATGACGTACTTCATGGCAAGTCCGGACAATCTACTCAGTTCGGCCCATTGAGCCAAACGATTGTCCACTGCCAGTGGACGCTCTGGATTGTGAAACTGCGACCAGAAAAGCTTTTCCACTTCGTGATCTTTCTGATCTCGAAAGTGTTCGGTCGCATCAGCAGCACTCGCCGCCAAATCCAGATAGGTATCCTCCACACTCCACATCCGGTCCAACGGAGCAAACTTCGGGTCGCAAAATTTCCTTCGCGGCATAAAGGGCTTTCCAGCCGCAATCTGTTTGGCCTGACGCAGCTCCTCCTTCGCAGCTCTCATCGCAGAGCGCGCGTCCTTGGCATTGGCAGCGGCCTTCTCTAAGTCCGTCTATTTTGCCTGGTCTTCTTCTTCAAGAAGTCTGCAACGGTCTGTAGTGCTTTTTAACTTTTCGGCCATCTTGGCCATCTCTTCCTTGCTTCGGCAATGGGCAGCCTGTTCGGCTCTCAGCTCTTCAAGGGCTTTTTTGGTGACTGCATCACTTTTTCTGGCTTGCTCTTTAGCTCGGGCAAGTTCTTCCCTAAGACTCTCCATGGCGGCCGCACCATCTGCGTCAAGCACACACATTGTAAGACACAGGCATCAAACTGTTCTTACCTCATGCCGCTCGGGGAATTGCATACCTTGAGCTTCCTCAAGCCGCTTGTTGACAAGCGTGATATCGGCTTCTGCCACGTCCAGTTGCCGCTTTAGTTCGGCAAAATCGTCAGTTCGGCTCGATTCTAGACACCCTACCGCCTACATTCAAAGGCGACATTTTAGACCTGGGATTATGATCCTCCGCGTGCCGTCATTTCTTGACGACACGCAGAGTCTCAGGGGCTACTATCTACACAGGGCGCATCTTATTCATGCGCAAATGCCAAAAGTGTACATTATCTAATATACCTCAAAACCCGTCAGTAAACTTTTGACGGCCTCATGCAATCCGCTCTCTGCGGTTGAAATCCTTTCAATCACCATGCCCATCAAGGCACGGTGCTCCTCTGAGATGCAAGCTCGCCCCAGCAGAATCTTTAGCTCCTTCGACCGAGCACCAGACAGTGCCTGGCTCGTCCCATGACCTCTTTTGAAGTCCGGACACGGAGAACCTCAGGGGGCCACACGATCTTCCGCTCCTACCGGATTCAGAGAAACCCTCCGCGACGACACCTCAGGATTGCCCACCTCGCTAGGCGGCACGGCAGGAGGAGGCGTCCCGCTCTCCATCATCTCCGGAAGAAGATCCCCCGAAGACGAGCTCTGCTGAGAAGGGCTGAGGTCCGTGCTACAAGGTAAAAGTTTGGTTAATCTTCTCAGACATAAATCAAGGATTTCCTTCACCCCTCAAAAGGAAAATCTTTCTCTACTTACGGCTCGCTGGAGGGCTGATCCCCTTGAGGGCGTAGTCCAGCCGAGGAACTCCCCGGTGTTGGACCCTCTGACGAGGATTTTCTCCCCCGCTTTGCGGCCATGGTTTCCGGGTCGTCAGAGGCGACTCTCTTCTTCCCCTTAGGAGAGGAATCGTCGGTTCCTCCCTTCGGAGAAGCCTCCTTCGAGGAGGCCATAGCTTCCTTGTCCTCCCCCTCCAAAGGCATTATCTCCAGCATCCTGATTAGCACGGATCCGGCCTAGTTTCAGGAAGGGGAGCCGGACACCTGATCAGCTTTGCCTTCGCTATCCACTCTTATTTAAAAGGACGACTCTTTTAGGGGCAAGTTTATGACAATTATACAGATAGAAGGTCTGGGCACAAGGTTGCTTACTTGAGTATCCGGGCGATTGCGGCTTAGGCCTGCGTCCTCGGTTAAATCCGGACACATCTCTTGTGATCCGAAGAACAGTTTGTACATCTCAGCGGGCGTTGCGCCCATAAAGTTCTGGAGAGCTCGTGATCCCTCTGGATTAAACTCCCATAGGCGAAGGGGGCGTCGTTTGCCGGGCAATATTCGGTGAATCAGCATGACCTGCATCACCTTGACCAAGCTGAGGTCTCCTTCCAAGAGATCCTTAATTCGGCCATGTAACAAGGGCACGTCTTTGGGCAAGCCCCAATTTAGTCCTCCGTTGACCCATGACGCTAGCCGTGGTGGGGGACCCGAGCGAAAGGCAGGAGGCGCCACCCATTTGGTGCTCCAGGGAGCGGTGATATAAAACCACTCTCGTTGCCACAAGCCTGGCTCCTCTTGAAAAGAGCCCTCGGGCCACGGAACATCAGCATTTTTGCTTATAACAGCACCTCCGCACTCTGCGTGCCGTCCCTCGACCATCTTCGGCTCCACTTTGAAGGTCTTGAGCCATAGTACGAAGTGAGGGGTAACACGGAGGAACGCTTCGCACACAACGATAAACGAGGAGATATGGAGGATGGACTCCGGAGCTAAGTCGTGGAATTCCAGCCCGTAATAAAACAGCAGTCCCCTCACAAAGGGATCCATTGGGAAGCCCAAACCCCGAAGGAAGTGATACATGAACACCACGCTCTCACCGGGCTGGGGGCTGGGAATGACCTGCCCTTGAGCAGGCAGCCTATGCCGAATTTCGCCGGTCAAGAACTTAGCCTCTCTCAACTTTAGCACGTCCTCCTCCGTGACGGAGGAGGGCATCCATCGGCCTTGAAGGTCGGAACCGGACATTGTCGAAGGTCCGAGGCGCCCGGAATCTAGAACCTAGAGTGTTGGAACTCGAGGCGACGGGCGAACTTGTTTTGGATTGGAGAAAAAATAAGGCCCTGGTCTCTTTATAAGAGGCTGAATACCAGGAGCCCTCCCCGTAACTGTTTGGGACTCGCCTTTAATCGAGGAAACATGCTAACGGGCATGATTGGGTTACCCACGTCCGTATTGATGAGAATCCCATAAAAGGGGGGTTCACGATCTCTGCTTTGACAAGACGTGCCAAGGAAACCGCCTCGCAAAACACGCTGAGGTGAAAAAGTAAAAACGATTCGTAAAAAACTTGGCCGTAGTGTGATGGCGCACTGCGGAACACGTCAGCAGATTGGATTTGTGTTAATATTATTCTCTCTATGGCAATATGTGGAAACTTATTTTGCAGAGCCGAACATTACTCTTGGTGTTTACAATCTTCTACGAATGACTTGGAGGAGGAACCCGCCTTGCAATGCCGAAGACAATTTGCGCGCCGGACTCGTCGTCATTGAAGCCTGGTTCAGGGGCTACTGAAGGAGTCCTGGATTAGGGGGTGTTCGGGTAGCCGGACTATACCTTCAGCCGGACTCCAGGACTATGAAGATACAAGCTTGAAGACTTCGTCCCGTGTCCGGATGGGACTTTCCTTGGCGTGGAAGGCAAGCTTGGCGATGCGGATATTCAAGATCTCCTACCATTGTAACCGACTCTATGTAACCCTAACCCTATCCGGTGTCTATATAAACCGGAGGGTTTTAGTCCGTAGGACACAATAACATACAATCATACCATAGGCTAGCTTCTAGGGTTTAGCCTCTCTGATCTCGTGGTAGATCTACTCTTGTACTACCCATATCATCAATATTAATCAAGCAGGACGTAGGGTTTTACCTCCATCGAGAGGGCCCGAACCTGGGTAAAACATCGTGTTCCCTGCCTCCTGTTACCATCCGGCCTAGACGCACAGTTCGGGACCCCCTACCCGAGATCCTCCGGTTTTGACACCGACAAAGATCTTTATCGGTCAGACCGCATAACAACATACTTTGTTCCCTTTGTCATCGGTATGTTACTTGCCCGAGATTCGATCGTCGATATCTCAATACCTAGTTCAATCTCGTTACTGGCAAGTCTCTTTACTCGTTTCGTAATACATCATCTCGCAACTAACTCATTAGTTGCAATGCTTGCAAGGCTTATGTGATGTGCATTACCGAGAGGGCCCAGAGATACCTTTCCGACAATCGGAGTGACAAATCCTAATCTCGAAATACGCCAACCCAACATGTACCTTTGGAGACACCTGTAGAGCTCCTTTATAATCACCCAGTTACGTTGTGATGTTTGGTAGCACACAAAGTGTTCCTCTGGCAAACGGGAGTTGCATAATCTCATAGTCATAGGAACATGTATAAGTCATGAAGAAAGCAATAGCAACATACTAAATGATCGGGAGCTAAGCTAATGGAATGGGTCATGTCAATCACATCATTCTCCTAATGATGTGATCCCGTTAATCAAATGACAACACATGTCTATGGTTAGGAAACATAACCATCTTCGATTAACGAGCTAGTCAAGTAGAGGCACACTAGTGGCGTTTAGTTTGTCTATGTATTCACACAAGTATTATGTTTCCGGATAATACAATTCTAGCATGAATAATAAAATTTTACCATGATATAAGGAAATAAATAATAACTTTATTATTGCCTCTAGGGCATATTTCCTTCAAATTCATCAATGTTGCACAACTCACCGGTCCGACACGCACACGCGTGAAGCATTGGTACCAAGGCAAGGCGCGCAATGGATCCTTCTCCATCGACATCATCATTTGCGAACTACAATCTTTTCTCATGATAAAAAATTCAATAGTAACCCGGAAAAAAATTGTACCATGAACAACCTTTGCTCTGAATACCACCTGATGTAGACCGAACCCTGTGGCGAGATCCGATCCGTTGTTAAGGCCCGGCCTTTCACGACACTCCACCTTCAGCAGTAGCAACCTCTCGTCCGTGTGCGCGATGTACACGAAGTAGAGGGTTTGAACCTTGCGGCCCAGCACGAGAAAACCAATCTCGACGACGGTACTCACGCACAAAACAATTTCCACGAAGAGAAATCGCAACAGAGAGGTTTTCTAAAGCTTCCTCTAAAACTTAGGGATTTTTTGACAGCTTCCCCCAAAACTCGATATGGGTATTTACCCTAAAAACACATCGTGTTTATTCATAAAAATATAGCCTGTCTTACATGTGACGCGCCTTGGCTATATATATCAGCCGACTCGTACCAAAGTTGGAAACCAAATATATTTCTATCCTAGACTTGCATGGCCAAACAATAAAGGGAAACTTTAAACTGACTTGGACTCTACTGAACGGATGACTTGATGCATCTCTATCCGCAGGTGGGCCCCATCTGACTTCTTTTAAGGTTAGCTGATCACGTATGAACAATCCAATCCAGACATGCTCCTTCCATTGTAAGAAGAGGAATACAAAATAATATATATATTTGATCCTCACATGGCAACCAATCTTTGCTAGCAAACACACAAGATCCATGGTGGACTCCTTAAGCTTGATGCCTCCTTGTAAACGTGGCTCACCAGAATAACTGGAATATTCTTTTTCTTGTTTTCCTTCTAATGCGTCTAACGCACAAGAAATTATCATCTCAACCTGAACATGCTTCTCATCTTTCCAAATCCACATGGCCTGCAACGATTGAGCGTGCGTGCAAGTATATTTTATGGGTGGTTGCTCATCTTCGTAACTCAGCAGCGGGCACTTTGATATATACCCAGTGTACTTTTGCGCCATATTGTCTTCAGTCAAACCGTAACGACCAATGTATTTAAATTACCCGGGGTTACATCAAAGATGGGCGGCAAAGGTGGGGGAGGGGAGGGGAGGGTGCAAACGGCAGCAGACCGGCGGCGAGGGGAGAGGGAGGTGGGTGGCGGAGAGGGAGGCGACGGCGAGGGTAGAGGGAGGTGGCGGAGGTGGGCGGCGGCTGGTGGATCTGAATCGGGGAAGGGGATGTGAATCGGGGGAGTTAGGGTTTGGGCTGCGGGTGGGATTTTTTTTTCCTTTTTTCCTTTTTGTCTTTAGATGAATGGATGGGTGGATGGGTGGATGGATGGATGTGTGCCATGTCATCAATCCATGGCACAAACATCTCCACCAATGAGAATTAAGCCTATGTAAATGTGCTTTTTTGTGTTTCTCCTATTTGTTTTTTTCCAAAAATCATTTCTAGGTACATAAGTACCTATTTAATCAGAGAAACACCAAAAAAATTCCAAGATTCAACCACTAGCTAGGAACGGTCATTCCCGCCGTTTTGCCCGCATTTTGAAACGGGCATAAAAAATTTAAAAAAAATCAAAAAATTGGGAAATCTTCGCATTGTGTCATTATATGTGGCCAAGTTCCCAGAAAAAATAACAAAATTTTAGTACAGCAATTATTTTAAAAAAATGTTCTCAGAAATGAGATATCACGTGTGGAGATCAATGACTTTCAAGCCAAATGGTCAATCTTATTGCCACATTCATGGTATAGTTTGTTCAAATGATCTTATATTGTGCACAAGGGTGCATATTGGAATGGCAAACAATGTTGCCTAAGGAAGTTTTCATTTTCTTTGTACGAAAAAAACATTTTCCATTTTTCGAGTGCCCAAAAGGAGGTTTTTTTGTGAAGGACCTCCCAAATAATTGTTGCAAAATTGGACCAAATCAATATTCTAAAATACTAGGACATATTTAATGCACAATTGACAAAATGGTTGGGTGTAAAAAGTTTTGATCCACCTCTCATGAAAAAGACAAATTTCCGCCGATTTAGTTGGAAGCGAGTCAAATTTGAACTGCAGCTGTCTCATAGTTTGCTATTTATTTTTTCCAAAAATCTAGTTACATAATTACCTATTTAATCAGAGAAACACCAAAAAAAATGCCAAGATTCAACCACTCATTAGGAACGGTCATTCCCACCGTTTTGGCCGCATTTTGAAATGGGCATAAAAAATTCAAAAAAAATTAAAAAATTGGGAAACCTTCGCATTGTGTCATTATATGTGGCCAAGTTCCCAGAAAAAATAACAAAATTGTAATACGGCAATTATTTAAAAAAAAGTGTTCTCAGAAACGAGCTATCACGTGTGGAGATCAATGGCTTTCAAGCCAAGTGATCAATCTTATGGCCACATTCATGGCATAGTTTGTTCAAATGATCTCATATTGTCCACAAGGGTGCATATTGGAATGGCAAACAATGTTGCCTAAGGAAGTTTTCATTTTCTTTGTACGAAAAAACCATTTTCTATTTTCTGAGTGCCTAAAAGGAGGTTTTTTGTGAAGGACCTCCCAAATAATTGTTGCAAAATTAGACCAAATCAATTTCATAAAATACTAGGACATATTTAATGCACAATTGACAAAATGGTTGGGTGTAAAAAGTTTTGATCCACCTCTCGTGAAAAAGACAAATTTTCGCCGATTTAGTTGGAGGCGTGTCAAATTTGAACTGCAGCTGCCTCATACTCCCTCCGTTCCTTGATATAAGGTGTATAGTTTTTTGAGAAAAAAACCAAAATATAAGGTGTATTGCGTTGCACCACTCATTTGGATAATTTTTTTAGGGATTTGATTACATTTCCTTATATCAAGCAAGATCCTTTATTTTCTCATGTCAATTAGTCAGGTGAAATCTCTCCCAAAACTTGTGAAATTTTTCCTGCATGTGTGTTCTTTAATTTCCGTGCCAAAAACTATACACCCTATATTTAGGAATGGAGGGAGTAGTTTGCTATTTATTTTTTTCCAAAAATCATTTCTAGTTACATAATTACCTATTTAATCATAAATACATGGTTTGGTGGCGATACGTCAAGGTTTGGGCGGTGGCCGAGGGCCCCAACTCTAGAGCGCATACCCGCCGCGTGGTCACCGCGTGACCATGGCGTTGCCATGTGTTTTGGGCGGCCTAGGCATGTCTAGTGGATTGGGCACTCCCCAAGTAGGTGCTAGGAAGAAAATTACAACATAAGATTCTCACGAGGAGACCGATTGATGCTCAAACATGAATTAGCACCCAAGTGTTTGATTAACGGTGTGGGAAATGTACATGGCTAATGGGCGTGAGTTTTGGCTGAGGATGATCAGTTACTAAGAAGACCGTCTTCACAAATTTTCAGCTCAAAAGGAGGAGTCTAGGTGGTACTTGCTTTGCAAAGTACCACACTGGGCATAAATACGAATGCTGAAGTTGGGCTCAAAATAATGAATGGATTGAGCTGGCATTTGGTGGAGGATGGTTATTTGGACATAGGAAAGCACTGTAGAAAATGGATACTATTTAGACATGTCAAAGTGATACTTCCTTCATAAAGTGCCGCTCTGAACAGAATAGGAAAATGAATATTATTGAATTATTTTTGAACTAGGCAAGGAAGGTTTTTGACATATTTGATGAAGATATGATCCAAAAAATTTATGAAATTTTTTGGAATAACAGAAATATAGGTTGCTTCACAACCTAAGGCAAAAATTGACACATGGACATGACACATAGGCAAAACTGATGAGATGGCGCCTAGTCATCGCAACCCACCACAATTTAGAAGGCTATGACCATCTATATTGGTCGTTAACAACTAGAAATAAGGCAGCGGACTAGTGCTGTTTGCTTTATGACCATTTCATGTAAGGAAATTACGACCTTTCTGACCAAAATGGTCGCAATGGTTTAGAGTTTGGAGCCCCACGAACAACTTTTGACCAATTGGTCTCAAATGGTCATAGATCTATGACCAATTCTTTCAGGGTCACTGACAGAAGGTCACTAGTTGACATATTTCTTGTAGTCCCTTAATTCCCCAAGCAACTAACATCACCCAGTCATGGTGACCGTCGAGCCCCTCGCCATGGATGCACACATAAAGTGAATTGTCAGAATAGCTAGCCACTGTCATATCTGAGCCAGGCGAGACAGACCTCCATGGCCCCGGTTATCTATTCTGACTGATTTTGCGCCTACGCAACACTGAGACAAGCATGATTGGATCGATAACTGAATTTATTTTGGCAGTCCACCTGACCTGCAGTTTTTTCTGGTTTAGCCTTGTATTCTGCACTTTTATTGGACCCATTCGTCCACTTGATGACTCAAGATATTTTGCAAGTACACTAGAGAGTAGGTATAGGAAATACGGTGACTCTAAGTGACATGATCTGTAAGTAGCTTGGGTGAATATAGCCAATTTTCTTGCTTCACGTCCACTAGTATATAACAAATGAATGTTCAGTTATCGAGCCACCAGTGTATAACTGAAGGTCTGAACCATTACTGACCAATGGTTATGCATTCCTAGCGGTGCTACACGGATCATAGTTTCAATCCATATGGTACTCAACATGGTTTTGCATCATAAGTTCATAACATTATACCCTGGCCGGATATAGTAATATTTCTTAATACTTAGGAGCAGTATACAGTATGAAACAATAGGAGGGAGAAGGGGGATGGGAGTGGGAGAAACGGAGCTGACCTTGCTGCCGAGCCTGCGAGGCGAATGAGGCGAGATCGAGCACCGTCGGCTGGCCTCTGGTGAACTATTGCTGGATCTAGGACCACTGGGGAGGAGGGGGCTGTGGCAACATCACCATGCACTTGACCTCTACTAGCTTGCCCTACAGATATAGGAATGTGAGTTGACCGTCCAGGGCGCCCGCGGCCACCAGGGAGGAGGAGGCCATGGCGGCGGCGACCAGATCCCTGACGACGATGCGCAGCGCGATGTTTGGCTGCCCAAGGGACGAATCCAAGCGACTTGGATACCAGAGTAAGAAGGGGGGAGGCAGGGAACAGGTGGCGTGGGAGTAGCCATCGTCGACCAGGGACGCAACAGATCTGTCGATCTGGGCAGCCGCCACCGTCGACGAGAGAGGGGAACGGGAGCGAGCGACGGGTATAGTTGTTTTGAAGGAGAAGGACCTGAAGCAAATTAGTGGGGAGCAAAGGGACATATTAGCATAGAACTGTGTAGTTTTCAATACAAATCCGTTCACTCGAATCTGTGGCGTACGTCGCTGATCCAGCGGCCCAGAATCCTTTTTTCTATTCATCTACCATAAACCCAGATTCTATCCTAGTTTCTCCCCACTGATGTATTCTTCCTTTTCAAAACACACTAGGCCTTTCGCTACTTGGGTTGTGGGCTGTGGCTTGCGGCCCTTTCTTTTGTGATTGTCTGTTTTTATATTCTCATAGTCGTCCCATGTAAATCTTTGTATGTTTTTTCTTCTTCTTTTTTGTTGGGTTGTGTGCACCGTGTATGTACAGAAGAAAAAGAAAATTGAACACATAGAAAAAGAAAGTTAATTGGGCAGATGACTCTATGTTTATGTATACAGTATACATGTGTACTTGTATTTCCATTTTCAATTTTTTATCTTTCTTGTTTAGGAAATATGGAACATTTATATTTTTTAGGAACCTACATTTTGACATCGCGTGAACAATTTTTATTCTCACATGTTGTTGTCTTATTTTTTAATTCTGAGATGTGGTTGCCTTTTCTACATGACTTTTGTTTTATTTGCTTATTTGTATCCTGTCTTTTTTTTGTTTTTTACTTTGTTTCTTTGTGTATTACCTAAAAACAAATTTTTATTGTGTTTATATGCTATGTGTCTTTTTTCCCCAGGCGTACACCATAAAGTTGCATGCCTCACACTAGGCATGCAACTGCAAGTGTCGCCCTCGACTACAACTGACCTTTGTTTTGTCGGAGAAGAGTGGGAGAGGGGAGGAGTAGTTGCATGTTTGTCACTAAGCATGCAATTGCAAATTTCGCCCTCAACTGCAACTGCATGTCCACGCAAGCGACTGCAATTGACTTTTGTTCTATCGATGGGCAGCAGGAGGGGGGTAGTTGCATGCTTCAGACTAGGCATGCAACTGCAAGTGTCGTCCTTGACTGCAACTGCATGTCTACCCACCGGATTGCAACTAATCTTTTTCTTATGTCGAAGGACATCTGGAGGGGGGGTAGTTGCATGTAGGAATGTATGCACGCAACTGCAAGTTTCGCCCCCGACTGCAATTATATGTCTACCCATCCGACTTCAATTGTCCTTTGTTTCGTTGGAGGGTGGCCAAAGAGGGGGGAGTTGCATGTTTGACACTAGGCATGCAACTGCAAGTGTCGCCCTCGAGTGAAACTGCATGTCAACGCACCCGACTGCAATTGACCTTTGTTTTGTCAGTGGGCGGCAGGAGAGAGAGGGGGGTAGTTGCATGTCTGACGCCCGGCATGCAACTTCAAGTGTCGCCCTCAATTGCAACTGACGCTTGTTTTGCCGGATGGCGGTGGAAGAGGGACACTTGCAGTTAATTTGCTCATTTTCCCCTTTAATATGATTTTCATTTCCCATTAGTAGAAATACATTTCCTTGCGTGTATATGAATATTTTAAAAATACATGTCAAGTTTTTTTAAATAATTAGTGAGCACTTTTCAAATATGCGGTGAACATTTTTTCAATATGCGATGAACAATTTTCTAGAATTTTTCATGCAATTTTTAATAAATGTTCATGCATTTAAAATATTGTCCATATTTGAAAACATATTTCATATTTCTTTTAAACTGTCCATAAAATTGAAAACTGTTCACGTGTGACGCCCCCGATTTAATCATACACTAATCATACACGCAAACGTGTACGATCAAGATCAGGGACTCACGGGAAGATATCACAACACAACTCTACAAATAAAATAAGTCATACAAGCATCATATTACAAGCCAGGGGCCTCAAAGGCTCGAATACAAGAGCTCGATCATAGACGAGTCAGCGGAAGCAACAATATCTGAGTACAGACATAAGTTAAACAAGTTTGCCTTAAGAAGGCTAGCACAAACTGGGATACAGATCGAAAAAGGCGCAGGCCTCCTGCCTGGGATCCTCCTAAACTACTCCTGGTCGTCGTCAGCGGGCAGCACGTAGTAGTAGGCACCTCCGGTGTAGTAGGAGTCGTCATCGACGGTGGCGTCTGGCTCCTGGGCTCCAACATCTGGTTGCGACAACCAGGTAGAAGGGATAGAGGGAAAAGAAGGAGAAAGCAATCGTGAGTACTCATCCAAAGTACTCGCAAGCAAGGAGCTACACTACATATGTATGCATTGGTATCAACTGGAATAAGGCTATTATAAGTGGACTGAACTGCAGAAAGCCGGAATAAGAGGGGGATAGCTAGTCCTTTCGAAGACTACGCTTCTGGCAGCCTCCGTCTTACAGCATGTAGAAGAGAGTAGACTGAAGTCCTCCAAGTAGCATCGCATAGCATAATCCTAACCGATGATCCTCCCCTCGCCGCCCTGTGAGAGAGCGATCACCGGTTGTATCTGGTACTTGGAAGGGTGTGTTTTATTAAGTATCCGGTTCTAGTTGTCATAAGGTCAAAGTACAACTCCGGGTCGTCCTTTTACCGAGGGACACGGCTATTCGAATAGATAAACTTTCCTGCAGGGGTGCACCACATACCCCAACACGCTCGATCCCATTTGGTCGGACACACTTTTCTGGGTCATGCCCGGCCTCGGAAGATCAACACGTCGCAGCCCTACCTAGGCACAACAGAGAGGTCAGCACGCCGGTCTAAATCCTATGGCGCAGGGGTCTGGGCCCATCGCCCTTTGCACACCTGCACGTTGCGTACGCGGCCGGAAACAGACCTAGCCTAGTGGCTTTCCAGTCCAATCCGGCGCGCGCCACTCAGTCGCTGACGTCACGAAGGCTTCGGCTGATACCACGACGTCGGGATACCCATAACTACTCCCGCGTAGATGGTTAGTGCGTATAGACCAAATGGCCAGACTCAGATCAATTACCCAGATCTCGTTAAGCGTGTTAAGTGTCCGCGAATGTCGACCAGGGCCAGGCCCACCTCTCTCCTAGGTGGTCGGAACCTGCCCTGTCGCTCCGCCTCAAAGATCCACACAGAGGGCCGTCGGGACAAAGGTCCTTTCAGCCCCCAATCCGTGAATCACTCGCGGGTACTCCTCGAGCCAACCCGACTTTGGTCACCACATGTATCATGTTTAAAGTATATAGTATATACCCGTGATCACCTCCCGAGTGATCACGGCCCAATAGTATAGCATGGCAGACGGACAAGAATGTTGGGCCACTGATGATAAACTAGCATCCTATACTAAGCATTAGGTTTGCAGGTAAAGGTAGCAACAGTAGTAGCAAGGACAGGCTATGCATCAGTATAGGATTAACGAGAAGCAGTAACATGCTACACTACTCTAATGCAAGCAGTATAGAGAAGAGTAGGCGATATCTGGTGATCAAAGGGGGGGGCTTGCCTGGTTGCTCTGGCAAGAGAGAGGGGTCGTCAACTCCGTAGTCGTACTGGGTAGCAGCGGCGTCGGTCTCGGTGTCTATCGAGAGAAGAGGGGGGAGAAACAATAAATATTTAAGCAAGCATATGCATAGTGATGCATGACATGACAAGTAACGGCATTAGAGGTGCCCTAACGCGGTAATAGGTGATACCGGTGAAGGGGATGACATCCGGGAAAATATCCCCGGTGTTTTGCGTTTTCGGGCAGAGGAGCCGGAGGGGGAAAGTTGCGAGTTCGATAGGTTAGGGATGCGTGGCGGACGAACGGACTGCGTATCCGGGTTCGTCTCGTCGTTCTGAGCAACTTTCATGTACAAAGTTTTTCGATCCGAGCTACGGTTTATTTTCTATTAATTTTAAAAGATTTAAATCATTTTTAGAATTAACAGAATTAATTTAGTTAGAAAAGGCAATTATGACATCAGCATGATGTCAGGGTGATGTCAGCAGTCAGCTAGTCAGTTGACATAGTCAAACTGACGCATGGGTCCCTCTGTCATTGTCTAACTAACTAACTGTTTAGTTAGATTAATTTGCAGGTTAATTAGGTTTAATAGTTAGTTAACAGAATTGATTAAGTTAACTAATTAAGTTAATTAATTATTTATTTTATTTATTTAATGTTAATCTTTAATTATTTTTAGTTTTTTTTAATTAAACGTTCTGGGCCATGGGCCCCACATGTCATTGGCCATAGGGCCAAAATGGGTTCGGGCGCAACCCGAACTGGCGTAGCGGGCGCCCGTCCGCTGATTCTGGCGCGGCCAACGGGGGGAGGGGGAGGGGCACGGCGAGCCGGGGCGCACGTTCGCCGGCGGGTGGCGACGGCGCAGATCGGTGCGGAACTGCGTCCGCAGGGCGGCGCGTGGTGGAGTGGGAGCAGGGGCGACGGAGGCGAGGCCCAGGCGGCGCGGCCACGGGCGCGGTGGTGTGGGCGCGGCCGAGGCCACACAGCGGCGGAGGGAGCTGTGGGTGTGTACGGCATGGGCGCGGGCAGACGTGGTCTGCGCGCGGCGAGTGCGAGAGAGCACGCGGAGGAGGAGCGGGGCCGTGGTGAGCGGAACCACGGCGTGGCGGAGCGCGAGCGCACGGTAGTGGTCGCGGGGAACAGGGGAAGGAGGGGGGGTGCCTCACAAGGAGTTGCAGGGCACAGGGCAGTGGGGCGCGTGGCGGAGGTCGGAGACGACTCGCGACGGGGAGGCAGTCCGGCGACGGCGAGGTCTTCGGGCGACGGTGGTGACGCGCAGCGACGACGTCGGTGAAGGAGGCCCCGGGCTCGTTGCCCCTTCCCGATCCAGACTGGGTCGGGGAAGAGGAGCAAGAGGGGAGGCGCGCCGGAGACGGGTGTCGGGGAGGAGGCCTGGCGACGGCGACCGACGGGGTTGTGCGGCCCCGATCCAGATCGGGGGGGTGGGGGGGCGAGTGGGGAGTGGGGGGTGAGTGGGGCGACGGGGTGGGGTTAGGGTTTTGGGGGCGTGGGTTATGGGAGGGGGGGTGTGGCCGGCTGGGCCTTTGCCTAGTTGGGCCGGTGGTGGTCTGGCCGGCTGGGCCGTCTGGCCCAGTGGGGGGGGTCCTTTTTATATTTATTTATTTTTGTTGCTTGTTTTCTGTTTTTTTTTATCTTTTCTTTATTTATTTTCTTTTCTGTTTTGATTCATTTTAAGTATTTAGGTCTTTTATAAAGGCATGGATCCCACACCATAAATTCCTAGGCATTTATTTGCACACCCCGAACATTTTTGTTTTAAATTTTGAAAAGTTTTATCCCCTGGTTGATTTTGAATTTGAATTTGAATCAGTTTCGAACTAACACGAGATTAGGAACAGTAACCGAGGTGACGTGGCATCATTAGCAGAGGTTCACTGTAGCTTAATTATCCGGGCGTTACAAATCTCCTCCACTACAAGAAATCTCGTCCCGAGATTTAGGAGGTAGAAGGAAAGAGTGCGGGGTATTCATCACGCAGACGATCCTCGCGTTCCCAGGTGGCTTCGTCTTCAGAGTGATTCGACCACTGGACTTTGAGGAACTTGATCGCCTTCTGACGTGTGCGGCGTTCAGCTTGGTCGAGAATGCGGACCGGATGCTCTTTATAGGAGAGGTCCTGTTGCAATTCGAGCACTTCATGATCCACAGCTCGGATTGGGTCCTTGAAGCAACGGCGGAGTTGTGACACATGGAACACATCGTGAACCTGAGAAAGGTTCGGCGGAAGCTCCAGTTGATATGCCACCTTTCCACGCCTTTCGAGGATAGTGAATGGACCGATAAAGCGAGGAGCTAGCTTTCCCTTGATCCCGAAGTGGTGAGCACCCTTCATTGGTGTAACTCGAAGATAAGCCTTTTCGCCAGGTTGATAGACCATGTCTTGGTGATGACGGTCATACTGACTTTTCTGACGTGACTGAGCAGTCTTGAGATTCTCGCGAATAATGCGAACTTGTTCTTCGGCCTGTTGGATAATATCCGGACCGAAGAGTGGACGTTCCCCAGTTTCTGACCAGTTCAGAGGGGTACGGCACTTTCGTCCATATAACACTTCGAAGGGGGACATCTTCAGACTAGCTTGATAGCTATTATTATAAGAGAACTCGGCATATGGAAGAGATTCCTCCCATTTCTTGCCGAATGAGATTACACAAGCTCGAAGCATGTCTTTGAGAACTTGGTTGACACGTTCAACCTGTCCTTGTGACTGAGGATGAAACGCAGTACTGAACGACAGATGAGTTCCCATAGCTTCTTGGAAACTCGCCCAAAACCTTGAAGTGAATAAGCTGCCACGGTCTGAACTGATAACCAGGGGGATACCGTGGAGTGAAACAATTCTGGCCATGTAGAGAGTAGCAAGCTGACTAGCAGTGATTGTCTCTTTGACCGCCAGAAAATGGGCAACTTTGGAAAGCCGGTCAATGACGACAAGAATAGCATCATTACCTTTCTGAGATTTGGGAAATCCAGTGACGAAGTCCATTTCAACATGGTCCCATTTCCATTCAGGAATAGAGATAGGTTGCAGAGTTCCAACAGGCCTTTGATGCTCTGCCTTGATTCGGCGACAAACGTCACATTCAGCAACATAACGAGCAATGTCCTGCTTCATATTAGACCACCAGAATCTTTGACGAATATCCTGGTACATCTTGGTACTACCAGGATGGATGGACAGAGGCGTATCATGGGCTTCTTGCATAACCCCTTTAGTTTTATCCAGGTTTTTCTTCGAACAAGGTACCACTAGGCGGCCTTTGAAATACAAGGCGCCATCGTCAGCAACAGTGAAGAATGAGGGCTTTCTTTTTTTGAGGTCGCGCTTAATCTTGAGGACTTCATCGTCACATTTCTGTATCCATTTGATGGTGTCCACAAGATCTGGTTTCGCAACCAGGGTATTGAGAGAACCCTTGGAAACAACATGGAGGTTCCGTTTGGGGAAATCTTCGGGAGGGGGAGCGAGTGATCCCGGAGGAACAATATGGAGGTTCAGCCTTCTAAATTCTTCAACAAGCGATGGGTGAACTTTGTGAACCTGGAGGTGGTTACAGTAATACTTGCGGCTCAAGGCATCAGCCATTACATTAGCCTTGCCGGGGGTATAGGATATACCCACGTCAAAGTCTGCAACAGTCTCCATCCATCTTTGCTGACGTAGGTTCAAATCTGGCTGAGTAAACAGATACTTCAGACTTTGATGGTCGGTGAAGATCTCGCAACGATTACCGAGAAGGTAATGTCGCCACTGCTTCAGTGCATGAATGACAGCAGCAAGCTCGAGGTCGTGAACTGGGTAGTTTTCTTCGTGAGGGCGCAGTTGACGAGAGGCATAAGCAATCACTCTGCGCGCTTGCATTAGGACACAGCCTAATCCTTGACGGGAAGCGTCGCAGTAAATGACGAAGTCCTTCTTAGTATCAGGTGGAGCAAGTACGGGGGCAGAAGTCAACTTGTCTTTGAGCGCCTGGAAACTATCCTGACACTTGTCTGTCCAGTCAAACTTGACACCCTTATGTAACAGATTAGTCAGAGGCCTGGCAATCTTGGAGAAGTTCTCGACGAATCGACGGCAATAGCTGGCGAGACCGAGAAAACTTCGGACTTGCTTGACGTTCTTCGGGGGAGTCCAATCGAGAATAGCCTGAACTCGTTCAGGGTTGACGGCAATACCATCCTTGGAGATGACATGCCCAAGATAGGTTACTTCGGGGAGCCAGAATTCACACTTGGAATACTTAGCATACAGTTGATGCTCTCGAAGTTTTTCCAGCACAAGACGAAGATGTTCAGCATGCTCCTCCAAGTTCTTGGAAAATACAAGGATATCGTCCAAATAAACCACGACGAACTTGTCGAGGTAATCCATGAATATATAATTCATCAGACGAGAGAAGGTGGCTGGGGCATTCGTTAAGCCGAATGACATGACGGTGTACTCGTATGATCCATACCGAGTAACGAAGGCGGTTTTTGGAATGTCCTCTTCACGAACACGGATCTGGTGGTAACCCAACCTCAAGTCGAGTTTGGAGAACACTGATGAGCCAGCCAGCTGATCATAAAGATCATTGATCCGAGGAAGTGGGTATTTATTCTGAATGGTAGCTTGGTTTATAGGACGGTAGTCTTGGACTAATCGGTTTGTCCCATCCTTCTTCTTAACAAAGAGAGAAGGTGCTCCCCAAGGAGAGCAACTTGGACGAATGAAACCTTTGACAAGAGATTTGTCGATTTCCTCCTTAAGCTCAATGAGTTCATGCGGCGGCATCTTGTAGGGTCGTTTAGCTATAGGGGTAGTGCCGGGTTTCAAGTCGATGATGAATTCGACAGCCCTAGCAGGAGGAATCCCTGGAAGTTCTTCTGGGAAGACATCTTGGAATTCACGAACGACGGGAATGTTTTCAATGCCCTCGAGTGGTGCAGTGTTCAACGCATTCAAGGCGTAAAGTCGTGCCTCGGCGTTCTGAACTAGATGAGCTTGGTAAGCTATTATTTCGTCAGAAGGGTGTAGCAGATGGACGACCTTAGTGGCGCAAACTATAGAAGCAGTATGCGCTTTCAACCAATCCATTCCCAGAATGAGGTCGATGTTAGACGACTTCAGGATAATGGGAGAGGCATAGAATACCAGCCCTTCGATTTCCACGGGGACATCGATGCCAACCAGTGAGGTTTGACATTGTCCCACGGGGGTTTTTACCAATACCGAAGTGTTCATCTCCTCACATTTTACGTCATGCTTGTATGCAAAATCTTCTGACATGAATGAATGCGATGCTCCTGAATCGAATAAAACAGATGCAGGTGCTGAGTTTACGAGGAGTGTACCCATCATGGTTGCAGGCTGGTCTTGGGCTTCGTTCAGATCAACATGGTTGGCATGAACGCGACAGACTTGGCATTGTTGTTGCGGGGCTGGTTGTTTCCACAGCCAGTTGCTGGAAGGGCCAGTTGATTCTGTTTCTGGTTGCATTCCCTAGCACGGTGACCCGGTTGTCCACACCTGAAGCACAAACCATTCTCGGGAGTAGGAACAGGAGCTTGGGGTGGTGGAGCTGGAAGCCTTGGCTGCCTAGTTGGAGCCGTAGGCAGACGAGGTGCAGCATAGGACTGCCTTGGGGCAGGTGCATTCGGCTGGTACATGCTGTTGGGAATCCATATCTTGCGCTTCTGCGAGGACGGGCCCGAAGATGAGCCCGTGTCACGGCTGCGCCTGTGAGAGCTCTGGTATTCCTGCAGACCAGTTTCGACATTGATGGCTTTGTTCACCAGAGTGGCGAAATCAACAAAGTCATGCACTAGAAGTGCGAGCTTGATGTCAGCTTGAAGGCCATCCCGGAACTTCTCCTATCTGCGTGCATCAGTTGCAATGTCCTCTTCAGCGTAGCGGGACAAGTCCAGAAACTCCCGCTGATAAGCTTCCACCGTTTTGTTGCCTTGGGTGAGGTTGCGGAACTCACGCTTCTTCCGGTCCATGACTCCCTGAGGAATGAAGCGAGCACGGAAGGCAGCTTGGAAGTCTGGCCAGGTGATGATTGTCCCAGCTGGCAGGGTACGCCTGTGGCTGTCCCACCATTGAGCTGCGGGTCCTTTCAGGAAGAACGAAGCAAAGGTGACATAGCTGGCAGGGGCTACATCAGCAGACTCCATCTCATAGGTGATGTCACGGAGCCAGTCATCAGCATCCAGAGGCTGAGTTGAGCTGCGGTACACAGTTGGGTTCAGGCGCATGAAATCCTGCAGAGTCACTTGGGTTGGCTGCTGGTTCATATTGGGGCGAGGGAACTGAGCCATAATATTCTCCATGAACTGACGATTCAGCTCAAACTGTTGCATCATCCCAGCCATGTACTCAGGCGGTGGTGGGGGGTTGCCACCACGACCACGACCACCTGGTCTAACCATCCTGCTAATATTTAACAGGGGTAGTTCAGCATTTAGAAATTTGCAAAGACAAGAGTCATTCATGAAGAAACATGCATAACGAAAACAGCACGATAGATACTACATAGTAGTCGGCATATCTTACAAAGGAGACCATGCATAGAGTTCGTTACACAGAATTCGGTACAAAGGCTAAGACATCATAGGCGGCACACAGGCTCGCGGCGAATGCATCTAACAGTAACAAGCAAGTCTACATCAGTCCCACGCGGTACTGTGGAGGTAGGTGTAGCCCGACAGCTGGTAGTGACGCGAAGGGAAGACCTCCACGTGAGTAGCCTGGGGTCCGCGGATACTCTGGTGCGGAACCCGATGCGCAGGTGGCAGGAGAGGACCAAGTGCAGGAGAGTAGCCTCCCACATCTGGCCAGCCGACGCCCTGGGGCATCACGGTCCTGGCAGGGTAGATCGCAGAACGCGACAGATCACCAGATCGGACAGAGGGGTGCAACAGTGTCAGAGCACGATACAGGTGCTGACGGGTGGTGTACAACTCGTGTCGAAGAGCTCGGTTAGCTCTATCCAGCCCATCAGCATGCAGAACCAGGTTCTGATGGTAGAAGGGGTCGCGGGTGACAGTGGAGTAGGCCGCAGTGTAGTAACCCTCCGCACCAACATCGGATGCGATAGCAATGTGCCTGAAGGGGGAGGTGTCCAACTCCTGATACTCGCCACGAAGACGTGTCAGAGCAGCATAAGCAGCATCGTGGACCGCCATATCGATAGTCACTCCAACACCATGAGCAGTGTGCAGCACAGTAGTGGAGTCATACTCCCGAGAGTAGAGGTGGACGACGGCACGGTACTGCTCCTGGTTGAAGTCCTGATACTCCTCATAAACGGTGTACTCAGGGTGCCAGCGATAACCCAGATAGGTCATCATCTCAACTAACACAGCAGGTGATCCTGAGGCACCAATGGCCGTCGTGTGGCGCACGACCTGCCTCGTGGGTTCCATCTGAAAACAAAGATGTTTTCACAGGAGTCAAATGACAAGGTGGACAATGTTCAAATACTACTCTAAAGAATAACTAGGGCTTATCCAACTTTGGGGTGAATGTCGTAACGGGATCCTAGTGTCAGAGTTAGTAAATTCGTCTTAACCCGAATAGAAGAGAGATCAGAGTCCCAGAGTAAGGATCGAGGAGTAAAAGATCCTAATACCACCCAAATGGCGACGTGTGCCCGTAAGACACACAGCCGTGTTAGTAAAAGTTTTAGTAATGTCTAGAGTCGACTTCGGCCAAGGAGTGTGGAAGGGGGACTCCTACAGGCAGTCGGCTCTGATACCAACTTGTGACGCCCCCGATTTAATCATACACTAATCATACACGCAAACGTGTACGATCAAGATCAGGGACTCACGGGAAGATATCACAACACAACTCTACAAATAAAATAAGTCATACAAGCATCATATTACAAGCCAGGGGCCTCAAAGGCTCGAATACAAGAGCTCGATCATAGACGAGTCAGCGGAAGCAACAATATCTGAGTACAGACATAAGTTAAACAAGTTTGCCTTAAGAAGGCTAGCACAAACTGGGATACAGATCGAAAGAGGCACAGGCCTCCTGCCTGGGATCCTCCTAAACTACTCCTGGTCGTCGTCAGCGGGCAGCACGTAGTAGTAGGCACCTCCGGTGTAGTAGGAGTCGTCATCGACGGTGGCGTCTGGCTCCTGGGCTCCAACATCTGGTTGCGACAACCAGGTAGAAGGGATAGAGGGAAAAGAAGGAGAAAGCAACCGTGAGTACTCATCCAAAGTACTCGCAAGCAAGGAGCTACACTACATATGTATGCATTGGTATCAACTGGAATAAGGCTATTATAAGTGGACTGAACTGCAGAAAGCCGGAATAAGAGGGGGATAGCTAGTCCTTTCGAAGACTACGCTTCTGGCAGCCTCCGTCTTACAGCATGTAGAAGAGAGTAGACTGAAGTCCTCCAAGTAGCATCGCATAGCATAATCCTAACCGATGATCCTCCCCTCGTCGCCCTGTGAGAGAGCGATCACCAGTTGTATCTGGTACTTGGAAGGGTGTGTTTTATTAAGTATCCGGTTCTAGTTGTCATAAGGTCAAAGTACAACTCCGGGTCGTCCTTTTACCGAGGGACACGGCTATTCGAATAGGTAAACTTCCCTGCAGGGGTGCACCACATACCCCAACACGCTCGATCCCATTTGGCCGGACACACTTTTCTGGGTCATGCCCGGCCTCGGAAGATCAACACGTCGCAGCCCTACCTAGGCACAACAGAGAGGTCAGCACGCCGGTCTAAATCCTATGGCGCAGGGGTCTGGGCCCATCGCCCTTTGCACACCTGCACGTTGCGTACGCGGCCGGAAACAGACCTAGCCTAGTGGCTTTCCAGTCCAATCCGGCGCGCGCCACTCAGTCGCTGACGTCACGAAGGCTTCGGCTGATACCACGACGTCGGGATACCCATAACTACTCCCGCGTAGATGGTTAGTGCGTATAGACCAAATGGCCAGACTCAGATCAATTACCCAGATCTCGTTAAGCGTGTTAAGTGTCCGCGAATGCCGACCAGGGCCAGGCCCACCTCTCTCCTAGGTGGTCGGAACCTGCCCTGTCGCTCCGCCTCAAAGATCCACACAGAGGGCCGTCGGGACAAAGGTCCTTTCAGCCCCCAATCCGTGAATCACTCGCGGGTACTCCTCGAGCCAACCCGACTTTGGTCACCACATGTATCATGTTTAAAGTATATAGTATATACCCGTGATCACCTCCCGAGTGATCACGGCCCAATAGTATAGCATGGCAGACGGACAAGAATGTTGGGCCACTGATGATAAACTAGCATCCTATACTAAGCATTAGGTTTGCAGGTAAAGGTAGCAACAGTAGTAGCAAGGACAGGCTATGCATCAGTATAGGATTAACGAGAAGCAGTAACATGCTACACTACTCTAATGCAAGCAGTATAGAGAAGAGTAGGCGATATCTGGTGATCAAAGGGGGGGGGGCTTGCCTGGTTGCTCTGGCAAGAGAGAGGGGTCGTCAACTCCGTAGTCGTACTGGGTAGCAGCGGCGTCGGTCTCGGTGTCTATCGAGAGAAGAGGGGGGAGAAACAATAAATATTTAAGCAAGCATATGCATAGTGATGCATGACATGACAAGTAACGGCATTAGAGGTGCCCTAACGCGGTAATAGGTGATACCGGTGAAGGGGATGACATCCGGGAAAATATCCCCGGTGTTTTGCGTTTTCGGGCAGAGGAGCCGGAGGGGGAAAGTTGCGAGTTCGATAGGTTAGGGATGCGTGGCGGACGAACGGACTGCGTATCCGGGTTCGTCTCGTCGTTCTGAGCAACTTTCATGTACAAAGTTTTTCGATCCGAGCTACGGTTTATTTTCTATTAATTTTAAAAGATTTAAATCATTTTTAGAATTAACAGAATTAATTTAGTTAGAAAAGGCAATTATGACATCAGCATGATGTCAGGGTGATGTCAGCAGTCAGCTAGTCAGTTGACATAGTCAAACTGACGCATGGGTCCCTCTGTCATTGTCTAACTAACTAACTGTTTAGTTAGATTAATTTGCAGGTTAATTAGGTTTAATAGTTAGTTAACAGAATTGATTAAGTTAACTAATTAAGTTAATTAATTATTTATTTTATTTATTTAATGTTAATCTTTAATTATTTTTAGTTTTTTTTAATTAAACGTTCCGGGCCATGGGCCCCACATGTCATTGGCCATAGGGCCAAAATGGGTTCGGGCGCAACTCGAACTGGCGTAGCGGGCGCCCGTCCGCTGATTCTGGCGCGGCCAATGGGGGGAGGGGGAGGGGCACGGCGAGCCGGGGCGCACGTTCGCCGGCGGGTGGCGACGGCGCAGATCGGTGCGGAACTGCGTCCGCAGGGCGGCGCGTGGTGGAGTGGGAGCAGGGGCGACGGAGGCGAGGCCCAGGCGGCGCGGCCACGGGCGCGGTGGTGTGGGCGCGGCCGAGGCCACACAGCGCGGCGGAGGGAGCTGTGGGTGTGTACGGCATGGGCGCGGGCAGACGTGGTCTGCGCGCGGCGAGTGCGAGAGAGCACGCGGAGGAGGAGCGGGGCCGTGGTGAGCGGAACCACGGCGTGGCGGAGCGCGAGCGCACGGTAGTGGTCGCGGGGAACAGGGGAAGGAGGGGGGGTGCCTCACAAGGAGTTGCAGGGCACAGGGCAGTGGGGCGCGTGGCGGAGGTCGGAGACGACTCGCGACGGGGAGGCAGTCCGGCGACGGCGAGGTCTTCGGGCGACGGTGGTGACGCGCAGCGACGACGTCGGTGAAGGAGGCCCCGGGCTCGTTGCCCCTTCCCGATCCAGACTGGGTCGGGGAAGAGGAGCAAGAGGGGAGGCGCGCCGGAGATGGGTGTCGGGGAGGAGGCCTGGCGACGGCGACCGACGGGGTCGTGCGGCCCCGATCCAGATCGGGGGGGTGGGGGGGCGAGTGGGGAGTGGGGGTGAGTGGGGCGACGGGGTGGGGTTAGGGTTTCGGCGGCGTGGGTTATGGGAGGGGGGGTGTGGCCGGCTGGGCCTTTGCCTAGTTGGGCCGGTGGTGGCCTGGCCGGCTGGGCCGTCTGGCCCAGTGGGGGGGGGTCCTTTTTATATTTATTTTTTTTGTTGCTTGTTTTCTGTTTTTTTATCTTTTCTTTATTTATTTTCTTTTCTGTTTTGATTTATTTTAAGTATTTAGGTCTTTTATAAAGGCATGGATCCCACACCATAAATTCCTAGGCATTTATTTGCACACCCCGAACATTTTTGTTTTAAATTTTGAAAAGTTTTATCCCCTGGTTGATTTTGAATTTGAATTTGAATCAGTTTCGAACTAACACGAGATTGGGAACAGTAACCGAGGTGACGTGGCATCATTAGCAGAGGTTCACTGTAGCTTAATTATCCGGGCGTTACATCACAGTTCTTAAAAAATGCTTATGTGATTTTTAGAAAATGCTCACACACTTTTTAAAAAATTGTTCATGTAACAAAAATGGTGTATATACTCTATATACCTATGTGTTTAACCTTTGTCCTTCTGTACTTTAACAACAACAGGCAACAACTTGATAGCTCGCGGGCAAGCAATAGCAAGCACAAAACTATTATTTTTTCTTCAATATCTTTTCTTTGTGTTCAAATACTTTGTATTTTTTCACGAATGAAAAAATGACAATAAGTTACATGCCCATATAAAAAACAACACAAGCATGCATCGTATTGCATACAAGATTTTTTTCCGGCAAAAAATAATGCTATTATTTGAACAAAAAAATTACCTCACTCGTTGAGGTTGTAGCTGGATAGCAAAACACATATTATATTTGCAGTTGTACAGCCCAAGTACAAGAAGAGGAAAAAGATCTGGCAACAAAGCAACAGATCACAGGGGAAAAGATGAGATAAAAGCCCAGTAGAAATACAAAGCCAGCCCATATCAACAAAGAACATGCAAACAGTTTCATAAACAAAGCAGGCCTGGTTTGTACATATGCTGATGTCATATACGTATGCTGATGTCATCACTCGACTGAGACTTCGATAACCGGTAAAAAGAGCTTTGCGCTGGTGCAACCGTGCAAGCTAGATACAATTACTACATCAGCACAATTGCTCCTCCATATATGCAGCAGCTGCACACACGTACGTACGCATATCTACCAAACCGTTCATCAGCTGAAGATGAGCTGCCAGCCCAGCTAGCCCTAGACGACGGCGGTAACTCATTACCTTCCAAGAGCGCGTGAATATGTGGAGCGGCGGTTACGCGGTGGTGCAGCAGGCGCTGGGAGCGGAGGCAGCGGGCGCGGTGTGGCAGGCGGCATGCCTGGCGAGGCAGCGGGGTCACGAACAGGTCACCCCGCTCCACGTCGCTAGCGTCATGCTCTTCTCCGCGCCGGGCGGCGGCGGCGGCCTCCTCCGAGCTGCCTGCATCCGGTCCTCTCACCCACCGTCTCATCCGCTCCAGCTCGAGGGACTCCAGCTCTGCCTCGAGGTCGCGCTCAGCCGCCTCCCGATGGCCTGGCCACCCGCTGCCGCCGCGTTCCACCGCCGCGGTACGGGTGCTCCGGTACTGGAGCTATCGAACGCTCTCATGGCCGCGTTGAAGCGCGCGCAGGCGCACGGACGCCGAGGCACCACGGACGGCGGCCAGCGGCAGCCACCAATGATCACCGTCAAGGTCGAGCTGGAGCAGCTCGCCATGTCCATCCTCGACGACCCGAGCGTCGACCGCGCCATGCGCGAGGCCGGTTTCTCACGCTCCCGGGTGAAGGCCAACGTCGGGAAGGGTGCCTCACCGGAGCAGCCTGAGAGCGTCCGCATCCACCGTAGAGACGGCATAACTTCTCTGAGTCTGGTTAACGTTATGGCTACACAGACATCTCCTGGAGCCGTTTGGGATGCCCTCCATCGGCCTGTCGTCGTCCCAGATGGAAGGCTCACATTAAGACCTAGCTATCAGAGGTAGGAATTGACTGCGTGAACTATATTATAGTATTGTCTTACTTTTTGAGTGGGTTGTTGTGCTTGTGCCTGAGATATATTTCTAGTCGCGCAGAGATACACTGGCAAAGTACTGTGCTGTATATACGAGCCACATGCATGCATGCACGCTGGGGTGAACCTCGATTTCTTTGAAGAACACATAAACTAGAATGATTATAGTTGATGATTTTTTGAAAAGGAGGTTACAATCTTGCCTGTACATCAAAAGCCATTATACTTAGTTGATTAAGAAATAATTATTTCTCAATAGAGATTAACTAAATGTCACCCAACTCCTGCGCTGTCTAATTTTATGTTGAGAGTCATGTGTGGACTTTTCATTTTTTTTCTTCTTCTTCTTTTTCCAGTTTGATTGAGTGTTGTGTGGTTTTCATTTCTTCCCCTTTTCATGCCGCATGTCACTACAGTTGCATGCCACGCATCGACGCACAGCTGTAGTTGCACTCCACCGGTTATTCGTAACTACATATCCACTTGTACGCCTGCGCACCGGCACGCAACTGCACTTACGCGCCCACCGACTGTGCACTACTTCATGTCCCTGGAGTGTCACGTAAATGCAGTTGCATGCTCGTCAGCCATGTGCAGTTACATTTACATATTTTCTAAAAAAATACAATAAAAAGTTGAAAAGGGTAGGGAAAAATGAAAGTGAAAGGAGAAGAAAAAGGGGGGAAAATAAACAGCAAAAGATCCTATGCTGATGTCACATGTGGAGAGATTTACTTGAATCTCTAATAGATGAGAGCCTAGAGGGGACCCCATTTCGCAAATTACTACTCATAAACATCTCATCGAGAGCTGCTCATCATTTTAGTACTTCACAAATCTCAGGGTTTAGATTTAACAACTCTCAGTTATAACTTAGAAATACGTATGTATTTACCAACCTACTCTAATCTCTAAGTTCTAACAAAAGGTTACTTTCCACCCGTCGGACAAATAGCAAGTGACAAATTAAGCTTTAACAATATTAATTGTTACCCCGCAAAAAAAAACAATATTAATTGTTGTCAGTTATTCTTCATCCAGGGGTGATCAAGCGTGCCAAGTAAAACCAAGAGAAGGGTGGTCGGCCTTTGTTAGCCTCACTAGGGTAGCCACAGCGACGTCATGGCTCCACCTCCAGCATGATGCAATGTCTACATCCCATTTCCACGGCACCGGTCTACAGGTACGTGAAATTCAGTACAAAATTCGAGAAGGTGCTGAGGATTAAAAAAACCACTCCCTTCGTTTCTAAATACAAGTCTTTTTAGAGTTTTTTTTCAATATCAAAAATATATAGATTCACCCATTTTGCTTCGTATGTAGTTCATATTAAAATCTTTATAAAGACTTATATTTTGTAATGGAGGGAGTATGATTATAATCCACGCAATGCATGCAGCAGCCTGCCTGCCGGCAACAGAACTTCAGTGAGCTCACCGCAGAAAATCTTAAGATTCTATGCGATGCGCTCGAACTGCGCGTCCCGCGACACAAGGACATCATCCCCGCAATAGCGGCCACCGTGCTGCGGTGCCGATCCGGCATGAGGAGGCCAGGTGCATCGACAACGTGGCTGCTCTTTCAAGGAAAGGACATCCACGGCAAGAAGGCAATGGCCCAGGAGCTCGCGAAGCTCGTATTTGGCTCCAACGCTGAGTTCACCGTGCTTAACTCCAGCAAAGACTTCTCGTGCGGCGCCGGCTACCTCTCTCTCAAGAGGCGCAGGCCGTGGGATGTAGACAATGGCTACGTCGGGATAAGATTGTTTGAAGCAATCCTAGAAAATCGCCATCGTGTTATGTTCATCGATGATATCGACAAACTCGATCCTGAGTCGGAAATAGCAATGGAGAACGTGAACACGACGGGGAGAATCATGGGCTGCAATGGCGGCGGTGTGGTCAGTCTGGAGGATGCCATTGTAGTGTTGAGTTCTGAGGCGTGTGAGTCAGGGTCGTTGGCTTCCTCAACCCCTCCGGCGAAGCGACAACGAACCGGTGAGCTAAACCGCGAGGAAGATGGCGCGGAGAAGGGTGTGAAGTCACGTCGTTGTCCCTTTGATTTGAACGCTCGCCCAGACGATGTGGAAGAGAAGGAAGAGAACTTGGCTGGCGAAGGGGGGGTCATGGGTGTTCTGGATGGTGTGTTCTGTTTCGATTAAAAAAATCTTTTGCCTTTTGTTTATGTTCTCTTTGTTTTCTTTCTAGGATAATCTTACTTTCAGTTGTCACTTTTTATGGTCATAATGTTTACAATGTGTAATATGTAGGTAATGTCTTGTCTAGGTTCTTCATAATCACAATCTATAATTACGAATCACAACGCAGATATATTCTATGTTTGTGATGCACTTACCTAAAATGTGGTTTATTTATGGAAACTGTGCATGTAGGAAGCCATGCATATATGTATGTAATCAGTGTTTAAAAGGTGTTGTAACAGACCATTGCTTTAATTTAACAGAAAAAATATCAATTTATTATGTGCAACTCAATGGTCGTCCTATATGATTGAAAGAAAAGATAACGGAATCAGCCTGGCTGGAAAAAAGGCATTAATTGAGTTGTCAAGATGATCGATGCTATTAGATTCATATCCGAAATCACTTTCTCTTACTATTTTGATTCTTTAGATGTTGAAAGATATTTTCTGGACAATCAATGATAAAGGAAGTAAAGCCATGCCCTCCTCGGTGATGTTAGTTTGTTGGGAGATTTGAATGAAAGAAATGCTAGAGTAATCCATAATCATCCTTCCTCGCCGCCCACCATCTTCGAAAATAGCAAGCAAGAAGTGGTGTACAATATTTTAAATAGCGAGCTATGAAAAATAGCGGCGGACTTTCAAATCAGCTATAGCGGGCTATTTATGAAGGTGACTATTTAGCATCCCCCTGCTGAAAAAGGCTATAGCGGGCCGCTATAGCCGACTATTTAAAACTATGGATGTAATGGAGTTTCATTGGAGCAAAGCATTTTTTTTCATGGGTAACTGGAGCAAAGCATTTGAGTTACACCAAGCCGCAAGATTGTTTTGTTTTGCGCCGTACATGATGTTGTAAATATTCCAAAAGCTCCTCCGTAAAAATGTGACAAAGCTTCTGCATGTGTTTAAAAAGGGAGGGCCACTTGCCGATCTAATTAAATGCATGTGTAAGCATCCAAGGAAATGCTACGTACTAGTATGTTTTCTTTTCTCCCTTTGATAGCCATGAGTCTATGACAATTTCTCCCTTGAACTTTCCCCTGCATCGGATAAGCTTGGTTGAACTCCCCTAACTATACGATTGTTCATGTTGACTTTTTGCCCAAATGGCAATTACCAGAATGATGATCTCCATGAGAAAAGGTTAGTTCCAGACTTCCAGCCCTTCCCTGTGGACAAAAGGTGATATCTTTCTGAAGGGGCTGTTGTATCCATGCATACAGGAATGCTACAAATCAAGCCACTATAGCTATTACTAGTACCTTGTTGTGCTACAATTATTCTTCAACGGCTTAAGCACTTTGTTGATTGATTGTTAGATTAAATATGGTGAACTAGCAGCTGGTACAGTAGTACTGTTTCGTGGGTGTATTGTACTAGAACGCAAGCCGCCCAAGATTGCAATATACTATGTTCATCTTGTTTCGATCGTACTGCTGCACATTTATTCCAGGACTGTAGAGGATATGCGTACCACAGATAACACACTCGGGGAAGTTATACGCTTTCGTTCCCTTTGATCCTTTATCCGACACGGGGTTTATTGCCCCATTTACAAGCTGCAGCAGCACCAGTCACCACCAGAGCATTGATCCATATCAGACAGCATATAAACTGTGGGCACGTAAGCAACGGATCGTATATAAAGTTATAAACAGGAAGCTAGGCCGTGCATAGTTGTCTGCAGGTTCATCGCACCTTAGTGTCGAACCGTATGCGATGAAGGCGTATAAAACCGTATACCTGATTGGAAAACGTGTGCGATGGCTGGCGCATCAGGAACGGTTTTGAAACGAGAGTTGCGTGCCATAACGGGCACACAGTTTGGCTGTCCATCTCGTGTGCGATAACTCATAACAACGCACACGATTATATCATGATAATCATGTATGCTTCATGCCACACGTTTGAAATAAACAAATTATGTGCGACGAGTGAAAACATTGCACACATAACACATTACAAACAGGACCACAGTGGTGCTGAGTGCTGCTGAGTAAATAGGCAATTTTTTGACTAATTTAATCTATAAATAAATCACTAGCATGGTATTGACTGAATTGACGACGTACTGACTCTGATCTAAACAATGCACGTACTAAGCAAACAGTAGACAAATCTACACATATTGCTAGTACTGCTAATACAAAAATAAACAGGAGCGGGATAAACGTGTTATACCCTCCAATAGGCCAGGCAGAAGCCGCCGCGGTGGTGACGGCAGCAGCGGTGTGTCCTCGGGGCCTTCTTGTCGGCCTCGAGTTTCTCGGCGGCGGCACGTTCAGCGTCGGTGGGCATGGTGATGACGAGGGCGACGCGGACGTAGAGGAAGTAGACAAACAACGAGCAGTCGCTTCCCAAAAACCTATTCGTCCCTCCCGTACAGTACACGGTCGACGGGATGGAGTCAACGACGGCAGCAACAGCAAAAGAACGACGGCGGTGGGTGTGCGCGTGAGCAGATGCCATCAGATCGTGGCGGCTAGGGTTGAGAGACACCCCACACTTATATATGCGCAGCCGCGTGGAGAGACGTGGGCTCGACCCACGTCCGAGTTCGTGACAGCCCGGCTCGGCTCAATCCCGCAACCCGCGGCGCGGCGCGGCGAGGCGAGAAGGAGCGCGCGAGGGCCTCTTCTCTTCTCAAACTCCAATGGCATGTGGAAGACAATCCCTTATAAAGAGGTCCAACTCCTTCTCCACTAGCGGGTGGGACTAAACTTCTCACTACACCTAGTGCCAATAAACCCACATGGGCCCTTAGAGATTTTCAGAAATTGCTATATGGGCCTAAAGCCCATCTCAAATTTCAGCAATCCCCCACCAGATCTCGAGGGCCCATTGTGTCCTCTATTCTAATTGTTGTTTCGATATACCAGTGTTTCAGTGAAGACCTGTTAAGGTTGAGCTTCACCTAGAGCAAGTAGCTACACTCCTTCACAACTGAACAATGGACTATACCTTGAATTGTCAGTTTGGCGTAAAGAAGCTTCACCACATGTCTTACTAGTATTGGGCTGCCGAATGCTGGCCCCTCGGGTGGAGCATATAAGTCACACTCCTGACCTATTCATGAGCTTACTAGAGATCACCCCAATCTCATAGACTGTGACCAGCAGTCGAGCTCACATAGGTGTGTTCCTCAAAAGATCACTCTGTAGAAAAGCATTTTGCTTACATAAGCTTTGGAACTCATTAAGACAATAGTCATCCTACCATACAGTATTGAGGGTATTGCATCTCGAACGGTTAGTATTGTTACTCTCCTCAGTTCACCACTGGTTTGTTTTCCCAGGTCCTACTTCACGGGATCTCCGATCACATAGGTTGGGTTACCACCATGGCAACTCATGTGGATCTCATACCCATCTCCCTTGATGCATTATCTATCACAACACGTGATAGCCCTTTCGTAAAGGGATCTGCCAGATTCTTAGCCGTATGGACATAGTCCAACGCTATCACTCCGGAGTTTCTTAATTTTCTGATAGCTTTTAGTCTCGTTCTTATGTGTTTGTTGGACTTCATGTTGTCCTTTGAACTCTTCACCTTGGTGATGACAGTCTGATTGTCATAGTTCACAAAGATAGTCGGAACCGGTTTATCAACCAATGTCAAGTCCATTAAAAGATCTCGAAGCCATCCTGCTTCAACACCAGATGTTCTAATTCTGTTAATTCTTCTTCCATTGTCGATCTTGTTAAAATCGTTTACCTGCAAGACTTCCAGGAAACAGCGCCACCTCCAAGAGTAAACATATACCCAGTTGTGGCCTTCATCTCATCAGCATTAGAGATCCAATTCGCATCACTATACCGTTCAAGTACCGATGGGTCTCCGGTATAGTGAAGTCCATAGTTTATAGTACCTTTCAGATAGCGCATAACTCGTTCAATAGCATGTCAATGTATATCACCCGGTTTGGAAACAAACCGGCTCAGTTTGCTCACAGCAAACGCAATGTCAGGCCTCGTTGCGCTCGCTAGGTACATCAATGAACCAATGATTTGAGAGTATCTCAATTGATCTATAGCCGTGCCTTTGGACTTTCGAATCAACACGCTAGGATCATATGGTGTTTGAGATGATGTGCAGTCCGAATATCCAAAACGACTCAACACCTTCTCAACATAGTGGGATTGCAGAAGTGTAATCCCACCCTCATTATCTCTCAGTAGCTTGATGTTCAAGATAACATCAGCCACACCAAGGTCTTTCATCTCAAAGTTCTGAGACATGAACGACTTGACCTCCTCAATGACTTTGAGGTTGGTTCCAAATATCAGTATGTCATCAACATACAAGCACAATATAACTCCTTCGCCCACACAATGGCTATAGTATACACATTTGTCAGCCTCATTAACAACGAAACCAACAGATGTCAGAGTTGTATTGAACTTATCATGCCATTGCTTAGGTGCTTGCTTCAGGCCATATAAAGATTTCAGCAACCTACACACCTTTCTTTCCTGACCATCTATCACAAAGCCATCTGGTTGTTGCATGTAGATTTCCTCGTTTAGCTCTCCATTCAGAAAAGCCGTCTTAACGTCCAGCTGGTGGACGAGAAGACCATGCGAGGCCGCCAACGAGAGTAATACTCGAATGGTGGTCAGTGTAGCCACAGGTGAATAAGTGTCGAAGAAATCTTCCTCTTCTTTCTGGTCATAGCCCTTGGCCACAAGCCTAGCCTTGTACTTTTCAATCGTACCATCGGGCCTAAGCTTCATTTTGAACACCCACTTACATCCTAATGGTTTGCAACCATAGGGACGCTCAGTGATCTCCCATGTCCCGTTAGCCATGATGGAATCCATCTCGCTATGGACCGCATCCTTTCAGTAGTCAGCTTCTGGAGAGGCATACGCTTCTGAAATAGAAGTGGGAGTATCATCCATGAGGTACTCGAAGAAATCATCACCAAAGGTCTTTGCAGTCCTTTGTCTCTTGCCCCTGCCAAGGGTTTCCTCGTCATCCTCCTCAGGATTTTCATCATGTGTTTGTTCATAATAATCCATAGGAATGGCAGGCTCAGGAGTCTCCTCAGATTCCTGTGTAGAAGTGCTTTGCATATCTCTCATAGGAAAAATATCCTCAAAGAATGTAGCATCCTTAGACTCCATAATTGTACCGACCTTCTGGTCAGGCACCTCGGATTTCACTACTAGAAATCTATAGCCAACGCTGTTCTTAGCATAACCCAAATTAACGCAATTCTACAGTCTTAGGTCCAAGCTTACACTTTTTGAGGATCGGCACATTAACTTTCGCCAAACAGCCACAAGTACGCAAGTACGAGAGTGTTGTCCTTCTCTTCGCCATTTCTCATAGGGAGTGATCTCATTATCCTTTGTCGGAACTTTATTCAGGACATGACATGCCGCCAATATAGCCTCCCCCCACCATGCCTTGGATAAACCCGATGTATCTAACATGGCATTAACCAAATCAGTTAGAGTACGGTTTTTCCGCTCCGCAATCCCGTTTGACTGGGGTGAATAGGGAGGCTTCCTCTCATGAATAATGCCGTGTTTCGCACAAAAGGAATCAAACTCACTCGAGAAGTACTCTCCACCACGATCTGACCGGACTCGTTTAATTTTCTTTTCAAGTTGATTCTCAACTTCTGCCTTATAGATTTTAAAGTAGTGTAGAGCCTCATCTTTAGTATTTAACAGATACATATAGCAATATCTAGTGGAATCATCTATCAATGTCATGAAGTATTTCTTTCCACCTTTAGTCAACACACCATTCATCTCACAAAGATTAGAATGTATGAGTTCTAATGGTGCCAAGTGTCTCTCCTCCGCGGCCTTGTGAAGCTTGCAAGGTTGCTTAGCTTGCACACATGAAAGGCACTTAGAACCTTTGGCTAGGGTGAAACTCAGGATTAAATCCAACTTGGCTAGCCACGTCATAACACTGAAACTAATGTGACAAAGACGTGAATGCAAAACTTCAGATTCATTAACATTCGAATGAATATGGTTCATGACTTTATTACAAAAATCTGCGAGGGAAAGGCGGAACATCCCTCCGCTCTCATAACCTTTTCCAACAAAGAGTCCATATTTCGTAACAACTAATTTATTAGACTCGAAAACCAACTTAAACCCTTCTCTACATAGAAGGGAGCCACTAACGAGGTTCTTTTTGATGGCGGGGACATGTTGCACGTTCTTCAGTTGCACAATCCTTTCCGAAGTAAACTTCAGATCGAACGTGCCAACACCATGAACAAAAGCACTCGCGCCATTTCCCATCAATACGGACCCGTGGTATGTGACCTGGTAAGAAGTGAGCAATGAAATGTCAGCACACACATGAACGCCTGCACATGTGTCCACCCACCAATCGGCAGGCTGAAACACTGAAAAAACAGTAAATAAATTACCATACCCAGATGCACCATTCTCATTGTTGCCCACAATCATGTTGACAGACTTGGAGTCCTGTCCTGGCTTCTTGTACTTGTTAGGGCACTTGTTTGCCCAGTGTTCAACCGAACCACAAGTAAAGCAACCCTCATCCTTCTTGTTCTTCTTGAAGGTCTTCTTACCCTTCTTCTTAAAGTCGGTATTGTGTTGGACACCATTTTTTCCCTTGGGCCTGTGGGAATTATGGTTCCTCTGGTTAACCATGTTGGCAATAGAAGTTCCTTCGACCCCTTTTCCATGCGAGCCCTTTTCCCTTGAATTCTGCTTAACACTTAGATGACCAATGACATCCTCCACAGAGAATTCACGCCTCTGATGTTTCAGAGTGGTGGCAAAGTTCCTCCAGGAATTAGGGAGCTTAGCGATTATGCAGTCCGCGAAAAATTTGCTCGGTAACTCGCACTTAAGAAGCTCAAGCTCCTTAACAATGCATATTATCTCATGAGCATGCTCCAGCATAGGACGGTTTTCAACCATCTTGTAATCGTGGAACTGCTCTATAATATACATCTCGCTCCCGGCATCGGCGGCCCCGAACATAGATTCGAGCGCCTCCCACAAGTCCTTGGGGACATGCACATGTAAATATGCGTTGACCAGTTTATCTCCGATCACGCTAAGAACTGCTCCAAGAAACACAATGGCGGCCTCCTTGAACACCTTTTCCTGTTCAGGAGCAATCGTTCCCGTGGAGACACCGGTGACCCGGAACACATTCATAGCCGTGAGCCATAAAGTGGTCTTAGTCTACCAACGCTTAAAATATGTACCGGTAAACTTATCCAGTTTCAGTGCAGCGGCAAAGCCACTAGCCGAAAAATTCCTACACATAATAGGTTTTCGGATTGCTGAGTAAATAGGCAATTTTTCTACTAATTTAATCCATAAATAAATCACTAGCATGGCATTGACTGAATTGACGATGTACTGACTCTGATCTAAACATGCACGTACTAAGAAAACAATAAACAAATCTACACATACTGCTATACAACTGCGGGCAGCGGAGGAGGAGCGTGCGAGGACCTCTTCTCTTCTCAAGCTCCAATAGCATGTGGAAGACAATCCCTTATAAAGAGGTCCAACTCCTTCTCCACTAGCGGGGTGGGACTAAACTTCCCACTACACCTAGTGCCAATAAACCCACATGGGCCCTTAGAGATTTTCATAAATTGCTATATGGGCCTAAAGCCCATCTCAAATTTCAGCAAGTGCCGCACACGGTTGACTCAAGCCAAATCCCGTGCAATAATTCATACAGGATTGTGTGGGAAGAATTGTGTGTAAGGTTTCGTGGAAGCGTTGAACCCTTTATTTTGGGCCGCATGTGTATATGTGGGAAGTTTGTGGTGGCTTACAAGTTTAGAAATATCGGTAGGATTCTTCCAGAGATGATCGAGAGAGATTACATCACGAGAGAGAAGATAAAACATAAGAAGAGATAGACTAGGTTTAAACAGAAACATATCTTCTATTTCTACCTTAAATGGGAGCAACTACAATAGAAAACAACCTTGTGGTACAAAAAAAAATCGTTCTGGAACGTCGGATCCAACATAGATGGCCCATATTCTAGTGAGGGTCATTTCGTCCGAGCCGCGTACGCCTGGGTCAAAACGGACACAAAATCGCGGCCCAACGCGCGCCCACAAACGGACGACATCCATTTTCTATCCGCCCATGACCCATTTTCGGCCCAAAATTGATCCACGTTTGCGTCAAAACGGACAGGGCGCGGATGGGCAGGACGCGCGCCCTTGTCCTCCCCTGGCCCGTTCGTCGGGGGGCACAACGTTCCCATTCACCCCTTCTTTCCCGAGAACCCTCCCGCCCTCCCCCCTCCCGCTCCATGGGCGGCACCCCGCAGCAACCCGGCCGCCGCCGCCTCCGCCCATTTCGCGGCGAAGAAGAACAATCGAAAGATGGACCTCTCGCCAGTGGAGCTTGACCAACACACCCGAGAATCGGCCAAGAGGAGAGACCAGAGGGTCGCTGCTATGGAGAGGAAAGCCATAGCCCAGGGCGCCCTTGAGGCCGCCGCTACGCAACACAATGTCACCATTGAGGACAATGAGGCCCTCGTCACCAAGGCCATGCAGGCAGTGATGATGCCCACCCCCTCATGCTAGGGTTTAGTCGACTCGCGCATGCCATTCTCTTTTCGTCGTTGACATGGCCGCGACGAGCACATGCTTGTCGGCCGTTCTCCCTCCACAGGGCAGTCGTCAAGCTCCTCCACAACACCGCAAATGAGCGGTGTTCATCCGACGCACGAGCATGCTGTGACCCGCTTCTCCCACGTCGTCGGACGGTAGCGTGATCATGACGGCCACCCTTGCTCCGGCGGCCATCATCGACCTCAACGACACGCCTGGTCTAGTGGCACCGGCTAGTCAGCCACCGGGATGCAAAGGAAGCAGCCGTGGACGATTCCTACGGCCAACCTTCCCAACGCCAACAACCTGTTCAATGGAACGCCCTACCTGACTCCAGCGCAAGACGACCCCGACTTCAACGATTTCATGGAGAACGTCATCTACGAGGGTCGTGACCAAGCCTTCCACCTCAAGGGCCAAGGCCAAGGCTTCGATCCGACGAGCCAAAGCCAAGACGGCCGCTGCCAAGATGATGGCGCCGAACACATTGGCGGCCATGAAAACCAAGAAGAAGAGGCTCGCGGCCATGGCAACTCATGGCATGAAGACATCTATTGCGAAGAGCAAGAAGAGGGCATAGACATTGAGGAGGAGCCATTGTTTATCGATGAGCTCACCCAAAGAGTCAATGCACAAAAGAGGAAGCAAATCATTTGCACAGGGGCATACACCAAAGATGAGGACAAGTTGATTTGCGAGAGTTGGAAGGAAATAGGGCAAGATCCCAAGGCCAGCGTTGAGCAAAAAGGTGATGTTTTGTGAGGGGAGAGTTCATGTGACCTTTCATGAACGTAGGAAGTTTCCGCCCTACAAGTTTGCGAGCACCCGTGGCATCAATTCAATCCAAAAGTGGTGGTTGTTTATCCAACAAGAATACAACAAATTTTATGCCGCGCTTGAGAGCGTTGAAGCCCGTCCCGTGAGTGGCCTAGGTGTGGGTGACTTGGTATGAACTTCTTCTCTTCGTTCCTATGTCATGTTCATGTTTGTTTCATTTTGTGTCCTTCGCTATTACATTTGTGGCCTTCACTTTGATTGTGTAGGCATTCCAAGCTTCGGAAGCCTTCACGGCCCGGCATAACAACAAGCCATTCACCCTCACCCATTGTTAGGACGCTCATCAAAGATTGCCCCAAGTTCAAAGATCAATATGCCGCTCTAAAGAAGCATGGAGGGTCGGCGGCCGTGGCTGGGCATGAAGATGGAGTGAAGAGGCCTAGGGGCAAGACCAACTCGAAGGTGGACGAGAAGCATGATGCGTCATCTTTCGCCTTGCAAGAAACTTTGCAAGGCATGATGACCTAAAAGGAAGCATGGGACGAGAGAAAGCGCCAAGAAAAGGAGGAGCAAATGAAGGCCTACATCGAGTTTCAAACGAAGAAGCTCAACATGGAGGAGGCCATCAAGAGGAGAAAGCTCGAGATCGAGGAGGCCGAAGAAGTTCAAGATCGAGGCCACCAATGCAAACACCAAAGCGGAAGAGGTAGCGCTAGCTTTCATGACCGTGGACTTGAGCGAGATGTCTAGAAAAGAAGAAGTTGGTTCGAGAAGAAGCAAAAGGAGATGCTCGAGCAAGATGATTGAGCCGGCTTGTGTGCCGGCATGAACTATGGAGGCCGCGAGACATGAACTATGGCCTCTTTTGTGTGCTGGCAAGTGTGTCGGCCCCTGACTTCGTTGGCCGGCGTGAAACTATGAAGGGTGTTCATTTTGTAGGCTGACATGTATGCCGGTCACTGGCGCTCTGCTCGGCCTGAACTATGGCCGCGGTGCCTAATTTTAGTTTTCATTTCCTTTGCAAAAATTGAAGCGGCCGGACAAAATGTGTTCGCCGGTTGGATGCACTGCCAGCACAAATGTCGAAACGGCCGAACTCGATACATTCGATAGGACTTGACTCCTGCCAGAACTCGAGACTGAGGTTGTTAGTTGGTTCAAGAGTTACCAGAGACTGCAATTCAGCTGCACACAGTGGTGGTTATCCAGCAGCAATCTGGTGCAATGTAGTGATGATGCTCCGAATGGTCTGAATATCTCAACAATCAATGTCACGCCACTAGCACCATTTGAGGAAGCTGGGGAGTATCTTGAGCTAACTGTGGACTATAGCGTGTAACATCTGTACTGTGGAAATAATGTTTCAGGCAACTCAACATATCTATTACTCCTGCATATGCACATACTATCCCACTCCTGCAAAACTCACTCCTATAAACCGAAATGGATGTAAAACATTACAATTTTGCATGGTAGCTTGGCTAAAAGAGGAAGGCTTATTGCACATATAATTCCAAAGATAAAATTTAAACTATACCCTTGAGATGTCAGTACAGATCTGCTAGGAAATTTTGTCCCCCTTACAAACTTTCTTATATATATACAACCATTACTATCATCGCAGATTATATAAAACAAGATGTTCAGCCATTTTCCAAAGATGTTTCCAACCAATTTAAACAAGTCAAAACTGGAACATAACCATATAAGCCAGACTTAACTGTGTCATTAGATAAGTTCCATGTGAAGTCATAAAAAACCACGATTCGTTTTTTTCTAAAGGAAAGTGCAGATCAACATCTCACCAAAATCATGACTTCACGAGAAATGAACTAGTTTAGAACAGAAGCCAAACAAAAAAGGATCAGCCAATAGATATTTAAGAAATGGACCTCAGTTAACAAATAAGATTTGAAACCATTTGGGTGAAGCTTTCATGAATTATTAGCCCAGCCCACCCAAACCCAAAAGTAAAATAGAAGAGGCTTCATGTAGTGCTCCAGCTAAGCATTACAATTCCAACTGATATAAGCCCAACTATTAAGTCGAAATCATTCAAGGAAAAGAAGTCATCCATGTGAAATTTCAGAAGCGTCTCACCTCCCTTGGGAGGCCGCGTAGTACTTTATTGATTGATCGGGGCTTATCCCGTGTAGCGCATACATTGTTCTGCTACAGCCGTGGTTGGCTAGAAGAGAATAAAGTGGTTAGAAAAGCAACAGTGAAAAGCAAATAAGCTAGAGAGGTAGACGAGCGAATGCAAGCCGTCCGATCTTCTTCCCCATCATGGATCCCCAGCCATTCATTATCTGAACCGGTACAGTTAACTTTAGACTAGAACACCTTGAAAGTTTAGCCTGAGAATGCCCCCTTGCGAGCATGAACTTGTCCTCAAGAAGCTGAAGGTTGACGACGCCATGCTTTGACTGTCTTGAAAAAGGCTGGGAATGTATGCTTTATGAAATATGCGTCTTCCCAAGTTGCGACATCCAGTGGAAAATTCTCCCAATGTACAAGCCATTGGACAACCGGCAGATTGTTGCAAGGAATCTTTCGGGTCTGAATTATGATAACAGGTTCAGTTTTTGTACGCCCTTCAGGATCAACTAGAGGTAAATCAGCACAGGGAACTGCATTGGGTCCAATGTGTTTCTTCAGCTGGCTGATATGGAACACTGGGTGGATGCCCTCATTTGCAGCTGCAGGTGATATGCCACATTGCCCATGCGATTCAAAATGGTCCATAAAACTTGCTTTGCAGCTTGATATGAGAGCGAAGGCCGAAAGCACTCAGACGATATGGCTGAAGCTTCAAGTAAACCATGTCACTTACTACAAGTGTCCTTCCACTCGCTTGCAATCTGCATATTTCTTCATGCGCTGCTGAGCAATTAAGAGATTGTGCTTTCAGTGCTGACAGCAGTTGTTGTGTGCCAGATAAGGAACCCTGTGTCTCACTGTCAGTAGTGCCTACCATGGAGAACTCACTGATTTGTGGCTGTGGATAGCCATATAAGGCCTCGAAAGGAGTCTTTTGCAGAGACGTATAAAAGGAACTGTTTTACCAATATTCAGCCATGGGTAAATGCTGAACCCATTTCTTCATATCAGTAGAAACCACACAGCAAAGGTAATTTTCAATACACTGGTTCACACGTTCACCTTGCAAGTTCAGTCTGACAATGTCGCATTCTCCATTGGAGATGCATTTTGATGTATGAGTTCCATTTCAAGAAAGACTTTTTCCACAGATATTTCCAGCTAATTAAAACAAGTCAAAACCAAGATTTGTTTTAAAGAAAAGCCAACAAAGTGTATACCAGCATCTCAATGAACTAGTTTCAGAACAGAAGCCAAACAACCATAAGGCTCAACCGGTAGATATTTAAGAAATGGACCGCAACAAACAAGATTTGAAATCATTTGGGTGAAGCTTTCATGGATTAGTAATCCAGCCCACCCAGGCCCAAATATAAAATAAAATTAAGAGGCTTCATGTCGTGCTCCAGCTAAGCATTACAAATTCAACTGATCTAACCCCAACTGTTAAGCCAAAATCATTCAAGCAAAAGAAGTCATCCAATTTTAGCAAAAGAACCAATATTAAAGCACCGTGTCACATGCTGAGTATCAAGGCAAAATTAACATAATTCTATTCTTAACAGTTCAACATGGAAAAAGAAGGACAGCAAGAACTTGAATAGCGAAAACAAACTGCTAACTTGGATAGGAGAAATGCTCTCAGGTTATTATACTCCCTCCGCTAGTTCTCGAAAAGTTCTTGGTTGAGGCATAGGTTCAATTAACATTTTGGAAACTTTGACTGACTATATTTCATAATATTTTTGGATTGGATATGTGAAAACCATGTGTAGGTAATCTTGAAGTATCTTAAAAAAACTATTGGTTTGAAGAGTTCCACAGTAATGTATAATAAAAATAAAGGTTATCTCTCATAAAGTATTTTAAAAAAGTATAATTTCGAAGAATTTTATAGTTAAAAAAAATAAGCAGTAAAGGTTGCACTTTGGGGACTTCTTCAGAACTAGACTAGAGGGAGTATGTTCATCATTGAGCAGTAGATGCGTACTGTGGTGCTTCCCCATCAATCTAAAGCCTATTTAAAAGGTGTACACCATCCAATTTAAGAGATAATTTTTAATTCTGGAAAATTTGGTGGTTTTGATTTACGTTCTGTTAGTGTCTTACTACTATAAATAAACAGAAATTACTATGTAAAAGAGGGGGAGGGGCGATGGATCTTACCAGTGTGTGTTACCTGGCCTGATTGGAGCTAATGAGGGTTCCCAAATCCGACACCAAACCATCTTGCAGTTAACAGCTGAAGGATATTGTCTTTAACCTCGCAGTATTTTTGGGCCCAGCCATCTGGTTCGGTGTCATCAACTCCTAAGCCGGGAGCCCGGTCCTTTGAGTCGAGGTTGATCGGATCTTTCCAATCAGCAACATAAGCAGACACGCGCCTCTTGAACTTGATTTTGAACTCCGACCAAGCTTGGTATTTGTAGTGGTTAATACGTGCGAACGCAGTCCAGATGCTTTTGAAATCAGGCTTGAGCTTAAAATGATGGACCACATTCATGAGGGATGGTTCCACAGCGTTGAGACGGACCAAGGATTTGTGCCGCTGAGGGTTCTTCAACCGGCACGTGTAGCCCTGGCAGACCCCCTCTGGTGGATGTGCTGTTTGGCCCGAGGGGGCAAAATCATAACACGGAAGGTATATTTGGCCAACGCTATCATCAACAGAAATGACGGGCTCTAGCAAAGATTTTGATGGCTTCTCTAATCCTATCCAGTTTGTTGAGAAGATGAACTCATCGACGTCCATGACAGCCATCCATTGGCAAGAACCTGCGGATATGAGCTGCGCCACTAGGCCTGCCAAGTTGTCCTCGCTGCCATTATCGTAGATAAAGAACTCGTCCACCCCAATCGCACTATGGTACAGTGCCCACTTCCTGAGAAACTTGGAGATGTTGCGTCCCATTGTGCAGGCGCAAATTGAACTCTTTTGAAGAGTCACTGAAGAAGATTCAGCTTGCTGTCGGCGAAAGGTTGCAAGGGAGGGCATGGGATCCTCGCCGGTGACCCCTAGTGTGACAAGAACCTTGGTGCTTCCTCCTGACTTGATAGGCGTCGGTGGCGAGGGGCAGCGAGTAACTTGTTGTACTGAGGTGATTGCTGGTGAAGATGCCAGCATGGTATCGGCGTCGTCGCTGTAGCGATACAGGCAATGAAGACCTTGGCGGCGGCTGACTCCCTTTGCAAAGATGAGCACATCGCCTCCGTCCAGAAGAGCCGAGTCGAACACTATCGGGTCGCTGCTCCAGTTAAGCAATGCGCGGCCCGGGGAAGGAGAAGGGGAATCTGGAGCAGCTGCGGCGGCCGAGGAGGTGGAGGAGTGGAGTAAGAGCGGCGCTTGGAGCTGCTGGAAGCTCTGCGCTGGCTCGGGAAGGCGGCAGACGTATGCGTGAAGCCCGGACGCCGGCAGCCTCCCGAGCGGTCTCGCCGGGGAGGACGCCCCACCCTTGAAGGCGCAGATGGCGTCGCCGGTAGGCTCAGCGTCGTCCAGGATCAGGACCTCCTGGTCGGGAAGGAGGACCGCATCCACATCCGCGTCCTGCGGCGGCTGCGCGTGGCCGGCGCGGAGGCGGAGGGGCAGAAGGCGCCGCGCGAGGCTGTCATCGCTGAGGCGGAAGGATCGCGGCGACGGCGAAAAGTCGGCAGCGAACGGGAAGGGCGGGGGCGGGCGCCGAGGCCGAGGGGCAGCGAGAAGACCGGGCGGCCCGAGTAGGCGTTGTGGCCTCTGGCTAACAGCAGGAGAGCTCCGACTGAGACGCCGACGACGACGCGGCGCAGCCGGCTGCAGCGGCGGTGTCGCGGCATATTGGATTTGGCGGGACCAGGAGCTCGATTTGGCGGGAGCGGGAGGTCGATTTCGCGGGAGCGGAGGGCAAAGCAGGGGAGGGGGGCTTGGCAGTATACCTGCCATTCCTTGGGCCGGGCCGGGCTTTGGGCCAGGCCAAACAAAGCCCGACGCAAAAAACCTAGGCCCGAGCCCGGCCCGGCCGTCGGGCCTAAAAGTCGGGCCCGAGCCCGGCACATCATACTAAAAGCCCGTCGGGCCTCGGGCCACGGGCCGGGCCTCTTTCTTAAATGGCGAAATCGACGGGCCTGGACCCGGCCCGGCCCGGGCTTCGGGCTCAAAACCTAGGCCCGAGCCCGGTCCATGGACAAGGTCGGGCTGGGCCGGGTCGGGCTTTTTTGGGCCGGGTCAGGTCGGGCCGACCGGGCCGTGCTGCCCATGGCCAGGTATACTTGGCAGCAATAATCCTACATTTACGGGGCATAGACCACGGGAGAGAGGCTACGGGCTACCGTGTCTGCTCCTTATTCTCGATTATACTTGGCCATACCTCGGGCTGGGCCTAGCCAAGCCTGACGCAAAAAACCCAGGCCCGGGCCCCGCCTGGCCTGGCCATCGGGCCTGTTTTTTGGGCCCGAGCCCGGCCCGAACATGTAAAAGCCCGTCGGGCTCCGGGCCGGTCCGGCCCAACCTTCAGAAAAACGCAAAAACGACGGGGCTGGGCCCGGCCATCGGGCTTAAAATCTAGGCCCGAGCCCGGCCCAGGAGCAGCGTCGGGCCGGGCCGGACTGGGCTTCCCATGGCCATGTATATTCTCGATCCCCTTGAATTTCGTTGAGGGCCCCACCACTAGCAAACCATAGATTTACACTTCAGCCCGTAACCCCTTCCGTGTCAAAACCGTCCGTAAGTGTAGCATTTCCCGGCTTGGCAGGCTTCGATTCCAGGGTTGCGAGAAGACGGTCTCGATCGATCTGGGTTTAGGGTTTTCGACCCGACCCGACCAGACCCGAACACAGATTGGGTTGTCTGAGCCAGGCTGGCGGGCCGCTGGGTCGGTTGGAGTCCTGCGTCGGTCGGATTGGATTGCACGTCATTACGATCAGGCGGTCTGTTTTTTACAATGCCAGAAGTGTTGTCTTCTCTTTTTTTTACAATAAAACGTGTTGCCTTCTCTGTTACCTAGGAGTACATTATAACTCCAAATCCACACAGAGCCTCCGGAAAGAGCAGTTAGGGTTAGCAAGGTGATTGGGTACCTTTGCATTCAGCTGGCGCCGTAGCTAATTTCCTCTCCCTCCGCTGGCCGCTACAGCGACGGGAGGGGGGAACCTCAGATCTGTGCATCGGGTGTGTACTCGGTAGGGTTAGGGTTGAGGGAGACAGTGTTGAGGTTGTTGCGTCTGAATAAGTTTCCCCGGGCTTCGGTCGGGGCCTCTTGCCTTCATCTAGGAGCCAGCTGGGTGGGGATCCCTGAATCTTGTTGGGGTCGGGCTATGGTGTCTGGAGGTCAACCGGCACTGGCCGGGCTGGTCCTCAGGTGGGTGGTGGTTTTGCAGAGATGGAGATTCCTCTTCCTCCTTGTTGGTATGATTTCTGTTGTTGTTCATACTCTTTCTCCATGCTGCTGCGTTGCTGGACGGATATCATGCTTTGCTTGCGTGGTTGGCCCGGCCGCGACATCGAAACTGGATCCTAGTTCTCTTCGAGCAACTCCAATGGGGCGACCCATTTTGTCCGTTTGGGTCATCCGGACATAAAATTTGGCCCAACGGGGTGACCCAAACAGACATCCGTGTCCGCCTGTTGTCCGTCCCCGACCCAAATCTGGGAACAAATGGGTACGAAGCAGACAGAAGCGGACGCTCTCGTCGCTCGCTACCGCCTGCTCGTGTCCGCCCTGGTCCTACCTACCAGCGACCGCACACATCTCTGTCTCTCTCATACAACTCTCTCTCGATCCCCTCTACTGTCGCCGCTACGTCAGCCAATTCCGGCTGGAACGAAGAGGCCCAGCGCTGCTCGGGGGCGGAGGAGGGTGGGGCGCGGAGGTCAGCGCCGCCGAGGTCAGGTCTGCCGCCTCCAACAACCATGTCCCTCCGCTGCACTGCATCGAGCGGCCCGTCTGGCCGCCTCCGCCCGCCGCGTGCCCCGCTGCTTGCCCCGCGCGCCCCGCAGCTCGCCGTGGCCGCTTGACGCGCGCCTGCTAGCCCAACTCGCCGTCAAAGATTGCGCCCTCATGCCCGCTCTTGAAGAGCCGCCTCGAGTCCTCCATCGTGCGTGTCCGTTTTTGCATCTTGTGTGTTGGTTTCATCGCGTGTACACCTCATGTCCGCTAGGAGGACGGACGACGCAAACGGACAAAATCCGTGTCCATTTGGGTCTCTCCGTTTGAGTTGCTCTTCCATCTCAAAGGGGCACATATAGCGATACTCAAAAGCCAAAAATGGCAAAGGTTGGTGCACGCGTGTTGGATGCACAATTGTGTCCTTGTATTTTCAAGGCCGAAGCGAAGAAAGGGAGGGGGCAGTGTGGCCGCGATTATGCCGTGGTTGAATATGTTGACATGTTTGGGTATGCATGGCTATAGATTTGTGTTGCACGGGTCTTCTCAAGATGATAGCACATGGCTTCGGATGTCTTCATTTTTCCTGCTGTTTTAGGGTGCTGTAACACCCCCGATGTCATGCTACAGTCTCATGCCTAATGATGCTATGTCATCATAATTATTTTACTAATCCTCATTTTGTTTCAGACCAAACTCAAATTCAAATTCGAATGTCAGGTCGAGTTATAATTTTATAAAGCAGTAAATTAAAAATGTCCCTTAGGTTGAAACTATTCACTACATAATCGTCATACATTAACAAACTTTTTTTGAAATGTTTAAAATGCAAATGGATATTAAACAGTGGACCAGAGGCACCCATTTAGCCCTTTTAAATGCAATTATAATTTAAATGATTTCAATGTGGCCCCAAACTTTTTGTGCCACCCCAAAAATTTGTGCTTGATTTATGTGCCAAGTTTTAGTTATAGCAAAAATCGTTTGCTGCATAATCTAAATGCAAAAGAGTGGTGGAAATATTACAGGAAATAAAAGGGAAAATATGGGAGACCTATTGTGCACTTAGGCCTGCTAAGCTGCTAAGCTATAGTGCGGTCGAGCCCACTTGGAGTCTCCCCTCTCCTTTGTTCACAGAACAGGCGCAACTTCACATACTTGAAGGTCAGCTTCATAAGTTCAAGATGAAGGATGATGAAGGCGTTTACTCTAGGCTTGCACTCATCATAAAATGAGATTGTCGATTGGGGTTGTGAAGAGATGACGAACAAGTTTGTCATGAAGAAGATCTTATAAGAGCATTAGATGGCAAGTATGACACCATATGCACTCTTATCCAAATGGTGCCAAATTACAAAGATCTCATGCCTACTAGAGTGATTAGAAGGATTGTAGGTCATAAGACAAATCTTAAGCATAAACATGAACTCCATTGCCAATCATCTAGTAGTGGTGCTTACAAGGCCACTACTGACACTCCCAACTCTTTGAGTGAAAAAGTAAAGGTCACTAGTGAGGAACTTACCATCATGGTCAGCAACTTCAACAAGTTCTACTCCAAGAACAAGTTCAAGCGCAAAGATCAAAGCCACTAAAGGTCAAGAAACGATGATTCAAGATCTAGCAATTATGAGAGGTATTGCTACAATTGTGAAAACCCTAACATTTAGCCTCCGATTGTTCAGAACCTTCCAAAAGAAGAAACCAGTCTCCTTGAAAATAAAGAATAAATAAGGATGACAAAAAGGAATGAAGGCATGAGAGACATAATGATACACAGAAGAAATACAAGTACACCAAGAGATGCTCCAATAAAAGATCACACACAAACATTGGTGAGTGGGTATCCAGCTCAAAATCCAAGACAACTTTTTACCGAAAAAGGCTTTTGCCCCACTTTATATATAAAGCAAACCACCAGAGCACAAAATCCGACACAAGTTCACCACACACACGCACACACAGAAGTAGCACAAGACAACACAAATGGGTTCTGCTGAGGGCACAGCTCAACAAGCCCTAAGAAACACACACACCCAAACCCAACAACGAGTGACACGGCCTCATCAGGCTAATCTGGCTCCAAGGTGCAGGAGGAAGCGGGGGCGCCAAGCAGAGAGCCATCGAGCGAAGGTCGGCGATGATGGTTGTCGGTGTCAAAACCGACGGATCTCGGGTAGGGGGTCCCGAACTGTGCGTCTAAGGCGGATGGTAACAGGAGGCAGGGGACACGATGTTTTACCCAGGTTCGGGCCCTCTTGATGGAGGTAAGACCCTACGTCCTACTTGATTTTATTCTTGATGATATGGGTATTACAAGAGTTGATCTACCATGAGATCGGAGAGGCTAAACCCTAGAAGCTAGCCTATGGTATGATTGTATGTTATTGTCCTACAGACTAAAAACCTCCGGTTTATATAGACACCGGAGAGGGTTAGGGTTACACAAGGTCGGTTACAAAGGAGGAGATATCCATATCCGTACTGCCTAGCTTGCCTTCCACGCCAAGTAGAGTCCCATCCAGACACGGGACGAATTCTTCAATCTTGTATCTTCATAGTCCAACAGTCCGGCCAAAGGATATAGTCCGGCTGTCCGGAGACCCCCTAATCCAGGACTCCCTCAATAGCCCCTGAATCAGGCTTCAATGATGATGACTCCGGCACGCAGTGTTGTCTTCGGCATTGCAAGGCGAGTTCCTCCTCCGAACACATCACAGAAGAGTTTGAATACAAGGATAGTGTCCGACCCTGCAAAATAAATTCCACATACCACCGTAGAGAGAATAATATTTCCACAAATCTTAATCTGCTGACACGCTTTGGCAACATGACATCAGGCCATGGCTCGGTGATTATTTGAACCGTTTTTCTTCAACCAGCTCCACACATAACGCGAGGCGGTTTCTTGACACGTCTTGTCAAAGCAGAGATCGTGTTCCCCTAATTACGGGATTCTCATCAATACGGTCGTGGGTAACCCAACAGTGCCTAGGACTCCTAGATTTTAGGCAAGTCCCAAACGGCCACTAGGAGGATGCTTGATATTTACCCTCTTTATAAAGGGACAAGACTTTTACTTTTTCCCCTCCCGTGCTCAATCGAATCCTTCCCCCGCCTCGAGTTCTAACACCCAAAGCCCAGGTCAGGTGCTTCGGACCTTCAATCATGTCCGGATCTAGCCTTCAAGGCCGATGGATGCCCTCCTCCGTTACGGAAGAGGATATCAAGAAGTTGAGGGAGGCCAGATACCTGACCGCCGAGGTTTCGCATCGGCTGCCTGCCCGAGGGCAGGTCGTCCCTACTCCCGAACCCAACGAGAACGTTGTGTTCATCTCCCACTTCCTCCGAGGTCTAGGCCTCACTCTGGATCCCTTCGTTAAGGGTTTGATGTTCTATTACGGGCTAGATTTCCACGATCTAGCCCCGGACTCCTTTCTCCACATCTCGGCATTTATTGTCGTATGTGAGGCCTTCCTCCGCATCACCCCTCACTTCGGCCTGTGGCTTAAGACCTTTGACGTGAAGCCGAAGATGGTCGAGGGGCAGCATGTGGCGTGCGGAGGCGCATTAATAAGCAAGATCGCTGGAGCTCCATGGCCAAAGGGCTCCTTTCTAGAGGTGTCCGGATTATGGCAACGGGAGTGGTTTTACATCACAGCTCCCAGAAGTGCCAAGTGGGTGGCTGCCCCTGCTTTCCGCTCGGTCCCTCCACCACAACTGATGTCATGGATCAGCAGAGGGCTGAGCTGGGATCCAGCCAAGGACATGCCCATATTGCAAAGCCGTATTCAAGATCTCTTCGAAGGAGATTTCAGTCTGGTTACGGTGGTGCAAGTCATGCTGGTTCGTCGAGTCCAGCTTTGCAAACGCCGGCCCCTCCGCATGTGGGAGTTCAACCCAGAAGGACCGCGCACTATTCAGAATTTCCTCGGCCTGACATACGAGGAGATGTATAAATCATTCTTCGGACCCCAAATAGAGTGTCCGGATACTACCGAGGACGTGGGCCTGAGCAGCAACCACACCGCCGACCAAGTAAGTAATCCTCTAGCCGAACACACCGTCTTTCATTTATCATGACGTCATTCTGAGAAATCACTCTTTGACCAGGACTGGCTAACAAAGGCAAAGATGATTCGGTGTTCGGCCCCCCTTCCTGAGGGTTTGGACAATCCGGTACTGGAAAAGATGCTCGAGCTAGCACCTTGCCCGGAGCCCTCAAAGGAAGATAAAGGGGGGAATAATGAGGGCGAAAGCGGGCCTCCATCGCAACCAATTCCAACCGAGGGAATGAGCGCCTCCGTGAGAGGATAACCAAGGGGAAGAATCTGACCTTCTCTCGCTTCGGGGAAGAAAGAGGACTGCCTCTGAAGATCCGAAAACCAAGGTTTCCAAACGGGAGAAGAAATCTCCACCAGAGGGTCTTGCCTTGGAGGGTGCTCTTGCCGCACAAAGTCCGCGCGGGGATCAGCCCTCTAACGAGCTGTAAGTAATCAAAATGTACTTTAATAGTGAAAATATACTAACTTATCTCTGAGGAAAATAACCGAAGTATTTATCTTGCAATTCGGATCTTAGCCCTTCTCAGCAGAGCTCGTCTTCGGGGGATCTTCTTCCGGAGATGATGGAGAGCGAAACGCCTCCCCCGGACTCCCCCGCTCAAGAAGTGGGCGACCTTGAAGTGTCGTCATGGAGGGCCTCGCCGGATCAAGTGAGGCCAGAAGATAATCCTATGGTCACCCGAAGTCCCCAGTATCCGGCTCTTGAAGAGAGCAAACAGAAGAGTCCGGCACCGTCTGGTATGCGGTCGGACGTATTGAGGGAGCTGTTGGAGCGAGCGGCCATCTCAGAAGAACACCGTATGTTGATGGGTACGGTGATGGAAAGAATTTCGTCCGCCGAAAGCGGGTTGCATGAAGCCTTTATGAGTCTACTGACGGGCTTTGAGGTACGTGAAATGATATACTTTTTGATAGTACCACATATTTTTAGGTGTGCCCTGTGTAGATAGTAGCCCCTGAGACTCTGGTTGGCGTCGAGAACGGCGAAAAACAGAGGATCATAGTCCCAGGTAATAACCAAACCGCCTTCATGTGCAGTTGGTTGAAGCTCCGGTGGCTAGCCGGACTAATGAGTTTGCCGAACTAAAGCGGCAACTGGATGTGGCAGATGCCGACATCGAGCTTGTTAACAAGCGGCTTGACGAGGCACAGGGTAAGTGATGTTTTCTGGTGAATGTCACATAGGAAGAGCAGCGTAACGCCAGTATCTTTAATATGTTGTGACTGCAGATGGAGCTGCCACCGTGGAGACCCTTCGGGCGGAACTTGCCCGAGCCAAGGAACAAGCAAGAATTAGTAATGCGGCCGCTTTAAAGGCGGCCGAAGAGTTAAGAGCCGAAAAGGTTGCACATTGCGAGAGCAAAGACAAAATGGCCAAGATGGCTGTAAAGTTAAAAGACACTACCGACCGTTGTCAGTTCCTTGAAGAAGAGAATCGAGCGAAGGCGACGGACCTCGAAAAGGCCACGATGGCGTCCAAAGACACCCGCTCTGCCATGAGGGCAAAGAAGGAAGAGCTGCGTGAAGCTGGTGATATTGTGGCTGGGAAGCCCTTTTTGCTGCGGAGGAAGTTCGGAGATCCGCGGTATGCCCCTCTGGATCGGCTGTGGAGTTCGGCAGACGCATATCTGGATTTGACGACGAGTGCTGCCGATGCGGTCGAATACTTCCGAGATCAAACAGATCGTGAAGTGGACAAGCTATTCTGGTCGCAGTTTAATGTTCCAGAGCGTCCGCTTCCACTAACTGATCAGCTTGCCAAATGGGTCAAACTTAATAGATTGTTCATACTTGCCATGAGGTCCATCGTAGATCATCTGTGGTCGGAAAAGCCGAAGCCGGACAGCTATTTCAGCTTAGTGCATCAGTTCCTTGGTGCGGTGTCGCACATCAATGCGATGAAGAGGTCGGTGTGCATAGAAGGCTCGCGGATGGCCCTTGCCCGTGTCAAAGCATACTGGGTGGAGATGGATGCTACCACTGTTGCGGCGCAGGATTCGGCCGTAGATCGAGTGGCTGTCGAGCACTATTTTGAAAAAGTTCTTGAGGGTGCTCGTTTGATAGAGGCCCAATGCTCGAAGAATATTATGTTTGAGTGACATGTATTCCCATTGTAAAAACAATGTTTTTATTAAATTTATCAAGGCTGTATTTATACTTTTGCCCGAAAGTAATATGATGCCTCCCGTGCGGCCGTTTATGTATACATGTGTATAACCTGAAAGATTGCAGTCGTCGGCTTCAGCCCCCACGCATATAATGCGGGGGTGTTCGCAGAAGACTCGTATTCACACTTAATCCAACGTCTTGGTCCTAGTAAGGAGGTGATGGCGCAGCGAACTAGGCAACCAGACTATAATGCTTTAACACTTTCACTTAGCCATAGGAGTTTGACAGCGGGGCTACTATATAGCCCCTGGTGGCTCCGCATTCATCCGAATTGGGGGTGCATACATGCCTGGCCGGGAAACGGCCCTTCGTTAAGGCGGAGGAATTCTAACATTCCAATAGGTCATCGAGTGGTTGACCAGTCTCACGCTATATCATGACAGTCGGTTTTCGGCTTTCTCTACTGAGGTGCTCGTCCGGATGAACCAGGGCACAATCGCAGTAGTTCTCCTGGTGCCGCCTTAGCCGATAGAGCGGAACGTAAGGCAGCAAAACACAGCAGCCGGGCAAACCCAACATTTGACCAAAGACATGATTCGGAGCTGATGCATATAAGGCCAAACTCGCGACGCCGAACACTCCCTAAGGTATTCGGTCTTTATGGTGTAAACCGGGCCTAAACAGTGCCCTTTGTAAGAAGCCCCTGGTGTCCAGGTACGTGCATTATTCTGACGTGGCCACATGCCAAGACGTCAGCATCCTTCTCAATAGTACTGAGAATCCGAGGGATGTGTATCAACAAGAGACAGTAAGAAATGTTTACACAGGGTCTTAATCTAAAAAGAATCCTTGGAACGGGTCCCTACTGCATGTCTGCGCCTGTGTCTCTGTTGTGCCGTATCCTGGATGGGTGTAGCACGATGGTCATCTGTAAAAGAGAGGAACTTAGGTCAAAAGTTGTCGTGCAAAAAGGTAGGTTTAAAGAAACCATGTACAATTCAAGATGAGTAAAAATTGCCACTTGTCTGCGCGCGTTGAGCCCCTTGTATTTGTAATAGGGGTGTGGCCGTCAAACTATATGAATTACATATAGCTGCGTCGGACTCGTCTAACTGTGTCCGTAGTCTTGACGACCTATCGAATGCTTTAGTTGGTGAGGCCGTGTTAGTGTGCAGTTGCCAAGGCAGCCGCACTCTCTTCGGCGCGCAGGGATCGCTCAATATTTCCATTTACTGTAATGATGCCACGTGGACCGGGCATCTTAAGCATGAGGGAAGCGTAATGCGGTATTGCATTAAAGTGAGCGAAAGCTTCGCGTCCAAGTAGTGCTTGATAGCCACTTTGGAACGGAGCAATGTGGAAGGTTAAATTTTCACTATGGAAGTTATCGGGGAAGCCGAATATGACCTCTAGTAGCAGGGAGCCCGTGCAATGAGCCCCTGGGCCTGGCATTACTCCTTGAAAGGTAGTATTGCTGTGGCAAATTTTCGTTGGGTATATCCCCATTTTGCGGACTGTGTCCTGATATATCAGGTTTAGACTGCTGCCACCATCCATCAGGACTCGTGTGAAGAGGTATCCGTCAATTATTGGGTCTAATACCAAGGCAGCCCATCCTGCACGCCGGATACTTGCTGAGTAATCCCGATGGTCGAAAGTGATTGGTTGAGACGACCAGTGGCAGGACTCCGCGGTGATAGGCCCTTGGGCATATTTCTCTAGGAGTGTCGCTTTGTTTCTCCCCTTGATCACGTGTAACACGTTCACTGTTTTGACTTCCGGTGGAAATTTCTTTTGTTCCCCAGTGTCTTGCTTGAGAGGCTTGTCCTCGTCTTCGCTTGGTGTATCCCCCCTTGTGTACGGCGTTGAGCTTACCGGACTGCTCGAAGACCCAACATTCTCTGTGGGTATGATTTGCAGGTTTATCGGGGGTGCTATGGATCTGACATATTTGGTCCAAAATTTTGTTTAGGCTGGACAGTTCATCTCTGGTGCCTTTAGAGGGCGGCTTTTGCTGACCTGGCCGAGAGCTTCTGAATTCGGCGTTTACCGCCATGCTCTTCGGGCTGTCTTCTTTATTCTGGCGCTTATTATTTTTGCTGTGTCGTGATTTCCCGTTTCCATCTCTAACTTTGGATGTACTTGGGTCGCTGATGCTGCATCGGGCTAGCCAGCTGTCCTCGCCCGCGCAAAAGCGGGTCATGAGGCTTGTTAATGCTGCCATTGTTCTCGGCTTTTCTTGGCCGAGGTGTCTGGCAAGCCATTCATCTCGGACGCTGTGTTTAAAAGCTGCCAAGGCTTCGGCGTCTGGACAATCGACTATTTGGTTCTTTTTAGTAAGAAACCTGTTCCAAAGCTTTCGGGCTGACTCTCCGGGCTATTGAGTTATATGACTTAAATCGTCCGCATCCGGAGGTCGGACATAAGTCCCTTGAAAATTTGCCCGAAAAGCGTCTTCGAGCTCTTCCCAGCTTCCAATGGAGCTTTCGGGGAGGCTTTTCAGCCAGTGCCGAGCCGGCCCTTTGAGTTTGAGGGGTAAATACTTAATGGAGTGGAGATCATCTCCTCGAGCCATATGGATATGGAGGATATAGTCCTCAATCCAGACCCCAGGGTCTGTTGTTCCGTCGTATGCCTCTATTTTACGGGTTTGAATCCCTCTAGAAATTCATGGTCCAGCACCTCGTCGGTGAAACATAGGGGGTGTGCGGCACCCCTGTATCTGGGTGTACCGCGTTGTTCGGATGTTTGTTGTGTTGCATCATATGCTGGAGCGCGCTTGCGTGGTCCATAGATGGATCTGGTTGCGCCATCCTTTTGATGCGAGCCCTCGCGTGGATCGCGTATTGGCTTATGTGCGGCGTTGTTTGCCGCTCTATGTTGGCCGTGAGGTCGTTTATCCGGCCAGATGGCCGTTTTAATTTTTGGTTGCGGGGATCTAAGGCCTCCTCATCGAATTCAGGTAGCAACTTCCGCTTCGGGTAGCTCTTGGTGGGGATATTACCACCGTACTTTGCTGTTGTGTTGAGTACTTTACTCCATCTGATTCTGAGTGTGTCTTGCGTAGCCTTGAGCCTTTGCTTCTGCTTTTTTAGTCTCGTTGTGATGGCAACAAGCCTTTGATGGGCATTCTGTTGCTCCGGGTGTCTGTTCGGTGTGATGTCGTCCGGACTATTATCTTTGACAGAGTCGGGTTGTTCGGTTTGACTCTCCGTGTTGCCGTGGTCTGGCAATGGTTCACCCTGCTCTAACACTGGGTCTATATTATCGTTGTTTCTGCCGAGGCGGGATTTGGAGCGGCGCTTACGCCGCCGCTTTGACTGCTTCTCGAGGGGACAACCCTTCGTTGTGTCCTTCCGTTCCTCGTCGTCGTTTTATTTTGGTGTGTCCACCATGTATACGTCATGTGATGAAGTGGGCGTCCAATGCCCTGTGGGCAGTGGTTCCTGTTCGTCTCCTGCATCGTCGTCCATACCGTCGATGTCTTCGGAGTCGAAGTCGAGCATGTCGGTTAAGTCATCGACAGTGGCTACTAAGTGGGTGGTGGGTGGGCGGCGAATTTCTTCGTCATCCGCGTCCCAATCCTGCTGGACATAGTTCGGCCAGGACTCTCCTGACAAGGAGAGAGCCTTTAATGAATTCAGTATGTCGCCGAAGGGCGAGTGCTGAAAGATATCCGCGGAGGTGAACTCCATGATTGGCGCCCAGTCAGATTTGATAGGCACGAGCGCAGGCGGTTCGGAGTCCGTGGCCGGGGAAGGATCCTGTAGTTTGGCAACACGGCTCTCGTGAAGGGTAAGGTCGATATTCGGCTCGATCGCCGCCGAGGATACGGCCTTCATGATGGGGTCTATCCACCCGTCCATGGATGGCGCAACTGGCTCCAAATTGAGGCTCGGAGCGGCTGTCGGTGTGATCTCCTGAATACAGTCCTATGGTAGAGCTAAATCGTACTCATCGTGACCGCGTGGCGCACAAGGCAGGGGCTCGAATCTGTCGAAGATCAAGTCTCCGCGGATATCGGCCGTGTAATTTAAGCTTCCAAACCTGACCTGATGGCCAGGGGCATAGCTTTCGATCTGCTCCAGATGGCCAAGCGAGTTGGCCCGCAGTGTGAAGCCGCCGAACACAAAGATATGTCTGGGAAGAAAAGCATCACGTTGGACTGCATCGCTATCGATGATAGAAGGAGCCATCAAGCCTAACGGCGACGACACAGAGGAACTCTCAATGAAAGCTCCAATGTCGGGTGTCAAAACCGGCGGATCTCGGGTAGGGGGTCCCGAACTGTGCGTCTAAGGCGGATGGTAACATGAGGCAGGGGACATGATGTTTTACCCAGGTGTAACACCCTCGATGCGACTATATCTCCCACGTGTCGAGGCATGACTTAGAGGCATAATCGCATTGAAGGCATATGTCGCAAGTGAGGTAATCTTCACATAACCCATGTAATATAATAAGGAATAAGAGATACATAGTTGGCTTACAATCGCCACTTCACACAATTACATGAATAAAGCATTACATCAACCAAATACACTCATGGTCCGACTACGGAACCAAAATAAAAGAAGAACCCCAAAAGCGACAAAGGTCCCCGATCGACCCCAACTGGGCTCCACTACTGATCAACTAGAACGAAACAACACAAATGAACAAGGTCTTCGACGAGCTCCTCCTGAGCTGGGTTGTGTCATCTGCCCGGACTCAACGGCACCTGCAAGCTGGTTTTGGAAGTAATCCGTGAGCCACAGGGACTCAGCAATCTCGCACCCTCGCGATCAAGACTATTTAAGCTTATGGGTAAGGTAAAGGTATGAGGTGGAGCTGCAGCAAGCGACTAGCATATATGGTGGCTAACATACGCAAATGAGAGCGGGAAGAGAAGGCAAAGCATGGTCGATAAAAGTATGATCAAGAAGTGATCCTGGACTACCTACGTCAAGCATAACTCCAACAACTGTGTTCACTTCCCGGACTCCGCCGAGAAGAGACCATCACGGTTACACACGCGGTTGATTCATTTTAATTAAGGTCAACTTCAGGTTTCTACAACCGGACGTTAACAAATTCCCATCTGCCCATAACCGCGGGCACGTCTTTCGAAAGTTCAAATCCCTGCAGGGGTGTCCCAAGTTAGCCCATGACAAGCTCTCACGGTCAACGAAGGAATAGACCTCCACCCGAGACATTCCGATCAGACTCGGTATCCCGGTACAACAATACATTTCGACAGGGTAAAACTAAACCAGCAACACCACCCGAATGTGCCGACAAATCCCAATAGGAGCTGCACATATCTCTTTCTCAGGGCACACTCAGATTGTCCTAGGTACGGGTAGGCCAGCCCAAAGTTGCCCCTGGTGGCCACCGGTAGCTGACAGGTGGACCAACACTCAGAAGAGCACTGGCCGGGGGGGGGGGGTTAAAATAATGATGACCCTTGAGTCTGCAGAACCCAAGGGAAAGAAAAGGCTAGGTGGCAAATGGTAAAACCAATGTTGGGCATTGCTGGAGAAGCTTTACTTAAGGCGAACTGTCAAGGGGTTCCCATTATAGCCCAACCGCGTAAGGGACGCAAAATCCGGGAACATAACACCGATATGACAGAAACTAGGGCGGCAAGAGTGGAACAAAACACCAGGCATAAGGCTGAGCCTTCCACCCTTTACCAAGTATATAGATGCATTAATCAAATAAGATATATAGTGATATCCCAACAAGTAAACATGTTCCAACAAGGAACGGTATCTCCATGTTCCAACAAGGAACAAACTTCAATCTTCACCTGCAACTAACAACGCTATAAGAGGGGCTAAGCAAAGCGGTAACATAGCCAATCAACGGTTTGCTAGGACATTGGTGGGTTAGAGGCTGAACATGGCAATTTGGGAGGCTGACAAGCAAGTGGTAGGCATCGTAGCAATGGCATAGCAAAAGAGCGAGCAAACTAGCATAGCAAAGATAGTAGTGATTTCGAGGGTATGATCATCTTGCCTGAAATCCCGCAAGGAAGAAGAACGAGTCCATGAAGAAGACAAACGGACGTAGACGAATGGGTCCTCACAAACTCGACGTTATCGGAACCAACCCGAAGAAGCAATCACCGGAAAAGAAGCACACAACAAAGTAAACAACCATCACATAATAATGACATGATGCACAATCGAGTATGATGCATGTCCGGTTTAATGAAGCATGGCATGGCAAAGAGCGCAAACAATCCTACAAATTAAGTGGAGCTCAATATGCAACGAGTTGCATATTGACAGACACCACAATAATTATTTAGTCCGATCTTGTTTATGTAACCAACAATATTAAATGTTGTTAGCATGGCAAGAGGGTGAAGCAAATGTAAACTACCTATCTAGTCAAGGTTAAATGAGGCCCGAGGCAACGAACAACAAATCCGGAAGAACCTCATATGCATAATTTAGGTTTTGGTACTGTTCTGCCCTAAACCATATTTTAGAGTTGTTAAACATGCAAGACAAGTAGAACATGTTAAACTAGGCAAAATTCTACCCCATTTACGTATAAAGTTTATTAAATTCCGAGTTACGGTTATTTAGTTATGAATTAAATCATTCTAGCATGGCATAGGAGCAAAATAATGCAATCATCATTTTAAACATTTTAACATGGCAAGAAATTGGCATATTATTAATCCACACATAATTTTAAGCAAGTTCCATATATAAAACATTTGGATCCGATGCACGGTTTGTGAGTTATTAAATGCATGAACTAGGGGGACTAAACTGTAAAGCTGCAATCTCTGGATAAATAGGAAAAATCGCAGGCGCTGAAAAAAAATACATCACGGGCCGAAATCTGAGGTAAGCCCAACAATGAGGAAAAAAATAGAGGAGGAGGGCGCTTGGGGGCTGCGGGTGTGGCTCACCCAGTGGGCTCGGCCCGTTAGCAGAGAGGAGGAGGCAGGAGCTGGAGATGGCCTTGGGACGCGCTGGGCCTTGAGGCGCGGCCCGTGACGCGCAGGAGGCAGGCCAGGCGCGGGCGGCGTGCTGGGCCGGACGAAGGGGAGCTGGGTCTGGGATCTGGGCCGGTGCGGAGGAAGTGGCCCACGCGGGCGCTCATCGTCCTCCTCAGCAGGATCCGAGCGAGGCCATGGCGGCGCCGGCGATGGAAGGCAAGGCGACGAAGCTCCGGGGCAGGTTCGGCCGGCCGGCGATGGGAACGGACAGATCCGGCCATCCACTTGGCGGATCCGGTGAAGGTCGGACTTGGCTCGGACTCTGACGACGCGGGGAAAGACGGACGGGCGGATCTCACAGCTCCGGCGGCGGATTCCGGCGGCCCGGGCAGCGGCAAGGAAGCAGGGAGGCCGGGGCGATGGGGAGGCTCCAGGGAGCAGCGCTGTGGGCTGGCCGGGCGACGATTCTTGCTCCGGGGGGGCACGGACGCCGAGGCGAAATGGCGGCGAACTCCGGCCGGCGAGGAACGCGGCCTCCGGCGACGGACGACACGGCGGCGGATGAGGCACCCGGGGATGGTGGGGCGCCAAGTGGCAAGGCGCGATTGGGCGTGGGAGCGGCGGCGCTGAGGTGGCGCACCCTCATTGGACGGGGTGAGGTGGCCGGCTGGGTGGACGTGTCTGGCCGACGGGCGGACATGTCCGGCGGCGCGAAGAGAGGTGAGATCTAGGGTTTCATCCGAAATTTCGGGGAGATGCACATATTTATAGGTAGAGGGAGCTAGGAGAGTCCAAATGAGGTGCGGTTTTCGGCCACGCGATCGTGATCGAATGCTCTAGATGATGGAGCAAAGTTAGATGGGTTTTGGGCCAAATTGGAAGGGTGTTGGGCTGCAACACACACGAGGCCTTTTCGGTCCCTCGGTTAACCGTTGGAGTATCAAACAAAGTCCAAATTGTACGAAACTTGATAGGCGGTCTACCGGTAGTAAACCAAGGCCGCTTGGCAAGTCTCGGTCCAATCCGGAAATGTTTAATCCCCACACACAAAAGAAAGGTAGAAAAGACCACCGGAGGAGAACGGAATGCCGGAATGCAAAACGGACAACGGGGAAAATGCTCGGATGCATGAGACGAACACGTATGCAAATGAAATGCACATGATGACATGATATGCAATGCATGACACGCAAGCAATGACAAGGCAAAAGCAGCGAATAACTAGAGGACACCTGGCACATCGGTCTCGGGGCGTTACAACACTCCACCACTACGAGAGGATCTCGTCCCGAGATCTAGAATGGCACCGGAGGGAAAACGAAAGAGAAAAGAGAAGAGGTAAAACAAATTGCTTCTTTGACAAACGAGTGAAACCAAAGAACCTTGCGAGGTTGAACAAATTCAAGAAAAGAATAGAACGAAGGAGAACAAAGTCGAAAACACTCCGTTAGAAAAGAGGAAGAAAGAACATTGCGAAAAACCTTGAGGTTGAAGGGAAGATATATATTGAAAACACTCCGGTTAAGGAAGGGGATCAAGGAAGACCAAATTCGGGCAGCACTCCAGTTGGAAAGAAAAAAGAATTGAATAAGGTCTTGATAAGATGAGAAGATACTTGATGAAATCACAACACACTGCCACCGGAACTATTGAATGAATGGAACAAGGGGTAAGAAAGATCTCAGACCGCACTCCGGTTGAGAAGGGAGTCAAAATTTGATAAGATGAGAGAGCTCAAATGAAAACACGACACTCCGGTTGAGAAAGGGATGCAAGACTTGATAAGGCGAAAAGAACTTGAACAAAGGGGCACAATACTCCGGTTAAGCAAGATAGGGAAGGAATAAGAGTGATATAATTTGGACAGCACTCTGTCTGTAAATGGAAGGAATTGAACTTGACAAGATGAGAGGATACTTGAAAAGAGGACACAACACTCAGATTAAAAGGATAGGCATGGAAAGATCATGATCTTTGACAAAACGAGATGATGGGTTGAAAAGATGAACATCACAATGCCTCCGGAACAAAAGTAAGAATGGAATGGAGTGAACGAAAGAAAACAATATCTTGAGAGAGCACGGTTACAACAGAAGCTAGAACGGAGTTGTTGGAAAACCCACAACGAAAATAATAAGCTTGATATGGTCTTATGGAATACCTCTCAAATTAAGAGATGAAAAACCTGCCACTCACGGGAAAAGAATTGGATTGACAAGAACAAGGAGACGAGAAGGCTATATTACCGGGAGGATAAAAGAAGAACTTGGGTCATTTATAAACACTATAGATGGCAACAGTCCTTAGGAAAGGCTTTGGTGAAATATAACCCAAGATAACTCCAAAGAAGAGATTGGTGGATTTAAAATACCTCATTCTTAATAACATGTGAAACAAGAACTCAAATTATCGAGAATGATGTAAAACCACCTCCAAAGATACGATAGATAGAAATGCACTCCGGAAAGGAATATGATGAAAGCTTGAGTTCCTTAGAAAAGAATCTCGATGAACACTTCGAGAAGGAATTAAATCCTTGATGAACCATTATGTAGAACCTCCATGAAGAACTCCGGTAACAAAAGAATGATCAAACGGAAAGGAAGATGAGAAGAGTAAGGTTGAAGCCTTGCAATGATTAGATGAAGCTTAGCAACAAGATAAAGGGAAAACTTGCCACTCCGGTGAGGAAAGATGAACAAATAGAAACAAGAATTTGATGAGCCTCCGGAATAGGGAATTAACCACTTGGGTGAATGAAGAATAAGAATTATGTTATGCTCATCCTTCAACAATTTAAATTGATGACAAACAACGGATCGCATACGACTTATTCTTGAAGAAAATATTAAGATCGATGTCGCGCCAACTTGGGAAGGTATTGAACAAACCACCGGAAGGGTTGAAACAACGAATGAATTGATATGGTGACCAAGGAAGAGAACTCTTGAACGGACCACCGTAAGAATGGAAAAATAACGAATAAAACATGAAGAACACCGGGAAGGATTAGCAAATGAACGAAGAAGCTTGAGGGGATTTAGCTACATGAGAATGAAGAGATCACGAACTGATTAGAGATCACTTGAACGAAGCACCGGTAAGATTTAGAGTATTAGAGCTGAAAGCTGGAATGAATAAATCTTAGATGGTGGGCTCCGGATAATCAAACTGAAAAGACTCCTGAATTACTCCGGATGGGTGAAAGGAATTCTCACAATCGAAAAATAATTATGAGAGGATTGCAACAATCTCGAATGACGAAACTTGAAGAGAATGGAGCAAGGTTGAAAGAAAATCTTCTTCGGTCTTCCAATCTGAGAATGACGATGAGAAACACCACCATGAATTATTTAGACACTCCGGAAGAATCAAAACGTAGAGGTTGAGCCAACGATGAAAAGAATTTGACAGATCTTGGAGAAAGACGTTTGACTGATGATAACTCATTCTTACGTCAAACTTTGAAAAGAATTCGAGGATAGCTCCAGGAAAAATTAGAAGAGTCAGGTAAGAACCTGGGAAAGACCTGTGGGTTATGGGCCCACTCAAAAGAAACACCGTTGAAGTGATTGCTTGAAAAGAGATATTCCACCGGTTGAATTAAATGGCTTGAATGAGATAACATCCTCAAAATAGCTTGAACGGATTAAGAGTGGAAACACGAATCTTCTGAGATATCTTCAGCACTCCGGAACAGATGGATAGAGAGAATTGAATTATTATGAGGTGCACCGGCATGAGCAAGCATAGAAATGAGGAAAGGGTATGACCAACAAGCTTGACTTGAATCCACCGGAGAAGAAAACGAGTGAAGAGTGACAAACTTGAAGCTCCGTTAGAATATTCATGAGAATCACCGGATAAGAATATTGATAGAAAAGAATGGATAGACTTCACATCAATAAGAAGGATACTCGATTAAGAGATCTGAATCCTTGGAGAAAAACAAAGGGAGGGAGGGCGGGAAAAACAAAAGCAACTTGGAGATGGATGACACAAACAATGTTGAGAAGAAATGATAATAGATCTTGCTGATATTGGAATGATCGGATCCACTTGAAGACAAACACACCGGTTAAAAGGATTGACAAAAACAATCTTGATGATCAAGAAGGATTGGTATCCACATCAGAGTATGAGAACACCACTTGGGGAAGGTATGGAATCAACACTTGACTTTGAAGCAACTCGAATACCACAACTCGAAACAAAACAAAGGATTGGCTTGCTGAATAAGCCGGAACAAACATATGATAGAGATTTCGTCCGAAGTTTTCGTGGTGGGGCCTACACGGGCTCGATCATACAACACCATCATGTACAAGGCAGTGCACATGACATACGAAGCGTCCCCGAGTCGGCATAGCCAAGGACTCTTTAAGACACAATGAGACCACTGTAAAACCAACCGTGAATAGGCGGACCACTAGACGTCGAACCCCAATTTCATATCATACATCTGTCGGAAAGATATCCTAAGAGCTACTTGAATTCCCACCTATGAAACTCCTGAAACTTTCCCAGTTATGCAATCAGGTGTTGGGGATACAGGGGAAGCATAATATCTCACCCAAAACTAGCAAATCCTACATCCAGCTGTATCCATCCTTCAACACATAACCAAGAAACCTTCGGAAATCATCTACCTCAACCTTCGAAAAGCATCCGTTATACAAGTTATGGCGATACTCCCGAACTCCCGCCCCAGTACTGGGTGGCGTCGAGGTTATCTCACCAACGAACTGCATAAAAGAGATTTTCGATGTCGGCGTACTAAACTCAGGTATTCCAGAACTGCAACGATAAAATTATGATGACAACACCTCAGAGCTCAACTCCCCGGGACACTTCCACTAAACCCCTCATAGGAGGCACCAAGACAATGTTCTCATCATAAAACCATCGGAACGATTCCAAGATACCCGCGTGATCCTAATTTTTTTTAATGAAATTTGAGAAGAGAAGGGTCAAAACTCTACGTCAGGATGCCTTACCAGAGCGATGAGGAGACTGGGAAGTAAAAAGAATTCCTAAGCTCTCCGATATATAATTCCTAAATGACTCAAAACATTTTCTAGACACAACTCGGCCGCTAAAAATGATCAAGCAATGGGGCTCCTAAGGTCGGGGAAGGCTCTGATTACCAACTTGTAACACCCTCGATGCGACTATATCTCCCACGTGTCGAGGCACGACTTAGAGGCATAATCGCATTGAAGGCATATGTCACAAGTGAGGTAATCTTCACACAACCCATGTAATATAATAAGGAATAAGAGATACATAGTTGGCTTACAATCGCCACTTCACACAATTACATGAATAAAGCATTACATCAACCAAATACACTCATGGTCCGACTACGGAACCAAAATAAAAGAAGAACCCCAAAAGCGACAAAGGTCCCCGACCGACCCCAACTGGGCTCCACTACTGATCAACTAGAACGAAACAACACAAATGAACAAGGTCTTCGACGAGCTCCTCCTGAGCTGGGTTGCGTCATCTGCCCGGACTCAACGGCACCTACAAGCTGGTTTTGGAAGTAATCCGTGAGCCACAGGGACTCAGCAATCTCGCACCCTCGCGATCAAGACTATTTAAGCTTATGGGTAAGGTAAAGGTATGAGGTGGAGCTGCAGCAAGCGACTAGCATATATGGTGGCTAACATACGCAAATGAGAGCGGGAAGAGAAGGCAAAGTACGGTCGATAAAAGTATGATCAAGAAGTGATCCTGGACTACCTACGTCAAGCATAACTCCAACAACTGTGTTCACTTCCCGGACTCCGCCGAGAAGAGACCATCACGGTTACACACGCGGTTGATTCATTTTAATTAAGGTCAACTTCAGGTTTTCTACAACCGGACGTTAACAAATTCCCATCTGCCCATAACCGCGGGCACGGCTTTCGAAAGTTCAAATCCCTGCAGGGGTGTCCCAACTTAGCCCATGACAAGCTCTCACGGTCAACGAAGGAATAGACCTCCACCCGAGACATTCCGATCAGAGTCGGTATCCCGGTACAACAAGACATTTTGACAGGGTAAAACTAAACCAGCAACACCGCCCGAATGTGCTAATAAATCCCGATAGGAGCTGCACATATCTCTTTCTTAGGGCACACTCATATTGTCCTAGGTATGGGTAGGCCAGCCCAAAGTTGCCCCTGGTGGCCACCGGTAGCTGACAGGTGGACCAACACTCAGAAGAGCACTGGCCCGGGGAGGGGGGGGGTTAAAATAATGATGACCCTTGAGTCTGCAGAACCTAAGGGAAAGAAAAGGCTAGGTGGCAAATGGTAAAACCAATGTTGGGCATTGCTGGAGAAGCTTTACTTAAGGCGAACTGTCAAGGGGTTCCCATTATAGCCCAACCGCGTAAGGGACGCAAAATCCGGGAACATGACACCGATATGACGGAAACTAGGGCGGCAAGAGTGGAACAAAACACCAGGCATAAGGCTGAGCCTTCCACCCTTTACCAAGTATATAGATGCATTAATCAAATAAGATATATAGTGATATCCCAACAAGTAAACATGTTCCAACAAGGAACAAACTTCAATCTTCCCCTGCAACTAACAACGCTATAAGAGGGGCTGAGCAAAGCGGTAACATAGCCAATCAACGGTTTGCTAGGACATTGGTGGGTTAGAGGCTGAACATGGCAATTTGGGAGGCTGACAAGCAAGTGGTAGGCATCGTAGCAATGGCATAGCAAAAGAGCGAGCAAACTAGCATAGCAAAGATAGTAGTGATTTCGAGGGTATGATCATCTTGCCTGAAATCCCGCAAGGAAGAAGAACGAGTCCGTGAAGAAGACAAACGGACGTAGACGAATGGGTCCTCACAAACTCGACATTATCAGAACCAACCCGAAGAAGCAATCACCGGAAAAGAAGCACACAACAAAGTAAACAACCATCACATAATCATGACATGATGCACAATCGAGTATGATGCATGTCCGGTTTAATGAAGCATGGCATGGCAAAGAGCGCAAATAATCCTACAAATTAAGTGGAGCTCAATATGCAACGAGTTGCATATTGACGGACACCACAATAATTATTTAGTTCGATCTTGTTTATGTAACCAACAATATTAAATGTTGTTAGCATGGCAAGAGGGTGAAGCAAATGTAAACTACCTATCTAGTCAAGGTTAAATGAGGCTGGAGGCAACGAACAACAAATCCGGAAGAACCTCATATGCATAATTTAGGTTTTGGTACTGTTCTGCCCTAAACCATATTTTAGAGTTGTTAAACATGCAAGACAAGTAGACCATGTTAAACTAGGAAAAATTCTACCCCATTTACATATAAAGTTTATTAAATTCCGAGTTACGGTTATTTAGTTATGAATTAAATCATTCTAGCATGGCATAGGAGCAAAATAATGCAATCATCATTTTAAACATTTTAACATGGCAAGAAATTGGCATATTATTAATCCACACATAATTTTAAGCAAGTTCCATATATAAAACATTTGGATCCGATGCACGGTTTGTGAGTTATTAAATGCATGAACTAGGGGGACTAAACTGTAAAGCTGCAATCTCTGGATAAATAGGAAAAATCGCAGGCGCTGAAAAAAAATACATCACGGGCCGAAATCTGAGGTAAGCCCAACAGTGAGGAAAAAAAATAGAGGAGGAGGGCGCTTGGGGGCTGCGGGTGTGGCTCACCCAGTGGGCTCGGCCCGTTAGCGGAGAGGAGGAGGCAGGAGCTGGAGATGGCCTTGGGAGGCGCTGGGCCTTGAGGCGCGGCCCGTGACGCGCAGGAGGCAGGCCAGGCGCGGGCGGCGCGCTGGGCCGGACGAAGGGGAGCTGGGTCTGGGATCTGGGCCGGTGCGGAGGAGGTGGCCCACGCGGGCGCTCGTCGTCCTCCTCGGCAGGATCCGAGCGAGGCCATGGCGGCGCCGGCGATGGAAGGCAAGGCGGCGAAGCTCCGGGGCAGGTTCGGCCGGCCGGCGATGGGAACGGACAGATCCGGCCATCCACTTGGCGGATCCGGTGAAGGTCGGACTTGGCTCAGACTCTGACGACGCGGGGAAAGACGGACGGGCGGATCTCGCAGCTCCGGTGGCAGATTCTGGCGGCCCGGGCAGCGGCAAGGAAGCAGGGAGGCTCCAGGGAGCAGCGCTGCGGGCTGGCCGGGCGACGATTCTTGCTCCGGGGGGGGGGGGCACAGACGCCGAGGCAAAACGGCGGCGAACTCCGGCCGGCGAGGAACGCGGCCTCCGGCGACGGACGGCACGGCGGCGGATGAGGCGCCCGGGGATGGTGGGGCGCCAAGTGGCAAGGCGCGATTGGGCGTGGGAGCGGCGGCGCTGAGGTGGCGCGCCCTCATTGGACGAGGTGAGGTGGCCGGCTGGGTGGACGTGTCCGGCCGACGGGCGGACATGTCCGGCGGCGCGAAGAGAGGTGAGATCTAGGGTTTCATCCGAAATTTTGGGGAGATGCACATATTTATAGGTAGAGGGAGATAGGAGAGTCCAAATGAGGTGCGGTTTTCGGCCACTCGATCGTGATCGAACGCTCTAGATGATGGAGCAAAGTTAGATGGGTTTTGGGCCACATTGGAAGGGTGTTGGGCTGCAACACACACGAGGCCTTTTCGGTCCCTCGGTTAACCGTTGGAGTATCAAACAAAGTCCAAATTGTACGAAACTTGACAGGCGGTCTACCGGTAGTAAACCAAGGCCGCTTGGCAAGTCTCGGTCCAATCCGTAAATGTTTAATCCCCACACACAAAAGAAAGGTAGAAAAGACCACCGGAGGAGAACGGAACACCGGAATGCAAAACGGACAACGGGGAAAATGCTCGGATGCATGAGACGAACACGTATGCAAATGAAATGCACATGATGACATGATATGCAATGCATGACACGCAAGCAATGACAAGGCAACAGCAGCGAATAACTGGAGGACACCTGGCACATCGGTCTCGGGGCGTTACACCAGGTTCGGGCCCTCTTGATGGAGGTAAAACCCTACGTCCCGCTTGATTTATTCTTGATGATATGGGTATTACAAGAGTTGATCTACCACGAGATCGGAGAGGCTAAACCCTAGAAGCTAGCCTATGGTATGATTGTATATTATTGTCCTACGGACTAAAACCCTCCGGTTTATACAGACACCGGAGAGGGTTAGGGTTACACAAGGTCGGTTACAAAGGAGGAGATATCCATATCCGTACTGCCTAGCTTGCCTTCCACGCCAAGTAGAGTCCCATCCGGACACGGACGAAGTCTTCAATCTTGTATCTTCATAGTCCAACAGTCCGGCCAAAGGATATAGTCCGGCTGTCCGAAGACCCCCTAATTCAGGACTCCCTCAATGGTGTTGATGGCATCTCGGCCGGAGGGGCGGCTAAGCGGCCTCCAGTGTTGCAGGAAACCACACATTTTGAAAACTGCGTTAGTGGCACGTCGGAGAGGAACACGCTGAATCACAAGCTTATTGCAGACAGTCCAGAGAGTCCAGCGAGCACCCCGATGGTCAACCACCTAATGTGGCAGGCCAACGAAGGGATGGACTGGATCTCTACGAAGAGGTCGGGGACGTTGGTATGGCACCATTGACCACCTACGGCTTCGTGAAAGCAACTCCAGAGGAATTGAGCCGATACACACGCGAAAAAGATGTGTTTTGAGCCTTCCACCGTGCCGCATAGGGGGCAGATCCCGTCCCCAGGGCCATTGTGCTTGAGACCTCCACCCCTGAAGGTACCCGACCCCTAATCCATTGCCATAAGAAAATTCTGATCTTGAGCGGCAGCCTAATGGCCCACACATGGGTGAGGGCATCAGGAGCCGTCGACGTGGCGATGGCCTGGTATAGGGATCTGGTGGAAAGCCGGCCAGAGGGTTCCAGGCGCCAAGACATGCGATCCGTAGTATTGTCGACGTCGGGTGTGTGGAGGGCGATGCATTCCAGCATCTCTTCCAAGCAACGAGATCAAGGGGACCAAAAGGTCGGCGGAACGCAAGGTGCCCTAAGTCCGAAAGAGCGACCTCGATCGAAGTCCTAGGCTCCACCGCTATGGAGAATAAAATCCGAGACAACTTCGAAGCTACATACTATTCCAACTCTTCGTGGGTATCAGTGACGCGTCAGTCCAAGACAACTCCGAAGCTACTTACTAATCAGAGACAATTCCGAAGCTACCTACCACTCCAACTCTTCGTGGGTATTAGTGACGTGTCCTACCTCGCACACACCACGGGTATCTTCACATATTACCAGTGATGTGTGCCACTACGAGCACACCACTGGTGAGCTATCTCCTATGAAGGTTTTCTAGCATGGGCAGTAGTGTATTTTCAATGGAGCCATCCAACAAAAAAATCAACAAAATTTCTGAAAGTTTAGCGGGTATCAAAATATTTACGACCTCAAAATTTTGGCCTATATTCAAACTAATTTCAATCCAAATTCAGTCTCAGTCAAAATCTCTTCAAATTAAGTGAATTTTGTTATACCGCATTCCCAAAGAATTTTTCAACTTTTCCAATTTTTCAGATATTTGAGTGAGTTCAGAAATTTATCTAATATCGGTATTTTAAATCTTGCCGTCCTCAATCATGTTTGGAGACCCCACGAGGGACCCAAACTGGAGAACGCAATTTTTATGGACACTATAAAATGCTGTCAACTTCAACTTCAGCGTAGTGACATGAGCACCTAAGATTATATAGTACGTACTTTCAAATACGTAAAAGTGTGACGAGAGGCATGAAACCCGCCTGGCCATGGATGCGTGAAGGGTGCACAATCAAAAGCGTCTTTTTCCTAAACAGCAGGCCGGCGTGAAATCGCGCACAACACAACAAGTCTCGCCACTGCTATATATACGCCCATGTATCCATTTCAAAACGCATCGAGCAGCTCAAGCGTTCAGAGCCACACATCTTCTCCTGCTTCCAGAGTTCTTCCGGTCACCAAGAAGCAATTGTAACATGGATGCCCAGAACAAGGAGGTCGCTGCTCTGATCGAGAAGATCGCCGGTCTCCAGGCCGCCATCGCCGAGCTGCCGTCGCTGAGACCGTCCCCTGAGGTCGACAGGCTCTTCACCGCCCTCGTCACGGCCTGCGTCCCGCCGAGCCCCGTCGACGTGGAGAAGCTCGGCCCGGAGCACCAGAGGATGCGGGAGGCGCTCATCCGCCTCTGCTCCGCCGCCGAGGGGAAGCTGGAGGCGCACTACGCCGACCTGCTCGCCACCTTCGACAACCCGCTCGACCACCTCGCCCGCTTCCCCTACTACAGCAACTACGTCAACCTCAGCAGGCTGGAGTACGAGCTCCTGGCGCGCCACGTGCCGGGCATCGCGCCGGCTCGCGTCGCCTTCGTCGGCTCCGGCCCGCTGCCGTTCAGCTCGTTCGTCCTCGCCGCGCACCACCTGCCCGACGCGCACTTCGACAACTACGACCTTTGCGGCGCGGCGAACGAGCGCGCCAGGAAGCTGTTCGGCGCGAGCGAGGATGGCGTGGGCGCGCGCATGAAGTTCCACACGGCGGACGTCGCCGACCTCGCGCAGGAGCTCGGCGCGTACGACGTGGTCTTCCTCGCCGCCCTCGTCGGCATGGCGGCCGAGGAGAAGGCCAAGGTGATAGCCCACCTGGGCGCGCACATGGTGGAGGGGGCGTCCCTGGTCGTGCGGAGCGCGCACGGCGCTCGCGGCTTCCTGTACCCCATCGTCGACCCGGAGGACATCAGGCGGGGCGGGTTCGAGGTGCTGGCCGTGCACCACCCCGAAGGTGAGGTGATCAACTCTGTCATCGTCGCCCGTAAGGCCGTCGACGCGCAGCTCAGTGGGCCGCAGAACGGAGACGCGCACGCACGGGGCGCGGTGCCGCTGGTCAGCCCGCCATGCAGCTTCTCCACCAAGATGGAGGCGAGCGCGCTTGAGAAGAGTGAAGAGTTGGCCACAAAAGAGCTGGCCTTTTGATTCGAAAATGTGCGTGCTGATCATCTGTCCTCAACTCGTCATTCTGTCGCCTGCATCGTGGTAAATTTCCTACTCGTGTGTTGTTTTGATGTTTGTGCCTGCAAGAAATATGCGTTCTGCCTTGTGGAGTTGTGGTGTTAATTTACACACGTTACATGTAGTAAGTACTACTTGTATTTGTACCTGGAGTAATGGTATGTAATAAGAGAAATAATGTGTGATTTGAAGTGCAATGCTAAATATACGGGTTTGCTATTTAACAGTCAAGTGTTTTTCAATTCGTCAACATTCAAATTTGTGTCCGTCCGTTCTCGCACGGAGATTCGCACTGATTTTCTTTTTTTCTTCGTGTCGGTGCCCTATTTGCTCCGGTTTGTTTTCTTTTACCGGGTTCAGTTTTTCTTTGTCTCAACCCGTAACCGCACCCGTCCTATTGGTTTTTGTCATGTTTGAATTCGGAGTGGGTGTCGTTCCCCTTTCGTTTGGTCATTCTGTTTCGATAAGGCCGAGGAGAAAACTCGAGCGGCGGCGGAGAGGAGGCGATTCATGGTGATTCCGAGCTATTCCACCGTTGGATTTTGATCTCTCCTCCCTTTTCTCTTCGTTCCTCGGCTGCCGAGGTTGGTTTCCCTTGTCTCTCGCATTCCCCGTCCTGTAGTTCCAGATCTAGGTGAGTTTCGTGGTTGTGGTTCGTGAATCGTTTGTTTGCTGTTGTCCGTGGATCTGTGGTAGGTGTTGCCATGTTGTTCTAGTCCGCCCAATTTCCCCACTCCATTTTGCTCGCCTGAGTTGTGTAGGAGCTTATAGTTGCGGGTTCTAAGTCTATAGTTGTGTAGGGGCTTGTAGTTGCGGGTTCTAGGAGCTTTGTGGTTGTTTTTCTCCCCTGATTGTAGGTGTGTTAGGCTTTAGTTTTGTTTTATTTTGTGTTGTGGTGGAGGTACACGTACTGGTAGTTGCAGCGGTTGATTTGCCTGGTAGTTGCAGTGGTGTATGTCCCCTTGCTGTTAGATGATAGTTGTAGGTGGCTGGTCATGATCCCCCCCCCCCCCCCCGGCAGCTGAGGTGTGTCTGAATGCGTGTGTTTCAGGACCCCCCCCCTCCCGTTTTCCACTGAAATTTCCAGTCGAATTTCACTTTCCTTTCTCTGTATTTTTAGTGTATTTTGTAGTCTATTATCAATGTACTTACCTTGTAACTATGTAATTATTCGGTAATATCAGTGTATTTACAGTCTAATATCAGTGCATTTACTTTGTTACTTGCACTGTAATATCAGTGTACTAACTATGTAATTACACTGTAGTATCAGTGTACTTACATTGTAAATCACAGTGTAATTTCAGGTTAATTTTACTCTGCAATCCTAGTGATTTCAGCATGTGGTTAGTTAGTCATGTAAGTGGATCTCTATGTATTGTAGCTCAAAATTACTGTGGATCTTACCAATTTCAGTGTAACTACTGTAATATGTTTCCAGAACCTTACTGTCCCTGCTTTCACAGTGTAATACTCCCATTTTATAATGTAATTCTTCCATATTTTTTGTAATTACTGTGTAATATATTCTAGTAGTATGACTGTGTAATTTACAGTGTTATACTCCCATATTTACAGTGTAATTCTCAAAATTCTCCCATCTTTGTAATTACTGTGTAATCTGTCCTAGTAGTACTGTGTAATTTATAGTGTAGTACTTCCAAATACTGCCAGAATTACAATGTAACTTTCCTCCTAGAATTACTGTCTAATTAATCATCCAATTACAGTGTAATTTGTTGAAGGAAATATGCCCTAGAAGCAATAATAAAGTTATTATTTATTTCCTTATATCGCGATAAATGTTTATTATTCATAGTAGAATTGTATTAACCGGAAACATAATACATGTGTGAATACATAGACAAACAGAGTGTCACTAGTATGCCTCTACTTGACTAGCTCGTTGATCAAAGCTGGTCATGTTTCCTAACCATTGACATGAGTTGTCATTTGATTAACGGGATCACACCATTAGGAGAATGATGTGATTGACTTGACACATTCCGTTAGCTTAGCAGCCGATCGTTTAGTATGTTGCAATTGTTTTCTTCATGACTTATACATGCTCCTATGACTATGAGATTATGCAACTCCCGTTTACCGGAGGAACACTTTGTGTGCTACCAAACATCACAACGTAACTAAGTGATTATAAAGGTGCTCTACAGGTGTCTCCAAAGGTACTTGTTGGGTTGGCGTATTTCGAGATTAGGATTTGTCACTCCGATTGTCGGAAAGGTATCTCTGTGCCCTCTCGGTAATGCACATCACTTAAGCCTTGCAAGCATTGCAACTAATGAGTTAGTTGCGGGATGATGTATTACGGAACGAGTAAAGAGAATTGCCGGTAACGAGATTGAACTAGGTATTGAGATACCGACGATCGAATCTCGGACAAGTAACATATCGATGACAAAGGGAACAACGTATGTTGTTATGCGGTCAGACCGATAAAGATCTTCGTAGAATATGTGGGAGCCAATATGAACATCCAGGTTCCGCTATTGGTTATTGACCGGAGACGTGTCTCGGTCATGTCTACATAGTTCTCGAACCCGTAGGGTCCGCACGCTTAACGTTTCGATGACAGTTATATTATGAATTTATATGTTTTGATGTACCGAAGGTTGTTTGATACGTCCATTTTGCATCATGCTTTTATATCAATATTTATTGCATTATGGGCTGTTATTACACATTATGTCACAATACTTATGCCTATTCTCTCTTATTTTACAAGGTTTACATAAAGAGAGAGAATGCCGACAGCTGGGATTCTGGCTGGAAAAGGAGCAAATATTAGAGACCTATTCTGCACAGCTCCAAAAGTCCTGAAACTTCACGGATGATGTTTTCCAAATATATAAAAAACATTAAGCGCAAGAACTTCACCAGGGGGGCCACACCCTGCCCACGAGGGTGGGGGGCGCGCCCTACCCCCTGGGCGCGCCCCTACCTCGTGGTCCCCCTGGTGGCCCTCCGGTGACCATCTTCTGCTATATGGACTCTTTCGATGGGAAAATAATCATAAGCCATCTTCTCGGACGAAACTCCGCCACCACGAGGCGGAACCTTGGCGGAACCAATCTAGGGTTCTGGCGGGGCTGTTCTGCCGGGGAAATTTCCCTCCCGGACGGGGAAATCATCGCCATCGTCATCACCAACGCTCCTCTCATCGGGAGAGGGCAATTTCCATCAACATCTTCATCAGCACCATCTCATCTCAAAACCCTAGTTCATCTCTTGTATCCAATTCTTGTCTCCAAGTTCGGGATTGGTGCTAGTAGGTTGCTAGTAGTGTTAATTACTCCTTGTAGTTGATGCTAGTTGGTTTAATTGGTGGAAGATCATATGTTCAGATCCTATATGCACATTAATACCCCTCTGATTATGAACATGTTTATGCTTTGTGAGTAGTTACTTTTGTTCCTGAGGACATGGGAGAAGTCTTGCTATTAGTAGTCATGTGAATTTGGCATTCGTTCGATATTTTGATGAGATGTATGTTGTCTCTCCTCTAGTGGTGTTATGTGAACGTCGACTACATGACACTTCACCATTGTTTGGGCCTAGAGGAAGGCATTGGGAAGTAATAAGTAGATGATGGGTTGCTAGAGTGACAGAAGCTTAAATCCTAGTTTATGCGTTGCTTCGTAAGGGGCTGATTTGGATCCATATGTTTCATGCTATGGTTAGGTTTACCTAAATACTTTTGTTGTATTTGCGGATGCTTGCAATAGAGGTTAATCATAAGTGGGATGCTTGTCCAAGTAAGGGCAGCACCCAAGCACCAGTCCACCCACATACCAAATTATCAAAGTACCAAACGCGAATCATATGAACGTGATGAAAACTAGCTTGACGATATTCCCATGTGTCCTCGGGAGCGCTTTACACCATATAAGAGTTTGTCCAGGCTTGTCCTTTGCTACACAAAGGATTGTGCCACCTTGCTGCACCTTATTTACTTTTGTTACTTGTTGCTCGTTACAATTATCTTATCACAAAACTATTTGTTACCACTTATTTCAGTACTTGTAGAGAATACCTTGCTAAAAACCGCTTATCATTTCCTTCTGCTCCTCATTGGGTTCGACACTCTTACTTATCGAAAGGACTATGATAGATCCCCTATACTTGTGGGTATTCAAGACTCTTTTCTGGCGCCGTTGCCGGGGAGTGAAGCGCCTTTGGTAGGCGGAATTTGGTAAGGAAAAGTTTATATAGTGTGCTGAAATTTACTGTCACTTGTTACTATGGAAAGTAATCCTTTGAGCGGCTTGTTCGGGGTATTTTCACCCCGACCAGTAGAGCAAAGAGTTGATCCTCAACCTACTGAAAATGAATATGAAAATGAAAATGGTTTCTTTGAAATTCCTTTGGGTATGATAGAAAAACTGCTAGCTAATCCTTTTTTAGGAGATGGAACAAAACATCCTGATGAACATCTAATATATGTGGATGAAGTTTGTGGATTATTTAAGCTTGCAGGTGTAACCGGAGATGTTAAGAAGAAGGTCTTCCCTTTATCTTTGAGGGGAGATGCATCGACATGGTATAGGCTATGTGACGATATGGAGTCTTGGAACTACAAACGATTGAAATTGGAATTTCATCAAAAGTTTTATCCTATGCATCTTGTTCATCGTGATCGCAATTATATATATAATTTTTGGCCTCGCGAAGGTGAAAGCATCGCTCAAGCTTGGGGGAGGCTTAAATCAATGTTATATTCATGCCCTAATCATGAGCTCTTAAGGGAAATGATTATTCAAAATTTTTATGCTCGACTTTCTGATAACAATCGCACCATGCTTGAACTTCTTGTGCTGGCTCTTTTATGATGAAGTCAATTGAATTCAAATGAGATTTATTGGAAAGAATTGAACGCAACTCCGAAGATTGGGACCTCGACAATGGTAAGGAGTCAGGTATGACACCTAGTTTTGATTGTGTTAAATCTTTTATGGATACCGATATTTTTCGTAAATTTAGCACTAAATATGGACTTGACTCTGAGATAGTAGCTTCTTTCTATGAATCTTTTGTTGCTTATGTTGATCTCCCCAAGGAGAAGTGGTTTAAATATCATCCTCCCATTGAAGTAAAAGTAGTTGCACCTATTAAAGTTGAAGAAAAGACTATTATTTATAATGATCCTATTATTCCTACTTCTTATGTTGAGAAACCACATTTCCCTGTTAGGATAAAGGATCATGCTAAAGTTTCAACTATGGTTCGTAAAAGCAATATTAAAACATGTACACCTCCTGAGCAAGTTAAAATTAAACCTAATATTGCTATTGTTAAAGATCTCTTGTCTGATAATATAGATGGGCATGTTATTTATTTCTGTGATGAAACTGCTAGAATTGCTAAACCCCGTGATACAGATAAACCTAGACCTGTGGTAGGCATGCCTGTTATTTCTGTTAAAATAGGAGATCATTGTTATCATGGCTTATGTGATATGGGTTCTAGTGCTAGTGCAATACCTATTGACTTATACAACGAAATTATGCATGACATTGCACCTATTGAGTTAGAAGATATTGATGTCACAATTAAACTTGCTAATAGAGATACTATTTCACCAATGGGAATTGTTAGAGATGTTGAAGTCTTGTGTGGGAAAACTAAATATCCTGCTGATTTTCTTGTTCTTGGTTCCCCACAAGATAGCTTCTGTCCCATTATATTTGGTAGACCCTTCTTAAATACTGTTGACGCCACCATAGATTGCAAAAGAGATGTTGTTACTGTCGGTTTAGATGATATGACTCATGAATTTAATATTTCTAAATTTGGTAGACAACACCGTGAAGAAGAATTACCTAGTAAAGATGAAATTATTGGTCTTGCCTCTATTGCCGTACCTCCTAGTGATCCTTTAGAACAATATTTGCTAGACCATGAAAATGATATGTTTATGAATGAAAGAAGGGAATTAGATGAAGTATTCTTTAAACAGGAACCTATTCTGAAACATAATTTACCTGTTGAAATCCTAGGAGATCCTCCTCCACCCAAGGATGATCCCGTGTTTGAGCTTAAACCGTTACCGGATACTCTTAAATATGCTTATCTTGATGAGAAAAAGATATCCCCTATTATTATTAGTGCTAACCTTTCAGAACATGAAGAAGAGATATTATTGAAATTTTTGAAGAAGCACCGTGATGCTATTGGGTATACTCTTGATGATCTTAAGTGCATTAGTCCCACTCTATGCCAACATAAAATTAATTTGTAAGAAGATGCTAAACCAGTTCGTGATCATCAACGCCGGCTGAATACTAAAATGAAAGAAGTGGTAAGAAAGGAGATACTAAAGCTCCTTGAGGCAGGTATAATTTACCCCGTTGCTGATAGTCAGTGGGTAAGCCCTGTCCATTGTGTCCCTAAGAAGGGAGGTATTACTGTTGTTCCTAATGATAAAGATGAATTGATTCCTCAAGGAATTATGACTGGTTATAGGATGGTGATTGATTTCCGCAAATTAAATAAGGCTACTAAAAAGATCATTACCCCTTACCTTTTATCGATCAAATGCTAGAAAGATTATCCAAACATACACATTTTTGCTTTCTAGATGATTATTCTGGTTTCTCTCAAATACCTGTGTCAGCCAAAGATCAATCAAAGACTACTTTTACATGCCCTTTTGGTACTTTTGCTTATAGACGTATGCCTTTTGGTTTATGTAATGCACCTGCTACCTTTCAAAGATGCATGATGGCTATATTCTCTGACTTTTGTGAAAAGATTTGTGAGGTTTTCATGGATGACTTTTCCGTCTATGGATCTTCTTTTGATGATTGCTTGAGCAACCTTGATTGAGTTTTGCAGAGATGTGAAGAAACTAATCTTGTCCTGAATTGGGAAAAGTGCCACTTTATGGTTAATGAAGGTATTTTCTTGGGGCATAAAGTTTCTGAAAGAGGTATTGAAGTTGATAAAGCCAAGGTTGATGCTATTGAAAAGATGCCATGTCCCAAGGACATCAAAGGTATAAGAAGTTTCCTGGGTCATGTCGGGTTTTATAGGAGGTTCATTAAGGACTTCTCGAAAATTTCTCGGCCCCTGACTAATTTATTACAAAAAGATATACCATTTTTCTTTGATGATGATTGTGTAGAAGCATTTGAAATACTTAACAAAGCATTGATCTCTGCACCTATTGTTCAGCCACCTGATTAGAATTTACCCTTTGAAATTATGTGTGATGCTAGTGATTATGCTGTAGGTGCTATTCTAGGACAAAGAGTTGATAAGAAACTAAATGTTATTCAATATGCTAGTAAAACTCTAGACAATGCTCAAAGAAATTATGCTACTACTGAAAAAGAATTCTTAGCAGTTGTATTTGCTTGTGATAAGTTTAGGACCTATATTGTTGATTCTAAAGTAACTATTCACACTGATCATGCTGCTATTAAATATCTTATGGAAAAGAAAGATGCTAAACCTAGACTTATTAGATGGGTTCTCTTGCTTTAAGAATTTGATTTACATATTGTTGATAGAAAAGGAGCTGAGAACCCCATTGCAGACAACTTGTCTAGGTTAGAAAATGTGCTTGATGACCCACTACCTATTGATGATAGCTTTCCTGATGAGCAATTAGATGTCATAAATGCTTCTCATACTGCTCCATGGTATGCTGATTATGCTAATGACATTGTTGCTAAGTTTATACCACCTAGTTTCACATACCAGCAAAAGAAAAAGTTCTTTTATGATTTGAGGCATTACTTTTGGGATGACACACATCTTTATAAAGAAGGAGTAGATGGTGTTATTAGATGTTGTGTACCTGAGCATGAACAGGAACAGATCCTACGCAAGTGTCACTTCGAAGCTTATGAAGGACACCATGCTGGAGATAGAACTGCACATAAGGTATTGCAATCTGGTTTTTATTGGCCTACTCTCTTCAAGGATGCCCGTAAGTTTGTCTTATCTTGTGATGAATGTCAAAGAATTGGTAATATTAGTAGACGTCAAGAAATGCCTATGAACTATTCACTCGTTATCGAACCATTTGATGTTTGGGGCTTTGACTATATGGGATCCTTTCCTTCCTCTAATGGATATACACATATTTTAGTTGCTGTTGATTACGTTACTAAGTGGGTAGAAGCTATTCCAACTAGTAGTGCTGATCATAACACTTCTATTAAAATGCTTAAAGAAGTTATCTTTCCAAGGTTTGGAGTCCCTAGATATTTAATGACTGATGGTGGCTCACATTTTATTCATGGTGCTTTCCGTAAAATGCTTGCTAAATATGATGTTAATCATAGAATTGCATCTCCTTATCATCCTTAGTCTAGTGGTCAAGTTGAATTGAGTAATAGAGAACTCAAATTAATTTTGCAAAAGACTGTTAATAGGTCTAGAAAGAATTGGTCCAAGAAACTTGATGATGCATTATGGGCCTATAGAACCGCATATAAAAATCCTATGGGTATGTCTCCGTATAAGATGGTCTATGGAAAAGCATGCCACTTACCTCTCGAACTAGAACACAAGGCTTATTGGGCTATTAAAGAACTAAGTTATGATTTTAAACTTGCTGGTGAGAAGAGGTTATTTGATATTAACTCAGTTGATGAATGGAGAACCCAAGCCTATGAAAATGCCAAGTTGTTTAAAGAAAAGGTTAAAAGGTGGCATGATAAAAGAATACAAAAGCGCGAGTTTAATGTAGGTGATTATGTATTGCTATACAACTCTCGTTTAAGATTTTTTGCAGGAAAACTTCTTTCTAAATGGGAAGGTCCCTACGTTATCGAGGAGGTCTACCGTTCTGGTGCCATAAAAATCAACAACTTCGAAGGCACAAATTTGAAGGTGGTAAATGGTCAAAGAATCAAACATTATATCTCAGGTAATCCCATAAATGTTGAAACCAATGTTATTGAAACCATAACTCCGGAGGAGTACATAAAGGACACTTTCCGGAACGTTTCAGACTCCGAAAAGGAATAGGTATGTGGTACGGTAAGTAAACCGACTCCAAAACAATTTTTAAGGCAATATTTCTCCTTTTTGGAATATTTAGAAAAATAGACAAATAAGCAGCAGTCCGGAAAGGACACGAGGGCTCCACGAGGGTGGAGGGCGCGCCCCCCTACCTCGTGGGCACCTCGTGTGCTCTCCGGACTCCGTTTTCTTGCAGGACACGTATTTTGGTCGGTAAAAAATCATTATATAATCTCCCGGAGGTTTTGACTCCTGTATCACGCAAAATCCTCTTGTTTTTGTTTCGAGCTGTTTATGTCAGGGTTGTCAAGGCCAGGTACTATGTCTTCTCCCTCCTCCTCCAACCATGAGGGCAATGATGCTTGGCTAATGAAGATAGAGCTGAAGAGAGATCAAGAAGGCCATGGATGACCAAGTTCTAGCAACAGAGGACACCCTTCAACTGGATCACAATCTTCTTACCCCAACAGAAATCGAAGCCTTCAAGATGATTGAGTTGGCTCATATACAAAATAAGTATCTCACACGTTAAAATTTTTGTTGAAGGAGCATATCATCGCACTCAAGGGCATTATCCCCAAGCTAGAAGACCTCCTACGCTCGATGTGCGACTATCCATCATCAACAACTCCACCTTCTCCTCCAACAAAGAAGAATTGAGTATCTGGTATGGGCACTCCACTTGGCAACCGCCAAGCTTCGGGGAGTGCCCCGGTATCATATCACCATCACTTTTATCCTTACCGTTTTTCTTAGTTTGATCCTTTTGGTAATATTTTGATCTAGTGGAATAAAAGTTCTTAGTATGATCTAGTTGTGAGTTTTGCTTTATTATCCTTCTATGTAATCGAGTTCGTGAGCTATATGATAAAGATTAGTGTTGAGTCAAGGGCTTGATTATTTTTCCATGATCCTAAGTGAATAAAGGAAAAGAGAAAGAAATAAAGAGAAACAAAGAGATCATGTGACTCTTATGGAGAGTAATGAGCTCACATAGAAAGAGTATGATGAATAAAAGTTATTGAGGTTGACAAACATAGTTTTGGTCATCGTTGCAATTAATAGGAAGTAATAAATAAAGAGAGGTCTTCACATATAAATATACTATCTTGGACATCTTTTATGATTGTGAGCACTCATTAAAAGATGACATGCTAAAGAGTTGACATTGGACAAGGAAGACAACATAATGGGTTATGTTTTCTTACATTTGAGATAAATTATATTGTCTTGGATCCTCCAACATGTTGAGCTTGCCTTTCTCCCTCATGCTAGCCAAATTCATTGCACCAAGTAGAGATACTACTTGTGCTTCCAAATACCCTTAAACCAGTTTTGCCATGAGATTCCACCATACCTACCTAGGGATTGAGTAAGATCCATCAAGTAAGTTGTCATCGGTGCAAGCAATAAAAATTGCTCTCTAAATATGTATGATTGATTGGTGTGGAGGAAATAAGCTTTATACAATCGTGTGATATGGAAGTAATAAAAGCGACAGACTGCATAATAAAGGTCCATATCACAAGTGGCAATATAAAGTGATGTTCTTTCACATTAGGATTTTGTGCATCCAACCATAAAAGCGCATGCCAACCTTTGCTTCCCTCTGCGAAGGGCCTATCTTTTACTTTTATCTCCTAAGCTGCAAAAGAGTCATGGTGATCTTCACCCTTCCTTTTTACATTTTATCCTTTGGCAAGCACAATATGTTGGAAAGATCCCGGTATATATGGCTAATTGGATGTGGGTTTTCATGAACTATTACTGTTGACATTACCCTTGAGGTAAAACGTTGGGAGGCAAAACTATAAGCCCCTATCTTTCTCTGTGTCCGATTAAAACTCCCTACCCATAAGTATTGCATGAGTGTCAGCAATTGTGAAAGACTATATGATAGTTGAGTATGTGGACTTGCTGAAAAGCTCTTATACATTGACTCTTTCCTATGCTATGATAAATTGCAATTACCTCAGTGACTGAGATTATAGTTTGTTAGTTTTCAATGAAGTTTACGATTCATACTTGATATTGTGATTGAATTATTACTCTAGCATAAGATGTCATATGACAATAATTATATAAGTTGCTGTTCTAAGAATGATCATGATGCCCTCATGTCCGTATTTTATTTTTATCGACACCTTCATCTCTAAACATGTGACATATTTTTCGATTTCAGCTTTTCGCTTGAGGACAAGCGAGGTCTAAGCTTGGGGGAGTTGATACGTCCATTTTGCATCATGCTTTTATATCAATATTTATTGCATTATGGGCTGTTATTACACATTATGTCACAATACTTATGCCTATTCTCTCTTAGTTTACAAGGTTTACTTAAAGAGGGAGAATGCCGGCAGCTGGGATTCTGGCTGGAAAAGGAGCAAATATTAGAGACCTATTCTGCATAGCTCCAAAAGTCCTGAAACTTCACGGATGATGTTTTCCAAATATATAAAAAACATTGAGCACAAGAACTTCACCAGGGGGGCCACACCCTGCCCACGAGGGTGGGGGCGCGCCATACCCCCTGGGCGCGCCCCCTACCTCATGGGCCCCCTGGTGGCCCTCCGGTGACCATCTTCTGCTATATGGACTCTTTCGATGGGAAAATAATCATAAGCCATCTTCTCGGACGAAACTCCACCGCCACGAGGCGGAACCTTGGTGGAACCAATCTAGGGTTCTGGCGGGGCTGTTCTGCCGGGGTAACTTCCCTCCCGTAGGGGGAAATCATCGCCATCGTCATCACCAACGCTCCTCTCCTCGGGAGAGGGTAATCTCCATCAACATCTTCATCAGCACAATCTCATCTCAAAACCCTAGTTCATCTCTTGTATCCAATTCTTGTCTCCAAGTCCGGGATTGGTGCTAGTAGGTTGCTAGTAGTGTTAATTACTCCTTGTAGTTGATGCTAGTTGGTTTAATTGGTGGAAGATCATATGTTCAGATCCTATATGCACATTAATACCCCTCTGATTATGAACATGTTTATGCTTTGTGAGTAGTTACTTTTGTTCCTGATGACATGGGAGAAGTCTTGCTATTAGTAGTCATGTGAATTTGGTATTCGTTCGATATTTTGATGAGATGTATGTTGTCTCTCCTCAAGTGGTGTTATGTGAACATCGACTACATGACACTTCACCATTGTTTGGGCCTAGGGGAAGGCATTGGGAAGTAATAAATAGATGATGGGTTGCTTGAGTGACAAAAGCTTAAACCCTACTTTATGCGTTGCTTCGTAAGGGGCTGATTTGGATCCATATGTTTCATGCTATGTATAGGTTTATCTTAATACTTTTGTTGTATTTGCTGATGCTTGCAATAGAGGTTAATCATAAGTGGGATGCTTGTCCAAGTAAGGGCAGCACCCAAGCACCGGTCCACCCACATACCAAATTATCAAAGTACCAAACGCGAATGAACATGATGAAAACTAGCTTGGTGATATTCCCATGTGTCCTCGGGAGCGCTTTACACCATATAAGACTTTGTCCAGGATTGTCCTTTGCTAAAAAAAGGATTGGGCCACCTTGCTGCACCTTATTTACTTTTGTTACTTGTTGCTCGTTACAATTATCTTATCACAAAACTATCTATTACCACTTATTTCAGTACTTGCAGAGAATACCTTGCTGGAAACCGCTTATCATTTCCTTATGCTCCTCGTTGGGTTCGACACTCTTACTTATCAAAAGGACTACGATAGATCCTCTATACTTGTGGGTCATCATTGTTCGGAGTCCCGGATGTGATCACGGACATGACGAGGAGTCTCAAAATGGTCGAGACATGAAGATTGATATATTGAAAGCCTATGTTTGGATATCGGAAGTGTTCCGGGTGAAATCGGGATTTTACCGGAGTACCGGGAGGTTACCGGAACCCCCCGGGGACTTAATGGGCCTTAGTGGGCCTTGGTGGAAAGAGAGGAGAGGCGGCCAGGGCATGGGCCACGCCCCCTCCCCCTAGTCCGAATAGGACAAGGAGAGGGGGAAGCGCCCCCCTTCCTTCTTCTCCTCCACCTCTTTCCCCTCTCTCTCCTAGTCCAACAAGGAAAGGGGGGGAGTCCTACTCCCAGTAGGAGTAGGACTCCTCCTGGCGCGCCCCTCTCTAGGCCGGTTGCACCCCCCCTTGCTCCTTTATATACGGGGGCAGGGGGGCACCCCATAGACACAACAATTGATCGTTTGATCTTTTAGCCGTGTGCGGTGCCCCCTCCACCATAGTCCACCTCGATAATACTGTAGCGGTGCTTAGGCAAAGCCCTGCATCGGTAGAACATCATCATCGTCACCATGCCGTCGTGCTGACGAAATGCTCCCTCAACACTTGGCTGGATCAGAGTTCGAGGGACGTCATCGGGCTGAACGTGTGTTGAACTCGGAGGTGTCGTACGTTCGGTACTTGATCGTTTGGATCATGAAGACGTACGACTACATCAACCGCGTTGTGCTAAACGCATCCGCTTTCGGTCTACAAGGGTACATGGACAACACTCTCCCCTCTCGTTGCTATGCATCACCATGATCTTGCATGTGCGTAGGAATTTTTTTGAAATTACTACGTTCCCCAACAGTGGCATCCAAGCCAGGTTTTATGCGTAGATGTCATATGCACGAGTAGAACACAAGTGAGTTGTGGGCGATATAAGTCATACTTCTTACCAACATGTCATACTTTGGTTCGGCGGTATTGTTGGATGAAGTGGCCCGGACCGACATTACGCGTACGCTTACGGGGGATTGGTTCTACCGACGTGCTTTGCACACAGGTGGCTGGCGGGTGTCAGTTTCTCCAACTTTAGCTGAACCGAGTATGGCTACGCCCCATACTTGAGAAGGTTAAAACAACACCAACTTGACAAACTATCGTTGTGGTTTTGATGCGTAGGTAAGAACGGTTCTTGCTAAGCCCGTAGCAGCCACGTAAAATTTGCAACAACAAAGTAGAGGACGTCTAACTTGTTTTTGCAGGGCATGTTGTGATGTGATATGGTCAAGACATGATGCTAAATTTTATTGTATGAGATGATCATGTTTTGTAACCGAGTTATCGGCAACTGGCAGGAGCCATATGGTTGTCGCTTTATTGTATGCAATGCAATCGCCCTGTAATGCTTTACTTTATCACTAAACGGTAGCGATAGTCATGGAAGCATAAGATTGGCGAGACGACAACGATGCTACGATGGAGATCAAGGTGTCGCGCCGATGATGATGGTGATCATGACAGTGCTTCGGAGATGGAGAACACAAGCACAAGATGATGATGGCCATATCATATCACTTATATTGATTGCATGTGATGTTTATCTTTTATGCATCTTATCTTGCTTTGATTGATGGTAGCATTATAAGATGATCCCTCACTAAATTATTAAAGTATAACTGTTCTCCCTGAGTATGCACCGTTGCGAAAGTTCTTCGTGCTGAGACACCACGTGATGATCGGGTGTGATAGGCTCTACGTTCAAATACAACGGGTGCGAAACAGTTGCAAACGCGGAATACTCAGGTTAAACTTGACGAGCCTAGCATATAACAGATATGGCCTCGGAACACAGAGACCAAAAGGTCGAGCATGAATCATATAGTAGATATGATCAACATAGTGATGTTCACCATTGAAACTACTCCATCTCACGTGATGATCAGACATGGTTTAGTTGATATAGATCACGTGATCACTTAGAGGATTAGAGGATGTCTATCTAAGTGGGAGTTCTTAAGTAATATGATTAATTGAACTTAAATTTATCATGAACTTAGTACCTGATAGTATCTTGCTTGTCTATGTTGATTGTAGATAGATGGCCCGTGCTGTTGTTCCGTTGAATTTTAATGCGTTCCTTGAGAAAGCAAAGTTGAAAGATGATGGTAGCAATTACACGGACTGGGTCTGTAACTTGAGGATTATCCTCATTGCTGCTCAGAAGAATTACATCCTAGAAGCACCGCTGAGTGCTAGGCCTGCTGCTGATGCAACTGACGACGTTAAGAACGTCTGGTAGAGCAAAGCTGATGACTACTCGATAGTTCAGTGTGCCATGCTTTACGGCTTAGAACCGGGACTTCAACGACGTTTTATACGTCATGGAGCATATGAGATGTTCCAGGAGTTGAAGTTAATATTTCAAAAGAATGCCCGGATTGAGAGATATGAAGTCCGCAATAAGTTCTACAGCTGCAAGATCGAGGAGAATAGTTCTGTCAGTGAGCATATACTCAAGATGTCTGGATACTGCAATCACTTGATTCAACTGGGAGTTAATCTTCCGAATGATAGCGTCATTGACAGAATTCTCCAATCACTGCCACCAAGCTACAAAAGCTTCGTGATGGACTATAATATGCAAGGGATGGATAAGACAATTCCCTAGCTCTTCGCAATGCTAAAGGCAGCGGAGGTAGAAATCAAGAAGGAGCATCAAGTGTTGATGGTCAATAAGACCACCCGTTTCAAGAAAAAGGGTAAAGGTAAGAAGAAGGGGAACTTAAAAAAGAACAGCAAGCAAGTTGCTGCTCAGGATAAGAAACTCAAGTCTGGACCTAAGCCTGAGACTGAGTGCTTCTACTGCAAGCAGACTGGTCACTAGAAGCGGAACTGCCCCAAGTATTTGGCGGATAAGAAGGATGGCAAGGTGAACAAAGGTATATGTGATATACATGTTATTGATATATACCTTACTAATGCTCGCATTAGCACCTGGGTATTTGATACTGGTTCTGTTGCTAATATTTGCAACTCGAAACATGGGCTACAGATTAAGCGAAGATTGGCTAAGGACGAGGTGAGGATGCGCGTGGGAAATGGTTCCAAAGTCGATGTGATCACGGTCGGCACGCTACCTCTACATCTACCTTCGGGATTAGTATTAGACCTAAATAATTGTTATTTGGTGCCAGCGTTGAGCATGAACATTATATCTGGATCTTGTTTGATGCGAGACGGTTATTCATTTAAATCAGAGAATAATGATTGTTCTATTTATATGAGTAATATATTTTATGGTCATGCACCCTTGAAGAGTGGATTATTTTTGCTAAATCTCGATAGTAGTGATACACCTATTCATAATATTGAAACCAAAAGATGCAAAGTTGATAATGATAGTGCAACTTATTTGTGGCACTGCCATTTAGGTCATATCGGAGTAAAGCGCATGAAGAAACTCCATACTAATGGACTTTTGGAACCACTTGATTATGAATCACTTGGTACTTGCGAACTGTGCCTCATGGGCAAGATGACTAAAACGCCGTTCTCCAAAACTATGGAGAGAGCAACAGATTTGTTGGAGATCATACATACAGATGTATGTGGTCCGATGAATGTTGAGGCTCGTGGCGGATATCGTTATTTTCTCACTTTCACAGATGATTTAAGCAGATATGGGTATATCTACTTAATGAAACATAAGTCTGAAACATTTCAAAAGTTCAAAGAATTTTAGATTGAAGTTGATAATCATCGTAACAAGAAAATAAAGTTTCTACGATCTGATCGTGGAGGAGAATATTTGAGTTATGAGTTTGGTCTTCATTTGAAACAATGCGGAATAGTTTCGCAACTCACGCCACCCGGAACACAACAACGTAATGGTGTGTCCGAATGTTGTAATCGTACTTTACTAGATATGGTGCGATCTATGATGTCTCTTACTGATTTACCGCTATCGTTTTGGGGTTATGCTTTAGAGACAACCGCATTCACGTTAAATAGGGCACCATCAAAATCCGTTGAGACGACGCCTTATGAACTGTGGTTTGGTAAGAAACCAAAGTTGTCGTTTCTGAAAGTTTGGGGCCGCGATGCTTATGTGAAAAAGCTTCAACCTGATAAGCTCGAACCCAAATCAGAGAAATGTGTCTTCATCGGATACCCAAAGGAGACTGTTGGGTACACCTTCTATCACAGATCCGAAGGCAAGACTTTTGTTGCTAAATTCCGAGTTTTTCTAGAGAAGGAGTTTCTCTCGAAAGAAGTGAGTGGGAGGAAAGTAGAACTTGATGAGGTAACTGTACCTGCTCCCTTGACGATGTGAACTAGATTATTGACTCTAGTGCAAGTGGGAGACTGAAGGAAATATGCCCTAGAGGCAATAATAAAGTTATTATTTATTTCCTTATATCATGATAAATGTTTATTATTCTTGCTAGAACTGTATTAACCGGAAACATAATACATGTGTGAATACATAGACAAACAGAGTGTCACTAGTATGCCTCTACTTGACTGGCTCGTTGATCAAAGATGGTTAAGTTTCCTAACCATTGACATGGGTTATCATTTGATTAACGGGATCACACCATTAGGAGAATGATGTGATTGACTTGACCCATTCCATTAGCTTAGCACCCGATCGTTTAGAATGTTGCTATTGCTTTCTTCATGACTTATACATGTTCCTATGACAATGAGATTATGCAACTCCTGGTTATAGGAGGAACACTTTGTGTGCTACCAAATGTCACAACATAACTGGGTGATTATAAAGGTGTTCTACAGGTGTCTCCAAAGGTACTTGTTGGGTTGGCGTATTTCGAGATTAGGATTTGTCACTCCATTGTCGGAAAGGTATCTCTGGGCCCTCTCGGTAATGCACATCACTTAAGCCTTGCAAGCATTGCAACTAATGAGTTAGTTGCGGGATGATATATTACGGAACGAGTAAAGAGACTTGCCGGTAACGAGATTGAACTAGGTATTGAGATACCGATGATCGAATCTCGGCCAAGTAACATACCGATGACAAAGGGAACAACGTATGTTGTTATGCGGTTAGACCGACAAAGATCTTCGTAGAATATGTGGGAGCCAATATGAACATCCAGGTTCCGCTATTGGTTATTGACCGGAGACGTGTCTCGGTCATGTCCACATAGTTCTCGAACCCGTAGGGTCCGCACGATTAACGTTTCGATGACAGTTATATTATGAGTTTATATGTTTTGATGTACCAAAGGTTGTTCGGAGTCCCGGATGTGATCACGGACTTGACGAGGAGTCTCGAAATGGTCGAGACATGAAGATTGATATATTGGAAGCCTATGTTTGGATATCGGAAGTGTTCCGGGTGAAATCGGGATTTTACCGGAGTACCGAGAGGTTACCGGAACCCCCCAGGGACTTAATGGGCCTTAGTGGGCCTTAGTGGAAAGAGAGGAGAGGCGGCCAGGGCATGGGCCGTGCCCCTCCCCCCTAGTCCGAATAGGACAAGGAGAGGGGGCGGCGCCCCCCTTCCTTCTTCTCCTCCACCTCTTTCCCCTCTCTCTCCTAGTCCAACAAGGAAAAGGGGGGGGGGGAGTCCTGCTCGCGGTAGGAGTAGGACTCCTCCTGGCGCGCCCCTCTCTAGGCCGGCCGCACCCCCCTTGCTCGTTTATATACGGGGGCAGGGGGGCACCCCATAGACACAACAATTGATCGTTTGATCTTTTAGCCGTGTGCGGTGCCCCCCTCCACCATAGTCTACCTCTATCATGAAGATCATGGTGCTACTTTGAAGCACAAGTGTGGAAAAAGGATAATAGCATTGTCCCTTCTCTCTTTTTCTCTCATTTTTTGGGGCCTTCTTCTTTTTTATGGCCTTTCTCTTTTTTTCATCCGGAGTCTCATCCCGACTTGTGAGGGAATCATAGTCTCCATCATCCTTTCCTCACTGGGACAATGCTCTAATAATGATGATCATCACACTTTATTTACTTACAACTCGATACTTAGAAAAAAATATGACTCTACGTGAATGCCTCCGGCGGTGTACCGGAATGTGCAATGATGCATGAGTGACATGTACGAAGAATTATGAACGGTGGCTTTGCCACAAATACGATGTCAACTACATGATCATGCAAGCAATATGACAATGATGAAGTGTGTCATAATAACAAAATGGTGGAAATTTGCATGGCAATATATCTTGGAATGGCTATGGAAATGCCATAATAGGTAGGTATGGTGGTTATTTCGAGGAAGGTGTATGGTGGGTTTATGGTACCGGCGAAAGTTGCACGATACTAGAGAGGCTAGCAATGTTGGAAGGGTGAGAGTGCCTATAATCCATGGACTCAACATTAATCATAAAGAACTCACATACTTATTGCAAGAATCTATTAGTTATCGAAACAAAGTATTACACGCATGCTCCTAGGGGGATAGATTGGTAGGAAAAGACCATCGCTCGTCCCCGACCGCCACTCATAAGGAAGACAATCAATAAATAAATCATGCACCGACTTCACCACATAACGGTTCATCATATGTGCATGCTACGGGAATCACAAACTTCAACACAAGTATTTCTCAAATTCACAACTACTCAACTAGCATGACTCTAATATCACCATCTCCATATCTCAAAACAATTATCAAGTATCAAACTTCTCATACTATTCAATGCGCTTCTATGAAGGTTTTTATATTATAGCAAATTTCCATGTTGTTCTAAAGGACTCTCAAAATAATATAAGTGAAGCATGAGAGACCAATAGTTTCTATAAAACAAAACCACCCCCGTGCTCTAAAACATATAAGTGAAGCACTAGAGCAAAAACTATATAGCTCAAAAGATATAAGTGAAGCCCATAGAGTATTATAATAAATTTCAAATCACGTGAGTCTCTCTAAAAAGGTGTGTACAGAAAAGATGATTGTGGTAAACTAAAAATCAAAGACTCAAATCATACAAGATGCTCCAAGCAAAACACATATCATGTGGTGAATAAAAATATAGCTCCAAGTAAAGTTACCGATAGACGAAGACGAAAGAGGGGATGCCTTCCGGGGCATCCCCAAGCTTAGGCTTTTTGGTGTCCTTGAATCTTACCTTGGGGTGCCATGGGAATCCCAAATCTTGGGCTCTTGCCACTCTTTGTTCCATAATCCATCAAATCTTTACTCAAAACTTGAAAACTTCACAACACAAAACTGAAAATAGAAAATCTCGTGAGCTCCTTTAGCGAAAAAAACACCACTTCAAGGTACTGTAATGCACTTATTCTTTATTTACATTGGTGTTAAACCTACTGTATTCCAACTTATCTATGGTTTATAAACTCTTTTACTAGCCATAGATTAATCAAAATAAGCAAACAACGGAAGAAAAACAGAATCTGTCAAAAATAGAACAGTCTGTAGTAATCTGTAGCTAACGCAAACTCTGGAACCCCAAAAATTCTAAAATAAATTTATGTACGTGAGGAATTTATCTATTAATAATCTTCAAAAATAATTAACTAAATATCACTTTCCAAATAAAAATGGCAGCAATTTTCGTGAGCGCTAAAGTTTATGTTTTTTACAACAAGATTAAAAAGACTTTCCCCAAGTCTTCTCAACGGTTCTACTTGGCACAAACACTAATTAAACACAAAAAACACAACCAAAACATAGGGTAGATAAATTATTTATTACTAAACAGGAGCAAAAAGCAAGGAATAAAAATAAAATTGGGTTGCCTCCCAACAAGCGCTATCATTTAACGCCCCTAGCTAGGCATAAAAGTAAGGATAGATTTAGGTATTGCCATCTTTGGTAGGCAATCCATAAGTGGATCTAATAATAAATTCATTTGGTAATTTAATTTTATTTCTAGGAAAGTGTTCCATGCCTTTCTTTAATGTAAATTGGAATTTAATATTCCCTTCCTTCATATCAATAATTGCACCAATCGTTCTAAGGAAAGGTCTACCAAGAATAATAGGACATGAAGGATTGCAATCTATATCAAGAACAATGAAATCTACGGGCACATAGTTCCTATTTGAAATAATAATAACATCATTAATTCTTCCCATAGGTTTCTTAATAGTGGAATCCGCAAGGTGCAAGTTTAAAGAACAATCATCAAAATCACGGAAACCTAGCAAATCACACAAAGTTTTTGGAATCGTGAAAACACTAGCACCCAAATCACACAAAGCATAACACTCATGATCTTTATTTTTAATTTTTATTGTAGGTTCCCACTCATCATAAATCTTTCTAGGGATAGAAACTTCCAACTCAAGTTTTTCTTCATAAGTTTGCATGAAAGCATCAACGACATGTTTAGTGAAAGCTTTATTTTGACTATAAGCATGAGGAGAATTTAGCACGGATTGCAAAAAGGAAATACAATCTATCAAAGAGAAATTATCATAATTAAATTCCTTGAAATCCAAAATAGTGGGTTCATTGCTACTTAAAGTTTTAACCTCTTCAATCCCACATTTAACAATTTTTGCATCAAGATCTAAAAACTCCGAATTTTTGGGACGCCTTCTAGGTAAAGGTGGCTCATCTTCAGTCCCATCATTATCAAGATTCATATTGCAAAACAAAGATTTAATAGGGGTCACATCAATAACTTTTAGATCTTCATGTTTATTATCATGAAAAGTAGAAGAACACGCCTTCACAATGCAATCTTTCTTAGCACACATCCTAGCGGTTCTTTATTTGCACTCATCAATGGAAATTCTCATGGCTTTGAGAGACTCATTGACATCATGCTTAGGTGGAATAGATCTAAGTTTCAAAGAATCAACATCAAGAGAAATTCTATCAACGTTCCTAGCCAATTCATCAATCTTAAGCAATTTTTCTTCAATCAAAGCATTGAAATTATTTTGCGAACTAAAAAATTCTTTAATATTAGATTCAAAATTAGAGGGTATCTTATTATAATTTCCATAAGAATTGTTGTAGGAATTGCCATAATTATTAGAGGGACTACTAGGAAACGGCCTAGAATTAAAATTACCTCTATACGTGTTGTTACCAAAATTGTTCCTACCAACAAAAATCACATCCATAGATTCATTATTATTCTCAATCAAACTAGACAAAGGCATATCATTAGGATTAGTAGGAGCACTCTTATTAGCAAACAATTTCATAAGTTCATCCATCTTTCCACTCAAAACATTAATTTCTTCTATCGCATGCACTTTTTTATTAGTAGATCTTTTGGTGTGCCATTGAGAATAATTAACCATAATATTATCTAGGAGCTTAGTAGCTTATCCTAAAGTTATTTCCATAAAAGTGCCTCCCGCGGCCGAATCTAAAAGATTTCTAGAAGCAAAATTCAATCCGGCATATTTTTTTTATATAATCATCCAAAGATTCAAACCATGTGTACGGCAATTACGTATCATTAATTTCATCCTCTCCGAAGCTTGTGCAACATGTTCATGATCAAGTTGCTTAAAATTCATAATATCGTTTCTAAGAGAGATGATTTTAGCGGGAGGAAAATACTTAGAGATAAAAGCATCTTTGCACTTATTCCATGAATCAACACTATTTTTAGGCAAAGACGGAAACCAAGCTTTAGCATGATCTCTAAGGGAAAAAGGAAATAGCTTCAATTTAACAATATCATTGTCCACATCTTTCTTATTTTGCATATCACACAAATCAACAAGGCTATTTAGATGGGTAGCGGCATCTTCACTAGGAAGGCCGGTGAATTGATCTTTCATGACAAGATTCAACAAAGCAACATTAATTTCACAAGATTCAGCATCGGCAAGAGGAGCAATCGGAGTGCTAAGAAAATCATTGTTGTTGGTATTGGTAAAGTCACACAATTTAGTATTGTCTTGAGCCATTGTGACGAGTAAGCAATCCAACACACAACCAAACAAGAAGCAAGCAAAAAGGCAAATAGAAAAAGGAGAAAGGGAACGGGAAAAGAGAGGGCGAGAGGAAAAGAGGGCGAATAAAACGGCAAGGGTGAAGTGGGGGAGAGGAAAATGAGAGGCAAATGGCAAATAATGTAATGCGAGGGATAAGAGTTTGTGATGGGTACTTGGTATGTCTTGACTTGACTTGGCGCGAATCTCCCCGGCAACAGCGCCAGAAATCCTTCTTGCTACCTCTTGAGCACTACGTTGGTTTTCCCTTGAAGAGGAAATGGTGATGCAGCAAAGTAACATAAGTATTTCCCTCAGTTTTTGAGAACCAAGGTATCAATCTAGTAGGAGATCACGCTCAAGTCCCACGCACCTACACAAGCAAATAAGAACCTCACAACCAATGCGATAAAGGGGTTGTCAATCCCTTCACGGTCACTTACGAGAGTGAGATCTGATAGATATGATAAGATAATATTTTTGTCTATTTTTATGATAAAGATGCAAAGTAAAATAAATGACAAAAGAAATAACTAAGTATTGGAAGATTAATATGATGGAAGATAGACCCGGGGGCCATAGGTTTCACTGGTGGCTTCTCTCAAGAGCATAAGTATTACGATGGGTAAACGAATTACTGTCGAGCAATTGATAGAATTGAGCATAGTTATGAGAATATCTAGGTATGATCATGTATATAGGCATCACGTCCGCGACAAGTAGACCGAAACGATTCTGCATCTACTACTATTACCCCACACATCGACCGCTATCCAGCATGCATCTAGAGTATTAAGTTCATAAGAACAGAGTAATGCTTTAAGTATGATGACATGATGTAGAGGGATAAAATCATGCAATATGATATAAACCCCATCCTTTTATCCTCGATGGCAAAAATACAATACGTGCCTTGCTGCCCCTACTGTCATTGGGAAAGGACACCGCAAGATTGAACCCAAAGCTAAGCACTTCTCCCATTGCAAGAAAGATCAATCTAGTAGGCCAAACCAAACTGATAATTCGAAGAGACTTGCAACGATAAACTAATCATACATAAAAGAATTAAGAGGAGAATCAAATATTGTTCATAGATAAACTGGATCATAAACCCACAATTCATCGGATCTCGACAAAACACACCGCAAAAGAAGATTACATCAAATAGATCTCCAAGAAGATCGAGGAGAACTTTGTATTGAGATCCAAAGACAGAGAAGAAGCCATCTAGATAATAACTATGGACCCGTAGGTCTAAAATAAACTACTCACACCACCGGAGAGGCCATGGAGTTGATGTAGAGGCCCTCCATGTTCAATGCCCCCTCCGGCGGAGCTCCGAAAAAGGCCCCGAGATGGGATCTCTTGGGTACAGAAGGTTGCGGCGGTGGAATTAGGTTTTCGTGGTGCTCCTGGATGTTTGGGGAGTACATGGACTTATATAGGAGGAAGAAGTACGTCGGTAGAGCAACAAGGGGCCCATAAGGGTGGAGGGCGTGCCCAGGGGGGTAGGCGAGCCCCCTGCCTCGTGCCCTCCTCGATCGTTTCTTGACGCACACTCCAAGTCTCCTGGATCACACTTGTTGAGAAAATCACGTTCACGAAGGTTTCATTCCGTTTGGACTCCGTCTGATATTCCTTTTCTTCGAAACCCTAAAATAGGCAAAAAAATAGCAATTTGGGCTAGGCCTCCGGTTAGTAGGTTAGTCCCAAAAATGATATAAAAGTGTAAATAAATCCCATTAACATCCAAAATAGATAATATAATAGCATGGAGCAATCAAAAATTATAGATATGTTGGAGACGTATCACATATCCAGTGTCTATGGTAGTTATTTTTCTATTATTTTTTTCTAGGTATATTTTCTTTTTGAGTTTATGTAATCAGTTTATTTATTTTGGCTTGTTGTCTTTTTCCTTTTTTCAGGAACTTTCTAGTGATGAAGGAGCCTTTGACAAGGCTCTTTTCAAGTTCTATGTTAATCAAGTTGGTTATCTGTTTTCTTTTTCTTGTTCTTTATTGTTTTATGTTGTTGGTTATTCTCTCTTGTTGAGGTAACTTTTGGCTTTATGTTTTTTCAGAAAGTAAAATCACTGAAGAGGAAGTTATCATCTGCTGGTAGAAGAAATGTGGTTAGTCCTTTTCCTCTTGCCATGATGCTCTCGTTCAGTATTAGCTTGTTCATCTTATTATTTACTTTTTTGAGTGCACTTCTTTGATATCTGTTTCCTTTTTATTTGTGGTAGAGGCAGAAGCGGTCTACTGATTTCCCTACTTGTCCCTCCTTTTTCACTCATGACCATCACCACTTTATAATCTGTCTTTGCAATGACTGTTATCTTTCTCATAGGGACTATGCAATCTTTGTCCACTTCCTTCGTCCTGCCCCACTTGTTGCACTTCATAGTTATTCTTGTCAGCTCATTGTTCCTTTTTTGCTTGTTGTTCTTGATGCTGCTACTGTAGCCACTGGGAATCCATCAACTTTGGAGTAGAAATTGATATATTCCTGGCCTTCTTCCTTTGTTTTGAACTGCATACCTATGTGTGGCTTGAAGTTGCTGCTAGTGTTCATTAGATTGCCCTCTGATGCAGCCTCTTGCTCATTTTGCAGGAATCTCTCAATGTCTTATTCGTCGAGGTATTCATTGTCATCTTGTTCATGTGAGTGCTCCGATTCTGGTATTTCCGTTTCTTTATTATTCTCGCAACTGTTGTTTTCTCTTGTTGCTGCTGAACTGGGGTCATCATCTTCAGCCACCTGCATTCTGAGCAATTTGCTTCAGTATTTTATTTCTTACTAGTTTTCAACTTCTATGGTATGTATATTTGTTACTGAATTTTGGTCTTTTACCTGTTCCAGATTCATGATGCCAAAAAGGTCTGCATGCTAGGGGTTTTCTTCTGTTGCACCTTCTTCGGTTGGTGTAGTTTCAGTTTCCATTTCATCGAATGTCTACAAAATAGTACTGAAGCTGTAAGTAGCTCTCTTATTCTTTTCATATCATGATAGTTTATTAAAAAAATTGTCACTTACTATTATGAGTTCTCTTACTCGATGCACCTCCATTTGCTGAATGTACCTGCAAGAAACATGCTCATAAAATATAGTTATTGTTGTATTATCACAACAAATGAAACCCATCTCTTTTCCAAGAAGCTGTAAAAGTAGTACTGTTTTCATAAGAATATTTTTCTTACCTTGTATATAATGTCTGGTTGTAGGAGCGCAGTAAAAGAAAATGATTCCTGTAGTTTTTTTGTGTGTCAGATTTTGTTTTTCATGTACTTAGTATTCTCTTCTAAGTTTTTGACATCTAGTGGTACTTACATTTAGGATAGGATCTTCATGTGACATTGACAGTAGTTCGTCTTCTGTTATTGTCCTTGTCATGTCCCCATCTGCATTTTTTGGAAAATAAATGTCAGTGTTAGTACAACAAACATATGTATAGTCCAAAGGAATTATAGTGTAATTCCTGTAATCTCTAGTACAGTCCAAAGAATTTACACTGTAATTACTGTAATTCTAGGGGGATTTCCCCATCTGCCGATGAATTACAGTATAATTTGGAAAGTTTCTGCTAGTGTAAAAATTGTGTTACATTCCATTTCCCCATTTCCCTCTGTAATTCATTGGCACTTTTACATTGTAATTCGTTTTGAATTTTTACCCTGTACACTTTAACACTGTGAATTACTATAATTGCTATGGGATTTACACCGTAATTATTGTTGTATTGCAGTTTATTCCATAGGTAGTTTCAGTGTAAGTTGACAATTTTCATTGTATTTCATTGGTAGTTACACTGTAGGTTTGTTACCATTTTAGGCAGTACCTAGTTTTTCAGTGTAAGTTGGCATGGTTTTGCTACTGGCCTGTCTATTGTCATTTTAGGCATAATGTGTTGCTGCAGTGTAATTTCTTCATCTATGCAAGTTTTTTTACTACTACTGATCAACTATTTGCAGAGTATTAAGTTTTCTCTACTATTGTTGTTGTTTCTTATCTTGATATCTAGTTCTCTGATCAGGCACGCAGACAACAGGTTCGTTTTTGGCATATATTTCCTTATAAGAGTGGTGAAGCTGGTGAAGAAATGAAATACAAGGGGGTAGCAGTAGATTTGTTTCTAACCTGTTGTACATCCTTGTTGCTCTTCTCCAGGTACAACTTCTTCTCCAGGTTCACACCCCTCTCCCATGGCTGCCTTCCTGGCATGACTTTGATCTGCAATTTCTTCTTCTACCTTCCCTTCTTCCATGGCCGCCAGCCCTAACTTTGTTTCTGTGTGCTGTGTGTTCGATGAGATTTATGATGTCATGTAGGAGGGGTGGAGAGGGGTTTCCCTTCCTTTTCCGTGCATAGCAATTTGATGGCAGGCAGGGAAGTTGTGGCCAGTTGTTGGCTGTAGTCCACCGAGGGTTTGTTTTGGTGGGGTTGGATTGCTGGAAACCGGGTTAGGGTATTACCCGACCCGTTTTTTCTGAACTACAGAAAATAAAGTGGCTGATGGGAGGGGTTTTTGGGACATACATGTGTCATCTGTTCATTTGCTACGAAATTTGAATGTTGTCAAATTGAAAAACAGTCGAATGTCAAATAGACAGTCCCACTAAATATAAGAAGGGAAACACTTCCCTTCAGTAGCCTGATACGAAAGCCAACGACACACCACTTGATATCCGTCGATTCTGGTTTAAACCAATGGTGGATATCTCAAACACTAATGCTTATTTTAAGAAGAAGAAGATTTGTCTTAGGCTTTGCTAACTACCCGTATATCACACACGCATCATCGCGTTTCCCCTCATCTCTCCTTCGCTTCGTCTCTCCCGTTCCCCTCCCTCTCGTCTCTACCGCGTGCACACCTCTCTCTGAGCTCTCCATCAACATTGCCGCCCCTATTCTCTTAGATTTCCATGCCCATATTCAACTTGCGGCGCATCGTGCTTCCTTCCCACCTCGCCGCTGACCACATCTTCCACCGCATGACTTAGATCGAAGCCAAAACCCCTGCGTTGACATGCTCTATGTGCGGCCCTTGGTGACGTTGCCTCTGCGACATCCCTGCAGTAGGTGTTTGTGCATGACATCTCCACCAGATTTGTTGCATACTTGCATCACAAGCTGCACAGAGGTTGAACCGGCTGTCAGAGTACCACCCGTCGATCACTGAACCAGTTGTGCCCTTCGGTAGTCTTTTCTTCCCTTTACATTCTTTGTCTTTAATACAATTTCACTGAACGTAAATTATTCTTACTGATCTATCATATTCTGCCTTGCTTTTGTGTGTTAACTAATAGAACCAATTAATTTTGATGGAATTAGTTCACAAAATGATGTACCCGCATGTTGGCGGCAAGCATTGTCAATTTCTAGATTCAGATTTTTATGCTTCCACTAGGTATGACTTATGTTGAGATATCATGAAATTGTTGCTTCGAAGTATCCATGCTTCCTCCAATTTATGTTTGTTCAATTCAAATAGTTTACCGCAATAGAACCACACTTAAAATATCCGTACTTAAGCATCCAATGTTTATGTGTACGTATTTTGAAGTTTCTTTCTAGTACTAGTTGTTGCTTCATACCTTCTATTCGGATGCATCATGCCTAAACGTTTTATGCTTCAAAGGTGCTCAAAGGTCGTTGGCACTGCCCGGGTGACATGCTGGCCAGCAGGATCAAGGAGCTCAAGGATGGGCCCACTAATGGCATGCACACGACTGCAAGCAAACGAATCAACAATGGGAACCGGTGGCAAAAATTCCATTGGCGATGGAGACCTCTGGCAGCACTACAACCTAGATCAAGATGATTGGAATTCTTGCTTCCTAACACTTGAAAATAGCATGCGACACAACTGCATCATCAAGCTTCACGAAGCAAGTAGGAAGCATATGTCGCTTAGAAAAAGAAAACGACATGGCCGCTTTGTCGATGTTTATGAAAGCATTTGAGAAGCTAGTAGGAAGCATGTGGCAAAATCAATATGAATATTTGTGATTGGTGACCTTACAAAAAAAATATTGTAATTATAAGTTGATTTGTTCTTTCCTATATATAGAAGCAAACTCACCTTTAGACGACAACACAATTTTGTTTCTCTAGATGCACATCCCCAATTTGGTTGAAGCATGTGCCTTCATGATAGCGAAAATAATTGTATTTTTATGGAAACAAATTCCTATCGCGTTGTGAGTAATACTATGGTTGGTGGGAACAATATTGTAACATGTATTTTTAGCAAATTGTAGCAACCCTAATTCACATTGGAAGAAAATCCCCAATCAACATAAACAAAATTTTATTGTTATGGAAGCAAACCATTGTGTTACCAATATTTGGTACCTGGAAAAAAATAAGGGATTTTCCCCCTAAAATAGGGGACTAAATCAAGACCGCAATTGATTGTTTATGTGCATCAAGAACAATGCTCCCGTGGGGTAGTATTATGCTTCTGTGCATCAAGAACAATGCTTCCGTGGTATTTAGAAAGAACGTAATTAATTGCCGGATTTAGCCCTGAGAAATAACAATACTTCTAAAATTATTTCCACAAAAATGGGATTTGACGTGAAGCAAATCCAGTTTGTGTGGTTGGTGATTAGGAAGCAGAAAAACTTACGGTAATACTCCTAGTTAGCAGGAAGTAGAGAATTACGGGAGCAGTTAATAGGAAGCAGGGAATTACGGGAACAGTTAATAGGAAACGTCCAACTAACGAAGGAATAGAGCATGGGATTTCAGTACAGATCCGATGGCCATTATGATCCAAATCCTACGGCTTTGGGCTAGTCTGATAGGAATCCAAGGATCAGTAGTCTGATCCCTAGTGGTGCCCATATAAGAAAGAGCAGTGCTAGGCAGCCAACGATTCTTTGACCGGTGCATGCACGACACTAACTAATCACCGTCGGATTAAATGCCTCTATAAATAATGAACGTGAGATCCTACAATCATCCACATGCCATCAAGTAAACATCGTGTGCGAAGCTATCATTAACTCCCTGAAAACCCTAGTTTTGCTATCTTCAAATACCCCCTCCGTTCCGAATTATAAAATATTCTAACTATTTTCTGAATCGAATATATTTAGTGTGTCTGTTTGTTTTAGTCCATATGTAGGTCATATTTAAAGTGATTTAAATTTCCAAGCATCCTAACATTTAGAAAAAAGTTGATAATTAGTAAGCCGACACCAACAATCGTCCAAACTGGTTACTACACTGAGCCATTCACATCTCGACGCACTACTCGCAAAACCATCGCCACTGTCGCCTCAAAACATCGCAAGGCGTCTGCAGCGGAATGTGTACTGCTCAAGGCACTAGGCATCTCTGAGTCTGATCTGGAGATCAATGAGGATGCAATCCAAGAATTCAAGCCACTCTTTGGCTCGCTATTGCGCGAGCAACATCTGAGGGCCATTGCGTCTATCTTTGGTAAGACAGTGCCACTGGATCTTGGGAGGGCTGTGATCAGCTGAAGAGTGATCCCGGCATAGGCTCTTCGCACTTGAAGTTGGTGTGGATTTATTTTATGAATCACCATCCCAAGGTGTTGTGCTGGAACTTGCATTGATTGCATAATCTTGCGAAACGTAAAGCCTTGAGGGAGTTCATTAGCACGGTCAGAGTAAACCTTGTCTGTCTACAAGAAACCAAATTGGAGATGTTTGATGCTTTCATGGTCATGCAATGTCTTGGGCCTGCATTTTCCCACTTCCAGTTCTTGCCCGCTACTCAATTTCATGGAGGTATACTAGTTGCCTGGACCCGTTGCTCTGTCTATGGACAGCTTCTCGTATGAGACAAACCTCCTAACTGGCAAGGTGAATGAGATCGACGAGAGCACTTGGTGGATCTCAGTTGTCTATGTTGGGGAACGTAGTAATTTCAAAAAATTTCCTACGCATATGCAGGATCATGGTGATGCATAGCAACAAGAGGGGAGAGTGTCGTCCATGTACCCTCGTAGACCGTTAAGTGGAAGCATTATGACAACGCGGTTGATGTAGTCGTACGTCTTCACGATCGACCGATCCTCAGTACCGAACGTAAGGCACCTCCGCGTTCAGCACACGTTCAGCTCGGTGACGTCCCGCGAAATCACGATCCAGTAGAGCCCGGGGAAGAGTTTCGTCAGCATGACGGCATGGTGACGATGTTGATGAAGCTACCATGGAAAGGCTTCGCCTAAGCACCGCTACAGTATGGCCGAGGTGGATTATCGTGGAGGGGGGCGCCGCACACGGCTAGGAGAGATCTTTGTGATCAACTTGTGTGTCTAGAGGTGCCCCCCGCCCTTGTATATAAAGGAGCAAGGGGGAGGCCGGCCGGACCTTGTTGGTGTGCAAGGAGGAGGAATCCTCCTCATAGTAGGAGTAGGATTCCCCTCTTTCCTACTCCTACTAGGAGGGGGAAAGGAAGGGAGAGAAAGAGATGGAAAGGGGGGCGCCGCCCCCCTCTCCTAGTCCAATTTGGACCAGAGGGGAGGGGGCACGCTTCCTGCCCTAGGCTGGCCCCTCTCTCTTTCCCTTATGGCCCAACAAGGCCCATTATCCCCCGGGGGGTTCCGGTAACCCCTCCTATACTCCGGTAAAATCCCGATTTTACCCGGAACTCTTCTGATGTCCAAATGTAGGCTTACAATATATCAATCTTCATCTCAAGACCATTTCGAGACTCCTCGTCATGCCCGTGATCATATCCGGGACTCCAAACTACCTTCAGTACATCAAAATATATAAACTCATAAAACCGATTGTCACAGAACTTTAAGCGTGCGGACCCAACGGGTTCAAGAACTATGTAGACATGACCGAGACATGTCTCCGGTCAATAACCAATAGCAGAACCTAGATGCTCATATTAGTTCCTACATATTGTACGAAGATCTTTATCGGTCAAACCGCATAACACTATACGTTGTTCTCTTTGTCACCGGTATGTTACTTGCCCGAGATTCGATCGTCGGTATCCCAATACCTAGTTCAATCTCATTACCGGCAAGTCTCTTTTCTCGTTTCGTAATGCATTATCCTGCAACTAACTCATTAGTTGCATTGCTTGCAAGGCTTATAGTGATGTGCATTACTGAGAGGGCCCAGAGATACCTCTCCTACAATCGGAGTGACAAATCCTAATCTTGATCTATGCCAACTCAATAACTACCATCGGAGACACCTGTAGAGCACCTTTATAATCACCCAGTTACGTTGTGACGTTTGGTAGCACACAAAGTGTTCCTCCAGTATTTGGGAGTTGCATAATCTCATAGTCATACGTGAAGTTAATATGCCCTAGAGGCAATAATAAAGTTATTATTTATTTCCGTATATCATGATAAATGTTTATTATTCATGCTAGAATTGTATTAACCGGAAACATGATACATGTGTGAATACATAGACAAATAGAGTATCACTAGTATGCCTCTACTTGACTAGCTCGTCGATCAAACATGGTTATGTTTGCTAGCCATAAACAAAGAGTTGTCATTTGATTAACGGGATCACATCATTAGGAGAATGATGTGATTGACTTGACCCATTCTGTTAGCTTAGCACTTGATCGTTTAGTTTGTTGCTATTGCTTTCCTCATGACTTATACATGTTCCTATGACTATGAGATTATGCAACTCCCGTTTACCGGAGGAACACTTTGTGTGCTACCAAACGTCACAGCGTAACTGGGTGATTATAAAGGTGCTCTACAGGTGTCTCCGAAGGTACTTGTTGGGTTGGCGTATTTCGAGATTAGGATTTGTCACTCCGATTGTCGGAGAGGTATCTCTGGGCCCACTCGGTAATACACATCACTTAAGCCTTGCAAGCATTACAACTAATGAGTTAGTTGCGGGATGATGTGTTACAGAACGAGTAAAGAGACTTGCCGGTAATGAGATTGAACTAGGTATTGAGATACCGACGATCGAGTAACATCCGATGACAAAGGGAACAATGTATGTTGTTATGCGGTTTGACCGATAAAGATCTTCGTAGAATATGTAGGAGCCAATATGAGCATACAGGTACCGCCATTGGTCATTGACCGGAGACATGTCTCGGTCATGTCTACATAGTTCTCGAACCCGTAGGGTCCGCACACTTAAAGTTTGATGACGGTTATATTATAAGTTTATGGTTTTGATGTACCGAAGGTAGTTCAGTGTCCCGGATGTGATCACATACATGACAAGGAGTCTCGAAATATTTGAAACATAAAGATCAATATATTGGACGACTATATTTGGATACCGGAATGGTTCCGGGTGAGATCGGGATAATACCGGAGCACCGGGAGGTTATCGGAACCCCCCAGGAGGTATATGGGCCTTAATGGGCTTTAGTGGAAAGGAGGGGAAAGGAGCAAGGGAGGGCCCCCCTTTCCTTCCTCCGTCCTTCCTCTTCCTTCCCTCTCCCTCTCCAAATAGGAAAAGGAGGAGTCCTACTCCCGGTGGGAGTAGGACTCCCCCCTTGGGCACGCTTCCTCCCCTTGGCCGGCCCTCTCCTCCCCTCCTTTATATACGGAGGAGAGGGGCACCCCATAGACACAACAATTGATCTCTTGGATCTTTTAGCCGTGGGCAGTGCCCCTCTCTACCATAGTCCACCCCGATAAATTTGTAGCGGTGCTTAGGCGAAGCCCTGTGACAGTAGAACATCAACATCGTCACCACGCCGTCGTGCTGACGGAACTCTCCCTCAAAGCTCGGCTGGATCGGAGTTCGAGGGACGTCACCGAGTTGAACGTGTGCAGAACTCAGAGGTGTCGTGCGTTCGGTACTTGATCGGCCGGATCATGAAGACGTACGACTACATCAACTGCATTGTGCTAACGCTTCCGCTTTTGGTCTACGAGGGTACGTAGACACACTCTCCCCTCTCGTTGCTATGCATCACCATGATCTTGCGTGTGTGTAGGAAAATTTTGAAATTACTACGTTCCCCAACAGTGGCATCTGAGCCAGGTTTTATGCGTTGATGTTATATGCACGAGTAGAACACAAGTGAGTTGTGGGCGATACAAGTCATACTGTTTACCAGCATGTCATACTTTGGTTCGGCGGTATTGTTGGATGAAGCGGCCCGGATCGACATTACGCGTACGCTTACACGAGACTGGTTCTACCGACGTGCTTTGCACACAGGTGGCTGGCGGGTGTCAGTTTCTCCAACTTTAGTTGAACCAAGTGTGGCTACGCCCGGTCCTTGAGAAGGTTAAAACAGTACTAACTTGACGAACTATCATTGTGGTTTTGATGCGTAGGTAAGAACGGTTCTTGCTCAGCCCGTAGCAGCCATGTAAAACTTGCAACAACAAAGTAGAGGATGTCTAACTTGTTTTTGTAGGTCATGTTGTGTTGTGATATGGTCAAGACATAATGAGATATAAGTTGTTGTATGAGATGATCATGTTTTGTTGAAGTTATCGGCAATTGGTAGAAGCCTTATGGTTATCTCTTTATTCCATAAGATGCAAGTACCAAATAATTGCTATACTTTATTGCTATGCGATAGCAATAGTTGCAAGAGAAATAGTTGGCGAGACAACCATGTGACGACACATTGATATAGATCAAGATGATGGAGATCATGGTGTCATGCCAGTGATGATGGAGATCATGACGATGCTTTGGAGAAAGAGATCAAAGGCACAAGATGATGATGACCATATCATGTCACATATTTTGATTGCATGTGATGTTTATCTTTTATGCATCTTATTTTGCTTTGATTGACGGTAGCATTATAAGATGATCTCTCACTAAATTTCAAGATAAAAAGTGTTCTCCCTAAGTATGCACCGTTGCCAAAGTTCGTCGTGCCCAGACACCACGTGATGATCGGGTGTTATAAGCTCTATGTCCATCTACAATGGGTGCAAGCCAGTTTTGCACACACAGAATACTCAGGTTAAACTTTACGAGCCTAGCATATGCAGATATGGCCTCGAAACACTGAGACCTAAAGGTCGAGTATGAATCATATAGTAGATATGATCAACATAGTGATGTTCACCATTGAAAACTACTCCATTTCATGTGATGATCGGTTATGGTTTAGTTGATTTGGTCACGTGATCACTTAGATGATTAGAGGGATGTCTATCTAAGTGGGAGTTCTTAAGTAATTATATTAATTGAACTTTAATCTACCATGAACTTAGTCCTGATAGCATTAGCATATCTATGTTGTAGATCAATAGCTCGCGTTTAGCTCCCCTATTTTATTTTTGTTATGTTCCTAGAGAAAACTAAGTTGAAAGATGTTAGTAGCAATGATGCGGATTGGATCCGTGATCTGAGGATTATCCTCATTGCTGCACATAAGTATTATGTCCTTAATGCACCGCTAGATGACAGAACTATTGCAGGAGCAGATGCAGACGTTATAAACGTTTTGACAAAAGTTTGGTATGATGACTACTTGATAGTTTAGTGCACCATGCTTTACAGCTTAGAACCAGGACTTCAAATACGTTTTGAACGTCATGGACCATATGAGATGTTCCAAGAGTTGAAGTTAATATTTCAAGCAAATACCCGAGTTGAGAGATATGAAGTCTCCAACAAGTTCTATATCTAAAAGATGGAGGAGAATAGCTCAAGCAGTGAGCATGTGCTCAGATTGTCTGGTTACTACAATCGCTTGAATCAAGTGGGAGTTAATCTTCTAGATAAAATAGTGATTGACAGAGTTCTCTAGTCACTATCACCAAGTTTCTAGAACTTCGTGATGAACTATAATATGCAAGGGATAATGGAAACGATTCCCAAGCTCGTCGTGATGCTGAAATCGATGAAGGTAGAAATCAAGAAAAGCATCAAATGTTGATGGTTAACAAGACCACTAGTTTCAAGAAAAGGGCAAAGTAAAGAAGGGGAACTTCAAGAAGAACGGCAAGCAAGTTGCTTCTCAAGTGAAGAAGCCCAAGTCTGGACCTAAGCCTGAGACTAAGTGCTTTTACTGCAAAGGGACTAGTCACTGGAAACGGAACTGCCCCAAGTATTTGGCTAGAGATGGCACCCGCAGGGTTTGGGTATGGGTGGAGCCATCCCATACCCTTACCCGTCATCCCAAACCTTACCCATCACCCGTACCCATACCCGTGGATGGGTACAATTTTTCCCTACCCGTCACCCATCAGGGTAAATGGGTACCCGCGGGTAAAATTACCCAGATTTGCAACACTTCAATTTGAGCATTACATAGTCATGAACAACAACTTATAATAATAATTTATAAACAACAACACGTCATGGCAGCAACACATAATCGTTTATGGACTAGCTATTGTGGTGCAGCGGCCTAACATGAATCAATGGTGAGGTCTTTCTAAGGCTGTGGGATTTATGTACATATAATATGTTTGATATCTGAATAAATAATATATAAGTCCTATTTGTTAGAATATATGCGGGTACATGGGTACATGGGATGGGTTGTACTAAACCATACCCATACCCACTATACCCGATGGGTATGAAATTTTCTTATTTATGTACCCATGGGTATTTTTTTGACCCATACCCTTGCCCTAAAAGGGTTTTTACCCGCAGGGTACGTGGGTAACGGGTACCCATTGCCAAACCTATATTTGGCGGATAATAAGGATGACAAAGTGAACAAAGGCATATTGGATATACATGTTATTGATGTGTACTTTACTAGTGTTTATAGCAACCCCTTGGTATTTGATACTAGTTCAGTTGCTAAGAGTAGTAACTTGAAACGGGAGTTGCAGAATGAACAAAGACTAGTTAAGGGTGATGTAACGATGTGTGTTGGAAGTAGTTCCAAGAATGATATGATCATCATCGCACACTCCCTATACTTTCGGGATTAGTGTTGAACCTAAATAAGTGTCATTTGGTGTTTGCGTTGAGCATGAATATGATTTGATCATGTTTATTGCAATACGGTTATTCATTTAAGTTAGAGAATAATTGTTATTCTGTTTACACGAATAAAACATTCTATGGTTATACACCCAATGAAAATGGTTTGTTGGATCTCAATTGTAGTGATAAACATATTCATAATATTGAAGCCAAAAGATGCAAAGTTAATAATGATAGTGCAACTTATTTGTAGCACTGCCCCTTGGGTCATATTGGTATAAAGCGCATGAAGAAACTCCATGCTGATGGGATTTTGGAATCACTTGATTATGAATCAGTTGATGCTTGCGAACCATGCCTCATGGGCAAGATGACTAAGGCTCTGTTCTACGGAACAATGGAGCGAGCAACAAACTTGTTGGAAATAATACATACTGATGTATGCAGTCCAATGAGTGTTGAGGTTCGCGACGGGTATCATTATTTTCTGACCTTCACAGATGATTTGAGCAGATATGGGTATATCTACTTGATGAAACATAAGTCTGAAACATTTGAAAAGTTCAAAGAATTTCAAAGTGAAGTGAAAAATCATCGTAACAAGAAAATAAAGTTTCTACGATCTAATCACAGAGGCGAATATTTGAGTTACGAGTTTGGCCTACAATTAAAACAATGTGGAATAGTTTCACAAACTCATGCCACCTGGAACACCACATCGTAATGGTGTGTCTGAACGTCATAATCATACTTTATTTGATATAGTGCAATCTATGATGTCTCTTACCGATTTACCACTATCGTTTTGGGGTTATGCATTAGAGATAGCTGCATTCACATTAAAAAGGGCACCATCTAAATACGTTGAGACGACACCATATGAACTGTGGCTTAGCAAGAAACATAAGCTCTCGTTTCTTAAAGTTTGGGGTTGCGATGCTTATGTGAAAAAGTTTCATCTTGTAAGCTCAAACCCAAGTCGGATAAGTGCATCTTCATAGTATACCCAAAAGTAGCTATTGGTTACACCTTCTATCACAGATCCGAATGCAAGATATTTGTTGCTGAGAATGGATCCTTTCTAGAGAAGGAGTTTCTCTCGAAAGAAGTGAGTGGGAGGAAAGTAGAACTTGATGAGGTAACTGTACCTGCTCCCTTATTGGAAAGTAGTTCATCACAGAAATCTGTTTCTGTGATTCCTACACCAATTAGTGAGGAAGCTAATGATGATGATCATGTAACTTCAGATCAAGTCACTACCGAACCTCATAGGTCAACCAGAGTGAGATCCGCACCAGAGTGGTACGGTAATCCTGTTCTGGAGGTCATGTTAATTGACCATGACGAACCTACAAACTATGAGGAAGCGATGATGAGCCCAGATTCCGCGAAATGGCTTGAGGGCATGAAATTTGAGATGGGATCCATGTATGAGAACAAAGTGTGGACTTTGGTTGACTTGCCCGATGATCGGCAAGCCATAGAAAATAAATGGATATTCAAGAGGAAGACAACCGCTGATAGAAGTATTACTATCTACAAAGCTAGACTTGTCGAAAAAGGTTTTGACAAAGTTCAAGGTGTTGACTACGATGAGATTTTCTCACTCGTAGCAATGCTTAAGTCTGTCCGAATCATGTTAGCAAATTGCCACATTTTATGAAATCTGGCAAATGGATGTCAAAACTGTATTCTTTCATGGATTTCTTAAAAAGAAGAGTTGTATATGATGCAACCAGAAGGTTTTATCGACCCTAAAGGTGCTAACAAAGTGAGCAAGCTCTAGCGATCCATCTATGGACTGGTGCAAGCATCTCGGAGTTGGAATATATGCTTTGATAAAGTGATCAAAGTATATGGTTTTATACAGACTTGCGGTGAAGCCTGTATTTGCAAGAAAGTGAGTGGGAGCACTACAACATTTTTGATAAGTATATGTGAATGACATATTGTTGATCGGAAAGAATGTAGAATTTTCTGGAAAGCATAAAGGAGTATTTGAAAGGAGTTTTTCAAAGAAAGACCTCGATGAAGCTGCTTACACATTGAGCATCAAGATCTATAGAGATAGATCAAGACGCTTGATAAGTTATTTCAATGAGTAGATACCTTGACAAGATTTTGAAGTAGTTCAAAATGGAACAGTCAAAGAAGGAGTTCTTGCCTGTGTTGCAAGGTGTGAAGTTGAGTAAAGACTCAAAACCCGACCACATCAGAAAATAGAAAGAGAATGATAAGTCATTCCCTATGCCTCAGTCATAGGTTCTATAAAGTATGCTATGCTGTTTACCAGTCCTATTGTATACCTTAGTATATTTATGGCAAGGGAGTACAATAGTGATCTAGGAGTAGATCACTGGACAACGGTCAAAATTATCCTTAGAGGACTAAGGAAATATTTCTCGGTTATGGAGGTGATAAAAGAGTTCGTCGTAAAGAGTTACGTCGATGCAAGCTTTTTACAACGATCTTGATGAATCTAAGTCTCAATCTGGATACATATTGAAAGTGGGAGCAATTAGCTAGAGTAGCTCCATGCAGAGCATTGTAGACATAGAAATTTGCGAAATACATACGGCTTTGAATGTGGCAGACCCGTTGACTAAATTTCTCTCAGCAAAACATGATCATTCTTCGGTTGTTAATCACATAGCAATGTGAACTAGATTATTGACTCTAGTAAACCCTTTGGGTGTTAGTCACATGGAGATGTGAACTAATCACATAAAGATGTGAACTATTGGTGTTAAATCACATGACGATGTGAACTAGATTATTGACTCTAGTGCAGGTGGGAGACTAAAGGAAATATGCCCTAGAGGCAATAATAAAGTTATTATTTATTTCCTTATATCATGATAAATGTTTATTATTCATGCCAGAATTGTATTAATCGGAAACATGATATATGTGTGAATACATAGACAAACAGAGTGTCACTAGTATGCCTCTACTTGACTAGCTCGTTGATCAAAGATGGTTATGTTTCCTAGCCATAGACAAAGAGTTGCCATTTGATTAATGGGATCACATCATTAGGAGAATGATGTGATTGACTTGACCCATTCCATTAGCTTAGCACTTGATCGTTTAGTTTGTTGCTATTGCTTTCTTCATGACTTATACATGTTCCTATGACTATGAGATTATGCAACTCCCATTTACCAGAGGAACACTTTGTGTGCTACCAAACATCACAACGTAACTAGGTGATTATAAAGGTGCTCTACAGGTGTCTCCGAAGGTACTTGTTGGGTTGGCGTATTTAGAGATTACGATTTGTCACTCCGATTGTCGGAGAGGTATCTCTGGGCCCACTCAGTAATACACATCACTTAAGCCTTGCAAGCATTACAACTAATGAGTTAGTTGCGGGATGATGTGTTACGAAACGAGTAAAGAGACTTGCCGGTAATGAGATTGAACTAGGTATTGAGATACCGACGATCGAATCTCAGGCAAGTAACATACCGATGACAAATGGAACAACGTATGTTGTTATGCGATTTAACCTATAAAGATCTTCGTAGAATATGTAGGAGCCAATATGAGCATCCATGTTCCGCTATTGGTTATTGACCGGAGACGTGTCCCGGTCATGTCTACATAGTTCTTGAACCCGTAGGGTCCGCACGCTTAAAGTTCGATGATGGTTATATTATGAGTTTATGGGTTTTGATGTACCGAAGGTAGTTCGGAGTCCTGGATGTGATCACGGACATGAAAAGGAGTCTCGAAATGTTCAAGACGTAAAGATCGATATATTGGACGACTATATTTGGATATCGGAATGGTTCCGGGTGAGATCGGGATAATACCGGAGCACCGGGAGGTTATCGGAACCCCCCGGGAGGTATATGGGCCTTAATGGGCTTTAGTTGAAAGGAGGGAAAAAGATCAAGGGAGGGGGCGCCCCTCCAAGCCCAATCCGAATTGGGAGGGGGCCGCCCCTTTCCTTCCTCCCTCCTTCCTCTTCCTTCCCTCTCCCTCTCCAAATAGGAAAAGGAGGAGTCCTACTCCCGGTGGGAGTAGGACTCCCCCCTTGGCCGTGCCTCCTCCCCTTGGCCGGCCCTCTCCTCCCCTCCTTTATATACGGAGGAGAGGGGCACCCCATAGACACAACAATTGATCTCTTGGACTTTTAGTCGTGTGCGGTGGCCCTCTCTACCATAGTCCACCTCGATATTATTGTAGCGGTGCTTAGGCGAAACCCTACGACAGTAGAACATCAACATCTTCACCACACCCTCGTGCTGATGGAACTCTCCCTCAAAGCTCGACTGGATTGGAGTTCGAGGGACGTCATCGAGTTGAACGTGTGCAGAACTCGGAGGTGCCGTGCGTTCGGTACTTGATTGGTCGGATCGTGAAGACGTACGACTACAGCAACCGCATTGTGCTAACGCTTCCGCTTTCGGTCTACGAGGGTACGTAGAAACACTCTCCCCTCTTGTTGCTATGCATCACCATGATCTTGCGTGTGCGTAGGAAAATTTTGAAATTACTACGTTTCCCAACAATAAGAACATGCATAAGTCATGAAGAAAGCAATAGCAGTAAACAAAAACGATCAAGTGCTAAGCTAACGGAATGGGTCAAGTCAATTACATCATTCTCCTAATGATGTGATCCCATTGATCAAATAACAACTCATGTCTATGGTTAGGAAACTTAATCATCTTTGATCAATGAGCTAGTCAAGTAGAGGCATACTAGCGACACTATGTTTGTCTATGTATTCACACATGTATTATGTTTCCGGTTAATACAATTCTAGCATGAATAATAAACATTTATCATGAAATAAGGAAATAAATAATAACTTTATTATTGCCTCTAGGGCATATTTCCTTCAGTCCCCACTTGCACTAGAGTCAATAATCTAGATTACACAGTGATGATTTTAACACCCATGGAGCTTTGGTGCTGATCATGTTTTGCTCGTGGAAGAGGCTTAATCAAGGGTCTGCAACATTCAGATCCGTATGTACCTTGGAAATGTCTATGTCTCCCACCTAGACTTGATCCCGTATGGAGTTGAAGCGTCTCTTGATGTGTTTGGTTCTCTTGTGAAATCTGGACTCCTTTGCCAAAGCAATTGCACCAGCATTGTCACAAAAGATTTTCATTGGTCCCAATGCACTAGGTATGACACCTAGATTGGATATGAACTCCTTCATCCAGACTCCTTCATTCGCTGCTTCTGAAGCAGCAATGTACTCCGCTTCACATGTAGATCCCGCCACGACGCTCCGTTTAGAACTGCTCCAACTGAGAGCTCCACCGTTCAATATAAACATGCATCCGTTTTGCGATTTAGAATCGTCCGAATCAGTGTCAAAGCTTGCATCAACATAACCATTTACGATGAGCTCTTTGTCACCTCCATAAACGAGAAACATATCCTTGGTCCTTTTCAGGTACTTCAGGATGTTCTTGACCGCTGTCCAGTGATCCACTCCTAGATTACTTTGGTACCTCCCTGCTAGACTAATAGCAAGGCACCCATCAGGTCTGGTACACAGCATTGCATACATGATAGAGCCTATGGCTGAAGCATAGGGAACACTTTTCATTTTCTCTCTATCCTCTGTAGTGGTCGGGCATTGAGTCTTACTCAACTTCACACCTTGTAACACCGGCAAGAACCCTTTCTTAGCTTGATCCATTTTGAACTTCTTCAAAACTTTATCAAGGTATGTGCTTTGTGAAAGTCCAAATTAAACGTCTTGATCTATCTCTATAGATCTTGATGCCCAATATATAAGCAGCTTCACTGAGGACTTTCATTGAAAAACTCTTATTCAAGTATCCTTTTATGCTATCTAGAAATTCTATATCATTTCCAATCAACAATATGTCATCCACATATAATATTAGAAATGCTACAGAGCTCCCACTCACTTTCTTGTAAATACATGCTTCTCCAAAAGTCTGTATAAAACCATATGCTTTGATCACATTATCAAAATGTTTATTCCAACTCCGAGAGGCTTGCACCAGTCCATAAATGGATCGCTGGAGCTTGCACACTTTGTTAGTACCCTTTGGATTGATAAAACCTTCAGGTTGCATCATATACAACTCTTCTTCTAGAAATCCATTCAGGAATGCAGTCTTTACATCCATTTGCCAAATTTCATAATCATAAAATGCGGCAATTGCCAACATGATTCGGACGAACTTAAGCATCGCTACAGGTGAGAAGGTCTCATTGTGGTCAACTCCTTGAACTTGTCGAAAACCTTTCGCAACAAGTCGAGCTTTATAGACAGTAACATTACCGTCAGCGTTAGTCTTTTTCTTGAAGATCCATTTATTCACAATGGCTTGTCGATCATCGGGCAAGTCAACCAAAGTCCACACTCCGTTATCATACATGGATCCCATCTTAGATTTCATGGCCACAAGCCATTTTGCGGAATCTGGGCTCATAATCGCTTCCTCCTAGTTCGTAGGTTCGTCATGGTCAAGTAACATGACCTCCAAAATAGGATTACCGTACCACTCTGGTGCGGATCTTGCTCTGGTTGACCTACAAGGTTCGGTAGTAACTTGATCTGAAGTTTCATGATCATCATCATTAGCTTACTCACTAATTGTTGTAGGTGTCATAGGAATCGGTTTATGTAACGAACTACTCTCCAATAATGGAGTAGGTACAATTACCTCATCAAGTTCTACTTTCCTCCCGCTCACTTCTTTCGAGAGAAACTCCTTCTCTAGAAAGGATCCATTCTTAGCAACGAATGTCTTGCCTTCGGATCTGTGATAGAAGGTGTACCCAACAGTTTCCTTTGGGTATCCTATGAAGACACATTTCTCCGATTTGGGTTCGAGCTTATCAGGTTGAAGCTTTTTCACATAAGCATCGCAGCCCCAAACTTTAAGAAACGACAACTTTGGTTTCTTGCCAAACCATAGTTCATAAGGCATCGTCTCAATGGATTTTGATGGTGCCCTATTTAACATGAATGCACCCGTCTCTAAAGCATAACCCCAAAACGATAGCGGTAAATCAGTAAGACACATCATAGATCGCACCATATCTAGTAAACTACGATTACAACATTCGAACACACCATTACGCTGTGGTGTTCCGGGTGGCGTTAGTTGCGAAACTATTCTGCATTGTTTCAAATGTAGACCAAACTCGTAACTCAAATATTCTCCTCCATGATCAGATCGTAGAAACTTTATTTTCTTGTTACGATGATTTTCCACTTCACTCTGAAATTCTTTGAACTTTTCAAATGTTCCAGACTTATGTTTCATTAAGCAGATATACCCATATCTGCTCAAATCATCTGTGAAGGTGAGAAAATAACGATACCCGCCACGAGCCTCAGTATTCATTGGACCACATACATCAGTATGTATGATTTCCATCAAATCTGTTCCTCGCTGCATAGTTCCGGAGAACGACATTTTAGTCATCTTGCCCATAAGGCATGGTTCGCAAGTACCAAGTGATTCATAATCAAGTGATTCCAAAAGTCCATCAGTATGGAGTTTCTTCATGCGCTTTATACCAATATGACCCAAACGGAAGTGCCACAAATAAGTTGCACTATCATTATCAACTCTGCATCTTTTGGCTTCAACATTATGAATATGTGTATCACTACTATCGAGATTCAACAAAAATAGACCACTCTTTAAGGGTGCATGACCATAAAAGATATTACTCATATAAATAGAACAACCATTATTCTCAGATTTAAATGAATAACCATCTCGCATCAAACAAGATTCAGATATAATGTTCATGCTTAATGCTGGCACCAAATAACAATTATTTAGGTCTAAAACTAATCCCGAAGGTAGATGTAGAGGTAGCGTGCCGACGGCGATCACATCGACTTTGGAACCATTTCCCACGTACATCGTCCCCTTGTCCTTAACCAGTCTTCGCTTAATCCGTATAGAAAATAGTCCCTGTTTCGAGTTGCAAATATTAGGAACAGAACCAGTATCAAATACCCAGGTGCTACTGCGAGCTCTGGTAAGGTACACATCAATAACATGTATATCACATATACCTTTGTTCACCTTGCCATCCTTCTTATCCGGCAAATACTTGGGGAGTTCCGCTTCCATTGACCAGCCTGTTTGCAGTAGAAGCACTCAGTCTCAGGCTTAGGTCCAGACTTGGCTTTCTTCTCCTGAGCAGCAACTTGTTTGCTGTTCTTCTTGAAGTTCCCCTTCTTCTTCTTCCCTTTACCCTTTTTCTTGAAACTGGTGGTCTTGTTGACCATCAACACTTGATGCTCCTTCTTGATTTCTACCTCCGCTGCCTTTAGCATTGCAAAGAGCTCAGGAATTGTCTTATTCATCCCTTGCATATTATAGTTCATCACGAAGCTTTTGTAGCTTGGTGGCAGTGATTGAAGAACTCTGTCAATGACACTATCAACAGTAAGATTAACTCCCAGTTGAGTCAAGTGATTATGATACCCAGACATTTTGAGTATATGTTCACTGACAGAACTATTCTCCTCCATCTTGCAGCTATAGAACTTATTGGAGACTTCATATCTCTCAATCCAGGCATTTGCTTGAAATATTAACTTCAACTCCTGGAACATCTCATATGCTCCATGATGTTCAAAACGTCGTTGAAGTCCCGGTTCTAAGCCGTAAAGCATGGCACACTGAACTATCAAGTAGTCATCAGCTTTACTATTCCAGACGTTCTTAACGTCATCAGAAGCATCTGCAGCAGGCCTGGCACCCATCGGTGCTTCCAGGATGTAATTCTTCTATGCAACAATGAGGATAATCCTCAAGTTACGGACCCAGTCCGTGTAATTGCTACCATCATCTTTCAACTTTGCTTTCTCAAGGAACGCATTAAAATTCAACGGAACAACAACACGGGCCAGCTATCTACAACAACATAGATAAGAAAAATACTATCAGGTACTATGTTCATGATGAATTTAAGTTCAATTAATCATATTCCTTAAGAACTCCCACTTAGATAGACATCCCTCTAATCATCTAAGTGATCACGTGATCCATATCAACTAAACCATAACCGATCATCATGTGAAATGGAGTAGTTTTCAATGGTGAACATCATTATGTTGATCATATCTACTATATGATTCACGCTCGACCTTTTAGTCTCAGTGTTCCGAGGCCATATCTGCATATGCTAGCCTCGTCAAGTTTAACCCGAGTATTCTGCGTGTGCAAAACTGGCTTACACCCGTTGTATTTAAACATAGAGCTTATCACACCCGATCATCGCATGGTGTCTCGGCACGACGAACTTTCGCAATGGTGCATACTCAGGGAGAACACTTATACCTTGAAATTTAGTGAGGGATCATCTTTTAATGCTACCGTCAATCAAAGCAGAATAAGATGCATAAAGGATAAACATCACATGCAATCAATATAAGTGATACGATATGGCCATCATCATCTTGTGCTTGTGATCTCCATCTCCGAAGCACCGTCATGATCACCATCATCGCCGGCGCGACACCTTGATCTCTATCGTAGCATCATTGTCGTCTCGCCAACTATTGCTCCTACGACTATCGCTACCGCTTATTGATAAAGTAAAGCAATTACAGGGCGATTGCATTGCATACAATAAAGCGACAACCATATGGCTCCTGCCAGTTGCCGATAACTCCGTTAAAAAACGTGATAATCTCATACAATAAATATAGCATCATGTCTTGACCATATCACATCACAACATGCCCTGAAAAAACAAGTTAGATGTCCTCTACTCCGTTACAAAACATGATAATCTCATACAATAAATATAGCATCATGTCTTGACCATATCACATCACAACTTACAGGGTGATTGCATTGCATACCTAAGGACCACTACAATATGACCGATGTCGGAGTAATGGGCCGCGGGTAGGCTAACCCGAGTCCCAGAACCTTTCAAGACATCGGGGCAGGCTGCGCCCCTCAAGACCCCAGGACAAAGAGCCGCCTTCTGAGAAGTCGGCGGCAAGGCAACCGACAAGCCACTCGCGGCCGAGTCCCAGGAACGACTTTAGGGTAAGCCGATTCCTGACTGACGACTTCCTAAGAAGCCGGCCTTGGGGAGTCGGCCCGCGATTCCAGCAAACCCCATGTCCTCATCAAGAGGGACAGGACAGGGGAGTGGCTACAGTGAAGCCTGCTCCCACCCCTTTCCAGAGGCAGGCATGGCCATAGTACGCCGTACACACGGAGATCTCCGTGCGGCGTGGCACTGCTGCCATGCCAGCCCTGACATCAGCACCGGTGGACCGAATCCTACGACCACGACGGTTTGTCTGTACGACCTTGGGCGATAGGTCCGACCAGCCAGCGGGATCCCAGAAGACGGCGGAAGCACCACTAGTCGGCCCGGATGGGAGTCGGCCGCCAAAAGTCGGCCGACCCCTCCCACGGGCACCACGCGCCATTAATCAGACACGACAAGTAGTGGCCACAGTGATCGTCCGCCAGACGGCGGGGCTGTTGCCACGACCCCATGACCAAGCTCGCGTCATTAGAAGCACGGCTACAGTAATCAGCAGCCGGCAAAGACCCGCTTGTGGCGGACGTAGCCTGTCGGCTCTGTACCGAGCTAGTCGGCGGGGCCCACCAGTCGGCGGGCCCCAGGAGTCGGCGGATAAGACGGCGGCCAGAGAGACTGACGGCTGGGCCCGCGTCCAGCCAGATTACCATTGTACCCCTGGGGGGTAGGCCTATATAAACCCCCTAGGGCACCCATGCAAAGGGTTGGCATCCATTAGTAATAGAACAAATCATATAGGGAGGAGAGGGCTAACCTTGCCTTCTCCTACCTCGAGGAAACAACTCAAGGAGCAATCGTGTAAACACTTTGCCATAGTGATCATGCGGAGACCCCGTAGAGCAGCAGTAGGGGTATTATCTCCCCGGAGAGCCCTGAAGCTGGGTAAGATTCGCCGGCGTGCATGTCTTCACCTCATCCCGTTTCCAGGCACCGGCAACGTTCTACTCGACCCCACCATGATAAGCCATCCTTTGGCATATGTCGCACCCAACCCCCGACAACCGAGGTGGATTATGGTGGAGGGGGGGCACCACACACGGCTGGGAGAGATCTTTGTGATCAACTTGTGTGTCTAGAGGTGCCCCCTACCCCTATATATAAAGGAGCAAGGGGGAGGCCGGCCGGCCCTTGTTGGTGCGCCAGGAGGAGGAATCCTCCTCCTAGTAGGAGTAGGATTCCCCTCTTTCCTACTCCTACTAGGAGGGGGAAAGGAAGGGAGAGAAAGAGAAGGAAAGGGGGGCGCCGCCCCCCTCTCCTAGTCCAATTCTGACCAGAGGGGAGGGGGCGTGCTTCCTGCCCTAGGCCGACCCCTTTCTCTTTCCCTTATGGCCCAACAAGGCCCATTAGCCCCCGGGGGGTTCCGGCAACCCCTCCGGTACTCCGGTAAAATCCCGATTTTACCCGGAACTGTTCCGATGTCCAAATGTAGGCTTCCAATATATCAATCTTCATGTCTCGACCATTTCGAGACTTGTCGTCATGTCCGTGATCATATCCGGGACTCCGAACTACCTTCGGTACATCAAAACATATAAACGCATAAAACCCATCGTCACGGAACTTTAAGCGTGTGGACCCTACGGGTTCGAGAACTATGTAGACATGACCGAGACATGTCTCCGGTCAATAACCAATAGCAGAACCTAGATGCTCATATTGGTTCCTACATATTCTAAGAAGATCTTTACCGGTCAAACCGCATAACACTATACGTTGTTCTCTTTGTCACCGGTATGTTACTTGCCCGAGATTCGATCGTCAGTATCCCAATACCTAGTTCAATCTCGTTACCGACAAGTCTCTTTTATCATTTCGTAATGCACTATGTAACGCCCCGAGACCGATGTGCCAGGTGTCTTCGAGTTATTCGCTGCTGTTGCCATGTCTTTTGCTTGTGTGTTGCATTTCATTATGCCATCATCCGCATTGCATCATCATGTTTTCAAAACTTGCATCCGTCCGGGTTTCCCAGTTCCGTCCGTTGTCCGTTCTTAGCCCAGACACACTTGCACATGCCTGCGACACGTCCGAAATATTATTTTATAAGTGGCCGGAAAATATTATCGGAATGGGATGAAAGTTGGCGTGTGGTCTTATTATAGTGTAGACAGACCGCCTGTCAATTTTCATCGCATTCGGAGTTCGTTTGAGAGCCCAACCGTTAAACTATAGCGGCATTATAGTCGGTCTAACGTCGAACGTTTTCGGTCTCCGGAAACAGTCGCCGGGTCTCTTTCTTCTCTTCTCTCATCTCGAGACCGTCTACACAGCCCACTACTCACCGCCAGGCCCTACCTAATCTCTCTCGTCAGCCCGCGACCCTCTTCGCGCGCTCCCGAAAGCTGTCCCAGACCCGACTCGGACATTTGTTACCGCTGTGTCGGGATCATCCCCAAACATCTACAAAACATCCCGCGACACGTCCCTATATTTTCTCGACCGCCCGATTACGATCGGACGGACCAAATTAGCCCCTACCCTAATCTTATTGCAATATAAGTTTGGACAACCCTAAAATCTAGGGACCTGTCCCATCCTCCCAGCCACGCCGCCACTCCACAAAATCCCCATCGGGATCCATCCCTCCCCAACCATCGCTCGCCATCTACAACCAACAAGTGCATCCCCACCTCTCCTCGATTCCAGCCACTTCCCTGCTCGGTCCTTGAGGGGATCGAGGCCACCAGCAGCCCCGAGCTCTCGAGCGAGACCGAGCCCCCCCATCTTTGTGCAGCGCCGACGACCACGAGCCAGTCTCGCCGGAGCCTAGCAGGAACTGCTCGTCATCCCCCTCTCCTTCCTCCCGTTCTTCTTCTTCATCTGCTCTAACCTCTCTCTTTTTTCCCCGTGTTCCACTTCAAGAGCACGAGCTCCCTCCTCCTCACCCCCGTGCCCGCAGCAGCAGAGCAGGATCCGGCCCCGACGCCGCCATCCCCGTCTTCCTTGTTCTGTTCCTCGTCGGATCCGGCAGATCTTCGTCATTGTAGCCCGCGCCAAGTCTGTCGCCCCGCCAAGCACCCCGCCCTTGCCTGCAGCTCCTCCGGGCCTCCCGTCTACTGTAGCCCATGCTCCGACGACCAGAGCCCATGTCCAGGCCGGCCCCGTCGCGTCACCTCTCCCGTCCCTTCCTTCTTATGGTTCCTTCCTTCCCCTCTCACGTTTCGCTGCTCTCTGTTTTTTCTCGCAGAAGCACCACGCCATGGCTGCGCCCCATCGAATCTTGGAGCGCCAAGTCTGCCAGCCCACCTCCGCTTCGTTCTGGCAGGGAACGGGACCCCGGCGACCTCCTGCGACCGTATCCGGGTCCGCCTCCCTCCGCCCGTCGCGCTCCTTCTCGTATCTCCTTCCTCCCTCTCGGCCACTTCTCTGAAGTTTTCCCTGCCATGGCTTGCAGTTGCGTCACCACCCTGCTCCGTTCGTCGCCGCCTCCGCAAGATCCGGCGAGGTCCTGCTTTCCCAGCCTCATCCTGCCGGAGTCGCCCGAGCGCCGCCGCGCCACATCGTCCAAGGCCCGCCTCGCCAAGCCCCTGCATCGCGTCGCTGCTCCCCTGTTGTTGTCCCCTTTCTTTAGAAATAGGCAGACCAGCTCGCCCGCCCCTCTCGATCGGCTGACGGCACCTCCACGTGCCTGGGCCACCTCCTCTTCCTTCGTTGACCGCGGCCCAGTCTCCACCAAGCGACTGGGCCTGGCACAGCTGGGTGAGCAGTCCCAGCCTCCCCTGTGCACCTCTGGGCCTGCCAGTTTCGGCCCGTTTCATTTTTTCCTGGCCTCTGCGATTTTGCTAATTATCCGGGGAACCCAGAGTTTACCTGTTTTACAGAAAACCCTCAGCATTGTTGCATTTAATAACTAATTAACCGTGCATCAGAATTAAACAAACTTAATATGAAAGTTGCTTAGAATTTTGTCTAGTTTCATAATATATCACTTTCATCCATGTTTAAAATGTTTAAAATGTTGTTTGATTAGTTTTTGCTCTATGCCATGCTAAAATGTTTTAATTCATAACTAAATAACCGTAACTCCGATTTTAATAAACTTTATATGTAAATGTGGTGGAAAAATGCCTAGTTTAACATGGTGGCATCATTTTGCATGTTTAACAACTATAAAATATGGTTTAGGGCAGAACAGTACCATAACCAAAATATGCTCATGAGGAGTTTCCGGATTTGTTGTTTGTTGTTCCCGGCCTCATTTAAACTTGACTAGATAGGTAGTTTTGCTTTTGCTTCACCCTCTTGCCATGTTAATCAACATTTAATATTGCTGGGTACATAAACAAGATCGAACTAAATACGTTATGTGGTGTTTTGGCAATATGCACCCCGATGCATATTGAGCTCCACTTAATTTGTAGGGTTGTTGGTGCACTTTGCCATGCCATGCTTCATTAAACCAGACATGCATCATACTCAATTGCGCATCATGCCATGTTGATGTGTTGGTTGTTTACCATGTTGTGTGCTTCTTTTCCGGTGTTTGCTTCTTAGGGTTGGTTCCGGTAACGTCGCGTTTGTGAGGACCCGTTCGTCTACGTCCGTTTGTCTTCTTCATGGACTCGTTCTTCTTCCTTGCGGGATTTCAGGCAAGATGATCATACCCTCGAAATCACTTCTATCTTTGCTTGCTTAGTGGCTCGCTCTTTTGCTATGCCTATGCTGCGATACCTACCACTTGCTTACCATGCCTCCCATATTGTTGAACCAAGCCTCTAACCCACCTTGTCCTAGCAAACTGTTGTTTGGCTATGTTACCGCTTTGCTCAGCCCCTCTTATAGCGTTGTTAGTTGCAGGTGAAGATTGAAGTTTGTTCCTCGTTGGAACATGGAGATGATGTTCCTTGTTGGAACATGTTTACTTGTTGGGATATCACAATATATCTTATTTAATTAATGCATCTATATACTTGGTAAAGGGTGGAAGGCTCGGCCTTATGCCTGGTGTTTTGTTCCACTCTTGCCGCCCTAGTTTCCGTCATATCGGTGTTATGTTCCCGGATTTTGCGTTCCTTACGCGGTTGGGCCATTTTGGGAACCCCTTGACAGTTCCCCCTCAGTAAAACTCCTCCAGCAATGCCCAACATTGGTTTTACCGTTTGCCACCTAGCCTTTTCCTTTCCCTTGGGAGTCGCGCTCCTGAGGGTCATCATTATTTTAACCCCCTTGGGCCAGTGCTCCTCTGAGTGTTGGTCCAAACTGTCAGCCACCGGTGGCCACCAGGGGCAACTCTGGGCTGGCCTACCAAAAGTTTGGACAATCTGAGTGTGCCCTGAGAAAGAGATATGTGCAGCTCCTATCGGGATTTGTCGGCACATTCGGGCGGTGTTGCTGGTTTAGTTTTACCCTGTCGAAATGTCTTGTAACCGGGATTCCGAGTCTGATCGGGTCTTCCCGCTAGAAGGTCTATTCCTTCGTTGACCGTGAGAGCTTGTGATGGGCTAAGTTGGGACACCCCTGCATGGATTTGAACTTTTGAAAGCCGTGCCCGCGGTTATGGGCAGATGGGAATTTGTTAACGTCCGGTTGTAGAAAACCTAAAGTTGACCTTAATTAAAATACATCAACCGCATGTGTAACCGTGATGGTCTCTTTCCGGCGGAGTCCGGGAAGTGAACACGGTGTTGGAGTTATGCTTGACGTAGGTTGTTTCAGGATCACTTCTTGATCATACTTTATCGACCGTGCTTTGCCTTCTCTTCTCGCTCTCATTTGCGTATGTTAGCCACCATATATGCTAGTCGCTTCCTGCAACTCCACATCATACCTTTTACCTTACCCATAAGCTTAAATAGTCTTGATCGCGAGAGTGTGAGATTGCTGGGTCCCCGTGACTCACAGATACTTCCAAAACCAGCTTATAGGTGCCGATGAGTCCGTGCAGATGACGCAACCAAGCTCGGGAGGAGCTCGATGAAGATCTTATCCTTTATGTTGTTTCGTTCTAGTCGATCAGTAGTGGAGCCCAGTTGGGGTCGATCGGGGATCTGTGTAGCATTTGGGGTAGTCTTCTTTTATTTTGGCTCCGTAGTCGGGCCTTGTTTGTAACTGGTTGATGTAATGCTTTATTCATGTAATTGTGTGAAGTGGCGATTGTAAGCCAACTATGTATCTTTTCCCTAATGTATTACATGGGTTGTGTGAAGATTACCTCACTTGCGAAATTGCTTTCAATGCGGTTATGCCTCTAAGTCGTGCTTCGACACGTGGGAGATATAGCCGCATCGAGGGCGTTACACACTATCCTGCAACTAACTCATTAGTTGCATTGCTTGCAAGGCTTATAGTTATGTGCATTACCGAGAGGGCCAAGAGATACCTCTCCGACAATCGGAGTGACAAATCCTAATCTTGATCTATGCCAACTAAACAAGTACCATCGGAGACACCTGTAGAGCACCTTTATAATCACCCAGTTACGTTGTGACGTTTGGTAGCACACAAAGCGTTCCTCTAGTATTCGGGAGTTGCATAATCTCATAGTCATAAGAACATGTATAAGTCATGAAGAAAGCAATCGCAGTAAACAAAAACGATCAAGTGCTAAGCTAACGGAATGGGTCAAGTCAATCACATCATTCTCCTAATGATGTGATTCCATTGATCAAATAACAACTCATGTCTATGGTTAGGAAACTTAACCATCTATGATCAATGAGCTAGTCAAGTAGAGGCATACTAGTGACACTATGTTTGTCTATGTATTCACACATGTATTATGTTTCCGGTTAATACAATTCTAGCATGAATAATAAACATTTATCATGAAATAAGGAAATAAATAATAACTTTATTATTGCCTCTAGGGCATATTTCCTCCAGTCTATGGGTCGCAGAACTTTCCTGACAAAGCCTAGTTCCTCTTGTATCTTAGGGCTTGTCATGTTGCATGCTCTGGACCGTGGTTCATGCTTGATGACTTCAATATGATATTGAGAGCCTCCGAGAAAAGAAACCTATCGTACTATGAATAGATTCCTTGCGTTTGTGGACGAACATGAATTAAACGAGATTTACATGCATGGCGGACAATATATATGGAGCAACGAAAGGGATACACCTACACTAACCAAGATTGACAGAGTCCTTGTGTCGATTGATTGGGAACTCCTCCAGCCTGACAATATCTTGCAAGCTTTGTCTACTCGGTCTCTAACCATGCACCCCTTTTGCTTTCTCTCTACAGTACTTACCAACCAAAGAGGAGGTTTCGATTTGAGATGGTTTGGTGCAAGATGGAGGGCTTTGAGGAGGCAGATCGCGAGGCTTGGACTTGTAGTCGTCTTATCACTGATCCATGCAAGCGTGTGGATGCGTTATTGAGTAACACAACATTTTCTCTACAAGCCTGGGGACAGAGAAAGGTGGGGCACGTTAAACTTCAAATAGCCATCGCCAATACGGTCATCTTGTGGCTTGATGTGGCTATGGAGTCATGGCAACTCTCTGCCGGTGAGCTATGGTTAAGATGCATGCTTAAGCTAGCTTTTCTAGGCTTGGCCTCACTAGAAAGAAAAATCACATGCCAACGCTCCCGTGTTCGCTGGCTCAAGGAGGGACATGCCAACACCAAACTTTTCCAGCTTGTGGTCAATGGAAGACGCACAAAAAATATCATACCCTCTGTCTAGGCCAACAACATCACTTATACTGATCAGCAATATAAGGAGGAGGCATTCTTTGAGGCGTATGATCAGACTAGGCACCTTGAACAATCATGAGGACTCTATCAATATAGAGTTTCTGAATATGGAGAGGATGGATTTGCATGAGCTGGAGGGCACGTTCTCAGAGGAGGAGATCTGGCAGGCAATCATCAACATGCCACCTGATCGAGTGCCTGGCCCGGATGGCTACATAGTGTAACATCCCAAATTTTCAATTTAGAATGTTATACATAGATCATTCTTGCATATCATATTTTATTGCATTTCGTCTCGCGATCCTCGAAATCCTAAGCGAACCAAGGACCCTCGGAGAGAGTTGGGGATCTCCCAGGTTTTCAAATTTGATTTTTATCAAATTTTGGAACGAGGATTTTTTTTGGTTTTAATTATTTTTCTCTTCGAAAATATTTCATATTAAAATATATGAGAGGAGATAATATGACTTCTCCAAAATAAATAAAATATGGGAGGAAAAATATTAAAATCAAATATTTGTTTTTATTTGGATTTTATTGCCATTTTATTTGCATTAGAAAAAAATTTGCACGTTTTTCAAAGTTGCATTTTAGGGCCAAAAAATGTTCATCTCGTTCTAAATATTTAATTTAGACAGTGAAAATTTGTTTTGGCATTTTTCGATTTTTATTTTATTCTCTAGGATTTTTTTCTATTCGACGGAATTGTTTTTTTTAAGATCCCCGGGCGCCGACTGGGCCGAAACCCCAGCCGGGCCGGCCCACTCCCTCCCGCACGCCGTCTCCCTCTTGGAGACTGGGCGCGCCACCGCCGCCGACACGGAGGAGTCCGAGCCGGACTCCGCGTCCCCCGCTGCCCTTGCTCCCTTCCCAAGTCACCCCCTCCTTTAAATACTCAGCCCCCCCGCCACCACCACCCACACCGCAGCCCCGCCGCAGCCCCACCCGCGCCTCGGCGCCGCTGCCAGCCACTGCTGCACCTCGCCGTTGCCGCTACCGCGCCTCTCCGGACCGACGAGGTAGCCGTTCGCCGCCGGTTTAAAAAAACCGATTCATTTTTTTAAGAAAAACCCTAGTTCATTTTTTAGATCGGTTCGCCGGTTTTTCCCGGTTCTTCTTTTTAGCGGACATTCGTCCGTACATTCGTTTTAACGAACGGTTTTCGCTCGTTAGTTACAGACAATGAACGCTCGTTCCTTAGCCTGTTCGCCAGTTTTCTTTTATCGGATTTTTCCGCGATTAATTCTGATCACGATTTCTGATCCGATCTTCGTTCTAGTTTATCTTTTCGCTCGTTTGTCGGAATCAGGCGATTCAAGCGCCTAGATCGTCTTCACGAGACCCTCTTTCTGTTTATTGAACTTGAACAAGCTTTTGCTACTGTAAAATTTGACCTATGTCCAGATTAGTAAACGGATCTTGTTTCTTTCGTCGTTTGAGTTTTGTTGCTCCGTTTGATTTGATTCTTTTTGCTAACTGGAGTTCTTAAGTTGAACTTTCTTATAGATCTTCTTATTTGAGTTTTACCCGTGCTTCTTTGCTTGATTTCTTATGTATGATATTGTTTGTTTGCGGTAGAATTCCCGGAGTGCGAAGCGTGTTATTTGGAGTCCCTAGGTTTCGCGGATCGTCAGCAAGGCAAGTAACACTTTGATCATATCCCTTTATCACCCAGTTTTTATGCATTAGTTCCAATCCTCAAGCATTGCATGGTTAGGATGTCATTAACATGTGGGTTGGGAAGTAGTTGATGAGGTAGAACCTGTTGCCCTGTTTTATTCAAACCTTGGGAGTTACTTATATGATTTACTTATACTGCTATGCTATGCTCGTAGACGTGGTTTGGATGAGTGAAATCCTTGACAGATCTGAGATTGTTAGATAATGGTTTAACTTAAGGTGGCAACTTGAATACACATCTGGTTGGATTGAGGCACCTGGAGGACCCAGTGTTGCCTGTATTTTTTTGGAGATCCCGGGGTTCCGTGTGATTTTCCTATGGACCGCCACCCAGGCTCAAAGGGAACTGAGATGATTCATGCTAGAAACTTCCGTGTGCAGCCACAAGCTATTATGGGCTCTAGCATAGTTGAGTAAGTTACGTGAAGCTCTTGAAGAGGTGGATCAGCAGGTAGTGGGTTGTAGGTTTGGTATGGTGTGCCCGGAGTAGAGAGTTAATGTCTCTGAAAGACTGTGTCTCGGTCATCCGTTTCTCAAACATCATGTAGTGCGAGAAATTCAACGGAGGCAATCGAGTCTTGTGGGAAAAGTGCGCAAACCTCTGCAGAGTGTACAATCTAATCATGGTTAGCCGTGTCCCCGGTTATGGACATCTTGAGTATCTAGTACTTCGAGTATCTTAAGTATCTCATCACTTTTAACTTAATATTGTTGAGTTGATAATTACTTTAATTGGGATTGAGTTGGAGGAACCTTCTCAATGATGTTAGAACTACCATGATAGTTAAATTAAAACCTATTCCTTTGTTGTAGGGAAAAATTTGCTTTTCGCAAAACTGTAACCATAGAGCTTTCCACCAGCCAAATATGCATGTAGTGATAGCATTATTCTGTTCTTCCTCTACTGTGTTACTTTGCCAGCATATTCCATGTGCTGACCCGTTTTCGGGCTACAACGTATTATGTTGCAGACTTTTCAGACGAGGAGTAAGGTTCATTAGGTCGTTGCCGTGCAGCTCAGCTATGTCGTTGGAGTTGATGGACTCACTTTATCTTCCAAGCCTTCCGCTGTTATCTTATTAGATGGCCTTAAGCCATATTTATTGTAATAAGTTCTCTTTGGAGACATTTGATGTAATAAGTGTGTGATTGCTACTGTGTTATAAATCCTCGAGTACTGTGTGTGTCAGCATTACCGATCCAGGGATGACACTAACCATAGAGACTTGACCTTTTGAGGCCGGGTCACTACAAGATGGTATCAGAGCACACGCTGAGTGTAGGACACGACCACTAACCTAAAACCATAGATCACCATTCTCTTCTTATTTTTGACTCCTCTCCATTTTCCACTCTTTAGGATGGCAGATGCAAGGAATAAGTTTGCACAACTGGATGAAGAAGCACCTTTTGGACGACACTTAAAGGAAGTTACTAGGTACCTGAACATAGGAATACCAAGCTTCACCTGGACTTACAACGCCACTTTACCAGAAAAGGAGCAATGGATGATTCAAGTTCAAGTTCCAGGAAGGACCTTCATGCCAGTCACTAAACCCATAGAGTTTTCGTTTGATTCACCAACCTGGAGTCTAGGAAAAAGCATGGCAGCTCACATCACCATGGGACGCATTGGAGAAATTTACCAAAAGGAGCTTAAGGATACTATCTATCAGATTTGTGGGCGCCGAGACGAGCAATGGGAGATGATCAGCACCAGGAAGGATAGATCAATTGCAGCTTTCATCCAGGAACTAAACCAGCACATTCGACGCCAGGAGAATTAGATGTGCGCAGGCATGATAGATCTGGAGAAGGCAATGACTAGGATCACGGAGCTGGAGGAAGAACTCAAGGCTACACGTGAAGATTATGAGGAAGAAATCATCGTACTAGTGGAGAAGAATGACGATCTGGAAAGGAAGCTAGGAGTATTCCTGGGAGACCCCGCACCAGGAGGAGAAGACGAAGAACCCAGGGAGATTTGCCCAGAGGACTACATCATCATCGACGACACCGACTCCGACCTTAGCGATGATGACTATGAAGACAAAGCTGGAGCAGACATCATGGAGTCTTCAACCAAGGAATATTTTTAGTAGACCACCACATCAGTAGTAGTATTCCACCATGTAAATACTGTAGTCCGAGCACTTTTGCGATAGTTCTAGACCGATTGTATGCCTTGCTTGATTGATTGAGTGAAATGTTTGTGTTTGTCTCATGTGCATATGGGTAGTGCTTTCTCATTAGACCTCATTCTATTCTAATCTCTCCCCTCTAAACCCATCAGATGCCTCCGAGATGTGACCCCAGATTTACCTTCCCACCGGAGCTCACTCAGTTGATCCAGCAACAGAATACCCTGATGCAGTTGTTAGTCCAGAACCAAGGCAACAACAACAACAACAATCCACCACCACCACCACCACCAGTTGACAACGTAGCCCGTTTTCTGAGGTTGCAGCCGCCGGTGTTTTCTAGTAGCACCGAGCCTATAATAGCAGATGATTGGCTCCGCATGATTGGAAGGGATTAACCACTACAGGATGTACTGATGCTGAGAAGGTGCGTTTTGCCGCACATTAGTTGGATGGACCAGCAGCCTCATGGTGGGAGAATTACACTATCACCTACCCTATAGCCACGGTGACATGGGACCAGTTTCAGCAAGCCTTCCGTACAAGCCATGTCTCAACTGGAGCAATGAGTATGAAGAAGCGTGAGTTTCGCAACTTACGCCAGGGGAACCGTACTGTGGCTCAGTACGCAGATGAGTTTAGCAAGTTATCTCGCTATGCCCTTGATGATGTGGGCACAGATGCTGCAAAGCAGGAGAAGTTTATGGAAGGGCTAAATGATGAGATGAGCATGCAGTTGATGGTGGCAACATTCAACAACTACCAGGAGTTGGTAGATAAGGCTCTTATGATTGAAGAGAAGCAATAGCAGATTGACAACCGTAAGAGGAAATATGGACAAGGGAGGTATAACTCAGGAGCTCAGCAGAAACCTCGCCTAACCCCGAACGTGGGAGGACTTGTTCATAATCATGGAGGCCACACCCATAATGGAGGAAGTAACCATAACCATACTGGCCCAAGGAATGGGAATGGGAATGGAGCAAGCAACAATCAGAACCGCCCCAATCCAGCCACACCCACCAAGAGAGACCTAAGGCACGTTACTTGTTTCAAGTGCGGGAAGACTGGACACTATGCCACGGAGTTCCTTGAAGGGAAGAATGGAAACAGAAATGGGAGCGCTGGGAAGAAGCCCAATCCATTCAACAAAGGACAAGTGAACCACGTTAACATGGAGGAAGTTGAAGAGCAGCCACACGCGGTTATAGGTAAGTTTTGGGTTAAGTCATTTACCGCTCTTGTTCTTTTTGATACCGGTGCATCACATTCATACATATCAAGGGAATTCATGGATAAGTTTAAACTACCGACCCAAACCCTTAGGACCCGTCTGTTAGTAAGTTCACCTGGAGCAGAGTATATGGCTAGCTGATGGTGCGACCAGATACCCTTAACCATTGGCAACCATGTTTTTCTGTCCGACCTAATTATCTTGGAGTCACAAGGATTGGATGTGATATTAGGAATGGACTGGATGTCAAAGTATGGAGGAAGCATTGACTGTGTTAGTAGGTCAATTTGTCTCACCACCCCGGAGGGAAAAAGGATCAAGTACGTATCTAGGCACGCGCCAAGAAGTAGCCAAGTAAATACCCTCACGGGAGTTGTTCAGGAGGAAGTGCCTGTAGTAAGGGATTACCCGGATGTTTTCCCAGAGGAGTTACCAGGCATGCCACCGGATCGAGATATCGAGTTTTTGATAGAGCTATTGCCAGGCACATGGCCAATATCCAAGAGACCTTAACGGATGCCCGCGAATGATCTGGAGGAGATTAAGAAACAGATCAAGGAGTTATTGGACAAAGGTTACATTCGACGGAGTTCATCACCATGGGGAGCCCCAGTGCTTTTTGTTGAAAAGAAGGATAAGTCCCTAAGAATGGTTGTTGATTATCGAGCCTTGAATGAAGTGACGATCAAGAACAAATACCCATTGCCGATGATCAATGATCTGTTTGACCAGCTGCAAGGAGCTAAGGTGTTTTCGAAGATTGATCTGCGATTAGGATACCATCACTTGAAGATACGAGAGAAAGATATACCAAAGACAACATTCACCACACGGTACGGGTTATACGAATATACGGTCATGTCGTTTGGATTGACTAACGCCCCTGCCTACTTCATGAGCATGATGAACAAAGTATTCATGGAATATTTGGATAATTTTGTTGTGGTGTTCATTGATGATATAATGGTATATTCGAAGAACAAGGAGGAGCACAAAGAGAATTTGCGATTAGTTCTCAAGAAACTCAGGGAACATCAGTTGTATGCCAAGTTCAGCAAATGCGAGTTTTGGTTGAAGGAAGTCGGATTCCTTGCACATGTTATATCAGGAGAAGGTATAGCAGTAGATCCCACCAAGATTCAGTCAGTCACTGAATGGTTGGCACCCACTTCAGTTAGCGAGATCCGCAGTTTTCTTGGACTCACAGGATATTATCTCAGATTCGTTGAGAATTTTTCCAAAATTGCGAAGCCAATGACGGAGTTATTGAAGAAGGATACCAAGTTTAAATGGACGGAAGATTGTGAGGAAAGTTTCCAGGAGCTGAAGAAACGTTTGACTACAGCCCCAGTGCTGACACTGGCAGATATACGTAAGGATTTCCAAGTGTATTGCGACGCCTCTCGCCTAGGACTTGGAAGTGTGCTTATGCAGGATGGAAGAGTTATTTCGTATGCCTCACGACAACTAAAATCACACGAGTTGAATTACGCTACGCATGATTTGGAGCTAGCAGCCGTAGTGCATGCGTTGAAGACCTGGAGGCATTACCTTATTGGAAACCATTGTGATGTGTACACGGATCATAAGAGTTTAAAGTACATTTTCACACAGAAGGAACTGAACCTTAGGTAGAGGATATGGTTGGAGCTCATAAAGGATTATGACATGAAGCTTCACTATCATCCAGGAAAGGCCAATGTCGTAGCAGACGCTTTGAGCTGGAAGAGTTATGCTAATACCCTAGAGAGCACGGGATTGCCGAAGGAGTTAGCAGAGGATCTCCTGGAACTTCGATTGGAGATTGTTCCTAGAGGTTTTGTTGCAACAATGGAGGTTCAATCTACATTGTTGGGTAAGATTCGAGAAGCTCAAAAGGATAACAAAGAGATTGCTGAGATAAAAGAGAAAATGAGCGAAGGAAAGGCCAAAGGTTTTCCTGAGGATGAGCACGACACCTTATGGTTTGAGGACCGTGTTTATGTGCCCAATAACACAGAGATCAGGAAATTAATACTACAGGAGGCTCATGACTCACCATATTCGATACACCCCAGAAACACCAAGATGCATTTGGATTCGAAGGAACATTTCTGGTGGACAGGGATGAAGAAGGATATCGCCGAGTATGTAGCCGTGTGTGATGTATGTCAGAGAGTGAAGGCAGAGCATCAAAAGCCAGCAGGATTGCTACAGCCTATGCCGATACCCGAATGGAAGTGGGATAAACTTGGCATGGATTTTATCACCGGATTGCCCAGGACCAATTCAGGTTATAATTCCATATGGGTAGTAGTTGACCGCTTGACCAAAGTGGCACACTATATCCAAGTGAAAACAACTTATACCAGTGCAAAGTTGGCCAAGATATATATGACCAGGATCGTATGTCTACATGGAGTTCCGAGGACCATCGTATCAAATAGAGGAACACAGTTTACCTCAAAGTTTTGGCATCAGCTGCACCAGACTTTGGGAACGAGATTGGAGTTCAGTACAACATTTCACCTGCAGACCAACGGACAGACCGAGAGAGTCAACTAGATTCTGGAGGATATGTTGAGAGCCTATGCGCTAGATTATGGGTCTAGTTGGGATGACAGTCTGCCTTACACAGAGTTCTCATACAACAATAGCTACCAAGCCAGTTTGAAGATGGCACCGTTCGAAGCCCTGTATGGACGAAGGTGCAGAACACCGTTGATGTGGGATGAAGTTGGAGACCGATAGTTGTTTGGACCAGACTTGATCAAAGAGTCTGAGGAGAAAGTTAAATTGATTCGAGATAGACTGAAGATAGCTCAGTCCAGACAGAAGAGTTATGCAGATTCGAAACGCGAGGAGGTAACCTATGAAATTGGAGACAGAGCATATTTGCGAGTATCACCTTTGCGAGGAGTGAAACGTTTTGGAGTCAAGGGAAAGTTAGCCCCGAGATTTGTAGGACTGTATCGTGTTTTGGAACGGATGGGAGAAGTTTCCTACAAGTTGGAGTTACCTGAAGGACTGTCAGGAGTTCACGATGTGTTTCACGTTTCCCAGTTGAAGAAGTGCCATCCTGAGATGGCCGATATACCACTAAGAGATACCGTACCCTTGGAGGCGATTCAGTTGGACAATGATTTGACTTATGAGGAGAAGCCAGTCAAGATTTTGGAGTTTGCCAGTTGAGTCACCCGCAGCAAGGTTATCAAGTTTTGCAAAGTTCAGTGGAGCCACCATACCAAGGACGAAGCCACCTGGGAACGAGAGGATGATCTTCGCAAAGACCACCCACACCTATTTTCTAGCCAACCCGAATCTTGAGGGCGAGATTCATCTTAAGGGGGGTAGGTTTGTAACATCCCAAATTTTCAATTTGGAATGTTATACATAGATCATTCTTGCATATCATATTTTATTGCATCTCCCCGGTTTTCAAATTCGATTTTTATCAAATTTTGGAATGAGGATTTTTTGGTTTTAATTATTTTTCTCTCCGAAAATATTTCGTATTAAAATATATGAGAGGAGATAATATGACTTCTCCAAAATAAATGAAATATGGGAGGAAAATATTAAAATCAAATATTTGTTTTTATTTGGATTTTATTGCAATTTTATTTGCATTAGAAAAAATTGCATGTTTTTCAAAGTTGCATTTTAGGGCCAAGAAAATGCTCATCTCGTTCTAAATATTTTATTTAGACGGTGAAAATTTGTTTTGGCATTTTTAGATTTTTAGTTTATTTTCTAGGATTTTTTTCTGTTCGGCGGAATTGTTTAAAAAAAAAGATCCCCGGGCGCCGACTGGGCCGAAACCCCAGCCGGGCCGGCCCACTCCCTCCCGCGCGCCGTCTCCCTCCTAGAGACTGGCCGCGCCGCCGACTCGGAGGAGTCCGAGCCGGACTCCGCCTCCCCCGCCGCCCTTGCCCCCTCCCCAAGTCACCCCTCCTTTAAATACTCAGCCCCCCGCCACCACCACCCACCCCGCAGCCCCGCTGCAGCCTCGCCCGCGCCTCGCCGCAGCCTCGCCCGCGCCTCGCCGCAGCCTCGCCCGTGCCTCGCCGCCGCTGCCAGCCGCGCCACGCCGCCGCCGCTGCCGCGCGCCTCGCCGCCGCCGCTGCCGCGCCCCGCCGCCGCCGCTCCCGCGCCCCGCAGCCGCCGCTGCCGTGCCCCGCCGCCGCCGCTGCCGCGCCTCGCCGCCGCTGCTCCCGCGTCTCTTTGGACCGACGAGGTTGCCGTTTGCCACCGGTTTTTTAAAAAGACCGATTCCGTTTTTTAAGAAAAACCCTAGTTCGTTTTTTAGATCGGTTCGCCGGTTTTTACCGGTTCTTCTTTTTAGCGAATGTTCGTCCGTACGTTCGTTTTAATGAACGGTTTTCGCTCGTTAGTTACAGACAACGAACGCTCGTTCGTTAGCCTGTTCGTCAGTTTTCTTTTATCCGATTTTTCCGCGATTAATTCTGATCGCGATTTCTGATCCGATCTTCGTTCTAGTTTATCGTTTTGCTTGTTTGTCGGAATCAGGCGATTCAAGTGCCTAGATCTTCTTCTAAAGACCCTCTTTCTGTTTAATCAACTTGAACAAGCTTTTGCTGCTGTAAAATTTGACCTAGGTCCAGATTAGTAAACGGATCTTGTTTCTTTCGCCGTTTGAGTTTCGTTGCTCCGTTTGATTTGATACTTTTTGCTAACTGGAGTTCTTCAGTTGAACTTTCTGGTAGATCTTCTTATTTGAGTTTTACCCGTGCTTCTTTGCTTGATTGATTATGTATGATATTGTTTGTTTGCGATAGAATTCCCGGAGTGCGAAGCGTGTTATTTGGAGTCCCTAGGTTTCACGGATCGTCAGCAAGGCAAGTAACACTTTGATCATATCCCTTTATCACCCAGTTTTTATGCATTAGTTCCAATCCTCAAACATTGCATGTTTAGGATGTCATTAACATGTGGGTTGAGAAGTAGTTGATGAGGTAGAACCTATTGCCCTGTTATATTCAAACCTTGGGAGTTACTTATACGATTTACTTATACTGCTATGCTATGCTCGTAGACGTGGTTTGGATGAGTGAAATCCATGACAGATGTGAGATTGTTAAATAATGGTTTAACTTAAGGTGGCAACTTGAATACACATCTGGGTGGATTGAGGCACCTGTAGGACCCAGTGTTGCCTGTATTTTTTTGGAGATCCCGGGGTTCCGTGTGATTTTCCTATGGACCGCCACCCAGGCTCAAAGGGAACTGAGATGATTCATGCTAGAAACTTCCGTGTGCAGCCACAAGCTATTATGGGCTCTAGCATAGTTGAGTAAGTTATGTGAAGCTCTTGAAGAGGTGGATCAGCAGGTAGTGGGTTGTAGGTTTGGTATGGTCTGCCCGGAGTAGAGAGTTAGTGTCTCTGAAAGACTGTGTCTCGGTCATCCGTTTCTCAAACATCATGTAGTGCGAGAAATTCAACAAACGCGACCGAGTCTTGTGGGAAAAGTGCGCAAACCTCTGCAGAGTGTACAATCTAATCATGGTTAGCCGTGTCCCCGGTTATGGACATCTTGAGTATCTAGTACTTGGAGTATCTTAAGTATCTCATAACTTTTAACTTAATACTGTTGGGTTGATAATTACTTTAATTGGGATTGAGTTGGAGGAACCTTCTCAATGATGTTTCAACTACCATGATAGTTAAATTAAAATCTATTCCTTTGTTGTAGGGAAAAATTGGCTTTTCGCAAAACTGTAACCATAGAGCTTTCCACCAGCCAAATATGCATGTAGTGATAGCATTATTCTGTTCTTCCTCTATTGTGTTTGCCAGCATATTCCATGTGCTGACCCGTTTTCGGGCTGCAACGTATTATGTCATAGACTTTTCAGACGAGGAGTAAGGTTTGTTAGGTCGTTGCCGTGCAGCTCAGCTATGCCGTTGGAGTTGATGGACTCACTTTATCTTCCAAGCCTTCCGCTGTTATCGTATTAGATGGCCTTAAGCCATATTTATTGTAATAAGTTCTCTTTGGAGACATTCGATGTAATAAGTGTGTGATTGCTACTCTCCTATAAATCCTCGAGTACTGTGTGTGTCAGCATTACCGATCCAGGGATGACACTGAAGCACAAAGACTTGACTGTTTGAGGTCGGGTCGCTACACATAGCTTGCTTTTTTCAGAAAGCTTGGGCTATTGTAAAGCATGATATAACAACAGCTTTTCATAAGTTGTACACTGGTGATGGTTTGCCAAGCTGAATCGTGCACTTATCACTCTTATTCCGAAAAAGCCAGATGCCTTGCTAGTTGGGGACTTTAGACCCATTAGCTTGGTGCATAGTATGCCAAAGTCTTGGCTAATAGACTGAGACCTAGACTGGGACAGTTGGTGGCGGCTATCCAATTAGCCTTCATCAAAGGACAAAATCTTCATGACAACTTCCTTCTGATTAGGCAGATTGCCGGTAGGCTAAACAAGAGGAAAATCAAAGGTGCTATGCTTAAATTGGACATCTCTCGAGCATTCGATTCCTTGTCTTAGTCTTTCCTACTTGAGATGCTACAATAGAAAGGATTCGATACTGTTTGGCAGCATTGGACCTCTATCCTGCTATCTTCAGCGAGCATGAGGATTCTGGTTAATGGACGTCCAGGGAGGAAGATACAGTACACTAAAGGCTTGTGGTAGGGATATCCGATCTTACCAATGCTCTTTGTGTTGGCAATGGACGCTCTCATGGCACTGATTGGGTGGGCGGAGGACTCCGACATCATGAGCCCATTACTTAGATCTCCAATATTCAACGCTTGTTTGTTTATGCTGATGATGTGGTGCTATTGCTCAAGCCATGGAGCAATGACCTTATGTGCATCAAACACATTCTAGAAATATTTGGAGAGGCATCTGGTGTCCGCATCAACTACGGGAAATCTTCTGCTACCATGATCAGATGCATGGACGGGGATGAGCATCAAACTACCACTACCCTCGGTTGCCCCATTGGGTCCTTTCCTTGTAGATATTTGGGGCTGTAGCTAGCTTTGCACCATATCACAAAGGACAAGTGGCAACCAGTATTAGATGCTATTAGGAAGTACGCGCCACCTTGGCAGAGAGGATTGGTCACTAGATCTGGGAGGCTGGTACTCGGGGATTCAATTATGGTTGGTAGACCCATGCACCGCCTGCTAGTCTCTGATGCACCAAAGTGGGCGTTGCAGCAACTTGATAAGTGTCTGCGGGCATTCTTCTGGGTAGCATCATATCAAGTGCATGGAGGACAATGTTTGGTGGCCTGGCCTCAGGTACGCAAGTCAAAGAAATTTAGAGTGCTCAGAGTCCGGAACATTGAGTTACATGGGATGTCTTTGCGTGCACGCCGGGAGTGGTTGCCTCACATGGACTCATCCAAGCCTTGGAAAGGGCTCAACCTAATCCTGGATCCTAAGGCTAGCGCAATCTTCTATAGTCTCGCCCAAGTTCAAGTCAGAAATGGGAACAAAGCACTTTTTTGGAAGGATAGATGGATCAATGGATGTACGACCTGCGAGATTGCTCCTTTGGTTTGGGTCAAAGTCAAGGCTAGCACTGTAAACAGGTGATCAGTGGCTGAGAGTTTGATGAACTATGATTGGGTTGGAGACATCCGACGTGCTCTCAACATGTGCGACATGGTCTAGTACACCAAACTCCGGGATGCGTAGCCGCAGTGGACTGTAATATGCAGCAGGAGGGTATGTTTGTGAAGAACTGAAGTAAGTCTGGAGTATATACGGCGAAGTCCACCTATAGCATGCTCTGCCAAGGATCCACCTGCTTCGACGCTCCATGGCTATGGGTAACCAAGGTGCCTTTAACCTGTAAAATATGTGCCGGGCTAGCTCAGCAATATCGCATCCGGACGATGGATCAGCGAGTTTGACATGGGCTATAGGACAACATGGTGCATTCCTACCTATGCCTGTAAAACCAGGACATGGTTGACCACATACTCATCCAATGTGTTTATGAAAGATATGTGTGGTGGGCGTGTTTCAAAGAGATATTCTCTATGGTGGGAGCACTAAGCACACTGGACATGCCTTTGGATGGGTGGATTCATGTGCGTGTCATCTGTCCCGTGGATAGGAGGAGAGATTTTGAATCGCTATCTGTGATCATTTGATGGGAAGTATGGAAGCAACGGAATGCTCGAGTCTTCTCTAACATTGTACAACAAGACAATGAGGAAAGGCTTGTCAGACAGATTGTGGCTTACTACAAGCTTTGCATGGAGACCCTTGGGAGAAATACATCAGTTGTGAGAGAGTAGCTTAACATCTAATTTGGTGTGGTCGTGTGTTGCTTCCCAATCAGCTTGTGATTGTACTCTAGCAATCTTGTAAAACCCTTCCATCCTTCTATAAAGATATGATACGCTTAAGCGTACTCTCACAAAATAAGATATCCATCATATAACTATTTCTAAATGGATTGAGAAATAGTCACCCATAAAAAATATTGACATAATTACTAACAAGATAATAACTTCCCGTGGATGTATCATAGGTATAGATCTCGAAATAATTTTAATAGTTGTATGTCTCGAACACACGACATTTATCCAATTTTGACATAATCTATTAGATCCAAACAACTCAAACTTTAAATGTTCAACTAGCTTGGAGCTTCCATTCTGAAGAACCCTCTATTTTGAGGCAGACTTAGATCTTCAATGATGTTTCTTGGCATGGTGGAGTTGTTGTGTTGTTGAACTTAGTATGAGATATAGGCACATATAACAATTTCAGAAAATCTCTAAGGACACAGGTGGGTAACAAGGCTAGGTGGTGGGAAGTTTAGTACACCCCGAATTTGGAAGAAGTTTTGGACTCCAAGAGCTCCTCGCGTGCGTGGTGTTTCATGAATGAGCCAAGTCGAGCTCAGATCTATGTTATCACTGCTGATGCCATCGGCAATCCCATTCCACCCATGGCGTGAACGGTTGTATAGGACAGCAGGCCTCCAAAACCCCGCCATTTGCGATCCTGCACCAGGAGAAGGACGATTAAGTTTTCGGGGAGCATCTCCTACGCGACAGCATGCCGCCATTCATTTATGTCCTTGTCGCCTTCGTTATCAACATGTCCACTGAGGCTGTCGCGACCGTGGCTTCGACTTGACCGACTCGAGGGTATAACTCATTACCGCGCTCCTGTTATATATATGTGTTGGCCGCACTAGCTATTTGTGTAGATCTTTCTTCAATTTATCTAGTATGTCCTTACGTGATCAAATATCAGTATGTGTTTATGAAAGTGCAACTATCCCTAGGTGGTTTTGATAATTCCTAACAACATATAGCTCATTGAGCTAATGCTATTTCAAGATTAATATCTCAGGAAAGCTCAAGGATTGGAATGGCATGGATGAGAAAAGTGGACCGCAGACTAAGGCATAGCCTAGTGGTTGGAAGGGGCTGATGCCTTCCCACCCACCCAAGTTCAAGGCATGGTACTTGCAATTTGGGGTTGTTGCACGAATTATACTGTAGGGGGTTCCCTTACAGTCTTTCTGTCAAAAAAAGAAAAAAAAAGAAAAGTGGACCCCTCAAAATGCTAAGGACAAAGGATTGGCTCAAGCTCAAAGCTCAAGACTCTACATTTTCCATTTTAGTGATCCAAGATCACATTGAGTCCATAGGAAGAGCCAATACTATCAAGGAGGGATGAGGTGTTGCTTAATGAGGTTCTTGCTCAAAGTGCTTAGTGATATGTTCCAAATCCCTCAACTACTTTCTCACATCCACATATGACCTAAACCAAAAGTCAAACTTGGCCCCACCGATTCTTCCTATCCGGCGCCACCGAATTTCAAATGTCATAGCCACTGCCACAAACCCTAGGCAAATTGGTCTCATCGATAGGGATCTCGATCTCACCGAGATGGGGTTGTAATCTCTCTGTTTCCCTTCGTAACATTTTGGTCTCACCGAGATGAGCGATCGGTCCCACCGAGATTGCAACGTAAACTCTCTGTTTTCCCTTTGTAACGTTCCGGTCTCACCGAAATGAGTGATCGGTCCCACCGAGTTTACCTGACCAACTCTTTGGCTAGCTTATTACCAAAATCGGTCCCACTGAGTTTGTGTAATCAGTCTCACCGAGGTTACGTTATGCCCTAACCCTAATCATATCGGTCCTACCGAGTTGCATGTCGATCCCACCGAAAACCCTAATGGTCACTAGCTTTGCTGAATCGGTCCGACCGAGTTTAACCATTCGGTCCCATCGAGTTTGGGAAGTTATGTGTAACGGTTAGATTTTGTGTGGAGGCTATATATACCTCTCCACCACCTCTTCATTCATGGAGAGAGCCATCAGAACGAACCTACACTTCCAACTTACTTTTTCTGAGAGAGAACCACCTACACTTGTGTGAAGACCAAGATATTCCATTCCTACCATATGAATCTTGATATCTAGCCTTCCCCAAGTTGCTTTCCACTCAAATATTCTTTCCACCAAATCCAAATCCTATGAGAGAGAGTTGAGTGTTGGGGAGACTATCATTTGAAGCACAAGAGCAAGGAGTTCATCATCAACACACCATTTGTTACTTCTTGGAGAGTGGTGTCTCCTAGATTGGCTAGGTGTCACTTGGGAGCCATCGACAAGATTGTGGAGTTGAACCAAGGAGTTTGTAAGGGCAAGGAGATCACCTACTTCGTGAAGATCTACCGCTAGTGAGGCAAGTCCTTCGTGGGCGATGACCATGGTGGGATAGACAAGGTTGCTTCTTCGTGGACCCTTCGTGGGTGGAGCCCTCCATGGACTCACGTGATGACCCACAAGTATAGGGGATCTATCGTAGTCCTTTCGATAAGTAAGAGTGTCGAACTGAACGAGGAGCAGAAGGAAATGATAAGCGGTTTCCAGCAAGGTATTCTCTACAAGTACTGAACTAAGTGGTAACAGATAGTTTTGTGATAAGATAATTTGTAACGAGCAACAAGTAACAAAAGTAAATAAGGTGCAGCAAGGTGGCCCAATCCTTTTTGTAGCAAAGGACAAGCCGGGACAAACTCTTATATGATGTAAAGCGCTCTCGAGGACACATGGGAATATCGTCAAGCTAGTTTTCATCACGTAAATATGATTCGTGTTCGGTACTTTGATAATTTGGTATGTGGGTGGACCGGTGCTTGGGTGCTGCCCTTACTTGGACACGCATCCCACTTATGATTAACCTCTATTGCAAGCATCCGCAAATACAACAAAAGTGTTAAGGTAAACCTAACCATAGCATGAAACATATGGATCCAAATTAGCCTCTTACGAAGCAACGCATAAACTAGGGTTTAAGCTTCTGTCACTCTAGCAACCCATCATCTACTTATTACTTCCCAATGCCTTCCTCTAGGCCCAAACAATGGTGACGTGTCATGTAGTCGACGTTCACATAACACCACTAGAGGAAAGACAACATACATCTCATCAAAATATCCAACGAATACCAAATTCACATGACTACTAATATCAAGACTTCTCCCATGTCCTCAGGAACAAAAGTAACTACTCACAAAGCATAAACATGTTCATAATAAGAGGGGTATTAATATGCATATAGGATCTGAACATATGATCTTCCACCAATTAAACCAACTAGCATCAACTACAAGGAGTAATTAACACTACTAGCAACCTACTAGCACCAATCCCAGACTTGGAGACAAGAATTGGATACAAGAGATGAACTAGTGTTTTGAGATGAGATGGTGCTGATGAAGATGTTGATGGAGATTTCCCTCTCCCGATGAGAGGAACATTGGTGATGACGATGGCGATGATTTCCCCCTCCGGGAGGGAAGTTTCCCCGGCAAAACAGCCCCGCCAGAACCCTAGATTGGTTCCGCCAAGGTTCCGCCTCGTGGCGGCGGAGTTTCGTCCGAGAAGATGGCTTATGATTATTTTCCCATCGAAAGAGTCCTATAGCAGAAGATGGTCACCAGAGGGCCACCAGGGGGCCCACAAGGTAGGGGGGCGCGCCCAGGGGGTAGGGCGCGCCCCCACCCTCGTGGGAGGGGTGTGGCCCCCCTGGTGAAGTTCTTGCGCTCAATGTTTTTTTATATATTTGGAAAACATCATCCATGAAGTTTCAGGACTTTTGGAGCTGTGCATAATAGGTCTCTAATATTTGCTCCTTTTCCAGCCAGAATCCCAACTGCTGGCATTCTCCCTCTTTATGTAAACCTTGTAAAATAAGAGAGAACGAGCATAAGTATTGTGATATAATGTGTAATAACAACCCATAATGCAATAAATATTGATATAAAAGCATGATGCAAAATGGACGTATCAACTCCCGCAAGCTTAGACCTCGCTTGTCCTCAAGCGAAAAGCCGAAATCAAAAAATATGTCCACATGTTTAGAGATGAAGGTGTCGATAAAAATAAAATACGGACATGAGGGCATCATGATCATTCTTAGAACAGCAACTTATATAACTCTTGTCATATGACATCTTATGCTAGAGTAATAATTCAATCACAATATCAAGTATGAATTGTAAACTTCGTTGAAAACTGACAAACTATAATCTCAGTCATTGAGGCAATTGCAATTTATCATAACATAGGAAAGAGTTAATGTATAAGAGCTTTTCAGCAAGTCCACATACTCAACTATCATATAGTCTTTCACAATTGCTGACACTCACGCAATACTTATGGGTAGGGAATTTTAATCGGACACAGAGAAAGATAGGGGCTTATAGTTTTGCCTCCCAACGTTTTACCTCAAGGGTAATGTCAACAATAATAGTTCATGAAAACCCACATCCAATTAGCCATATATACCGGGATCTTTCCAACATATTGTGCTTGCCAAAGGATAAAACGTAAAAAGGAAGGGTGAAGATCACCATGACTCTTTTGCAGCTTAGGAGATAAAAGTAAAAGATAGCCCCTTCGCAGAGGGAAGCAGAGGTTGTCATGCGCTTTTATGGTTGGATGCACAAAATCCTAATGTGAATGAACATCACTTTATATTGCCACTTGTAATATGGACCTTTATTATGCAGTTTGTCGCTTTTATTACTTCCATATCACACGATCGTATAAAGCTTATTTCCTCCACACCAATCAATCATACATATTTAGAGAGCAATTTTTTTCCTTGCACCGATGACAACTTACTTTATGGATCTTACTCAATCCCTAGGTAGGTATGGTGGACTCTCATGGCAAAACTGGAAGGGTATTTGGAAGCACAAGTAGTATCTCTACTTGGTGCAATGAATTTGGCTAGCATGAGGGAGAAAGGCAAGCTCAACATGTTGGAGGATCCAAGACAATATAATTTATCTCAGATGTAAGAAAACATAACCCATTATGTTGTCTTCCTTGTCCAATGTCAACTCTTTAGCATGTCATATTTTAATGAGTGCTCACAATCATAAAAGATGTCCAATATAGTATATTTATATGTGAAGACGTCTCTTTCTTTATTACTTCGTATTAATTGCAACGATGACCAAAACTATGTTTGTCAACCTCAATAACTTTTATTCATCATACTCTTTCTATGTGAGCTCATTACTCTCCATAAGAGTCACATGATCTCTTTGTTTCTTTTTATTTCTTTCTCTTTTCCTTTATTCAATTAGGATCATGGCAAAATAATCAAGCCCTTGACTCAACACTAATCTTTTTTTATAGCTCACGGACTCGATTACATAGAAGGATAATAAAGCAAAACTCACAACTAGATCATACTGTGGGGACGCCGACTCATAAGTCGTGATCACCGAATGCACATGTACAGTGATCCCAGAGATCAATGCTCACTGAACACACAGAAGCTGAATAACAAGAGTCTTACATCCATACATACCGTATTACACAAGTAGGACCATTATGGTCAAGTCTTCAGTATAACATCGCAGCGGAAATCTTCGTCGATAACTTGGACCCATGCCATCTGCCTTAACCCTACAGGCATTCTGACTGGGAAGCGTCCTAGCTCGCATGTTCGCCACCAAGGTACTCTTCATTATATCCTGTTATTTCATGCCTGGCCAATAAAATAACCAGTGGCAAGCCAATGAGTACTTTGAATGTACTCGCAAGCAACCCATGTTTTGGTTCAAGATACAACAATGCGTGATATAGGTAAATTTTTGTGGAAAGCTAGTTTTTGAGTGCAATGACATGTTCAATGACTCGTAAGACATGCATCAGGAGAATTCAAGTAACCAAGAGGACACGTTACAGATATCAACACAAAGGGAGTGGGCTCCAACCCAACTCATCCATGTCAGGTCCTTTGACTTGACCCAAGTAGTTCTTCCCACACACTGGTTTGTAAACAAGTGGACATAGCCCAAGAGCGGTTACCCAACTGTCCTTGACCGTGGACACGGCTATTCGAATAGTTTTACACTCTGCAGAGGTTGCACACTTTACCCACAAGATCCGGGGAACTTTCGTGTCATCCACGACCCGCGGTACCTCAAGTACCCGGGGTAAGCACCCGATCACTATCTTTCCCTAGACGACACTAACAAGGAGTCCACTCGTTGTTTCGTATCCTCACGATGTACATCATATGAGACTCACTCGAGATCGTAACTTCCGAGAGGGGACACAACGGTGTATCCGGTGCCCTGCGAAAACAGTCATGGCCGCCCTACCTGGCACGACCCCGTCCCGAGAGAGAGCACCAACTCTCCCCCGTCACCAGTAATGCGGGCTCCAAGCTAGTATCGGCCTAGGTAATCAATAATGCCCTTTCCCATATAAGGGTAGAGTGGTTGCGCATGTAAGGTTGGAATAACGGTCGCAATTTAAACCAATCCATTTTTGAAAGCAACACACAGACACTTTCCTCGGTAGACCACTTCGTCATCAAGTGGTTACACATCTCATTATCTCCCTCGGGCATAAGTGGCACCCGACGGGGTTTTCGAAAAGTCCTTTGAAAATACTTTGTCTCCATCACTATGCATATTCCCGTCCCTTTTTGCATAGCACTACTTTAGCATCCTATCTACTCCTACCGGCATAACCCTCATAAGGAGGTAGGGTCATGCAGAATGCAAGTATCAACGAGGAAGTAACAGAGGCAACCCATCAAAGTGGTTACCTCCTCATCATGATTCCGTTGCAACAACAATATGGTACTATATGACATGCATAAAAAGGGTTTCATAGACATGGTCAAAGGGCTGCTTGCCTGTTTTAACAAAGTCTTCGAGGTCTTCAAATATCTCTGGTCCAACTCCAAGCATTTCTTCTACTTCGTCAACTATCGTCGAAAGAAACCATAATAAGCAACACAACAAGGCAGGAAATGAAAGTGCTCTAAAAATATTGATTTGACTTTTCTAGGACATCTCTGGTTATATGAAAATTAACCAGAGTGGTTTCATTGGAATTGGGTCAGTGGATATTTCTAAACATTTGGATATGATGGAATCAAGGGGTTTATGGATTTGTAAGAGGTGTACAGAAATATTATTTTGAAAAATGAGCAAGGATACCCATTTAACAAATCATGATTTTAGAAGCATCTGGGAGTTGGTTTCACTGGATTTGGAGTTCAAATGAATTTCCTATGAATTTGCAAAGTTGGCAAATATGAAGAAATGGCTCATTATTTTATGTGGGACAGAAAGTATTAAGAAAAATGTTCATATACTAAGTTATGAACTTAGGAGCATCTGGAAATTTGAATCATGGCATTTGGATCAAATTTGAGCCCTCTATGATTTTCTAAAGTTTATGAGAAAAATAGAAAAATAGGATTTTGATAAATATTTCTGAAGAGAAAGTTTCTAGAAAAATGTGCAAATAGCACCATGTGATAGATCATGATTTTAGGAAGTACTAGAAATTTGAATTATCAAATCTGGAGTTAATTTGAATTTTCTATGAATTTTCGAAGTTCCCTGAAAAAGAAAAAGACAAAGGTTTTACCAAAATGGGCCGGATCTGGGCGGCGGTTGGGCGCACCGGGCGAGATTTAGTGGCAGGGCGCCACTGGGCCGGCCCAGCGGCTCGGCCGCACGCGCGCAGGTGCCACGTTGAAGGCGGCTTTAGCGGGGTACACTTTCGCTTCGGGGAGACGGCTCGAGAGGAAGCCGTGTCCACTTAAGTTGTGGGCCCGTACCTCAGGGTCACTTACACCCAGGGCCCACCGGGCTCTCTCTTCTTCTCCCGCATCTTTCTTCTTCCTCGCGACAGGGGACAGGGGAGGGCGCCGGTCGCCGTGGTTCCGGCCGCTCTGCTGCCTCGGACGGCGTGGTAGTGGTCTGGGCGGATGCCCCACTCCACGCCGCGCTCGGGGGTGGCCGCGTTGGACACGGGGGAGACCAGGAGCGAGCAGCTCAACGGGAGGGCGGACGACGACGTCTGGCAAGAGGGGTTCTGGGGTTGCGGGGCGCTAGAGGAGGAGGTAATGGGCGGAGGAGCCTCGTCGGCATGAGGTGGCTTCATTAGGGTCCAAAGGAGGGGAGGGGAGGCTTCGGTCTGCGGGAATTTGGGCGGAGACCGACGTCGGCACCTCGGCCATGGAGGGAGCAGGAGGGCACGAGAGGGAGAGGGAGTGTGTCTGAGGGGTTGTTGCGGGAGGGGGAGAGCGAGTAGAGGCCAGAGAAGGGCTTGAGAGGGCCTCTAAGTAGAGGGGCTGCGGTGCACCGTGGACGCGGCCTACGGCGCCCATGGGCGAGCTTGCGGAGGGATAAGGAGGGCAAGGGAGGAGGGGCCCGATAGCATTGCGTGTCATGGACGTCGATGCGCATCGTCGGGCGCGCTGGGGAGGCCCAAGGTGGCCGGAGGTGCTTGGTAGGGGGCGGCTACAGTGCGGGAGTGCACTGTAGCGCGCTCCAGAGCGCCCAAATGGCATGCCATGGCATTTTATATGCCTTGTGGGCGCGGCCACTAATGTCTGGTAGCTCTAGGGGGGAGTAAAGAAAGGGGAGGGAGCATTGGATGCCATGGAGGGCCACTGGAATGAGGAGGGAGGTGAGAAAGGAGAAGAATGCTGCTGTCCAGAAGGGTAAATGATGGTGTTTCACCCCTCAATCATTGAGCTGAGGCCAGGGAAGAGTTACTGGAGATAGGAGAAGACTAGGAGGAGCTGTGGTAAAAAGTTGAGCTCAAGGAGAATAGTTTTAGTGGTCAAAATGGTGATTTTTGAAAAGTGACAGAAGGTGTTTGATGCAAATTTGGGCAAGCAAATTAACTCCACTTGACATGACAATTAACAGGATCAAGTGTCACACATAATTGAGGTCGACCACCAAGTTTGAGTCCATTTTGAGAAAGTTGCCAATGCAACTTTTGTAAACCCTAGAAATGGCTTTACCAAGATTTACTCATGCAAATCTATTCTCCTTGATGCACCACTTGGTGTAGTGTCATCATTTGAGGATTTGAACATGTCCACAAAAATTCAGATCAAAAGGACACACTTGGTAATGTAGAGTTGTTCAAATTTGGTTCTGGACAGAAAGGGTTTTGGGGTACTTTGATCAAGATACCATTCTCTCCAACTTGTGCCATTTGGTCTAGATGCATTATTACACCATTTGAGCATGTGCACCAAGTTTGAGACCATTTGGACATGTTTGGCAATGTAAAGTTGCTCAAACTTCAAAATGGACATATATGGTTTTGAGGAGATTTCATGGGGTTATACTATTCTCCATGACATGATACTTGGCAAGATCATCAAACATGTCATATGTGACATTCTAGAATTTTCTTGGAATTGTTGGGGAATATTTCCTGTAGAAATATTTCAAATCCTTGAAATGGGCAGAAATGGTTTTTGAGGGATTTAACCAATATTTTGAACATGACCATGTGTTGAAACTCTTTTATATGGACAATACATGTCCATTGAGTTTCCCTGATTTTTGTCAAATATTTTTGAAACAATAAAAATAATTTTTCCCTATTAAAGACCATTTCTGGCCTTAAGAAAAATCTTTTGAATAAAATAGGAAAATAACATTTAAAATTATATTTTTGTGGTTTCGGGGTATCCTATATCTAATAGGAGTCAAACATATTTTTGGAAAGATTTTTACTGCCTTGAATTAAGTACTTGCAGTACAAATCTTAATTCAGGGGTTTTTGGAAAACTAATTTTTGAAAATACTTTTTGGCCAAATTATTTTTGTAAGAAAATACTATATTGCTCTATACACATGGCATGATCATTGGTTCAAGAGTTTGGAGCAAGGAGATGAAGTATAGGAGTTGGAGGATTTATTTGATTTTTAGAGCACTTGCAAACAACAGACAAAAATCCAATCAAGGCAAGGTCCAAAACACTCAAAAGTTTTTGTCAAACCACATTTTATCATGATTGTTAGCTTAAGTGTTGTGGCATGAAAATCAGGGTGTGACAGACCTACCCCCCTTACAAGAATCTCGTCCCCAAGATTCCCAGACTAGGCGCGGAAAGGAATACGGAAACTAGGATTTGGGGTAGTCTTCACGTCCTCATACTGCTTCTGCTTCCCTTTGGTGCTCCATTGAACCCTGAAGTACTCGATGGCGTGGCTTCATGTATGACGCTCCTCTTGATCCAGGTTGCTAATGGGTAGCTCGCGGTAGGTTAGATTGGGCTAGGGGTCGATGGCTCGGTGGTTAATGCCCTTGTAGAGATCGGGCAAGTTAGGAAGTTGGAAACACTTCCGGGGTGTGACGCGTGGAAAACGCTATGCACAATGGGTAACTCAGGTGGTAACTCTAGCTGGTAGCCGTCTACTCTTCATCTTGAGGTGATCTCGATTTAGAGTCAAGACCTATGGTAATGACCCGACCATGTTGTGGCTTAGTAGGGCTTAAGGGTTTCAAGGATTCTAGTGTGCGAGTGAACATTTTATTACCTTATCCTTAAGCACAGTTTCTGAGATGCCAATAGCCTATCTAGTCCTGCCAACAAATAACCTTATACCATCGAAAGCATCATCTCGTATAGGCCAAATCCAATCATCACTCATGATGTACCAAAGTCTCAGATAATTCCTCAGGGTCACTGATACAAACTCATGAAGTCATTTGTCCTCTATTCCTATATCCTCATATTGGTCTTCCTTATGTCATCGTCCTTTCTTGTGCTATATTAGGGTGACAATGTGCTTGCTCACTACGTCCACTAGTTCCATAATGAGCCCAGTGATAAGCAAGGTTACGGAGGCTTAACTGGTTCTCTTGCAATTCTATGGGCCAAGCACATGGTTAAGGATTCGAGCTGGGGTGTCTTGTGAAATCTCGAAGGGTCAAGGGATGGGTTCACAGTCTTGAGGGGTAAACATAATTCTATGGGGTTACACTTGGTCGAGGAGGCTGTAGTAAAAGTCTTAAGTGCTAGCTGGTTGCCAAAGTAGAATCCTTGGTGTATCTTGTCTTGCCGGTCTTCAGTTGAGGAGAGAGATGAGAGGGAAAAGTAGCATAGAGGAGGGGAATGCCTAAAGGGGGTTCTATAGTGCAAGTGCAAACAAACAAGGGCTGAAAGGGCCAAACACAAACAATAAAATAAGGTAGGTGATATAGCCGCATACTAGTTACCTAGGGCAAAAGGGTGGCTGATATCAAAACACAGAGAAATAAAAACAAGCAACACACAGTCATGGTTCTATTAGAACCATCATACGGATTCGACTGCGCATAGGGGGGGGGGGGGGTACACGATTCATCCTACCCTAGGGGTTCTCGGACTCAGTAGTCATGCCTTGTGCCTCGTGCAGTCTTCTGAGTTTTCCTCAGGTGTTGCTACGTCTCTTGTAGTTGTTCGATGAAACAATCCGGGTTGAGCCTGAAGATTCTTCAACAACTTCTCGCCTGTTGAAGTGATGGGGTGAAGGTGGCTTCTCGTAGCAGGCATTAACTCCGTCTTCTGTTGTCTTCTTAATCATGACAATCCCTTTTTGTCTTCTAAGGCGTCGATGGTACCAAGTAGGCAATCCTTTATGCAATGCCATTAACAAGGCATAGTAGAGGTCCAACATGTCAATTACGTTGATGACAATATTGACACCGAGAGCGGGGGATGAAGAGAATCGTTTTCCTGCTCACTATAGTGAGACGGACCAAATGGCGAGGTTCTCATTCACTGGTGGTTGCCTATACAACATCGGTAAGCACATGGTTGCTCTATTAGCGATGCATATCATGATCTTGCACTATGCCCTCATCATCATAGGCTAAGGTCGCATCATCTTGGAGCATTGTCAAGGGTGTCACCATCTTCTGGGCCTTCATGTCCTCATTCCTTGAGGATGTATCTTCTGTTGGTATAGTCTTGTTGTGGTGTCGCCATTCTTGTGTTCAGAAGATGTGGGTGAGTGTTTGGCAAGGTGTACTTCTTCTAGGCTATCCACGAGGATTACAAGGAATCCCGTGGTCAGGGGCTTGAGGGTGCTAGTGACCGTTTGCAATAGTTTTGAAGGGAAGAGATCGATAGGGAAAGTATACCTTAGTTTTTGAAAAACTGAGAAGGGAAGAGAAGCATAGATAGTTTTGAAAACTAGTAGTAGTTTTGGAAATAGTTTTACCCTAACTAACGGCCATGCTAACTAAGGCTTCCTACAGTCAGGATGGCTCTGATACCAGCTCTGTGGGGACCCCAACTCATAAGTCGTGATCACCGAATGCACGTGTACAGTGATCCCAGAGATCAATGCTCACTGAACACACAGAAGCTGAATAACAAGAGTCTTACATCCATACATACCGTATTACACAAGTAGGACCATTATGGTCAAGTCTTGAGTATAACATCGCAGCGGAAATCTTCGTCGATAACTTGGACCCATGCCATCTACCTTAACCCTACAGGCATTCTGACTGGGAAGCGTCCTAGCTCGCATGTTCGCCACCAAGGTTGTAGCAACCAGACCTCAAACAGTCTGATCTCTGTGCTCCGGTGTCATCCCTGGATCAGTAATGCTGACACCACACAGTACTTCGAAGGATTTATAGTAGAGTGGCAATCACACACTTATTACAATGATGTCTCCGAAGAGAACTTATTACATAAATATGGCTTAAGGCCATCTAATAACGATAACAGCGGAAGACTTGGAAGAATAAATGGGTCCATCAACTCCAACGGCATCACTGAGTATAGAACCACGACCTAAAAACACCTCAATCGTCGTCTGAAAAGTCTGCAACATTAACGTTGTAGCCCGAAACGGGTCAGCACATGGAATATGCTGGCAAAGTAACACATAGAGAATAATGGAATGAAACAACTATACTATATGCATATATGGCTGGTGGAAAGCTCTATGGTTACTGTTTTGTGTAAAGCCAGTTTTTCCCTACTGCAAAGGAATAAATTTATTTAACTATCATGGTGGTTGTTAAACATTGAGAATGGTTGACAGCATTTTCAATCCCAATTAAAAGTGAACAATTAAACCCAACAATATTAATTAGAAGTAACATGATGAGATTCACATGATATTCAAGTACTAGATACTCAAGATTGTCCATAACCGGGGACACGGCTAATCATGATTAGTTTGTTACACTCTGCAGAGGTTTGCGCACTTTTCCCCACAAGACTCGATCGCCTCCATTGGATTTCTCGCACTACATGGTGTTTGAGAAACGGATGACCGAGACACAGTCTTTCAGAAGCGCTAGCACCTTACGACGGAGTAGACCGTACCACCTATATCCCCTACATCTGCTAGTCTACCCCTATAAGAGTTCGCACGACTTAGTCAACTATGCCAGAGCCCATAATGGCTTGTGGCTGCACACGTAAGTATTTAGCATGAAAGATCTTATGATCCCTTTGAGCCTGGGTGGCGGTCCAAAATAAAACAGGCAAGTCCTGATAGACATCAGGTGCCTCAATCCACCCAGATGTGTGTTTAAGTTGCCACCTTAGATAAACCATTAAAATTATCAATCTCACATCTGTCATGGATATCACTCACCCAATCCACGTCTACTAGCATAGCATGGCATAATGAGCAAACGTAGAAGTAACTCCCAAAGGTTTCATAGTAACAGGTAATAGGTACTACCTCATCTACTTCCCATCCCACAATTTAATTAGATCCTAATCATGCAATGTGTGAGGATGGATCTAATGCAATAAAACCGGGTTGTAGAAAAGGTATGATCAAAGTGTTACTTGCCTTGCTGATGATCCGCGAGTCCTAGAGATTCGAAGTAACAGGCGGCGCAATCCGGGTAATCTATCGCAGATAAACAACAAGCATACAATAAGTACTCATCTAATGCATAGGTAAAACTCGAACAAGAGATCGAACCAGATAGTTCAACTTAAGAACTCCGGTTGCAAAGAAAGTAAAGAACCGAACAAAGAAACCGAAAACAAACGGCGGAAAACAACTCGGTTCTAGCAAGTTGGAACTAGGTCAAATTTTACCGTAGCAAAACTTAGTTAAAGTTGATTAGTCGGAACGGCGGTTTCGAAACGAAACTCCAGGCGCTTGAATCACCTGATTCCGATAAACGAGCGAGAAGATAGACTAGAAAGAAGATCGGATCTAAGATCGTGATCGCGGAATAAATCCGACGAGAAGAAATAGAAGAACGGTTGAAGGAACAGACGTTCGTTAACCTAGAAGAAATCCGGTGATCACGTTCGTTAGGACGAACGGTCCGGCGAACGGTCTCGGGCAACTAAATCGGAAAAGAAAACAAATCCGATCTAGGGTTTCGGAGAAAAGAAAACCGATCGTAAAACCGATCTAGAAAACCGGAACGGTTTCGCGAAGAACCGGAGAGAAAAACGAATCGGAAAAGAAGAATCAGAACGATTAGAAGAAAACGATCCGATGAAAAGAATAGATGTGGCGCGGGCTACCTCCGGTGAAGTCTCCGGCGAGGAACTCCGGCGGCGTGGGCGTGGGCGGCGGCAAGGTGCGGCGGCGGCGCGGGTGGTACGGCGACGGCCCGGCGTGGCAAAGGGCGGCGGCGGGGCACTAGGCGGCGCGGCACAGGTGAGGGGCGCGGTGTGCTTGGGGTGTTGGGGCTTTGGTTTGATGAGGATTTAGAGGGGGGGTGGGAGTATTTATATTGGGGAGGGGAGGAAAAAACTTGGGGTAGGGGTCAAGGAAATAGACTAGGACTAGGAAAGAAAAGAGGGAAATAGATCTAGAAAAAAAACTAAAGTAGGAAACAAGTGCTACTAGGAATCCTAAAAAGAGACAACGGCGGCGGCGGTCTCCTGCGCGTGGGTGCCTGGCGCAGCGCTCGCTGGCCTGGGAGCCGGCCGGCTGGCTCGGTGGCTTGGGCCTTTCGCCCAAGTCGCAGGAGCTCTGATTTTTTTTAAAACGGTTCCGCGCTTGGAAAAAAACAAAAAGAGATCTAAACGAACTCCGAACCTAATAAAGTAAAATTTCCCCGACTCCTAAAAATGAGTCGAACAAAATGAACTTTTCTCCGGGCCTAAAATGCAAATTTTTAAAACGCGCATTTTTCCCTATCCAAATAAAAGGCAAATGAACTCCGACAAAACCAATGATCCTTTTCTTCAAAATTTGAGAAGACTCAAATATGAACAAGACGAAATCCCCAACTCTCTCCGTGGGTCCTTGAGTTGCGTGAAATTTCTAGGATCGACAAAATGCAAGAAAATATGATATGCATGATGTTCTATGTATAACATTCCAAATTGAAAATTTGGGATGTTACAAACCTACCCCCCTTAAGATGAATCTCGCCCTCGAGATTCGGGTTGGCTAGAAAATAGGTGAGGGTGGTCCTTGAGCAAATCTTCTTCTCTCTCCCAGGTGGCTTCATCCTCTGAGTGGTGGTTCCACTGAACTTTGCAAAACTTGATAACCTTGCTGCGAGTAACTCTGCTGGCATACTCGAGAATCTTGACGGGTTTCTCTTCATACATCAAGTCGTCCTTCAACTGAATCGCTTCAAGCGGCACTGTATCTCTTAGCGGTACCTCCGCCATCTCGGCGTGACATTTCTTCAGCTGAGAAACATGGAATACATCATGTACTCCTGACAGTCCCTCTGGTAATTCCAACTTATAAGCGACTTCTCCCATACGTTGCAAAATCTTATATGGTCCAACGAAACGCGGTGCTAACTTTCCCTTAACTCCAAAGCGCTTAACTCCTCGAAGTGGGGATACTCGGAGATACACTCTGTCTCCGGTTTCATAAACTGTCGCCTTGCGTTTAGAATCTGCGTAGCTCTTCTGCCTGGACTGGGCTACCTTGAGTCTATCGCGTATCAATTTCACCTTCTGTTCAGACTCCTTAATCAAATCTGGTCCAAACAACTGACGGTCTCCAACTTCGTCCCATGACAACGGTGTCCTGCACCTCCTTCCGTACAAGGCTTCGAAAGGTGCCATCTTCAAACTGGTTTGGTAACTGTTGTTATAAGAAAACTCTGCATACGGCAAGTTATCGTCCCAACTAGATCCATAATCTAGTGCACAAGCTCTCAGCATATCCTCCAAAATATGATTGACTCTCTCGGTCTGTCCATCTGTCTGCGGATGAAAAGCGATGCTGAACTCTAGCCTAGTTCCCAAAGTTTCATGTAACTGATTCCAAAACTTTGAGGTAAATTGGGTTCCTCTGTCTGATACAATACTCCTGGGAACTCCGTGCAAACAAATGATCATAGTCATGTATATCTTTGCCAACTTAGCACTGGTGTAAGTGGTCTTGACTGGAATGAAATGTGCTACCTTCGTTAAACGATCAACTACTACCCATATCGAGTCATATCCTGCTTTCGTCCTGGGCAATCCTGTGATAAAATCCATGCCTATCTTATCCCACTTCCATTCGGGTATCGGCAATGGTTGCAACAATCCGGCTGGCTTCTGATGCTCTGCCTTTACTCTATGACATACGTCACAAACTGCTACATAGGCTGCAATATCCTTCTTCATTCCGGTCCACCAAAATGTTTCCTTTAAATCCAAATACATCTTGGTATTTCCTGGGTGAATCGAATATGGTGAATCATGTGCCTCTTGCAAAATCAACTTCCTGATCTCTAGGTCATTTGGCACATAAACACGGTCCTCAAACCATAGGGTATCGTGCTCATCCTCACGAAATCCCTTTGCTTTTCCTTTGATTAGTTTCTCCTTTATAGCAGCAATCTCCTTGTCAGATTTCTGAGCCTCTCTGATCTTATCCATCAATGTCGACTGAATCTCCAATGCTGCTACATAGCCTTTCAGAACTTTCTCTAAACTTAGTTCACGAAGGTTTTCTGCTAACTCCTTTGGTATACTTCCTATCATCAACGTATTGACATGGCTCTTACGGCTCAATGCGTCAGCTACTACATTAGCCTTTCCGGGATGGTAATGCAATCTCATATCATAATCCTTGATGAGCTCCAACCATCTTCTTTGTCTGAGATTCAACTCCTTCTGCGTGAAAATGTACTTCAAACTCTTGTGATCCGTGTACACCTCGCAATGATTTCCAATGAGGAAATGTCTCCATGTCTTCAATGCATGCACTACGGCTGCTAACTCCAAATCATGAGTGGCATAATTCAACTCATGAGGCTTCAGTTGTCGTGAAGCATACGAAACAACTCTCCCTTCCTGCATAAGCACTGCTCCAAGTCCTCGACATGAAGCGTCGCAATACACCTCATAATCCTTGGTCTGATATGGCAAAATCAACACTGGTGAGGTAACCAATCGTTTCTTCAACTCCAGGAAACAAGCCTCACACTCCTCAGTCCAATTGAACTTGGTATCCTTCTTCAACAACTCCGTCATAGGCTTCGCAATCTTTGAAAAGTTCTCAATGAATCTCCGGTAGTATCCTGCGAGTCCAAGAAAACTCCGGATCTCTCCAACTGTCGTTGGTGCTTCCCATTCGGTTACGGTCTCAAGCTTTGCGGGGTCAACTGTTGTCCCTTCTCCGGATATGACGTGTCTGAGGAATCCTACTTCCTTCAACCAAGACTCACATTTGCTAAATTTGGCATATAACTGATGTTCCCTTAGTTTCTCCAAAACCAAACGCAAATGTTCCTTATGCTCTTCTTCATTCTTCGAATAAACCAGGATATCATCAATGAACACTACGACGAACTTATCCAAAAACTCCATAAACACCTTGTTCATCATGTTCATAAAATAGGCAGGCGCGTTAGTCAATCCAAATGACATAACGGTATACTCATACAGTCCATATCTTGTGGTGAATGCTGTCTTAGGTATGTCCTGCTCTCGAATCTTCAACTGGTGGCACCCTGATCGCAAATCGATCTTGGAAAACACCTTAGCTCCTTGCAAATGATCAAACAGATCATTTATCATTAGCAGTGGGTACTTGTTCTTGATGGTTACTTCATTCAATCCACGATAATCAACAACCATCCATAATGATCCATCCTTCTTCTCCACTAGAAGCACGGGTGATCCCCAAGGTGAAGAACTTGGGCGAATGTAACCTTTCTCCAATAACTCCTTAATCCGATTCTTAATTTCTACCAAATCCTTTGCTGGCATCCTATATGGTCTCTTTGATATTGGTCCAGTGCCTGGCAATAACTCAATCAAAAACTCAATGTCCCTATCCGGTGGCATGCCTGGTAACTCTTCCGGAAATACATCAGGAAAATCCTTTACCACTGGTACTTCCTCCTGCACGACTCCTGTCAGGAAATTTACTTGTGTCCTATTTGGCACATGCCGGGATACATACTTGATCCTTCTTCCTTCCGGCGTTGTAAGAAAAATTGTCTTACTAACACAATCGATGTTTCCTCCATACATCGACAACCAATCCATACCGAGGATTACATCTAATCCTTGAGATTCCAATACTAGTAGGTCTGAGGTAAAAACATAGTTACCAATCCTTAATGGTAAATCTGGGGTCACGTTTCAGAGGCATTTGAGGGTTTAGAAAAGATGAGATATAAGAATAGAGTGAGGTCTAAGGAGAAAACACTACCCCAATGCACATGAGCAAATGCACACAAAATCACTTCATTCAATCAAACAAGGGCATACAATCGATCTAGCTATCAGAAAAGTGCTCGAATTATAGTGTTTACATGGGGGGAAATACTACTAATATCTGGTGTCATCTAGAAATTTGAACCGACGGAAGACTCCATGATGTCCGCTCCAGCTTCGTCGTCAAAGTCGGGTTCACTTGGATCCGAATCGGTGTCGTCGATGATGATGTAGTTATCCGGGCATGCGACGTACTCGTCTTCCTCCTTGGATGTTAACTTCCTCTTGAGTTCTTCAATCTCTTGCTTAAGATCGACGTTGTGTCTTGCTAGAGCTACGATCTCGTCCATGTAATCCTTGCGTGTAGCCTTCAGCTCTCCTTCTAGCTCGATGATCCTTGTCTTCGTATTCTTCAACTCCATCATATCTTTGCACATCTGGTTCTCGTGGCGTCGAATATGCTGGTTTAACTCCTGGACGAATGCTGCAATGGATTTATCCTTCTTGGTGCTGACTAACTCCCATTGTTCATTTCGGCGTCCGCAAATCTGGTAGATGGTGTCCTTGAGGTCTTCTTGATAAACTTCTCCAATGCGTCCTATGGTGATATGGGCTGCCATGCTCCTTCCTAGACTCCAAGTTGGTGCATTGAAAACACTATCTATGGGCTTCGTGATTGGCGCGAATGTTCTTCCCGGAATGTGAGCTTGAATCTTCCAGCGCTCCTCTTCAGGCAAAGTGGCGTTGAAGGTCCCGGTGAAGCTTGGCAGTCCAATGTTCAGGTACTTGGTGACTTCTTTCAAGTGAAATCCAAAAGGTGTGCCTTCATCCGGTTGAGCGTACTTAATCTTCACGTCCTTCATCCTAAAGAGTTGAAAAGATGAGGAGTTAGAAAATGAGGAGAGAATAGTGATCTATGGCTTTAACTTAGTGGTCGTGTCCTACAGTCAGCGTGTGCTCTGATACCATCTCTGTAGCGACCAGACCTCAAACAGTCTGATCTCTGTGCTCCGGTGTCATCCCTGGATCAGTAATGCTGACACCACACAGTACTTCGAAGGATTTATAGCAGAGTGGCAATCACACACTTATTACAATGATGTCTCCGAAGAGAACTTATTACATAAATATGGCTTAAGGCCATCTAATAACGATAACAGCGGAAGACTTGGAAGAATAAATGGGTCCATCAACTCCAACGGCATCACTGAGTATAGAACCACGACCTAAAAACACCTCAATCGTCGTCTGAAAAGTCTGCAACATTAACGTTGCAGCCCGAAACGGGTCAGCACATGGAATATGCTGGCAAAGTAACACATAGAGAATAATGGAATGAAACAACTATACTATATGCATATATGGCTGGTGGAAAGCTCTATGGTTACTGTTTTGTGTAAAGCCAGTTTTTCCCTACTGCAAAGGAATAAATTTATTTAACTATCATGGTGGTTGTTAAACATTGAGAATGGTTGACAGCATTTTCAATCCCAATTAAAAGTGAACAATTAAACCCAACAATATTAATTAGAAGTAACATGATGAGATTCACATGATATTCAAGTACTAGATACTCAAGATTGTCCATAACCGGGGACACGGCTAATCATGATTAGTTTGTTACACTCTGAAGAGGTTTGTGCACTTTTCCCCACAAGACTCGATCGCCTCCATTGGATTTCTCGCACTACATGGTGTTTGAGAAACGGATGACCGAGACACAGTCTTTCAGAAGCGCTAGCACCTTACGACGGAGTAGACCGTACCACCTATATCCCCTACATCTGCTAGTCTACCCCTATAAGAGTTCGCACGACTTAGTCAACTATGCCAGAGCCCATAATGGCTTGTGGCTGCACACGTAAGTATTTAGCATGAAAGATCTTATGATCCCTTTGAGCCTGGGTGGCGGTCCAAAATAAAACAGGCAAGTCCTGATAGACATCAGGTGCCTCAATCCACCCAGATGTGTGTTTAAGTTGCCACCTTAGATAAACCATTAAAATTATCAATCTCACATCTGTCATGGATATCACTCACCCAATCCACGTCTACTAGCATAGCATGGCATAATGAGCAAACGTAGAAGTAACTCCCAAAGGTTTCATAGTAACAGGTAATAGGTACTACCTCATCTACTTCCCATCCCACAATTTAATTAGATCCTAATCATGCAATGTGTGAGGATGGATCTAATGCAATAAAACCGGGTTGTAGAAAAGGTATGATCAAAGTGTTACTTGCCTTGCTGATGATCCGCGAGTCCTAGAGATTCGAAGTAACAGGCGGCGCAATCCGGGTAATCTATCGCAGATAAACAACAAGCATACAATAAGTACTCATCTAATGCATAGGTAAAACTCGAACAAGAGATCGAACCAGATAGTTCAACTTAAGAACTCCGGTTGCAAAGAAAGTAAAGAACCGAACAAAGAAACCAAAAACAAACGGCGGAAAACAACTCGGTTCTAGCAAGTTGGAACTAGGTCAAATTTTACCGTAGCAAAACTTAGTTAAAGTTGATTAGTCGGAACGGCGGTTTCGAAACGAAACTCCAGGCGCTTGAATCACCTGATTCCGATAAACGAGCGAGAAGATAGACTAGAAAGAAGATCGGATCTAAGATCGCGATCGCGGAATAAATCCGACGAGAAGAAATAGAAGAACGGTTGAAGGAACAGACGTTCGTTAACCTAGAAGAAATCCGGTGATCACGTTCGTTAGGACGAACGGTCCGGCGAACGGTCTCGGGCAACTAAATCGGAAAAGAAAACAAATCCGATCTAGGGTTTCGGAGAAAAGAAAACCGATCGTAAAACCGATCTAGAAAACCGGAACGGTTTCGCGAAGAACCGGAGAGAAAAACGAATCGGAAAAGAAGAATCAGAACGATTAGAAGAAAACGATCCGATGAAAAGAATAGATGTGGCGCGGGCTACCTCCGGTGAAGTCTCCGGCGAGGAACTCCGGCGGCGTGGGCGTGGGCGGCGGCAAGGTGCGGCGATGGCGCGGGTGGTGCGGCGACGGCGCGACGTGGCAAAGGGCGGCGGCGGGGCACTAGGCGGCGCGGCACAGGTGAGGGGCGCGGTGTGCATGGGGTGTTGGGGCTTTGGTTTGATGAGGATTTAGAGGGGGGGTGTGGGAGTATTTATATTGGGGAGGGGAGGAAAAAACTTGGGGTAGGGGTCAAGGAAATAGACTAGGACTAGGAAAGAAAAGAGGGAAATAGATCTAGAAAAAAAACTAAAGTAGGAAACAAGTGCTACTAGGCCTAAAAAGAGACAACGGCGGCGGCGGCCTCCTGCGCGTGGGTGCCTGGCGCAGCGCTCACTGGCCTGGGAGCCGGCCGGCTGGCTCGGTGGCTTGGGCCTTTCGCCCAAGTCGCAGGAGCTCTGATTTTTTTAAAACGGTTCCGCGCTTGGAAAAAAACAAAAAGAGATCTAAACGAACTCCAAACCTAATAAAGTAAATTTTCCCCGACTCCTAAAAATGAGTCGAACAAAATGAACTTTTCTCCGGGCCTAAAATGCAAATTTTTAAAACGCGCATTTTTCCCTATCCAAATAAAAGGCAAATGAAACTCCGACAAAACCAATGATCCTTTTCTTCAAAATTTGAGAAGACTCAAATATGAACAAGACGAAATCCCCAACTCTCTCCGTGGGTCCTTGAGTTGCGTGAAATTTCTAGGATCGACAAAATGCAAGAAAATATGATATGCATGATGTTCTATGTATAACATTCCAAATTGAAAATTTGGGATGTTACAAACCTACCCCCCTTAAGATGAATCTCGCCCTCGAGATTCGGGTTGGCTAGAAAATAGGTGAGGGTGGTCCTACAGTCAGCGTGTGCTCTGATACCATCTCTGTAGCGACCAGACCTCAAACAGTCTGATCTCTGTGCTCCGGTGTCATCCCTGGATCAGTAATGCTGACACCACACAGTACTTCGAAGGATTTATAGCAGAGTGGCAATCACACACTTATTACAATGATGTCTCCGAAGAGAACTTATTACATAAATATGGCTTAAGGCCATCTAATAACGATAACAGCGGAAGACTTGGAAGAATAAATGGGTCCATCAACTCCAACGGCATCACTGAGTATAGAACCACGACCTAAAAACACCTCAATCGTCGTCTGAAAAGTCTGCAACATTAACGTTGCAGCCCGAAACGGGTCAGCACATGGAATATGCTGGCAAAGTAACACATAGAGAATAATGGAATGAAACAACTATACTATATGCATATATGGCTGGTGGAAAGCTCTATGGTTACTGTTTTGTGTAAAGCCAGTTTTTCCCTACTGCAAAGGAATAAATTTATTTAACTATCATGGTGGTTGTTAAACATTGAGAATGGTTGACAGCATTTTCAATCCCAATTAAAAGTGAACAATTAAACCCAACAATATTAATTAGAAGTAACATGATGAGATTCACATGATATTCAAGTACTAGATACTCAAGATTGTCCATAACCGGGGACACGGCTAATCATGATTAGTTTGTTACACTCTGCAGAGGTTTGTGCACTTTTCCCCACAAGACTCGATCGCCTCCATTGGATTTCTCGCACTACATGGTGTTTGAGAAACGGATGACCGAGACACAGTCTTTCAGAAGCGCTAGCACCTTACGACGGAGTAGACCGTACCACCTATATCCCCTACATCTGCTAGTCTACCCCTATAAGAGTTCGCATGACTTAGTCAACTATGCCAGAGCCCATAATGGCTTGTGGCTGCACACGTAAGTATTTAGCATGAAAGATCTTATGATCCCTTTGAGCCTGGGTGGCGGTCCAAAATAAAACAGGCAAGTCCTGATAGACATCAGGTGCCTCAATCCACCCAGATGTGTGTTTAAGTTGCCACCTTAGATAAACCATTAAAATTATCAATCTCACATCTGTCATGGATATCACTCACCCAATCCACGTCTACTAGCATAGCATGGCATAATGAGCAAACGTAGAAGTAACTCCCAAAGGTTTCATAGTAACAGGTAATAGGTACTACCTCATCTACTTCCCATCCCACAATTTAATTAGATCCTAATCATGCAATGTGTGAGGATGGATCTAATGCAATAAAACCGGGTTGTAGAAAAGGTATGATCAAAGTGTTACTTGCCTTGCTGATGATCCGCGAGTCCTAGAGATTCGAAGTAACAGGCGGCGCAATCCGGGTAATCTATCGCAGATAAACAACAAGCATACAATAAGTACTCATCTAATGCATAGGTAAAACTCGAACAAGAGATCGAACCAGATAGTTCAACTTAAGAACTCCGGTTGCAAAGAAAGTAAAGAACCGAACAAAGAAACCGAAAACAAACGGCGGAAAACAACTCGGTTCTAGCAAGTTGGAACTAGGTCAAATTTTACCGTAGCAAAACTTAGTTAAAGTTGATTAGTCGGAACGGCGGTTTCGAAACGAAACTCTAGGCGCTTGAATCACCTGATTCCGATAAACGAGCGACAAGATAGACTAGAAAGAAGATCGGATCTAAGATCGCGATCGCGGAATAAATCCGACGAGAAGAAATAGAAGAACGGTTGAAGGAACAGACGTTCGTTAACCTAGAAGAAATCCGGTGATCACGTTCGTTAGGACGAACGGTCCGGCGAACGGTCTCGGGCAACTAAATCGGAAAAGAAAACAAATCCGATCTAGGGTTTCGGAGAAAAGAAAACCGATCGTAAAACCGATCTAGAAAACCGGAACGGTTTCGCGAAGAACCGGAGAGAAAAACGAATCGGAAAAGAAGAATCAGAACGATTAGAAGAAAACGATCCGATGAAAAGAATAGATGTGGCGCGGGCTACCTCCGGTGAAGTCTCCGGCGAGGAACTCCGGCCGCGTGGGCGTGGGCGGCGGCAAGGTGCGGCGGCGGCGCGGGTGGTGCGGCGACAGCGCGGCGTGGCAAAGGGCGGCGGCGGGGCACTAGGTGGCGCGGCACGGGTGAGGGGCGCGGTGTGCTTGGGGTGTTGGGGCTTTGGTTTGATGAGGATTTAGAGAGGGGGTGTGTGGGAGTATTTATATTGTGGAGGGGAGGAAAAAACTTGGGGTAGGGGTCAAGGAAATAGACTAGGACTAGGAAAGAAAAGAGGGAAATAGATCTAGAAAAAAAACGAAAGTACGAAACAAGTCCTACTAGGAATCCTAAAAAGAGACAATGGCGGCGGCGGCCTCCTGCGCCTGGGCGCCTGGTGCAGCGCTCGCTGGCCTGGGAGCCGGCCGGCTGTCTCGGTGGCTTGGGCCTTTGGCCCAAGTCGCTGGAGCTCTGATTTTTTTGAAAACAGTTATGCGCTTGGAAAAAAAACAAAAAGAGATCTAAACGAACTCCAAACCTAATAAACTAAATTTTCCCCGACTCCTAAAAATGAGTCGAACAAAATGAACTTTTCTCCGGGCCTAAAATGCAAATTTTTAAAACGCGCATTTTTCCCTATCCAAATAAAAGGCAAATGAAACTCCGACAAAACCAATGATCCTTTTCTTCAAAATTTGAGAAGACTCAAATATGAACAAGACGAAATCCCCAACTCTCTCTGTGGGTCCTTGAGTTGCGTGAAATTTCTAGGATCGACAAAATGCAAGAAAATATGATATGCATGATGTTCTATGTATAACATTCCAAATTGAAAATTTGGGATGTTACAAAGGTACTCTTCATTATCTCCTGTTCTTTCATGCCTGGCCAATAAAATAACCAGTGGCAAGCCAATGAGTACTTTGAATGTACTCGCAAGCAACCCAAGTTTTGGTTCAAGATACAACAATACATGATATAGGTAAATTTTTGCGGAAAGCTAGTTTTTGAGTGCAATGACATGTTCAACAACTCGTAAGACATGCATCAGGAGAATTCAAGTAACCGAGAGGATAGGTTACATATATCAACACAAAGGGAGTGGGCTCCAACCCAACTCATCCATGTCAGGTCCTTTGACTTGACCCAAGTAGTTCTTCCCACACACACTGGTTTGTAAACAAGTGGACGTAGCCCAAGAGCGGTTACCCAACTGTCCTTGACCGTGGACACGGCTATTCAAATAGTTTTAGACTCTGCAAAGGTTGCACACTTTACCCACAAGATCCGGGGAACTTTCGTGTCATCCACGACCCGCGGTACCTCAAGTACCCGGGGTAAGCACCCGATCACTATCTTTCCCTAGACGACACTAACAAGGAGTCCACTCGTTGTTCCATATCCTCACGATGTACATCATATGAGACTCACTCGAGATCATAACATCCGAGAGGGGACACAACGGTGTATCCAGTGCCTTGTGAAAACAGTCATGGCCGCCCAACCTGGCACGACCCCGTCCCGAGAGAGAGCACCAACTCTCCCCCGTCATTAGTAATGTGGGCTCCAAGCTAGTATCAGCCTAGGTAATCAATAATGCCCTTTCCCATATAAGGGTAGAGTGGTTGCGCATGTAAGGTTGGAATAACGGTCGCAACTTAAACCAACCCGTTTTTGAAAGCAACACACACACACTTGCCTCGGTACACCACTTCGTCATCAAGTGGTTACCCATCTCATTATCTCTCTCGGGCATAAGTGGCACCCGACGGGGTTTTCGAAAAGTCCTTTGAAAATACTTTGTCTCCATCACTATGCATATTCCCGTCCCTTTTTGCGTAGCACTACTTTAGCATCCTATCTACTCCTACTGGCATAACCCTCATAAGGAGGTAGGGTCATGCAGAATGCAAGTATCAATGAGGAAGTAACAGAGGCAACCCATCAAAGTGGTTACCTCCTCATCATGATTCCGTTGCAACAACAATATGGTACTATATGACATGCATAAAAAGGGTTTCATAGACATGGTCAAAGGGCTGCTTGCCTGTTTTAACAAAGTGTTCGAGGTCTTCAAATATCTCTTGTCCAACTCCAAGCATTTTGTCTACTTCGTCAACTATCATCGAAAGCAACCATAATAAGCAACACAACAAGGAAGGAAATTAAAGTGCTCTAAAAATATTGATTTGACTTTTCTAGGACATCTCTGGTTATATGAAAACTAACCAGAGTGGTTTCATTGGAATTGGGTCAGTGGGTATTTCTAAACATTTGGATATGATGGAATCAAGGGGTTTATGGATTTGTAAGAGGTGTACAGAAATATTATTTTGAAAAATGAGCAAGGATACCCATTTAACAAACCATGATTTTAGAAGCATCTGGGAGTTGGTTTCACTGGATTTGGAGTTCAAATGAATTTCCTATGAATTTGCAAAGTTGACAAATATGAAGAAATGGCTCATTATTTTATGTGGGACAGAAAGTATTAAGAAAAATGTTCATATACTAAGTTATGAACTTAGGAGCATCTGGAAATTTGAATCATGGCATTTGGATCGAATTTGAGCCCTCTATGATTTTCTAAAGTTTATGACAGAAATAGAAAAATAGGATTTTGATAAATATTTCTGAAGAGAAAGTTTCTGGAAAAATGTGCAAATAGCACCATGTGATAGATCATGATTTTAGGAACTACTAGAAATTTGAATTATCAAATTTGGAGTTAATTTGAATTTTCTATGAATTTTCGAAGTTCCCTGAAAAAGAAAAAGACAAAGGTTTTACCAAAATGGGCCGGATCTGGGCGGCGGTTGGGCGCACCGAGCGAGATTTAGTGGCAGGGCGCCACTGGGCCGGCCCAGCGGCTCGGCCGCACGCGCGCAGGGGCCACGTTGATGGCGGCTTTGGCGGGGTACGGTTTCGCTTCGGGGAGACGGCTCCGGAGGAAGACGTGTCCACTTAAGTTGTGGGCCCGACCCTTAGGGTCACTTACACCCGGGGCCCACCGGGCTCTCTCTCCTTCTCTCGCGTCCTTCTTCTTCCTCGCGACAGGGGACAGGGGAGGGCGCCGGTCGCCGTGGTTCCGGCCGCTCTGCTGCGTCGGACGGCGTGGTAGTGGTCTGGGCGGATGCCCCACTCCACGTCGCGCTCGGTGGTGGCCGCGTTGGACACGGGGGAGACCAGGAGCGAGCAGCTCAATAGGAGGGCGGACGACGACGTCTGGCAAGAGGGGTTCTGGGGTTGCGGGGCGCTAGAGGAGGAGGTAATGGGCAGAGGAGCCTCGTCGCCATGAGGTGGCTTCATTGGGGTCCAAAGGAGGGGAGGGGAGGCTTCGGTCTGCGGGAATTTGGGCGGAGATGGACGTCGGCACCTCGGCCATGGAGGGAGCTGGAGGGCACGAGAGGGAGAGGGAGTGTGTCTGAGGGGTTGTTGGGGGAGGGGAGAGCGAGTAGAGGCCAGAGAAGGGCTCGGGAGGGCCTCTAAGTAGAGGGGATGCGGTGCACCATGGACGCGGCCTACAGCGCCCATGGGAGAGCTCGCAGAGGGATAAGGAGGGCAAGGGAGGAGGGGCCCGATAGCATTGCGTGTCGTGGACGTCGATGCGCATCGTCGGGCGCGCTGGGGAGGCCCGAGGTGGCCGGAGGTGCTTGGCAGGGGGCGGCTACAGTGCGGGAGCGCACTGTAGCGCGCTCCAGATCGCCCAAATGGCATGCCATGGCATTTTATATGCCTTGTGGGCGCGGCCACTAATGTCTGGTAGCTCTAGGAGGGAGTAAAGAAAGGGGAGGGAGCATTGGATGCCATGGAGGGCCACTGGAATGAGGAGGGGGGTGTGAAAGGAGAAGAATGCTGCTGTCCAGCAGGGTAAATGGGGGTGTTTCACCCCTCAATCATTGAGCTGAGCCCAGGGAAGAGTTACTGGAGATAGGAGAAGACTAGGAGGAGCTGTGGTAAAAAGTTAAGCTCAAGGAGAATAGTTTTAGTGGTCAACATGGTGATTTTTGAAAAGTGACAGAAGGTGTTTGATGCAAATTTGGGCAAGCAAATTAACTCCACTTGACATGAGAATTAATAGGATCAAGTGTCACACATAATTGAGGTCGACCACCAAGTTTGAGGCCATTTTGAGAAAGTTGCCGATGCTACTTTTGTAAACCCTAGAAATCAGCAGAAATGGCTTTACCAAGATTTAGTCATGCAAATATATTCTGCTTGATGCACCACTTGGTGTAGTGTCATCATTTGAGGATTTGAACATGCCCACAAAAATTCAGATCAAAAGGATACACTTGGCAATGTAGAGTTGTTCAAATTTGGTTCTGGACAGAAAGGGTTTTGGGGTACTTTGATCAAGATACCATTCTCTCCAACTTGTGCCATTTGGTCTAGATGCATTATTACACCATTTGAGCATGTGCACCAAGTTTGAGAGCATTTGGACATGTTTGGCAATGTAAAGTTGCTCAAACTTCAAAATGGACAGATATGGTTTTGAGGAGATTTCATGGGGTTATACTATTCTCCATGACATGATACTTGTCAAGATCATCAAACATGTCATATGTGACATTCTAGAATTTTCTTGGAATTGTTGGGGAATATTTCCTGTAGAAATATTTCAAATCCTTGAAATGGGCAGAAATGGTTTTTGAGGGATTTGACCAATATTTTGAACATGACCATGTGTTGAAACTCTTTTATATGGACAATACATGTCCATTGAGTTTCCCTGATTTTTGTCAAATATTTTTGAAACAATAAAAATAATTTTTCCCTATTAAAGACCATTTCTGGCCTTAAGAAAAAGCTTTTAAATAAAATAGGAAAATAACATTTAAAATTATATTTTTGTGGTTTCTGGGTATCCTATATCTAATAGGAGTCAAACATATTTTTGGAAAGATTTTTACTACCCTGAATTAAGTACTTGCAGTACAAATCTTAATTCAGGGGTTTTTGGAAAACTAATTTTTGAAAATACTTTTTGGCCAAATTATTTTTGTAAGAAAATACTATATTGCTCTATACACATGGCATGATCATTGGTTCAAGAGTTTGGAGCAAGGAGATGAAGTATAGGAGTTGGAGGATTTATTTGATTTTTAGAGCACTTGCAAACAACAGACAAAAATCCAATCAAGGAAAGGTCCAAAACACTCAAAAGTTTTTGTCAAACCACATTTTATCATGATTGTTAGCTTAAGTGTTGTGGAATGAAAATTAGGGTGTGACACATACTAAGAACTTTTATTCTACTAGATCAAAATATTACCAAAAGGATCGAACTAAGAAAAATAGTAAGGTTAAAAGTGATGGTGATACGATACCGGGGCACTCCCCCAAGCTTGGCAGTTGCCAAGTGGAGTGCCCATACCAGATACTCAATTCTTCTTTATTGGTGAAGAAGGTGGGGATGTTGATGATGGATAGTCGCACATTGAGCGTAGGAGGTCTTCTAACTTGCGGATAATTCCCTTGAGTGCGATGATATGCTCCTACAACAAAATATTTTCATGTGTGAGATACTTATTATGTATACGAGCTAACTCAATCATCTTGAAAGCTTCGATTTCTGTTGGGGTGAGAAGATTATGATCCAGTTTAAGGGTGTCCTCGGTTGCTGGAACTTGATCCTCCATGGCCTTCTTGATCCCTTCATCCTTTTTGATCTCCATAGGTTCTTCTCTCTTCAACTCTATCTTCATTAGCCAAGCATCATTGCCCTCATGGTTGGAGGAGGAGGGAGACGACATACTGCCTGGCCTTGAGAACCCTGGTCAGAAAACAGCTCGAAACAAAGACATGAGATTTTTGCATGATACGGGAGTCAAAACCCCCGAGAGGTTATATAATGATTTTTTTCCGAGCAAAATACGTGTCCCGTAAGAAAACAGAGTCCGGAGAGCACAAGAGGTGCCCACGAGGTAGGGGGCGCGCCCAGGGGTTAGGGCGCGCCCTCCACCCTCGTGGGGCCCTCGTGTCCTTTCCGGACTGCTGCTTATTTTTCTAAATATTCCAAAGCGGAGAAAAATTGCCTTAAAACTGTTTTAGAGTCGGTTTACTTACCGTACCACATACCTATTCCTTTTCAGAGTCTGAAACGTTCCGGAAAGTGTCCTTTATGTACTCCAGGGTTATGGTTTCAATAACATTGGTTTCAACATTTATGTGACTACCTGAGATATAATGTTTGATTCTCTGACCATTTACCACCTTCGGATTTGTGCCTTCGAAGTTGTTGATTTTTATGGCACCGGAACGGTAGACCTCCTTGATAACGTAGGGATCTTCCCATTTAGAGAGAAGTTTTCCTGCAAAAAATCTTAAACGAGAGTTGTATAACAATACATAATCACCTACATTAAACTCACACTTTTGTATTCTTTTATCATGCCACCTTTTAACCTTTTCTTTAAACAACTTGGCATTTTCGTAGGCTTGGGTTCTCCATTCATCAAGTGAGTTAATATCCAATAACCTCTTCTCACTAGCAAGTTTAAAATCATAATTTAGTTCTTTAATAGCCCAATAAGCCTTTTGTTCTAGTACGAGAGGTAAGTGACATGCTTTTCCATAGACCATTTTATACGGAGACATAGCCATAGGATTTTTATATGCAGTTCTATAGGCCCATAATGCATCATCTAGTTTCTTGGACCAATTCTTTCTAGACCTATTAACAGTTTTTTGCAAAATTAATTTGAGTTCTGAATTACTCAATTTTACTTGAACACTGGACTGAGGGTGATCAGGAGATGCAATTCTATGATTAACATCATATTTAGCAAGCATTTTACGGAAAGCACCATGAATAAAATGTGAACCACCATCAGTCATTAAATATCTAGGGACTCCAAACCTTGGGAAGATAACTTCTTTAAGCATTTTAATAGAAGTGTTATGATCAGCACTACTAGTTGGAATAGCTTCTACCCACTTAGTAACGTAATCAACAACAACTAAAATATGTGTATAACCATTAGAGGAAGGGAAAGGTCCCATATAGTCAAGGCCCCAAACATCAAATGGTTCAATAACAAGTGAATAATTCATAGGCATGTCTTGACGTCTACTAATATTACCAATTCTTTTACATTTATCACAAGATAAGAAAAACTTTCGGGCATCCTTGAAGAGAGTAGGCCAATAAAAACCAGATTGTAGTACCTTATGTGCAGTTCTATCTCCAGCATGGTGCCCTCCATAAGCTTCGGAGTGACACTTGCGTAGGATCTATTCCTGTTCATGCTCAGGTACACAACGTCTAATAACACCATCTAATCCTTCTTTATAAAGATGTGGGTCATCCCAAAAGTAATGCCTCAAATCATAAAATAACTTTTTCTTTTGCTGGTATGTAAAACTAGGTGGTATAAACTTAGCAACAATGTAATTAGCATAATCAGCATACCATGGAGCAGTATGAGAAGCATTTATGACATTTAATTGCTCATCAGGAAAGCTATCATCAATAGGTAGTGGGTCATCAAGCACATTTTCTAACCTAGACAAGTTGTCTGCAACGGGGTTCTCAGCTCCTTTTCTATCAACAATATGTAATTCAAATTCTTGAAGCAAGAGAACCCATCTAATAAGTCTAGGTTTAGCATCTTTCTTTTCCATAAGATATTTAATAGCAGCATGATCAGTGTGAATAGTTACTTTAGAATCAATAATATAGGGTCTAAACTTATCACAAGCAAATACAACTGCTAAGAATTCTTCTTCAGTAGTAGCATAATTTCTTTGAGCATTGTCTAGAGTTTTTACTAGCATATTGAATAACATTTAGTTTCTTATCAACTCTTTGTCATAGAACAGCACCTACAGCATAATCACTAGCATCACACATAATTCCAAAGGGCAAATTCCAATCAGGTGGCTGAACAATAGGTGCAGAGATCAATGCTTTCTTAAGTATTTCAAATGCTTCTACACAATCATCATCAAAGACAAATGGTATATCTTTTTGTAATAAATTAGTAAGAGGCCGAGAGATTTTTGAGAAGTCCTTAATGAACCTCCTATAAAACCCGGCATGACCAAGGAAACTTCTTATACCTTTGATGTCCTTGGGACATGGCATCTTTTCAATAGCATCAACCTTGGCCTTATCAACTTCAACACCTCTTTCAGAAACTTTATGCCCCAAGACAATACCTTCATTAACCATAAAGTGGCACTTTTCCCAATTCAGGACAAGATTAGTTTCTTCACATCTCTACAAAACTCGATCAAGGTTGCTCAAGCAATCATCAAAAGAAGATCCATAGACGGAAAAGTCATCCATGAAAACCTCACAAATCTTTTCACAAAAGTCAGAGAATATAGCCATCATGCATCTTTGAAAGGTAGCAGGTGCATTACATAAACCAAAAGGCATACATCTATAAGCAGAAGTACCAAAAGGGCATGTAAAATTAGTCTTTGATTGATCTTTGGCTGACATAGGTATTTGAGAGAAACCAGAATAACCATCTAGAAAGCAAAAATGTGTGTGTTTGGATAATCTTTCTAGCATTTGATCGATAAAAGGTAAGGGGTAATGATCTTTTTTAGTAGCCTTATTTAATTTGCGGAAATCAATCACCATCCTATAACCAGTAATAATTCTTTGAGGAATCAATTCATCTTTATCATTAGGAACAACAGTAATACCTCCCTTCTTAGGGACACAATGGACAGGGCTTACCCACTGACTATCAGCAACGGGGTAAATTATACCTGCCTCAAGGAGCTTTTGTATCTCCTTTCTTACCACTTCTTTCATTTTAGGATTCAGCCGGCATTGATGATCACGAACTGGTTTAGCATCTTCTTCCAAATTAATTTTATGTTGGCATAGAGTGGGACTAATGCCCTTAAGATCATCAAGAGTATAGCCAATAGCAGCACGGTGCTTCTTCAGAATTTTCAATAATCTCTCTTCTTCATGTTCTGAAAGGTTAGCACTAATAATAACAGTGTATATCTTTTTCTCATCAAGATAAGCATATTTAAGAGTATCCGATAACGGTTTAATCTCAAACATGGGATCACCCTTGGGTGGAGGAGGATCTCCTAGGATTTCAACAGGTAAATTATGTTTCAGAACAGGTTCCTGTTTAAAGAATACTTCATCTAATTCTCTTCTTTCATTCATAAACATATCATTTTCATGGTCTAGCAAATATTGTTCTAAAGGATCACTAGGAGGTACGACAATAGAGGCAAGACCAATAATTTCATCTTTACTAGGTAATTCTTCTTCATGATGTTGTCTACTAAATTTAGAAAAATTAAATTCATGAGGCATATCATCTAAACCGACAGTAACAAAATCTCTTTTACAATCTATGGTAGCATTAACAGTATTTAAGAAGGGTCTACCAAATATAATGGGACAGAAGCTATCTTGTGGGGGACCAAGAACAAAAAAAATCAGCGGGATATTTAGTTTTCCCACACAAGACTTCAACATCTCTAACAATTCCCATTGGTGAAATAGTATCTCTATTAGCAAGTTTAATTGTGACATCAATATCTTCTAACTCAATAGGTGCAATGTCATGCATAAATGTTGGAAATATGCCCTAGAGGCAATAATAAAATGGTTATTATTGTATTTCCTTGTTCATGATAATTGTCTATTGTTCATGCTATAATTGTATTAACCGGAAACCGTAATACATGTGTGAATACATAGACCACAACATGTCCCTAGTAAGCCTCTAGTTGACTAGCTCGTTGATCAATAGATGGTCATGGTTTCCTAACCATGGATATTGGATGTCATTGATAACGGGATCACATCATTAGGAGAATGATATGATGGACAAGAACCAATCCTAAGCCTAGCACAAGATCGTATAGTTCGTCTGCTAAAGCTTTTCTAATGTCAAGTATCATTTCCTTAGACCATGAGATTGTGCAACTCCCGGATACCGTAGGAATGCTTTGGGTGTACCAAACATCACAACGTAACTGGGTGGCTATAAAGGTGCACTACGGGTATCTACGAATGTGTCTGTTGGGTTGGCACGAATCAATACTGGGATTTGTCACTCCGTGTAAACGGAGAGGTATCTCTGGGCCCACTCGGTAGGACATCATCATAATGTGCACAATGTGACCAAGGAGTTGATCATGGATGATGTGTTACGGAATGAGTAAAGAGACTTGCCAGTAACGAGATTGAACAAGGTATCGGGATACCGACGATCGAATCTCGGGCAAGTACTATACCGGTAGACAAAGGGAATTGTATACGGGATTGACTGAATCCTTGACATCATGGTTCATTCGATGAGATCATCGTGGAACATGTGGGAGCCAACATGGGTATCCAAAACCCGCTGTTGGTTATTAACCAGAGAGATGTCTCGGTCATGTCTGCATTATTCCCGAGCCCCTAGGGTCTACACACTTAAGGTTCGATGACGCAAGGGTTATAGGGAAAGTATGTACGCGGTTACCGAATGTTGCTCGGAGTCTCGGATGAGATCTCAAACATCACGAGGAGTTCCGGAATGGTCCGGAGGTGAAGATTGATATATCGGACGAAGGGTTTTGGAGTCCGAAAGTGTTCGGGAGGTACCGGGTGATGACCAGCATGACCGAAAGGTGTTTCGGGAGCCCCGACAAGTGTTGGGGCGCTTCGTGGGCCAAGGGAGGGGGGAAAACCAGCCCACTAAGGGGCTGTGCGCCCCTCACCTATTCGCACGTGACCAGGGGGTTTGTGGTGCCCCATCTAGGGTTCCCACCTCCTTGCTTGGGGGCCAAGTCACCCAAGGGGGAGATCCCATCTTCCCAGGCCGCCGCCCCCCCTAGAGGAAACCCTAGGGCGCCTCCCCTTGCCCTTGCCCCTATATATAGTGGAGGTTTTGGGGCTGCACAAAACGCGAGTCTCTATCTCTCTCTCCCAAGGCGCAGCCCTACCTCTCTCCCTCCTCGTCTCTCGTAGTTCTTGGAGAAGCCCTACTGGAGTACCGCGCTCCTCCACCACCACCACGTTGTCGTGCTGCTGCTGGACGGATTCTTCCCCAACCTCTCCCTCTCTCCTTGCTGGATCAAGGCATGGGAGACGTCACCGGGCTGCACGTGTGTTGAACACGGAGGTGCCGTTGTTCGGCGCTTAGATCGGAATCGACCGCGATCTGAATCGCTACGAGTACGACTACCTCATCCGCATTCTAGTAACGCTTCCGCTTAGAGATCTACAAGGGTATGTAGATGCACTCCCCTTCCCCTCATTGCTAGATTACTCCATAGATTGATCTTAGTGATGCATAGAAAATTTTAAACTTCTGCTATGATCCCCAACAATAATTTCGTTGTATAAGTCAATAGGTATTGCACTAGCACTAGCACCCATATCACATAAGCCATGATAACAATGATCTGCTATTTTAATAGAAATAACAGGCATACCTAACACATGTCTAGGTTTATCTGTATCACGGGGTTTAGCAATTCTAGCAGTTTCATCACAGAAATAAATAACATGCCCATCTATATTATCAGACAAGAGATCTTTAAAAATATCAATATTAGGTTCAATTTTAACTTGCTCAGGAGGTGTATATGTTTTAATATTGCTTTTACGAACCACAATTGAAGCTTTATCATGATCCTTTATCCTAACAGGGAAAGGTGATTTCTCAACATAAGAAGTAGGAACAATAGGATCATTATAAGTAATAGCCTTTTCTTCAAATTTAATAGGTGCAGCTACTTTTACTTTTATGCGAGGATGATATTTAAACCACTTCTCCTTGGGGAGATCAACATAAGCAGCGAAAGATTCACAGAAAGAAGCTACTGTCTCAGAGTCAAGTCCATATTTAGTGCTAAATTTACGAGAAATATCGGTATCCATAAAAGATTTAACACAAACAAAACTAGGTGTCATACTTGACTCCTTACCATTGCCGAGGTCCCAATCTTCGGAGTTGCGTTTAATTCTTTCCAATAAATCCCATTTGAATTCAATAGTCTTCATCATAAAAGAGCCAGCACAAGAAGTATCAAGCATGGTACGATTGTTATCAGAAAGCCGAGCATAAAGATATTGAATAATCATTTCTCTTGAGAGCTCATGATTGGGGCATGAATATAACATTGATTTAAGCCTCCCCAAGCTCGAGCGATGCTTTCTCCTTCGCGAGGCCAATATATATATATATATATATATATATATATATATAATTGCGATCACGATGAACAAGATGCATAGGATAAAACTTTTGATGAAATTCCAATTTCAATCGTTTGTAGTTCCAAGATTCCATATCATCACATAGCCTATACCACGTCGATGCATCTCCCCTCATAGATAAAGGGAAGACCTTCTTCTTAACAACATCTTCGGGTACACCTGCAAGCTTAAATATTCCACAAACTTCATCAACATATATTAGATGTTCATCAAAATGTTTTCTTCCATCTCCTAAAAAAGGATTAGCTAGCAGTTTTCTACCATACCCAAAGGAATTTCAAAGCAAGCATTTTCATTTTCAGTAGGTTCAGTAGGTTGAGGAGGAACTCTTTGCTCTACTGGTCGGGGTGAAGATACCCCGAACAAGCCCCCTAGAGGATTACTTTCCATAGTAACAAGTGACAGTAAATTTCAGCACACTATATAAATTTTTCGTTATCAAATTCCACCTACCAAAGGCGCTTCACTCCCCGGCAACGACGCCAGAAAAGAGTCTTGATGACCCACAAGTATAGGGGATCTATCGTAGTCCTTTCGATAAGTAAGAGTGTCGAACCCAACAAGGAGCAGAAGGAAATGATAAGCGGTTTCCAGCAAGGTATTCTCTGCAAGTACTGAAATAAGTGGTAACAGATAGTTTTGTGATAAGATAATTTGTAACGAGCAACAAGTAACAAAAGTAAATAACATGCAGCAAAGGACAAGCCTGGACAAACTCTTATATGATGTAAAGTGCTCCCGAGGACACATGGCAATATCGTCAAGCTAGTTTTCATCACGTTCATATGATTCGTGTTCGGTACTTTGATAATTTGGTATGTGGGTGGACCGGTGCTTGGGTGCTGCCCTTACTTGGACACACATCCCACTTATGATTAACCTCTATTGCAAGCATCCGCAAATACAACAAAAGTATTAAGGTAAACCTAACCATAGCATGAAACATATGGATCCAAATCAGCCCCTTATGAAGCAATGCATAAACTAGGTTTTAAGCTTCTGTCACTCTAGCAACCCATCATCTACTTATTACTTACCAATGCCTTCCTCTAGGCCCAAACAAAGGTGAAGTGTCATGTAGTCGACGTTCACATAACACCACTAGAGTAAAGACAACATACATCTCATCAAAATATTGAACGAATACCAAATTCACATGACTACTAATAGCAAGACTTTTCCCATGTCCTCAGGAACAAAAGTAACTACTCACAAAGCATAAACATGTTCATAATCAGAGGGGTATTAATATGCATATAGTATTGAAACATATGATCTTCCACCAATTAAACCAAGTAGCATCAACTACAAGGAGTAATTAAGACTACTAGCAACCTACTAGCACCAATCCCAGACTTGGAGACCAGAATTGGATACAAGAGATGAACTAGGGTTTTGAGATGAGATGGTGCTGATGAAGACGTTGATGGAGATTGCCCTCTCCCGATGAGAGGAGCGTTGGTGATGACGATGGCGATGATTTCCCCCTCCGGGAGGGAAGTTTCCCCGGCAGAACAGCCCCGCCAGAACCCTAGATTGGTTCCGCCTCGTGGCGGCGGAGTTTCATCCGAGAAGATGGCTTATGATTTTTTCCCATCGGAAGAGTCCATATAGCAGAAGATGGTCACCGGAGGGCCACCAGGGGGCCCACGAGGTAGGGGGGCGCGCCCCCACCCTCATGGGCAGGGTGTGGCCCCCCTGGTGAAGTTCTTACGCTCAATGTTTTTTATATATTTGGAAAGCATCATCCGTGAAGTTTCAGGACTTTTGGAGCTGTGCAGAATAGGTCTCTAATATTTAATCCTTTTCCAGCCAGAATCCCAGCTGCTGGCATTCTCCCTCTTTATGTAAACCTTGTAAAATAAGAGAGAATAGGCATAAGTATTGTGACATAATGTGTAGTAACAACCCATAATGCAATAAATATTGATATAATAGCATGATGCAAAATGGACGTATCATCACGCAACCGTTACCCTTCGCGGGTTGAAGTGTCCATCAACGTGGATGTACGATAGCACCACCTACCGGAACCACGACAAAACATCCGTGTCTCCAATTGCATTTGAATCCTCCAAACCCTTCCCTTTACATTCTTGCAAGTTGCATGCTTTACTTTCCGCTGCTCATATACTCTTTGCATGCTTGCTTGAATTGTGTTAAGATTGCTTGACTTGTCCAAAGTTGCTAAAATCTGCCAAGAACTAAAATTGGGAAAAGGCTAGATTTTTATTTGGTCAAGTAGTCTAATCACCCCCCCTCTAGACATACTTTCGATGCTACAAGTGGTATCAGAGCTTTGTTCTCCATTTGCTTTGATTTCCATAGCTTTTGGTGGTCATAGCCTTGGTTTCACAACCTAGGAGAGTATGGCGTCTAGCGAGGGAAATTACCACCGTAGAGGTCCTTACTTTGATGGAACTAATTTTTCTAGTTGGAAGCATAAGATGAAAATGCATATTCTTGGACATAACCCCGCCGTTTGGGCTATTGTGTGTATTGTCTTGCAAGGTGAATTCTTTGATGGGAGAGAACCAAACCATGAAGCTACCGCGGAAGAGTTGAAGATGATACAATACAATGCTCAAGCTTGTGATATCCTCTTCAACGGACTGTGTCCCGAAGAATCAACAAAATCATCCGTCTTGAGAATGCAAAGGAAATTTGGGATACTTTGATTGATATGCACGAAGGTACTGACTCCGTCAAGGAATCCAAGTTGGATGTGCTTCAAAGTCAACTTGACAAGTTCAAAATGAAGGATGGTGAAGGTGTCGCTGAAATGTACTCTAGGCTTGCTCTTATCACAAATGAGATTGCCGGCTTAGGAAGTGAAGAGATGACCGACAAATTCATCATCAAGAAGATCCTAAGAGCCTTGGATGGAAAATATGATACCGTATGCACATTGATGCAAATGATGCCAAGTTACAAAGATCCCAAGCCAACGGAAGTCACTGGAAGAATTGTTGCTCATGAGATGTCACTCAAGGATAAGGAGGAGCTCCATAACAAGTCAAGTGGTGCTTACAAAGCCTCATGTGAAGCTCCCACATCATCAAGTGAGAAACAAACCTTCAATGAAGAATGAGCCTAATGGTGAAGAACTTCAACAAGTTCTACAAGAGTAGAAGCAAAGAGAGAAGTTCCAAATCAAGGTCCTACAATGACAAAAGATCTTCTAGTCAAGAGCGAAACTGCTACAATTGTGGAAGACCCGGACACTACTCCAATGAGTGTACGACCCCCTACAAGAGAAGAGAAGATTCTCCCAAAAGAAGAAGTAGAAGAGAAGAATCACCATCGAGGGAGAGAAGGATTAGGGATGATCGTTATGAACGAAGACCCTCTTAGAGAAGCAAGGATTCAGAAAGGAAGGACAAGTCATCAAGGAGCTACACAAAACGAAGACATCAAGCTCATGTTGGTGAATGAGTATCCGACTCCGACTCCGACAATCACTCTGAGAGAAGCTATCACTCCGACTTTGAATATACTCAAGATGAAGGTGTTGCCGGTCTAGCACTTGTGTCAACCAACTCCTACGACATATTTGATTCACCAAATGAAGGAATTGGAAGATGCTTCATGGCCAAAGGTCCAAAGGTATCACACCCCGAGTATGTTGATTTCAATAGTGATGAAGATGACTTGTTAGGTGATGATGATTTACTTATTAATCATGCTAATCAAGATGAAACGAATGACAATGATAAGGAGAAGATTGAGTCTCTAACTAAAGAACTAAACACTCTTAAGTTAGCTCATGAAACTATCTTAGGAGATCATCGAGAACTTTTAAGGACTCATGAGAAATTATGTTTTGAGAAGCTCAATCTTGAGCAAGAGCATGAGTTCTTAAAGGCAATCAATGATGATCTTCGCAAGAACAGTTCTTCTTACATTACCAAGCGTTTACTCTTATCCACTTACATGCCTCAAGTCAAGTCTAGTAACAAGAACAAGAAGGATTCTTCCTCTAGTAGTAACAATAATCATGCAAAATCCAATATTGTTGCTTCTAGTAGTTCTCTTGATTCGACTAATGATTCTCTTAGCCAAGTTACACTTGAGCAAGAAAATAGCTTATTGAAGGGAATCATAGAGAAAGGTGTTTACAAGAGCCTTGCCGGGAGTAAGCAATTCGAGTAAATTGTACGCAAGCAAGGAAGGCACCGGAAGAATCAAGGTATTGGTTTTGAACGAAAGTTCAATGCCAATGGAGTTGAGTGGGAAGAAGATCAATACCCTAAGACGAAGTTTGTTCCTCAACAAGAGAAGTATGATCCTACCTCTTTCAAAGGGACACAAGCTCAAGATAATCTTCCACCACAAGACCACAAGGAAAAAGGCAAGGACAAGCTTCAAGAGGAAATTGATGCATTTGAAGATGCTTCTAAGGCCTTGGTCAAGTGGGTTCCCAAGACTACATCAAGTTCCACTTCATCAAGTACGACTACAACTCCAAGGATTCCCATCAAGATGATGTGCATCCCGAAGAAGAACTAGAGAGTTCTTGAGGGTGACTCCACCAACATACTTCACTCTTATCATTTTGGCAAGAACAAGTGCAATCAACTTCCACATCTTGCACTAGTTCAAGGAGTCACAAACCCTCTTGTTGGTAAGACAAGGGACAAGGTAACCTAATGCTCTCATAGACATCATCTTGTGTGTGCATCACTCTATGTCTATGGATATCCTTGTTTGTTCCTTGTGGGACTAACCCGTGTACGTATTGAAAGTGCAACTCACTCCAAAGGATTGCTCCAAATGATCTACATCAACTTTGAGCATCCACATCTTCAACACCCACATGAAGTCATCATCGACAAAACCCAAGGTTAGTTCATCCCTCTTAGGGGGGATCTCACATCTAGGGGGAGCTTTACTCTAAGAATTGAGCTAAAACAACTCTAATGGTGTCAACACAACAACGCTTTATGTAAAAGTGGTAACCCCACTTGTGCTTAAAAACGATGAGTATGACCTATGATCAAATGTTCTCATTTGACTCCTAAGTCAATATACTCATATATAGATGACCTAGTCATCGACAATTGCTTGATAGATGCTAGAATTGTTTGTGCATGCTTTGCCACATATTTCATTTGTCATCTTATTGTGTGAGCATGTTGGTTGCATAATTTACTCATTCGAGGACATCCACTTATTGTTTTGATTGGTTGGTTTCTTTTTCTTGCCAAGTGGATGGACAAGAATGCCTAAGAACCTTCTCTAGCTATCTATGCTCTTCTCGTCTCAAACTCTATTCATGTTGCATCACAAAGTTTGATCAAGTCAGATTCGAACCACTCTGTGTGAGGAGCACTCGGAGTCCCCGATTCGTCATAGACTTAAACTTCCAAAACTTCTTTGTGCATTTCGGTCTGACCGATTCATCCATTTCGGTCATACCGAGATCACTAAGTCGATCTAGGTTTTTAATCTTGGTGTAACCGATTTGAACTTTTCGGTCACACCGAGTTGCAGTAACTACTTGCAGTTATGCATCTACTCGGTGCCACCGAGTTGTTCTACTCGGTCACACCGACAGGGTCAGGCTATATATACCCACCGGCCAAAATTTGGAAAACATTCCGAACCTCTTCGCCCGTGCTCAGCCCGCTCTGCCTCCCTGGGTCTCCGGATCGTCCTCCTCGTCGTCAGCCACCTCCAGTCGCTAGTCTCCGCCGCCGTCAATGGGATCGTCTCCGCCTTTGCCGCCATAGCAAGTCCATCGCCGAACTAGGGTATGGACTTGATCTTTGTGTTGTTCTCACTCCGATTCCCCAACACATTGTTTTGCCATGTATCTTGCCACGATTGAGATCACTCTATCCAATGAAAACACTTCGTAGTTTAGTTGTGGATTGAAAATTTAGGGTTAGGTTTCCGCTGAAACCATCTCGGACCGACTGAGTTGTTGAAATCGGTTCCACCGATTTGGATCAGGCCACTGCACACGTGATTCTCGGTCTGACCAAGAATTGCAAATCGGTGTGACCGAGTTCGAGTCTTTGTGAAACCCTAGCAGTCTCGGTGCCACCAAACTGTGACTCGGTCTGACTAAGTTCACTAGTTTAGGTTCCAACAGCTACTTCGGTATCACTGAGATTTCAAATCGGTAGGTCCGAAATTCTTTCTGTGGAAAACTAAAACGAAGTATTTGATTCATTCTTTTGCAAAAACCTCTACACTATGTCATGCTCATCCACTCTACATCATCTATAATCTATTCACAGGGTCTGCTGTCAGTGTTTGCATCATGTCAAATCAGAGTGACAGTCAGAACAAGTATGAGGAGCAAGTGAACTTGAGTGAGGGAAGTTGTTTGTCGGTGTTCTGGGAATGGGGGTCCCCAGACTTGCCTGCCTGCGGCCTGCGGCGTGGCTCGAAGGGGGGCCCAGCACGACCCATCTTCACCAACACAAACCCAAGACCCTCGCAAGGGATCAAGCCTCGCGGGGAGGACGACGCGGAGCTTCCTCAGGCACGGCCTCATCAGGCTGGCTCACAAGGAGGCGGAGAGATCAAGGCGGGGTACCTCACGAGGTGCCCGTGACGCAAGCCATGACGACCAAGGGCGCCAGGCGGGTGCCAGCCCGCGCAGTGTCCTCTTTTCCTCTTTGGTGCAAAGGGGGCAAGCGCAGCCGCGGAGTACCGAGGCATCAGGCAAAGGTTGCTATTTCAGTGCAACAAGACCAAGACCAGGAGGACTGCAAGATGGAGGTCACCGTGGAGCCCAAGACGGCGTCACCACCAGAGCTTTGTGCAGGCGAAGACTACTTTTGTCAGGATAGCTGGTACTAGCTGTCCCCTTTCAAATTAGCCCGCCATTGTTGGCTCCCTTCCCACTCGATATTTGGGAAGAGGACTAGGGCCTCTATAAATAGGACCAGTCACCCATAGAAAGAGGAGAGGTTTTTTCAGGAGAGGTTTTGAGGAGAGGTTTTGGAGTGAGGGTTTTTTTAGCAGCCAGCGAGAGAGAAGGGTGACTGAACTCCTCCCAGCAGTTCAGTGCCCCAGCCAAGAACGGACCCTCGTGAGGCTGTTCTTACTTGTATTGTTCATCATCTTCAGCCCAAGAGGCAATCCACCACACCACACACTAGAGTAGGGTATTACACCACAACGGTGGCCCGAACCAGTATAAACCCTATGTCTCTTGTGTTGTTCTTTCCATAGCTTAGATCTTAGCAAGGTGGAGGGGTGCAGGTAGGTAGGAGGCGAAATCTCCGCGCGCACCCCGGTGTTCGAACCTCAAGGGTCCGCCGGAACCAGAAATCTGACATTTGGCGCGCCAGGTAGGGGTGCGCCGGAATTCGTCTTCCACCACCCCGTTCTCCTCCGACCACCGCGCCCATGTCTGACGCTCGTCGGGCCCGCGCAGAGCGCCGGGCCGCCCTCGCTTCCCACGTCGCCCAGACGGCCCCTGTCGGCGGGCGTCCTCACCGCTCCCCGTCACCTGTCGTCAACGCCGCCACCGGCCCGGCGGGGGACGGGCAGCAAGCATCGTCTCAGCATCCGTCCGTGCGGCAAGACGGCCGCACCGCAACTCCCTCGCTCACCCCAGCTGGTTCTTCGTCCCGCGCGCTCCGCGCACCCATGGAGGCTCGAGCTGCGCTCATCGCGGCAAATAAGCTCCTGCGCTACCGTCCCGCCGACAACGTCTAAGAAGAATGGCTCGACCGCATCGCCGAGCTCGTCCGTGCCGCAGGAGGCTCTCCTGCGCCGTCCGCTCCGCTGCACCGCACCCCGCCTCGCGCGGGCGACGAAGCTCCGGTGGCGCCCCGACTGCCTCCTCCTCAGGAAGGCGCCATGGCTCCAAGGCGTGTGGTCCCTGGGCGGAACCCGCTCCGTCAGGTGCCAGCGCGGCAAGAGCAGAGCTGCCAAGAAGTCCCTCGCCCGCAAGAAGCTGCCTGGGCGCTCCCTGCTCCAGCACGTCGCGACCATCCTCCTGCTCCCGCGTGTCAAGACCCCGCGCTGCTCTCAGCTGCAATGCATGGGGACATGCAAGACCAAGCTCTCCGTCACCCAAGGCCTCCCGTGGCCACAGCAGGCTGCCGCGCCTTCACCACCGAGCTACGCAATGTCGCGTGGCCCGGCAAGTTCAAGCCAGACCTGCCTCCTCGCTACGACGACACGGCCAACCCTGCGGAGTTCCTCCAGCTCTATGAGCTGGGCATCGAAGCTGCCAACGGAGACGAGAAGGTCATGGAGAACTGGTTTCCCATGGCGCTCAAGGACGGGGCCCGAACCTGGCTCCTGAACCTGGCTCCAGGCACGATCTCCTCCTGGGACGAGATGCACACCCGCTTCATCGCCAACTTCCAAGGTACTCGCGACCCGCCGCCCGCCATGATCGACATGCGCCGCATCAAGCAACAACCCGGGGAGACCCTGCAGAAGTACATCCAGCGCTTCAACAATGCACGCCTCAAGATTCCCAAGGTGACTGAGGAGGCCATCATCTCAGCCTTCTCCGACAGCGTGCGCGATGTCAAGATGAAGGAGGAGCTGGCGATGCATGAAGACCCGTGCACTTCCTTGGAGCTGTTCAACTTGGCAAACAAGTGCGCCAGGGCTGAGGAAGGGCGTCTCTCCCTCCTCGAGCTGCCTGCCGCAGACCCAGAAGAGAAGAAGCCCAAGGCCAAGGATGTGAAGCGCAAGGGGGCTGTCGTGCTCATGGCGGAACCAGACACCAACACTACTAGGGATTAGGCCAATAACGACCAACAACTAACATGTCTTGGTTGTTATAAGAACGATGGGCTAGTCCCACGTTCAAACTAACCCCGAGAAGCCTCCCCAACGACAATGGATATTCTGGTCGTTAGTTTGGTGGTCGTTGTTGATTAAGTACTCCATATATTTAATATTTTTAGGGAGTAATTACCATTTCTTATCTAATGATAGGACGGATAAGAAGAAAGATGAATAACAAACACATCTAAGTATTCCTATAGTCTCGCGTCGAAGTAAACTAGGTGGCGCTGGCTCATCCCCTCTCAGATCCACCACCGCCATGACTTCCGTCGCATTGCCAATCCAATCTGCTACGAGCACAGTACGAAGCAATGGCCAGAGTATTGCGAGGGTGCAGGAAGCAACAAGGGCGTGCTCCCCATCTGCGGCTCGACCCGCCTCTTCTTCGAGTCCACCAGCAAGTGCCCCACGCTGGCGTCCCCCTCCCCTCCTTGTCACAAGATGTCGACCCAGATGCGCTCGCTGCCGGGGTCGTCCGAGTGGAGCGGAAGGCTTCATCCCTTGGTCGGGTGCTCGACGAGCAGCGCAATGGGATCCAGAGGCTCAACGCCGAGGTTAGTGTTGCTACCGCATCGGTGGGATCTAACTCAGTGACGAGGCCAGTGCTACTACCACATCGGCCGTATCTAGTAGTGGGCTGGTGATATTTTGAGTGGATCGCTAATGGTTTCCCGGTGGTTCTTGGTTCATGTCGTTAGATTGGAGGGGACCAGTGGAATGGGAGGGGAAAGCGGCGGTACGATGCGAGAGTGCAGCTATTGCTCAATACGAAAACAAAGGCTGAATTCAGGTTGTAGTGATATTGGGGACGAGCATTGCCGAGATGTGCAAAGGCAGCCATGTAGCAGGTAATTAACTAACTGAATTCTTCACTTGACCTTTTTTGTTTGAGATTTTTCAATTTGAAAGTGAAGATGCAAACATGGACGTGGGTTTGTGGAGGTGATGGCGCCAGTCGTGTGAAGGGATACAGAGATGTGTGTGCCACTGATTTAGGTACTCTTTTTAGCACAAAATTGACATTTTTTTACTTGCCTGATCTGAAAGTGAGGACAATGAATTTGACTGCCGATTATTTTTAACTTGTACGTACATGATTGCCATTATACATGCTCAGTACATGGTCCATTGTGTAGTTCCCATGCTCCAGGGCGAGGTAATTGTAAGTTTTTCTTGTCAGCTCAAACTTCTCAAAAATTGATGCCCCTTACGTGCTTTGTTTTTTGTATGCTCACCAGTTAAATCTCCTCTTCTCCTTCAAGGTGAAAAAGAAAAGCCAACAGGCTGTTTTGAAAAGCCAACAGCAGCGGAAAATAATATTCAGTGTAGATTTGTTGGGTATACGTGTTTAAAAATTAGCTGGGTGTATACCAACAACCAAAAAAGTTCAATTTATTTTGCTGAGAAATAAAATAACTCAAGTTTTGCTCGAATTAGACAAGAAACATTCCAATTAATCTTTTGTTAAAAGAGTTTGTCTTTGTCGGATAAGGACTATAGAAGAATTCAATTGCGAACTTGTTCCTTTATGCTATTATCCTCTGTGCTGGTTCTTTTATATGTACTGACTTATAAATCATTTATGTTTTTGTAGAACGGATGGTCCACCGTAAAGAAAAATCACGAGGCGTTGTAGTCATGGGTGAAGGATCATAAGGACATGTGATGGTGTCTCATGAGTGAAGAGAAAATATTTGCTGGTTGTGATACATTGGACTGACTTTCATAAACTAACATTTTTGTAGGGCTGATGGTCCACCATACTATTATAGAAGCACCAGGAGTGATGAAAATGATATTCATTCAAACAACGATGGTGTGCCTCGATTGAAGATTAATAGATATGATCCTTTCTAGTTGTCTTGTTTTGTATATAGGTATGATGAAGTACATTAGTCATATAAGGAGTGCGTTTGACTCAAATTTCTTGAAGGATATTTTAATTTTTGAATTGTATGTCAGAATATTGACATTTCTATTAATAAAAGAGGCTATGATCCTTTTCATATTATTTTGTTTCGATATTAATGTGGATGTTGATATTGAAATGTTGGATGTTTCATAAAGTGATCGATGAACGGAAAGTCCTACTAAATATAAGTGGTTCTGGAGGATATCAAAGTGTGAAGAGAGTGGTCGGTAATGATAATTTGGTCAGCATGATAAAATTATTAGCGATGACAAAAGTGGTCGTTAATACTAGAAAGGTTGTTGTTATTTCCTTGGGATTTACGATTGCACATCATCCCATCGTTAAAGAATAACGACCACAAAAGGTATGTGGTCGTTATACTTTTAATGACGGAGCCTACTACGACCAGCAGATTGTGGTTGTTAATGACCTTTAACGACCACAATTCGACCACTAACGACCACATATACCGTCGTTAAAACCCATATTCCTAGTAGTGCAAGCGGGGCAGAGATCAGCCCGAACCTTCCAAGGGCAGCAGGTACTGTGTGTACCACGACCTCCACACCCACAACACCAACGAATGTCAAGAACTCCGAGCCGTGCGAGAAGGAAGGATCGGCCGTCGCCCCGACCGCGTTGACCGGGGCTACGGTCGAGGAGGAGGAAGGAACGCAGGACGCTGGGAAGACCGTGGCCCACGCCAGGGGTGGCGCGATCAACCTCACGAGGATCGCTGGCAAGACCCGCCTCGCGAGGGAGACTGGAGGGATCAGCCTCGCGAGGATCGCCCACAAGGCAACGCAGGCCTTCCTCCGCTGCCGCCGCAGCCAAGGAGAAACGAGGACCACCACCAGGACAAGGGGGCTAGGGGCTTCCAGGAGCCACGCGCGATCGCCTGCATCTTGGGCGGGGCTCAAGCCCCAGCCTCTCAACGCATCTTCAAGCAGTTCGCCCGCAAAGTGAATGCAATCCTCCCCAGGCTCGAAGCCACGTGCCCTCTCAGGTGGTCGACGTGCGCCATCATGTTCAGCTCAGCAGATCAGCTCAAGTGTGCGGCTACGGCCGGAGTCCTCCCGATGCTTTGTTCCCCAATCATCAGCAACGTGGTGGTCACCAAGACCCTCATCGATGGCGGGGCAGGGCTCAACGCCCTATCTGTGGAAACATTCAACAATCTCCAAGTGCCCTACAGCCAACTTCAGCCAACCAAGCCTTTCTTCAGAATCCCCGACGGCTCCACGGTCCCGATTGGGCAGGTCCGCCTCCCTGCCACCTTCGGGGCACGCGACAACTACCGCACCGAGCTCATCGACTTCGACGTTGCTCACATTCGCCTGCCGTACAACGCCATCCTTGGGTACCCAGCGCTGGCCAAGTTCATGGCCGTAACTCACCACGGCTACAATGTCCTCAAGATGCCAGGAAGTGGTGGAGTCATCACGGTGCCCTGTGAAGAGAAGGACGCGATGTGTTCCCTGGAACGAGCCTTTCAGGCCGCATCATTGGAAGACCCGGATCGCGGAAGCAGGAGGCTTCCTGAGACCGCCCCTAAGAAGAAGAACACATCGTCCGGCCCGGCCCCTCAGGAGGCAGGCCCCTCTGGGCCCGTGCCTGCCCAGGGGAACCTCCTTCCATCGCATAGGAAAGCGCGTCCGGCGCCCTCCTCAGGCAGGGCTCGAGGGCTCTCCCCTGGAGGGCCACCGACCTAGCTAGGGTCACGAGGGAGGCGCTTGGGCACCACATGGAGGCGTGTTTCGAAGCACGTTTCTCTCAAGAAGGAGCAAGGCAAGGAAAGCCAGACCCTCAGGAGTTCGTCAGCAAGGCCATTCAGGAGCTATAGGAGTCAAGAGTCATGAAAGGCGGCTGCCGCCTACCAGCAGTGGCTCCCCATCCAGGCGAGGATGGTGGGCTGCGCGTCTGCATCGACATACCAGGGCTTAACCGAGTCGCCTCCCTGGAGCGCCTCTGGCCCTCGCGAGTGGGGCGCTACGGAGGTCCACCCCACAGCTACGTTCGCATGCCTTACGGCTTGCCGAACGCGGCTGCACGTACCAGCGCCTCATGAGGGGCACCATGGAGGCACAAGAGGCCAGGCGTTCCGCAGCCCTGGCGGAGATGGAGATGGTCCGTGAGGAGCCGCCAGCGCCTCCGGAGCCTCCCGAGGCCCCTGGGCCTGGGGGCTCATGAGGATCGGCTTCCGCAGCCCACCGAGTCTGCTAAACAAACACCCCTTCGTCCTCAACGTCATCAGGTGATATCTTTCAAGTTTCACTTCCAGCTGGGAGCGCCCCCAGGGCTGCATTATTCCCAGGCCGCGTGGGTCCGTCCCTGCGGCGTGTATCCCTTTTATTTCGCGTTGTTAGCTTACCTTGTTGGGGGCGCCCCTCGGGCTGCATCATCCCCAAGCCGCTCGGGCCAGGCCCAGCGGCACGTATCCCATTTGCGTTTATTTCCGGTTATGTGTTAGAACCACCATGCTTGATTATTTGATGCCGGTTCACGGCACCTCTTCTCCTCCATGCCGACCACTTGCACGTTAAAGGGGGGTACCTGAGCATCGCGACTCAGGGCTCTTACTGGCTCTCCAGCCCTCACCCTTTGGCCTTGACCACGGCATCGCGGCCTGGCATACCAGCGACGGCTGAGACCAGCTCGAGGGCCGGGACCCGAGGACGTAGAGTGCAGGCATCTAACCAAATTTGCAGGGACACATCACAAGATAAGGCCCAGTGCCAGGCGCAACACGCCTAGAGGTAGGGCCACGTCAGTCCCGCGCTGGCTCACGAGAGCCCAGATACACCTTGCCAGGCCCTACCATGCCAGCCACGTGTCAGGGCGGGGCTGTACACGCCCCGGGGGCTCCTCCCGGAGGGGGCCCCCTCCCACGTACTAGTGGAAGCACCATGCTCCGCGCTGGCTGACGACACTGCCGAGGAGCGGCTATGCTCATACACATACGGAAGCGCTATGCTCCGCGCTGGTGATAAACAACTGAGGGTGGCCCCCGGGCCGCATCAACTTCAGGGAGCCCAGAGCTCAGTTTCTAGCCTCATCGTAACGCCTCCCTTCGGGAGTGTCGCGCGAGGGCACTGGGCACGGGGGCTGCGCCTGGGTCACGCCCAGGCGCACGCCGCCCAGCCAGGCCCCCCTGGCCTGGTTCGTCGCGCACCTCTCCCCGAGCGGAGCCAAGGTATGAAGGCTGTTTGGGCGTCAAGGGGGACTCCTGAGCATCGCGACTCAGGAGCCTAACTGGTCACGAGCCCCTCACTCCTTGGTCCCATCCCAGTTTCCGGTTGGGACTAATGCTGGGTGAGGTATGCGCGGGGCCGGGCTCTGCAGACGTAGAACGGTAGATCCACCCACATCATACCTCCCTACTTGTTGTTCGTGCGCCAAGGGGGACTCCTGAGCATCGCGACTCAGGAGCCTAACGTGTCACGTAGCCCCTCACTCCTTGGTCCCGTCCTGGTTTCCGGTCGGGACTAACGCTGGGCGAGGTACACGCGGGGCCGGGCTCTGCCGGCGTAGAACATAAGCAAGTAGGAAGGAAAAGCGCAAATTTCAAGGAATTCGAAAGCAAATATTACAGTCCACACTGTTATCCCAATACCAAACGCAAGTTTAAACGCCTCCCCGAGGCATGATACATGTGCAGGAATTAAAGGCAGGACAGGAGCCACGACGGAGTCACTTGTCGGTGGTGGAGCAGCACGGAGTGGGTTCGCCTCACGGAGCAGCGGGGTCAGCAGCGCCTTGCTCCGGCTTGGTGCTGAAGGCCCGGAACTTCCCCAGCAGAGCCTCCGCGCTACCCTTCATGGCCTCGGCAGCAGTAGGGGCACGCTCACCGCTTGCTGGCTCTAGCAGGCTGTCAAGGTCGACGCCGGGATCGCGAAGGTAGATGTGGGTGAGGAACCGCGTCAGCGCTGCAGAAGGCAGGACACGCGCCTCGGCCTCGGCCGTGGGGGCAAGGCCAAGGGCGACATCTTCAAGAGCACGAACCAGGAAGGGAAGCAGCTTGGCGGGGCCGTCCTCGGTGCCAGCCAGCGGGCTCTCCAGGCTGCTGTCATAAAGCGTCCTCAGCGAGGAGCGAGCCTTCGCCTCCATCTCCGTGAAGGCCACGCGGTCCTCGGCAAGAACCAGGGCCTTGTCATCCAGCTTGGCCTTCCTCGCCCCCAACTCCTGCTCCAGCGCGCCTAGGCGGTCGCAGCGCTTCCTGAGCTTGGCCTCCCGGCCCTCGACGGCTACCTCGTGAGCCTTCACGCCTTCTTCCTGCTCTTGGCGAAGGCGGACCTCTTTCGAGAGTTGGTCCCGCACGCCTTGCAGCTCGTCCTCCAGCGCCTTGCAGCGACCACGGACGTCGACCACCTCCCCCAGGGCTGCATCACGAGCAGCCTTCGCCTCAAGGACGGCCTGCTTCTCCTCATTGCAAGCCATCGAGGCCTAGACCAGCGCCGCCCGAATCGAAGCATCGGAGCAAACCCATCCAGAAGCCAGCTCCAAGCGCCCGGCCACCAAGCGAGGGTCGGCGCCAAGAAGATCCTGCCGCAGTCGGTCCAGCTCAGCAACAACATGATCCAGAATGGCAGAAGGAGTCAGAGAGACGGCAGCTGGTGGAGTAGGAGGAGAAGGTGGCAGCGCGGCCACAACATCTTGAGGCGGAGTCTGCCGCGCCTCAACGGCTGTGGTGGCGGCGGCAGGCAAGGACACCTCGGGAGTCACTTGGGCCGTGGGGGCTGAGCTCGCCCCAGCTGGCTCAGCCAGGCCTCGCGAGGATGATCGAGCAGGAGAAGCCTGTGCGTCGCGGTCACCCTCCTTCGCGGGCAGAGGCGCCGCCACGGATGGAACCTCAGGAGCCCCCTTTGACTTCTTTGCTGCGGGCGCCAGCCTACCCAAGAGATGCGGACGTCAAGCATCAGAAGCAGAGCAAGAAATAAAGACAAGGACCAAATGCATACGAGTCGTTGCCAGTGAGCTCAAGCGGCCTCCAGCCAAATTTGAAGCCTGAAAGCCGGCTGGAAGGGTCAACCTCGGGAAGCTTGGAAGCGGAAGGTGCATCTACGGTCCGACTCGGGGCCGGGGCAGACCCGCGGGAGATCAGCCCGGTCCTGTCCCTCTTCGGGATCGGGGGCAAGCTCCCGCCGTCCTGCTCGTCCTCATCCTCGTCGTCATCCTCCCCGTCAGTTGCCTCAGAGTCAGGCCCTTTTCCCTCTCCCCTCCTTCCTCCTCTTCACTGGAGTCGTCAGAGGGCACGTCCACCGGTTCCTCGGGAGCTTCCATGGGCACGGGCCCATCCCCGTTGAAGACGGGCATGGACTTCACTACCCGCTCCCAGTCGTCGCGGAGGAACAAGGGCGTTGGAGCGCCCTCCAACCTTGCCACATCGCCCCCGACCAGAGATTGGAGGATCGCAGCCAGATCTCCGTCGGCCAAGGCCGCGGGGCTTCCACATCGGAAGTGAGTACCGCCGAAGCGGAGCCAGCTGGTGCTCCAGGAATTCTTGCAGCAGCGACGCGCCGGTCAGCTTCGTCGCCGCCATGTTGGCCGGCCTCAGATCTGCGTCCATCTTCTCCAACACCATCTTCGCGTGGGGATCCGCGAGCTCCGCTCGACCCCAATCGCTGGAGCTTGTGGGATGCTCCGTGGGCAAGATCAGCCGAGGGTGGATGCGCCCAGCATCCACCAAGACCCACTTGCTCCTGAAGCCCTCAATCCTTTTCCCAGGGTTCGAGATGGCAATGGCACCACCGTACGCGATGAAGCTCGCGCACGCGGAAGCAGGACCGCGAGAGGTCCGGAGGTAGAAGTAGTGGCGCAGAAAGGCCACTGAGGGCTGCACCCCAACGTGGGCCTCGCAATAATAAGAAAAGATTGCCAGGAGAAGGACGGAGTTGGGATGGAGATGCAGAGCCTCTAGCTTGTAATGGCAGAGGACAGAGAAGAAGAACTTGGAGAAGGGAGGCACCAGGCCAGCGGCAATGGCACTTATGAAGAACGGATAGAAGGTGCTCCCCTGACCCTCGGGGGTGGCGGAGCCGGCCTTGAACACCTTCGCCCCGTAGATGCCCCGTGCCGTCGCCATCCGGCGCAACCGAGCAAGGCTCGCCTCCGACACGTTCGGCGAATCCAGGGCAGACGAGTACCAAGCTACGGCCGGGGGCTGGCAAGGCGCCATGGCTTCCTAGGTCGCACGGTCGGAGCAGATCTGGAAATTTCGGAGGAAGGAAGGAGAGGCGCAAGAAAGGGGATCTGAGCAGCAACCGGGGAAAGTAAGAAGCAAGGCCTAGGCGGATGCCACTCCTTTATCAACTCGCGTGGTTGCTAAGGCGCCCACGTCCAGTCAACCGCCATGCGGTGCCCAAGGCCGCAGGCTGTTAGGGACCGTGGTGCTTCGCTCTTGCCCTTCCTCCTCCCTGCACGGCCAAGCCTGGGCGCGCCTTGGGCCCGGGGGCTACTGTCGGTGTTCTGGGAACGGGGGTCCCCAGACCTGCCTGCCTGCAGCCTACGGCGTGGCTCGAAGGGGGGCCCAGCACGACTCATCTTCACCAACACAGACCAAGACCCTCGCGAGGGGCCAAGCCTCGCGGGGCGGATGATGTAGAGCTTCCTCAGGCACGGCCTCATCAGGCTGGCTCGCGAGGAGGCGGAGAGATCAAGGCGGGGTACCTCACGAGGTGCCCGTGACGCAAGCCATGACGACCAAGGGCGCCAGGCGGGTGCCAGCCCGCGCAGTGTCCTCTTTTCCTCTTTGGTGCAAAGGGGGCAAGCACAGCCGCGGAGTACCGAGGCATCAGGCAAAGGTTGCCATTTCGGTGCAACAAGACCAAGACCAGGAGGACTGCAAGATGGAGGTCACCATGGAGCCCAAGACGGCGTCACCACCAGAGCTTTGTGCAGGCGAAGACTACTTTTGTCAGGATAGCTGGTACTAGCTGTCCCCTTTCAAATTAGCCCGCCATTGTTGGCTCCCTTCCCGCTCGATATTTGAGAAGAGGACCAGGGCCTCTATAAATAGGACCAGTCACCCACAGAAAGAGGAGAGGTTTTTTCAGGAGAAGTTTTGAGGAGAGGTTTTGGAGTGAGGGGTTTTTTAGCAGCCAGAGAGAGAGAAGGGTGACTGAACTCCTCCCAGCAGTTCAGCGCCCCAGCCAAGAACGGGCCCTCGCGAGGCTGTTCTTCCTTGTATTGTTCATCATTATCAGCCCAAGAGGCAATCCACCACACCACACACTGGAGTAGGGTATTACACGACAACAGTGGCCCGAACCAGTATAAACCCTGTGTCTCTTCTGTTGTTCTTTCCATAGCTTAGATCTTAGCGAGGCGGAGGGGTGCAGGTAGGTAGGAGGCGAAATCTCTGTGTGCACCCCAGTGTTCGAACCTCAAGGGTCTGCCAGAACTCGAAATCCGACATTGTCCCTGCAGTAGCTTAGATGATGGAAGGAGGAGCACACCCAGTAACTTGCCTAAGGCAGCCACCAGGACCAGAAAGAAGAAAACCTCAGATTCAGAGGATGAGGACTATGTGGCTGCTGAGGAAGAGGCCATCTCAAAGAGGAAAGTCCTGAAAAAGGAATATGGCGCAGCTGCTGCCACTAAGCCAGGGATGAAGCAAAAGGTTCCTACCAAGAGAGCTCCCATGTCAAAAGCCAGAACATCCACTCAAGAAACTTTGGGATCTGCACCCAAAGAGCAGGTTGTGGCAGAAAAGAAAAGAAAAGAAAGAGTCAAGAAGACCACTGCCAAAGTGCTTGGGAGATCTTCAATAATGAAATAATCTGAAGAAGAGGAAGAGGAAGAGGAAGAGGATGCAGCACCAGCACCCAAAGCTCAAAAGCTTATGGGAGATGCTATATGGGCAGGGGCTGTTCCATCTAAGCCTAAGACTGCTCCTAAGAATGCTACTCCAGCTGCTCCAAAACCCAAAACTGCCCCCAAGAGGAGCACCTGGAACATCCCAGCAGCAGAGAAGAACAAGGCCCCAGTGCCTGAAGCTGCAATGGAAGAAGAAGATGATGAGTCACATGTCTTGAGGAAGTTGAAGCCAAAAATTCCAGACCACAATGATGCTCATCCAGTAGCTGAGAACATGAAGAGAAGGAAGGATTCAGGATTGAGGCTATGGAGAGAGTCTGATCCATATGCCACCAGGAGAAGGACTGCTATGGACTACATGTTCCATACAAAGGAACAACATGACTTCTATGAGACTAACTTACTTGACAAGAAGCCCATAGTGTGTGACATGAGATGGCTCGATTGGACATTCATTGAGAAAAATGAGGATCACTTCCCTGGTGTATATGACAGCTTCAAGGCGTGTGGAGTCGATGAGTTTGTGGCTCAGAAGCTCACAAAGTGGAATGATGAGCTCATCATGCAGTTCTACTCGACAGCTCATTTCTACCCAGATGGAAGGATTGTTTGGATGTCTGAAGGCACTAGGTACCAGTCAACGGTTGCTGAATGGGCGAAATTGATCAATGCTCCTGAGGAGAGTGAAGATGACTTCGATGTCTATGCCAAGAAGAAGAAGGATCACAACACCATGGCACACATGTACAAAGAGATCCCAGATGCTGCTCTTGAGACACACAAGTTTGGATCAGTACATTACCTTCTGTCAGGCTTGCCAACACTCTTTTGCCAAAGTCAGGTGATCACAAGATGATCAGAGGTCACTCCATCAACTTGCTGCACATTTTTGATATTCCTCAAAAGTTCAAAGTCACGAGCCTAATTGTGGAAACCATAAAGAGGACAGCTGCAGATCGGAAGAGGAGTTGTGGGTATGCCCCACAGATCCAAGAGCTAATCAACTCCAAGATGGGCACTGGCACATATCTCCTGGACAAGGAACACATGCCCATCTACCCAGACTTTGAGGACAACACTTTGGTGATGGATGAGAATGAACCATCTTCTGTGCACGCACAAGCCAAGAAGGAGAAGGCAAGGGCTGAAAAGGCTGCAAAGATGCCAACCATGGAAGAGGCATCTCAGTATCTTCTGAAGAGCAAGCAAGATCAGCTTGGCTACTTGATTGCCTCCACTCTGCGGATTGAGAAGGGATTGGCTACCCTGACTCAAAACCAGGAGAGCTTGGAGAGGATCGTGGAGCAGAAGTTCTATGACTTAGGTGTGAAGGTCACTGAGATACAGTCTGTTGTTGAGCAACTTCAGGAGGAAGTGCAGGAGAAGAAGGGCAAGACAACCACTGATGCTTTTGCTAGAGTGCGCAGAGGTCAGAGGTCTGCTGCTATGCCTGTCACAGACACCAGAGCAACTTCATCTGCACCAGCTACAGCTTCAGTGCCACCAGCTCCAGCACCTACTCCACCAGCTCCATCTACATCGACTGACGCCTTCATCCTTGGAGTTCTTCCTACACCACCACCTGAAGACCAAGCCTGAGATTCGATTTAGCACTATGCATTTTATGAACTTTTTGGTAACTTGTTGCCAAAGGGGTAGAAAATGTATAGATCATAGGCTTCGAGAGAGAGTGTTGCTTTTGTTCTCTCTTGCATTTCTCCTTGGTGGTGGAACTTCATTTATTTCCTTGTTTGAGATACTTTATACTTTGTGCTTGCTTGGATGATCATGTGTTTGATCATATGCTACCTTTATGCTTGTTGGATGACATTATCCTTTTATATTCCATATGATCACTCACTTTTCTTGGTGATGAGTGCATGTATTTTAATTATTATCATTTTGAGCGCTCCACCAAGATGTATGTGACATGGAAGAGTAACCCATGATCCTAACTCTTTCTGCATTTGCAGTCCAAAGCAAATCTTAAACTATGCACAAATTTAGGGGGAGCTCTTGCTTTTCACATACTTCTCAAAGCGACAATGTTTTTCACTCTTATTATCATTTGTCAAAGCTTTGATCTATATGTTGTCATCAATTACCAAAAAGGGGGAGAATGAAAGTGCAACTATCCCTAGGTGGTCTTTATAATTCCTAACAACATATAGCTCATTGAGCTAATTCTATTTCAAGATTAATATCTCAGGAAAGCTCAATGATTGGCATGGCATGGATGAGAAAAGTGGCACCTCAAAATGCTAAGGACAAAGGATTGGCTCAAGCTCAAAGCTCAAGACTACATTTTCCATTTTAGTGATCCAAGATCACATTGAGTCTATAGGGAAAGCCAATACTATCAAGGAGGGATGAGGTGTTGCTTAATGACGTTCTTACTCAAAGTGCTTAGTGATATGCTCCCAAGCCCTCAACTACTTTCTCACATCCACATATGACCTAAACCAAAAGTCAAACTCGGCCCCACCGATTCTTCCTATCCGGCGCCACCGAATTTCAAATGTCATAGCCACTGCCACAAACCCTAGGCAAATCGGTCTCACTGATAGGGATCTTGGTCTCACCGAGATGGGGTTGTAATCTCTTTGTTTCCCTTCGTAACATTTCGGTCTCACCGAGATGAGCGATCGGTCCCACCGAGATTGCAATGTAAACTCTCTGTTTTCCCTTCGTAACGTTTCGGTCTCACCAAAATGAGCGATCGGTCCCACCGAGTTTACCTGACCAACTCTCTGGTTAGCTTATTACCAAAATCGGTCCCACCAAGTTTGTGTAATCGGTCTAACCAAGATTACGTTATGCCCCAACCCTAATCATATCGGTCCTACCGAGTTGCATGTCGGTCCCACCGAAAACCCTAACGGTCACTAGCTTTGCTGAATCGGTCCGACCGAGTTTAACCATTCGGTCCCACCGAGTTTGGGAAGTTATTGTAACGGTTAGATTTTGTGTGGAGGCTATATATACCCCTCCACCACCTCTTCATTCGTGGAGAGAGCCATCAGAACGAACCTACACTTCCAGCTTACTTTTTCTGAGAGAGAACCACCTACACTTGTGTTGAGACCAAGATATTCCATTCCTACCATATGAATCTTGATCTCTAGCCTTCCCCAAGTTGCTTTCCACTCAAATCTTCTTTCCACCAAATCCAAATCCTGTGAGAGAGAGTTGAGTGTTGGGGAGACTATCATTTGAAGCACAAGAGCAAGGAGTTCATCATCAACACACCATTTGTTACTTCTTGGAGAGTGGTGTCTCCTAGATTGGCTAGGTATCACTTGGGAGCCTCCGACAAGATTGTGGAGTTGAACCAAGGAGTTTGTAAGGGAAAGGAGATGGCCTACTTCGTGAAGATCTACCGCTAGTGAGGCAAGTCCTTCGTGGGCGATGGCCATGGTGGGATAGACAAGGTTGCTTCTTCGTGGACCCTTCATGGGTGGAGCCCTCCGTGGACTCGCGCAACCGTTACCCTTCGTGGGTTGAAGTCTCCATCAATGTGGATGTACGATAGCACCACCTATCGGAACCACGACAAAAACATCCATGTCTCCAATTCCGTTTGAATCCTCCAAACCCTTCCCTTTACATTCTTGCAAGTTGCATGCTTTACTTTCCCCCGCTCATATATGTTGGGGAACGTAGTAATTTCAAAAATTTCCTACGCACACGCAAGATCATGATGATGCATAGCAATGAGAGGGGAGAGTGTTGTCTACGTACCCTTGTAGACTGTTTGCGGAAGCATTATATCAACGCGGTTGATGTAGTCGTATGTCTTCACGTCCGACCGATCCAAGTACCGAAAGCACGACACCTCCGAGTTCTGCACACGTTCGGCTCTTTGTTCATTCAACTAATGATGTGATCCCGTTAATCAAATAACAACTCTTTGTTCATGGTTAGGAAACATAACCATCTTTGATTAACGAGCTAGTCAAGTAGAGGCATACTAGTGACACTCTGTTTGTCTATGTATTCACACATGTATTATGTTTCCGACTAATACAATTCTAGCATGAATAATAAACATTTATCATGAAATAAGGAAATAAATAATAACTTTATTATTGCCTCTAGGGCATATTTCCTTCAGTCTCCCACTTCCACTAGAGTCAATAATCTAGATCACATCACCATGTGATTAACATCGATAGTTCACATCATCATGTGATTAACACCCATAGTTCACATCGCCATGTGACCAACACCCAAAGGGTTTACTAGATTCAGTAATCTAGTTCACATCGCTTATGTGATTAACACCCAAAGAGTACTAAGGTGTGATCATGTTTTGCTTGTGAGAGAAGTTTAGTCAACGAGTCTGCCATATTCAGATCCGTATGTATTTTGCAAATTTCTATGTCAACAATGCTCTGCACGGAGCTACTCTTAGCTAATTGCTCCCACTTTCAATATGTATCTAGATTGAGACTTAGAGTCATCTAGATCAGTGTCAAAATTTGCATCGATGTAACCCTTTACGACGAACCCTTTTTGTCACGTCCATAATTGAGAAACATATCCTTATTCCACTAAGGATAATTTTGACCGCTGTCCAGTGATCTACTCCTAGATCACTATTGTACTCCCTTGCCAAAATCAGTGTAGGGTATACAATAGATCTGGTACACAGCATGGCATACTTTATAGAACCTATGGCCAAGGCATAGGGAATGACTGTCATTCTCTTTCTATCTTCTATCGTGGTCGTGTTTTGAGTCTTACTCAATTTCACACCTTGTAACATAGGCAAGAACTCTTTCTTTGACTGTTCCATTTTGAACTACTTCAAAATCTTGTCAAGGTATGTACTCATTGAAAAAAACTTATCAAGCGTTTTGATCTATCTCTATAGATCTTGATGCTCAATATGTAAGTAGCTTCACCAAGGTCTTTCTTTAAAAAACTCCTTTCAAAAACTCCTTTATGCTTTGCAGAATAATTCTACATTATTTCTGATCAACAATATGTCATTCGCATATACTTATCAGAAATGCTGTAGTGCTCCCACTCACTTTCTTGTAAATACAGGCTTCACCGCAAGTCTGTATAAAACTATATGCTTTGATCAACTTATCAAAGCGTGTATTCCAACTCCGAGATGCTTGCACCAGTCCATAGATGAATCGCTGGAGCTTGCATATTTTGTTAGCAACTTTAGGATTGACAAAACCTTCTGGTTGCATCATATACAACTCTTCTTTAATAAATCCATTAAGGAATGCAGTTTTGTTTATCCATTTGCCAGATTTCATAAAATGCGGCAATTGCTAACATGATTCGGACAGACTTAAGCATAGATACGAGTGAGAAACTCTCATCGTAGTCAACACCTTTAAACTTGTCGAAATTTTTTTGCGACAATTCTAGCTTTGTAGATAGTAACACTAGTATCAGCGTTCGTCTTCCTCTTGAAGATCCATTTACTTTCTATGGCTTGCCGATCATCGAGCAAGTCATCCAAAGTCTACACTTTGTTCTCATACATGGATCCCATCTCAGATTTCATGGCCTCAAGCCATTTTGCGGAATCTGGGCTCATCATCGCTTCCTCATAGTTCGCAAGTTCGTCATGTTCTAGTAACATGACTTCCAGAACAGGATTACCGTACCACTCTGGTGCGGATCTCACTCCGGTTTACCTACGAGATTCCGTAGTAACTTGATCTGAAGTTACATGATCATCATCATTAGCTTCCTCACTAATTGGTGTAGTAGTCACAAGAACAGATTTCTGTGATGAACTACTTTCCAATAAGGGAGCAGGTATAGTTACCTCATCAAGTTCTACTTTCCTCCCACTCACTTCTTTCGAGAGAAACTCCTTCTCTAGAAAGGATCCATTCTTAGCAATGAATGTCTTGCCTTTCGGATCTGTGATTGAAGGTGTACCCAACAGTCTCCTTTGGGTATCCTATGAAGGCATATTTCTCCGATTTGGGTTTGAGCTTATCAGGATGAAACTTTTTCATATAAGCATCACAACCCCAAACTTTAAGAAACAACAACTTTGGTTTCTTGCCAAACCACAGTTCAGATTGTGTCATCTCAACGGACTTAGATGGTGCCCCTTTTTAACGTGAATGCAGCTGTCTTTAATGCATAACCTCAAAAATGATAGTGGTAAATCGGTAAGAAACATCATAGATTTGCACTATATCTAATAAAGTACGGCTATGACGTTCGGACACACCATTATGCTGTGGTGTTCCAGGTGGCACGAATTTGTGAAACTATTCCACATTGTTTTAATGGAAGACCAAACTCGTAACTCAAATATTTGTCTCCGCGATCAGATCGTAGAAACCTTATTTTCTTGTCACGATGATTTTCCACTTCACTCTGAAATTCTTTGAACTTTTCAAATGTTTTAGACTTATGTTTCATCAAGTAGATATACCCATATCTGCTCAAATCATCTGTGAAGGTCAGAAAATAATGATACCCGCTGCAAGCCTTGATATTCATCGGACCACATACATCAGTATGTATGATTTCCAACAAATCTGTTGCTTGCTCCATTGTTCCGGAGAACGGCGTTTTAGTCATCTTGCCCAAGAGACATGGTTCGCAAGCATCAGGTGATTCATAATCAAGTGATTCCAAAATCCCATCAGCATGGAGTTTCTTCATGTGCTTTACACCAATATGACCTAAACGGTAGTGCCACAAACAAGTTGCACTATCATTATTAACTTTGCATCTTTTGGCTTCAATATTATGAATATGTGTATCATTACAATCGAGATCCAACAAACCATTTTCGTTGGTGTGTATGACCATAGAAGGTTTTATTCATGTAAACAGAACAACAATTGTTCTCTAACTTAAATGAATAACCGTATTGCAATAAATATGATCAAATCATATTTATGCTCAACGCAAACACCAAATAACACTTATTTAGGTTCAACATTAATCCCAAAAGTATAGGGAGTGTGCGATGATGATCATATCAATCTTGGAACCACTTCGAATACACATTGTCACTTCACCATTAACTAGTCTCTGTTTATTCTGCAACTCCCGTTTCAAGTTACTAATCTTAGCAACTGAACTAGTACCAAATACTGAGGGGTTGCTATGAACACTAGTAAAGTACACATCAATAACATGTATATCAAATATACCTTTGTTTACTTTGCCATCCTTTCTTATCCACCAAATACTTGGGGTAGTTCCGCTTCCAGTGACCAATCCCTTTGCAATAGAAGCACTTTGTCTCAGGCTTAGGACCAGACTTGGGTTTCTTCACTTGAGCAGCAACTTGTTTGCCGTTCTTCTTGAAGTTCCCCTTCTTCCTTTTGCCCTTTTCTTGAAACTAGTGGTCTTGTCTACCATCAACACTTGATGTTTTTCTTGATTTCTACCTTCGTCGATTTTAGCATCACGAAGAGCTTGGGAATCATTTCCGTTATCCCTTGCATACTATAGTTCATCACGAAGTTCTACTAACTTGGTGATGGTGACTAGAGAATTTTGTCAATCACTATCTTATCTGGAAGATTAACTCCCACTTGATTCAAGCGATTGAAGTACCCAGACAATCTGAGTACATGCTCACTGCTTGAGCGATTCTCCTCCATCTTGTAGCTGTAGAACTTGTTGGAGACTTCATATCTCTCAACTCGGGTATTTGCTTGAAATATTAACTTCAACTATTGGAACATCTCATATGGTCTATGACGTTCAAAACGTCTTTGAAGTCCCGATTCTAAGCCGTTAAGCATGGTGCACTAAACTATTAAGTAGTCATCATATTGAGCTAGCCAAATGTTCATAACGTCTGCATCTGCTCCTGCAATAAGTCTGTCACCTAGCGGTGCATCAAGGACATAATTTTTCTGTCCAGCAATGAGGATAAACCTCATATCACGGATCCAATCCGCATCATTGCTACTAACATCTTTCAACATAGTTTTTCTCTAGGAATATATCAAAACAAACATAGGGAAGCAACAACGCGAGCTATTGATCTACAACATAGATATGCTAATACTACCAGGACTAAGTTCATGATAAATTTAAGTTCAATTAATCATATTACTTAAGAACTCCCACTTAGATAGACATCCCTCTAATCATCTAAGTGATCACGTGATCCAAATCAACTAAACCATGTCCGATCATCACGTGAGATGGAGTAGTTTTCAATGGTGAACATCACTATGTTGATCATATCTACCATATGATTCACGCTCGACCTTTCGGTCTCCAGTGTTCCGAGGCCATATCTGCATATGCAAGGCTCGTCAAGTTTAACCTGAGTATTCCGCGTGTGCAAAACTGTCTTGCACCCGTTGTAGATGGACGTAGAGCTTATCACACCCGATCATCACGTGGTGTCTGGGCACGACGAACTTTGGCAACGGTGCATACTCAGGGAGAACACTTTTATCTTGAAATTTAGTGAGAGATCATCTTATAAAGCTACCGTCGAAATAAGCAAAATAAGATGTATACAAGATAAACATCACATGCAATCAAAATATGTGACATGATATGGCCATGATCATCTTGTGCCTTTGATCTCCATCTCCAAAGTACCGTCATGATCTCTATCGTCACCGGCATGACACCATGATCTCCATCATCTTGATCTATATCAATGTGTCATCACGTGGACGTCTCGCCAACTATTGCTCTTGCAACTATTGCTATCGCATAGCGATAAAGTAAAGCAATTGTTTGGCGCTTGCATCTTATGCAATAGAGGGACGACCATAAGGCATTTGCCAGTTGTCGATAACTTCCACAAAACATGATCATCTCATACAACAACTTATATCTCATCACGTCTTGACCATATCACATCACAACATGCCTTGCAAAAACAAGTTAGACGTCTTTTACTTTGTTTGTTGCAAGTTTTACGTGGCTGCTACGGGCTTAAGCAAGAACCAATCTTACCTACGCATCAAAACCACGACGATAGTTTGTCAAGTTGGTGCTGTTTTAACCTTCGCAAGGACCGGGCGTAGCCACACTCGGTTCAACTAAAGTTGGAGAAACTGACACCCGCTAGTCACCTGTGTGCATAGCACGGCGGTAAAACCAGTCTCGCGTAAGCGTACGCGTAATGTCGGTCCGGGCCGCTTCATCCAACAATACCGCCGAACCAAAGTATGACATGCTGGTAAGCAGTATGACTTATATCGCCCACAACTGACTTGTGTTCTACTCATGCATATAACATCAACTCATAAAACCTAGGCTCGGATGCCACTGTTGGGGAACGTAGTAATTTCAAAAATTTCCTATGCACACGCAAGATCATGATGATGCATAGCAACGAGAGGGAAGAGTGTTTTCTACGTACCCTTGTAGACCGTTTGCGGAAGCGTTATATCAACGCGGTTGATGTAGTCGTACGTCTTCACGTCCGACCGATCCAAGTACCGAAAGCACGACACCTCCGAGTTCTGCACACGTTCGGCTCAGTGACGTCCTCACCTTCTCGATCCAGCAAGAGGGGCGAAGTAGTAGATGAGTTCCGGCAGCACGACGGAATGGTGACGGTGTTGGTGAAGAACAATCTCCGCAGGGCTTCGCCTAAGCACTACGAAAATTATGACGGAGGATAAACTAGAGGGGACGGGGTTGCCGGCACACGTCTTGGTGTTTCTTGATGTGTATTTGGTGCTAGCCCTACCCCTCAATTTATATGTTAAGCCCTGGGGTCGAAACTTGGAGTAAAAGCCTCCACAAAGTCGGTTTCACCCGAAAGGCAAGAGTCCTTCTCGGACTCCAGGGCCAGACGCCAGGGTTCCCGGCGTCTGGACCCAGACGCCAGGGACCCTGGCGTCTGGCCCCTGGACTCCGCAAAACTTCCTTTTGCGCTTTCCAAAAACCTTGTGGGCTTTCCCCTTTGGCCCAAATAAAGTGTTCTCGTACCCAAACATTTCGGGAAACATCCGGAACCCTTTCGGTGACCAAAGACTATCATCCCATATATCAAACTTTGTCTCCGGACCATTCCGGAGTTCCTCATCATGTCCGTGATCTCATCCCGAACTCCGAACAACATTCGGTCACCAACATACATAACTCACATAGTACTATATCGTCAACGAACGTTAAGCGTGCGGACCCTACGGGTTCAAGAACTATGTAGACATGACCGAGACACCTCTCTGGTCAATAACCAATAGCGGGACCTGGATGCCCATATTGGCTCCTACATATTCTACGAAGATCTTTATCGGTCAGACCGCATAACAACATACGTTGTTCCCTTTTGTCATCGGTATGTTACTTGCCCGAGATTCGATCGTCGGTATCTCAATACCTAGTTCAATCTCGTTACCGGCAAGTCTCTTTACTCGTTCCGTAATACATCATCTCGCAACTAACTCATTAGTTGCAATGCTTGCAAGGCTTATGTGATGTGCATTACCGAGAGGGCCCAGAGATACATCTCCAACAATCGGAGTGACAAATCCTAATCTCGAAATACGCCAACCCAACATGTACCTTTGGAGACACCTGTAGAGCTCCTTTATAATCACCCAGTTACATTGTGACATTTGGTAGCACACAAAGTGTTCCTTCGGTAAACGGGAGTTGCATAATCTCATAGTCATAGGAACATGTATAAGTCATGAAGAAAGCAATAGCAACATACTAAACGATCGAGTGCTAAGCTAACGGAATGGGTCAAGTCAATCAGATCATTCAACTAATGATGTGATCCCGTTAATCAAATAACAACTCTTTGTTCATGGTTAGGAAACATAACCATCTTTGATTAACGAGCTAGTCAAGTAGAGGCATACTAGTGACACTCTGTTTGTCTATGTATTCACACATGTATTATGTTTCCGGTTAATACAATTCTAGGATGAATAATAAACATTTATCATGAAATAAGGAAATAAATAATAACTTTATTATTGCCTCTAGGGCATATTTCCTTCAATATACTCTTTGCATGCTTGCTTGAATTGTGTTAAGATTGCTTGACTTGTCCAAAGTTGCTAAAATATGCCAAGAACTAAAATTGGGAAAAGGCTAGAATTTTATTTGGTCAAGTAGTCTAATCACCCCCCTCTAGACATACTTTCGATCCTACAGTTTAATACTATCAGTGCCATGCTCATGATTGTTCTCTTGATTAATTAAACCAAAAAATTGCTAATATACTCAACAGTTATCAGAATTTCACCATGTTTATTGTTACTAATATGTTCCTCCTTGGATCCCCCCTCTTCATGCTAGACGGCAGCAGCTGTTTAATTTTTTTTGTTTTTGCGCATATTAATCCTTTAATTCACTAAGTTGCCTAGGATTGTTGCCTTCTCAATCAATTGAGGTTTCTAATGTGGGATTGGGCGCATGATTTTGACTTGGTCATTGCCGTAGACTTTCTCTCGACGTGACCCTGACATCCTAAACTAATAGGAGTGATAGATTACTCATATCAATAAGAAATTTCTTCTTTTTCAGCAGCCCATTTGCAAAGAATCTCAAAGTTAACCATGCTTGAAGCGATTTGAAGATGAGTGACCGACTATAAAGTTGATCCCATTGCGCACGAATGAAGACAAACTGCATAAAAAAACTAATGTTAGTCTGTGGGCCAATCTAGACCCCGTCAGGTGCAACAGCCGGGATGGTGGCTATGGTTAGGGGGTTACAAATGGTATTTGAGCCAAGCCTTGGGGTTACTCGGGCGTGTGCGGGTCAGTGGCACAAACATGTACATGGCGCGTGTGATCCGTTGTGGCACACGACATAGGCATATGTGGATATCTGCACTGGTGCACATGCATAGACGTGTGCTAAAGGGGAGTATTCTTGTGGGTCGATGAAGACGTCTATTCTTTTGATTAGGGTTGTATGTTAAATTCTAACTTAGTAGGAATGATGGTAAACTACTTGTATCAACAAGGAATTTATTCTTTTTCTGAGACCATTCACAAGGAATCTTAATTCTGCCTTATATTGTTAATTTACACACGTACATGTACATGTATCAGATTTGGCTAATTTTTTTAATAATACATTTTTATTAATTTACAAAAATAATACACGGTTTAGATATATTTCACGAATAATACGGCGTCATCTTCGGGCAAGACGACTGGAACTAATCGTCTCGGTGGTAGATGATTAGTGTCCAGTCGTCTTCCCTGAAGATAACTGGGTAGTCGGCTGAATAAGGGCTCCGAGTCGTCCTTCCTGAAGATGATTAGCTCCAGTCATCCTTCCCGAAGATGATTAGCTCCAGTCATCCTCCCTGAAGATGATTGAAACATAACCGTGTTCCCGAGAACCCTTTCCCGCCAACCCTTTTGTTCCCGCCATCGTCTTTCCCGCCAACCCTTATGTTTCCGCCAACTTCTTTCCCGCCACCCCTTTTGTTCCTATCATCATTTCATTATTGTTGCCGCCCTGCTGCAATGTATAGTGGAATAAGTGTCCGTACGTCAAATCTTCTGTCAAACACTGCTACAAAACCTCCGCTCACCCTACAATACGTGCATGATACACTCATTGTTGCCGCACTCACCCTAAAGTGTTCCTTGATGACTTTGCCCTCATAACTGTCCTCTCAATCAACTTTCGTAAAACTGCATATCTTCCAATCCACTCACAACATGCATTGACCTTGCTAATTGCCACAACCGTGACATGCTAACATGGATCCTTCCCTCTACTATACATAGGTTTGCCTCTGTCGCCCGCAAAACTACCAACCTCTGCCTTTGCCCCCATCATAGACGTACATCTTCCGAAGATATGTCCTTGGTTGGATTACTGGATTGATACCGGGGGGGGGGGGGGGGGGGTGGCTCACACTCGTCTCTTCGGTTCTTGAATCTCTAGTGATCTATTTTATATTTGCTTTTCGTCTTCCCAAAAAGGTTTTCAAAACTTTAGATGTTTTGCACATGCCTTTTTCTCGAAGGCAGGTTTGGCGGGAGAGGGTTCCCGGGAACACTGTTATGTTCCAATCATCTTCAAGGAGGATGACTGGAGCTAATCATCTTCAGGGAGGATGACTGGAGCTAATCATCTTCAGGAAGGTTGCCTGGAGCTAATCATCTTTGGGGAGGACGACTGGAAGCCCTTGTTCAGCCGACTGTCCAGTCATCTTCAGGGAGGACGACTGGACACTAATCATCTACCAGTAAGATGATTAGTTCCAGTCGTCTTGCCCGAAGATGATGCCGTATTATTTGTGAAATATATCTAAACCGTGTATTATTTCTGTAAATTAATAAAAAAAATGTATTATTTTAAAAAATTAGCTCGGATTTGCTAATCAAAAGGGCACCCGATAAAACTACTTTCAGGGGGAGTTTTTATGGGAATTATCGGGGATGCTTGTAGTATGAAAGTTTTGCGAGTTCAAGATGACACCAAGTAAACAAGGATCGAGTGTAAATATGCCAACGTATTGTAGTGGCAATTTTTTTGCACCTCGATAATAAGGCTCTTCACATATGCGGGCCAACGGTTTTAGAGCATCTCCAATAGCTTGTCTATATGGACGTCTATACTAGTTTTCCACAACATGAGGCCAAAACGGGCGTCCAACAGCTCGTGTAAATGGATGTTCAAACATGCACATCCTCTAAATCCATCTTCACAATGTCCATGCCTGGACGATGTTCAAACATGCACATCCTCATCCGCAGCCCCTGTATGCTGCTGCTGCTGCTAAATACGAAAATACTAGACGGACGACACTCCACGCACGATGCGTGCACGATTCACAATCAAATGGATGTGAAGCACTTTATTCTCTGATTCAATGGCTGGATGTGGAGCATCGTTCATGCATAGTCTAAAAATGTCGTGTGTATAGCAGCTCTCTGCTAAATATGTGTGCATGCTGAATTTTGCTGTTGATGCTATTTATCCAAGACATTGTTGATTATATTGTTGCTGCTACTTAGGTGATGTATTGTCATATGAAATTTCTGCCAATTTTTTGTAGATGCAATAAGTAAATTGTTGAATCACTGTTAAAATAGTAGTTACAAAATAATATTAAAATATAGAAGAGAGAATATAGACGTTCTGCTAAAACTGAATGTATGTATGAGCAAATCTTTTTAGACCATTGTCTATATGAATATATAAACATCTAATTATACACATGCTATATTAAAGATTCTCTTAGTGGCAATTTTACACCTAACAAGGCTCGGAAACACTACAGAGTTCGTGTACGTACATGCATCGCTCCTGGTTCACGCACTGCTTGGCACGCACGCTTCCCTCGTTCCCGCTGGATATAAGCCTAGCTAGGAGCTAGGGCCGCTGCCCGGCAACTCACAGCACCCTACTCGCCGATCGAGCCCTCCTGTCGTTCCTCCACAACCATCAGCATGCCCGCTGGCATGGCGCAGTGCTCAGCCTTGGCGTTGCACGACCAGATCTGTCGTGATCTCGAGCGCCGCAGGAAGGTCGTCGACGCGGCGAAGGAGAGAGTTGCAAGGAAGTCCTTTGCGCCGCCGTCGCCATCGCCACGCAAATCGGCGCTGATCTCTTCCACGTCAAACAACTCTGTCTTCATGAACCGGGCCAACGCTACGAAGGAAGGGGTAGCAAACAGACGCTCTGCTCCAGCGCCACCGCTGCCACGGCCGCACCGACCCGTACTCATCTCGTTCGCCAGAATCGCCACGACCAATGCTGCCGGCAAGAAAGTCGCATACTTGGACCCGGGAGAAGCTCTGAAGAGGCCCCCTGTCCAGCACACGATGAGGACCCTGACCTCGTCCACCATGAAGGTTTTCAGCATAGCGAGCGTGAGAATTCCCGAGAAGTCATTTGCCACTCCGTCAACATGCCGGTCCGCGCCGATCTCTTCTATCTCAAAGGGACCTGCTGCCGTCAAGTCGGCAAACACTACCAAGGAAGCGGTTGGAAAGAAACGCTCTGGGACGACCAATGCTGCCGGCAAGAAGATCACTTACATGCAGCGGGCAGAAGCTAAGAGGAGATGCACTGCCCCGCCCCGCCGATCCCCACCGCGCCGATCCTCGCTGATCCCGACCGTGTCCACCCTCAAGGTTTCAAGCGAGATTAGCATATGTGATCTAGTGTAGTAGGTTGCATCTATGGCTATTCATGATATCAGTACTGAACTAGTGAAAACTATTACAATATTATACTTGTAATTTGGATCAGAGTACTTGACTTTGAATGGCCGACAATTGTTTTCCTGGTGAAGCCGATTCATCGATTGATTTGTCTGTCTTACTGCATGAACCTGATTCCCAATTCACTAGCAACCTATTTATCTGTCATCCAATATTTCGACGCAAAATCGAAAGACTGGACATCATTGTGTTTGTAAATGGAGGTGGCTTGTGCCAAGGAAGTTGTTTGTGAGGAAAATGCGCCATGACCACCAGCTTTATTTTCGACTTGTGAAAAATCAAGCACAACGCACAAAAGGCTCAACATATATGATACATCGAGGGTACAACATCATGCATACTTGCATGCATCCATGTCGCTAGCACATTCAGGACTCACGAGGACGACCCCGCGACGGCGAAGCTGAACCCTGAGCCTTGCAGTGCGTCCTCAACGATCTTGTACAGCCGTTCCGCCATCACCGGTGTCATATGGTTGCTCCAGTCCCCGACCACACCCTTCCGGAAAAAGGACTCGTGTGCCGCCGGACCCTGGCTGCCACTCTTGTTCACCTCCATGTTCTTCAAGCTCTGGAAGCTGCACAGCTCCACGATAGCCTGCACCACCCCGACTGCCTCCTCCTCACGGGAGAACAGACACTCCATGAACTCCGTCAGCTTCTTCACGTTGCTCAGAGCATCTCCAACAGCCGCGTTATATAGCCGTCGCGCTGAAAAATTAGCGTTTTTTGCGTGTCCTACCGGTCCAGACACTCCAGCGGAGGCGTAAAAATTGCGCGTGCAGCATATCTAGTTTAGCGTGCGGGCCGAAACGCCATCGCGCACCGCTTATTTGCTGCGCCCGCTCCCGCGCGTTGAACTCTCGAGCGCTCGCTCGCAACTCCACCCACCCCATCCATCTACGGCGCCACCGTCGCCCGCGCCACCCGGCGACCGTTCCGGCGCTTCCCCGGCCTATCCGCGTGCCGCAGTGGCTTCCTCCGCCTCCCTCTAGTCACCGCCGCCCTCACGCGCGTTGGTCCTCCGACGAACAGCGTGCGGCCGCTCGCTGCCGCTCGGCGCCCGCAAGGTATGTATTGCTCAACTTCATGAATTTGGTGCATGTTGATTGTAGTTTTTATAGCCTAGTATTCAACATTGTAGATGAGTTCATCGTATGATTATTCCGAAGAAGAATTTGATATGGAAGAGGAGGAGGATCTTGCAATGATCTTAGCTATGCACATCAATAAAAAAACCAAAGCACGGTGGTTCGGTTATGGGTCGGCGGAAAATTTGGAGGGATAGGATCGATGCCACAACAGATTGATCAGGCATTATTTTGCGGAGAATCCTACATACACGGAGTCGTACTTTCGTCGCCTGTTTAGGATGAGCACCGAGTTGTTCAGGTGCATTGCAGAGAAACTAGCGAGACATGACCGGTTTTTTCAGCAAAGGAATGCCGCCGGAGAGCTCGGGCATAGCACCTTTTAGAAGGTGACAGCCGCTTTGCATATGTTGGCATACGGTATCCCGGCTGATCTAGTTGGTGATCACTTGGCTATGGGTGAGAGCCAAGCCATCATCTGTGTCAAGCGCTTCGTAGTCGGAATTGTCCAAGTGTTTGGCCAGGAGTATTTGAGATCTCCCAATGCTGAAGACGCCTGTCGGATGTGGGGCTCCGGCAAACCCTTAAGGTTCGAACACTGGGGTGCGCGCGAAGTCTTTCCTTCCCACCAATCTATGCCCTAACTCGCTAAGATCTCGCGGACGAACTTGACGAACTCGCAACACAGAAAGACACGAGGTTTATACTGGTTCGGGCCACCGTTGTGGTGTAATACCCTACTCTAGTGTGGTGGTGGTGGATTGCCTCTAGGGCTGATGATGAATAGTACAAGGGAAGAACAGCCTCCTGAGGTTGAGGTGTTCTTGTGAGTAGGCTCTCGTCCGGGTTGGACCAAGCTAAGATGATATGCCTCTACTATGGTGGCTAGCTCTACTTATATAGGCCCTGGTCCTCCTCCCAAATATCGAGTGGGAAGGGGGCCAACAATGGCGGGCAAATTTGAAGGGGGACAGCTAGTACAAGCTATCCTGACAAAGGTGGTCTTCGCCTGCGAAAAGCTCTGACGGTGACGCCGTCTTGGGCTCCACGATGACCTCCGTCTTGCCGTCCTCCTGGTCTTGGTCTCGTTGCACCAATATAGCAACCTTTGCCTGATGCCTCGGTACTCTTCGCCTGCGCTGGCCTCCTTAGCACTAAAGAGGAAACAAGGACACTACGCGTGCTGGCGCCCGCCTGGTGTCGTGCGTCATGGCTCACGTCACGAGGGCCTCGTGAGGTTTGCCCCGCCTTGATATCTCCTATCCTCGTGAGGTTGCCTGGCTAGGCCACCCCAGAGGAGGTCTTGCGTCGTCCGCCTCGCGAGGTTTGGACCCTCGCGAGGGTCTTGGATGCTTTGTTGGTGAAGACGGGATGTACGGCCTACTGGCTTAGCCACGCCGTGGGCCGTAGGCCGTAGGCAGGCAAGGCTGGGGACCCCCGTTTCCAAAACGCCGACAGTAGCCCCCGGGCCCAAGGTGCGCTCGGGCTTGGCTTCGCGGCGAAGCCAAGGGCCAAGTACGGAGCGCCGCGGGCCCCCAATGTCTACGGCCTTGGTTGACGCATGCAGGTTGATTGGACGTGGGCGTCTCCGCTTCCCCATGTTGCCTCGGCAACTGCTTGACCTGACGAAAGGCTGGCGCAGGCAGCACTTGCCTTCGTTGCTTCTTCCTTGCCTCGCTCCAGATCCCCTTTCTCGCTCTTCGCCGCTGCTACCTCCAGATCTGCCCCAGCCTTGCTCTGCAACTGCGCTCATGGCGTCGCGCAAGGTCAAGGCTTCCCCGGCACCGGCTTGGTACGAGCCCGCTCTTGAGGCGCCCACCGTCACGGGGAAGAGCCTCGCCTCCGCGCACCTGCTGACAGTGGGAGAGAGCAACGAGTGGGGGAAGACGGAGCTCCGGCTTGCGTTCGACGAGCCGAAGCCTGAGGGGAGCACCTTCTTCCCCTTCTTCTCGAGCAGCGCCACCATTGGGTTGGTTCCTCCCTTCTCTGATTTCTTTTATGAAGTCCTCGACCACTACGGGCTGCAGGCGTTGCACCTCCATCCCAACTCTGTCCTCCTCCTGTCCATCTTTGCCTACTACTGTGAGGCGTACCTGGGCGTGATGCCGTTTGTGGTGCTCCTGCGCCATTTCTTCTTCCTCCGCGTCAGCGGCGAGCACGCCTTCGGGTGCGCTAATTTCGTCGCCTGCGGCAAGGCCAACTCGATCTCGAGCACCGGGAAGAGAGCCGACAACATTCGATCCAAGTGGGTCATGATGGACGCCAAGCACAGCCATCTGTGCCTGGTGTTGCCGACGGAAGTGCCCCGGCAGGGCAAGGGGTGGCCCAAGGCGGAGCTTGTCGACGAGCGGGCATCGTCAGTGTTGGGGCAGATGATGACCGACCTGAAGCCGGGCAACGCGAGGGCGGCCAAGATAACGGGGGCGATGCTCCTGAGGGAGTTCTTGATGATGCGGGTTGCCCCACTCTTGGCACGCACGCCCCCTGTGGGAGCTCGAATAAGAGGAAAACAAGACCCGCCTGAGGCCAGGGGACCTGCCTGGCGATGAGTTGGATGTCGTCCTTCGCCTCATAGTCGGGGACAACCAGGAGTACCCGCCTAGCGCCTTCGTTCCCCTGTTCCAACGTAGGGACCGGGAGGAATTCGTCGCCTCCAGGCCGACTTTTGATGCGCGCGGGCTGGTGTCGCCGGCACTTCCGGAAGCTCCTATGGCACAGAAACCGGCGGAGGTGTCTTCTGGCGAGTCCCGCGGAGAGGGGGAAGAGGAGGTGGGCTTGGAGAAGACCCCGAAAGTGGTGGCGGAGACTTCCCCTTTGAGCAAGGCCGAGATTCTCCGTGCCCTTCCTGATGATGCCGAAGCCGACGCCTACCAAGGGGAGAGGGAGCAACCCCTCATCCCGACGAAGGGTAGGTCGTCGCTGGTGGTCCGTGGTGCTGCCTCCACCCCAACGCCTCCTGGGGCTGAATCTGGTTCTGCCTCTGCACGGCCTGGCGCTGCCGGAGCCCGAACGCCTGCCCTTCAGGTCCCGATGCTATCAGGCTTCAAGCTTCACAAGCGAACGGTGGAGTACTTCACGGTGGACCTGTAGGTGTCTCGAGCTTCGCTTTATCCCCGCCGGTACGTGTTATTTCCTGATGCTCGCCCTTGGTTGATTAGGCTGGCGTCTTCGGCGAAGAAGAGGAAGGAAGATACGGTGGCCGTGCCTCCCTCCGCAGAGAAAGGAGGCAGCAGCGCCCGCATCTCCCCAGCCCGGTCGTCCTCGCGGGGCCAAGGGGAACATCGCCGTGTGGAATCAGCCCCCATGGCCCCGCTGGCTCCGAAGGTGCCGGTGCTTGGCATGGCTGACAAGGTCCCAGCTGCTGCGGAACCCGTGGTCTCCCAAGCCCTGGTGACGGTGTCGCTTCCTCCCAATGTAGCATCTCCACTCCCTGGTTCTTCTGCTCCCACTGTTGTCTTGGAGCGTGCCCTTTCAGAGATGACCCAACTGCAGGCGGATCTCTTGAGCGCGGACCCGCGCCTGCTGGCTGCTACCTCTTGAGCACTGCGTTGGTTTTCCCCGGAGATGAAGGGATGATGCAGCAAAGTAGCATAAGTATTTCCCTCAGTTTTTGAGAACCAAGGTATCAATCCAGTAGGAGGCTACGCGCGAGTCCCTCGCACCTGCACAAAACAAATAAATCCTCGCAACCAATGCAAATAGGGGTTGTCAATCCCTATAGGGCCACTTACGAGAGTGAGATCTGATAGATATGATAAGATAATATTTTTGGTATTTTTATGATAAAGATGCAAAGTAAAATAAAGGCAAAGTAAATAGCAAAGGAAATAACTAAGTAGTAGGAGATTAATATGATAAAGATACACCCGGGGGCCATAGGTTTCACTAGTGGCTTCTCTCGAGAGCATAAGTATTCTACGGTGGGTGAACAAATTACTGTTGAGCAATTGACATAATTGAGCATAGTTATGAGAATATCAAGGTATGATCATGTATATAGGCATCACGTCCGAGACAAGTATACCGACTCCTGCCTAGACCAACTCCTGCCTGCATCTACTACTATTACTCCACTCATCGACCGCTATCCAGCATGCATCTAGAGTATTAAGTTAAAAATAGAGTAACGCCTTAAGCAAGATGACATGATGTAGAGGGATAGACTCATGCAATATGAAGAAAACCCCATCTTGTTATCCTCGATGGCAACAATACAATACGTGCCTTGCTGCCCTTACTGTCACCGGGAAAGGACACCGCAAGATTGAACCCAAAGCCAAGCACTTCTCCCGTTACAAGAAAGATCAATCTAGTAGGCCAAACCAAAATGATAATTCGAAGAGACTTGCAAAGGTAACCAATCATACATAAAAGAATTCAGAGAAGATTCAAATATTATTCATAGATAGACTTGATCATAAACCCACAATTCATCGGTTTCAACAAACACACCGCAAAAAGAAGATTACATCGAATAGATCTCCACAAGAGAGGGGGAGAACATTGTATTGAGATCCAAAAAAAGAGAAGAAGCCAGCTAGCTACTAACTATGGACCCGTAGGTCTGAGGTGAACTACTCACACTTCATCGGAAGGGCTATGGTGTTGATGTAGAAGCCCTCCGTGATTGATGCCCCCTCCGGCGGAGCTCCGAAACAGGCCCCAAGATGGGATCTCGTGGATACAGAAAGTTACGGCAGTGGAATTAGGGTTTTGGCTCCTGTTCTGATCGTTTGGGGGTATGTGGATATACATAGGAGGAAGGAGTACATCGGTGGAGCAACAAGGGGCCCACGAGGGTGGAGGGCGTGCCTGGTGGGGGTGGGCGCGCCCCCTACCTCGTGGCCTCCTCTTTTCTTTCTTGACGTAGGGTCCAAGTCTCCCGGGACTTGTTCGTTGAGAAAATCACGTTCTCGAAGGTTTCTTTCTGTTTGGACTCCGTTTGATATTCCTTTTCTTCGAAACCCTAAAACAGGCAAAAAAACAACAATTCTGGGCCAGGCCTGCGGTTAATTGGTTAGTCCCAAAAATAATATAAAAGTGGATAATAAAGCCCAATAATGTCCAAAACAGTAGATAATATAGCATGGAGCAATCAAAAATTATAGATACGTTGGAGACGTATCATGCATCCCCAAGCTTAATTCCTGCTCGTCCTCGAGTAGGTAAATGATAAAAACAGAATTTTGATGCGGAGTGCTACTTGGCATAATTTTAATGTAATTATTCTGAATTGTGGTATGAATATTCAGATCCGAAAGATTCAAGACAAAATTTCATATTGACATAAAAATAATAATACTTCAAGCATACTAACAAAGCAATTATGTCTTCTCAAAATAACATGGCCAAAGAAAGTTCACCCCTACAAAATCATATGGTTTAGTCATGTTTCATTTTCATCGCACAAGAATGATCTCATCATGCACAACCCCGATGACAAGCCAAGCAAATGTTTCATACTTTAGTAATCTCAAACCTATAAACTTTCACGCAATATATGAGCGCGAGCCATGGACATAGCACTATAGGTGGAATAGAATATAATGAGGGGGGTTATATGGAGAAGACAAAAGAGGAGAAAGTCTCACATCAACGAGGCTAATCAATGGGCTATGGAGATGCCCACCGATTGATGTTAATGCAAGGAGTAGGGATTGACATGCAATGGATGCACTAGAGCTATAAATGTATGAAAGCTCAACAAAATAAACTAGTGGGTGTGCATCCAACTCGCTTGCTCACGAAGACCTAGGGCACTTGAGGAGGCCCAGTGTTGGAATATACAAGCCAAGTTCTATAATGAAAATTCCCACTAGTATATGAAAGTAACAGAACAAGAGACTCTCTAACATGAAGATTGTGGTGCTACTTTGAAGCACAAGTGTGGCAAAGGATAGTAACATTGTCCCTTCTCTCTTTCTCTCATTTTTATGGCCTTTCTCTTCTTTTTTTATGGCCTTTCTCTCTCTTTTTTGGGCCTTCTCTTTTTTATGGCCTTTCTCCCCCTTTTTTTTATATTCTCACTTGGGACAATGCTCTAGAAAATGATGATCATCACACTTCTACTTATTTACAACTCGATACTAGAACAAAGTATGACTCTATATGAATGCCTCCGGCGGTGTACCGGGATATGCAATGGACCAAGAGTGACATGTATGAAAGAATTATGAATGGTGGCTTTGCCACAAATACTATGTCAACTACATGATCATGCTAAGCAATATGACAATGATGAATGTGTCATGATGAACGGAATGGTGGAAAGTTGCATGGCAATATATCTCGGAATGGCTATGGAAATGCCATAATAGGTAGGTATGGTGGCTATTTTGAGGAAGATACACTACAAAAAAATAAACTTCCGTGATGATACATGTTTCTCACAGTAGGTCGCTTTTTTTGTCATGCATGTACATCCATGAAAAATTTATGACAGAATCAAGATAGTCATACCTGTGTTGTCGTAGAAGTGTTCCATGACATTACCAAAATTATCATCACGGAAGTGTCCACTTCCATGACGATAAATCGCGCGTCACAGAAGTGCTTTCGTCAAGGGTGACCGACACGTGGCATCCACCGTAACGGAACGCCGTTAAGCTATCGGGTCGGGTTTTGGATCCGATAAGCCGTTAACAGCCCCGACCAATGGGGATTTTCCATGTGTAAAATCATCATTGGCTAGAGGAAACACGTGTCGGCTCATCGTTCAGACAGATGTCATCCACTCATTGGACATGAGGCGCCTATGATAGGTCGACACGTGGCACGACCCAACAGTGGCCCACTCCGGTGAAAAAGGCCGGCCCAGTAAAAATTAGCATGCCGGCCCATATAAGGCCTACTTGTGTCAGGTCCATTTAAGCCCACGGCCCATATGAGATGTGCTAATTCGGCCCGTTAAATATTTGACACCATTGCAGCCCATCGTCAGTTCAAGCCCGTTAACAGCCCGCTATATATTTGGGCTCAATATCGGCCCGATGAGATTTCGGGCTGTTAACGGCCCATTTAATGGATGGGCCAATTTTCAGGATGTACATCTTTTGGCCTTTTAGCGACCTATTTAAATGTTGGGCTAATTTCTAGCCCGGTGTGACTTTCAGCCTGTTGACGGCCCATAAATCTGATGGGCCATTTGTAGTCGGACCTGAGTTTCGGCCTTTTAGCAGCCCATTTAAGTGTTGGGCCAATTTCTGGCCCGGTGTCACTTTCAGCCTGTTGATGACCCATAAATCAGTTGGGCCAATTGTAGTCGGACCTGAGTTTTGGCCTTTTAGCGACCCATTTAAGTGTTGGGCCAATTCCCGGCCCTGTGTGCCTTTCGGCCTGTTAACGGACCATAAATGAGTTGGGCCATTTGTAGTCGGACCTTAGTTTTGGCCTCTTAACGGCCCATGCCCTTCATGGTCCAATACCAGCCAGGTTTCTCTTTCGGCCTGCTAAAGACCCACGACACAGTTGTGCCGTTTACAATACGACCTGACTTTCGGCCTCTTAGCGGCCCATGCTCTTCATGGTCCAATACAAGCCCGCTGTCTCTTTCGGCCTGCTAAAGGCCTACAGTATAGTTGGGCCATATGTAGCCCAAACTTAGTAACGGCCTGTTAACGGCCCGTGAAATAAATTGGGGCCACCTGTTGCCTGCTTCGATGTCGGCCTGTTAATGACCCGGGAGGTAAGAGGGCCGACCATTAACTTTTGTCCTATTAACGGCCCATTAACTTAATGGGCCCACTAAAGTTCGTTCATGTCTTTAGGCCAAATTAGATAATTTGAGCCCATTATGACGAGCAAAGGTACGGCATACAGGGAATAACGTTGCACATCCAGAATATATTACAGGAAATTACATCCACTGGGCAATCAAAGATTGATGCCAATGCAAATAAATGAGCAGAACCTAACCATCTACAACGTCACAATCTACAACCTCAGCACAGATGACGCCCATAGGAATGTGGGCAAGTTCTTGCTGCTTTGCCACACTGTCTCTGAAAATATTGATCAGTTTTTGTGTCGCACGACTCTGCACCTCTGATTCATCCACCATTTCCATCATTGCTTCAGCCATTAATTGGTTCACAAACATACATTTATTCCATCGCATTCGAGATAGAGGATACTGAATAGATTCAGATGGCGATTTTGGCAGGCTTGTATTATTGATAGTGGAGAGTTTCTTGAGCACTGCATCATAACATAAATATGGACAGGAACCAAACAGATTAATCATGAGTTATTGCCATATTACCTGGCCTAGATTTACTGGAAAGAAACAATGGGGTTGCCTTGCTGTTTTCAGAGTTTGTCTTCTTATCTTCAGCAGCCTGCACAAAATTAACACACTAGCATTGCTATCATTGGCCAAGTTAGATAATAGGAAAGCAACATTGACACAACGAACGTTTGGGCAACTAGCCTACACAAAATTAACACAATATGGCATAGCTATCATCAGCCAGGTAAGGTAATACGAGAGCAACATTGACACAATGAATGAATGGGCAACCAGAGAAGCACTACAATTCAGTAATGTGCGTGATATGAGATAGCACATTCATGCAACTCAGTACGCAAAACTACCAGGCAGTTTTCCTTACAAAAATCAACATTAGCGCCTTTAACATTTTGCTACAACTAATTTTAGATCAGATAAAGGTTAGATTCAGGCCGATTAACAAAATACATGCTGATGTAAAAATATAGTGATATACAACAGGTACTTACATCAGCACTGGAGCACAGAGAATTCCCGCAATATATTTTCCTCGAATACGATCCCAATGGAGGAAGTCTTGTATCGTTTAACCTTATTTTCTAAAAGAGAGACGGGTAAGAAACATGTAGAAAATATGATCAAAATGCTATAAAATTTCATGATGCGAGGATACGCACGCGCTTCTTAGAATGGAGTTGACATTCTTTTGCTGGATTGGAGCGGACTAGTTCTTTGGCCACTGGAATCTGCTTATTATCAGTGGGAGTTGGGTTTCTCTGTGCTGGAGCAGTATCTATGAAAATGGAGTTGGTTTCTTATCTCCTGGCATTTGGATCTTTTGCAAAGACCTGGTTTGTAACCCATCAGATTCTAACATAGTCGTCTTCCCCTTGCATGCCTTATATAGAAGAATGGTGCTTCAATTATAAAACATGCTATAGCAGAGATGGAATAGGTACGGAAGAATAGAAAGGCATGACATATTGACATGTATTCCTGCTACGTCTTGAGCTTGCGTTGGTTTTCCCCGAAGAGGAAGGGATGATGTAGCAGAGTAGTGTAAGTATTTCCCTCAGTTTTTGAGAACCAAGGTATCAATCCAGTAGGAGGCCACGCTCAAGTCCCTCGTACCTGCACAAAGCGATAGCTACTCGCAACCAATGCGATTAGGGGTTGTCAATCCCTTCACGGTCACTTACGAGACTGAGATCTGATAGATATAATATCTTTGGTATAAAGATGCAAAGTAAAAAGTAAAGGCAAAGTAAAAAAACAAAGCATGATTAAAGTGATGGAGATTGATATGATGAGAATAGACCCCGGGGCCATAGGTTTCACTAATGGCTTCTGTCAAGAGCATAATTATTCTACGGTGGGTGAACAAATTACTATTGAGCAATTGACAGAATTGAGCATAGTCATGAGAATATCTAGGCATGATCATGTATATAGGCATCATGTCCGTGACAAGTAGATCGAAACGATTCTGCATCTACTACTATTACTCCACTCATCGACCGCTATCCAGCATGCATCTAGAATATTAAGTTAAAAACAGAGTAACGCCATAAGCAAGATGACATGATGTAGAGAGATAAATTCATGCAATATGAAATAAACCCCATCTTGTTATCCTCGATGGCAACGATACAATACGTGCCTTGCTGCCCCTTCTGTGACTGGGTAAGGACACCACAAGATCGAACCCAAAGCTAAGCACTTCTCCCATGGCAAGAACTACCAATCTAGTTGGCGAAACCAAACGGATAATTCGGAGAGACTTGCAAAGATAACCAATCATACATAAAATAATTCAGAGAAGATTCAAATATTATTCATAGATAGACTTGATCATAAACCCACAATTCATCGGTCTCAACAAACACACCGCAAAAAGAAGATTACATCGAATAGATCTCCATGAGAGAGGGGGAGAACTTTGTATTGAGATTCAAAGAGAGAGAAGAAGCCATCTAGCTACTAACTATGGACCCGAAGGTCTGAGGTAAACTACTCACACTTCATCGGAGGGGCTAGGATGATGTAGAAGCCCTCCGTGATGACGGCCCTCTTCCGGCGGAGCTCCGGAACAGGCCCCAAGATGGGATCTCGTGGATACAGAAAATTGCGGCGGTGGAATTAGGTTTTTGGCTCCTGTTCTGATCATTTGGGGGTACGTGTGTATATATAGGAGGAAGAAGTACGCCAGAGGAGCAACGAGGGGCCCACAAGGCAGGGGGCGCGCCCCCACCCTCGTGACCGCCTCTTTTGTTCCTTGGAGCAGGGTCCAAGTCTCCTGGATCACGTTCGGTGAGAAAATCACGTTCCCGAAGATTTTATTCTGTTTGGACTCCGTTTGATATTCCGTTTCTTCGAAACACTGAAATAGGCAAAAAAAAAACATCAATTCTGGGCTAGGCCTCCGGTTAATAGGTTAGTCCCAAAAATAATATAAAAGTGGAAAATAAAGCCCAATATAGTCCAAAACAGTAGATAATATAGCATGGAGCAATCAAAAATTATAGATACGTTGGAGACGTATCAGGCATCCCCAAGCTTAATTCCTGCTCGCCCTCGAGTAGGTAAATGATAAAAAGAGAATTTTTAATGCAGAGTGCTACTTGGCATAATTTCAATGCAAATCTTCTGAAATGTGGTATGAATATTCCGATTAGAAAGATTCAAGACAAAAGTTTATATTGACATAAAAATAATAATACTTCAAGCATACTAACAAAGCAATTATGTCTTCTCAAAATAACATGGCCAAAGAAAGTTATCCCTACAAAATCATATAGTCTGGCTATGCTCCATATTCACCACACAAAGTATTTAAATCATGCACAACCCCGATGACAAGCCAAGCAATTGTGTCATACTCTAACTTTTTCAAAATTGTTTCAATCTTCACGCAATACATGAGCGTGAGCCATGAATATAACACTATAGGTGGAATAGAATGGTGGTTGTGGAGAAGACAAAAAGGAGGGGAAGCTAGTCTCACATCAACTAGGCGTATCAACGGGCTTTCGAGATGCCCATCAATAGATATCAATGTGAGTGAGTAGGGATTGCCATGCAACGGATGCACTAGAGCTATAAATGTATGAAAGCTCAAAAAGAAACTAAGTGGTTGTGCATCCAACTTGCTTGCTCACGAAGACCTAGGGTAATTTTGAGGAAGCCCATCATTGGAATATGCAAGCCAAGTTGTATAATGTAAAATTCCCACTAGTATATGAAAGTGACAACATATGAGACTCTCTATATGAAGAACATTGTGCTACTTTGAAGCACAATATATGAGACTTGCTATATCATGGTGCTACTTTGAAGCACAAGTGTGGAAAAAGGATAGTAGCATTGCCCCTTTTTTGGGGCCTTTTTTTTCTTTGGCCTTTCTCCTTTCTTTTATTGGGACAATGCTCTATTGAATGATGATCATCACACTTTTATTTATTTACAACTCAATGATTACAACTCGATTCTAAAACAAAGTATGACTCTATATGGATGCCTTCGACGGTGTACCGGGATATGCAATGAATCAAGAGTGACAAGTATGAAGAAATTATGAACGGTGGCTTTGCCACAAATACTATGTCAACTACATGATCATGCTAAGCAATATGACAATGATGAATGTGTCATGATGAACTAGATGGTGGAAAGTTGCATGGCAATATATCTCGGAATGGCTATGGAAATGCCATAATAGGTAGGTATGGTGGCTGTTTTGAGGAAGGTATATGGTAGGTGTATGATACCGGCGAAATGTGTGTGGTATTAGAGAGGCTAGCAAAGGTGGAAGGGTGAGAGTGTGCATAATCCATGGACTCAACATTAGTCATAAAGAACTCATATACTTATTGCAAAAATCTAGAAGTTATCAAAGCAAAGTATTATGTGCATGCTCCTAGGGGGATAGATTGGTAGGAAAAGACCATCGCTTGTCCCCGATCGCCACTCATAAGGAAGACAATCAATAAATAAATCATGCTCCGACTTCGCCACATAACGGTTCACCATACGTGCATGCTACGGGAATCACAAACTTTAACACAAGTATTCTTTAAATTCACAACTACTCAGCTAGCATGACTTTAATATTATCACCTCCATATCTCAAAACAATTATCCTGCTTCAATATTTTCTTAGTATTCAACACACTCAAAAGAAAGTTCCACAAATCTTGAATACCAAGCATATTATTATTAAGCAAATTGCCATGCTATTAAGACTCTCAAAATAATTTAAGTGAAGCATGAGAGATCAATAGTTTCTTTAAAACAAATCCACCACCATGCTCTAAAAGATCTAAGTGAAGCACATAGAGCAAAATTATAACGCTCAAAAGATATAAATGAAGCACATAGAGAAAAATTAGCTAGCTCAAAATATATAAGTGAAGCACATATAGCAAAACTACTTAGCTCAAAATATATAAGTGAAGCACATAGAGCAAAACTACTTAGCTCAAAAGATATAAGTGAAGCACATAGGGTATTCTATCAAATTTTAATCCATGTATGGCTATCTCAAAAGGTGTGTACCGCAAGGATGATTGTGGCATACTAAGACACAAAGACACAAATAATACAAGACGCTCCAAGCAAAACACATATCATGTTGGTGAATAAAAATATAGCTCCAAGTAAATTACCGATGGAAGTGGACGAAAGAGGGGATGCCTTCCGGGGCATCCCCAAGCTTTGACTTTTTGGTGTCCTTGGATTATCTTGGGGGTGCCGTGGGCATCCCCAAGCTTAGGCTCTTGCCACTCCTTGTTCCATGATCCATCAAAAGAATTCACCCAAAACTTGAAAACTTCATAACACAAAACTCAAAATAGAAAACTCGTGAGCTCCGTTAGCGAAAGAAAACAAAATACCACTTCAAGGTACTGTAATGAACTCATTCTTTATTTATATTGGTATTAAACCTACTTTATTCCAACTTCTATATGGATTATAAACTATTTTACAAGCCATAGATTCATCAAAATAAGCAAACAACACACGAAAAACAGAATCTGTCAAAAACAGAACAGTCTGTAGTAATCTGTAGCTAGCGCAAGATCTGGAACCCCAAAAATTCTAAAATAAATTGCTGGACCTGTGGAATTTATATATTAATCATCTGAAAAAATAATTAACTAAATAGATCTCTTCTAATAAAAATTACAGAAGTTCTCGTGAGCGCTAAAGTTTCTGTTTTTTACAGCAAGTTCAACAAGACTTTCCCCAAGTCTTCCCAACGGTTCTACTTGGCACAAACACTAATTAAACACAAAAACACAACCAAAACAGAGGCTAAATAATTTATTTATTAATAAAAAGGAGAAAAAAGCAAGGAATAAAAATAAAATTGGGTTTCCTCCCAACAAGCGCTATCGTTTAACGCCCCTAGCTAGGCATAAAAGCGAGGATAGATCTAGGTATTGCCATCTTTGGTAGGCAATCCATAAGTGGCTCTCATGATAGTTTCATATGGTAATTTTATTTTCTTTCTTGGAAAGTGTTCCATGCCCTTTTTAATGAAAATTGAAATCTAATATTCCCTTCCTTCATATCAATAATCACACCAACCATTCTAAGGAAAGGTTTACCAAGAATAATAGGGCAAGAAGGATTGCAATCTATATCAAGAACAATGAAATCTACGGGCACATAATTCCTATTTGCAATAATAAGAACATCATTAATCCTTCCCATAGGTTTCTTAATAGTGGAATCCGCAAGATGCAAGTTTAGAGAGCAATCATCAAAATTACGGAAATCTAGCAAATCACACAAAGTCTTGGGAATAGTAGATACACTACACCCAAATCACATAAAGCATAAAACTCATGATCTTTAATTTTAATTTTAATAGTTGGTTCCCACTCATCATAGAGTTTTCTAGGGATAGAAACTGTCAACTCAAGGTTTTCTTCATAAGATTGCATCAAGGCATCAACAATATGTTCGGTGAAGGCTTTATTTTGACTATAAGCATGTGGAGAATTTAGCACGGATTGCAACAAGGAAATACAATCAATTAAAGAGCAACTTTCATAATTAAATTCCTTGAAATCCAATATAGTGGGTTTAGCAACATCTAGATTTTTATTTCTTTCAATCCCACTTTCATCAATTTCATCATTAAGATCTAAATACTCCGAATTTTTAGAACGCCTTCTAGGTAAAGGAAGATCATATTCAGTTTCATCAAGATTCATATTGCAAAACAAAGATTTAATAGGGGACACATCAATAACTTTTAGATCTTCATCTTGATTTTCATAGGAATTGGAAGAACACGCTCTAATAAAGGCATCTTTCGAAGCACGCATCCTAGCGGTTCTTTCTTTGCACTCATCAATGGAAATTCTCATGGCTTTGAGAGACTCATTGATATCATGCTTAGGAGGAATAGATCTAAGCTTTAAGGAATCAATCTCAAGAGAAATTCTATCAACGTTCTTAGCCAAATCGTCAACTTTAAGCAATTTCTCTTCAAGCAAAGCATTAAAATTCTTTAATAAATTCATAAACTCGTTAACACTATTCTCAAATTCAGAGGGCATCTTATTATAATTTCCGTAAGAGTTGTTGTAGGAATTCCCATAATTATTAGAACGATTACTACGATATGGCCTAGGAATAAAATTCCCTCTATAAGCGTTGTTACCAAAATTATTCCTACCAACAAAATTCACATCCATAGATTCATTGTTATTCTCAATCAAAGTAGACAAGGGCATATCATTAGGATCAGAAGATACACTCTTAGTAGCAAATAATTTCATAAGTTCATCCATCTTTCCACTCAACACATTAATATCTTCTATCGCATGCACCTTTTATTAGAAAATCTTTCAGTATGCCATTGAGAATAATTAACGATAATATTATCTAGGAGTTTAGTAGCATCTCTTAAAGTGATTTCCATAAAAGTGCCTCCCGCGGCTGAATCTAAAAGATTTCTAGAAGCAAAATTCAATCTGGCATAAAATTTTTGTATAATCATCCACAAATTCAAACCATGAGTTGGGTAATTACGTATCATTAATTTCATTCTCTCCCAAGCTTGTGCAACATGTTCATGATCAAGTTGCTTAAAATTCATAATATCATTTCTAAGAGAGATGATCTTAGCGGGAGGAAAATACTTAGAGATAAAAGCATCTTTGCACTTGTTCCATGAATCAATACTATTTTTAGGCAAAGACGAAAACCAAGCTTTAGCACGATCTCTAAGCGAAAAAGGAAATAGCTTCAATTTAACGACTTCATTATTGACATCTTTTTTCTTTTGCATATCACATAAATCAACGAAGCTATTCAAATGAGTAGCGGCATCTTCAATAGGAAGGCCGGCGAATTATTCTTTCATAACAAGATTCAACAAAGCAGTATTAATTTCACTAGATTCAGCATCGGTAAGAGGAGCAATCAGAGTGATAAGGAAATCATTATTATTGGTATTGGTGAAGTCACACAATTTGGTAGTATCTTGAGCCATCGCGACAAACAAGCAATCTAACACACGGGCAAACAAAAAGGCAAGCGGGCAAAAAGAGGCAAATAGAGAGGGAGGATAGAGAAAGAGAGGGTGAATAAAACGGCAAGGGTGAATTGGGGGGAGAGGAAAACGAGAGGCAAATGGAAATAATGTAATGCGAGAGATAGGGATTGTGATGGGTACTTGGTATGTTGACTTTTTGCGTAGACACCCCGGCAACGGCGCCAGAAATCTTTCTTGCTACGTCTTGAGCTTGCATTGGTTTTCCCCAAAGAGGAAGTGATGATGCAGCAGAGTCGCGTAAGTATTTCCCTCAGTTTTTGAGAACCAAGGTATCAATCCAGTAGGAGGCCACGCTCAAGTCCCTCGTACCTGCACAAAGCGATAGCTACTCGCAACCAACTGGATTAGGGGTTGTTAATCCCTTCACGGTCACTTACGAGAGTGAGATCTGATAGATATAATATTTTTGCTATAAAGATGCAAAGTAAAAAGTAAAGGCAAAGTAAAAAAACAAAGCAAGATTAAAGTGATGGAGATTGATATGATGAGAATAGACCTGGGGGGCATAGGTTTCACTAGTGGCTTCTCTCAAGAGCATAAGTATTCTACGGTGGGTGAACAAATTACTGTTGAGCAATTGACAGAATTGAGCATAGTTATGAGAATATCTAGGCATGATCATGTATATAGCATACACGTCCGTGACAAGTAGATCGAAACGATTCTGCATCTACTACTATTACTCCACTCATCGACCGCTATCCAGCATGCATCTAGAGTATTAAGTTAAAAACAGAGTAACGCCTTAAGCAAGATGACATGATGTAGAGAGATAAATTCATGCAATATGAAATAAACCCCATCTTGTTATCCTCGATGGCAACGATACAATACATGCCTTGCTGCCCCTTCTGTCACTGGGTAAGGACACCGCAAGATCGAACCCAAAGCTAAGCACTTCTCCCATGGCAAGAACTACCAATCTAGTTGGCCAAACCAAACGGATAATTCGAAGAGACTTGCAAAGATAACCAATCATACATAAAAGAATTCAAAGAAGATTCAAATATTATTCATAGATAGACTTGATCATAAACCCACAATTCATCGGTCTCAACAAACACACCGCAAAAAGAAGATTACAACGAATAGATCTCCACGAGAGAGGGGGAGAACTTTGTATTGAGATTCAAAGAGAGAGAAGAAGCCATCTAGCTACTAACTATGGACCCGAAGGTCTGATGTAATCTACTCACACTTCATCGGAGGGGCTAGGATGATGTAGAAGCCCTCCATGATGACGGCCCTCTTCCGGTGGAGCTCCGGAACAGGCCCCAAGATGGGATCTCGTGGATACAGAAAGTTGCGGCGGTGGAATTAGGTTTTTGGCTCCTGTTCTGATCGTTGGGGGTACGTGTGTATATATAGGAGGAAGAAGTACGCCGGAGGAGAAACGAGGGGCCCACGAGGTTGGGGGGCGCGCCCTAGGGGGGGCTCCCCCACCCTCGTGACCGCCTCTTTTGTTCCTTGGAGCAGGGTTCAAGTCTCCTAGATCACGTTCGGTGAGAAAATCACGTTCCCGAAGATTTTATTCCGTTTGGACTCTATTTGATATTCCGTTTCTTTGAAACACTGAAATAGGCAAAAAAACAGCAATTCTGGGCTGGGCCTTCGGTTAATAGGTTAGTCCCAAAAATAATATAAAAGTGGAAAATAAAGCCCAATATAGTCCAAAACAGTAGATAATATAGCATGGAGCAATCAAAAATTATAGATACGTTGGAGACGTATCAATTCCCTCCATCCGGAAATAAATGGATGGGTCTAGCCGTATTTCAGTTCTAGATACATCCAGTTTTATCCATTTCTGCGACATGTAATCCGGGCGGAGGGAGTATGACGTAAGAGCTAGGGATACGACAGGACAACACTGTAAAAAAACACTGAAAACCCACTGCAGAACCAAAGTAATCAAACCCACTGATATGAGATAGTACACTCATGCCGCTCAGGATGCAAAACTACCAGGCAGTTTTCCTTGCAAGAATCTTTCCTCACAGACGATACCAGTGGAGAAATTCTTCTATCTGTTAAGCTTATTTTCTAAAAGAGAGATGGGTAAGAAACATGTAGAAAATATGATCAGCATGCTATAAAATTTCATGATGCAAGGATACGCACACGGTTCTTAGAATTGAGTTGACATATTTTTGCTGGACTAGAGCGGACTAGTTCTTTGGCCACTGGAATCTGCTTATTATCGGTAGGAGTTGGGTTTCTCTGTGCTGGAGCAGTATCTTTAAAAACCGGAGCTGCTTTATTATCTCCTGGCGTTTTGATCTTTTGCAAAGGCCTTGTTTGTAACCCTTCAGATTCTAACATAGTCGTCTTCCTCTTGCATGCCTTGTATAGAAGAATGGTGCTTTAATTATAAAACATGCGACAACAGAAAGATGGAATAGGTACTAAAGAATAGAAAGGCATGACATATTGACATGTATTCCGTCCACCCGGAAAAAAATGGATGCGTCTAGGCGTATTTCAGTTCTAGATACATCCTTTTTTATCCATTTCAGCAACATGTAATCCGGACGGAGGGAGTATGGTGTAAGAGCTAGGGATACGACAAGACAACATAGAAAAAAAACACTAGTTGAATGTAAAATTGTATGCTAGCGGAATACATACAAAAATAACTAAGGCAACATACACGTGGATGATTGGGAAAATAAGATGGCATTGCAACAGAGCACTAGAACAGCATGTCAATGTAAAAAAACATGGTATGGTAGACAGATGAAGTACATACTGATGAATAACAATGCATAAGATATTCAGAAGCATGATGTCCAAATTAAGCAGATGGCATTGCGATAGAGTAGAATAACAGTACTTAAATTTGAAAACATGTTATCATGAATGGAATAGGTACTGAAAAACAGGAAGGCATGACATATTTACATGCATGATTAGCATGCTAAGCACATGGCATTGTAATAGAGTAGATACACTCCAGGACATTATATGCATGTTGTACCCATATCATAGGCCAAGTTAGAGCAAGGACCTTGTGGGGTGAAGAGGATTCATCATCTTTCTGCAAGTCTTCTGAAGAACTGCCTTTACATGTTCCATCATATTGGGTATCATTGACATCAAGTTTATTGGCATTTACATTGCTCCGTGAGGTTCTTGTGGATATATCAGTGTGTGCAATTATATCTGACATGCATGGAAGACAACTAGTAGTTAGATTTATGTAATGAGTGCTTGTAGGAGACGACATAAATAGTAGGCCTGGGGTTAACTAGCAGCAACAGGTCTCATAAACTAAAGGGAGAACACAGATGAAAGCTACAGAATATGTATCATTTGTACTCGAGATTAACTAGATGGCACACAAAAGTATTAAAGAACAACATAGGAAATACTAGAAGTGGTATAATACTATAATCACCAGCCTGTGGGATAGCATTGGCTGATGGATGATATCTATGGAATAGTGTTACCTAAAGAACAAGTATCTTAGCTGAACTATGGAACCGCGTTAACTCCTAAACAAGACCCGTAAGAGATCAGCATGAATATTCAGTGAAATGTGATGATCTATTTTCCATGCTTAGATGAATAACAAAGCCATAAATGTTGCACACAAGTAAGATGAGGGTACAACCTATCTGGCTGCCATCCATAGGAGTGAGCATCATGTGCTGACTTGTGGATGGCCCTGCAGTTGTTGTGGCTGTGCATGTCGGGCACGCGCATTCGATGCGGGGAACTGTTGAGTGGGGACTATAGCTCCCTTCTGGTGTATGCTTCCCTTGTTGGAGCAACTGCGGTGAGTCGGAAGACGGTGTGTCTGAAGATGCAGATAACGCATAATGTTAAGAACGACATATCTCTTTGATCTGAAGAAATACACTAAGAGATCAACAGCAAGGTACGAGAGTGGTCACACGTCTGTTGACTGAAGACTAAATTGGGGTCATGCGATTTTATTTTATTTTGGTACTGTCTGATCTACGCCGGATGGTTGGCCGTCTTGTGCCTCACGGCTGACACTGTTCGGAATCTTCCCCGAAGAGCCAGCGACCAACGGCAGAGCAGCCTGCCTCCGCCGTCTATGGCCCCACTCCCACCCCATCGCACTGCCGTGGTTGCGCCGCCCCCGGGTCAATCCACAAAGACTCCCCATCATCCAGATCCGGCGGCGGCGGTACCTTCAACCCACGCAACTCTAAAAGATAGCCATCTAAGCGCTACTTCCGCGGCGAACTTTGCGGCCCCGCACCCTTATGTTAGACACCAGCCAACCGGCAGCCTCGAGCGGTGCTGCTTCCCATTGCAAATCGATTGGCCCAGAATAAAAATTCAGACAACTGACGCCTAGATAAAGTGATTTGAGATGAGGGTGCGACCTATCTGGCGGCATAGTGAAGTAGGCAGGTCCAGCTGCCGAGTCGGTGAGGCCGGCGCGGTTGCGGTGGAGACCGGCGGCAGGGAAAGAGCGATGTCGCGACGGTCGACGGCTACGCCGAAGCAACGCCAGGACTCTGGACGGGTCCAAAGTTGGAGCCGCTCCGGTGCCGTGAACAACGGCGGGGGTGAATCGGCTCCGGTACAATTCACGCGGCCATCGTCGAGGCAGCACCAGCAGCACGGAGTAAGAGGCGCACGGCCCAGTGCACGGCGGCAAATGGACAGAGACTCTGGCATTAGGGAGGAGGGCGGCTGTGAAATTGGTGCGGTGGGGGCGCCATGGAGGTGGGGCTGAGGTTTCACGGCTCGGGAGAAGGGAGCTTCCTGGGGAGAAGGTGATTTGGCGCCCACAAGGTATGAATGGGGGCGGGCGGGGGAAATTGGGAGGGGAGTGGAACCATGTCTTACGGACGCATTTGTCTGAAATGTGAGGGGGAGTTACAGTTCTACCCTTGCCTATAGGCTTCTCGGCTTGGGTCTGTGTACTGAGGGTCGGGGATAGTAGAGTAACTTTGCTTCTCTGGGAGAAAGCGATTTCGGGCGAGCAGGGCGTGTTTTGAACTATAGTGGGCGCGAGTGATTTCAGGCGAGGAGAGCGTGTTTTGAAATAGTGGGCGCGAGCTATTTCGGGCGAGGAGAGCGTGTTTTGCTAACCATGGTTTATGAATTATTCGGCACATGTCATTTCGGCCGAGGAGAAGGCGCGCTTAGATGAAGTTACGAACCTACCCTCGATGTACAACGGGCCAATTGATGCGTGTCCCACATAGGACGGTAATTTCGCGTCTCCCATTTATTTTCTCGGGCGAATTCCACCGAGCAGAGAGGATGTTTAACGGTTCGTTCAAATTTTGGGAGAACGAGCATCCACGTCTACCTTACCAAGTCAATTCGGATCAAATTTTGAAATATTAGCTTGTCACTTCTTTTTCAGATGGAGAGATGATGCTCTGGAGTAATGCGTTTTTACATGCTCGTTGCTAGCGATTTACTATATGACAAATAGTTGACCCACTCAAAAACCCGAATCAAACCCAAAATGAAATATCTCGATTCAATGAAATAGCTCGTTCAGTAGGTCAAAATAGTGAACTAAATCCAAAATTGAACACCTCAATCGAGTAGCATGTTGTACAGTATTATAGTACTCCATGAACATGTTGAAAGTCAAATTAATGAACTTGTTTGATATACGCATATATCCGTTCATGTGTGGATTGCAAACAACATGTTCTCCAATTTAAATATTTGAATGCAAGTTTATATCGAAACATGGTTTATATCAGTCTTTGATGCATAAAACGCGACCTCCCCCTCTCCTGGACTCCCGTTCTCTCTCTCTCTCTCTCTCTCTGTGTGTGTGTCGCCGACAATCTTCAATTCTGTCGCACGCATCCGACACAAAAACCTTGTTCGTCCATCTCCCTTTCTCTCCATCTCTCTCTCTCTCTCTTTGTGTGTGTGGGGGGAGTCTTTCTAGTTTGCATGCATATATACACCATCTATAGGTCTCTCTCGCACACTATGTATGATACTCTAGCTAGTCCAAGCTAGATATCTTGGGTGCACTCGTCGTACGCACATAGATTCCTTGGCTCTTTGCTTGTAACTCTCTCACGCACCACTATGTCGTCTCGGAGCTCTTCCCCCCCTCTCTCAAACTCTCCATCCACCTAGGTCACACATACACATGCATATCTCACTCGCACTCGATACGCCCATCTAAAACTCTATCTCTCCCCCTCGTTCTCTCTACATCTCACACGCGCACACACACAATCTCATGCCCAGGTAGCCAAGTATGATGGTCTCTCACTCAATTGTAGGCACACGCAGTCCCCCCTATATGTATATGACTAGCTAATCTTAGTCTCCATCACAAACATGTGCATGGTCTATCTCGGTTTCTCTCGGGGCATCTTTCTATCGCACACACACTCCCTCGATCTCCCACCCATATAGTCCCCTCACGATCTCGACGGGATCTCTCTATCACAAACACGCCCTCTCTCCCTCCTCATGCGTCCATGCCATCCATGTGTCCCTCTCGACCTTTGTTCCTTGTTGGCCACACCTCTATTGGACATGTGCTACAGGGGTGTCTCTCTCCGTTGCAAACAATCACACACTAGCTATCTTCGTGTATCTCCTTGCCTCGCTTTTCCATCTCGGAGATGCATGCGTGATATGTTCGCATAAGAAACGAAAACACACACACACTCTCTAATTTATCGTTTGTTGTCACTTTCTCTTTCACACACATACTCTTTTTGCACACTTACTCATTCTCCTTCACACACACTTGATCTGTCTCGACTGAGGCACTCTCCTCGGTCCATAGCATATAGATTTATTGAAAAGTCAAACATCACAAAGTTTGACCATGTACGTGGAGAAAAAGAATTACATCTAATACGGCAAACATATGCCATTAGATTCACCATGAGATGTAGTTTTGTATGATGTATCTTTGGTATTGTAGATATAAATAACATTTGCGTAAACCTGATCAAAGTTTCCAAAGTTTGACTTCTAAAAAATTTACATGCACTGCATTATCGAGCGGATGGAATATCTCTTTCCCCCTCTCAGCTATCTGATGCACCACTCAGCCTTATCGGGGCTCCTCAATCTCTCTCAAACTTTATTGCTAAGTTTGGTTCGTGACCTGACCCTCATGCTTTGATGGCCGGTACTGCCTGGTGTGGACGTGAGATGTAAAATATTTCTACGTGGTCAGGCTTGTGTGGTGCTGAAGCATTTGGTTCATGCTTGGGCCAGGCAAAGCATCAACGTCCCATCAATCAATCCATGCATCAATTATTTAATGCTAATATCCATCCATGTTGTTGTTAGCCTCGTGGCCACACGACTAGGCACGACCAGGCGTTCGAAATCGGTCGCTTGGGCCAGGCTACTTGTAGTGTCTGGAGTTCAGCCAGGCTAATTAAAGTGCAAGGGAACCCAGGCCAGGCGGGCTTTCTTTTTCACAGGGTAGCAACCAAACAAGCATGCATGAAATCCAGCCACAACCCCAGGCCAGGCAAAAGATGCTCAGGACGCAAGCCAAACTGGCCTTATATCTCCCTGGTTCAACATACACATGTCTCGCTCGCGCTATACATATAGACCCATCCAACACTCTTCGCCCTTGTTCTCTCTCCATGTGACACGCACCCCCCTAAGTACCACAATCCCTCAATCCATCATAGGCGCAAGCACTCCCCCCCTCCTAAGTATGATTATCTCTTACTAGCCAACATGAACACACGTATTGTCTCCTTCCATCCATACGTCTATCTCGATATCTCTCGAGGCATCTTCTATCGCGCACACACCTTGTCACTCGATCTCCGACCCATGTAGTCCCATCACGATCTCCAGGGGATCTCTCTATGACAAACATACACTCTCTCCTCCCCATGTCTGCATTTTCTCCATACGTCTCTCTCAACCTCTCTCCCTTGTTTGTCAGACCCCTCTTGGCCACGTGCTAGGGGTCTTGCTCTCTCGGTTCCAAACAACCACACACTATCTCGTCACCTTGCCTCCGTTGTCGAAGATGCATGTGTGATATGTTTGCATAAGACACACACGCTTTTTCTCTACTTTTATCATGTGTTGTGCATGTCTCTTTCACACAAGCACACACACTTTTTCACTCACTCTCTCTCTCTCTCTCTCTCTCTTGTTAGGGACTCTGTCACGTCCATAAGCATATGGATGTTTTGAAAAGTCAAACCTCAGAAACGTTTGACCAGGTATGTGGAGAAAAACATTTACATCTGGAATGATCATTAGATTCATCACAACATGTACTTACTTCATACTATCATTTATCTTTGATATTGTAGATATAAGTAATTTCTTTATAAACTTGGTCAAAGTTTCAAAAGTTTGACTTAAAAAAATGTTGGAACTACATTATCAAACGGAGGGAGTAGCTCTTTCTCTCTCTCTGCTATCTCTCACATGCCTCCCCTCTCACTCGAACTCTCTATACCGATGGATTATACGCTCACTGTGTCAGCATATAGCTCCGTATATTGTTTAGTTGACCGGTCAACCAATCCACATGCTGCCTTGTCTGCTCGTGTTCTGTATCTTCGTGTGCTAGCCCATGCGGCAGTGGGTGAAAATAAGTAAACTAGAGGCCCATCTGACACGCGGTGAAGTAAACAAAGTTGAAACCACTCGGGGTAGCACCCCGCACGCTAGTAAATTGAGGGCGCATTGAGGACAAACTTTTTGCGCGAGAAGGACGCACTCGCGCACAATTCACCACTACATGGCAGCATGCACAGAAGGACGCACTCGCGCACACCCAGCACACAACACACACCACCACACGTGTACACATCTAGGAGTAGAAGGCCGTGGAAAAATCTGGCGCGATGGCCGCTGCCGGAGCCGTCCACCCCCAATCTTGGTGTTCCGTGCAATGCACGGGCATCTACGCACGGGAAATTATGTCGAACAGGGCTAGTTGTAAGCAGGCTAGCTCTACAGCCCGACGATAGTGACTGCAGATGGTGAGGCTGACTATGGTATGCCGAACACGGCGCCTATACTCAGGTGTCATCTCCGGCGCAGGGTCTTGTCACTTCACTGTGAGGAGCAGCACGTAATAATGTGACCAACGGGTAGTACAGTGCTAGTACTACATTGGTAGTACTACTACTAGTACTAGTAGCACCACCGTTTGGATTTAGGAGTACTACCACGTCCACCGACACCGAGGAATGTCTCCAGGTAGTATTGCTTGAGGCGGCCAGGGTGAGGGGCCGCTTGGACGACAGCTTCGTTTCCTTGTTCGACGAGGTCCTCGTCAGTTTCCTCGACAAGTTCACCGTCGTCAAGAAGCTTGCGGACGACTTTGACGTAAGCCTCCAGCCGACGTGCCCAGGCTCTGCGATGCCCGCCACCGTCAACAGCCACTATGGTAACAACCTCTTCGACGCACTGGTGGCCCTGCGACTGCCCGCCGTCGCGCCGGAGAATGTCCACCTCGAGGTCGCGCTCGCCGCGCAGCGCCTGGCGCAGCAAGACACCATCGACATAATCACCCAGGTCTACGCGCAAATCGTCCACAAGGACTGCTACATGCAAGAGGAGGACGATAGGACGCTAGCCTTCTTGGAGCGCAAGGCAACCTTGGACGGCACTGTTCAGAAGCACGTTGAGCTCGCCGCCAACGCCGTTGCTCCTGACACGTCGGTTTGTGACCCGACACACTAGGGTGTGAGGATGTCGTTGAACGTTGATGGATCCGTATGTATTTTTATCTTTCCGTCAAATCCATGTAGTAGTATATCATACTACAGTAATTATCTTACCTTTCGCATCAACTTCATAATTTTCATATGTACTCCATGCATGAACAGCGCCAGAACCAAACTTCTCATTACCCTAGGCAAAATCGTTATTTTCTATCTATTAGTCGCGCCATGGAGCAGAACCAAATTTTACAAGTTACGAGTTCAAAAGGAAAAGCCTGTCGTGTTCGCATCGCACCCCCACACGGTTGGTCTGGCACGCCGCTCAAGCGGGAATACGTGCGGTGTTGCATTTTCACTTACAAGTGGGACCGCAGTTGAGCAAACCGACTATCGGCAAACCCCCACCCCGCCCATCGCGCGATGGCTGAGAAAATAGGAGGGAGAAGAGATGGCTGTAGCATGGACTCCAAGAAAATTGGTGTCGGATGGGACTCGTGTGGGTGGCGTGTGCCGTACTGCTAGACGTGAATGCTACTGAGTTATGGCCCATGCCACCCCACTATATCGAGCCTATATCGAGGTACATAGAACAAATTTCCTGCAGTCCGTGCACAACCCTCCTCTATCTCTCTTCTCAGCCAGCCAGCGGACGCGTGGAGCCCATCGTCTATTTGCTCACATGCGGCCCCACATGTCAGTGAAAATGCATGAGGACCCACTGAACCTGCACATCTTTCACCTCGACGTGCTGGTGATGAAAAACAAATCCAATAAAGATCTTCAGTGGCCACTTTTGGAGATACTCAAGATTAGTAAGATTCTATTTACAGTTTAACCCAGGATGCACATCTCGTGGCTTCAACTACCACTCTATTTTCTTTCATGACATGACCTGGATGCTGGATGTCCCACGTGTCGGCAAAAGGAGGAAGAGCCCGACCAAATCTTCGGTTCTGCTCTCGGATTAGACTAGTTGTGCTAACTTAAAAAAATTATTGTGTACTCCCTTCGTTCCAAAATACTTGACTTCCATTTGTCCAAAAATGGATGTACCTATATACTAAGACATGTCTAGATACATATATATTTTGACAAATAGAAGGCATATATTGTGCAATGGAGGGAGTAGAATGGATGCAAGTTTTTGTATTTGGAAGAAGAGTACATCCATATATTGATAGAGCGCAATTTAGTAGATGTTCTATCACTTTTAGCTAGCACAGACGCAAGATCGAGCCTCCGCAGATCAACAATGAATGCATCGAGAAGGCACTAATCCAACTTACAGGAGTAGTAAAATGTATTCTTGTGGTTCTTGTTTTCTTTGGTCTTGCTTTTCTAGTCAAAATTATCGTTGGAGTCTGTGCAAAATGGAGGTGCTTTTGGGGTCGTGCGTTGGAGTTGGCCTTACAAGTGGGACCGCAGTTAAGGAAACCGACTATCGGCGAACCCCCACCTCGCCCGCGGCGCGATGGCTGAAGTTAGAGAAACGACGAGGTTGAAGAGATTGCTCTAGCACGGACTCCAAGAAATAATATGGTGTCAGATCGATGTCGTGGTGGTGGCGTGTGCCGTACTCCTGGACGTGAATGCTTGTTCTGGCCCATGCCACCCTACTACTCCCTACTACTTACTCCTACTATATAGTACTAGTATCGAGGATTCGATGTGCTGGTTACATACAGCGAACACATTAACATATGGCTACAGTAAAAACACCCGCCCGACGCGCGAAGCATCTAAAGCTAGTACAAATAGTGTACTACTATTGTTGATTGGCCTCATCCGATAACCTGTTGCAATGCACGTACAATTATGTATTCGGAAAATATTTTTTTGCCTCATTGCACCACTCACTCAGAGAAGCGACTCAAAAGCCATTCATAAATTTAGTAAGTTTATCACACGCATATCATTTTATTACATACAACAGGCCATCAACCCACATTGACAATGGGGATGCATTATAAATACTAAAGTTTTCTCCACACAACAAATAACAAGCTATGAAATGAACTTCAACTCAACCATTCCTCGGCGTTGGAAACGCTTGCTTTGAACCGCAAGTGATTCTCTGGGACGGGCCATCGATTGTCAATCTGGAAACCAACGCAGGACTGATCATCCAGGCTGAGGCGGCCTACTATATCCCTACCAGGGTAGGGAACCACACAAATGTCCGAAGTATAGACACAGTTGCTTCTCATAAATGTGTCAACAGCAGTTGGATCGCCTTTCACCATCATCGGATAGTTTTGTCCAAGAGCGAGTTTTCTCCAAGACTATCAATTATGTACCAGGGAGGAGTTGGCGCTAGCACACTAGTATCCATCCCGAATACCATGCAATGGTGTTGGAATAGGTCCGGAGAGTGCGACCATGGGAGACACCTGCTTCCTTAGTAGTAACATCATCAGTGGGCTGTATACACATAAGAAGAGGTGATCCTTCGGAATTAGTTGCCAGGCGCCACAGAGTATATGGGCGCTGCTCGTCCTCATGCTCGTGATCATCACAATCGTCATCTCCCCCTTGGTTATAAAATTTTTCAAGTATAGGTGGTGGGATGTTCACAGGACCTTGGAAACACAAGAAGAAGGTTAATTAGTAAAGGGAAACTTGCTAACCCGCATGCATGTGGATGAAACAATTATAATTACGGTGGAAGACAAACGTACCGAAACTATGAGGATGCCATGCAAAAACAGTGCCACGAGCGGTGGCAGCAAACACAAGGCGCTCGTATTGAATTGCATCACAGTACTCATCCGTGTACAGAAACTGATTTTTGAGTAATATCCATCGAGTGAAACCATCAAGGAAGGCAACAAGCTTGTCGAAGATAGCAACAACATCATAGTTGCTGTAATTCCAAGAGCAGTTGGGAACTCGACAAATTGCTATCTTCCGTAGAATACAGTCACCAAGATCGTATTTGAACGTGCGTACATTACCGGTGTGCTCAACCTCTGCGCAGTGTGCTGAGATTTTTGGAAGTGGAACCCGATGACGAGTGTACACATTCACAAGTTCCAACTCGCAGTTTGACCCAATGTAAACAACCTAATCTCCATTTGCGCCCGCCCAAGCCTTACACTCAAGCGATGGCATCTTAACATCATACGTATCATTATCAAGCGGCATCAACTTGCACAGGGCGAGGCCTCCGTCGTGCCGGCGCCAGTCATCATCAGGGTCATGGCGAAGAAGATAGGGGAGATCAAACCGCTCCTTGACTCTTGGTTTCTTTCTAATGATGTTATTAGTTGAGTCGAGAATGGGCTTGAACAAACCTGCCATGCTAGCCGAGGTGATGATGTCGCACCGATCAATGAGTTCCTCCACCACGTCATCTTTCAGATCGGGGCAAGAATAACGGGGTCGTTTTCGTCCTGTTCCCTCCATGGAGAAGACGATCGAACAATGGCAGAAGAAAGGGTGAAGGGCTGAAGGAAAATGGAGGAGGGAGAGGAAGAGCGTGAGACAGTAGTTCCAAATCAAGAGGGAAAGGCGAAGAGTCGGTGGATGGTTGCGAGTTTGCCACGGTTCACGAAGAGGCGCCCCAGCCTACACGTCCGTTCGGAAATACTCCTACTACTCGCCGTCGTCTCACTGATATGTTGGAACGGGACCACATGTCAATGAAACATGGTGTGTAATTTCTCGTGCAAAATGCGATCTGGCCGCGTTGGCCCGAGGTGCCGCATTAGTTATCGACCTTTATTTTCTAATGGCGTGCTGATTAGTTTTGAAGCATGACTAACTGGTACTGTACGCAGAGAAAATATAAACTACTCTACCACTACTCCACCTCCAGTACTAGTAGTATAAAAAAGATATATAGGCTGGAGCTTGAGCGCTTTCTTGCTAAGGGCTGTCCACTTGCTTCTCACACTACCACCCTCTCTCCAGATCTAAAAAAGACGGCCCCTCTCTCCCTCCTCACCGGTGGTCACAGATCCGCCGGGGAAGAAAAGGACGTGCAGCGTTGACGCATTCGTCGTCAGCGAGCGAGGTCATGCACTGACGACAAGGCCGTCCTCTCAGACCTAGCGCCCGTGTGGGATGGCCTGCGTCCCCAAGCTCGCTGCCGTAGTGTGTGCGGAGGACGACGACCACGAGCGAAGCCACTTCCCGCCGACCCTCAGGTATGCTACCTCTTTTCGAACCATAACCTTGTTCTATTGCCCCATTTGCCACGTCGTTGCATGTGGATCTTTTTCCACTCCACCATCTTCCCAATTTGCTATCCTCTACTCTACTGGCCACGCAGACGAAAACCATAATTTGCACTATTAAAGGAAACCCTACTTCATGCAGACTAATCCATGTCTGGGTTGAATAAGGAAAGGAAGGGAGACTGTACTGTCCAAGAGAGTAGGCATTGAACCCGCATCTAGGTCGAAAAGGGGAAAATTAGTAGCTAAGGAACGAGTCTCGTGTCTCTTGGTTGAAGAAGGGTAGAAAGGCATGACAACGCAATAGAGAATGACCAGGTCGATCGGTTTGTTGTCCTCGCATGGGAAAAAGGTGGCTAAAGAGAGCACAAATGGGACGTAATCCACATATGCTGCCTGGATATTTGTTGCTCTGGGCAACCATACCTCCCTCACCACTCTGCATCCATGGAGGTATATCATACTGGTGCGCCCACTGTCCGAATGGGCCTCCCATGCTCTTATTGCCACTTTTTTGCTGTTAGTATAACGCGAGCAGTCAAGTCAAGCAAGGCTACTGCTAAAGTGATGCCACATTTAACTAATGCCGCTCTCAGTCTAATGCCACCGATAAATTTAAGCAATGCCAGCAGTCTAAGGCATTCTAATGCTGTTGCACAGCCAGTATACCAATTATGAAACTTGTTACTACCTTCAGATTTTTGCACTGTTAATGCTTATAGATTACATACCTCACTTTCATGAGATAAGTTAATTTTTTTGTACAGTGTCACCAAAATGCCAAGGCGCTGATGTCATTTTATTTCGGTTAAACTGCACAGACAATTATGAAGACAAGAGGAAAGGTCAAGAGTGGCCACCTCCTCCTCCGGCTGTTTTCTTGATTCGTTCGATCAAGTTTTTATGTTTGATCGATTATCAAGATTGGGATAGCAATTTTTAAGGTCCCCCCGAGTTCGAAATGGTATTTACCCTGGAGGTACATGGTTTGCAATTTTTTATACTGTCATTAGTTAATAATGCTAGTTACCTTCAGACTTTTGTATTTGGTTTAATGCTCATGCAAAGCTAGTATACCAATGTTGAAACTTGTTACCTGTACATTTTATATTGTTAATTCTTATAGAAACCTTCCAGTGCTAGAGTTTATTGAAATCTGTTCAGTAAAACCACTGTACTGTACCCTGTAATAAACTAACTACTCTACTGTTGCTAGCCACTGGATTAGTGTATATTTGTAGTATTCGAATGGTGTTGCATTAGCGTATGGACATAAATAAAGTGTGGCAAGCTTTCCCAGATATGTACTCAAGAAAACTACTACCTTTTTCTAAATACTAGACGTTTGGGTACTTTAAATTGAACCGCGAAAACGTCTTATATTAAGGAACAAAGGGTGTAGAGTTCACTCAAATTATCCCGGTAAAGCTAGTCACACCTTTGTTAAAATTAATCTTCATTATGTTATCAGAGGAGGTCTGTATGTTTGTCTCTAATGCCTGTCGACTACATACCTGACATCATGATGTAATGTTAAGTCGTTTCCTTTTGTACAGTGTGACTTAATTGTCAAGGCGGTGATGGCATTTTATTTTAGTAGAACTGCACAAAATTTGCGTAAAAGAAGAGGAAAGGTCAGGAATGGCTCAGTTTTTCAGAAAAAACTATGTATGCCTTCATGACATCAGCCGCTATCGCTTTATTTATTCCTTCAAACAGGTGGTTAGAAACAGTCTTGCTACCTTTTCCCATTATGAAATTGGAATGCTTATATTTGTTAGTCTATGCTTCAACTAGTGCCACTTTTAGAGTAATCACACTTTCAATATCTATGCAAACAGGGATGCTCAATTTTGGTGGAACTGCACAAAAAGTCCAACTGGTTCAACATTAGGAGCATATGTTTTTTCCAAACCTTTATATCCAATTGGTGGCACTATGAGCTGTTCATTACGAAGGTACATTGTTTTCTACTATCTTGCTACTCTTTTTGTATTGTCATTAGATAGTAATACTAGTGGTTTGCATGTGAATTTATTGGCAGGGTGGACCTACATTGGAGGTGCAGGACAAGATTCAATGATTGGATGCTCAATTTCGGTTGTATTGATTTCACCTCTTCCATCACTGCGAACATGGATATCCTTAGTATGATGAAGAATAGGTGCTATATTTCTGCTCTGAACCAGCAAATCAATTCAGTATGAAATTGTCCAGGGCAAAACATAACCGTATCAGATTGTCCAGTGCAGAACATGACAGATGCTAAGTAGAAGAGACATGTTTAAACCGAAAATACAAGGTGTGGTATATGTTTACTAGCTGCTTGATATTTGTGCAGACAGAGATGTCTTCCCGTTGCTATTTGACAAACAAACAAAGTGTCCGCAATTTTGGTTGAACTGCACAAGAGAATAGTATAGTCACTGCATGCAGTGCCATTTGAAAATAGACACAGAAAGATTGGATAGTCACTTCATGGACTGCAGAAAAGTAGTACTGTACTATTTATTGGCCAACACTAGGTGCTTCATTGCTTTGGTCTAATTATACAATGGGCATCATTTTGCTAAGTTAAAGTTTGTATTCCGAAAATAGTCTCGCGGTGTGATCGAGAGAAGACCAAATCATATTGCTGCGGATGTTCCTCCATCATGTGTGGTTCATTCTCATGGTTCCAGCTGTTGGTGAAACCACTTACGTTTGCAAGAGGAACTGTAGAGTTCACAAACAAATTTGTCTTTTAGTCTGTACAGAATGTTGGCCGAGAGAAGCATCCATGTTAGTAGGAAGAACAGATGTTTTTTCTAGATCTCTGCTTTTGGAGCTACATATTTATATATGATCTGTTATTGTATATCTTAATATTTTTGTTGTTGATTTGTTATTGTATATCTTAATATTTTTGTATATAAACTTGACCAAAGTTTGTAAAGCTTGACTTTGACCAAAGCTAATATGCGAACTAAATAAAAACGGAGGTAGTACCTCCTTTCCAGTTTGCAGGGCTTAATTCAAACCTCTCACAAACCAAGGTACTCCCTCCGTCCGAGATTTATTAGTCCCGTGAGCAAAGCAGCAAGACCAAGGCATGGCAATAATTAACGGCATACAAAAGTTTAAGCCTAATTAATTCCAGCGATTTAAGTGGCTGCATGTGTGCCCTCGGCTGCGACTCGTTGCATGCTACTTCCGGTACTGCCTGCGAGCGATTCTGAGTGCCTGCATGCAGCCGGTCGTAATTAAGGCAGCTAACTGGTGCGAAAAAAGATACGCTTTAAATCCGTGGAATCATTATTGACAAGGAGGGAGATGATTCGAGTGCACTCGTTTGACCGCCATGCCGGGGTGCGACCCAGACGGGACGGCACAATCATAATTTTAGTTTCTCTAGTTTTCCACGGCAAGCTGGCGCGCTAAGCCATTATGCATTGAATTCGGATGACCGTCGCGCTACCTTCCGCCTATAAGTACTGTTTCCCGGCCTTCTCAGGTGCCACCGTGAGCCAACTCGCCATATCCTCATAAGCCCCCACCGGCCCGACGTCGCTCGCCATGTCCGCCATGCCCCCGCCCGTCCGCGGCAGGCGACGCCGGAGGCGATCACCGCCGGAACTACTGTTCGGGTTTTCACCAGAAGGCAGACGGAGGGAGAAGGCATTCTATCTATCTTTAGATGGCAATGCGGAGATCGAGGAGTTGTTGGAGCGTGACCGCATGGCGGAGGAGCAGGAGTTGTTGGAGCGCGACCGCCTGGCGGAGGAGCAGCGTATCGCTGATTTGCGCCACCAGCGGGACATGGAGCAGCAGCGCACCGATGCTCTGAGTCGCGAGCAGAGCGCCTGCAACTGGGCCGACTACGTGGCGGCCGGCGCCCGGCAAATAGCCCTGGAGGCTGTTGGGCACGCACGCGTTCGTGACGCCGATTTTTACTACCAGCTCGTCAAGTGGGTTTCCCGCTTGGAAGCCGAAGCTTCGGTGGACCACGCCGGCATGGAAAGGGCCAACGCGCGCGAGCAACGCGCCCTATCGCACCTCTGGCAAGTCCGAGGCGAGGTGGAGGACGCCGGTGCCGGCGTTTAGCATGGACAGCAGATGGCGGCCGGCATCGTCTAGTTAACTAAGAGTAAGTTAGTACTTGTACGCTACTAGAGTGTTAGTGGGAGTAGATAGTTAACTTGGCTATGATGGTTGTCAACGTGGAAGTTCAGTACTCTATATGTGGATCAGACCTGTTACTTTGGTCTGAATGTTGAACCTTCCGTTTGAACGTATGGAATGGGCTGTTATTTTTTTAATGGGTTGTATTTGTCCTCCACGGTTTAGAGGCTGACTTGTGGGCCTAGCAAGTTGACGCGTACACAATCAGGAGATGATTGTACGTGGAGAGGATGACAGCAGGGACCCGCCAAGGTCATGGCAGTACGCAAGCAAGTGCCTCCTTATTTCAAGCCAATAAAAAATGGCTCCTCCTAGTGGATTTCTGACATCTGGGTCCCATGCCATTGTCAACGTAGTCAATAAACGAGAGAATTGCACAACGAGCGGCTGACACCAGGGACCCAGCAGCTCCCCCATTTATTTTTGTTTTGGGTTAATTTGATAAATGCCACTCCAAATCTGTTGTATCCGAGAAATGCCACTGCAATTTCCAAACTTTGAAAAAATGCCATTTCTAGTGGCATTTTTCGAAGTCTGGAGTGGCGTTTTTCAAAGTTTGCAAACTACAGTGGCGTTTTTCAAAATTTGCAAAAATTGCAGTGGCATTTTTCAAAGTTTGGAAATTGCAGTGGCATTTTTATGAATCGCCATAATTGGAGTGGCATTTATCTGATTTGTTTTTCACACGGAAGCAGGGTGTCAACTGGGCTGTGCGGGACACTCTGGCCTGTCTAGATAGCCTTTTCTTTTATGTTTACCACAGACCAGCCTAGTAGTTTTTTTCTTTCTGAAAATGGCTAGCCCAGTTCTTTTGTGATTTGTCAAGTAAGTCGCTTTATCAGGCCTGTTGGGCTGCAAATCTTTCAAGACGAGGAGAGCTTCATTCGGCTGGCCGAGAAATGGCCTATAAGTAATGAGAAATGGGTTGTACATTTTTAAAACACATCAAACCGGCAATTATTTTCAAATATCTTTTTTTCCTTTCGAGATTTTAAATTGCATTGATCTTTATGCGTGGACAATTTATTGGATTTTATATTGATATACATTTATTTTTAAAATCAGTCTGAATGTGACTCGAAATTTCGGGATTAAAAACAGTTCGGACCGCACCGACATATGCAAAATTTCGTATACTTTTTTAACCGTGGCCACAATATGGGCTGTAATGCTAACATAAAGAATACGGGCTCCAAAAAAACCCGTAAGAATTAGCAAATGGGCTGTAAATTATTTGAAATAATGGTAGATGGGCTGTATGCTGTTTTCCACAGATTTGAGGCTTTCGACAGATGGCCTGTATACTGTTGGATGTCCATCCAACGGTCATCGTGCTTCTTCAATCTCTGCTCTTCCTGCTCCAGCCGCTCAAACAAGCGCCGGCGGGACTGCCTGCTCCCTCCTCCCCGCGGCCGGCTGTGCTGCCGGCGCAGGCCTCACCGCCCCACCGTACTCCCATCGCTGGCCTAGCCATCCCTCTACTCACCCACACCTGCTGTTATTCTCCGGCGATGGCGGACGAACCAGAAAACCCTCGTACAGCCATACTCCCCTCCGCGTGGGAAACAAAAACAACGACCGAGTCTTCCCTGCCTCCGTGTCGTTCCCTTCCTAGGCCTTGCCGTCGTCCACCGCCCTGGTGCTCTCAGCGTGGCGTGGTCAGCGTGGTCAACGACCGACATGCATCTGAAGTGGACTGTACGTGGAGAGGCTGACAGCTGGGTACACGGCCGCACGCAAGGAAATGCCTCCTTATTACGCGCAAAATAATGATTTCCTCCACCTGACATCTGGGACCCACCGAAACGGCCTCTGTATTTCGCAAAAAAAATGTTACCGCCGCTGACAGCTTGGACCCACCAGCTATATCTTCGCACGCAAGGAAGTGCCTCCTTATTACGCACAAAAAAATGAATACTCCCCTGCTAGCTGGGACCCAGTATAGTGGGCCTACTAAGTTGACGGGGACGAAGGGCTTTGTCAACTTAGTCAATATGCACGATTCTAGCTCGACTTACCGTACGATGTCCATCGAACGGCCGTAGTGCTTCTTCAACGTCTGGTCTTCTTGCTCCAGCAGCCCAAAGCAGCGCCAGTCGTGCCGCCTGCTCCTGCCTCCCCTGGTCGGCTGTGCTGCCGCGAAGGCCTCACCGCCCCCATACTACTCCCACCGCTGGCCAGGCCATCCCTCCACTCCACTCACCCACACCCCCTGTTATTCTGCGGTGACGGCAGCGCAGCCGAACCAGTGAACCCTCGTACTCCTCTCCGCGTGGGCATCCACTGCCGCGTCTTCCCCGGCTCCGTGTCATCCCCTTCCTAGGCCTCACCGTCGTCCATCGTCATGGTGCTGTCGGCATGGCGTGGTCAATGTGGTCAACAACCGAATTCCATCGGAAGAATACTGTACGTGGAGAGGCTGACAGCTGGGTCCACAGCAGTCGCAAGGAAGTGCCTCCTTATTACGCGGAAAATAATTATTCCTCCACCTGACAGCAGGGACCCACCGGACGCCCACCAGTATATCGTGAAAAAAACGTTTGCCCCTGACTGCTGGGACCCACCCGACGGGCCACCGTATTTCATGAAAAAAACGTTCCCCCTGTTGTCAGCTCGGACCCACCAGAAGTGCCTCCTTATTACACAAAAAAAATGAATACCCCCTGCTAGCTGGGACCCACCTTGGTGAGAGGCTGACTTGTGGGCCTACTAGGTTGACAGGGACGGAGGGCTTTGTCAACTTAGTCAATATGAACGATTCTAGCTCCAGTGACCGTACGATGTCCATCCAACGACCGTAGTGCTTCTTCAACCTCTGGTCTTCTTGCTCCAGCCGCCCAAACAAGCGCTGGTCGTGCCTCGTGCTCCTGCCTCCCGTGGCCGGTTGTGATGCAGCGGAGGCCTCACCGCCACCTACTACTCCCACCGCTGGCCAGGCCATCCCTCTACTCACCCACACCCCCTGTTATTCTACGGCGACGGCATCCTCACACCGCAGCGAACCAGTGAACCCTCGTACTCCTCTACGCATGGGCATCCACTGCCGCGTCTTCCCCAACTCCGCGTCGTCCCCTTCCTAGGCCTCGCCGTCGTCCACCGCCTTGGTGCTCTTGGCGCGGCGTGGTCAACATGGTCAAGAAACAGCTTCCATCAGACGTGGACTGTACGTGGAGAGGCTGGCAGCTGGGTCCACGGCCGCAACAAGGAAGTGCCTCCTTATTACGTGCAAAATAATTATTCCTCCACTTGACAGCGGGACCCACCGGACGGGCCACCGTATTTCGCCCCCTGACCGCTGGAAACCACCAGCTACACCTTTGCACGCAAGGAAGTGCCTGACAGTCGGGACCCACCTGGTCGAAGCGTACGTAGCGTTGTCATTCTGGTCGTGAACGTGTACGTACATATATACTGGTTGATGTAGAGACGCACACGTGTTGTAGTAGAGGCGGCCAGGGTGCAAGAAATAAAATATGGCCACGTATGTGTACATATGGGCGGGGTCTCGAACGCCTACTCGCGCATACGTACGGCCAGGGCTCGTGTACATGGCTGGGTCGGAACGGAGAAACATCGTCGTCGTCGTGTTCATGGGGAGGCAACGGAATGCGGCGTGTTCATGGGGAGGCAACAGAATGCGTCGTGTTCATGGGGAATCAACGGAATGTGTCGTGTTCATCAGGAGGGCTTGGACGGAACAGGCGATGGAAACGAGGCCTAGCGTACCGCAGAATGGAGGAAACGGCCTTGTGTTCGACCGGTCACATTCGAAACGGGATCCTGTTGATCGGGAGGGGTCTGGTGTACCACAAAACAGAGGAAACGGGCATCCTACGGTCGAAACGGGGGTCCTGTTCATCGGGAGGGGTGTGGCGTACCGCAAAACGGACAAAACGGACCTCCTACGGTCGACACGGGGGTCCTGTTCATCGCGAGGGGTGTGGCGTACTGCAAAACGGGACTCCACGGGATACTTTTCATCTCCACCGTCGACCCCCTCCAGCCTCCACGAGCTACTGTTCATCCACCGTCGACCTCCTCCAGCCTTCACCTGCGACTGTTCATCCACGGGCTCCTGTTCATCCAGCCTCCACCGTGCGCTACTCCACCGGCTACTGTTCAACCAGCCCACTCCACGGGCTCCTATTCAACCACCCCTCCACAGGCTACTGTTCATCCTGCCCTCCACCGTCTACTGTTCATCCTGCCCTCCACGGGGTGGTCCTGTTCATCCAGCCCTCCACGGGGTCCTGTTCATCTAGCCCCAACTGGCTCGATCGATCGGGGTCCTGTTCATCCACCCCCACCGGGAACTGTTCATCCAACCCTCCCCCCCCCCAGCAACACTCACTGTTCATCCAGAGACAGCATCGATCGACTTCAGTTAGCAGCAGTAGCGAAGGAATCGCTCGATCGGGTTCAGTTAACAGCCATCGATCGATCGCTCGGGTTCAGTAACGCGTAGCCTGCAGTGCAATCGCTCGGGTTCAGTTAGAGCCCAACGCCTCGCTCGGGTTCAGTTAGAGCCAACACGTCGCACACACGCGCGTATGTGTACGAGAGAAACGCGCATCGCTCGGCCCCCGACCTCCCACCGTAACCGGGAACTCCCCGAAATTTTCCTCCCCCTCGCTTCTACCACAGTTTTTCCGTCATGGACGACCCAAAGAATGTCATGCAGCTGCGTCTCCGGCCCGCCCAGGATGAAAAGCCCATTTTCTGTCATGATTTTTTGTCATAGAAGTAGGAGCCCACCACATCTATGATGATACCGGGTTTTGTCACAATTATCGTCATCAAAGTGTCATATGTATGACAGAAAAAAATTTCGTTCGGCCCAAAATGTCACGGATGTGTCTTTTTTTGTAGTGATATAAGGGGGTTTATGTGTGAAAGAGCGTGTCATATCACAGGGTTTGGATGCACCGGCAAAGTTTGCGCCAACTCTCAATGTGAGAAAGGGCAATGCACGGTACCGAAGAGGCTAGCAAGGATGGAAGGGTGAGAGTGCGTATAATCCATGGACTCAACATTAGTCATAAAGAACTCACATACTTATTGCAAAAATCTACAAGTCATCAAAAACCTCGGTACTACGCGCATGCTCCTAGGGAGATAGATTGGTAGGAAAAGACCATTGCTCGTCCCCGACCGCCACTCATAAGGAAGACAACCAAATAACACCTCATGTTTCAAATTTGTTGCATAACGTCTACCATACGTGCATGCTACGGGACTTGCAAACTTCAACACAAGCATTTCGCAATTTCACAACTACTCAACTAGCATGATTTTGATATTATTACCTCCATATCTCAAAACAATCATCAATCATCAAACTTCTCTTAGTATTCAAAACACTCTTAAGAAAATTTTATCAATCTTGAATACCTAGCATATTGGGATTTTAAGCAAATTACCATGCTATTAAGACTCTCAAAATAATCTAAGTGAAGCATGAGAGATCAATAGTTTCTATAAAACAAATCCACCACCGTGCTCTAAAAGATATACGTGAAGTACTAGAGCAAAACTATATAACTCAAAAGATATAAGCGAAGCACATAGAGTATTCTAACAAATTCCAAATCATGTATGGATCTCTCAAAAGGTGTGTACAGCAAGGATTATTGTGGTAAACTAACAAGCAAAGACTCAAATAATACAAGACGCTCCAAGCAAAACACATATCTTGTGGCAAATAAAAATATAGCTCCAAGTAAAGTTACCGATAGAAGTAGATGAAAGAGGGGATGCCTTCTGGGGCATCCCCATGCTTTGGCTTTTAGGTGTCCTTATATTATCTTGGGGGTGCCATGGGCATCCCCAAGCTTAGGCTCTTTCCACTCCTTTTTCCATAATCCATCAAATCTTTACTCAAAACTTGAAAACTTTACAACACAAAACTTAAAGTAGAAAATCTCGTGAGCTCCGTTAGCGAAAGAAAATAAAATACCACTTCAAGGTACTGTAATGAACTCATTCTTTATTTGTATTGGTGTTATACCTACTGTATTCCAACTTCTCTATGGTTTATAAACTATTTTACTAGCCATAGATTCATCAAAATAAGCAAACAACACACGAAAAACAGAATCTGTTAAAAACAGAACAGTCTGTAGTAATATGTAGCTAGCGCGAGATCTGGAGCCCCAAAAATTCGAAAATAAATTGGTGGACGTGAGGAATTTATCTATTAATCATCTTCAAAAATAATTATCTAAATATCACTCTCCAAATAAAAAATGACAGCAGTTCTCATGAGCGCTAAAGTTTCTGTTTTTTTACAGCAAGTTCAACAAGACTTTCCCCAAGTCTTCCCAACGGTTCTACTTGGCACAAACACTAATTAAACACAAAAATCACAACCCAAACAGAGGCTAGATAAATTATTTATTACTAAACAGGAGCAAAAGGCAAGGAATAAAAATAAAATTGGGTTGCCTCCCAACAAGCGCTATCGTTTAACGCCCCTAGCTAGGCATAACAAGCAAGAATAGATGTAGGTATTGTCATCTTTGGTAGGCAATCAATAAGTGGCTCTCATAATAGATTCATAAGGTAATTTAATATTCTTTCTAGGAAAGTGTTCCATGCCTTTCCTTAATGGAAATTAGAATCTAATATTTTCTTCCTTCATATCAATAATTGCACCAATCATTTTAAGGAAAGGTCTACCAAGAATAATAGGACATGAAGGATTGAAATCTATGTCAAGAACAATAAAATATACAGGCACATAATTCCTATTTTAAACAATAAGAACATCATTAATTCTTCCCATAGGTTTCTTAATAGTGGAATCCGCAAGGTGCAAGTTTAGAGAGCAATCATCAAAATCACGGAAACCTAACAAATCACACAAAGTTTTGGAATCGTGGAAACACTAGCACCCAAATCACACAAAGCATAGAATTCATGATCTTTAATTTTAATTTTAATAGTTGGTTCCCACTCATCATAAAGTTTTCTAGGGATAGAAACTTCCAATTCAAGTCTTTCTTCATAAGATTGCATCAAGGCATCAACGATATGTTTAGTAAACGGTTTATTTTGACTATAAGCATGAGGAGAATTTAGCACGGATTGCAACAAGGAAATACAATCAATCAAAGAGAAATTTTCATAGTTAAATTCCTTGAAATCCATAATAGTGGGTTTAGCAACAACTAGGGTTTTAATTTCTTCAATCCCACTTTTATCAAATTTACCATCAAGATCAACAAATTCTGAATTCTTGGAACGCCTTCTAGGTAAAGGTGGATCATATTCAGTCCCATCATTATCAAGATACGTATTGCAAAACAAAGATTTAATAGGGGACACATCAATAACTTTTAGATCTTCATCTTTATTTTCATAGCAATCCGGTTTAGCGGCCATCTTATTAACTAAGGTAGCCTGCCTATCCGAAATTTCAGCAGTTAATTTCTCAAGATGAGCAATTTGGGATCTTAAACCATCAAATTCTTTAGACATATCATCAAGCTCTTTATTCATAAAATTCATAAAAAAAATTTGTTCTTTAAACTCGTTTGTGAAGAAACTATTATGTTCAAATTGCAAGACCATAAAACTCCTGACATTGCTTTCGATCTCTTCTAATCTTTTAAGGTGAAGGTCACCAAATTTAGGTAGAGCCATCGTGACAAGCAAGCAAACTAACACACAAGCAAACAAAAAGCAAGCGGGCAAAAAGAGGCAAATAGAGAGGGAGGATAGAGAGAGAGGGCAAATAAAATGGCAAGGGTGAAGTGGGGGAGAGGAAAACGAGAGGCAAATGGAAAATAATGTAATGCGGGAGATAAGGGTATGTGATGGGTACTTGGCATGTTGACTTTTGCGTAGACCTCCCCGGCAACAGCGCCAGAAATCCATCTTGCTACCTCTTGAGCAGTGCGTTGGTTTTCCCCGAAGAGGAAGGGATGATGCAGCAAAGTGGCGTAAGTATTTCCTTCAGTTTTTTAGAACCAAGGTATCAATCCAGCAGGAGGCTACGCGCGAGTCCCTCACACCTGCACAAAACAAATAAATCCTCGCAACCAACACAAATAGGGGTTGTCAATCCCTATAGGGCCACTTACGAGAGTGAGATTTGATAGATATGATAAGATAATATTTTTGGTATTTTTATGATAAAGATGCAATGTAAAATAAAGGCAAAGGAAATAGCAAAGGAAATAACTAAGTAGTAGGAGATTAATATGATAAAGATAGACCCAGGGGCCATAGGTTTCACTAGTGGCTTCTTTCGAGAGCATAAGTATTCTATGGTGGGTGAACAAATTACTGTTGAGCAATTGACAGAATTGAGCATAGTTATGAGAATATCTAGGTATGATCATGTATATAGGCATCACGTCCGAGACAATTAGACCGACTCCTGCCTAGACCAACTCCTGCCTGCATCTACTACTATTACTCCACTCATCGACCGCTATCCAACATGCATCTAGAGTATTAAGTTAAAAACAGAGTAACGCCTTAAGCAAGATGACATGATGTAGAGGGATAGACTCATGCAATATGAAGAAAACCCCATCTTGTTATCCTCGATGGCAACAATACAATATGTGCCTTGCTTCCCTTACTGTCACCGGGAAAGGACACCGCAAGGTTGAACCCAAAGCTAAGCACTTCTCCCATTGCAAGAAAGATCAATCTAGTAGGCCAAACCAAACTGATAATTCGAAGAGACTTGCAAAGGTAACCAATCATACATAAAAGAATTCAGAGAAGATTCAAATATTATTCATATATAGACTTGATCATAAACCCACAATTCATCGGTCTCAACAAACACACCGCAAAAAGAAGATTACATCGAATAGATTTCCACAAGAGAGGGGGAGAACATTGTATTGAGATCCAAAAAGAAAGAAGAAGCCATCTAGCTACTAACTATGGACCCGTAGGTCTGAGGTGAACTACGCACACTTCATCGGAGGGGCTATGGTGTTGATGTAGAAGCCCTCTATGATCGATGCCCCCTCCGGCGGAGCTCCGGAACAAGCCCCAAGATGGGATCTCGTGGATACAGAAAATTACGGCGGTGGAACTAGGGTTTTGGCTCCTGTTCTGATCGTTTGGGGATACGTGGATATATATAGGAGGAAGGAGTACGTCGGTGGAGCAACAGGGGGCCCACGAGGGTGTAGGGCGCGCCTGGTGGGGGTGGGTGCGCCCCCTTCCTCGTGGCCTCCTCTTTTCTTTCTTGACGTAGGGTCCAAGTCTCCCGGGTCTTGTTCGTTGAGAAAATCACGTTCCCGAAGGTTTCATTCCATTTGGACTCCGTTTGATATTCCTTTTCTTCGAAACCCTAAAACAGGCAAAAAACAGCAATTCTGGGCTCGGCCTCCGGTTAATAGGTTAGTCCCAAAAATAATATAAAAGTGGATAATAAAGCCCAATAATGTCCAAAACAGTAGATAATATAGCATGGAACAATCAAAAATTATAGATACGTTGGAGACGTATCAGTGACCGGGCGTCTGGAGTTGGCCTCTGGCTGGCTTCACTCCAACCTGGCGGTTCGCACGGCGCTGGGCCAGGCTGCTGCGGCTTCCGAGGAAGAGAAACAAGGAGCCGCTAGAGCTGCAGCCGATCGTGAGGCGGCGCTGAAAGACGCCAAGGCCGCCCGTGACCGCTGCCAAGTGGTGGAGGGCGAGTTGCAGAGCCTGCACGACAAGCAAGCCGAAGAGGCACGCTGCCGCCAAGCGAAGGAGGAGAAGATTAAGGCCCGGGAGGAAGTCGTCAAGAATCACGATGCTGAGCTGGCGGAGCTGGGGAAGAAGCAGGCCACCGAGCGCAACCGGTTGGAAGAGTTGGAGCAGAAGATGGGGACGAGGGAGGCCGATCTTGATGTCAAGGCGCGAGTCCTGGCCAAGGACCGCGTGGCCTTTGCTGATCTCGAGAAGAGGTCTCGCAAGGCGCTGAAGACAATCTACGAGCACGGCTTGGAGAAGCCGCTGGACACCGACGAGGACGGCCCCGCCCAGCTGCTTCCTCTTGTGGTGAAGGCGCTTGAGGAGGTCGTTGATGGCCTCGTTCCTATGTCGGAGGTAGAAGCTCGCGTCCTGTCTTTAGCCGCGCTGACTCGCGTCTTCAGCCATCTGCACCTCCGCGACCCCAGCGCTCGCCTTGACGAGCTGCTGGAGCGTGTGGCTGAAGATCACTGCGAAGCTGCCGCCGCGGTTGTACAAGATCGAGTGGAGGCCTTGCTGGGGAGGTTCCGCGACTTTGTCTCCGATCCTCTGTCTAGCAACGACGCGGGTCCTGCGGCTGGTGGTGAAGGTGAGAACATCGTTGCCCACGAGGGATCACCTTCCGCAGGCGATGGTGATATCCAGGGGTGGCCTGTGGCTATTCTTCCTGTTTCGTTCCTGCGACATGTATCAGGCTTGGTGGAGGCGTTTAGACTTTTCATTTGGTATTGGGAGAACAATGTGCTTGTAATATTTGCTTCGAGATTTTGTGATTTCCTTCCTATTTGCTTTGCGTTCTGCATTGGCAGAGCCTGGCCCCGCGCATACCTCAATCGCCATTGGGCCGACCGGAGACCAGGACGGACCAAGGAGTGAGGGGCTACATGGCCAGTTAGGCTCCTGAGTCGCGATGCTCAAGAGTCCCCCTTGACGCGCAAATAGCATATAGGGAGAGTTCATGAGGATAGATCAATGTTCTACGTTGGCAGAGCCCGGCCACGCGCATACCTCAACCGCCATTGGGCCAACCGGAGACCAGGACGGACCAAGGAGTGAGGGGCTACGTGACCAGTTAGGCTCCTGAGCCGCGATGCTCAGGAGTCCCCCTTGACGTGCAAACAATTTCCATACCTGCCCTCGCCGAGGCCTCGGGAGGGGTGCGCGACGCCTAGGTCCGGGGGACCTGGTTGGGTGGCGTGCACTTGGGCATGACACGAGCGCAGCCCCCATGCCTAGCCCCCTCATGCGGCTCTCCCGAGGGGAGGCGTTGTGGTGAGGCTGAGCGCTGAGCTCTAGGCTCCCTGAGGTTGGTACGACCGTGGAGCCGCCCTTAGTTGTTTATCACCAGCGCGGAGCATAGTGCTTCCGCTTATGCACGGGCATAGCCGCTCCTCGGTAGTGTCGACAGCTAGTGCGGAGCATGGTGCTTCCACTTGGGCGTGGGATGGGGCCCCCTCCGGGAGGAGCCCCCGGGGCGTGTACAGCCCCGCCCTGACACGTGGCTTGCATGGCAGGGCTGCGAGGTGTATCTGGGCACTCGTGAGCCAGCACGGGACTCACGGGGCCCTACCTCAAGGCGGGTTGTGCCTGGTCTTGAGCCTTGATGACTGTGTGTCCCTGCAAGGCGGTTAGATGCAAGCACTCTACGTCCTCAGGTCCCGGCCCTCGAGCGAGCTCAGCCGCCGTTGGTATGCCAGGTCGCGATGCCGTGGTCAAGGCCAGGGTGAGGGCTGGAGAGCCAGTAAGAGCTCATGAGTTGCGATGCTCAGGAGCCCCCCTTTTAACGTGCAAGCGGATTGCATAGGTTGAACATACTCGTGGTGGGCAGCAATCGCGCAGGTGACAACAGTTGGTAGGTTAAGCATGGAGAGCAGATCAATTCGGATAAATACAGGAAGATACATGCCACCGGGTTCGGCCCGAGCGGCTTGGGGATGATGCAGCCCGAGGGGCGCCCCCAACAAGGTAAGCTAAAGATGTAAGCAAAAGGGATACATGCCGCAGGGACGGGCCCATACGGCCTGGGAATAATGCAGCCCGAGGGGCGCTCCCAGCTAAACAAGCTTGGAAGATGTCACTTGGTTCTATAGACGAAGTAGAGTTGGTGCGGCTGAAGGCGCACGTTGAAGAAATGACTCCTCATGAGCCGCCAGAACCCTGAGCCTCGGGAAGCTCTTGGGGCTCGGGAGCTTCCCTGAAGACCGTCTGCATCTCCTCCAGAACGGCGTGGTACCTGGCTTCCTGAGCCGCCAGGACACGTCGCATGTTGCGCTGATAGGCCGACGCCACGCTCGGCAAGCCAAAAGGCATTCGAACATAGCTGTGCAGTGGGCCCTCGCAGCGGCCCACACACGAAGGCCAGAAACGCTCCTGAGATGCGGCCCTGTTGAGCCCTGGGACGTCGATGCAGACACGCAGCCTAGCATCCTCGCCAGGATGTGGAGCTGCGCCTCGTGGGCGGCTGTTGCTGCGCATGGCTCTTGCTTCTTGCAGTTCCTCGGTGGTCCTGGTGATGAACTCGTGAGTGGTGGGCACTCCTTTTCCTGTGCTCTCCTGAGGGTCACGTGCCACGAATCACGCCTCCAAGTGGTGCCCAAGCGCCTCCCTCATGAGGTTGCTAAGGTCTGAGGCCCTCTAGAAGAGAGCCCCCGAGCCCTTCCTGAGGAGGGTGCCGGGCACGCCTTCCTATGCGATGGAGGGAGGCGCCCCTGGAGCGGGCGCTGGTCCAGACGAGGCTCCTGCCGCGACGCCATCCTCCTGAGGTCCTACACGGCGCGGCTGCTTCTTCTTGGGGATGGCCTCCAGAGGGCCTTCATTTCTGCTGTTGGGGTCATCGATTGCTGCGGCTTGAAAGGCACGCTCGAGGGAGCACACCGCATCCCTCTCTTCACACGGGACCATGATGATTCCTCCGCTTCCTGGCATCTTGAGAATGTTGTAGCCATGATGAGTGACTGCCATGAACTTGGCCAGGGCTGGATACCCGAGGATGGCATTGTACGGCAGGCGGATGTGTGCGACGTCGAAGTCGATGAGCTCGGTGCGGTAGTTCTTGCGCTCCCCGAAGGTTATGGGCAGGCGGACCTGCCCTATCGGTGTGGTGGAGCTGTCGGTCACTCCTGAGAAAGGCTTCGTGGGCTGGAGCTGTTCATAAGGCACTTGGAGGTTGTCGAACGTGTCAACGGACAGGACGTTGAGCCCTGCACCGCCGTCGATGAGGGTCTTGATGACCTGCACATTCCTGATGACTAGGGAGCACATGATAGGAGGGCGCCGGTGGTGGCTGCGCACTTGAGCTGGTCTGCCGAGTTGAAAGTGATGGCGCATTGGGACCACCTGAGCGGGCACGTGGCCTCGAGTTTGGGGAGCGCCGCATTCACCTCGCGAGCGAACTGTCTGAAGGTGCGCTAAGAGTCTGGGGCCTGGGCGCCGCCCAAGATGCAAGCGATCGCACGCGGCTCCTGGAAGCCCCCAGCCCCCTCGTCATGGTGGTGGTCGTCGTTCCTTCTTGGTGGCGGCAGCGGGGGAAGACCGGCGTTGCCCTGGGGGCGATCTTCACGCGGCGGGTCCCTCCAGGCGCCCTCGTGAGGCTGGTCCTGCCAGCGGTCCTCACGAGGCCAGTCGCGCCACTCCTGGCGCGGGCTACAGCCGTCCCAGCGTCCGCCTCCATGTCCTCCTCCGCGGCCGTAGCCCCGGTCGTTGTGCTCGGGGCGTCGACCATACCGTCCTTCTCGTATGGCTCTGAGCGCTTGACAGTCGCTGGTGTTGTGGGTGTTCAGGTTGTGGAAGGCGCAGAACGGTCGGTCGTTCTTGGATGACTCGGGCTGATCTCTGCCCTGCTTGATGTCGGGTTCCGTTGCGAGCATAGCTACCTCCTTGCGCTTCACGTCCTTGGCCTTGGCCTTCTTCTCCTCCGCGCCCACGGTTGGCAGCTCAAGGAGAGAGCGGCGCCCTTTCTCAGCTCTTGCGCACTTGGTCGCTAGGTTGAACAACTCCTGAGATGTGCAGAGCTCCTCGTGGATGGCGAGCTCTTCCTTCATTTTGACGTCATGGACGCCGCCGGATAACGCGGAGATGATGGCCTCATCCGTGACCTTGGGGATCTTGAGGCGGGTGTTGTTGAAGCGCTGGATGTACTTCTAGAGGGTCTCCCCCGATTGCTGCCTGATGCAGCATAGATCACCCGCGGCCGGTGGGCGGTCGCGAGTGCCCTGAAAGTTGGCGACAAAGCAGTCGCGCATCTCGTCCTAGGAGGAGATCGAGCCGTGCTGCAGGTTCAGGAGCCAGGAGCGAGCTCCATCCTTGAGAGCCATGGGAAACCAGTTCGCCATGACCTTTTCGTTGCTGTTGGCCGCTTCGATGCTCAGCTCATAGAGCTGCAGGAACTCCGCGGGGTCGGCGGTACCGTCGTAGCGAGGAGGCAGATCCGGCTTGAACTTGCCCGGCCAGGCGATGCTACGCAGCTCGGGGGTGAAGGCGTGACAGCCAGCCGTGGTTGCCGGGGCCCGCTTTGGAGGTGGAGCTTGGTCTTGACGAGGTCCGCGCTGCACCGCTGCAGGCGGTGCGTGGTCTTGACGAGGTGGCGTGGGGAGCGCAGGTGCAGCTTCTCGCGGCCGTGGAATTTCTTGGTAGCTTCTCTCTTCGCGCGCGGGCGCCGGGCGCGGCGGATCACACCGCGGAGCCGCGCGCCTTGGTTCCAAGGCGCCGTCTTGGGGCTGAGGTGGTGGAGGCACGCCATGAGCCCCGTCGCCCGTGGCTGGTTGAGGGGGAGGTAGAGAGTGGGACGGCACTGGAGAGCCCCCTGCGGCACGGACGAGCTCGGCGACACGGTCGAGCCACTCCTCATAGAGGTCGTCGACGGGGCAGTAGCGCAGGAGCTCATTCGCTACGAGGAGCGCGGCCCATGCCTCCATGGGAGCGCGGTGCACATGAGACGAAGATCCGACAGGGGTCAGCGATGGAGTGGCGGTGCGGCCGTCCTGCCGCACTGAAGGATGCTGCGAGGACGCCCGCTACTCGTTCCCCGCTAGGCCGGTGGCAGCGTTGGCGGCGGGAGACGGAGAACGACGATGTGGCCCGCCGATGGGAGCCGTTTGAGTGACGCGGGCGGTGAGGGCAGCTCAACGCTCAGTTCAAGCACGACGAGCGTCCGCCATGGAGACGACGGAGCGACGAACTGATGGAAGGGGAGCTACGGCGCACCCCTACCTGGCACGCCAAATGTCGGATGTGGGGCTCCGGCAAACCCTTAAGGTTCGAACACTAGGGTGCGCGCGAAGTCTTTCCTTCCCACCAATCTACGCCTAGCTCGCTAAGATCTCACGGACGAACTCGATGAACTCGCAACACAGAAAGACATGAGGTTTATACTGGTTCGGGCCACCGTTGTGGTGTAATACCCTACTCCAGTGTGGTGGTGGTGGATTGCCTCTAGGGCTGATGATGAACAGTACAAGGGAAGAACAGCCTCCTGAGATTGAGGTGTTCTTGTGAGTAGGCTCTCGTCCGGGTTGGACCAAGCTAAGATGAGATGCCTCTACTATGGTGGCTAGCTCTATTTATATAGGCCCTGGTCCTCTTCCTAAATATCAAGCGGGAAGGGAGCCAACAACGGCGGGCAAATTTGAAGGGGGATATCTAGTACAAGCTATCCTGACAAAAGTGGTCTTCGCCCGCGAAAAGCTCTGGCGGTGATGCCGTCTTGGGCTCCACGATGACCTCCGTCTTGCCGTCCTCCTGGTCTTCGTCTCGTTGCATCAATATAGCAACCTTTGCCTGATGCCTCGGTACTCTTCGCCTGCGCTGGCCTCCTTAGCACCAAAGAGGAAACAAGGAAACTGCTCGCGCTGGCGCCCGCCTGGTGTCGTGCGTCATGGCTCACATCACGAGGGCCTCGTGAAGTTTGCCCCGCATTGATATCTCCGCTCCTCGTGAGGTTGCCTGGCTAGGCCACCCCAGAGGAGGTCTTGCGTCGTCCGCCTCGCGAGGCTTGGACCCTCGCGAGGGTCTTGGATGCTTTGTTGGTGAAGACAGGTCGTACGACCTACTGGCTTTGCCACGCTGTGGGCCGCAGGCAGGCAAGTCTAGGGACCCCCATTCCTAGAACACCGACAACGCCGCAAGGCTATTGAAGATGAACAAAGCTCGCGGCTTCCCAGGTATGCTTGGCTCAATAGATTGCATGCATTGGAGTTGGAAGAATTGTCTAAAGACATGACATGGGCAATTCCATGGTCAAAAAAAGGGTTTCACTATAATCCTTAAAGCGGTGGCCAATCAAGAAACTTGGATTTGGCATGCATTCTTTGGAATGCCTGGATCTTTGAATGACATCAATGTTGTCAACTGGTCACCATTGATGAATAAGATTGCAAATGGTGATTTGCCATCGGTGCAGTTTGTAGCAAATGGTCGTACATACAACTATGGCTATTATCTTGCGGATGGCATCTACCCAAAGTGGCAAACATTTGTGAAGCCGTTGAAAAAACTAGAAGGTAAGAAAAATCTTGATTTCCACAATGCACGAGCGGCGGCTAGAAAAGATGTGGAGAGAGCTTTTGAAATTTTGCAAGCCCAATTTGCTATTGTGAGAGGATTGGCTCGATTTTGGGATCAAAAAATGATTTGGTACATCATGCACGCTTGTGTGATCATGCACAACATGATCATCGAGAATGAGCGTGGCCAAGATGTAGACTACTCTCAGCATGAGCTCTTGGGACATCCCGTGCGAGTGCGACGGAGGGCTGAAAGGGTGGCCTATTTTGTTGCCTCCTATCATGCCATTCGACGTGCCGCAGCGCATGATGATCTTCAGAAGGATCTCACTGAGGAGTGGTGGGCATGGAATGAACGACAAAGAGCATCATGATTTGTGTGTTCGATGTTGTATTGTTGAGCTATTTGTTGTGTTATTGCACTATTTGTTGTATTGAACGATAAAGTGTTTGTTTGAGTTGTAATAACGAAATTGAACTATTTATTGTTGATTTATCTTGTTTGTGTTTGATCTTTTTGCTTGTATTTGGAATGCATATGTTATTTGTATGAGAGTCGCGCGCTGCTGGAGCTGCACGCGCGCTCTGCATTTTAGCGCCGCTGCTGGAGCCAGCGCTGCCTGCCGCGCCAAACCAGACGATGGATGCGCGACAAAGTAGTTTTTAGTGCGTGGCTTGTTCAATGGCTGTTGAAGATGCTCTCACGGGTCCCAGAGCATCTGCTCGTACAGGAGGAAGAGCACCTTCTCCGGCCGCTTCCTGCTCATCTCCCAGTAGCCCACCACGTGGCGCCACTGTGGGCTGCTCACGCATAATCTGTTGCAGAATAGCTCGAACGCCTCCTCGAATGTGTACGGCGACGGCTGCTGCATGTTCGTGTCCTCATCGGCTCGGGCTCGAGCTTATGCAACGGCGGCCGCCCCTTTCTTGGCGAATAACCACAAGGAAACAAATGTATCCTTTGGGTCCCGACAGATGTACATGATCCGGCAGCCAGACTCCTCTGCGGTGATGCGCCATGGCAAGAGAGAGTAGGGAAGGTGTGTGGCGACCACGCATGGTGAACGGAGCACTGCGAATGCATCGACTGCTAGCAGATGCGGTATTGCAACCCAAGCAATTTGGTGAAGGATTTCTATTGCCATGGGGTATGGAGGCGTTGTTCCTCCAAGTGCACTAAGCTACGTTGGTCCGTTTTCACCAGAAATTCACCAAACTATAGGTAGGGTCGCTAGTGGTCGACCGCTAGTACAATGGCAAGGTATTCTTTCTAGAGACCTTTGGTGCGAGGGCCCAATGCTTTACTGAGGTACGCGATGGGATGCCCTTCCTGTTGTAACACTGCTCCCACTCCATATTCACACACATCTGTTTCAATGACGAATGTTTTCGTGAAATCCGGAAGAGCCAATATTGGTGCTGATGTCAGGGAGACCTTAAGAGGATCGAAGGCTGACTGGGTGGCCTCCGTCCACTGGAATTGGACATTCTTGCGCAGGAGTTGAGTTAATGGCCTGGCGATCATACCGAATTGGTGAACGAAGTGCCGCTAATACCCAACCAATCCTAGGAAGGCTCGAACCTCCTTGACCGATGTTGGCACAGGCCAAGCAGCTACTTGATGGACCTTGTCAGAGTCTGTTGTTACCCCTTGTGCAGATATTGTGTGGCCGAGGTATTTGATTTCTTGACGAGCAAACACACATTTGGATTTCTTCACATACCATTGATCTCTTCATAGCAGAGCCATAACTTGTCGTAGATGTTGCACGTGCAAAGCAAGAGACTGACTAAAGACGAGAATATAGTCGAAGAAAGACATGGCGCAGACACGTAGCACTGGTTGTAAAGTGACAGTCAATCCCCCATTAAAGGTTGCCGGTGCTCCACCGAAGCCAAACGGTACCACCCTATACTAATAATGTCCAGAGTGAGTCTGAAATGCAGTTTTGTATTCCTCCCCTTCTGCTAGACAAATCTGATGATATCCTGAGCGCAAGTCCAATTTGAAAAACCAGCGTGCCCCCGATAGCTCGTCCAATATGTCCTCGAGAACTGGCATTGGGTACTTGCTGATAATGGTCATGGCGTTCAGGCATCTATAATCGACACACATGCGCCAGGTGTCGTCTTTCTTTTTGACTAGGATGATGGGAGAGGAAAATGGGATGCTGCTCTTTTGAATAAGACCAGCCTTCAACATTTCTGCCACTTGTCGTTCCACCTCCGTTTTCAATTCAGGTTTGTGTCGATAGCCCCGTATGTTAACTGGTTGTGCTCCCTGCATCAGGGGAATTGTGTGATCAAACACACGCTTTGGTGGAAGTCCCGTAGGTTCCAAAAAGATATCCTGATAGTCCAAGAGTACCTGCACAATCTCTGGCGGGAGTTCTATGCAATTGAGTTCAGTGACTGTATCTGAATCAGTGGCAAAACAGATGTGTACAGCGTAGGCTATAGCTGCCTACTTCTCCATGCTTGCCAGCTGCACACTATTCAGAGTCTCACATTTGCTTGCGTTGGATGTTACCCCTTGCAAAACCACCATGAATCCCTCATGTTCAATCTGCATACGTCTCCTTGGCCAATCGATGAGCATGGGACTATGGTATTCTAGCCAGTCCATGCCCAATATGACATCATAAGATCCCAAGGGTAACAATCTGAAATTGGTGGAGAACATGTGCCCTTGTGCAAACCAAGAACATCCCAAGACCTCCTGAGTGCACCACAACTTAGATCCATTGGCTACAGGCACTTTGACGGACTTGGGCATAGTCTGCACTCCCTGCAAGCTGGGCAACAAGTGCTGAGAAACAAACGAGGCTGAACTACCGGAGTCGACCAGCATCAGAACTTCCTGTCCCTATAGCCAACCGTGCAGTTGCAAGCAACTAGGTGCCTCAGTTCCTGAGACTGCATTGATCGAGAGCTGCCACACGTGTTCAATTGTATCCGGTTGAAGTTGTTGTTCAATTGTGGTAGCTTCCTCTTCAACAATATCCGGGTTGAACAAGCTTAACATCTCCTCAATGACATGCAACTTAACTGTAGGTGGACAGATGTGATCATGGCCCCAACGCTCGCCACACTTAAAGCATAATCCCTTGGCTCGGCGGAAATTTCGCAGCGCCGTGATCTAGGAAGAATCACTCCTAGCACGAGCTGCCTCTGTCCCTCTGCGATCATCTGATGTTGGCGAGGTGGTTGGTGATCGACCCGGTGGAGGAGGTAGCGCCAATGGTACTAAAGGTCGAGCACGCCCCAAAGAGGATGTCGCATTGTGTTGGTTGTGCCAGGGTCCTCGCTGTCCCTCAGCCACCTCTTCCTCCAGAATGGTGAGTGCACAAGCAGTGTCGAGGTCCTTGAGTCGTTGTACCATCACCACAGCACGGATATCCGTGTGGAATCCCTCAATGAACCTCGTCAGAAAATAAAGTGGGTGGACAACATCAGAATAGGAGATAAGATGGTTCATGAGGTTTTCAAATTGCTCAATGTAATCAGACATAGAACTAGTTTGACGCGGAGCATAAAACTGACGGATAAGCGATTGATGCATGTCGCGTCCAAATCGAGTGCATAGCAAGGTACAGAATGCTTCCCAATCGAGACCAGGAAGTTTCCCCTAGACTGATTGCAGCCAGATGGCTGCTGAACTAGTGAAATGCAGGGTGGCCATAGGAACGAAATAAGTGTCATGAATTTGGAACATGGCAAAGTACTGCTCACACATAGTTTTCCATATCTTTGGGTTGTCACCGGAGAACTGGGGAAACGAGAGTGATGGGGAAGCCTGGCCTAGCCCCACGATAAGATGACCCTAAGGGAAACTAGAACCCAGGGATGGATCAGACTCTTGGTAATTGATGGGGGTGTGGAAATTTAGCGTACCATTGGCCGGAGAGGTCGCCGGCGGGACGACGCCCGCCGACAACCCACCCCGTGGTTGAAGCGACTTGCCGTGGCCATCGGGCCCATGGATCGCGCCGCTGGGTGACAGATCAGGGAGATCCGTGCCCTTCGATCCACCAGCGGATGCGGTCGCCGCGGAAGGCCGCCCGCTCTGGAGTATGCCCACCGTCTCCTGGAGCTTGGAGAGGTGGGCTTCGAGGTCCGGCTTCCATCCTGTGAGAGCGTCCACCTGCGCGGACTGGTGGTCGATCCGCTCCGCGAGCTCCTTGATGTCTGCCCGGGTGTCCTCGTTGGCCTTCGTCAAGGTATCCGCGAGCTTGTCAAGGTACGATTTGAGGGCGGGATCCATGGTCGCGAGCAACTGCTGGCGCTCGCTCGTCTGGCGGCGCGTCTCCAGGGCGACGATGAAGGAAGGATGGTGGTTGGTGACTGTTACCACGTGTTAGCTACTCTCTCAATATCTTTGGATTAAATAGGATCATTACATGTTGGGATACAATCTTGCTAGGAGGAAGATGAACTAGCAGAGAGGAAGAAAGGGGATCAGGTTACAAGCCGTTGCCGCCAGTATGATCCAAGCCAGGATGTCTCCTCTCACCTACTCCACCCTGTCTTATCAGCGGACTACTGTCTTGCTCGGGTCGAAGAGATATGAGATCCATCGAGGCCCAATGAACTTGTGGCAAGGTCTTCGCTCCCTCTTGGGCCGGTTCTGTTGGGCTGCCTCCGCTCTTGGCCCTGGTGCTCCTCTTGTAGGTAGGGCGCTGACACAGATGTACACAATCCGGCGGCCGGACTCCTTCGCGGTGATGCGCCATGGCAGGAGAGAGTAGGGAAGGTGTGTGGCGACCACGCGTGGTGAAGGGAGCACCGCGAACGCATCGACTGCTCCACTGTCGTCCGACGACTGCGCGAATGCCATCTCTAGGTACCTGACGACATCATGGGGGTTGCCATGGCGGAGTGGGTGGTTGAGGTCACATGGCGGGTGCTCGGCTCGGTTGCGCGTGGCGAAGGCGATAGCCTTGAGCCAGGTGATGCCGCACTTTGGGAAGCTAGCAAGGAGGACATCCGACGGCCTCGGCTCGAAGACCGAGTGGACGGCCAGAACGACCATGAGGAACTCCTCCAGAAGCCAGAACCCGCCGTACTGCCTCAGATGGAACGGGCGGAACCGCGTGTCGAGGGGAAGCGAGGTGATCACAAGCTCGGCAATGTCGTCGGCGACAGAGGCAGCCACGCCGTTGTGCATGCGTGCGTCTGGGTGTGTTGGTGGTGGTGCGTGAGTTGTACTATGGCTGTGGCCTTGTATAATCAGCACCTAGATAACAATGCCCCGCCACGCGAGGTAGTTCGATCGGTAGGCTGCTCTGCGTGCACGTCAGCACAGGCAATGCTGACGATAAGATAAGCATCACTTGCTGGCAGTTGTATGTACTTTTCTTATGAATTTGCTGGCTCATGCCGTATGTATGAGCCTAACGGATACACAGACCAGCTGGTACCTACATGAGAAAAATAGCTCATGCACAGCACAGGTGTACGTGCAAAAACTAATTAACCAAGAGCAATGCTCATGTTCATGCATGCACATGAGGGCATTCAAATTTCATAAATTTAGTTACAAAGCACACAAACAAGAAAACTGACAGTTGAGAGACACGATTTGACTAATGACACATCGCACAGTAGTTAAAAAAATTAAAGGCTTACTACAAAATTCACTCGAGGAGACCTAGAAAAACTAATTGGTTATAACAAAATTGAAGGCACAAACACACACATCTACTAGTTTTTCATTCATGTTTTCTGCAAAAGTGACCCACTATTTTTCCACCCAACTTATTTCCTCAGTAAACAAACTCTATCTTTTGCTTCATGGCCTGAAGATTGTTGTTTATTTCCTTTTTTCGAACGGCTATCCAAAGTGCTAGGTTTTAATAGGAGGAAAAAACCAGGCAAGAGTTTTGCCAAGAAAAAGACCAAATAATGTGAGAAACGTACACCATAAAAGAGCTCAAGATAATCCTATTTTTGTTGCTCAAAACAATACTGTTCCTGTTACTGAATGTTGTAAATGTGAAAATGGATTTTGCTCAAATGTACGTTTGTTTCATGTTAGAATCCCTCTCCACAAATTGCATGCACTGTCCTCTTCTATCTGGAAGAAAATTTACTAACTCTGTCTAACCTGCTTTCGCTTCTGGTTATAAAGTCTTTTCTGTTGAATATTATGATCCAACTCTGCATGTTGACCAGCAAACCGCAATGCAGGGTCATGAGCAGGTAAACATTGGCTAACTGAATTACTGTGTTTGTTGTTGTAGATTCACTCAGTAGTGCACAATTAACAAAAGTAGCCAGCAGCTCAACAACTATTGTAGATGAAAACCTAAAGCCTTAAAATTATCAGATACTACGTTACTTCTTAATGCTTCTGACTTGTTTCTTCTTCATAGAGAGATTAGCTTCTTGCTCGCTATTGGACGCATTTTGATTGGTACCATTCTGAAAATGAAAAATAATAATATCAAAGTGGTTCTAGGATGCAACCTACAAATAACTTGTGGGGGCACTTTTGCTACTTGCGTATAGGGGGGATGTAGCTGGTCTTTTGTTGCCACTTCTGATCTAAATCCGATCTCCCTGTTGGGGAACATAGTAATTTCAAAAAAATCCTACGCACACGCAAGATCATGGTGATGCATAGCAACGAGAGGGGAGAGTGTCGTCCACGTACCCTCGTAGACCGTAAGCGGAAGCGTTATGACAACGCGGTTGATGTAGTCGTACGTCTTCACGATCGACTGATCCTAGTACCGAACGTATGGCACCTCCGCCATTTTCACACGTTCAGCTCAGTGACGTCCAACGAACTCACGATGCAGTAAAGCTTCGAGGGAGAGTTCCATCAGCACGGCAGCGTGATGACGGTGTTGATGAAGCTACCAACGCAGGGCTTCGCCTAAGCACCGCTACGATATGACCGAGGTGGATTATGGTGGAGGGCGGCAGCGCACACGGCTAAAAGATCAATGATCAACTTGTGTGTCTATGGGATGCCCCTAGCCACGTATATAAAGGATGGAGGGAGGAGGAGGCCGACCCTCATAGGGCGCGCTAATACGTCTCCAACGTATGTATAATTTTTTTATTGTTCCATGCTATATTATATTCTGTTTTGGACATTATTGAGCTTTATTATATACTTTTATATTATTTTTGGGACTAACCTATTAACCGGAGGCCAGCCCAGAATTGATGTTTTTGCGTATTTCAGAGTTTCACAGAAAAAGAATATCAAACGGAGTCCAAACGGAATGAAACCTTTGGGAACGTGATTTTTGGAATGAACGTGATCCAGAGGACTTGGACCCTACGTCAAGAAAGCTACCAGGAAGGCACGAGGTAGGGGGGCGCGCCTACCCCCCCCCCCCCCCAGGCACGCCCTCCATCCTTGTGGGGCCTATGTTGCTCCATCGACGTACTTCTTCCTCCTATATATACCTAGGTACCCCCAAACTACCAGACACAGAGCCAAAAACCTAATTACACCGCCGCAACCTTCTGTACCCGTGAGATCCCATCTTGGGGCCTTTTCTGGAGCTCCGCCGGAGGGGGCATCGATCACGGAGGGCTTCTACATCAACACCATAGCCTCTCCGATGATGTGTGAGTAGTTTACCTCAGACCTTCGGGTCCATAGTTATTAGCTAGATGGCTTCTTCTCTCTTTTTGGATCTCAATACAAAGTTCTCCACGATTCTCGTGGAGATCTATTCGATGTAATCTTCTTTCGCGGTGTGTTTGTTGAGATAGATGAATTGTGGATTTATGATCAAGTTTATCTATGAATAATATTTGAATCTTCTCTGAATTCTTTTATGTATGATTGGTTATCTTCGCAAGTCTCTTCGAATTATCATTTTGGTTTGGCCTACTAGATTGATCTTTCTTGCAATGGGAGAAGTGCTTAGCTTTGGGTTCAATCTTGCGGTGTCCTTTCCCAGTGACAGTAGGGTCAGCAAGGCACGTATTGTATTGTTGCCATCGAGGACAACAAGATGGGGTTTATATCGTATTTCATGAGCTTATCCCTCTACATCATGTCATCTTACTTAAAGCATTACTCTGTTCCTTTGAACCTAATACTCTAGATGCATGCTGGATAGCGGTCGATGTGTGGAGTAATAGTAGTAGATGCAGGCAGGAGTCGGTCTACTTATCTCGGACGTGATGCCTATATACATGATCATACCTAGATATTCTCATAACTATGCTCAATTCTGTCAATTGCTCAATAGTAATTTGTTTACCCACCGTAATACTTATGCTCTCGAGAGAAGCCTCTAGTGAAACCTATGGCCCTAGGTCTATTTTCCATCATATTAATCTCCCGTTAACAAGCTATTTCTGGTGCCGTTTTTATTTCGCTTTATTTACTTTGCATCTTTATCATGAAAATACCAAAAATATCCTCTTATCATATCTATCAGATCTCACTTTCGTAAGTGACCATGAAGGGATTGACAACCCCTTTATTGCGTTGGTTGCGAGGATTTTATTTGTTTGTGTAGGTGCGAGGGACTCGTGCGTGGCCTCCTACTGGATTGATACATTGGTTCTCAAAAACTGGGGGAAATACTTACACTACTTTGTTGCATCACCCTTTCCTCTTCAAGGTCAAACCAACGCAGTGCTCAAGAGGTAGCAAGAAGGGTTTCTGGCGCCGTTGTCGGGGAGGCTTACGCAAAGTCAAGTCAAGATTTGACTCCCGACAACGAGCCATTTCTGGCGCCATTGCCGGGGAGTCTACGCAAAAGTCAACATAAAAAGTACCCATCACAAACCCTTACCTCCCGCATTACATTATTTTCCATTTGTCTCTCGTTTTCCTCTCCCTTCACCCTTGCCGTTTTATTTGCCCTCTCTCTCCGTCCTCCTTCTCTTTCCCTATTTGCCTCTTTTTGCCCGTTTCTTGTTTGCTTGTGTGTTGGATTGCTTGCCTGTCATGATGGCTCAATATAATACCAAATTGTGTGACTTTACTAATACCAACAACAATGATTTTATTAGCACTCCGATTGCTCCTCTTACCGATGCTGAATCTTGTGAAATTAATGCTGCTTTGCTGAATCTTGTCATGAAAGATCCGTTTTTCGGCCTTCCTAGTGAAGATGCCGCTACCCATCTAAACAACTTTGTTGATTTGTGTGATATACAAAATAAGAAAGATGTGGATAATGATATTGTTAAATTGAAGCTATTCCAGTTTTCGCTTAGAGATCATGCTAAAGCTTGGTTTTCGTCTTTGCCTAAAAATAGTATTGATTCATGGAATAAGTGCAAAGATGCTTTTATCACTAAGTATTTTCCTCCCACTAAGATCATCTCTCTTAGAATCGATATTATGAATTTCAAGAAACTTGATCATGAACATATTGCACAATCTTGGGAGAGGATGAAATTAATGATACGTAATTGCCCTACACATGGTTTGAATTTGTGGATGATTATACAAAAAATTTATGCCGGATTGAATTTTGCTTCTAGAAATCTTTTAGATTCGGCCGCGGGAGGCAGTTTTATTGAAATCACTTCAGGAGAAGCTACTAAACTCCTAGATAATATTATGGTTAATTATTCTCAATGGCACACTGAAAGATCTACTAATAAGAAAGTGCATGCGACAGAAGAATTAACGTTTTGAATGGAAAGATGGATGAACTTATGAAATTATTTGCTAATAAAAGTGTTTCTTCTGATCCTAATGATATGCCTTTGTGTACTTTGATTGAGAATAATAATGAATCTATGGATGTGAATTTTGTTGGTAGGAATAATTTTGGTAACACCGCGTATAGAGGAAACTTTATTCCTAGGCCGTACCCTAGTAATTTCTCTAATAATTATGGTACTTCCTACAACAATTCTTATGGAAATTTTAATAAGATGCCCTCTAAATTTGAGACTAGTGTTAAGGATTTTATGAATTCGCAAAATAATTTCAATGCTTTGCTTGAAGAAAAATTGCTTAAAGTTGATGAATTGGCTAGGAACGTAGATAGGATTTCTCTTGATGTTGATTCTTTGAAACTTAGATCTATTCCACCTAAGCATGATATCAATGAGTCTCTCAAGGCCATGAGAATTTCCATTGATGAGTGCAAAGAAAGAACCGCTAGGATGCGTGCTAAGAAAGATTGTTTTGTGAAAGCGTGTTCTTCTAGTTTTTATGAAAATAAAGATGAAGATCTAAAAGTTATTGATGTATCCCCTATTAAATCTTTGTTTTGCAATATGAATCTTGATAATGATGGGACTGAATATGATCCACCTTTACCTAGAAGGCGTTCTAAAAATTCGGAGGTTTTAGATCTTGATGCAAAAATTGCTAAACGTGGGATTGAAGAGATCAAAACTTTAAATATCAATGAACCCACTATTTTGGATCTCAAGGAATTTAATTATGATAATTGCTCTTTGATAGATTGTATTTCCTTGTTGCAATCCGTGCTAAATTTTCCACATGCTTATAGTCAAAATAAAGCCTTTACCAAACATATCGTTGATGCTTTGATGCAATATTATGAAGAAAAACTTGAGTTGGAAGTTTCTATCCCTAAAAAACTTTATGATGAGTGGGAACCTACTATTAAAATTAAAGATCATGAATGCTATGCTTTGTGTGATTTGGGTGCTAGTGTTTCCACGATTCCAACGACTTTGTGTGATTTGCTAGGTTTCCGTGATTTTGATGATTGCTCTTTAAACTTGCACCTTGCGGATTCCACTATTAAGAAACCTATGGGAAGAATTAATGACGTTCTTATTTTTGCAAATAGGAATTATGTGCCTGTAAATTTTATTGTTCTTGATATAGATTGCAATCCTTCATGTCCTATTATTCTTGGTAGACCTTTCCTTAGAACGATTTTGTGCAATTATTGATATGAAGGAAGGGGATATTAAATTCCTATTTCCGTTAAGGAAAGGCACGGAAAACTTCCCTAGAAAGAAAATAAAATTACCTTATGAATCTATTATGAGAGCCACTTATGGATTGCCTGCCAAAGATGGCAATACCTAGATCTATCCTTGCTTTTATGCCTAGCTAGGGGTGTTAAACGATAGCGCTTGTTGGGAGGCAACTCAATTTTATTTTTATTCCTTGCTTTTTGATCCTGTTTAGTAATAAATAATTCATCTAGCCTCTGTTTTGGTTGTGTTTTTTGTGTTTAATTAGTGTTTGTGCCAAGTAGAACCGTTGGGAAGACTTGGGGAAAGTCTTTTTGATCTTGCTGTAAAAAACAGAAACTTTAGCGCTCAGGAGAACTGGTGCCATTTTTATTTGGAAAGTGCTATTTAGTTAATTATTTTTTCAGACGATTAATAGATAAATTCCTCACGTCGAGAAATTTATTTTAGAATTTTTGGAGTTCCAGAAGTTTGCATTAGCTACAGATTACTACAGACTGTTCTGTTTTTGACAGATTCTGTTTTTCGTGTGTTGTTTGCTTATTTTGATGAATCTATGGCTAGTAAAATAGTTTATAAACCATAGAGAAGTTGGAATACAGTAGGTTTAATACCAATATAAATAAAGAATGAGTTCATTACAGTACCTTGAAGTGGTGTGATAACCTACAAGTATAGGGGATCGCAACAGTTTTCGAGGGTAGAGTATTCAACCCAAATTTATTGATTCGACACAAGGAGAGCCAAAGAATATTCTCAAGTATTAGCAGATGAGTTGTAAATTCAACCACACTTGGAAACTTAATATCTGTGGCAAAGTATTTAGTAGCAAAGTAGTATGATAGCAGTGGTAATGATAGCAAAAGTAACGGTAGCAAAAGTAATGTTTTTGGTTTTTTGCAGTGATTTTAACAGAAGCAATGGAAAAGTAAATAAGTGAAGAACAATATATGGAAAGCTCGTAGGCAATGGATCGGTGATAGAGAATTATGCCGGATGCGGTTCATCATGTAACAGTCATAACCTAGGTGACACAGAACTAGCTCCAATTCATCAATGTAATGTAGGCATGTATTCCGAATATAGTCATACGTGCTTATGGAAAAGAACTTGCATGACATCTTTTGTCCTACCCTCCCGTGGCAGTGGGGTCCTAGCGGAAACTAAGGGATATTAAGGCCTCCTTTTAATAGAGTACCGGACCAAAGCATTAACACATAGTGAATACATGAACTCATCAAACTACGGTCATCATCGGGAGTGGTCCCGATTATTGTCACTTCGGGGTTGCCGGATCATAACACATAGTAGGTGACTATAGAGTTGCAAGATAGGATCAAGAACTCACATATATTCATGAAAACATAATAGATTCAGATCTGAAATCATGGCACTCGGGCCCTAGTGACAAGCATTAAGCATAGCAAAGTCATAGCAACATCAATCTCAGAACATAGTGGATACTAGGGATCAAACCCTAACAAAACTAACTCGATTACATGATAAATCTCATCCAACCCATCACCGTCCAGCAAGCCTACGATGGAATTACTCACGCAAGGCGGTGAGAATCATGAAATTGGTGATGGAGGAAGGTTGATGATGACGATGGCGATGGATTCCCCTCTCCGGAGCCCCGAACGGAATCCAGATCAGCGCTCCCGAGAGGTTTTAGGGCTTGCGGCGGCTCCGTATTGTAAAACACGATGAATCCTTCTCCTCTATTTTTTTTCTCCCTGAAAGCAAATATATAGAGTTGGAGTTGAGGTCGGAGGAGCTCCAGGGGGCCCACGAGGTAGGGGGGCGCGCCCCCCCTCGTGGCTAGGGTGTGGCCCCCCTGGTCTTCATATTTTGCAAGGATTTTTTATTATTTCCAAAAATATGTTCCGTGAAGTTTCAGGTCATTCCGAGAACTTTTGTTTCTGCACATAAATAACACCATGGCAATTCTGCTGAAAACAACGTCAATCCGGGTTAGTTCCTTTCAAATCATGCAAGTTAGAGTCCAAAACAAGGGCAAAAGTGTTTGGAAAAGTAGATACGACGGAGACGTATCAACTCCCCCAAGCTTAAACCATTGCTTGTCCTCAAGCAATTCAGTTGACAAACTGAAAGTGATAAAGAAAAACTTTTACAAACTCGGTTTGCTCTTGTGGTTGTAAATATGTAAATCCAGCATTCAAGTTTTCAGCAAAGATTATAAACTAACCATATTCACAATAACGCTTAGGTCTCATGTTCACTCATATCAATGGCATAATCAACTAGCGAGTAATAATAATAAATCTCGGATGACAACACTTTCTCAAAACAATCATAATAAGATATAACAAGATGGTATCTCGCTAGCCCTTTTTGAGACCGCAAAACATAAATGCAGAGCACCTTTAAAGATCAAGGACTGACTAGACATTGTAATTCATGGTAAAAGAGATCCAGTCAAGTCATACTCAATTAAACTAATAGTAATGAATGCAAATGACAGCGGTACTCTCCAACTAGTGCTTTTTAATAAGAGGGTGATGACTCAACATAAAAGTAAATAGATAGGCCCTTCGCAGAGGGAATCAGGGATTTGTAGAGGTGCCAGAGCTCGGTGTTGAAATAGATATGAATAATATTTGGAGCGGTATACTTTCATTGTCAACATAACAACCAAGAGATGGCGATATGCTCCATGCTACACACATTATAGGCGGTTCCCAAACAGAATGGTAAAGTTTATACTCCCCCTCCACCAACAAGCATCAATCCATGGCTTGCTCGAAACAACGAGTGCCTCCAACTAACAAGAGTCCCAGGGGGAGTTTTGTTTGCAATTATTTTTATTTAGTTTGCATCAAGCACGGGACTGGGAATCCCGGTGACCAGTCACTTTCTCGTGAGTGAGGAGCGGAGTCCACTCCTCTTGAGAATAACCCGCCTAACATGGAAGATATGGACATCCCTAGTTGATACATGAGCTATTCGAGCATACAAAACAGGATATTTATTTGAAGGTTTAGAGTTTGGCACATACAAATTTACTTGGAATAGCAGGTAGATACTGTATATAGGTAGGTATGGTGGACTCATATGAAACAACTTTGGGGTTTATGGAATTGGATGCACAAGCAGTATTCCCGCTTAGTAAAAGTGAAGGCTAGCAAAAGACTGGGAAGTGACCAGCTAGAGAGCGACAATAGTCATGAACATGCATTAAAATTAAACAACGCTGAATGCAACCATGAGTAGGATATAATCCACCATGAACATAAATATCGTGAAGGCTATGTTGATTTTGTTTCAACTATATGTGTGAACATGTGCCAAGTCAAGTCACTTAAATCATTCAAAAGAGGATACCACCCTATCATACCACATCACAACCATTTTAATAGCATGTTGGCACGCAAGGTAAACCATTATAAGCTCCTAGCTAATTAAGCATGGCATAAGCAACTATAATCTCTAATTGTCATTGAAAACATCTTTATTCATAATAGGCTAAATCAGGAACGATGAACTAATCATATTTACAAAAAGAAGAGAGGTCGAGTTCATACCAGCTTTTCTCATCTCAATCAGTCCATCATATATCGTCATAATTGCCTTTCACTTGCACGACCGAACGATGTGGATAATAATAATAGTGCGCGTGCATTGGACTAAGCTGGAACCTGCAAGCATTCAATAAGCAGGAGGAGACAAGGCAATATGGGCTCTTTTGTCAGATCAACAATAATGCATATAAGAGCCACTTCAATAATTTAATTATGGTCTTCTCCAATCGACCCCCAAAGAAAAGAAAATAAATAAAACTATTTACACGGGAAAGCTCCCAACAAGCAAAAAGAAGAACAGGAAATATTTTTTGGTTTTCTTTTTAATTACTACTACAAGCATGGAAATTAAAACTAGCTAAAAGCTACAACTAATTTTTTTTGGTTTTTATTAAGGTTTATTAAACACACAATAAGAAAGCATAAAAAGGAAATAAATTAGCATGGATGATACAATGAAAAAGTATGAGCACCGACATCTAACAATGAGTGTGTGAACATAAATGTAATGTCGGTGAGAAATACATACTCCCCCAAGCTTAGGCTTTCGGCTTAAGTTGGTTTATGGCCACGGCTGGCCTGGCGGATATCCAAAGTTGTAACTGGGGTCGTACTGTGATGCAGCAGTCATTGCATCGTGGGCTGCGGCTTGGAGGCGAGCTGTCTCAACTCTCCCCTTATACTCTTCCGCCTCCTCTCTAGTTATAAAATATCTCCTTTTTGCCTGTAAGTCAAAGAAAGTAGAAGCAGGGAGAGCGACATGATAGGTGCGTCGTCTATCAAAGATTAGTCGGTACTGGAGGAACTGGTCGTTCCTCTCAACAAACTGATGACGAACCATAGCCTCATAATCCAAATAAGCAGGGGGCAACTCAATATCATCTTCACGTATGGTTATACCAAGAAAATTAGCTATGCGGGTTGCATAAATTCCACCAAAAAATCTCCATTAAATCTATCAAGATGCAACCTACGTGCAACAATGTCTCCTAAATTATAAGATTTATCTCCTAACACAGCACTCCTAAGAATACTGAGGTCAGGGACACACATGTGACATGCCTCATCTTTACCATTAATGCATCTACCTATGAAGAGAGCAAAATAATGTATAGCAGGAAAGTGAATGCTCCCTATGGTAGCTTGTGTTATATCTCTAGATTCCCCCACAATTATACTAGCAAGAAAATCTCTAAATTCAGATTTGAGAGGTTCCCTAACACTACCCCATTGTGGAAGTTTGCAAGCAGTGGTAAAAATCCTCTAAGTCCATCGTATAAGATTTTTCATAAAGATCAAACAGGACAGTTGGAGAATTGCGTGAAGATGAAAATTCAAACCTCCTCACAAAGGAACTAGTGAGATAGTGGTACTGGCGGCACTTTTCCTCCTCGAAGCTCACAAGATCAGTGTTACACAAATATGCGTTAAACTCTTCCTTGATTTCTGCTCGATCCATAAAGTCCTCTAAAGGCAATTCATAGGGCCGCACTGGAGCGTCCCTTGGTGGCTCATCATCAGCATCACGCATTGCTAGCCTGGGTTCTTGTTTCCTTGAAGAGCCACCTTGGTACATTTTCCTAAACATATTTCTTCCTCTGAAAAATTTCTGAAATTTTTAGTAACTTAAAATAAAAGTGAACCAAACTCAACAATATTGATAGCAACTACTCCTACAAGTGCCTAGAGCCTATATCATGCATCAAAACTACTTGGAACCATATAAATTTGACATGCAAGCTCAAGAACAGGGTCACCTAGGCAGCACAAATTTGCAATGAATAAAGCATTAGAACAAAAACTAATTGGACCAATGCAAGAGTCACATACCAAGGAACAATCCCCCAAGCAGTTTTCTGAGAGGTGCTTTGAGCAAGGAGATCGAAAATGGCAGCAAAATGAGCTTGGACTCGGGTTTGAACTGGATAATCGTGTTTGTGGGAGGAAGAAGGAGTGTGTGGGTGCAGGAATAAGTGGAGGAGGGCCACCATGGGTCCATGAGGCAGGGGGCACGCCCAGGGGGTAGGGCGCGCCCTCCACCCTCATGGCCAGGTGGATGCCCCCCTGTTGTGTTCTCAATGCCAAACATTGTCAAATATTCCAGAAAAAAACATATTTAAATTTCAGGGCATTTGGAGAACTTTTATTTTTGGGGTATTTTTATATTGCACGGATAATTCAGATAACAGACATAAAATACTATTTTATTTTATTTAATATAAATAACAGAAAGCAAAAGGAGGGTACAGAGAGTTGTGTTTTCTAAATTCATCCATCTCATGATCATCAAAAGGAATCCACTAACAAGGTTGATCAGGTCTTGTTAACAAACTCATTCCTAATAACATGGAACCGGAGAATTTTTGAATAACACTAGGTTACCTCAACGGGGATATGCACATCCCGAACAATAAGAATATTATATTTCTTCTTGACAGTAGGAAGACGAAATTCAAAACCTCCAAAATTATCGATGGAATTTTTCCAATAGAATTGATACTGTGGACTTGAGGTTGTTTCCTCGGAAAGTGTACCGTATGCTCATTACCATTAACATGAAAAGTGACATTGACTTTTGTTGCAATCAATAACAACCCCTGCAGTATTGAAAAAGGGTCTTCCAAGAATAATAGACATACTATCGTCCTCGGAAATATCAAGAATAACAAAGTCCGTTAAAATAGTAGCGTTTGCAACCACAATAGGCACATCCTCACAAATACCGACAGGTATAGCAATTGATTTATCAGCCATTTGCAAAGATATTTCAGTAGGTGTCAACTTATTGAAATCAAGTCTACGATATAAAGAGAGAGGCATAACACTAACACCGGCTCCAAGATCACACAACGCAGTTTTAACATAGTTTCTTTTAATGGAGCAAGGTATAGTGGGTACTCCTGGATCTCCAAGTTTCTTTGGTATTCCACCCTTAAAAGTATAATTAGCAAGCATGGTGGAAATTTCAGCTTCCAGTATCTTTCTTTTATTAGTAACAATTTTTTCATGTACTTAGCATAAGGATTCATTTTAAGCATATCAGTTAATCGCATACGCAAAAAGATAGGTCTAATCATTTCAGCAAAGCGCTCAAAATCCTCATCATCCTTTTTCTTGGATGGTTTGGGAGGAAAAGGCATGGGTTTCTGAACCCATGGTTCTCTTTCTTTACCATGTTTCCTAGCAACAAAGTCTTTCTTATCATAACATTGATTCTTTGATTGTGGGTTATCAAGATTAACAACAGGTTCAATTTCTATATCATTATCATTGCTAGGTTGAGCATCAACACGAACATTATCATTAACATTATCACTAGTTTCAGGTTCATTACCAGATTGTGTTTCAGCATCAGAAATAGAAATATCATTTGGATTCTCAGGTGTTTCAGTAATAGGTTCACTAGAAGCATGCAAAGTCCTATCATTTTTCTTTTTCTTCCTTTTAGAAGGACTAGGTGCATTTATATTATTTCTCTGAGAATCTTGCTCAATTCTCTTAGGGTGGCCTTCAGGATACAAAGGTTCCTGAGTCATTCTACCGGTTCTAGTAGCCACTCTAACAACATAATCTTTATTCTTACTATTCAATTCATTGAGCAAATCATTTTGAGCTTTAAGTACTTGTTCTACTTGAGTAGTAACCATAGAAGCATGTTTACTAATAAGTTTAAGTTCACCTTTAACATTAGCCATATAATCACCCAAGTGTTCAAGCATATCAGCACTGCATTTTAATTCTCTACCAAAATAAGCAATGAAGTCTTCTTGCTTAACCATAAATTTATCAAACTCATCTAAGCATGGGCTAGTAAACTTAGTAAATGGGAATTCAGCTTTATCATATCTATAGTGAGAATTTACCTTTACTACCTGTGTCGGGTTATCAAGACCATGTATTTCAATAGGAGATGGGTTAAAATTATGCATTTCTTCGATAGGCGGTAAATTAAGACCATGTATTTCTTCAATAGGAGGTAAATTCTTAACATCTGCAGCTTTAATGCCCTTTTCTTTCATGGATTTCTTTGCCTCTTGCATATTTTCAGGACTGAGAAATAGAACACCTCTCTTCTTCAGACTTGGTTTAGGAATAGGCTCAGGAAGTGTCCAATTATTTTCATTAGTCGGCATATTATTTAATAGAATTTCAGCTTCATCCGGTGTTCTTTCCCTGAAAATAGAACCAGCACAACTATCCAGGTAATCTCTGGAAGCATCGATTAGTCCATTATAAAAGATATCAAGTATTTCATTTTTCTTAAGAGGATGATCAGGCAAAGCATTAAGTAATTGGAGAAGCCCCCCCCCAAGCTTGTGGGAGACTATCTTCTTCAACTTGCACAAAATTATATATATCCCTTAAGGCAGCTTGTTTCTTATGATCAGGGAAATATTTAGCAGAGAAGTAATAAATCATATCCTAGGGACTACACACACAACTAGGATCAAGAGAATTAAACCATATCTTAGCATCACCCTTTAATGAGAGCGGAAATATTTTAAGGATATAAAAGTAACGAGTTCTTTCATCATTACTGAACAGGGTGGCTATATCATTTAATTTAGTAAGATCTACCACAACAGTTTCCGATTCATAGCCATAAAAAGGATCAGATTCAACCAAAGTAATTATATCAGGATCATCAGAGAATTCATAATCCTTATCAGTAACACAAATATGTGAAGTAGCAAAAGCAGGGTCAGGTTTCCTTCTAGCATTAAGGGATTGCTATTTCCATTTAGCTAATAACCTCTTTAGATCATATCTATCATTGCAAGCTAAAATAGCTCTAGCAAATCCTTCATCCAGAACATAACCCTCAGGAACAATAGGCAATTCATATTTATTAGGGGGAGAGTCTTCATCATCACTTTCATCAATATTATCGATTTCAATAATTTCATTCTCTCTAATCCTAGCAAGTTGTTCATCAATAAATTCACCAAGTGGCATAGTAGTATCAAGCATAGAATCAGTTTCATCATAAGTATCATGCATAGCAAAAGTGGCATCATCAATAACATGTGACATATCAGAATCAATAGTAGAAGAAGGTTTAGGTGTCACAAGCTTACTCAAAACAGAAGGTGAATCAAGTGCAGAGCTAGATGGCAGTTCCTTACCTCCACTCATAGTTGAGGCATAAATCTTGGTTTTTGGATCTCTCAAGTTCTTCATAATGATAAGCAGATATAAATCCCAAGTGACTCAAAGAATAGAGCTATGCTCCCCGGCAACGGCACCAGAAAATAGTCTTATTAACCCACAAGTATAGGGGATCGCAACAGTTTTCAAGGGTAGAGTATTCAACCCAACTTTATTGATTCGACACAAGGGGAGCCAAACAATATTCTCAAGTATTAGCAGCTGAGTTATCGATTGAACCACACCTGGAAACTTAATATCTGCAGCAAAATATTTAGTAGCAAAGTAGTATGATAGCAGCGGCAACGATAGCAAAAGTAACGGTAGCAAAAGTAATGTTTTTGGTATTTTGTAGTGATTGTAACAGTAGCAACGGAAAAGTAAATAAGAGAAGAACAATATATGGAAAGCTTGTAGGCAATGGATAGGTGATAGAGAATTATGCCGGATGCGGTTCATCATGTAACAGTCATAACCTAGGGTGACACAGAACTAGCTCCAATTCATCAATGTAATGTAGGCATGTATTCTGAATATAGTCATACGTGCTTATGGAAAAGAACTTGCATGACATATTTTGTCCTACCCTCTCGTGGCAGCGGGGTCCTAGCGGAAACTAAGGGATATTAAGGCCTCCTTTTAATAGAGTACCGGACCAAAGCATTAACACATAGTGAATACATGAACTCCTCAAACTACGGTCATCACTGGGAGTGGTCCCGATTATTGTCACTTCGGGGTTACCGGATCATAACACATAGTAGGTGACTATAGACATGCAAGGTAGGATCAAGAACTCATATTCATGAAACATAATATGTTAAGATCTGAAATCATGGCACTCGGGCTCTAGTGACAAGCATTAAGCATAGCAAGGTCATAGCAACATCAATCTCAGAACATAGTGGATACTAGGGATCAAACCCTAGCAAAACTAACTCAATTACATGATAAATCTCATCCAACCCATCACCGTCCAGCAAGCCTACGATGGAATTACTCACGCACGGCGGTGAGCATCATGAAATTGGTGATGGAGGAAGGTTGATGATGACGATGGCGACGGATTCCCCTCTTCAGAGCACCGAACGGACTCTAGATCAGCCCTCCCAAGAGGTTTTAGGGCTTGGCGGCGGCTCCGTATCGTAAAACGAGATGAATCCTTCTCCTCTATTTTTTTTCTCCCCGAAAGCAAATATATAGAGTTGGAGTTGAGGTCGAAGGAGTTCCAGGGGGCCCACGAGGTAGGGGGTGCGCCCCCACCCTCGTGGCTAGGGTGTGGGCCCCCTGGTCTTCATCTTTTGCAAGGATTTTTTTATATTTCCAAAAAGACGTTCCGTGAAGTTTCAGGTCATTCCGAGAACTTTTGTTTCTGCACATAAATAACACCATGGCAATTCTGCTGAAAACATCGTCAGTCCGGGTTAGTTCCATTCAAATCATGCAAGTTAGAGTCCAAAACAAGGGCAATTTTTTTGGAAAAGTAGATACGACGGAGACGTATCATGGTGTTTTGTTTTCTTTCGCTAACGGAGCTCACGAGATTTTCTGTTAAGTTTTGTGTTGTGAAGTTTTCAAGTTTTGGGTTAAGTTTTGATGGATTATGGAACAAGGAGTGGCAAGAGCTTAAGCTTGGGTATGCCCATGGCACCCCAAGGTAAAATTCAAGGACACCCAAAAGCCTAAGCCTGGGGATGCCCTGGAAGGCATCCCCTCTTTCGTCTTCGTCTATCGGTAATTTTACTTGGAGCTATATTTTTATTCACCACATGATATGTCTTTTGCTTGGAGCGTCTTGTATTATTTGAGTCTTTGCTTTTTAGTTTACCACAATCATCCTTGCTGTACACACCTTTTGAGAGAAACACACATGATTCGGAATTTATTAGAATACTCTATGCGCTTCACTTACATCTTTTGAGCTATATAGTTTTTACTCTAGTGCTTCACTTATATATTTTAGAGCACGGTGGTAGATTTGTTTTATAGAAACTATTATTCTCTCATGCTTCACTTATATTATTTTGAGAGTCTTAAACTTCATGGTAATTTTCTTAAATTGGGAAATTAATTCTAATATGCTAAGTATTCGAGACTAGTAAAAAAAATCGTATGAGTGTGTTAAATACTATGAGAAGTTTGATACTTGATAATTGTTTTGAGATATGGAGATGCTGATATTAGAGTCATGCTAGTTGAGTAGTTGTGAATTTGAGGAATACTTGTGTTGAAGTTTGTGATTCCCGTAGCATGCATGTATGGTGAACCGTTATGTGATGAAGTCGGAGCATGATATATTTATTGATTGTCTTCCTTATGAGTGGCGGTCAGGGACGAGCGGTGGTCTTTTCCTACCAATCTATCCCCCTAGGAGCATGCGCGTAATACTTTGTTTCGATAACTAATAGATTTTTGCAATAAGTATGTGAGTTCTTTATGACTAATGTTGAGTCCATGGATTATACGCACTCTCACCCTTCCACCATTGCTAACCTCTCTAGTACCGCGCAACTTTCGCCGGTACCATAAACCCACCATTTACCTTCCTCAAAACAGCCACCATACCTACCTATTATGGCATTTCCATAGCCATTCCGAGATATATTGCCATGCAACTTTCCACCGTTCCGTTTATTATGACATGCTCCATCATCGTCATATTGCTTTGCATGATCATGTAGTTGACATTGTATTTGTGGAAAAGCCACCATTCATAATTATTTCATACATGTCACTCATGAGTCATTGCACATCCCGCTACACCGTCGGAGGCATTCACATAGAGTCATATTTTGTTCTAGGTATTGAGCTGTAATTGTTGAGTTGTAAGTAAATAAAAGTGCGATGATCATCATTTTTAGAGCATTGTCCCAAGTGAGGAAAGGATGATGGAGACTATGATTCCCCCACAAGTCGGGATGAGACTCTGGACTAAAAGAAAAAAAAAGAGGCCCCCAAAAAAGAAATGGCCTAAATAAAAAAAATGAGAGAAAAAGAGAGAACGGACAATGCTAATATCCTTTTACCACACTTGTGCTTCAAAGTAGCACCATGATCTTCATGATAGAGAGTCTCCTATGCTATCACTTTCATATACTAGTGGGAATTTTTCATTATAGAACTTGGCTTGTATATTCCAATGATGGGCTTCCTCAAAATGCTCTAGGTCTTCATGAGCAAGCGAGTTGGATGCACACCCACTTAGTTCCTTTTGTTGAGCTTTCATATACTTATAGCTCTAGTGCATCCGTTGCATGCCAATCCCTACTCACTCACAATGATATCTATTAATGGGCATCTCAATAGCCCGTTGATACGCCTAGTTGATGTGAGACTATCTTTTCCTTTTTTGTCTTCTCCACAACCACCATTCTGTTCCACATATAGTGCTATGTCCATGGCTCACGCTCATGTATTGCGTGAAGATTGAAAAAGTTTGAGAACACCAAAAGTATGAAACAATTGCTTGGCTTGCCATCGGGGTTGTGCATGATTTAAATACTTTGTGTGGTGAAGATAGAGCATAGCCAGACTATATGATTTTGTAGGGATAACTTTCTTTGGCCATGTTATTTTGAGAAGACATAATTTCTTAATTAGTATGCTTGAAGTATTATTATTTTTATGTCAATATTAAACTTTTGTGTTGAATCTTTCGGATCTGAATATTCATACCACAATTAAGAGAATTACATTGAAATTATGCCAAGTAGCATTCCACATCAAAAATTCTTTTTTTATCATTTACCTACTCGAGGACGAGCAGGAATTAAGCTTGGGGATGCTTGATACGTCTCCAACGTATCTATAATTTTTTATTGTTCCATGCTATATCATATTCTGTTTTGGACTATATTGGGCTTTATTTTCCACTTTTATATTATTTTTGGGACTAACCTATTAAACGGAGGCCCAGCCCAGAATTATTGTTTTTTGCCTATTTCAGAGTTTCGCAGAAAAAGAATATCAAACAGAGTCCAAACGGAATGAAACCTTCGGGAACGTGATTTTCGGAACGAACGTGATCTAGAGGACTTGGACCCATTGTCAAGAAATCTACCAGGAAGGCACGAGGTAGGGGGCGCACCTACCCCCCCCCCCCCCAAGCGCGCCCTCCACCCTCGTTGAGCCCACGTTGCTCCACCAACGTACTTGTTCCTCCTCTATATACCTGCGTACCGCCAAACTACCAGACACGGAGCCGAAAACCTAATTCCACCGCCGCAACCTTCTGTACCTATGAGATCCCATCTTGGGGCCTTTTCCGGAGCTCCGCCGGAGGGGGCATCGATCACGGAGGGCTTCTACATCAACACCATAGCCTCTTCGATGATGTGTGAGTAGTTTACCTCAGACCTTTGGGTCCATAGTTATTAGCTAGATGGCTTCTTCTCTCTTTTTGGATCTCAATACAAAGTTCTCCACGATTCTCGTGGAGATCTATTTGATGTAATCTTCTTTTGCGGTGTGTTTGTTGAGATCGATGAATTGTGGGTTTATGATCAAGTTTATCTATGAAAAATATTTGAATCTTCTCTGAATTCTCTTTATGTATGATTGGTTATCTTTGCAAGTCTGTTTGAATTATCAGTTTGGTTGGCCTACTAGATTGATCTTTCTTGCAATGGGAGAAGTGCTTAGTGTCGGTGTCAAAACTGGCGGATCTCGGGTAGGGGGTCCCGAACTGTGCGTCTAAGGCGGATGGTAACAGGAGGCAGGGGACACGATGTTTTGCCCAGGTTCGGGCCCTCTTGATGGAGGTAAAACCCTACGGCCTGCTTGATTATTCTTGATAATATGAGTAGTACAAGAGTTGATCTACCACGAGATCGGAGAGGCTAAACCCTAAAAGCTAGCCTATGGTATGATTGTATGTTGTCCTACGGACTAAAACCCTCCGGTTTATATAGACACCGGAGGGGGCTAGGGTTACACAAGGTCGGTTACAAAGAAGGAGATATACATATCCATATTGCCTAGCTTGCCTTCCACGCCAAGTAGAGTCCCATCCGGCCACGGGACGAAGTCTTCAATCTCGTATCTTCATAGTCCAATAGTCCGGCCAAAGGATATAGTCCGGCTGTCCAGAGACCCCCTAATCCAGGACTCCCTCAGTAGCCCTTGAACCAGGCTTCAATGACAATGAGTCCGGCGCAGTGTTGTCTTCGGCATTGCAAGACGGGTTCCTCCTCCGAATACACCACAGAAGAGTTTGAATACAAGGATAGTGTCCGACCCTGCAAAATAAGTTCCACATACCACCGTAGAGAGAATAGTATTTCCACAAATCTAATCTGCTGACACGTTTTGGCAGCATGACATCACGCCATGGCCCAGTAATTATTCGAATCGTTTTTCTTTAACCAGCCCCGCACATAACGCGAGGCGGTTTCTTGACACATCTTGTCAAAGCAAAGATCGTGCCCCCCTTATTACGGGATTCTCATCAATACGGGCGTGTGTAACCCAACCGCGCCACCAATTACGGCGCTTGGGGGATAAGCGAGTTTTACCAGGCTGGTAGGGGTGCATAGTTTCGTCCGCCCTTATAAAGGGATAAGGTTTCACCTTTTTCTACCCACGCCTTCTTCCTCCTTGCTCATCCATTCTCGCGCACTCGAGCTCCAACGCCCAAGTCCACGTCCTTCTCCCCAACTTTCTCCAAACATGTCCAGAGCGGGAGGCAAGTGGATGGCCTCCTCCGTCACGGAGGGACACATCAAAAAGCTACATGGAGCCAGATACTTAGCCGCGGATATCATGCACCGGCTGCCAGCCGCGGGGAAGGTCGTCCCTACCCCGGAACCTCACAAAAGGGTGGTTTTCCTCCCCCACTTTGTCCGCGGACTGGGGTTTCCCCTCCATCCGTTTGTCCGCGGCCTTATGTTCTATTATGGGCTGGACTTTCATGATCTGGCCCCGAATTTCATCCTCAACATCTCGGCGTTCATCGTCGTGTGTGAGGTCTTCCTCCGCATCCGGCCCCACTTTGGTTGTGGCTGAAGACCTTCAATATCAAACCGAAGGTGGTTGGCGGCCAACAAGCGGAATGCGGCGGAGCCATGGTGGGCAAAATGCCCAACGTTATATGGCTCGAGGGCTCCTTCGTGGAGACCATAAAGGGGTGGCAATTGGGGTGGTTCTACATCACCGAGCCGCGCGACACCAACTGGGTGGCGGCCCCCGAGTTTCGATCCGGAATCCCCACGCGGCTCACTTCCTGTAAGGAGAAGGGCCTGCCCTGGGGTTCATCGGTGGAGCTGGACGGACTCCAGAATTGTATCCGAAACATGACAAGCAAGAAACTTAAGCTTGTCAACATAGTCCAGGTCATGCTCTTCCGCCGGATCCTCCCATGTCAACAACGGGATTTCAACTTATGGGAGTTCGACCCGGCCCTACACCAGACTCTAAGCGAGCTCTTCGACAAGACGCATAAGAACATCTGGAGGGTGCTGTTCAAGGGTGCCGAGGTCCCTCCTTCTCTTACCGAGGACCGCGGGCTAAGCGCGAAGCGCCCTGCGAATCCGGTAAGTTCTGTACATCTGGTAGGGTGTTTATTTCCCATAGCTTAACCATGTGCGGGGTCTGAGCTCACATGCCTTTGACAGGACTAGGTGGAGACATCGGAGCAGATTAACTGTCTGGCCCCTCGGCCCAAAGACACTACGGACGCTCTCCTGACGGAGATGCGGACTCCGGCTCCTTATGAGGTGCCGGAGAAGACCAAGAAGAAGGCCAAGGGAACCCAAAAGAGTTCCCGGCGCCATGTGGTATCGGAATCATCGTCCGATAACACCGAGACACCCTCCTCCCATGAAAATGAGGAGAAGGAAGATGAAGATTCTCCCCCTCCAGCCGGGGGAGACAAGAAAAGGAAGGCCGCCCCAACCGGGGAGGCCGAAGGGTCCAAGAAGGGAAGGACTCTCCTTCCGGACTGCTCCACCATCGCCGCCGACGGCAAAGACGAGTGGCTGCTCAGGGCCAAGCCCCTGGCGAAGTCATAAGTATTCGGATACCAGAGTAACTCATAACATACCTTTGTCACACTGCTTCTCCTAACATCGAATATGATTATGCAGTCCGCCCCAAGCCCGTATCGATGTATCATCATCGGATGGTTCCTTGGACTCGTCAGACATGAATAGTGATACACTTCCAACCGCCTCCTCTCCTTGCCCTACGTACAATGCCAAGGTATTGTCTCAAGGGGAACCGAGCTGGGGGGAGACAGTCCCGGAGGTGCCTCAAGGCGACCTTCCGGACTCCAGGAGCAAAGGGAGCAAGGCTCCCGGGGGTTCCAAGTTCGGCTCTCAGCCGAACACCATGCCAGAACCTCCAGTGGTTCCGGACTCGGGCAGGCGGCCCCCTTCCAAAAGGGGCAAGACGCCCGTGCCGGTGACCTCTGTCCATCCAGAGGCACCGGACAACCTGCTAGGAGCGCTTTGCGGCGCTTCCATCGACGAAGAGCACCGCACTATTATGAGTGCGGTGATCAAGTAGGTTCAGTCCGCCAAGAGCGGACTGACTGAAGCCCGTGCTAGCCTTCTAACAGGCTTTGAGGTAAGTATTTAAAATATAGGAAAAATATTACCGCATAGACAGTAGCCCCTAATGCTTTGGTTGGTGTTCACAAAGAAAAGCCGAATAGAGGATCAAATAATATCTGCAAGAGTCTAATATAAGTATGTATGTATGCGTATGGAGGCTTCACTGCTGACCTCTGCCGCACTGACTGCGGAGGTCGCCGCATTGAAGCAGGACCTCGAGGGGTCCGAGAAAGAGCTCGGCCTTGCCAAGAGGCAGCTCGAGGAGAACAAAGGTAAGTAATACCTTGTCTATATATAAAAGAGAATGTGGTTGTGAAATGACAAGATCATCATGAATGTGCCAGGGGCCATGACTGAAGTGGCGACCCTGAAGCAAGCGTTGTCCGAGGCCGAAAACAAAGCGGCCAAGGAGCGCACCGAGCAAGAAAATCAAGAGGCATGGGTGGGCGAGGTGCAGCAAAAGCTCCAGGCTCTCGTGAAGAAGCACGAGGCTTTGGAGCTTGACTCGAAGACGCGAGAGTTCGAGCTTGCCGCGGCCCTCGAGAGCACAAAGAATGCCAAGGCTGAAGCCCAAAAGGCCCTCCAGGAGATTGAAGCGATGAGGAAGATAGCGGTGGGTAAGGCATTCAATATGCAAAGCAAGAATGTGAAAGTAAATTACTTGTTACTTACCCGAGTCCGGAGCTCTCCAGGAGCATTCACAGATTTGCCCCGTAGCGTGTCAGATGCCGCGAAATATTACCAGGCCGAGGAGGGAAGCTCGACGGAGAAGTTGTTCTGGTCTCAGTATACTGGGACCGAACACCCGATGCCTATGAGCGACCAGCTGAAGCAACTGGTCGAGCTCCACCAGGCGGCCGAACAGGCCATGAAGGGCTTTATAGTCCAGATGTGGCCTGGCGACTCCCTTCCCAACAGCTACTTCGGCCTGGTGAGGCAGCTTATGGATGCCTGCCCACGGCTGGAAGTCATCAAGCGGTCCGTCTGTATCGAAGGTGCCCGCCGGGCTTTTGCCCGTGCAAAGGTGCACTGGGCTAAGATGGATGCTGAGAAGCTAGTGAAGGAGGGGCCGCCGCAGGGCAAGGAGCATTGCCACCCCGAAATGTATTATGAGGGTGTCCTGAAGGGTGCCCGTCTTGTGGCGGACGAGTGTGTAATTTTTGAATGAACTTGCTCGTGTGATCCTGTATTATGAAAACTTGTTCATATGCGCTATGCAACGCTTGTTTGAATTTAAAATATTACCTTCTGTGTGGCTGTTTATCAAATCTGAGAGATGGCCAGCTGTCGGCTTCTGCCCCCATGCCACGAGTGCAGGGGTGCTCGGGATAAACCTGAGTACTCTTTTCCCCATTTTTGGGTCCTTCGAGGGAGGTGCTCAGCACAAGAACAAGGAATCGGAATATAATGCTTTATCACTCTCACTTAGCCATAGAAGTCTACAATTTTAAATTTTGGCGAAGCCCCTAGTATTCGGAAGGCCAAATTCAGGGTGCTATACACGCCTTAAGCCGGACAAAGCCGACTCCTCGCTCTAAGCGGCATAAGTCTTTAGGGACTCGAGACCTCTCGAACAATGACCAGCTCTCGCCTTATCATGACATCCAGTTTTAGCTTTCTCTACTGAGGTGCTTAGCCCAGATGAACCGGGGCACAATTGCAATAGTTCTCCTAATGCTACCTTAGCCGATATAGCGGAACGTAAGGTACCAAAACATGGGAGCCGGGCAAACCCAACTATTGACCCAAGACATGATTCGGAGTTGATGCATATAATGCTATAAGTTCGGGGTGCCGCACTGTCGAAAGTGTTCGGACTTCTCATGCCGTATTATGGGGTATGCTTAAGCCCCTGGCATATTGGCCGTACCAGAGTGTACGGGTGCTGGATGTCATGAATGAACACACACACACACACACACACACACACACATATATATAAAGGAATAATAGAGAATGCGATAACAGTCTAGTGCTATGCATTGTTTATTCAGAAGGGTGCATCGAAGCAGAATGACACAAGTAGTGCAATAAGCAAGAAGTAGGACTATTTGACATGTCCCCTCCAAGGGCAAGCTGAGGAATGGTATTTAAAGCAGGTATTTCACTCGTTATCAGAGACCACGTGGGAGTTCCATGGTGCGACGTAGCTTTCTGCCTCCTTGGTTGTTGCATCGTGTGTCTAGCAACCGTACTGCCGGACAGGGCTTCCAGAGATTAAAGTCCTGAAAGAGAGAAAACTAACAAAGCGGGAAGCCCCTAGTGCGGTTGAGCCGCGTCTTGGGGCGTGCCGTAGTCGTGCCCCCTCCCCACCTGCGCCCATGGTATTTTCAATGCGTAATTATGTACACGTGGCACGGATTTCGCCATTTGGCTGGGACTGGGGTGGGGGCCGCATTGCCATGCAAGCTCGAAACGTGCCAGGCGGTCTTGTTGCCGATTACTCCGAGCGCGCTTGAAGGTGTCCGGGTCCTTAATCGCCGAACTAGTGGATTGCCTTAAGAGGCTGCTTTGCGCTTCTGCTGCGAGGGCTGCAGTGTGCTCCGCCGTGCGGAGAGAGCGCTCTGTCTTTCCATTGACTGTGATGACCCCCCGAGGTCCTGGCAACTTGAGCTTGAGGTATGCATAATGCGGTACCACATTGAATCTCGCAAATGCGGTTCGCCCGAGCAGTGCATGATAGCCACTGTGGAACGGGACTATATCGAAGATTAACTCCTCATTTCGGAAGCTATCCGGGGATCCGAAGACCACTTCCAGTGTGACTGAGCCTATGCAATGGGCCTCTACACCTGGTATGACGCCTTTGAAGGTCGTTTTTGTGGGTTTGATCCTTGAGGGGTCTATACCCATTTTGTGCACTGTGTCCTGATAAAGCAGGTTCAGGCTGTTGCCGCCATCCATAAGGACTCGAGTGAGGTGAAATCCGTCGATGATTGCGTCTAGGACCAGTGCGGCGAATCCGCCATGACGGATACTAGTGGGGTGGTCCCTGCGATCGAAGGTGATTGGACAGGAGGACCATGGGTTGAACTTTGGGGCGACTGGCTCCAACGCATATACGTCCCTTAGCACACGCTTTCGCTCCCTCTTGGGGATGTGGGTTGCGTATATCATGTTCACCGTCCGCACTTGTGGGGGGAACCTCTTCTGTCCTCCGGTGTTCGGCGCCCGGGGCTCCTCCTCGTCATCGCTATGTAACCCCTTATCTTTGTTTTCGGCATTTAACTTGCCGGCCTGCTTGAATACCCAACAATCCTTGTTGGTGCGGTTGGCTGGCTTGTCGGGGGTGCCGTGTATTTGACACGAGCGATCGAGTATACGGTCCAAACTTGACGGGCCCAGAGTGCTTATTTTGAATGGCTTTTCCCGCTAATCGGGTTTAGAGTCTTTGAATCCAGCATTGACTGTCGTATCTTCAGTATTGTCGCTGTTGATGCGGCTCTTGTGTTTGTTGCAACGTGACCTGCCATTGCCATCCTTGGTATCCAAAGTACCATGGTTCTTTGATATGTTATTGCTGCGAGCCAGCCAGCTGTCTTCTCCCGCGCAAAAGTGGGTCATGAGTGTCGTGAGGGCTGCCATAGATTTCGGCTTTTCCTGGTTGAGGTGCCGGGCGAGCCACTCATCGCGGATGTTGTGCTTAAAAGCTGCTAGGGCCTCTACATCCGGATAGTCGACGATTTGATTTTTCTTTGTCAGGAACCGTGTCCAGAATTGCCTGGGCGATTCCTCTGGCTGCTGAATTATGTGGCTCAAGTCATCGACATCTGGTGGTCGCACATAAGTTCCCTGGAAGTTGTCGAGTAATGCGGCTTCCAGATCTTCCCAACATCCAATGGATTCTGCTGGCAGGCTGTTGAGCCAATGCCAAGCTGGTCCTTTGAGCTTGAGTGGGAGGTATTTGATGGCGTGTAGATCATCACCACGGGCCATGTGGATGTGTAATAGGAAGTCCTCGATCCATACCGCAGGATCTGTTGTGCCGTCGTATGATTTGATATTTACGGGTTTGAAACCCTCTGGAATTTGGTGATCCATTACTTCGTCTGTGAAGCATAGGGGGTGTGCAGCACCTCTGTACTGTGCTATATCGCGACGTAGCTCAAATGAGTCTTGTCCGCTGTGTTCGGCCCGGCCGGATTTACTTTTACCGTATCCGGCGTGACGGTTATCGTGTCGCATAGTGGCGCGCCCTCGTGATCCGTAGATCGATCTTGTGTGTTTTGCTTTGTCCTCCAATACGTCTCGCAGGTCTGGCGTATTTCCCCATGCCTTGACATTTTTATTTGAGTGGCGTCGGGGTGTGGGCTGAGCTTTTGGCTGGAATGCCTCTTTGTCGTGGCCACAAGGTGGCCGATCAGCCACGTCATACATTAGAGATGTAGGTTTTGGTGCTTCCTCCTCCAGTCGGGGTAGCAACCCGCACTTTGGGTAACTCTTGGAGGGGCGTTCGAGTTTATATTCCTTGGCCGCAAGGACTTCAATCCATCTGTCAGCTAGCAAATCTTGATCGGCTTGAAGCTGCTGTTGCTTTTTCTTAAGGCTATTTGCCGTGGCTATAAGCTGACGCTTGAAGCGCTCTTGTTCGACGGGATCCTCAGGCACGACGAATTCGTCATCGTCTAGGCTTGCCTTGTCTTCGGAGGGAGGCATGTAATTATCATCCTCCGCCACTCCATCTACCGCTCTCTCGGGAGGGCTGGCTTCTCCATCCTCCTGCCCTAAATCTTGCTGGAGGGGGTTGTTGTCGTCTTCGGCACTGTCCGGAGTGCTATTATCTCCTGTGCCGGTGTCACCGCTTTTGCTTTGGCGAGACTTAGAGCGGCCCCGGTGGCGTCGGCGCTTGGGTTGCTTCTTGGAGGGGTCATCCTCCGCTGTCCCGTCGCCATTGCCTTCTTTGGCTGTGTCCACCATATATATGTCATATGATGAGGTGGCTGTCCAATGCCCTGTGGGCAGTGGTTCTTGTTCCCCTCCTGCATCGTCGTCCATGCCGTCGATGTCTTCAGAGTTGAAGTCGAGCATGTCGGTCAAATCGTTGACAGTGGCTATTAAGTGGGTCGTGGGTGGGCGCCGAATTTCTTCGTCATCCGCATCCCAATCTTGCCGGAAATAGTTCGGCGAGGACTCTCCTGACAAGGAGAGAGACCTTAATGAGTTCAGTATGTCGACGAAGGGCGAGTGCTGAAAGATATCCGCGAAGGTAAACTCCATGATCGGCGCCCAGTCGGATTCGATAGGCACGGGCACAGGCGGTTCGGAGTCCGTGGCTGGGGAAGAATCCGGCAGTTCGGCGTCACGGCTCCCGTGAAGGGTAAGGTCGATCCTCGGCTCAATCGCCGCTGAGAATACAGCCTCCGTGGCGGGTCTATCCACCCGTCCGTGGATGGCGCAATTGGCTCCGAATTGAGGGTCGGAGCGGTTGCCGGTGCGGTCTCCTGAACACTGTCCGATGGTAGAGCTAAATCATGCTCATCGTGACCGTGCGGCGCACTCGGCAGGGGCTCGAATCCATCGAAGATCAAGTCTCCGCGGATGTCAGCCGTGTAGTTTAAGCTTCCAAACCTGACCTGGTGGCCAGGGGCGTAACTCTCGATCTGCTCCAGATGGCCAAGCGAGTTGGCCCGCAGTGCGGAGCCGCCGAATACAAAGATCTGTCCGGGAAGAAAAGTCTCACCCTGGACTGCATCGCTATCGATGATCGAAGGAGCCATCAAGCCTAACGGCGACGACACAGAGGAACTCTCAACGAGAGCACCAATGTCGGTGTCAAAACCGGCGGATCTCGGGTAGGGGTCCCGAACTGTGCGTCTAAGGAGGATGGTAACAGGAGGTAGGGGAGACGATGTTTTACCCAGGTTCGGGCCCTCTTGATGGAGGTAAAACCCTAAGTCCTGCTTGATTATTCTTGATAATATGAGTAGTACAAGAGTTGATCTACCACGAGATCGGAGAGGCTAAACCCTAAAAGCTAGTCTATGGTATGATTGTATGTTGTCCTACGGACTAAAACCCTCCGGTTTATATAGACACCGGAGGGGGCTAGGGTTACACAAGATCGGTTACAAAGAAGGAGGTATACATATCTGTATTGCCTAGCTTGCCTTCCACGCCAAGTAGAGTCCCATCCGGACACGGGACGAAGTCTTCAATCTCGTATCTTCATAGTCCAGCAGTCCGGCCAAAGGATATAGTCCGGCTGTCCGGAGACCCCCTAATCCAGGACTCCCTCACTTAGCTTTGGGTTCAATCTTGTGGTGTCCTTTCCCAGTGACAGTAGGGGCAGCAAGGCACTTATTGTATTGTTGCCATCGAGGATAACAAGTTGGGGTTTATATCATATTGCATGAGTTTATCCCTCTACATCATGTCATCTTACTTAAGGCGTTACTCTATTCCTTTGAACTTAATACTCTAGATGCATGCTGGATAGCGATCGATGTGTGGAGTAATAGTAGTAGATGCAGGCAGGAGTCGGGCTACTAGTCTCAGACGTGATGCCTATATACAAGATCATACCTAGATATTCTCATAACTATGCTCAATTCTGTCAATTGCTCAACAGTAATTTGTTTACCCACCGTAATACTTATGCTCCTGAGAGAAGCCACTAGTGAAACCTATGGCCCCCGGGTCTATTTTCCATCATATTAATCTCCCGTTAACAAGCTATTTCTGGTGCCGTTTTTATTTTGCTTTATTTACTTTGCATCTTTATTATAAAAATAACAAAAATATTATCTTATCATATCTATCAGATATCACTTTCTTAAGTGACCGTGAAGGGATTGATAACCCCTTTATTGCGTTGGTTGCGCGGATTTTATTTGTTTGTGTAGGTGCGAGGGACTCGTGTGTGGCCTCCTACTGGATTGATACCTTGGTTCTCAAAAACTAAGGGAAATACTTACGCTACTTTGCTGCATCACCCTTTCCTCTGCAAGGGAAAACCAACACAGTGCTCAAGAGGTATCCCGCGCCCAAAGTGTGGAGTCCTACTAGGACTCTCTAGTCCTAGTAGGATTCCACCTCCCACATGGAATAGGAAAAAGGGAAGGGAGAAGGAGAAGGAAGGAAGGGGGCGCCCCCTTTCCCAAGTACAATTTGGACCAGTCCATGGGGAAGGGGTGCAGCCACCCTTGAGGCCTTTCTCTCCTTTCCCGTATGGCCCATTAAGGCCCAATACGAATTCACGTAACTCTCTGGTACTCCGGAAAATACCTGAATCACTCGAAACCTTTCTGATGTCCGAATATAGCCTTCCAATATATCGATCTTTACGTCTCGACCATTTAGAGACTCCTCGTCATGTCCTCGATCTCATCCGGGACTCCTAACAAACTTCGGTCATCAAATCACATAACTCATAATACAAATCGTTACAGAACATTAAGCGTGCGGACCCTATGGGTTCGAGAACTATGTAGACATGACCGAGACTCATCAAAGGTCAATAACCAATAGTGGAACATGATGCTCGTATTGGTTCCTACATATTCTACGAAGATCTTTATCGGTCAAACCGCATAACAACATACTCTGTTCCCTTTGACATCTGTATGTTACTTGCCTGAGATTCGATCGTCGGTATCATCATAGCTAGTTCAATCTCGTTATCGGCAAGTCTCTTTACTCGTACCGTAATGCATGATCCCGCAACTAACTCATTAGTCACATTGCCTGCAAGGCTCATAGTGATGTACATTACTAAGAGGGCCCAGAGATACCTCTCTGATAAATGGAGTGACAAATCCTAATCTCGATCTATGCCAACTCAACAAACACCATCGGAGAAACCTATAGAGCATCTTTATAATCACCCAGTTACGTTGTGACATTTGATAGCACACAAAGTGTTCCTCCAGTATTCGGGAGTTGCATAATCTCATAGTCAGAGGAACATGTATAAGTCATGAAGAAAGCAATAGCAATAAAACTGAACGATCATTATGCTAAGCTAATGGATGGGTCTTGTCCATCACATCATTCTCTAATGATGTGATCCCGTTCATCAAATGACAACACATGTCCATGGCTAGGAAACTTAACCATCTTTAATTAACGAGCTAGTCAAGTAGAGGCATATTAGGGACACTCTGTTTGTCTATGTATTCACACATGTACTAAGTTTCCGGTTAATACAATTCTAGCATGAATAATAAACATTTATCATGATATAAGGAAATATAAATAACAACTTTATTATTGCCTCTAGGGCATATTTCCTTCACTGCCAACTCTAATGCGGCTTCTGGGCCTGATGGCTTCTCCATTCCCTTCTTTAGGCAGTTTTGGCCTCAGCTAAGGGGCCTTGTTCAGGCGATAATCCAAGGTTTCTGGCTGGGGACCGTCGACATTTCTAGGCTGAATTATGCGGTGCTCACTCTCATTCCTAAAGTCAAAGGGGCAGACTTGATTTCTCAATTTAGGCCTATTGCCGTGATCAACAACTTTGTGAAGCTTCCGGCTAAAGGCTTTGCCTCTAGGCTCTCTCCGATCGCCCACCGTGCCATTAGCCCTTTTTCAATCTACGTTCATAAAGGGCAAGTTTGGATGACGTTCTCTGTCTGCATGATATTGTCCATGATTTGCGGATCCAGGGGAATGAAGCTGTGGTTCTCAAGCTCGATTTCGAGAAAGCATACGACTCGGTTAGCTGGAATTTCCTTCGTCAAGCCCTTCTTGCTAAGGGTTTTGATGGTGCGGTGGTTCACCGGCTTATGCAACTGGTCACGGGTGGACACACGACTGTATCAGTCAACGGGCATATCAGTATTTTTTTCGCTAATGGCAGGGGCCTAAGACAAGGTGACCCGGCTTCCCCCCTTCTCTTCAATATCATCACGGATGCCCTCTCCTATATTCTGTCTCGGGCAGCTCTTGCGGGCCACATCACTCCTGTCAGCTCTCACCTTATCCTCAATGGCATCACTCATCTTCAATATACGGACGGTACCATCATTATGGTTGAGCTTAACGAGGACAGTATTACTCATTTGAAATTCCTGCTTCTCTGCTTCAAAGCACTCTCGGGTCTTAAAAATCAGTTTTTCTAAGAGCGAAGTCATTGTTACTAGGTTTGCTGATACCGAGGCTCAGAGAGTTGCGCATATCCTTAATTGTTCTCTAGGATCCTTTCCTTTCAAACATTTGGGCCTTCCGATCTCTCCCCACAAACTATTGGCTAAGGATTTCGCTCTGGCTGTCACCAAAGTGGGTAATAGGGTCTTACCATGGAGAGGTCACTATAATTCCCAAGAGGGCAAGGTTGCTCTCACCAATGCATGTTTGTCTTCTCTCCCAATGTTCTTAATGGGCTTCTACCTTCTTTCTGGAGGGATCCATGCGGGCTTTGACAAACATAGGGGTGCTTTTTACTGGAGTTCTTCCGACAACAAGCGCTAATATAGGCTGGTGAAATGGAAATTCATTTGTAGGCCAAAGAACATGGGGGGTTTAGGGATCATTAATACGTCGGTTATGAACAAGTGCCTCATTCCAAAATGGTGGTGGAAAATCATGTTCCTCGAGGAGCACCCCCTCTGGTTATCCTTTCTCAAGGCTAAATACTTCCCGGACTCGAGCCCCATGTTTGCTTCTTCTACTGGTGGTTCTCAGTTCTGGCTTCAGCTCATTAGAGTTCGTCCGATTTTTCAGTCTTTGGTCAAGTTTGTAATTAGGAACGGTAAGTCCACTCATTTCTGGTTAGACTGGTGGGTTGGGGATTCCACCCTTGCAGTGGCGTTCCCGGCATTATTTTCTTAGTGCTTTGATCCGAAGATCTCTATCTTTGAGCTCTCGGTTAATAATTGGGACCTAGCCCTCCGTCGATCCCTTTCTCCTGTAGATTTGGAAGACTGGCATCGTCTTACTGCCTGCTTCCCTGTGCTCTCGGATGAAGAAGACACAGTTGTCTGGCATCACTCCTCTTCTGGTCGCTTTTCGGTTAAATCTGCCTACGTTAAGCTTATAGTCGGCTCCCATACGTCGAAATTCGAGTGCATTTGGAAGGCCCGTATCCCTCCTAAGATCAAAATCTTCATGTGGCAAGATTTCCGTGGGAAGCTTTCCGCGGCTAATCAAATCCGGAAAAGGAACGGCCAGGGCTTTGATAGATGCGTTTTATGTGGGGCCATTGAAAATACCGAGCATATTTTTTTCTTTGTTCTTTGGCCAAGTTTCTTTGGAGCTGTATTCGGCACTGGCTTCACGTTAATTGGAATCCCTCTTCCTTCGAGGACCTGCGGCATTGCACTAGTGGTTTATCTGGGTTGGCTAAAAGGGTGTTCTGGGTTGGTTTAGCGACGATCTGTTGGTCGTTGTGGACTACTAGAAACACGTTTACTATTGAACATATCTTTCCGGCTAACCCTGTGAGCTACTTATTTAAATCTAGTGTCTTCTTGCAGCAGTGGAGATTATTGAGTAAGGAGGCGGACCTTGAGGCTTTTGATGTGATGGTATCCAAGATGCGGTCTACGGCTTCCTCCCTGTTGCGACGATCCCGAATGATGGCTTAGTCTCCCCTCCCTTATGGTTTCGTTGCTGGCCTGCGTGCCATGATTGGCTAGATAGCTATGTATCCGTACTATGTTAGCTGTTGCTGTGATACTTTGTTGGCTTGGTGCTTGCTCTGTGAATCTACCTGGTGGCTTTATTTATAAAGTCGGGCGTATGCCTTTTATCTAAAAATTAAGCATCAGTCTAAACCAAGAAGAGAGAATTAAGCACTAAGATATTCATCTATTGTGAAAATCTAAATTTTGCAGTTAGAACCTTATTTCTGTGTTGAGTAGTTTGTACAGTGTTTTCACCAGGCATGGTGCATTCAGCTTTGCCAACTACTATCCTCTTCCCCTTCGACAGTTCAGGCCCTTTCCTTGACTCAGATTGATCCATTAGACGCGCGCGCGGGGGGGGGGGGGGGGGGGGGTGGTGTAAATGGACTTTTTTCTGGTAGATTGTGCAGAATATAGTAAGAACAAATTTTACAATTGCTGGCATCAGTTGGTTTGTATGAAAACTAAAATAGATTTTTCTTCAGTATTCCAATAATGTAGCTCAACAAGCAGAAGCATCGAACTAATTTACCAAAAAAATTGTCAATTTAGTCTAAGCTCGGAGCTTCTTTTCCCATTTCAATGAGTAAGATTGTACTTCTTTTGGATTGGTGGACACAGGAAAGCGTTTAGTTAAGTTGCATTTAAACTTCATTATTTGTAAGAATTTTGGAAAATAATTCTTCTGGAAAAAAGTTCGAAGATATGAAAAAAAGTTCTCAGAATTTTAAAATGTTCACAAGTTTCTTAAAAACTCGAAGATTTGATTTTTTTGCAGATTTAGAACATTTGCCAGTTTTATGAAATGCTCACAAAATAAAAATATGTTAGCGAATTTGAAGACAAGTTCACTAATCTCCAAAGGTTCACAAAAATGAAAACAATTCATTATCTGAAAATGAATAAAAGAAGAGAAAAGAGAAAGAAAAACCTAACAAGAAAAAAGAGAAGGAAAAATAAAAATAAAATGAAATAAAAATCAATGGGATCTCCTATTTGACGCATTCTGCGCCAAATTGTTGACGAACCGCACATATTCGATCAACACGGGCCAGCTCATTTTTTTTGAGATGGAACACTCGTATTCCATTTAGAGCACGGCGAGGTCACTGGTTACAGCATGGGTTACAAAATTGGGATAGTTCTCAAACCACTAGTCACTAGTCCCAGTAGCTAGACCCGTACCGAACGAAGCCAGCACATGCGCTGGTTTGTTATATTCACGTGGTGTATGTACCACACTAGCTTGGATGAATTGAGTCTGGAGCTTGACCTTTAGATCTCTGAATACTTGTCCCAACGGCGGTAGATCAAAGTCCCCAGTACTTACATCAAGTTGGAGTACTGAGCAGTCCGTTTCGAACTGAACTTTGCCCACTCCCAGATGATCAGCGGTGTTGATAGCATGCACCAGGGCCAAAGATTTAGCATGCAATGCGTCTGAAAGAAAGCCAGAGGAACCCGCTGCAGCAAATAGAATCTCATTCTGGGAGTCGCGACAGACAAGCCCCCATCCTCCCTTCCCCGATTCAGCATTGTATGCACCATCGATGTTAATCTTTACTAGATCTGGAGGGGGAGGCTGCCTTGCCTGGCCGGATGCCAGCCGGATTGGGGGAGCAGGGTCAAGGTACACTCTCCATTCGTTTAAGTGGAATCAGACAAGGAACTGAAACACGGGCCGACTCATTTAGCAGCAAGACGCGCATCCACCGATCCCGGTTTTGGGAACATTTTGGATGGCTTCCAGCCGGTTTTCTCAGTTCTGGGAAACTTCTAGAAGGTTCATGCACATTTTTTCTTATTTTCTGTTTATTTTTTGTTTTCATTTCTTATTTCCTCTTTCTTTTTCCTTCTAT